>JAUIMM010000063.1:3227500-4662500 GCA_031769625.1 Taudactylus pleione | reverse complement strand
TCTAGAGGGGGGTTTCCAAATGCTTGATTTTAGAGCGAGTCTGGCCAGTGCATGAAGAGGGCATAATTAGCACTTATCCAGCTTTAATATGTGTCATACAAAGTATATTGTGTGTCATAATTCCAGAATACACAGGACCAGTGATCACAGTAAGCCATTATATGCGGCAGTAGGGCCATCATGCCTGAGCTGAATGTTTTTATTTTAGAAGTAGGCACCATTCCAGAGTATTAGAGCAAGTCTGGCAGTCAGCAGGATAACCTAGCACTGCCCTGGACATATATGTACATATTGGGCTCTATAGCAGCACATTCCTAATGCTGGCCATACACGCTACAATTATCGGGCTGATCCGCCTGATATCGGCGGATCGCCCCGATAATTGTAGCGTGTGGGGGGGCGACCGAGGTTTAAATATTGCTCGGTCGGGCATGCCGGATTTTCCAGCATGCCCGTCCGATGCGATATTTACCCAGTAAACTGTCGGCCGCGTCGGGCAGTGTATGCCCAGCCGCGGCTGACAGACAGACATTTCATGTGTTCCTTCCTACGGAAGGAGCAGGGAAATGTCTCCTCCCCCGGGGGCGGAGCGCGGATGTCGGGCTGATACACTGTAAGAGAAATCTCACAATGTATGCCGGGGACATCTGCGGCTGGCAGGCTGCCAGATAAAATGTCTGTCGGTCTGACAGACATTTTATCTGGCCGTGTATGCCCAGCATTACAGTGAATGTTTTCCAGATCTCATAGTTGGTGCACAGGGGTATTTATTACTGGCTGATACATGTTAAAAGAGCCACAGGTGGTGCTAATTATTTCATTTGTGATACTGAAAAGAACATGCAGCACTAGTAAAATTCTATTCTATTACAATTTCTATTGTGGTCATGGTCTGGGGTGGGGAGTTTGCAGGCAGATGGAACCCCCCCTGCGTTTGTCTATGCTGCATGCATGGACAACGGGGGTGCACAAAGTGGGTACACATTAAACAGTGTGCCCGATATGTCAGCCTGATCGATGGGATTGGGCAGGCATATCGTCTAGTGTGTAGTATCCACCTTTACACTACCCCGGTCAACCCAGCTGACTGCAGCTGTGACCTGAGGTCTTACAGTGCAGAGGCGGACTTGCTTCCCATAGGAAAGATCGGGCCTCCAGGAATCAACGCCATCGGTAGAGGTTGTTGCTTCCCACAAGTAAACTAAAGTTTGCTGAATACTAGGCGTCCTAATTATAATGGGCTTGTTACAGAAAACATGCGGAAACTAGCGTTTCCACATGTGTAAAAGGTCTATAAGGGATAATGAATAGGCCCCTAAACACCTTTTCCATTTTAAAGTTAAAGTCTGCCTTAAATGTGTATGCAGCGTCAATAATATAATACCAGTGTGGAACATTTAGCAAAAGGCGCAAGACATTATAAACTAAGTGAAAACTGCTTTAGAAGAATCAGAGTGCTCTCTCATAGATAAATAACACAAGCAGTCATTTCATTTACACAAAATGCTGCTTATTGTAACATACCTCCATATTACATTGTGTTTAGACCCTAAGACAACTCATTGGGATGAAAGCCATTCATATAAAAATCACCTTCACTCCACTATGAACACATGCACATCTGCAAAGAAGTAGTTTAAACCTTACTGCCCTGATCCAGTATTCTGATTGTGGCTTTTTTCTTTAAAGGCTATAGCTAAGAAGGCAGATTATTTATTAATTTACTACAGTGGCTAGGGATGTGGGATGAACATTTATAGAAATATGACAAGACCCAGTGAACAATCATTTCTTCTTTAATAACTCAAACTACTTTAGCACTCAAGGAAAGGTAGACAATATGGGGCCTGGTTCAGAGACATTTGCAAATGGCGTTGCAGCTGCGATCCCGTACGCAACGGATGTGCAAACATTTGCAAATGTAGCAGCCTCCAGGATTTTACTGAGACGCCCACAGTCGGCATCTCAGATCCACCGCTTGTGCATGAAGATGCAACAAACGGACACACATTGACCGATCATTGAACGTCCGAGTAATCCTATGGTCACGCAGAATGGCTGTAGGAAGGACACCAGAGCCATTTTTAACTGTGTAGGGGATCACAGTCACAAGATGTGACACGCCATTGCCATCCTGTCTGTTATTTACTTTGCAAAAAAATCCTCACTGCGATCACAGGACCATTGTAGCACATGCGCAGTATGACATATATGCATGCGCAGTAGAAAAAGATCAGCCATTTGCAAAAACAATGGCATCGCGACCGTCTCTGAATCAGTCGCAACCCTTTTACAAAAAATACATTATTTTTGTTATAGCTCCACTATAAAATGGGTGGAAGGTAGGAGCTAGCTATGCCTTCTGTGAAGTTAGCCAGACCTCATGGCACAGGCCACACATCTTGTGCAAACCACACCGCTAGCTATGCACCATCATCAATAGTCACACTGCACAGCGCTGGTCACACCCCCTGTAGCAGCACACAATAGGCCCTAAATAAATGTCAGCTCCAGGCCCATTTGGACCTTAATCTGGCACTGACTGGAGGTACTACTAATGAAGACATTACTACTGGGGGCACTACTAATGGGGCATTACTATAGTGGGCATTACTACTGGAGGCACTACTATAGTGGGCATTACTACTGGAGGCACTTCTATAGGGGGCATTACTACTGGGGGCACTACTAATGGGGGCATTACAACTATGGGCACTACTATAGGGGGCGTTACTACTGTGGGCACTACTATAGGGGCATTCTTACTGGGGCACTACTAATGTGGGCATTACTACTGAGGGTACTACTATTGTGGGGCATTACTACTGTGGGTGCTACTAATGGGGGCACTACTAAAGGGGACATTACCAATGGGGGCATTAACACTGTGGGCATTACCAATGGGGGCATTACCACTGCGGGCACTACTAATGAGGGCACTGCATGTGGGGCACAACTACCGGGGCCATTGTGTAAGGGGCACCACTGCTGTGGGCATTGTAAAAGGGGCATGACTACTGTGGGCATTGTATTAGGGTCACTACTACTGTGGGCCTTGTGTATAAGGGGCACTCATTTGGGCATTGTATAAAAGGGGCCCACTGTGTGTCATAACATGAATAAGGGACTACTGTGTGGCGTAATTTCAATTGGGGATAATGTATTATAAAGGGAATTACTGTGTGTGGCACAATGTATTGTACATGGCATTACTGAGTGTGTCATAATGTGTTATACAGGTTATTACTGCCTATGGCATAATGTGTTATACAGGGCAATACTGCATGTGGCATAATGTGTTATAAAGGACATTACTGCGTGTGGCATATTGTGTTATACAGGGCATTACTGCATGTGGCATAATGTGTTATAAAGGCCATTAATGTGTGTGGCATAATGTGTTATACAGGGCATTACTACATGTGGCATAATGTGTTATAAAGGGCATTACTGCATGTGGCATAATGTGTTATACAGGGCATTACTGCGTGTGGCATAATGTGTTATACAGGGCATTACTGTGTGTGGCATAATGTGTTATAAAGGGCATTTGCTGCGTGTGGCATAATGTGTTATAAAGGGCATTTGCTGCGTGTGGCATAATGTGTTATACAGGGCATTACTGCATGTGGCATAATGTGTTATAAAGGGCATTACTGTGTAAGACATATTGTGTAAGGCACATTACTGCACATGGCAATTATTCGCCATGAGGGGAGACCTTCGTAAGTGCTGGGCACGCCTCACAGTGTGATGAATTGGTGGTGTATCACAAGGATACGCCCCCTTTCCGGAAGCACTTGCGCTTTCAGCACGCTCCATCTAAAAAAAGTTTTTTCGTTTTTTTTTGCAACTTGGAACTTTCGCCCTGAGCTCCACAATGTCTAGAACTGGCCCTGGTTGCATGTAAAGCGACCATGTCAGGCAAGTGGTTAAGGGACTTCCAGGTTAGAGGGTGGAGTTAATGTTTGCATATCCAGAGAGTTACAGACTCTAATCAATGGGATGATATTTGCACATTCCAGGCACACTTTGCAGAGTTACATACAATTCCATTTTGCAAACCAAAATTGCGATTTTTTGTTAGCACCACAAATGCCCAAAATGAGAACCATCCGCATCTATGAGCAATTTAGTGTTGTGTGTAGATGCAGCTTTGTACTATGCAGAGATCTCTTGCAACAGGTATGGAGCTGGTGCAAGTGTGCTGATCATGACGATGGTTATTTGGCCAAGCGTACATCATAGTTGCCTGCCTTTTGATTGTCCTCCCCGGGAGAGGCCTGGGGAGGACAAGTAGATGGGCTGTGAAGGGGCGGGGCCTGATGGGTCACGTCATTAAGCCCCACCCCCTTCACGGTAAATTGCCACAATTGGCCTAAATTTACATAGGGGGTGGGGCTAAATTACACGATTCATGGAGAATTGCGTCATTAAGCCCCGCCCCCTACGCGGGGATCTGTGATCGCCGTGGAAATTCTCCCCATTCTGCCCACTTCACTAGAAAGTGGACAGAATGCGGAGCAAACGGGTGCGTGGGGGGGGGGTTACCCAAAAAATCTGGAGCCTCCCGCGAAAACCGGGATGGTAGGCATGTATGGCGTACATATATGGGCGGTGCAGTCGCATAGATGTGTAGAGCTCGGCATATGGGCAAATATATGCGTTCTGTGCACGCAAAGCGATTAATTAATTATGGATGACTTTCAAACGAGAATTATTTTAGGATCTAACTTTCAGAAGATGAAACTAATTAAGCAGTTGGTCCATAGATCTCAGTAGGTAGGCCCCACCCAGGCACATTTACATATTTACCAACAATTCCAATGGTCATGCAGAGATAACGTTAATACGGGCATAAACATGCACATTTTTTCGTAGGCAAGAAAACGAAAACCAAATAGGTATAAGTCAGCAAATGCACATCTGCATATTCTGCCGTTAGTAAAGGAGCCTAACCGGTTGTTCATCAGGATCACCATGGAATTCTCAATGGCCTCCTGGGGGGGAAGGCATGGATAGCCCTGGATAACCCTGCTAAGCAGCATTGATTAGAGACAGTACAAAGGCCCGGAACAAGGGCTAGCAGCATACAGTAGTATTGTACTTAGTAAACAAGCTGAGGCTAATAAGTCAGAAGACAATAGCATAGACCCAAATCTAAACTGCAGTGTAAAATAAAGCAGTTCATCATTTGTGGGCTACATACAGAAGCAGACAGTATTTACCCTGCATGCAAAAAAATAAAAGTATGTATTTGCACCCCTTGCAGTGCAACATGGTTTGTCCAGGTACACAGTTACTTTCTCTATCTTCAGGCCACTAGAGTCCATCCAGGCATCAGATAATGATGCAGCAGCTCTCTGCCACTGATAATATAGGATTTCTGTGCTGCAGTGACTAGGATGGACTTGAGTACCTTATTCAGCCACTTCTATCATGTAAGGTAAGAGAAGCTGTATGGAGAGCAGTCCAGAGTAGCTAGGACAAGCTACGGCAATGAAGAGGGTTGGTGGGTGCTTTATTTATAAAAGGGATGGGGGTGTTATGTAGAGGGATAATGAAGAGGTGTGATGAATCATACCCCTTTCATATCGCAATGCTGGATGCCACCTGGGATTTTGTACACAGGTCATCCCGGGTGTGACCCGGCTTATTACCGGGTCGATGATATGGAATGGGTATGATATGCCGGCGAATGAATTGCGGCGGTTCACATACTGACGCTGGAATGCCGATTGTGCAGTATCCCGACAGGGGCCGGTAAGTATGCTAACCCGGCTCCTCTCCCCCACTAACCTTACGTTGGTGGTGCCTAACCCTAACCTCCCCATTGCCGCACCCAAAACCTAACCCTCCCCCCGGTGGTGCCTAACCCTAACCTCCCCTCCCCGCAGCCTAACCCTAACCCACCCTAGGAGGTTCCTAAACCTAACCCCCCATCACTGGGCTAAGTGTGATACTTACGCACATACTTTTGGGATGCCAGCAGTCGGGGTGCTGGACATAGGTATCTGCGGGATGGCATCGCCGGCATTATGCCAGACATCGGGATGTCGGCATCGATATATCGACACCCGGGATCCCATCCGCCGGCATCTAGAACGTATTCCGATGACATCACCCCCATCACGTGCTGAGACGGCGCTTGGAGATGACATCATCAAGGTTAATCGTTCACACTGCATCGCGAGCCGGGTTGAACCCGTGTTACCAGGGTTGAAATTCCGGATCGCTCAACCCGGGCCTTTCACACTGCACAGTAACCCAGGTTGCTGCGCGTTCATGTACAATAACCCGGGTTATTGCTGGCAGTGTGAAAGGGGTATTACAGTGCAGTGGGGGATGAGGAAGAGGGCTGGTGGGTGCTTTTTTAAGAGTGATAGGGTGAGTTTTTATGAAGAGGGGTGATGAATAACAGGGCGGGGGCGATAAGGAAGAGGGATAGTGGGGTATTATTGCAATGGAAGGCGGGGGGTGAAAAGGCATGACAGGGAGAACAGACAAATTAGCGGCAATGTTTGGTTACAGGGGAGAGTAAGAGGATGCTAGGGAAGGAAATTATAAATACATTTGCATACTATGGGGATATTTATTTGAGTAGATTATGAAATAAATGTATATATGACCTATTTTGCAGTGCTGGTTTGTATCACTGTAACTAAATTCCCTCATCTGTATAACTTATGTCAGGGTAATTTGGAGGTGGCTGGAGGTTAGCTTCTAGCTGTAAGCTCTTGTACATTGGGCATGTCACAGTGGAGTTGAACCAGAGCCACATAGCACAATAAATGTCTATAAAAAAATCATTTACTGCAGCACTTTGATAGACACGGTTAAACTGCGTCAAAATATATTAATATGATTTTTATAGCTGTAGGTCTATGAGGCCTCAATTTGTCCGTGTGCACTTTGCTTACTTAATACATCCCCTTGTTCGGTAACAGGATCTGTTATGGTGAAACTGCCGTGTCCCTTAATCTTCTGCCTAAATTATACCTCTTGGAGCAGAATGTGTGTGAGGCAATCACCAGACCTGTATTAGTAACACGTTAGCCTCTTAGGATGACATCATTATGTATACTTCTATTTATAACATGGTTATATAAATGTTTACTTTAGTCTCGTGTATACTAATAATTTCTGCGTGTAGCATCCTGTATTTTACATTACATCAGTCTAAAAGCATTGTGTAAATATTTCTCCAAATAAGAGCATGTCTCCTGGCAAATCCCTCTCAGGATTTCATCGCCACTTGCTGTGTTTTATACGGTTTCCTGGAGCTGGGGGAGAGACTTGATTTGAAACTCATACTCTTGGCCTTTGCTCAAGAACACAAAATAGGAGCAGAAACAAAATGGCACCGCACACAGGTTGTGATCAAAGGTTCAAAGGTTGTGATTAAAGCCCATCCATATTAAAGGTTTCTTGATACAGTTAGAAAAATAAAAACAATGTGATATAATAGACAATAGTTGCCTATTCTCCTGGATTTTCCGTGAGACTCTCGAATCTGGGGAAGATCTCCTGGCTGCTGTGGGAGCACACCAATCTCCCTCCCCAATGAAATTGGGCAGGAGCCAGACGACGTGATTCACTGTGAATGACGTTATCATGACATTGCGGTATTACAGTGTGTGTGCCGTGGCTCTGCTTACATGAATCATGGCACCATACATCCAATCTTCCCACCTGTATCTCGACTACGTGATTCACTGTGAATGACGTTATCATGACATTGCGGTATTACAGTGTGTGTGCCGTGGCTCTGATTACATGAATCATGGCACCATACATCCAATCTTCCCACCTGTATCTCAGCCTCCCTGGATTATTAGACACAATGATAAAAAGTAGGTAATAGAACAATCCTGTACACAGTCACACACACACACACACACACACTTCAATGTTGGATGGGGACCAACTTTCTGATCATCACCTACGGGGACCACCCCTTCTAAAGGTATGAAAAAAATCAGGCACTCTAACCATAGCGTTGTTAGCTTATACACGATTTCAATTATCTGAATCGATGAAGTAATGTTCTCACCCTGCTAAATGAGGACTTGTGAAAACTCAAGTGAACATGGCTGATGGGGACCTCATTTACATTTCATTTCCATAGTTCACACTAATTCCCCTTTGATTAGTGCAACAAGTGTATTACTAATGGCAAATGACAGGCATCCAGCTTCGAAGGGACATAATGCACACAAAAAAGGGCCATGGCTTCATGGGGAAGGGCCAGGGAAGAGATAGGGGAGGCCAGGAGATGCCGGGGATGAAATAAGAGGAAGCTACAAGCAAGAATGATAAACAGAAATTTGACAGGCTCAAACAGCGCCCCCTGACCTGTCGTGCCCTGTGCGATGGCACCGGCTGCACTACCATAGCTACGGCCCTGCAGTTCCTTGTGGGGACTAATATGGTCTACATTTTCACACACAATTTGTTCTCAAACACTGACTGAAGGTATTTTGTGGGGATGCTTTGAGTGTCCAGAATAGACTGATACGGAGTCCCCACAAAACACCTTCAGTCAGTGTTTGAGAACAAATTGAGTGTGAAAATGTAGACAAAATGGTCCCCACAAGAAACTTTAAGCACTATGTGTAAAATTTTCCCACAAAGCCTGTTTATTCAGTGTGTGAACACAGACAGAGCTTGGCTGGGTAGGAAGAAATATTTTACTATAATATGAGTATTTCTATTCTCTAAAATTAGTTTTATGTTGGCATGTAGCTCATTTTAGAGATTACAGGAGGTCAGTCTAATTGCAAGTTATGCAGTATTTGCATCAAAATGGCCATTTGTATTTTATGTTTTCATATTCTAAATTGCTTTAAAAATGTGTTTACAGACAACCAGTATTCTAGATTATACCATGGTGGGGGAGAACCCCCATTCTTCACTCCCGTCAAAGATAGGATGGATGATGCTACTGGTATAAACAGCCCTCAACCAGTACATCTATAATCATCATTTCACAATGAATTCTACAGTTTCTCTTAGTCATGTTTTTCACAGCGGCAGAGGAGCTTCTGCCTGTCTCCCGGCCACGGTGGCAGGGCGGATTGGGACATCGGGAAAACAGGAAGGTTCGGCCCAGGCTGAATCATATGCTGTGCTTCCGGGACTGCGTTCCATTGTGGAATGCAAGCCAGAAACTGTTACCTGCTCCAGCTAGCGGGCACATTCGGAAGCCATTAGCCAGTGCAACCGCATCGCAGCAGAGGCCTTGCTCAGCATCACTTGCGGGGGAGCGAGTGCCAGCGGGCGTGCACAACCCGGCAGACAGGGTCACATAGGCACAGTAATGTAGGAGGGAAGAAGCCACAGACACAAGCAACCTCAACCGGGAGATGGATCCCAGCAGCTGTAAAAGTAATTCTGCCAGTAGGAGGGGAGCTGGAGGTTGGCGCCACCTGGAGCAACGCTGGAGTAGTGGGACCTGGAAGTTGAAGAGGTGAGACGGCGATCAGCATCACACAGCCACTGGGGAGGGGCAGAACATTTGGAGGTTTGTGTCGGTGAAATCTGGAGTCGAATTGAAAAAGGGGGTTGCAGATTTTTGATGAGCAAGAGAGGCGGCCAGACTGTGGATCTAGTTTTATGTGTAATTATTCTAGAGGTCACTGTTCTGGTCTCTGTATTGAAGAGAGGACACTAGTATAGTTTCTGTTTTGTCAGATGGGGCTGGTAGGTTATGTATTTGTTAATAGCTCTTTGACATAACAAGTAATTTCTATGGCTATTTAAACAACACCCACATTAGATACACCACGCCTCTGACCACACCCACATTAGATACACCAAGCCTCTGATCACACCCACATTAGATTCACCACGCCTCTGACCACACCCATATTAGATACACCACGCCTCTGACCACACCCACATTAGATACACCAAGCCTCTGATCACACACACATTAGATTCACCACGCCTCTGACCACACCCATATTAGATACACCACGCCTCTGACCACACCCATATTAGATACACCAAGCCTCTGAGAAATGTATTATGCTATTTTTTCCATCGCAGTTATTTGGTAGAAAATCGAGGGCCACATGCTTGTGTTTGCCCCCCAGGCTTAACATTACCAGCCAGCCCCTGACCATACTCACATGCCAGACAGTGTACCTCTAATCACAAACCTAATTTCCTGATTCAGTAGTGTATACATATGTACATATGAGGTGTGTGTGTGTAAATAAAAGAAAAATTATATTATATATATATATATATATATATATATATATAACCAAGTTTATAGTAAAAAACAATCAAAACATTTTAGTGTCAATTCTCTGGACGGCAGCCGGGGTCAGCTCTTTTTGGTGGCTGCCTCCCACTAGGACTTCCGGCGTTTTCGCCTGGCTGGCGCCTACCAGCCAGGCCTTCGGGGTCTTCGCCTAGTGGGCGGTAGCCTGTGTTAGCTCTTTTTCGTGGCTGCCTCCTCTCGGATTCAGGCCCGCCACCAACGCCCGCACAGCCGGACTCTCCGCCACCACTGGGTCCCGCCGACACCCGTGCCACCGCTGCTATCCCCACCGCCGCTACCATTGGTGTTTTCCAGCGCCGCTATCGCCCGCAAACGATGGCCATCTTTATGCACCCAAGTGAAGCCACAGTGAGAACACCTGCTGGAGGCTCCTACTGAGGCTGCGCAACAAGTTGAAAAGTCCTATCTTTAAAATGCAGCATTCTTGAGGTAATAGTTTAAAAACTGTAACTTTCTAGTTTACCTGAACCCCAAAAGCATGTACCCTGGCACAATAGCTACCTAATAAAACAAACCCCAAGTCTAAATTCGCCCCCTACCCTGAGTTTTGCCTTCCCAAAAAAAACCCATAGACTACAGCAGAAAAGTGGTCCTAATTGAGAATGTCAGAAAAAATTCTTATGGAAAGCCAGTGCAAATATGGTGGAGTCCGATGACAAATGGCAAAGAGGCCAGCAAGGTAAGACTCAATAAACTGGCCAGTTAATGAACATGCAGCTGGTTATATAGGTGTGAATCTGTGATAAGCGCCTCACTCACTACCAGAACAGGTCATTAGGCCATTCCCTGATGCTAGTCTACAGCATAACTCAGTAGTGTGTGGGGCTTAATGATGTGAATCATCACCTTACTACATTGGGGAAGAAGGCGGGATCTGGGATGATAGGCTACTCTCCCTGGAATTTACCAAAAACGTGCGAGTGTACCGGACATTTCAGCAGATTAGCCATGCATGGTACTATTGAACCAGAAAGTGTTAATCACGTCATCTCAATCTCACGACCTTCATTTTTCAAAAGATACTTGTGATAATATGGAAAAAGATATAGAATAAATCATACAATAAAGTTTTCTAGCTGCCACTGTATAAAATATAATACTAAATAAATACTTTACTAGCAGATATTGGAAGCTCTCGTTCCCTCTTAAGTAATATATTGTGTCTGCACCACACTACGGAAATCTAGCAGTGCCATGAATCAACATTATAACGAGGCTGGAGCAAACACAAACCAGATGCGCTCCCAAGGAGATACAGATATGTTTATACATTATTCTAGCCAGGCTTTCAACATTTTTGTTATCCCTTTTGTCTTGACCGTCATTCTGAAGTATGAAAAGCCTCAGCAGCCAGGGAAAAAGCGGCTTTGCGGTGTATTTTCCCAATTTTTTCTTTCAATGATTTAGCACAATAAGTGCAGAAAGTATATTCTTCATAAATGAACTGATGAATTCCTCATCAGACGTAGGTTTAGAATTCTCTATAGGTAGCAATAACAACAGTGGTACTTATACAATCAACATTATTGATAATTATAGTGGACATGTTAATCGCAAAATAAGAGCACCAAATAAGTCTACGCAGCAGCACATTGTTTATTCCTGTGCAAAATGAAAAGCTGTAAAGAAATAAAGAAAAAGACACCAAAACAGTTCATAGCTGAAATCTTGGCAGAACACGTAGACAAAGACCCAGACAGATACATGTTCACCTGCTTCCCAACAGGATTTGCATACAGCCTTGGCATCAGACTAGGTGCACAGCCTGGGGAGTGTGACCATTGAGACCAATAGTAAGCTGTTATCTGCACACTAACTTTTCTTCAGCCACAGTCCTGAACCAATTGTGCTGAAGGCCAGGTCCTGGCAACTTGGTACCTGCTCACCTGTTGAAGCCCCTGGAGTGACATTATTATTATCCTTTATTATTAATAATATTCATAATAATATATATGTATATAGTGCCAGCACACCTCATTGGCTGACATGGCTAGCAATGTAGAAGCCTTTTGTAATTAACATGGTCTCACAGCATAGAAAATGGGGAATACTGCACTTGTATTAGTTTACCCCCCCTGCTTAGGCACTACCCACCTCCTAATCTTACAGTGGCAACCCATGTACCAATATCTTCTCTAATGTTTTACGTATTCATTAAAAATGGGGATAAACTATTCTCTATAGAGACTTTTGTGAACCTCTCCTACAGTCTGCATATAAACATTACAAGGGACCCTGAGAATGGCTTTAATCTGTTCATTTCCAGAGAATGTGTCTGATTATAAACCAGTGCATTGGAAAAATGAGCCTCTGGCCTCCTAACATGGTAATTATTTATACATTTTATTGTTTTCCTGGCAAACCCTGTGAAACAAGAGAAATATAATAATAAAGAGAACAGTGCGAGGGACGGGCTGCACAGATGACTCACTAACACATGTTAGCAAATGGTATGACCCTACATAGGATCTGGCAGGATGTGCATTAGTTGGTCACAGAGGATCCTCTCTGAGGGAAAGCTTTATTACAGCATACTCCTCCTTAATTGCAAAATATGCAGGATAACCAATTTAGGGAGGAGATTGCTGTAATGAAAATTCAAATCCACGCGGCCAAATTCTTCAAACACTTGTGTAATGAGACACCTTATGCAGTGTATACAAAGAGGAAAGCAATACAGATGGGGAAAAAAGCAAAATAAAACACACATTTACTATTCAATTTATGGAATTATATGGTATAATTATGTTGCTCTATACACACATATATATATATATATATATATATATATATATATATATTATATATTTATATACAGTCAGGTGCATAAATATTGGGACATTGACAGAATTTTCATATTTTGGCCTCTATTCACCACCACAATGGCTTTGAAATAAAACAAACAAGATGTGCTTTAACTGCAGACTTTCAGATTTAATTTGAGGGTAATTACATCCAAATCAGGTGAACGGTGTAGGAATTACAACGGTTTGTATATGTGCCTTCCACTTTTTAAGGGGCCAAAAGTAATGGGACTATCAACTCAAAAGCTATTTCATCGACAGGTGTGGGCTATTCCCTCATTATTTCATTATCAATTAAGCAGGTAAAAGGTCTGGAATTGATTCTAGGTGTGACATTTGCATTTGGAATCAGTTGCTGTCGACTCTCAATATGAGATCCAAAGAGCTGTCACTATGAGTGAAGCAAGCCATCATTAGGCTGAAAAATCAAAACAAACCCATCAGAGAGATAGCAAAAAGATTAGGTGTGGCCAAATCAACTGTTTGGAACATTCTTAAAAAGAAAGAACGCACCGGAGAGCTCAGCAACACCAAAAGACCCGGAAGACCACGGAAAACAACTGTGGTGGATGACAGAAGAATAATTTCCCTGGTGAAGAAAACCCCTTCACAACAGTTGGCCAAATCAAGAACACTCTCCAGGAGGTAAGTGTATATGTGTCAAAGTCAACAATCAAGAGAAGACTTCACAAGAGTGTATATAGAGGGTTCACCACAAGATGTAAACCATTGGGAAGCCTCAAAAACAGGAAGACCAGATTAGAGTTTGCCAAACAACATCTAAAAAAGCCATTACAGTTCTGGAACAACATGCTATGGACAGATGAGACAAAGATCAACTTGTACCAGAGTGATGGGAAGAGAAGAGTATGGCCGAAGGAAAGGAACTGCTCATGATCGAAAACATACCACCTCATCAGTGAAGCATGGTGATGGTAGTGTCATGGCGTGGGCATGTATGGCTGCCAATGGAACTGGTTCCCTTGTATTTATTGATGATGTGACTGCTGACAAAAGCAGCAGAATGAATTCTGAAGTGTTTCGGGCAATATTATATGTTCATATTCAGTCAAATGCTTCAGAACTCATTGGACGGCGCTTCACAGTGCAGATGGACAATGACCCGAAGCATACTGCAAAAGCAACCAAAGAGTTTTTTAAGGCTAAAAAGTGGAATGTTATGCAATGGCCAATTCAATCCCTGAATCCGATTGCGCATGCATTTCACTTGATGAAGACAAAACTGAAGGGAAAATGCCCCAAGAACAAGCAGGAACTGAAGACATTTGCAGTAGAGGCCTGGTAGAGCATCACCAGGGATGAAACCCAGCATCTGGTGATGTCTATGCGTTCCAGACTTCAGGCTGTAATCTGCAACAAAGTATTAAAAAGTGAAAGCTAGATTTAGGATTGTTTACTTTGTCCCATTACTTTTGGCCCCTTAAAAAGTGGGAGGCACATATAGAAACCATTGTAATTCCTACACCGTTCACCTGATTTGGATGTAATTACCCTCAAATTATATCTGAAAGTCTGCAGTTAAAGCACATTTTGTTTGTTTCATTTCAAAGCCATTGAGGTGATGAATAGAGGCCAAAATATGAAAATTCTGTCAATGTCCCAATATTTATGCACCTGACTGTGTGTGTGTGTGTGTGTGTGTGTGTATATAAACACACATACAACTTTCTTATCATAGTAATGTATGTATGTTTTTGTTCCAAGTTGGTGCAAAATATACTGAACAGATTTTCAGAATTTTTCTGGAAAACATGGGCTTCGCAATCCTAAAATTTTGACCCAGCAAACTCACTATATGTTCAATATAAATTTATTATAACAGGAGTATATAAAAAAAATATCTATAACAATGTCTGCTATAGGATATTTAGTAAAAGAATAAAATATATAACATGAATACACACATAAGTGATATAGTAAAAAAAAGTTAATTCACACGTGTAAATCCTATATAGCAAGTGAGTTGATAAATGTTGAATTGCTACAAAGTTGTAAGACTGTAGTCTCCAATTGGTGGTAATAAGGGATAAGCAAGATACAAAGTTTCCAAGTTTAAAGCTCAAGTGTTATTTGCCGTCATCAGTTTGTATATTGGGATAAAAAATTTGAGTGGTTGGAGACCTGATGGCAAATCTTAAAAACCAAGGGAGTGAGGTTTGGAGCTGAAAAGACGGTTCCTTGTAATCAGGTCAATTACCTGCTCAGTTGTGTTACTCTCCCCACAGCAGCGTGGATATTCTCTAGCTGCACTAAAAAAAAGTTGCCGTGTATAAGGTGAAATGATCACTCACGCTGTCCCGGGGCTCCGTGCACGATTTGAACCCCCATGGTTGCACACTTGTTCCGGAAGTGTAATACGGTCTATGCGGGATGAGGTAAGGTGTCCCCTGACAATGCCCCTTTGTAGCTGCTATTCCTCACTCCAAATAGAAACTGGGCACGATGTATAGGTCTCCGATCCTGCAGGACCTGCTTGCTCTGGGCTGATGCGTGCAGTCTGTCCGCTGGCGGTACAATGAAATGAGCTGCTTTGAAATGCTGACAGTATCTGCTGGTGGCTGTCTGTTTGCTCAACGCATTTCTGTGCTACTTGGCACCTTCGTCAGGAGCTTGGTGTTTCCTTTGGTTTTCATAATGTTGTAGTGGAAACTCCTAGTGATAACCTGCCCTTTGTTTCATCTCGATCTGCCAAGTTAAAGCTAACCAATAACAAAAACAAAATTTATTGACATCATCAATGCAAGAGATAGGTGTGGCACTATGCGCACAGCCGGTAAGAGGTGGGAGGAGAGGTGCTATGGGCCCGTGTTCACTTGAATAGGATAGGCTACATAGCAGTCTGTGCACAGGGCACACAGTGACATTGGTGTGAGTGGTGGGTTAATAGGATAGGCTACATAGCAGTCTGTGCACAGGGCACACAGTGACATTGGTGTGAGTGGTGGGTGAATAGGATAGGCTACATAGCAGTCTGTGCACAGGGCACACAGTGACATTGGTGTGAGTGGTGGGTGAATAGGATAGGCTACATAGCAGTCTGTGCACAGGGCACACAGTGACATTGGTGTGAGTGGTGGGTGAATAGGAGAGGCTACATAGCAGTCTGTGCACAAAGCACAGTGACATTGGTGAGAGGTGGGTGAATAGGATAGACTACATAGCAGTCTGTGCGCAGAGCACACAGTGACATTGGTGTGAGTGGTGGGTGAATAGGATAGGCTACATAGCAGTCTGCACACGGCACACAGTGACATAGGTGTGAGTGGTGGGTGAATAGGATAGGCTACATAGCAGTCTGTGCACAGGGCACACAGTGACATTGGTGTGAATGGTGGATGAATAGGATAGGTTACATAGCAGTCTGTGCACAGGGCACACAGTGACATTGGTGTGAGTGGTGGGTGAATAGGATAGGTTACATAGCAGTATGTGCACAGGGCACACAGTGACATTGGTGTGAGTGGTGGGTGAATAGGATAGGTTACATAGCAGTCTGTGCACAGGGCACACAGTGACATTGGTGTGAATGGTGGATGAATAGGATAGGTTACATAGCAGTCTGTGCACAGGGCACACTGACATTGGTGTGAGTGGTGGGTGAATAGGAGAGGCTACATAGCAGTCTGTGCACAGAGCACAGTGACATTGGTGAGAGGTGGGTGAATAGGATAGACTACATAGCAGTCTGTGGCAGAGCACACAGTGACATTGGTGTGAGTGGTGGGTGAATAGGATAGGCTACATAGCAGTCTGCACACGGCACACAGTGACATAGGTGTGAGTGGTAGGTGAATAGGATAGGCTACATAGCAGTCTGTGCACAGGGCACACAGTGACATTGGTGTGAATGGTGGATGAATAGGATAGGTTACATAGCAGTCTGTGCACAGGGCACACAGTGACATTGGTGTGAGACGTGGGTGAATAGGATAGGTTACATAGCAGTATGTGCACAGGGCACACAGTGAAATTTGTGTGAGTGGTGGGTGAATAGGATAGGCTACATAGCAGTCTGCACAGGGCACACAGTGACATTGGTGTGAGTGGTGGGTGAATAGGATAGGTTACATAGCAGTCTGTGCACAGGGCACACTGACATTGGTGTGAGTGGTGGATGAATAGGATAGGTTACATAGCAGTATGTGCACAGGGCACACAGTGACATTGGTGTGAGTGGTGGGTGAATAGGATAGGCTACATAGCAGTCTGTGCACAGGGCACACAGTGACATTGGTGTGAGTGGTGGGTGAATAGCATAGGCTACATAGCAGTCTGTGCACAGGGCACACAGTGACATTGGTGTGAGTGGTGGGTGAATAGGATAGGTTACATAGCAGTATGTGCACAGGGCACACAGTGACATTGGTGTGAGTGGTGGGTGAATAGGATAGGCTACATAGCAGTCTGCACAGGGCACACAGTGACATTGGTGTGAGTGGTGGATGAATAGGATAGGTTACATAGCAGTCTGTGCACAGGGCACACAGTGACATTGGTGTGAGTGGTGGGTGAATAGGATAGGCTACATAGCAGTCTGTGCACAGGGCACACAGTGACATTGGTGTGAGTGGTGGGTGAATAGGATAGGCTACATAGCAGTATGTGCACAGGGCACACATTGACATTGGTGTGAGTGGTGGGTGAATAGGATAGGCTACATATCAGTCTGTGCACAGGGCACACAGTGACATTGGTGTGAGTGGTGGGTGAATAGGATAGGTTACATAGCAGTCTGTGCACAGGGCACACAGTGACATTGGTGTGAGTGGTGGGTGAATAGGATAGGTTACATAGCAGTCTGTGCACAGGGCACACAGTGACATTGGTGTGAGTGGTGGATGAATAGGATAGGTTGCATAGCAGTCTGTGCACAGGGCACACTGACATTGGTGTGAGTGGTGGATGAATAGGATAGGTTACATAGCAGTCTGTGCACAGGGCACACTGGCATTGGTGTGAGTGGTGGATGAATAGGATAGGTTACATAGCAGTCTGTGCACAGGGCACACAGTGACATTGGTGTGAGTGGTGGGTGAATAGGATAGGCTACATAGCAGTCTGTGCACAGGGCACACAGTGACATTGGTGTGAGTGGTGGGTGAATAGGATAGGCTACATAGCAGTCTGTGCACAGGGCACACAGTGACATTGGTGTGAGTGGTGGGTGAATAGGATAGGCTACATAGCAGTCTGTGCACAGGGCACACAGTGACATTGGTGTGAGAGGTGGGTGAATAGGATAGGCTACATAGCAGTCTGTGCACAGGGCACACAGTGACATTGGTGTGAGTGGTGGGTGAATAGGATAGGCTACATAGCAGTCTGTGCACAGGGCACACAGTGACATTGGTGTGAGTGGTGGGTGAATAGGATAGGCTACATAGCAGTCTGTGCACAGGGCACACAGTGACATTGGTGTGAGTGGTGGGTGAATAGGATAGGCTACATAGCAGTCTGTGCACAGGGCACACAGTGACATTGGTGTGAGTGGTGGGTGAATAGGATAGGCTACATAGCAGTCTGTGCACAGGGCACACAGTGACATTGGTGTGAGTGGTGGGTGAAGGCGCTGCTGCCAACAGTCTATATAGTCTGCTGGTAACATGGGCCACTCCCGCCACGGGCCCCAAATGCAAAAGCAATACAACTGGAATAACACCTGAAATAAAAAAATGTCAGAAGTCATCGTGGGCGAAGATGCAGGGAAAAGCTAGTTCTATATATGACAAACAAATAACGGGATACGCCCCTGGATTACTTTCTGTATGACTTATTAAAATTAGAATATTCAATTATTTGCATTGTTGCTCCAGAATAAGAGTTAATATTTTCTATTGGGGGATTCAAGAATCCCTTAGACTAATGCCGGTTACATACCGGAGCAATGTTGTGATGATTTGGCCAAATCGGAACGGTAAATATTGTGCAGTGTGTATGCAATATAAGCGCTCCTGCGGTTGCATGTGTCGCAGTCAGGTTTGATGTGCTGCACATTAAACCTGATGATATCGCATGCGACGCCATGCATGTCTATGAAGGACAGAACAAGTGATTGTTTCATCCTTCATTATTCGCAGTGTGTACCGGCAGTCATGCGATGTCCAGGGTGTCCCTGGACATTGGCACAATTGCCAGTCGCACAAGTGTGTACGCACTTTTACAGTCCAGCAGGTCATACATACTGGGTAGAAGGCTAGATGAGCATGCAGAAAGGGATCTTGCTATTCTGTTGTAACTGGTGGCACCTATTAAGCTTAACTGTGTCCTGAAAAGATTGTGAAAGGCTTATGAATATATTTGTATGCATCCAACAATGCAGAGAATGTATTAACCTATTTGTTATTACAAAGCCCAGTTCCTGAGATCAAAGAACTGACCACACATACATACATACATATCTTTTTAAAACAGTTAAACATTTGTTTAGGCAGTGGGAAGTCGCTTAGTGCTGCTGAGTGCCATCACACCTGGGATGGGTAGCTTCAAAGATCGATAGGAATACTATCTTGCTTTCAGCTGCTGGACACAAGGGGGAGGGGGGGATATGCTGTTGGGCATCCCCACAACGTAGGACAACACAAGCATCATCGCAATTTGTACTACGTACCTCAATGGTGTACAAGACTAAACTTGCAGTGTAGATGGACGCAATTTGCAGTTTCGGAATGGCAAATCACGTTCATCACACTGAACGGTTTTAGCCCAATGGCTGTTATTGCTGTTGGCAATATGGATCTGAGCAAAGCAGAATACTTAGTAGCTGCAGCTGTGGAGACACTTCCCCATATTCGCAGGAACGTGTGTCCTGGTTCTGTGCCGAGCAGAGAGCCTGATGCCAAAGAAAAACACCAAGCACACAGTTACTCTGAGCTGGCACATAACCACAAGAGTGCCCATGTAGCCCAAGGTCAAAGCCTCTCCAGTACCAGAGGATCACTGTGCCAGAGTATTTGATATTTTCTGCACATGTGCCGCTGCCATTTTTCAGAGGGGAGTGGTGGGGGTTTGTAGGGTGCACAAACTTATGTACGGACCCCATCATTTGTGAAAACGTCCCTGAGACATACACTTAATCATGCACAGTCATTGGGTGGGTATCATTTTAGGATAACACTGAACATTTAGTTCTATTCAATAAAAGCAGTGATATTCTAAGTGTACAGCTGAGTCTTATTCCCTCCACACCATACAGATCTCCCTCTATTTACATTCCCGCTGCTTTCCAGTTACCTCATTTAAATAAAAATGGATAAAATATTTTTGCAGACAGCTCTGGCCAAAAATGTATCAGTGGCCTTTGCCAGGAGACAGAGATCAGTCCTAAAGTTGGATCTGATGGCTCTGTATAATCAAATGGAAAAAGCATCTGTTGCAACAGAAAGAAAGCAGCTGGACCCAGAGATGAACTCTTCTACCAACACACTGGTAGAGAATTCACATGTATGTTACAGCTTCTAACTCAATATGAGGTTCTGGATTTTGTACATTCCAGTTCCGAACTATTATCTTCAGCAATCCAGTCCTCATCAGCCATAAAAGCAGTGTCCAACTAGATAACATTAGGCTGACTTGGAGGACTTATTGGTGGATGCACTGGTCCTCCTTTGAGCACAATCCAAATTTTCTATGTTACACTTTAAATCTCACCATTTTTATAATACAGGCTGTGAGAACTTATATGGGTCCGATGCTGAGCTGGATGCATGTTAAGTGTAATTTACACACAAAAAAAATGCAACACAGAAAATAGTTTCTCTACGCCCATGTGCTGAGCCGTACACACAGCGAAATCCTCTCTACTACAGCAGGTGCAACAGCAAACATGACTACGATCCAGTCACTCTTGAGGACATGCATTAGAATTGGCAGATGAAAAGCACTGGTGCTTAGAATTGGCAACATAGACCTATCAAAATCAAGACCTAGCTCTCACCATATGTGCTCCACCACATGGAAAGAAGAGTTTGCTATCTTCCCTGCCTGAATCGCTTATCAGTAATGACAAGCGATGACAGCTTTCCCCTTTTTCTACCATTCCAGGTCCTCAGAAAATTAAATCTGGGTTTTCCATGTGCATTGCTAATATTCCATGCATCTAGTTATTGGCGATAGCTTATTTCAATTCAAGTCAGTGTAATAAAGTCACATATCAATAAGGAAAAGAATGCTAAACATTTTTTAGTATCTGGTAATGTTTTATTTGCGCCCAATCGACCCATGTAAAAAAAATAAATATTTGGAGATGTTTCCGCTCTTCACTTTGGTATACACCTGTTGTTTCATTTGGGGGATCCCGTCACCCTCTAAGCATCCCATGTATAAAAAGTTATTTATTTTTGACCTCCTTATGGCTTGTGCTATTTTCTAATTAGCCATTTGCCCCCTGCCCCCCCCCTGTGTTATTTATTACTTTTTTGTATCATCATCAACATAATTTATTTTTTTTTTATCTCTCGGTGCTGCCTGACTTTTGTATGTGGTCATTTTGGACATTTACAGCTCTTTAATGATAGTGGCAATGTTGCACCATGTTTATTTATATGATTGAGCATTTCCATCAATAAAATGGTTGATAAAAAAAAAAAACAACAACATATCAAACGTTAAGTGACCAGTTGTTAGTCTACCTATTAGTTCATACAAAAGACCTTGAAAACAGAACTTCTGTTTTAAATAACTATTTGATATTTGTCCATTATTCTACAATTTGTAAAATACATTTATGCAGTTTAATATCTATATTTTAATAAATGCATATTTTTATATCTTTTCACCTCTTTCCTATGATTGTATATATAGCAACTGCATTCATTGCATTTACCTATAGTTTACTATTTATATTTGCCCCTCTTTCCTTGTGTTTCCCTCTGTTTATTGTATATAGGGGCATGAGCCACTAGTATTTGCAGGACTCTCTGCCATGTGTGAAGTGTGTGGCAGGCTAGACATCAGCAGGGGTGATCAGCATAACGTGCAGTAAGAAAACACTTACCAACTGTGACACAGAAATTGCAAATAATTCAATTAATAGAATCACATATGCTTGCTAGGAGGAAATAAACAAAAGTACAAATAATACTGGTCTTGGCTGTGTTACATCACAATATACAAGACTCTCCGTCCAAACAAACATATTTGATTATTTTTTCTAAGCACATAAAATATCACAATACACAACTGAAAATAATTATACTGAAAGTGGCAGTAAGGACAATAAAACTGGTTAACATTACAATTTACTTACAATTCTGTTGCAGACAGCAATGTAATTTGTGTTTAATTTATTTTCACAAGTCAATATGTTGCCATAAGTTGTTTTTTTGAGTGCAAACTTGATAAAGATATAAGAATGAAAGGGAAATTGCGTCTCCCGTGTTATTTTTTCAAACATTAATTTTACCTAATATTCACATTTAAATTGTGCAGGTTTGCTTACGCAAGGTTTACAATACCCTGGGCTGGATTAAACAAACCTCAAGGTGGCAGGGCATATTGCAGTGTATAATTCCATGGCAACTGCAGAATCACAGGTGCTTACCAGACAAAACAAATGGCCAAGGCTGGATAAAGGGGCTACATGGGCTTTGGGCTGAAAATGGTCTAGGGCCTATACTGAGAAGGGGAGGAGCTGTGACCAGAGCTGTGTGGGTGTGGCCAGAGCTATGTGGGTGGGTAGACCTCCTATACTATCAGCCCCACTGTCTCCCTAAGTATATAAAAATAGTAAAATTACATCAGTTTGAGAGAAAACATAAAAAATAATTTTAATACTTATAATTTATGGCTAACTGTGTGGCCAGCCAGTCAGCTCGTCCTTATGATGGTGGGCCTATTATGTGAAGACCTGGAGCTCCATCCACCCCATTTTTAATCTGGCCATGCAAAGGTCAAATGAATATACATCATTTTATGATGTTAACCTTCATTATAGGAAACTTGAATCCCTCATTGTGCCCAAATCCCCCACACCCCATATAATGTACATCTGTCAGGGTTCAGCCTAGGATCGGCCATCTCTTACCTCCCCCTGACTTCTCGTGTGGTCAGATGTCTGGTGCGGCGGTACTTTCTTACCACTGCTGCTGTTGAAAGCAGTGAGGGCTCTGCTTAATCGATCTCCACTGAACCATGGAATGCAGGCTGCTGTTGTTAGAAGCAGTAAGGACTCTGCTTAATCAGCTTCACTGTTCTTTAAGGGCAGGATGACAGTGGAGAGAATACTATACAAAGTGCCTTTATCTAAAAACGTGATACACGATGAGCGACAATTATGTGTAAATTTAAGTCCAAAATCATTATTATTTAGATGTGAAATAAATAATCTAATTGAATCAAAGTCCCCTTTCCAAATTATAAAAATATAGTCTATAAATCTACCATATAGCACCAAGTTCACCCCAAACGGACCACCCCAGACATATTGGTCCTCAAATGAGCCCATATGAAGATTTGCAAGGCTTGGGGTGAACTTGGTGCCCATTGCAGTCCTGTGTATCTGTAAATAATACAGTTTGTTAAAAATAAAATAATTGTGTGTTAAAATAAATTTCACCAAATCTAAAATAAACTTAATATGGGACTGTGATAGTTTGTCATCCATTTCTAGATAAGATTTCAAAGCATTTATTCCTCCTGTGTGGAATATTTGTATAAAGCGATTCGACATCGCAGGTCAGAAACAAATAGTCATCTTGCCATTTGATATTCTGAACTAAATTCAAGAAGTGAGTGGTATCCCTAATATACGATTGTAACTTAATCACATGTGGTTGTAAGAACTGGTCTACAAAAGCTGAAATATTGGACGTCAAAGACCCAATACCCGAAATAATCGGGCGTCCTGGAGGAGAGGAGATGGTTTTATGGATCTTGGGCATATGATAATACGTTGATATTATGGGATGTTCATTATACAGAAATGAAAAATCCTGCTTATCAATAAGTTTATAATTCAAAGCTTGTTCTAGTATTCATTTCAATGAAACCAAATATTGTCCAGTAGGATTGTATGGGAGTTTTCTAGAGAATTGAGGGTCCTCTAATTGTCTATAGGCTTCACTAATGTAGTCTTCTTTATTTTGAACTACAACTCCTCCCCCCTTGTCTTAGTATTATATTCTTTAGATGCCATTGGTCAGAGACCTTTTATTATGTATTATACATGTCGATATGTATTCTTGCTTTTTAACTTTATTAATATGAATGTGCTCAAATTATCCCTATGAGAGATTTTTAAAATAAACGGACATTGGCCCTCATTCAGAGCCACTCGCTAGCGGCAGTACGCTCGTTCCGAGCGATGTTCGCACATCTGCGCATGCGTACGGTTTTTAGTACGCATGCGCGAACCAGTCAGTGCGGCCGAAAATCGTTGGTACGCAATATAGCGAGGGCCTGCTATTTTGAGTGACAGAATGAGGCGTATGTGGGTGGTAACAGGGGAAGGTGCTTGAAAACGGGGAGTGGAGATCCGAACGCAGGCGTGCTTAAAGGTCAAAACGGGCGTTTTAAGGGAGTGCATATTTAATACAGCAGCGTCATTGACCACGTCACTTGGTTTTTTTTAACTCAGAACTGCTCGCAAAATAGCGGTTGAAAACACCAACCACAAGAATAGCGAGCAGTTCATACGCTGTACGATGTACTCGATTAATCTAATAAATAGCGGACATGACGTATGGTGCGTGCGGCCAGGGGGGCGTTTTTATCAAAAAAACGAGCGTATGTTTTGCTCGCTCGTTCAGACTTAGAGGTGGGAACAGACTGCAATTTGCGAACGGATCATTTGAATAGCCACCCCTTGTTTTTGAACGAACGACCACAAATAGCGAACGGCTCTGAATCAGGCCCATTGTCTCTATATACAAATTATCTGATTACAGGTGTATCTAATTAGTGGAACATTTGGATTGGACATGATCCCTTTAAATACTCAATAGGAACACCATAGGGATTACACACTACCTTCCTTTTTTGCCTTCTGAGGAAACTGCTACCCTGAACAGCGGAGAAACGCGTTAAGGAATAGGGACACTCCATCTCAATGCAGCTGCCTTAAACAATATACTGCCGGACCACTAGGTCTCTTTTGACCAACAGCTGATCAGCGTGAGTTCTCACCAGACTCCCTCTTGTGAAGTGTGCTGTTCTCTCCACCGTCATCCTGCTCTTAAAGAACAGTGAAGCTGATTAAGCAGAGTCCTTACTGCTTCTAACAACAGCAGCCTGCATTCCATGGCTCAGTGGAGATCGATTAAGCAGAGCCCTAACTGCTTTCAACAGCGGCAGTGGTAAGAAAGTAATTAGGAGACTGTTATCTTCTCCTAAAAGACTCACGATTCTAACATTTTTTTGTTATATATGGCCTGCTAACCTGGACTGACATAAAGGTCACTTAACACTAAGAAAGTGGAGTTTCAATTTAGCTGGTGAGACATTCTTTTCTCTGGAGAGAAAGATAAGAAATATTTTTCTTAAAGGCTGCTGAACATTATTTGGTCTATAAGGATACTAATCTAGCTGCCCCCAAAATTGGGCTTTCAATTAGACGGAATTTATTTATAATTAGCACATATTTTATTAATTGTTTCTTTAGTTACAACATTATTCCTTTGATTTTGTGCAATCTAATATAAAAAATGTCTTATCTAACGTGTTTATGAATATATTTTATATTAAAAACTGTTTTATACCTTTGATATCTATCTGCGCTCCTTGTTATTTGATTAATAACGGTTGTAATTTAGGTTCTAATTCCCAGTTGATCACACCCGGGATGAACACCGCCGACAGGATTACTGACTGGTTCTCAGCCCGCCGGAGGATCTGAGTTACTTCTCGCATGGCCATGCGACTCCCAAGTCCCTACATGGCGGTTGATGTAAGCAACGGCCGTCGTGTTGTATGACTGAACTCTTACTGGGCGAGCCCTTAGAAACTTTATTGCTTCTATCAGAGCATTGTAAATCATTCCAACACATTTATGGGCCACTTCTGTTCTAGAGGGGACCATCGACCCTGAAAGTGATAATCGAGGACTACTGATCCCCATCCTCGAAGGCTGGCATCCGTTACGAAGATCCAGTCCTACACTCCGAATCTTCGGCCCGCTAAAAGATTGTTGGATTGTGTCCACCAGAGAAGGGCCACTCTGCTAACCAGGCTTAGATGGATCTGTCTATGTAGAAGCAGATGAGACCCCTGACTCCTGTGCTAGCAGGTCCAGCTGAAACACCCTGGAGTAGAACCGCCCGAACTGTAATGCCTCGAAAGCAGCTACCATCTTCCACAAGAGACACAGACAAAGAAGTAGGGACACCTTCTTTGGTCTGAAGACCAGCTGAACTAACAACCGCATATCTCAGACTTTGTCTATTGGATGGAAAATCCTCTGTGATGCCGTATCCAAGATCATGCCCAGAAACAGGAGTTTCTGGGATGGATTGAGCTTTGATTTCTTTAAGTTGATTATCCAACCGTGTTGGATTAGAGTCTGATATGTCAGTAAGGCATGATTTGATAGAAAAGATAGTGATGGAGCCTTGAGTAACAGGTCGTCCAAATAAGGGATTATGGGCCAGATTCAGACCCGCTCGCGTCGCGCATATGCGCGAGACCCGGCGAGCTACGAGGAATACGTCGCTCGGGGTCTCGCAGCAAAGGGGGCGTGCTGTCGATGGTGACTGACAGCACGCCCCCTTTGGTGGGCGTGCCGGGGGCATGGCTGCCAGACGGAGGCGTTCCCATGGGAACGCCTACCGTCTGAGTCCGGCCCCACTGACATCACTAGTGATGTCAGTGGGAGTGATTTTGGCTCTGATAGAGCCAAAATCACTCCAGGGCTTTCGGCAGCGAGACCCTACCACAGGGTCTCGTCGCAAGCCCGATGGTCGCGATGGTCTTGACCATCGCGACCATCATCATGGACGCTCACATAAGCTGTGGGTGGTAACCCACAGCTATGCGAGCGTCCAAGAGGCCGCTCCATTTTTAGGGAGGAGGGCCCTGATTCAGAGCGAGCGCTCTGGTCAGAGGGTTCAGCTCTGAATCAGGCCCTATGTTCACTCCCAATGACCGAAGGAGAGCAATCATGACTGACATGAGTTTGGTGAAGATGCGGGGAGCAGAGGATAACACGAACGGCAATGCCCGAAACTGATAATGATCTTTCAATATGGCAAAACGTCTGGTGTGGTGCCCAAATGGGAATGTGGAGATAGGCATCCTGATTCCAAGCTCGCAATGACTGACTGCAGAAACTCCATTTTGAAACGATACATCTTCAGATACAGGTTCAAGGACTTGAGGTTTAAGATGTTATAAAATAATAAAACTAAGATTTTTTTTTTTTTAATAAATGTATTGCTGGATCACAGCAGATTGTGACCAGCTCCTAGGGCACATTTTCTGAACTGAGGGCTGATGGGGCATATAGGAGGAGCTTCACACTTCTAAATTAAAGTGCGAGCTCCAGTTATCCACGCCTCTATACCCAGCGTAAGCACCTCCAGTGTCCCCTAGTGGATGATAGAGAAATAGTTTTTTTTTTGCATGCCTCAGATAGTGAAACCTTTGCTTGATGATGGTTCAAAGTCAAACTTTATTTAATGCACAAATTTATTAAAAATATTGTATAAAATTACCTCCAGGCTTTGTGTATAAGGTGCATGTGAAACATTAATGAATTTCATGTATGTACACAAATTTAGTTTGAGCCACAAAATTATTATTATTAAAAATCTTGTATAAAATTACCTGCAGGCTGTTTGTATAAGGTGTATATGAAACATAGATGCATTCTGTGTTTAGATTTGGGTCCCTTTCCCAAGATATTTCATAATGGGATGCACATATTCCAAAATATATTCCGATATACAAAATACCCCTGGTCCCAAGCATTTTGGATATGGGACACTCAACCTGTACTAGTAATGGCTGGCAAATCGGCTGATTGTTATACACTACAGGTCGGAATCTGTGACCTGTAAACCCCATACATTGGCAAATTTTTTTTTTTTACACAATCATCTGTAAAACACAGAATTGGCACAATTGATTGCTGATGTATGGTGGCCGTAAGGGGTTCCTGAGCAGTGGCGTCCTTCCCTGCGGTGTCACCTGGAAAAGGGGATGTGGCCTTGTACACCAGGGCATGGTCACAGGGAAGGGGCGTGGCCTCACAGCCGAACCCCGTGGTCCTGTTATTACTGGGGGGGGACAGGGGGGTGCCGGAAGTGCCGACTGCCCTGTGTGCATTGCCGGCCGGCTCCCTCACAGTATCAGGAGCCAAATGCTGCACTTATTATACAGTGCAGCAACCGGCTCCGGTCACTGAGGAGTCTGCACCTTGGTGTCACCGCTCGGTGGGTGACACCCGGGTGCGGCCCACACCCCCCTTGAGATGCCACCGTTCCTGAGGACTGGAGTTGGGAAACATCAGCTTAAAGAATAAATCAATAGTAATATTCTTATTTAAATTAATTTCTCCCAATTTATACATAGTTGGCAAATATTTTCTTTTAAATAATTGAAATAAAATGAGCAGTTTCTGTGTAGCATTGCCATGGAGTATACTGTATGTGAATGTAAATAAGGTGTTTGCTTGCATTCAGAGTGATAGTATGGACAGAGAAAGCATTTCCTACAACGTTTGCAGAATGTTGAAAGCACCCTCAACACCCAAAATTTAAGGCCCACATACATCTGCGATGGATTGGGGCAATTTCCTGTTTTGCGGATAATTTGAGGGTAAAAAAAAAAAAAAAAGCAATGTATGGGGTACACCAATTGCCGATTCTGACCAAATAGTGATCAGAATCGGTAAATCTGGTTGTCCAACAGGTTGGATTTCACCGACCAATGTGGGGACTGTAGATTGCTAGTGTATGGTATAAGGGGGGATGAAGATGGCAACGTCTGACATAAAACTGGAGATTAGTAAAGGGAAAAAAGATGACTCTATGCTGGGGGGCACTCTTCAAATGTAGAAAAAACTTTTTAAGAGGTGGCACTCTTTTGGGTAACCCCTCACACTGACAAGACAGCAAGCCGCCTGCATTGCTCCCTGAACAGAGAATTCTACATGTATAGCCTCTGCTAGCCAACATTTCTGTACCTCACTTAATCTAAGGTAACCTCAGCACCTTCTCATCAGCTAGCCAACCGTGTTTTCCCTGCAATTTCATTTTGATAACAGGATGAACAGGGATAGTGCAAACTGAAAGCAGAAGTGCTTCTTATTCTTCCTTCATTCCAGCTGTCAAACCCACTCTCTCATCCCTTGTCCTCTGTTTTATACAAGACAGTAGAAGTGAGGAGGACAATCTCTGGGACCCTTATTTTCGATTCCATTTATCTGTGAACCTCTTTCTCTCTTAGAAATGTATTCATGTGTTTTTTCCTTTTTTGTGAATCATTGAATCTGAAAGTGTCAAAGTAATACTCCATACAATTATAAGAACCAGATGTTCTCAAACACTATCTGATATTGGATTTTTGTAACGGAAGATAATATAACATAGATCACCTCAATCAACATGAATGTTAAACAGTCATGAATTACTGACTATCTAGAGGTTATAAGGTTGTACATCTGATTGTGATCTTTGGGGGTCATTCAGACCCACTCGCGAGCGGCAGTACGCTAACAAGTGGGTCGATGTTCCCCACTGCGCATGCGCACGACGGAGGGAGCTCCGTCGTGCGCATGCACGAGACCCGGCGAGCGAAGGACTTTCCTTCGCTCGGAGTGTCTCATCAAAGGGGGCGTGCTGTCGATGTTGACTGACAGCACGCACCCTTTGGTGGGTGTGCCGGGGGCGTGCCTGCCAGACGGAGGCGTTCCCAAGGGAACGCCTACCGTCTGAAGACGGCCCCACTGACATCACTAGTGATGTCAGTGGGAGTGATTTTGGCTCTGATAGAGCTAAAATCACTCCTGGCCTTGCGGTTGAGAAACCCAACCGCAGGCTTTCACTCGCAGTTCCGATGGTCGAGACCATCGCGACCATCTATTTGCACGCTCGTATATGTTGTGGGTGGTGACCCACAGCTATAAGAGCGTCCAGGAGGACGCTCCATATTAATGGAGGTGGGCCCTGATTCAGAGCGAGCGCTCTGGTCAGAACGTCCGGCTCTGAATCAGGGCCTTTATTCATAGAGGCTCTTTCTCTGATATCACAGAATTAGGGGTGTAGTGCAATCGTAATTATAGAATTAAGGTAATTTACCCTATTGGATGTATCATCTCAGGTATACTAAGTGTTTTGGACATTCTATGAGACGGTAATCTATATTGCAATAGCTATTACGGTTTGGACCCAGGCTGTCTCTTAGTGGCTTATAGAGCACCTGGCTGGATTACTATTTGGTGCATTGTTGTGCAAACTGACATGTTATTAAAGGAACACACACACAAACAAGAGATATAAATAAGAAAATACTACCTATATAATTGTACAATATATTTCTATATGGGTCGATGTGGACCTTAATATATTCGCCGTGATCATTATTGTGCATTGAGATAAAAAAACACAATTGTATGACTCTCTAACAAATTGAATTTCTACATTGCTACTAAGAATTGGTAATCTATGTACGTAGAAGTACATTTAAATGTTGTGTTGTATGTAATGCGTGTGATATCATATAAATAATATTTTCAAAACAATAATTTTTCGATATACATTAATAAAAGCAAAACAATTTAAAAAAAAGTTTTTTTCTTCATTTAAAGAGTGCCCCCAGCAAAAAGTCATCTTTTCTCCCTTTACTAATTTGAATTTGTATTTTTTCTGTCTCTGGGGAGCACCGCCAACCCTATCAATTTAGTCATAATTCAGTGTTACCATATAATCTAGTTGGCATTTTCTCACCTGGCTGGTACCATCCTGCTCTTGTCAGTTTCTGACAAATAGGGATGGCTTTTCGTGTCCTTATCCTGTGCGGGCTCCAAACCCTGTGCCTCTATAGATAAAACTGGTGATCTAAGAATATTGCCATTTTCTTGATCATTAGAAAGAAACACTGCATGAAAAAACAAACTGGATCAAGCTCCTACTTTCATCTAAGAATAAATAGTAGTAAAGTTATGTAGGGTTTCGCACAAGGCATCAACTCTATTAAAAGTGGACATTAAGTAGACCTAGGTGTCAGGAAACTGATGCACCTGATCAGATATTAGAACCAATCTAGGCAAAGCCTACAGCAGCCCCCCTTTCCCATGGAACACTATGTATTCACTAGTACTTGGTTGTCCTCAGGACTTATGCTGCATACACACATAAAGATCTTCTGTGCAGCCATCCAACTAGTTGATTGGTTGGAATGAAAATCTGGTAACGTATGGGAGTAACTGATGATCAGCAATTTGCTCCTAAATGCCAGAAAACAGATGAAAATGGTCGTTCAGACAAGTTTGTTAAATGTTTGATCTAAACAATTTGTTCAAAACAGTTTCTGTCCATTTTCCGGCGTTTGGGAGCAAATTGCTTATTGTCATTTGCTTTCATACCTTACCAGATTTTCATTCCAACCAATCAACTAGTTGGATGGTTGGACAGAAAATCTTTACGTGTGTATGCACCTTTAGACTCAAAATAGTAAAATTCATCAAGTGCAATGTCACTAAAGGCAAGAGAGTATGTATGTATGTAGGTACTACAGCAAGGCACCAGATGACCACAGCAGGATGTAGTACCAAAGACATCCAGTGGGCTCAGTTCAGCAGTAGAGAGCAGCAATGACAGTTGTATCAGGGGTAACCAAAACAAGATGTGATGGATGCAATAAGTAAGCAATGGTATTAGTTGATTCAAGCAACAAGACTAAAACAGAGTTGAGTATACAAGCAGAGATCAGCGCAAACAAGTAGCAGAGTACGTGTACACAGTTTGCAGCCAGGAATGAAGGCACAACAGCAGACACAGTGAGAAATACTACAACCGACGAGGATCTCCCACTGAAACTACTATTTAAAGCTGCAAGCACCACACCAATCAGCACCAAGTATAATAACAAAAACCATGAAATTGCAGGCACCCAAGGTGTAGAGATAACAATACTGCATATGATCATGATAACACATATAGCATGAATGCCCCAAGAACAACACAGTCACCTGCTGCTCCCAACAGTGGGTAAGAAAAAGGTGACTTCCCACAAATTTCAGAGTAGGCAGAAGAACGATTGTACCCACTGTTGGGGTTCCATGGATCTCCAACTCTGCTGCACATATAGAAGATTAAAAGTCAGACAAACTCAGGAAACTGGTATTTGTTTCTGTAAGAACATATTTATTACACAAAAAGACAAAAACACGAATGCTAGTGGCAGGAGTAATTATTCATTTAATAAACAAGTCGTTAAACTCAGTCACTGTACAACATACACCAAACACAATTCGAGACTTTACACATCTTCAAAAACTGTTATAAAAGAACTTCGGTTATTTAGTGTACAGGTAAACAAGAAATTTACAAGATATAGCAAACATCAAAATGTACACAAGCGATTAGCGGTAACGTTAATGCAGGGATTAGCCACCACGGCTGCTTACAAAAGAGTCACAAGACGTGGTATATAGAGAAAACGGAGTGAGATTTCCTGCATAGTGAGAAGTGGACATGTTCGTTTGAAAAGATAAAAAAATAAAATAAAATAATACATAAACCTTTTCAGAGCTGCCGCTATACAACAGGATACTTCTCCTACAATTAAATAAATATACAAACAATGATGTTAACATTACGAGAGGTGGTTAATACAATAATGAAAAAAAAAAACATTTAGAAAGTTTGTATACATTAATAGAGCAGTCATTAGGCACCCGGTGTCTCTCCAGCTGTGGATCTACAAGTCCTAGTATGCGAGTCAAAGCTTCCTATAGTCAATTTGCGCTGCCATTGAAAGCCCAAGCATAGTGCAAATCAGTGACTGTTGGCACGTTTATCGCCAAACTCACATGGGTCCTAATTTAAAGGGATTTGCTAGAGTTTAGAGATTTCAACATCTTATTCCGTCATGCATACTAAATGCACTGCAGTCTCTTACAGACTTCTTCCTGAATTTTCAGGTAGGATGAGCTGCTTATTTTGATGTACTATTACACAACAGAGCTGTGCTGTACAAGTGGCTTTAGGCATAATCGTAATCAGCAAGGAGCACCATGGAAAATCCCAGCGAATGTCTATAGAACTGTTCCTGGTAGCAAAGACATGACTGAAGAGAAGTAAGCTAAACAGAAAAATCAATGTATTTAGTAGAAGTTGTGGCATGTACACTACAAGCAACAGGTAAAGTCAGCTGCAGGTGAGCAACACTGGTTCAATCCTAAATATAGTCATTAACTATGTCCTGCTGCTTTTGAGTTAAAACAGAAGTTGAAATGGATTTTAGGGATTAATAATCTACAGAAGAATAATGAAATCCAACAATTCAGCACCACAACTGATAGGTGAATGGCCTGAGGTTCTTGGCGTTGACAAACGGCTGGGGCATAGTATCGTATTTTACACTGGGAGAGAGTCTGTGAGAGCTCAGACTACCATATTTTCAACTAAACTGACTGTGTATAAAATCGTATACTTATTATTGGGGCAGAATAAGACAGAAAAGTAAATATTATGCAGATCTTATTAATTTTGACATATGAACATATTTCAGCAAAGAATTTACTATTTTAAAAACTGCTTTCAGCTGGGACTGCTATGAAGAGTGTGTGTTCAGTGCTTCAGAGGGTGGCACCTGATTGGTTGTGAGAAGCAGTCCAATCAGTTACCGCCATCAGACAGAGCACTTTCTGTCCTCAAAGCTCTCCATGTCAAAAGCTGGAAAACCCAGTGGACGGCACCAGCGGCAGCTCCTACCCTGAAAATTAGACTGTTGGGTTTTACATTCGACGAACCTTGGGAGTCAAGATCAAAGCTTTACTAGGCACAAGCATCGTTCTAAGGCTTGGCCTACATAAGCTCTCCAGGTTCAGCTTGGAATAGGTTCAGAATTAGGGTGGACTAATCTTATGAATTGTTTGGACTATGGTGTGGTTTCTTTTTACTTATTCCACATAAAATATAAAAACCAAGGCATCTATTATCTGCCTAGGCTACCGGTGGCTGAGGAAAAAAGCTCTATTACTAGTAAGTCTAAAGACAACCCCATTAAACCCCTGTGCTGGTGGGTTCAAAGAAAGAGCACAGTTATTTTAAAATCCCTCTACCTAGTACCAAGCCTAAACTATTTTGAAGTTCTTTCGGAGTTAGATATAGGCCATTCTAAAATTCAGAATATATTTGTAAAATAAATGAAACAAGAAGGATTACAATTTGTACATGGCACATCTTTTGGTCACTTCGGAAAAAGGACGGAATTAAAAGTAGTGACATTGTTATAGGACTATAGCAACAGATTCAGATCAACAAAAAAAAGTCAGGACCAGACGTGTTCAAACCTAAGAAACAGCTATTCAAAGCCTGAACACACAAGCCTGAGGCATGACTGCACAAATTCTCTGCTGATATTTCATGGCTAACCCCAAGTGTGTGTATTTAGTAACAGAAATATCAGCACGATTTTTATCTATTTGTTCAGTATGCTGTTAGAAAAGAAAACCTATTCTTTTCATAAGCTGTATTAAAGTATATAAAATGATGAGGCAATATTGTAAAGTAAACACTAGCTATGGTTTTATAAATGCCACAATGACGTTGTTCTTCGTGCTTCAGTGTGGAGGTAGGTGGTTGGTAGCTTTGTGGCTGCCAGGGCTTGTTGGGTTTTACAGGTCCACCACAACTGGCAGGGTTACTGTGCCCAAGCCCATCCTATTACTGTGCCCAAGCCCATCCTACACAATTAAAATATACACATCTCCAACTAGAAATAGGGAAGATACTAACTGCAGGAATAAAAAAAGCTAGGGTGAGCATTCAGATAAAATGGCCATAAATAAAAGCCAAGATAAATATCATTGCCTTCCAAATAAACACTTCTATCTGGCAGGATTATATTTACTATATCATTGGGGTTTTCTGATAACAGGATTGTATCAAAATGCAACATTTGTGCGCAGTTGTGGCAACAATACTTTGCAGCACCTTTGCTAAAGTACTGAGGAACTGTCACTTCCTTCTCAAGATAACTAGATAAGAAACATAACACTGAGGACATTCAGGTCTACTGACTATTTATATTAACAATGGTACAGAAGGCTTAGGTATTTATTAAGTGACATCAATTATTGTTGTGATATTCCCAATTAGAATATCAAAGTATTAAATAAGTCATAATAAGGGGCGGCGCTTTATGGACAATAAAAAACATTTACAGAAAATCCACATAAATGAGAACTACTATAGCATTACCAAAATAAAGTATAAACCTTAATTAGATATACACATAAATGAGTAATGATATCTATGATAACTCAATGTAGACAACATAGATAAGTTAATTATGTTTAGTTCAGTGGTGGTTTTACTATATATTAATAGGTATGATGTTTAAGGTATAAATAGATATCTTCCTATATATCTAGTCATATATGTTAAATATCATATGTTAACAATATAATAATGTACCACATTACTCACCATAAACTTACTTAACGCTTTTTCAATACATGACTGTGACCGTCAGTTTATTGGTATGTTGATCTAATGTGTGTTTGCGCAATATTTGTTTATTAGAAGTTAAAAATATATATATATTTTTTAAACTGTTCCAGGAAATATTTGCCTCCATTCTCATTTGGTTATGGCATCTTTACATGGTTTGCAGGGGGAAATCTGGCTTTGAGCGCTGCCACACCACAAAACAGTATAATTGGACAGTCGTCACCCCAGTTCTACCCATGGGCTCTATAAATGTACAAATACAGTACAGATGAATGAAGCATAAGCGAAGCTCATAGACTTTGTAAAAATGGTTTGTGCTGCCACAAAAGTCATTCTGCATAAACATCTGCCACAACGTCCCTCGTCTCCGGTGCATGACTAATGGATCAATGGTTCCTACTAGATTTTGGTAAAGCTGGAGTGGTTCTATTATTTATGCACAACAAACGTGTTAATAAGACAATGGCACCTTTGAAAGCTTATGTATAGAAAGAGAGCAATAATTTAATGGTTAAAAGGCAATACCAAAAGGTAATAGACTGACTTATGCTTGACAAGTATAATAAAACCATATTACATAAATGGCTTTGAATTCTTACTGTAGAAGATGGATGAATATTATACATATAGCATATTTGTAGGTCCTGGTGTTCCGGGAGGGAATACGGATAATAGAAAAATCATACCATACGGGACGTTAGCGGCAAATCCTGTCTTTGTTGGATGGATATTTCTAACCATGTAACATCAACCTAAAAGGAATCCATTAATATACAGTTACAGCATCATCTTTTTTTTCTATCTTATTAACATTAAAAAGATACAACCACCATTTAGGACCTAACTTTGCTTCTGCTCATTAGACCCACTGATCTAATTTGTAAATAGAACCCTCTGCCTATACTCAGCCACTGGTTAGATACGCTCTACAGAGTGCATCTGACATTTGCCTTAATGTGTAGAATTTGCGCTGGCTGTTCATCTAGAACAGTGGAGTCAAACTCGGGCCCTCCAGCTGCAGTGGAACTATACATCCCAGCATGCAGTGCTACAGTTTTGCTATTAGGGCATGCCAAAACTGTGGCAGGGCATGCTGGGATATGTAATCCCACAAAAGCTGAAGGGTCCTAGTTTGACATCACTGATCTAGAATAATTAGTAACAAAAAGGTGCAAACCATCTTATTATAAATTGGGGGATATAAAGTAAAAACCGGTGCATGGTGTTTTGTTCGTGTGAATAGCTGCAAAAAAGTAAATGTGCAGATATATGACCGCAAGGGGTTGTACTGTACAGAAAAATCCCCACAAAAACTATTTTGAGTCATGAGCTGCTAACTGGACAGCCCTGGTTTTGGAGCAAATAATACTATTTAATGTTAAGGAGCTAAGGTTCCTTTAACATAAGTTTCTAACACAAATGATTGAAATAAAGTTTCGTAATGGCTGTGCTATGCTTCAACAGTCTCCTGTGGAATGTGCACTTAAAATAAACTTTGGCATGAAAAACATCTTTTCTTAAAACACATTTTGGCTGGAAACACTACAATTTGTCCTTTTTGTTTTACTGCGGGAGGACAGATATAAAATGAGAGAAACCGGTCAGTTTCTGGCCTGACAAATATTTACATGAGTAGCCAGTTAGGCTACGGTCATCTCCAATGAAACATGTTTAGGTCACTGCATAAAAAAATGATTAGTCGAGAAGTAGCCAAAAGCTTGCGTTTAGTACGGATGCACCCTTGAACCATCTGCTGTCAGAGGGAAAAGCAGCACATTAATCTGCCATGGGCTGCTGGATTTTTAGAAAGAAATGAAGATTATATTAAAAAGTATACAACAAATTCCTTCTATTGACAGTGCAAATGTGACAGAACAAAAAGTTATCATAAACCCCGAGTAATATTTCAAGTAACACAAAGAAAAAAAAAACATTGGCAAAAAATTTCCACATAACTACAGTAGTTGGGGGTGTTTGCGAAATTCACCGTACAGTGTTGTGCAATCACCATTGCTTTGTTAGGTGGCTTCACTTAAAGTGCAATCATATAGCTTTCCCCAAAACGAAAATTGTACCTTTAACTTTACACGTAGCATCGAGAAGAAGAATATCTTCTGATGCCATATAAATAGCATTTATACAGCTCAAACAATTAGAGCCATGCAGTAGGTAGTACTTATATATCGCCATGATTAGAAACCACAAAACTTATTGTCAGAGATGAGCAGCTCCCTCCACTTTAAAAAAATAACTACATGGGACTTGGCCTCCTGGTGACTTGCAGGTTCCCCGGAGCTTCACATTCTTCCATGACCAGGCGCGTTCCTCTTAGGATGAGTTCATTATCCCCACAGGTAAGCTCCCGATCAATGGCATCCTCTGAGTGGTTGCCTATACCCCTCCTGGATGATATAGGTTCAGTGCTCACGGTCGTGTCGCCATACGTTAAGCTGATGTCACCATCAGTCAGTATAAGATCTGAGTCGTCATCCTTTAGCTGCTCCTGGTTCTGAAACAGGAAATATGCATTATATAGTAAAGATATATAGTAAGTTTAAGGAGCTACTAGTGTTATACGTATGATGGGAATGTATTTGGATGTGTCCTCTTGCAACAGCTAATGAATACATTTCTCTATTATGTGGCTTCATGCTGTGCTTTTCAGCCATGTATTGTGTCATTAGGGGTATATTTACTAAAGCAAAAGTTTTTAGAAGTGGAGATGTTGACCAAAGCAACCAATCAGATTCTATTTAACGTTTAACTAGCACCTTCTAGAAGATAATAGCTAGAATCTGATTGGTTGCTATGGGCAACATCTCCACTTCTAAAAACTCTCACTTTAGTAAAATAATACCCCTTAGAGTTACTCTGAGTTCCTACATCTCCAACATTGCTTTCTGCATTGGATATAACTGTAATCCATATAGGAGACTGACATGCGAGTTAAAAAACAAAAAACCCTCAAACAACAGCAAAAATTCCAAAACAAAAACATGGATAACAAGCAGAGAAAAAAAAAGTAAAGAAATGTATTTTGCCAAGCTGGGTACACACTGAGCGATGTGTACCCAGCCGATAGGTCGGCCAGACGGGCTGACATATAAGATCCTGGGTACACATCAGAACAAGGTAATGAACGACGGAACGATACCTCGTTTCGTCTTTCATTACCTGCAACGGAGGTTGCATGCGATATAGTCCAGTTAGAGGTGGAGCACAGGTGACCGCATATTGGTCATACACACTGAGCGATGTGTACCCAGCCGATAGGTCGGCCCAACGGGCTGACATATAAGATCCTGGGTACACATCAGAACAAGGTAATGAACGACGGAACGATACCTCGTTTCGTCTTTCATTACCTGCAACAGAGGTTGCATGCGATATAGTCCAGTTGGACGTTCAGCATGGGTGACCGCATATTGGTCGTACACACTGAGCAATGCGGCTGATATGTTGTTCCGATTCGTCCGGGTATGACATATCGTGCCGACATCGTCTCAGTGTGTACCCAGCTTAATAGTTGTGTGCGGATCTATACAAGTCAATAGACTTAATTCATCTGAAGATGGAGAACTAATTACGCCTAAAGATATCCTGAAAAAAAAAAACCTTCATGTAAAGTATTTTGTAAGATTTGAATTAGAAGCTGTTACAGTAACGTTAGTATTACTTTCATCTACAGGGTGCAACATCTCTTGCTGTAATGAGTGGATGTGCAATAGCAAATTTTATATATCAATACACAGCAAACGAGCCATAGACGACCTTCACATACACCGAATACAGCAAATAAAACTGTATTTACTGATCATGTCACAGCTCTTCTAGGAAACGTTGCTCTCTTCTCTGCTCTTTGTTGTGGATACACATGAATAGTTTATATTTACTGCTCATAACTTGGGAACAGTAGGATGCAATCTTTCCTTCATAGGCCCTTACAACATTCTTTCCAGAGAGCACGCTCTGCTTGTCACATAATATAAAGTGAGAGGTGGAGAGTGAGACAAAGCCAGACGCAGAAAGCTGTGTGACCCATCAATCACCAATATGGACCTGCATACATTTCATCTGCGACCACGAGAATGTACTGAATTCCATAACCAAGCCCACAAAGCGCCTGTGTGATATAAGCATTACATTACAAGAAAACAGTTGAACATATCTGACTAAATACTAGAAACTAAATATAGGACCAATTACAACTTACACTCTGACAAGCTTTTTTTTTTTTTTTAATAAGCCCAACGTATACACAGTGGAGGCAGCCATTTTGGAATCTGAACCAGCAGTAATCAGAATTTAGCCTAACAATTCATTAGGAACCAGTGATAGGATTGCATAAAGAACCAGTGATGGAATCTCCTACATATTGGTCCAGCCCACAATATTGGTATTATTCAATGTGCATGCAGGTGACTGAAGCCTTGAAGGCACAAAGGACAATTGGCTTTATTCAATGCATGCAAGCTTTAGCCCTTCTGCTCAACGGGAGGTTTCTGTCCTCCCTGAGCTCGCCTCCCTGAAGCCTTGAAGGTACAAGGGACAATTGGCTTTATTCAATGCATGCAGGTGGCTGAAGCCTTGAAGCTACAAGGGAAAATTGGCTTTATTCAATGCATGCAGGTGGCTGAAGCCTTGAAGGTACAAGGGACAATTGGCTTTATTCAATGTGCATGCAGGTGGCTGAAGCCTGGATGGTACAAGGGACAATTGGTATTATTCAATGTGCATGCAGGTGGCTGAAGCCTTGAAGGTACAAGGGACAATTGGCTTTATTCAATGTGCATGCAGGTGACTGAAGCCTTGAAGGTACAAGGGACAATTGATTTTATTCAATGCATGCAGGTGGCTGAAGCCTTGAAGGCACAAGGGACAATTGGCTTTATTCAATGCATGCAGGTGGCTGAAGCCTGGATGGTACAAGGGACAATTGGTATTATTCAATGTGCATGCAGGTGGCTGAAGCCTTGAAGGTACAAGGGACAATTGGCTTTATTCAATGCATGCAGGTGACTGAAGCCTTTAAGGTACAAGGCACAATTGGCTTTATTCAATGTGCATGCAGGTGACTGAAGCCTTGAAGGCAGCAGCACAAGTTCTGGTGTTTCACCAAGAAATCGGTCACAATCTGAATGAATATGGCCTTCTTACCTCATAGGCCTGCGGGCTTGTTAGACATCTTGCCAATGGACCACAGCAACTGGGAAGCGTAGTGGTGAGGGGCGGTCCGCTGTGTGTTAACAGAGGCTTCAGATAGCTGTACAAAATTAAGGAACACCTACAGAAAGGTCCATTTCTATCACTGTAAAAACTTTAAATCAACAAAACATTATATACCAAATACTGGAGATCTACTCATCACTTGCAGACGTGGTTTTGTTATATTTCAATATTTTTGAAATTAGAATTTGAAAGCAACTGTAGTCTATTTTATTCACGTTCACACAACTCAACTGGTCCCGTGGCCAAGTCACCTGCGTTACTGTCTAGCGCTGGACAGGCAGCTGCATAAGGGGAGAATTACAGCTCTGTCAGCCTGTGACTTGGGAAAGGAGCAGCTTTAGTCATTCTGTTAGTTGTGACAAAGTGCACAAAATATCTGTTACAGATGTGCTCACATACATCTATTCTCCATGCGCTATAAGTCGAGCACCATGTAACTAGGTAGCCTTTCGTGCAACTTTTTTCCCAGCAGCTGCAACACTGTAATGTAGCATTTGGCATCAGATACAGCCGCACACAGAGTATAGGCATGCCACATATCATATCATGGCTGCTTGTGCGCCCTATTCACATCGCGAATAAGACGCAACTGAAGGTAAAATTTGCACAAAAAGACGCCCGATGCTACCATGCAACACCACGTCCTGGCACGAGAAGAAGGACTGTTTAACGCGCAAGGGAGCTAGATGTATGTGGACACATCTGTACTTCTCATTTTTATGCAGAGAAGTAAAGCCCCTTTTGGACTATAACAGGATACGTCCACCATAAACTATTTTTCTCTTTTTTTTTTATATAATAATTTAATAAATTCCACACTATACATTACATGTGTTTGATGCAATCTCTGGCTGCAGGATTCTAACAGTACCTATATCTGGGTATATAGCAGGTGCATGAGAGTGCGGCTACCGCATACATAAGAGGAAGTGACTTTACGTAGTTGGTCTATTTAACCACATGGAGGCACTCGGTAAAAACACATTTACTGCACATATCCCCCCCCCCACCCCCACATACTAAAGTTGGAATTTATAGAACTTTCCATGGTAGAGTTGATACAAAGATCTGGGATTTCCCAGATATTTGTTAAGGGGGGGTATCCACTCCAAGATCTGAAAACGACATTGAGATCGTTCAGAAGTTTGTTAGTCGTGTGATGAGCCTGCACTGAACGAGCAGACATTCAGTGCAGGGTCATCAAACATCTGGAAACATGCTGAACCTGACGATATCGTCAGGTTGACCAGCATGTTTGAAAGATGATCGATGTCTAAACGACCAGCAGGCACGCGCATCGCTGGTCGTTTTAGACACTTTGCAAACGATTGAACAATCGTTATCGTTCAACTTAATCGTCTAGTGGATACCCCCCTTTACAGAGCTGAAATAACAGACCAATATGTTGTAACAGATATCAGACCAATGGTAACTAGTTGGCTGTGCAGTCTTAAATGATAATAAATAACTACAGTTGTAGGTACAGTTTAACAGTTATGAAGTTACATATATACTACACATATGGGCTGATTCCAGTGTACTTGCCATGCAGCTGCGAGGGCCTGTTTTACCATTTAATGTCAGAATCTGTTGAATTAATTTGGACACAGTGCGTGTGCAAGCGGAAACCTATACCACCCATAGATGTTACCCAGGCCCGGCGCAACTGTCATCGTTAGTATCTGCACGTGCACCAGTCCCATGCTAGGTGCAAAAGATCAGTCAGACATAGGCTTCCCTTCTCCACTCAGAAACAGACCGCGCTTTTCATACACGCCCACAACACACCCACAATTTAGAGCAGTTGCTTTTCCACCGCCCAGGTTCATGCTCTATTTCACAGAAAGACAGACCCGGCCAAAGTTGCCACCAACTCAGAATAGGACTGACAGAAGCAGGAATGTGTAAAAATGCTTCTGTGCAGGCGCTGTATGGAAAACTTGAAGTTTGCATCCGAAAACAGAGATCCGTGTGTCTCAGAATCAGCCCCATATTACATAGCGCTATATAGAGCAAATGTCACCGACATCCGTCCCTTCCATAGCAGAGCTTATCATTTATATTCCCTAACACATGCACACACATACATGCTAGGAGCCAATTAACGTGCCAGTAGGTATTTTGTACTGTTGGAGGTAACCCACGCAAACATGGAGAGAACATACAAACTCCATACAGATAGTGCATGGTTGGGCATTGAATCAGTGAGACAGCCATGCTTACCACTATGCCTATGTACCACTATACCTATGTAAACAAAAATACTATTTAAAATTTTTACTAGGTTTTGTGGCAATATGCCAAAGTTTGATGTATAAACTTCATTTCATACAGATGCATTTAACTCTACAATGTTCTCTTTGTTCTTTACACCAGTGGTCTGTATGCTTGAACAGCAACATTTTAGAAAGTGACTTTCAGTCAGGGCCACAGGGAGTGTGTGCAAGTAGTGCCATCGTCCAGGGCCCTGGGCGGGCCTCATTGCTGCCCTCGCCCCTACATCTGGCTAGTAGGGTGCTTGGAATAGCACCCTGTGGCCAGTCCCGCTGCTGTAGTGTGGCTCGGAGCATCCAAATAGTGTAGAGCCAGGCAGCTCTATACTTTCTACTGTCGGCGGCCCGCCCCATCACATGTTTGGGGATGACACATGGCGCCGGTGAGCCCTGCTCTGGTACTGCTTCCAGGTTTCCACCACTCACCTTCTCACATCCTGACACTGCCCTGCCACATGCAGCTCTGACGCTTTATCATGAGTGGGCAGTTAAATGGCACCCACATAGTCAGCACACTCATCCCCTGCAATGTGCTGAGCTGCTGTCAGCATTAAGATATGTTCCTCGCCCACCTCACAATTGTTACAATACGGAGGTCCTGGAGGTGAAAATTATTAACAAAAAATGCAGGAACATTAAAAATGGAGGTCAGAAAAAAAAAATTGAAGGAATCCAAGATGGATGCATCATAAGCATCAGTTACTTAACGGTTCTACCGCTGAATGTTAGCAAAGGAAAAATATTCATATAATTGTCACCTCTTAAGAGAACTAAGAATATGTTAAGCACCTCTTCTAAAAATAAACACAGATCATAACCAAGGATACTTGTGATCGAAGTTGTACCACAGCCTAAAAAGCCAGGCGCTCTCCGCCTTTGTACTCCTGCGTTCATTCTCTGGGATTCCCTGTAACAAGAGCAGAGGATAAAAATTCTCAGTCAGCACAAGACTTGTATGAGGTTAATGATGAACATTTTAAGGACGATGCAATGAAATAGAATGGATTCTGTCTTCCAATGTCCACTGGAATTAGTACATACAATTCTTCAAAGTAATAACAAAATCTTTTGCATGTTAGTACAGAGCAGACAGCATCCAGACACAAAAGCATACTGTACTACAGATTGCTCATGTGTTCAGCAGCCAGTCACATTTTAGCTTGGATCAGTTATACTAGTGCAAGTAAAGCTGCCCTGATGCTGTGTGCTATCCAGCATGACATGTTTTCATGCTGCACTAACCCAGTTCACCAGCCACTGTACTCAACAATCAGTCTGCCATTTAGGTACGGCCTCTGTCACTTACAGGTTGTCCACAACCTCACATGTGGTGATAACATTTTCAACTTTATATTGTCTAACCTGATGACACCACTGTAAAATCATATAAAAATGATAGTTTAGTCTTTAAAATAACGCTCAACCATTGATCAAGCCTATCCATTTAAATTCACAAGGAATAAGTGGCATCACTGAGGCATGAGAGGTGCTCCTTACCTCAATAATGTCTTTAGTTATTCATAAATTGGTAAACTGAATTATTGATACAGCCCACAAAATATTTGATCCCACTGAGAGTCATTAATAGGTTTACTTTATCTCAACAATCCAGTGGACATATGGACACTGTTTCTTTCTTAAAATAGTTTGGACGCATTGAGATTAGCATGAGGAAATTGGTCATTCAATTTGGAGCATTCGATCATTCATCTAATGGTCAAATCAATAAATGGGAGGTCCCTGGCATGTGAAGTCAGAAACTTCTGTGTTGAATTTAGCTGCTAGTTACAAAGGGCCTGATTCAGAGATGGCCACAAATTTACACTAAAAGATAAACTAGCTCCAAGAACGATATGTTATACTGCTCAGCACAAATAGCATATCAGCCAATCACAAGTGCACCAACACTGCCCCAGGCCACCCACAAACACATTTGTATCAGAAGTATATGTGTCTGGTTGTTGGTCTGCATCGCAATTAGAGGAACACACTGTTACTGCGCTTGGCCTATGTTAGAGTGCTCCTCGGTCCCCCCTTTCCATGTACAGGCAGACATAAGTGCTGGAAGTAGGCAAGCCTTTATAGGCACATATGCGTCTGTTCGTTTTCTGGGCATGAGCTGAGTGATTTCATGCAAGATACACTAAACAAGCTGGCACAGTGGTCACCCTGAATCCACCCCTAAGTGCCTTTGGTCTATTTGCTGACATAAGTATTTTATACCGTTTAAACATTGCCAAGCTATTATCCACATTTGTTTATTATGTGTGTTGAAGCATGTAAATTGCGAATACATTTTCAAGTATGTGGGCAGCAAAAGTTATGTTTCCCCCCAATGTGAGTGAAATTAGGAAGTAGCATATAGACGTGTAGCATGATATATAGTATTATAGGGCAGGTAATAACACAAGGTATGAAGGCGGGTGTTACATTCCTCTTCATTCAGGCATCTACTTTTATTTATTGCTCAAAATAAAGAGTTGCAGATTAATAAAATCTATAGTTTTAGATTTAAAGTTTGCAATGTGAAGGGTTCTTCCACATGGGACAAAAACCAGACAGAGCGCTCCCGTGTCCTTTTTACAGTAATTAAGTCACTATGCAAGACTCTCTGGAATTTGCAGATAAAATAGATGTATACAATCCTAATCCCTATCAGATGACAGAGCTCGGCTCTGCTGGTGCCCCGTGTCATTTGATCATACAGCAACATGGGGGCACAAGATGTGAAGTCAGACTTCCACCCACACAAACCTACGGTTTTTGTTAGACTGGCTGAATTGTTGTGGCATTATACCGCAAACTATGTTGATTCTATTTTAGTTAGTTATTACCCTTGTATTTCACTTCCAAGTGCCAGAAGTACTTTATTGCATTCTTGTCTGCATGGCAACTTTTAAAAGGATTGTTATTGGGCACCTAGTAAAACTGCTTGCATCAATAAACATGACATATTAGTCCTAACTGAAGTGTATCCTGTTACTGAGTCTGACCCAGATGGAAAATGTTTAAATGAGTACAAATACATTGACATTAGGCCAACTTTTTAAGATCACAATCACGTTGTTTGCTGGTTGGTAAAAAGCATATTCTCCACGTCCCCCGGAAAAAATGATAATTAGGAAATGTTAGATGATAATCAGTTTCTATGTTTCTGGCCAGTCAGTACAGTTACACGGCTTATGTTTGGTTGGCACACTTCGCCACGTGGGGTGCCTGTACATGGTGCCCTGGTTCTGTGACCTCATAAATTGGAAGATTATGTATGTAGTTATGGATGTACTGTGTGTGTAATGAAGCCTTAGCTATTTGCCATTTCTCTGAAAATATAACTGTGCTTCTGAAAAATACCAGTGTGTTCATCACTGGTGTGCATGTAACAATAACAGGGAGAGAGAGGCCAGCAATGCCTATTGCTGACTATGGTGCGTATACTGCACTTTCAAAAAAAAAAGGAAAAGATGAGATATCCCTGAAAGAAAATTCATATACATCTGAGGTTCCCAAACTCTGCCATTGCAGTCCAGGTTTGAATTATATCCATGCTTTAGTCTAGATGGTTAAAATCAAACTGAGTGAGGTTCAAATTAAGTCACCTGCGCTCAAGCATGAATATCTTTAAAACCTGGACTGTAATGGTGGAATTTGGGAAGATCTGCATAAACAAGCCAAAAGATGTGAGATCTCAGAGTAGAAAAGCAGTAGAGACAAGTTCGTCCATTGGTATTGTGTTTTTTTTTTTGTTTGTTTTTTGTTTTTGTTTTTTTAAAGATGACCCTATGACCTATATTAATGATTTTGAGGACGTCACATGAATAAAACATCTATCCATGCAGGGCATGCTGGCATATGTAGTTCCACAATAGCTGGAGGACGCATGTTGAATAACCCTTGTGTAGTCCAAATTTACAATTTGGAAACGTCTGAGCTTCAAAAAGATTGCAAACATGTCAGAAATGGGTATTTACCATTTGGTCGAGATCAGAATCCACGTCCACTCTAAAACAAAAACATTAGACAAGATACAATTAGTTATAATAAAGTATAACAATATCAACATAAAATGTGTTGTCAGCAGAACATACAAGAATAATCATCAGGCTGCAATCTTAACAAATTGCCTTATAGTACAGTGGATCCGAAAAGTATTCACAGCGCTTCACTTTTTCCACATTTTGTTATGTTACAGCCTTATTCCAAAATGGAATAAATTCATTTTTGTCCTCAAATTTCTACACACAATACCCCATAATGACAACTTCTAAAAAGTTTTTTTGAGATTTTAGCAAATTTTATAAAAAAAACCCCAAAAACTAAGAAATCACATGTACACAAGTATTCACAGCCTTTGCCATGAAGCTCAAAATTGAGCTTGGTTGCATCCTGTTTCCACTGATCATCCTTGAGATGTTCCTACAGCTTAATTGGAGTCTACCTGTGGTAAATTCAGTTGTTTGGACATGATTTTGAAAGGCATACGCATGTCTATATAAGGTCCCACACTTGACAGTGCATGTCAGAGCACAAACCAAGCATGAAGTCCAAGGAATTGTCTGTAGACCTCAGAGACAGGATTGTCCGATGCACAAATCTGGGGAAGGGTACAGAAAAATATCGGCTGCTTTGAAGGTCCCAAGAGCACAGTGGCCTCCATCATCCGTAAATGGAAGAAGTTCGGAAACACCAGGACTCTTCCTAGAGTTGGCTGACCGTCTAAACTGAGCGATCGGGGGAGCAGGGCCCTAGTCAGGGAGGTGACCAAGAACCGGATGGTCACTCTGTAAGAGCTACAGCATTCCTCTGTGGAGAGAGGAGAACCATCTCTGCAGCATTCCACCAATCAGGCCTGTATGGTAGAGTGGCCAGACGGAAGCTACTCCTTAGTAAAAACACATGGCAGCCCACCTGGAGTTTGCCAAAATGCACCTGAAGGACTCTCGGACCATGAGAAAAAAACTTCTCTTTTCTGATGCGACAAAGATTGAACTCTTTGGCATCAATGCCAGGCGTTATGTTTGGAGGAAACCAGACACCGCTCATCACTAGGCCAATACTATCCCTACAGTGAAGAATGGTGGTGGCAGCATCATGCTGTGGGGATCTTTTTCAGCGGCATGAACTGGGAAACTAGTTAGGATAGAGGGAAAGATGAATGCAGCAATGTACAGAGACATCCTGGATGAAAACCTGCTCCAGAGCGTTTCTTGACCTCAGACTGGGGCGACGGTTTATCTTTCAGCAGGACAACGACTCTAAGCACACAGTCAAGATATCAAAGGAGTGGCTTCAGGACAACTCTGTGAATGTCCTTGAGTGGCCCAGCCAGAGCCCAGACTTGAATCCGATTGAACGTCTCTGGAGAGATCTGAAAATGGCTGTGCACCGACGCTTCCCATCCAACCAGATGGAAATTGAGAGGTGCTGCAATGAGGAATGGGCGAAACTGCCCAAAGATAGGTGTGCCAAGCTTGTGGCATCATATTCAAAAAGACTTGAGGCTGTAATTGCTGCCAAAGGTGCATCAACAAAGTATTGAGCAAAGGCTATGAATACTTATGTACATGTGATTTCTTAGTTTTTTGTTTTTTTTAATTAAATTTGCAAAAATCTCAAAAAAACTTTTTACACGTTGTCATTATGGGGTATTGTGTGTAGAATTTTGAGGACAAAAATGCATTTTGGAATAAGGCTGTAACATAACAAAATGTGTCAAAAGTGAAGAGCTGTGAATAATTTCCGGATGCACTGTATGTGCTTGGCCTTTAAACATAATTACATTTATGGGCCTAATTCAGAGCTATGTAGGAGCAAATCAAAAGAAGATGGGAAAAAAAAAGCAGCAATTTGCTCCTGGAACAAACCTTGTTGCAACGCAATACTTAGGGGCATATTCAATTAGGTGTGAAAAGTCTGTACTTTTCGCCGACATCGCTGGTTTTCCATACGAAAAAGTATCGCACTTGTCCCCGTTTATCCCCATATTCAATTAGAAATCGGCGAAAACGGGACCCGGCAAAACGCCAACAGGCGAAAAGTGCTGTCAGATTTGGGGAAATCAGCCCGACACCCCCGAAAAGATGCATGACATTGGAGATCACTATAGATACCCCCGAATAGGCCTACTGAAGGTATTTGGGGTACTTAAATGCTCTCAATAGCTGCTAATTAGCGTCTTTGCAGAAGTGGTGAAGAATAGCATTTAGCAGTTTTTTGGGAAGAAAATAAGTAGTCCCAGCAAATTTGGGGTACACGAAAATGGGGGCTAGCATATTTTAAAGTTGCTAAAGTGAAGTTTTAAAAAACTTAAAAAATCCACCTGCCGCAACCACCTGCAAACTTAAAAACACCTGGGGCATCCTTGGGGACCCCCCTGGAGTCTATGTCGCTAGTTTTTAAAATTTGTCCCCCAACTTTGGGCTTTTTCGCCCACAAAATGAAAGTACTTTTGAGGGGTGATCTAAAGTATTTTTGAAACTATTTTTTACGCAGTTTACCTTTGGGGGGACTGTCCCAAGGGTGCAGGGGGGTTTTCCGAAGTTTGCATCCCAAAACCCCAATTCTGCACTTTTTCTCGACACCTATTCATAGGCGAAACTTTTTTGCCGGTTCCATTGCATTGAGTTTCCGCACCGGCGAAAAGTCTGCAGAATTGAATACGGAGGAAACACTGTGCATGGCGAAATTACGTCACTCGTGAAACTGTCTCCGAAAACGGCTTTTCGCACCTAATTGAATACGGCCCTTAATTTATTTGCAAGCAGGGAAAATACTGGATGCTTTGCTTTAACACTGAAATTTAGAATTCAGCTAAGACACCCCACTTCCCAACTCTAAATCCTTGCATATTTTACATCTGCTCCCCCTATAGTGTAACATGTTACTGTTTTTGATTTGCTCCTAACTTGAAATCAAGTCCTATAAATGTTAAAAACAGACATGAAGCGACACCTAGTGGCTAAATAGAGAAACACCAGGACAATACTGTAAAAATGTGTGTTTCAAGGAAAAAATTATTTGCCCAAATAGAATATTTGGCATCTAAATAATTACATGTAAATATATTGAACACAAAATGGGTTATTAACCAACAAAGTGAAAATACACAATAACCATCGCGGCCCATCGTCAATTAGCATTGTCCTAACACAAGTCAGACAATGAAAGCAAATGTGCGATTGGTTACAGCACATCTGCACTTATGAGCAAACAACCGATGTCAGGCTACTAAAATGGCACACTACCAGTTCTGTAGATGTTATTGCATTATTCCACAGATAACGGCTAGCGTCAGACTATGGGCCTGATTCAGAGCCGGACGCTCTGACCAGAGCGCTCGCTCTGAATCAGGGCCCTCCTCCATGAAAATGGAGCGTCCTCCTGGACACTCGTATAGCTGTGGGTGACCACCCACAGCTATAGCGAGCGTCCATGATGATGGTCGCGATGGTCAAGACCATCGCGGCCAACTGGGCTTGCGACGGAGACCCTGCGGTAGGGTCTCGCTGCTGAAAGCCCTGGAGTGATTTTGGCTCTATCAGAGCCAAAATCACTCCCACTGACATCACTAGTGATGTCAGTGGGGCCGGCTTCAGATGGTAGGCGTTCCCATGGGAACGCCTCCGTCTGGCCGGCACGCCCACCAAAGGGGGCGTGCTGTCAATCAACATCGACAGCACGCCCCCTTTGGTGCAAGACCCAGAGCGACAGCTTGGCTGTCGCAGTCCGGGTCTCGCGCATGCGCACGACGGAGCTCCCTCCGTTGTGCGCATGTGCAGTGGGGCAACATCGACCCGTTTGCGAGCGTCCATTGCTCGCGAACGGGTCTGAATGACCCCCTATGTATTTACCATCAAGAAAAAGCAACTTTCTTATGCGGTCTGAAGCTCAATTTCCGCTACTTTATCAATAGAAAACCCTTTTCCCTCACAATAATGCACTTGAGTGTGCCACCCACCAATAGTCTGCATGTTTTGACAACAGAGTCACTCACGTCCCAAACAAATCACAATTCTCTTTAAATGTTAATACAGCATTACTGTAGCACAATAAGACATCCAAATGCTGTATATGAAGCTAGTTGTGTGGGGACAGGACCAATGAGTGACTCTCTACTGACTCGTATATCTGTCTCTCTACTATCTCTTCCTGGATGTCCCAGCGATTTCTCAAACTTAATATGTCTAAGACTGAGCTGATAGTCTTCCCACCTTCCCACATAACATCATGTCCCACTATTTCTTTATTAATAGATGGCATTACTATCTCATCTAGCCCCAAAGTGCGTTGTCTTGGAGTCATCCTGGACTCTTCCCTCTCCATCAAACCACACATTCAGAACCTCTCGCAGTCCTGTCGTTTCCATCTCAAGAATATTTCCAAGATCAGACCCTTTCTCACCCGGGATGCTACCAAAACCCTTGTACATTCACTGGTCATGTCCAGATTGGACTACTGTAACCTTCTCCTAGCTGGCCTCCCCAAATCCCATCTCTCTCCTCTCCAGTCTGTGCTCAATGCTGCTGCTCGGCTCATCTTCCTCTCCAAACGCTCTACATCTGCCACCCCTCTTTTGCAAGCCCTCCACTGGCTCCCATTCCCTTTCAGAACCCAATTCAAGGCTCTCACACTCACTTACAAAGCCCTCACCCATTCCTCTCCCATTTACATCTCTGATCTCATCTCCCTTCACTCTTCTGTCCGCCCTCTTCGTTCACTTAATACACGCATCTTTCATGCCAATTGATTACTTCCTCCCACTCCCGCCTCCAAGATTTTGCCCATGCTGCTCCTCACCTTTGGAACTCCCTCCCTCTCCCTATCAGACTCTGCACCTCTCTACAATCTTTCAAACGAGCTCTTAAGACCCACTACTTCATTAAAGCCTTCCAGCACTCATCCTAACTTGCTGCTACATCTTCCATCTTCCTTTCTCCCCGCCTACCCCATTCTGTGTCACTCCTGTTTGTCTTCCCCTCCCTTAAAGAATGTAAGCTCTTTCGAGCAGGGCCCTCTACCCTCTTGTGCTTCTCCCTACTGTAATTTAATTTATCTCTTACTCCCCACTAGGGCAACTAACACTTGGGTGCTTATGTGGGCGTTAAGGTCGCTAAAATAGCTATGTTTATCCATGTCCTGTATTATATTGTATTGTATTGTATTGTAAGTCAATGGTTACTTTTTTGTCTATGTACTATGTAAGGCGCTGCAGAACACTTGTGGCACCATATAAATAAATGATAATAATAATGATACCCATGGCTATCACAGATGGAGGGGCAGTGAGCTCGGAGAGTTACAAAGTGTACTTGGTCAGTATTGGGAGAACTTGATCAGACAACATTGGTTACTAATACTACTTTCAGACAGAAGTTTTGCAAAAATCTGGGTTTTTACCTGGCATTTGCGCCAGGTCATTTTGCCGGTCCCAGCCTGAACCCCCGTTCAGACAGAAGAGCAAGTTACCGGGTTAAGCATTTCTACCCGGTAATTTGCTGGTCAACACGGGTATTTTTTTCTCTCGGAGAGGCTCAACCCAGGTCGAAATTCCCTGGTCTCCGACCCTGGTAAAAGCCTGGGTCAAAGTCCCGGGAATTTCGACCCGGGATGACCCTGTCAGACAGAAATGTTGACCTGGTAATATAGTTTATACCCCTTTCAGACAGAAAACTAAAACTGTTATATTAAGGGTCATGCTAACTGTGGGTTCACTCACCAGAGGCTCACGTGCCGCTGGTTAAGCAGGCTTTGGAGAGGGTCTAGCCAGAAAAACATTCTACTCTTTGAGGGTATGAGATGAAGTAGGAAGAGAGGAGCAGCGGGTGCCAGTCAAAACATCCTTGAGCGACTCCTTTTGGAACTTGTGCCAAGGGTTTTCTATGCCTGACCTAGACATACTGGCTCTTAGATATCCAATGAAGCCATAGAGGGGCAATTCAATTAGCGGCTTGGCCGCAATGTGCAGTGTCAGAGCTGTATGCTTACTGACGGCTCCCCAGGGTAGCCTCCATGGGACTTAATGAGCTTCTTATAGTAGAAGGTAGAATAAACTAGTTTTAGTTTCAATGAAATTGAGCGTCGGTACAGTCAGTTACCAAACACGTCGCTACAGCTTTGCAGGACAAATATACATAGATCTGTAACAGGTATTTTAAAGCTGAACTTATCTAAGATGCCAAGTAAATTGGTCTTTGTGTACAAGAAACAGGAAATACCATGACAGAACACAGAAACAATCACACAGGCCCAGATCTGCTATAAATAAAGACATGGCGACAGGGGGCATAGATGGGGCTGCTGAAGGTAACATTGTTTTTTCTCTTTTTTTAAAATTTTGTGGCTTGTGAAGGAAAAAGCATTGGACAGTATGGAAAAAAGAGCCTTACCTGATATGTAAGCATGATAACATTGCTGTCGTGCCGCCTCCAAATACCCAGACTGTGAAAAACACTATGAGAAGTGTGGTAGAGAACATCATTTGTCTGGCATAGGTGGCAGTATCTCGGATAGCCAGGGCAAATGTCATTGCACCACGTAACCCTGAAAACAAAAAACTCCACTATAATTAATTACTGTAATGGTTTGCAGATTATGGAAAAGGTTCCCAACGTGTAAATTTATAAATCATTTCAACATTATTGAACAGTTATTTTGATACAAGCAACCTTTCTCAAGCCGCTGTGGAACTACTGGTCTCAACATGGCTATCAGACCATGCTGGGCTTTTACTGAATACAGGAGTAGAGCCATACGTCTTAGGCCAGGTACACTATGAACGAAATCGGCACGATTTGCCGTATAGTAACGACAAATCGAGCATATCGTCTAATATGTATGCACAATTGCGCACTCCCGCAGACGACATATGAGAACATTTGATGGACCATGCTGCACGGTTAATCAAGCGATATTGTGTGTGCGGCTGTGCATTTAGTGACGGACGGAACAAGGTATGCATTCAATCGTGTAGTGTCTATGGTCAATCTGTGATGGTCCGGGGCGAAGGGAAATCGCCCCAACCATCTGCACGATTGGCAGCCAATCTAATGTGTACCCGGCCTTAACAAAAAAATGCAATTGCTGGGATAAGTATGTTTAAAGTGCTATAAGGCAAAAATATTTTCATAGAATTGCACTGATTGCAGTCACTCAAACACATACAGTGCACTACTCTCTACTGCCTCTAGGTGCGCCGGGAAGCTGACATACCTGCAAACATCATCATGTGCTGGAAATTTGAGCCAATCTTGTTTCTTCTCCCCAGATTAAGTAAGAACGAGAGGGGATAAATATTTGTGGCCCTTCCCAGGAAGACTGCAAGCTACATGGTACTTATTAAGGAAACGTCTTCTAGAATAATCAACCACCATAATACACAGTTTACCACTTAAGGAAGTCTCAATATTACTGATTCACTCTATTTACCTTTAAATCTGACACACTGCTAAATATCGGTGAGAGGGATCTGGAATAAGGATGCATTTTACAAACATTTGTCAATCTCATCTACAAATAAACATTTATCACCAGGCATCAGCATATGGGGGAGCGCATATTGTAATGACTAAATTTCATATTTTTTGCATCCCCCCCATTGGTACCAAGTATGATGCAAATGAATGGTTTGCATGAAGTTTAAATAAACAAATAGATAATAACTTTTACCAAAACTTGGAAGAAAACCATTTCAGAAAAGGATACGAAAGTGCCCACTATGAAGGTGGGATTGAAGACATGATTCCGGAAAGTGAACAGAGCCAAACCCATGTAGGAGAAGATAAAGTTTTCTGCCAAAAAATTCAAAAGCTCAAACAGCTGAGAGGGGAAAGAAGGGAGAATAATTAGCGTGTGCAATGAGCACATCTCTCTCCTGAAACACCCAGCGCACCTGTGCCTGACCTGGGACGCCTCCTGCCATGCTGACTCAAGATTCACAGAGCAATACACCTTAGGCTAACACTACACAATATCTTTCTCGATTTGGCAGATTCCGACACATTGGAACGACAAATCGTAAAAAAATGTGTAGTGTGTATGTACTACATCGTGAAGTGCGCGCTCCCGTGGGGTCGTCAGCCTCATCGCCTGATCTTATAAGCAGCACGTAAGATCAGGCGATGCGACTAACTATTCCATGCAGGGGGGCGGGCATATCGGGCACCAGATCACCCAGTGTGTACGGACCACCCAATAGGTTGGCCCGTCGGCGCTGGGATCGTCGGCGACAGCACTGGGTGCACACATTGTTTAGTGTGTACCCAGCTTTAGATGTACTAGAAGCCACATTCTAAAGGCTCATTACCCACTGGAGCTTGTAAATATAGCTTTAAACAGGTCTGACGCTAGACACCATTGTGAAGATGTGCTATGTTTTGCGAAAGCTACATGTTCCAATTTTGTGTTTATATCATATAAATGTATTTGAAACCTTACAGGGAACTCTAAACTAGTAGAAAAATTAATGCAGGTAAAACTATGTGGCCTAAATGAGCTCCTAATCTAACAGTGCATAGAAACTGGAAATGGTCACAGTATGTGCAGTGCTGGTTTCTCCTCTGTGGCTTTTAAAGCCGGTGTATTAACAACAAGAGGAAGAAAAGGAAGCAGAACAAAGACCTCGGGCGCCATCCACACACACAAAGGACCTCATTCAGAGTCGGTCGTGGCGGCCGCACGGTCGTACGCCACCGATGTTCGCTAAACTGCGCATGCGCAAAGTCCGCAATGCGCGTGCGCAAACTAGCTGTTACGATCAGAAATTTCTCTCTCCTTGAACACAGCCAGGTCGGTAGTTTGAGTGACAGAATGAACCGTTTGTGGGTGGTTACAGGGGAAGGTGCTTGAAATCGGGGGAGTGGAGATCCGAATGCAGGCGTGCCTAATTATGCGTACGGCGTTTTATGGGAGTGCATAATTAACAAGTAGTGTCATGGCACATGTGACATGGGAGGTTTTTACACTGACTTGATCGTAGTGCTTAAGAGAGGGTATGGTCAGCCTTAAGCTCTACGACCAGCTCCGATGGTTCCCAATGCTCGCGATTAATCCTTATATCCCAGGAGATGACGTGTGTTGTGAACGAGTAGGGGGCGTTATTTAGTCTTACGGCCGCTTCTTACCCTCGGTCGTTCAGCTAACGATCTCATCTTAGGACCGCAACTTGTGATCGCTTAATTTGCATATCCGGCCCCTTTTCTCTACGACCGTGCGGCCGCAACGACCGACTCTGAATGAGGTCCAAAATGTGGTATATAAAACACTCCTAAGCTGCTGCTAACGCTAGCCCTGGCCATGTACCTGGTTAGCCTATATGCTAAATACAGCCCTGCAGCTCTCAGATTGGGAACATTCTCATACTTCTGTTTATAATAAGCAGGTAGAGTTTTTATTTTTATAATTACATCTTTATTTGCATTTATAAATTAGCATTACATAAACATTCACATATCAGAAAATAAATACAAAAATATGGATGAAAGTTACATTGAAAATAAACAAAACAAAGTCATCAGAATGTGGAAAAGCCCTTTATGGGACACCAATAACAATTACTACATGACACAAACTGACAGTTAGTTACAGCTTCAGGATGCTTTTCGTATTGCATCAATATGTATTGTAAGCTTGGTGAACTCTCATCTGTCACAACTATTTAAGCAGTGGCGTATCTATAACGGGTGCAGTGTGTGCGGGGCACACGGGCCCCCCGGGTCCAGGGGGGCCCCGCACTGCACCCATATTATTTTAGACTTACCTGTCCGTGGTCCCACGTCGGTTGTCTGCGCTGCTCAGAACACCGGAAAATGGCTGCCGTGACCATTTTTCCGGTGTTCTGCGCATGCGCAGTAGACTCCGGGCACTAGAGTGTGCCCGGACTCTACTGCGCATGCACAGAACGCCGCAAAAATGGCCGCGTCAGTCGGCTGCCGGCCACCGGAGAGAGAGGAGGGGGCCCCGCACAGGGAGTGCACACGGGCCCCCTCCTCTCTTAAGATGCCCCTGTATTTAAAACTACATTTAAATATCAGAAAACAAATACAAAATATGGATGGAGAGAAAAATAAATAAATAAAAGGGGGGAGGAGGTAAGGAAGGAGGGGGAGGGGAGTAAAGACATTTTGCCCGGGGTCAAAAGAGAAAAAAATCCAATAACAAAGAGAAAGAAACGACAGTGCTCGAACTATCTATGTAAACATACAGCAAGTGAGGTCTATGAGGTAGAGAAGTAATTAAACGAGAAGATCCACAATATTTTTAGAAGCAGCATTACTGTGGGAAGGTTGATTTAAAGTAAAGGAAGGGTTCCATATTTGGGCAAATTTGTATGATTTGTTATGAAGATAAGCCGTTATCTTTTCCATAGCGATTATGCCATATTTCGTTGGTAACTGATTATAGAGAAGGAGGGTCTAGAGGTTTCCAATGAGAAGCTATAAAGGCATCTAGCTGCATTAAGAATCTGGGATACTAGCTTATCTGATAGTTTATCTAACAATGCAATAGGGAGCCCTAGAAACAAAGACCACGGATCTCTAGTAATTATTTGATTGATCACTTTACTCGCTAGGGCTGCTACCGCATCCCAGAAAACTACAATGTAGGGCAAGACCACCAGATATGAATGAAGATTCCTGTCTCTCCGGAACCTCTTCAACAAAGTGGAGATGTAGAACGGAACATCCTATTCAGTCTGGCGGGTACCATATACCAACGGTAATAAACCTTATACGCATTTTCTTGCAATTAGAGTAGATATACACGACTTAAGAGACCCTTTCTCGGATTGTGGACCAAGAATCCTCTTCCGGAGGGCCCCCCAAATCAACCTCCCATTGTAATTCAAAGCAGGTAGAGGTTTTCATAAACAGAGAGTCTATTAATTGGTATGAAATACCGTCGGCCGCAAGGCCGGCGGATCGATTCCCGTCAGCGGCAGCCCGACAGAAGCAGAGTGCGACGCAGCGGAAGCCCGACAGCGCTGGAAATCCCGATCGTGGATAGGTAAGTATCCACTAACCTAACCCCCCTAACCCTAACCTCCCCCCCAAGTGCCTAACCCTAATCCCCCCTCTAAGTGCCTAACCCTAATCACCCCCTTCCCCGCTGCCTAAACCTAAGTCCCCTGGGGGGGTGCCTAACCCTAAGTTCCCCCCGGGGGTGCCTAACCCTAACCCTCCCTCTCCCTAGCCTAACCCTAACCCTCCCGGGGGGGTGCCTAACCCTAAGTCCCCCCCAGGAGCCCTAAACCTAACCCTCCCCCCCCGCGGCTGTCGGCTCGTGGCGCCCGGCATCACTACGATCGTGATGCCGGGCGCCGGTCTCCCGGCGTTGTGGAAATGCGGGCGTCTACATCTAGACACCCGGCATTTCACCCTTGCCGGGATAAGACAGTCGGGAAGCCGGCTGCCGGTATTTAGGCAGTCGGCTTCCCGATTGCCTCCCATATAATATAATCCTGAATTGTTGTGCTATTACTAAATATGGGAATATAAATTGACAGTAAGCAGGTTAGCCTCAGTAACGGATGCAATCATGTAAAGAATGGTAATAGGCAGTAGAATGAATAATGAAACAAAGACATACCTGTTTTGTACGGATTTGGGACTCTGTGGACAGATTGTTATAGGTGTAGTGCGCCTGGGTAATGCCACAAAACAACACCGCGACCACACCTGCAAACAAAGGTACACTTCACTTACTGCCCTTCTTTTCATATTATGCTTAGGTAGGAATAACAAGGGGGGGATTCGTATGGGACCAGGACATATGGTGTATGTTATCTGTATAAGGTAGGGTCTATGTAAACCACATTTGTTTTATTGCTCTAAATAACATGCTAGCAAGAGCAGCTACAGCTTTCCAATCTAGTAATGACAATATCAATGTTATCAGAAATGTGCCTGACACAGTATATGGGATATTGCCGGTCATCGTCTCCAATGTTTGGATGGTGCATATTGTTCAAATAGGGTATGGAAAAAGAAATCAATAAGTAACCAATGATTATACTGCTGATGTGCTCATGAAATCAATTATTATTTTGTGTAGGTGGTGAGGACCCCATATCCTGTAAGAATGCTTATAGCCTACGCACGATGGGTGCCGAAACATTTACACATCAATGCTCTTCTACATACGGCTAATGTTACTGAATACTCTGAACTGGAGTGAGGTGTTAATCCCAGGACTCATACTCCAGACTTGTGACACTGTGACTGACATCTCTTTGGGCAGCTGAAAGAACACATTCAACACAAGATATGCAGCAGGGGTGTTGGGTACGGGATGTCAGCGCTCGGGATCCCGGCGGTCATAATCCTGACACCGGCATCCCGACAGGGTTAGGATACCAACACCTGTTGGTAAGTATCCTAACCCTACCCCTCCCTCCCCGCAGCCTAAACCTAACCCTCCCCCCATAGTACCTAAACCTAAGCCGCCCCCCCATCCCCCACACAGCCTAAACCTAACCTCCCACTCTAGTGCCTAACTCTAACCCTCCCCCTAACCACAGTACTTACCATCGGGATGCCAGGGCTGGGATTCTGTCTGGTGTCGGCATTCCGACAACCAGGATTTAAACTACATCCTGCGGTACGTATAGGGAAGCGCAAAATGCAGTTGTGAGGTTGTGCTGACAGTGATGAGAAATGTGATACAAAAACATCCAGATATCTAAAATAAGTGTTTGAAATGTGACCTCTTATATCACTAAAAAGAAAGAGTCATGGTCTGACTTGAACATTCTCTGCATACGATACCACACATGTAAGAAACAACATATAACCTAGCCAGCAATTGGTCAACCTGTGACCAGGGCTCCTGTGCAATATACATGACATTGAAAGCATGGAACATTCGCCCAACATACCAGTGTAGCCACAAGCTTCAGCTAGAAGGAACGTGCTCCAGGACATCAAGAAGAACAGGCCGGTCTCCAGGAGCTGGAACTCCCGCAACTTGGTAAACTTAGTGACGTGGAAGATTGTTAAGGAGAATTAAAGATGATTTTAGGCCAAAAACACCATGCACTATACATACTAACATCTAATAGTATGGAGGAAGGAAGATCTGTATTGTTTGTGGCACATGTATGTCATATTAGTGAGATGATTGGCATTGCAGAAACACACAAGCAGCTCACTGATGCGGCATCTGGCAGCTAAGGATATTAATGCAGTGACCACTCCAGTAGCAGCTCCCATAGCAAATGATCCGCTGAAAATGCCCAGAAACATCCCCACAGACTTGAACATGGCAGTGATGTCAAACGTGTGACTGTTGTCTCCGGCTGGCTGATAGGCAACAATTGACCTGAAAGAAAGATGTACATTGATTTCTGTTGAATAAGAATTAAACTCTATAAAAACATATATGTCGCACAGGGCAGTAAAGTGTAGTGTTCTAGCTCCCACTGAATGTCCTGATAGTTCTACCTTTTCATGCACAGCAATTAGCAACAATATTCATCACCAGAACATATTTGCTTTCAGTATATGTTGCTCAGCACTACGCACACAGACAGCATCGGCTTATGACGATGCATTTATATAAACAATCCTGTAATGAGATAACAGTAAAGAGTAATGGACATCACTAACCGCACTACTGGACAGTTTCTTGGGCACCGGTACCCATCCTAACAATATTGTTTTTAGACGATAAAATGGGTATACGGTCAATATCCCGGCAAAAGGGATGCCAGTGCTTAGAAAACCGGCGCCGGAATCCTGACACTTGTCAGAATCCCAGCGCCGGCATCCAGAAGGTAAGAAGTGGGGTTAGGGAGGAGGGTTAGGTTTAGGGTGCGAGGAGGGGGAGGTTAGGATTAGGCCCCGGGGAGGGAGGGTTAGGACAGCGCAATTTGTTAAGCCACTGTCAACAGGTCATAGAGGTTTGGTCCAATATTAAAAACACATGAATAATATTCATATACATTTTTTAAAAAAACAACAGATTTTTAATTGGCTGGTTTGTCTAGAAAACAGCACCGTTATAGAAGTGGGGTGGTCATATCATATATACCTTATAGGTCTGAAACAATTTGTGAGAATGCAGCGAATCAATCGCCTGAGACCAATCAAGAGTAAAGAGGGGGCGTGGCCTAACAGCGGGAAGCGTGGCCACGCCCCCTTGCCCCTCTGGAAGCCCGGGTAAATTGTACACGCCCCCCCTCTCGGCGCCCCTGCCCACAGCAAGCAATCAGCTCCTACCTATAATTTTATAGACTGTACATGATAAATGCTACTGCAAAGCTGATTGATTGCTATGAGCCACTTCTCCACTGGTTCACTTCTCCACACTTTTCACTGCTTGAGAAATATACCCCCTTAGTGAGGATTTACAGCCCATATTCTTATAAATGTTGCTTCAGGACAAAAAATGGCTGTTTACACTATGTGTAAGCAACAGACAAACTAATCCGGTTTATGCACATAATTTGATACGATCAATACTGATTTCGGATGAAACGCGTCATCAGTGGAAAAAGGAACACAGTCTGGAGGAGAAAGAGGACTGTAAACTAATTATTCATCTGGAAGAGACCAGACAGTGTGGCAGTTCTTCAGTTGAAATCTATTTGTTTTACCACAAAAGACAATTGGATAAACATCCGTATCTGCATGTTTAGGTGATAACCATGTATTTGATAAGTTAAGGATGACACCACTAGATAAAAATTAAGATATGGCATTCCTTGGGGATAAATGTATTCCCAAGGAATGCCATACTATGAAATACAGATATTTATTTTGCAGATTGCATTCATTAGCAAGACTGTCCCTGCATTAATGAGCCAATCATATGGGCTTGATGATTACTAATACTAATACTGAATGCATGAACTTTTTTTCATCAGAGATTACTAAATTCATTTAAAATATCACCTCTGATCAGGTAATTTAGAGAGTAACACGGAATGGTAATATGAATTGGCATTGTTACATTTGTGATGATGTTGCATTTTATTCAGAATAGATCAATAAATATATTTTGATTTAAAATTAAGCTAATCCTTTAGGAAATCAATTCAGCACTAATTTACTGTAACAAGAGAATGTTTCTTTGTGTTTGGGATTTAGCATAAACTGGTATCTGTCTGACAATATATGTGTTAGAGTAAAACTGTTCTCCCCTGTGTGCACTGTATGTGCTGAAATATTCATGAGAATGCATCTTATTTATTAGGAAGTGCAGAGATGGAGACTGATTGATTGAAGTGTCACACCTCAGTGGCCCTTCATAACAGAGGACTGAAGATGAAGACTTACGAGGACAACACAATGGCAACTGCATCATTCAGGACACTTTCACCAAAGAGAAGGGCGTAGAGTTCCACATCTACTTGCAGCTCATTAAATATGGCTAGGACGGTCACTAAAAACACAACAGAAAGTATCTTAGTGCTTCAATTTGTAGGAAATTATAGTACAATACTGAAAATCGGCTTCAAAGTGTAGTAAAAATATAGGGGTTGGGTATGAGATCCCAGCAGTCGGGATGCCGCTGGTCAGAATACCGACAGCGGCATCCCGACAGTCAGAATCCCGACAGCCATAAGGAAATAAGATAAGACTAACCCTTACCCCTCCCTCCCCAATGTCTAACTCTAACCTCCCCCCCCCCCCCCAGTGCCTAAACCTAACCTCCCCCTCCCCGCACCCTAAACCTAACACTCCCTCCCCGGTGCCTAAACCGAACCTCCCCCTCCCCGCACCCTAAACCTAATCCTCCTTTACAAGTTTTGTAGAGCTTTTCTGAAATAAAAAAATGAAATAAAAAAAAGGTACTCCCATATCTGAGAGGCCTTGTTCTGTTTTTTTCTGCTTGGTAATTGATATTGTAACAATTCCAATGGAGCATAAGCCATTGTTCAGCTCTCAAGCAGGTTAAAAAAATATACAGAGAAAGAAGGTGGATTTACATAACAAAAATAAAGTACAAATAAATTAGTAACCTGTAAGTTAATTCAATGAAAGTTGGTTTGTTACTGCATGAGAACCTAGTGTGTTTTGTAGGAAGGAAGAGACGTTCATACTAGAGAGGAGAAATTGCCAATCTCATGGTCTTCAATTTACAACACCTTTGCAATCTCTGTGAGCAGGCTAAACACACTAATATAGATAGCTCCCTTGTTATACAACTAGGTACATTCTCTGCACAAAAGTATGGTACCATTTTTTAGTTCCAATCTATGACCTCTAAAATGTAAATGTCACTATGCCAGTTGTAGTCTGGGCTTTACACTGGAAATAGAAAGAGGGAGCACTGATTACACCCCTCCTCTAAAGCAGACCCTAACCTCCCCCCCCTGCAGTCCAACCCTTACCCTCACGGCGGCGCCCAACCCTAATCACTGGCATTCTGAGAATTGCATAATTTTAGATGCTGACACTGTGAACATCTCCACATTCTGAGAATGTAGGCATGGTGCCTGTCGACATGTTGAACCATATTGACATTATGACCGTCGACCATGTGACCGGATCCGGTGTGCACTACTAGAGTCACATCCCCACAACCAGGATCCAGGGGCAGAAAAGGCCATTTTTCACAGGCCAATCTGAAAGGTAAAAGGTTAGGGTAGCCAGATGTCGCTTGTAGAGATAACACTGAAGAACATTATGGACAATGATATTCACACAATTAAAACTTAATTAAAACAGATCTTTCATTTCTGTATCAATGCACCTCCGGATGTGCATTTGTTCTATTAATGTATGATGACTATTTGAATACCCCCCTCCCTTCCTTTTTCTGTCTGTAACACCACCCTTTCTTTGCTGTACTTGTTTTTGAAAATCCTCAATAAAAAAACATTGCTGTTTAAAAAACAAAACAGATCTTTCATATCTGGGCAATTATATTGTCCTTTAGGATTTACATATAAATACATGTAGGGACCAGATAAAGGGCACATGTTGGAGTTACCTGGATCAGTGGCAGATATAATGGCTCCATAGAATAAGCAGTCAGTAAAGTAAAAATCACCGCCAAGCGTTCCAGTGATCTTCATGAGCTTTACACACCCATACAGGAGAGCCCTGGGGGGACACGAGAGGAGAGAGAACTTCACTTACCAACTTCTATGTAACTTTTTCCAACTGTGCTCAAACTCTTGTCCCTCTTGGAGCGATGAGAATGCACAAGTGCCTCAGAATAAAAAGAGTTATCCCCAGTGTTTACTACTTCCCAGCACAACTTTATCAACCACTTCATACCCTGCTAAGGGTCTCTAATTGCTGCCACCCCCACTGCAAACACCACACTAGTAGTCCTTGGTATTATTTATTTATTATCAGTTATTTATATTGTGCACATATATTCTGCAGCACATTTACAGAGAAATCTGGCCATTCCCATCAGTCCCTGCCCCAGTGGAGCTTACAATCTATATTCCCTAACACATACACACTATTGTTGGGAGCCAATTAACCTACCAGTATATTTTTGGAATGTGGGAGGAAATTGGACTACCCAGAGGAAATCCACACATTCACAGGGAGAATATACAAACTCCACACAGGTAGGGCTAAAGGGGGAATCGAACCCACGACCTCAGTGCTGTGAGGCAGTAATGCTACCCATTACACTGACTGTGCTGGTATTATATTAGTACTTTAAATTCAAAGGCCACAATAAGTAGCTAAACATTGGAGCTGGAAGACTTTGAATAACATGCATGAGAGGTTACAGTGCCAGGTGACGGCATACTGGGAGCAGTAGTGAAATACCTACCCGATCACAAAACAAGAAATTGCAGTTCCGAGGAATGCATAGGCGAGAATCGAGCCCAAATTTCTGAAGAAATGCCTCTATGAAATAAAGCAAGAGCGTTATATAGGGTTTAATAGGAAATCTCACATCTTAAAACAAGGATAATATTGAAATTCCTGAGAATTTAACATTATGTTTATGCATAATCAATTGCACAAAATGTTTTCATTATAAACTGATGCAGTGTGTAAAAAATCAAACCCAAGTACATTACTTTTACAGCGGGATCCCGAGATTTTGGCCTAAAATTGGTGGGATTTGAATCCTGGGATTGGAGTTTCTAATCCAGGGATTTCGGGATAAGTGAGCGCATGCGCGGTTTCATTTTTTTTCTCTCATGGGCAGTGCTGAGCACCTGCAGCACTCGCTGAGATGCTGCTCTGGTTCCTGGCTGTGCGCAGCATGACGTGGTGTCAGAGGTCACGCTGCGGAGCCCCACGCCGGGCTGTCCCTTCAACCACGCCCTCCCGCCCCATTGATCAGCTCAATCCAGAGTATCCTGGGATTGAGCATTTTTCAATCCCGAATCCCAGGATTGAAAAACCGACCTGGGATTGGCTTCCCTAGTAGTCAGGTTATCCTTACATTGTCATTTTGTTGCATTAGTGATGCGAATTAAAGAGCATATACATCTATGGCCCCGATTCCCTGTTCTGTTGATGTGACCTGATCCGCCATCTATGATCGCCGATCCGTTGGTGGATCGGGGAAATTCAACATGTAAAAAATACCTGATTTGCCGATTCTGACCATTTTCAGGTCGGTATAGGGGAATGGAGATTTTCCATCATGTTGAATATCCCCGATTCGCTAGCCCCGCTGTCAGCAGAATAGGGAATTGCCACGATAATGACTAGATGTAGGAGCTCCTTAAGACACATATTTTGAGAAAAAGTCTCCATATGGTACGGTTTGAGCAAAGGTGTATGCGGACATATCTGTATGCACACACAGGTGGATTTTTACAACCAAAGAAATTTGCAGAATAGAAATTTGGGGCCTGATTCAGAGCCACTCGTAAGCGGCAGCTTGTTCGCTCCGAGCGATGTTTGCCCAACTGCGCATGCGTACGGATCGTTATACGTATGCGCGAACCAGTCAGTGCAGCTGAAATTCATGTGCTCGCAAAATGACAGGATGAGGCGTATGTGGGTGGTAACAGGGGAAGGTGCTTGAAAACGGGGAGTGGAGATCCGATCGCAGGCGTGCTTAAAGGTCAAAACGGGCGTTTTATGGGTGTGCATATTTAAAACAGCAGCGTCATTGACCACGTCACTGGGTTATTTTTTAGCCAGAACTGCTTGCAAAATTGTGGTAGCAAAAACCAACCACAAGACTAGCGAGCAGCTCATGCCCTGTTCGATGTACTCGATTAATCTAATAAATAGCGGACATGACGTAGGATGCGAGCGGCCAGGGGGCGTAGTTTCCCAAAAAACGACCGCAAGTTTTGTTCGCTCGTTCAGACCTAGAGGCGTGAACAGACCGCAAACAGCGAACGGTTTATTTGAATAGCCACCCCTAGTTTCTGGACGAGCGATCGCAGCTCTGAATCAGGTACTTAATTTTCTCAGATATGTTAATTATACTTTTGTTTAATAAAAGAAAATTACTTTTTTACATTTTAATTTTTTTTAAACAATACTTAAGTTGAAATACAGTAATACAGAATTGACAGTATTGACATATTAACGTCAGTAACACAGAGAACACACACTTATAGAAAATGATTTAAATAGAAAGCAAAGTTGTACATAAACATAAACCCAGTTGCATAGCGCTCAGGCTGCATGATAAATATCAATACAGATCTTCAACTCATGAGGAGCTGAAATACAATGTGCACTTATAAACCGGATTTTAAAGATTATTGAAAACATAATTTCATATGCATGGAGCATTCCCATTACTTACTCTTTTTAAGCTGTAACCTGCATAAAATATAATTGGTGGCAGAAGAATATTAAAGAAAACTTCAGGGTCAAACGTAACCTGTAAATAAAGCAGAGCAACACGTTGAGCCAAATATTGACACCTGTTATTTTTTTTCACATATATACAGTATTGTGTATTTTGTAATCTGTACAGAAGCTGGAAAGCCTTGGAGATACAGTATAATAGATGCCGCTGTGATTATATATATATATATGAGACATATACTATAACTTCCTATTGGCCTGCACACATAAGATCATTCATGATTCTTGATGCAGGCAGCACCCAGGAATAATAAGGTTCGGATAAAGAAATAAGATTTGCATCACAGTGCCAGATACATACACTGCTGGAATAAAACAACAAGCTATCAATGTTCCAGAGAAGAGCTCGTGTTTCCAGTCATCACTGGCAAAATGCATGCAAAAAACAAGTGGCAGATAAATTGTAAGCATGTTAAACTGGACTATTCACCGATTCACTTAGACACTTCCTCCAACCAGTTCCGTAATGTTATTATATAGATCACTTATACAATCGGTACACTTAAGTGGACTTCACACCCAAGAAAGAAAAAAAAAAAAATTGCAATTAACTTTTCTATTTAAAAGGTGGGCTATATCTGCCCTGCAATGGAATGCTCCACCTCCCTTATTTATGCACACACCAAACGTAAATTAGACTTATGGCCCGTACACACAAGACGATCAGACAACGATAAGATATCGTTATCTGATCGTCCTGCATGTGCTGGATGTTTGATATTGAACATCCAGCACATGCACCAACCCCCAAACGACTTAACGAGGTCCCTATAGTAAACAGGCTAACCTGGTCGATATCGACCAGTTTGGCCTGCATGCACGGGCGATGGTCGATATCGACCATCCGTGCCTGCACATCGATGGTCGTTTGAGGGGGCTAAAAAAAGAACGATATAAACGATCAAACGATATCGTTAATATCACCTTTATCTGACCATGTGTATGCACCATTAGAAAAATTGACCACTGTATTATCCAACTGGAAAGGAGACCTACACAATAGGACCTTAGAAAATGTTCTTACATCTTTTGTACATCTTAATAAACAACTAGTTTCTACTTCTTACGCAGAAATGCACTATAAATTACATAGATCCTACATTACACCAAAATTGTGTTTCCTTATGGGAACCTCCACCAATTCAAATTGTTTTAAATGTACACAATCGGATGCAGATTTAGTACATTGTATGAGAAGTGCAAAGGTTTTGGATGTTGATACAATCATATATTAATACCACACTTGAGATGACATTTACAGTCACCATGGAATGGGCATTATGGGATTTTGGTTCAACCTCTATGAGACCTAGACTATCTCAGGGGAAAAAAAAATTATTTTTTTTGGCTAAACTCGCGGCAGCGGAGAAGAAGACTATTTTATCGCAGTGGATGTCTTCTGATACATTATCTTTGACTAGAATAGATCATTTGTTTCATATGGATCGGCTAGAAATGTCCATTGACAAGGAAAGTAAAGTAAAAAAGTTTTGAGATATTTGGCTCCCATATACACACGCTGTCTCCTTCTGTTAAGGAATCTCTCCGAGCAACAATATGACTGACATCCTGGTATAATTTAGAAACTATATATTTGGGAAAACCTCCTTTTTGAGATCTTTGTATACGACTGTCATGGAATATGATATACGATGGATGTTTCTTAGAGGTTGTGGGTTGATTTGCTCTATATTTTGTTATCTATTTTGACGGTATACAATCGGAAAATCGGCTGCCTTAATACCGACAGCCGGCTTCCCAACTGTCATATCCCGACGAGAGTGAAATGCCGGGCGTCTATATCTAGACGCCTGTCATTTCCCCGACGCCGGGAGACAGGCGCCCGGCATCCCGATCGAAGGGATGCTGGGCGCCGCGAGCGGACAGCCGCGGGGGGTGGGGGAGGGGACGGGGGCAGGAGGGTTAGGTTTAGGGCACCCGGGGGGAGACTTAGGGTTTCGGCACCCCCCGGGAGGGTTAGGGTTAGGCTAGGGGGAGGGAGGGTTAGGCACCCCCGGGGGGGGGACTTAGGGTTAGGCACCCCCCCGGGGGACTTAGGTGTAGGCAGCGGGGAAGGGGGGGGGGTTAGGGTTAGGCACTTAGGGGTACCTAACCCTAACCTCCCCCCCAAGGAGGGTTAGGGGGTTTGGTTAGTTTATACTTACCTTAGCGATGATAGGGATTTCCAGCACTTTCGGGCTTCCACTGCCGGGAACTCTGCTTTTGTCGGCCCGGCGCTGCTGGGAATTGAACCATATTTCATACCAATTCCATTTTGACTGTGGACTCTTGCTCCCAATTTTATGTTTATATTTTTATGTAAGACAGATTTCATTCTGAATAATTGTCGATTCAGATTTTTTGATACTGCTTATAATTATGTTTCTGTATATGAAACAGTTCCATAATAAAATATTTTGAAGAAAAAAAAATGTGGGCTAGAATTTGTCATCTTTCTTTGGAACTATCAAATGATCATTGCAATGCTGTCTCCACCATTGCAGCACTTTGTACAAGAGATCCCTGGAGGGACACAATGCTCTGGTCCTGGACTTCCCTGGTAAGAGGTGGGGCTGCAGCACAGTTCAAAATTCAAATAGGGGAGCCACACCAACTGTCATTTCACACACTGCCAAACATCACTGGCTGGGACTCACTGGCAGTTGGTGTGACTCCCCTATTTGAATTTTGGACTGTGCTGCAGCCCCACCTCTGGAGCCGCCACCAATCATAAATTACCATGGAAGTCCAGGACCAGAGCATTGTGTCCCTCCTGGAGAGGGTCATGTTGGGAGGTATGCACTGGCAATAGCAATATTAAAGGTTAAGGGGTCTATTTACTAAGCAGTGTTAGGAAACAGAGTGAAAAGTGATAAGAAAGTGATGGGAGCTGATTGGCTGGCACCTTATCACTTTCTTATCACTTTTCACTCTGTCTCCTAACACTGCTTAGTAAGAGATAGGGATCACTGAACAAACAGCAGGTACAGGTACATAATTTTATTCATAGTTGAGCTCCCACACTGCACTAATATATTAAATTATGTATGAAGTTGGTTACCTGGCCGTGCTACATAACGCTGTTGTTAAACGTGCCAAGTCTAGTATACATATAAAGAAACAGCTCTGTGTAATCAGAAAAGTTACTATATTTTTTTTAAAACAGCAGATTAAAAAGTCTTGCTCCATTTATCCCAACACTGGTGTAAGACCTTCCTAATGGGTATATATCAAGTGTTCATTCTAGCACCCTGCACCTGTCACACCCCATGCATTTCCTCTTTCCTGCCTGGGGTGTCGCTCTCTGCTGTGGTGCTTCTAGCACACTGAGCTGCTGCAACAAACCTCTGATATACAGACCAAAGTGTGCTAGAAGCACCAGAGTGTGACAGCCCAGGCATGAAAGAGGAACTGCACTTGTTAGGACAGGTGCAGGGTGCTAGAATGAACACTATATACCTGAATGGCTCATTACTTACATTCCCTATTACCAATAACCACTCATACCATTCCATGCAGACCCAGGTGATGAACCCGGACCCAAAGGCACTCTAACAGTCCAGGCTTATGGCTAACCATGCTTATGCATAGACTGTATAATCAAACTGACTGAATTACTAATCAAGTCACCTGTGCTTAAGCATGGATATCATTAAAACCTGGACCGTTGGGATGCCTTGAGGACAGAGTTTGGGATCCAGCGAGTTAAAGGGATTAAGGACATCAGATAAACCATGGCACTCTGCAAACAGACTTCATACAAAGACTGCAAATTACTGTAACAAGCGTCATATATATATAGTTATCTTTTTATGTTTATATCAGTTTGGTATAAATCTGATCTTTTTTGTAATGCTGGGTACACATTAGCAGATATATTGGCAGATCAAATGATCTGCCAATATATGGGGTGTCTGTCGGCCAGTGTGTATCAGCGATAGGTCTGTGAATGACGTAGTTCACAGACATATGGTGTTGGCTCTGCTGCACAGCCGAAGGCAGATATATTTGGGCATCAAGCTGTGTGTATGGGAGGTCTGCCGACCACACATACACTTGCGCCAGAAGCCACGGGGAGGAGGGTGCAACATGCCCCCCCCCCGGCCAGAAGACATATGATGGTTGCTCAGTGTGTATGAACAACCATCATCTGCAGATATATGTCCATCACTCGATCTGCAGATATATCTGCTAAGTATGGACCCAGCTTTAGTGTACTATTTTGTATTTTTTGTTAATAATAAATAAGTGTGCGTGTCTTGAAGAACTCCTCTGACCACAAATCACATAACTAATTCACTGACTCACATCACTAATTTGTGTCTCAGTACAGCAGCTATATTACCAGCAATGATACACAGAGTCATAAAACAGGATTAGCAGGCAATGTGATCATGTGATTCTGTAAGGACATTTACATAACTGCAATTTTTGGTGATCCTAGAGCACGATCAAGATACCAAGCACATTAAACTACAAGTTGGAAAGATTTAGTTGGCTGATAGATCTGCTGCCATTTAAATAAAATCTGCCACATTAGGCTTACTAGTGATCTGCAAAATCCCAAGTGCACTATGCAGGAAACATTATAGCTTTGCTTACTCTCTCTCAGGATAGCGCAGATTAAAGTACAGCTTGAGAGTCAGACTGTGGTCTGCACGAGACGGCAGATATGGCGCAGTGTTTCCTTCGCCCACTTCTGATAAGAGCATACAGGGAGACGCTGAGATTGTTACAATTGCACACTGCACTAGCAAGGTCATAAACCAAAGGTAAACTAAAAAGGTACATAAATGTGGCAGGTCTTCTGTAAATGGCAGCACTTAACTCAATTGACTTAATCTTTACAGCTTTGTTTTCTAATGTTTTGCAATACCAGAGATGTGAATGATTTCACAGGCTCTCCCTGGCTGCAGCCAGTTCATAAATATCTAAAAATCAGAAATGTCTCTTAGTTATACCCCTTTCACACTGCTGAAATAACCTGGGTTATTGCTATGTCGATCCAGGTCGCAGCTCAGTGTGAAAGAATTCCTGAAAAATAAACCAGGTCGAGTGACCCGGGAATCCAACCCAGGTATCGACCAAGTTTGGACACAGTGACGACCCAGGTCACGGTGCAGTGTGAGCGGTCCGACCTGGGTTATCTGACCTGGGCCATGTCTAAAATGAGCTGATTAGCGGCTGTGGAGCAGTCACCACCCACTTTTTATGACCTCACAAGTTTAGCAGGGCAGACCTGGGTTCATGTCACCTCAGTCTGGTCTTGTCCCTCTGGCAGGTCTCTCGGTATGCCCGGGAACAGGAGCCCTCCTCTGCTTGAGCTGTGCTCATGTTCCCTTTCCTAGGTGTATGCTGTACAGCAATGGCCAAAAGTATTGAGAATGACACAAGTATTGGTTTTCACAAAGTCTGTTGCTTCAGTGTTTTTAGACCTTTCTGTCAGATGTTACTATGGTATACTGAAGTAAAATTACAAGCATTTCATAAGTGTCAAAGGCTTTTATTGACAATTACATTAAGTTTATGCAAAGAGTCAACATTTGCAGTGTTGATCCTTTTTTTTTGGCCATGGCTGTACATAGTGATGGTGAGTTAGCTAACTCACATAAGTAACAGCTGCTCTATCCAGGAAACTCCGTACTGCACTCACTGCTTGGACATTGGAAGTACTTCCCTATCTGTGTGCTGCTCTTATTGATTGCTCTTGTTGTTCAAAACACCTCGGCTTTGTACATTGTAATTTTTGCTACAGAAAATCCTGTTTGTACTGTATTGCCTTTTTCCATTGCATCACATCTATCCACTTTAAACATAATTTATTTTAATAACTAATTCCTGCACCCACTACTCACATACCTTTCTTTATATATCACTCTTGGAGCTGTGCTCATACATTAGCAGCACTGTTTTATTACTTGTATTTTTGAACATGTAACTACTTTTATCCACACTGTCTCTATATCACACAGCCTCCACTCCAGTTTTCATCTCGCTTATTACCTCGTCCACAGCATGAACGCCCTTACTTCAAACACCCCTTATTCAGTGTCCACGTAATCCTCTACTTAACCTACTTTATCCACCCTTATCCTCCCCCTCTTGTTTCCTCCACATGCTGTTCCCCCCTTTTTCTCTCTCCTCAGTCTCCCTTCCAACCCCCTGCTTCTCTCAACCACCCTTCCCGTTCCCCACTCTCAGCCACCTCCCTCCATCGCCTTGCTACCCCACCACTAGGCCCCATTCCACTTTCCCTGCCTGCCACCTCCAGGGCTGCCAAAAGAAATTATGGGCCAGGGTACGGCAACATCCTGTGGGACCACGGCATGTTGGGCATCGTTGCACCCCTTTGTGGGTGGGTCTAGCATGCGAAAAGCACCCACTCACAGGAGCATGGCACAGCACCCAGCAGCCGGGACTATAGTACTCACTATTAGGATGCCGGGCAGTCCCATAATAGCTGCATTTTTAGCTGGATGTATTTAGATGCTAAAATGTTACAGACAAAAATTAAAGTGCAGCTACTTTATTTTGTACATCTCTCATGCAAATAACACATAAATAAAATCCAATTTTTGTCATAGAGATAGTTGAAAGAAGGACTTAATTTTGACATAACATAAGGTCATCTTAAACAAAAACATTCTCAAGCACATATCCTAACCCACTGCTCCATGCTCCTTCCTCACTATCTGCCCCATCTGTGTCGCCCCTGTCTGTCTGCCCCTCCCCTTTAGAATGTAAGCTCTCAGAAGCAGGGCCCTCGTCTCTCACGTGCTTATCCTGACCCTACTTATAGTATCATTTACTCCTAACTCCCCAATTGGCACCAAACACTTGCTTGCTGACTCCCTGCTGCTTGTGTTATGCAGTGTATATAAACCTTGTCCTTGTCCTACATTGTTTTGTATTACTATTAACTGTTTTTCTTGTGTGCTCATTTATGTACTGTGTAAGGTGCTGCGGAAACTTTGCGGCACCATATAAAGGATAATAATAATACTGATATTTTATATGCACGTTGTCACTTTGTAATGTCCTTGTCTATATCCATGATACAATTAGCATATTACTGATTAATAAAAATACATGATTAAAAAAAAAATAATAATAATTTCAAAAGCTCCATGTTGTATAAAATAATAATCTCACCTTTCTGAGCATTTCATTGTCCTGAACGTTGTTACTCTCCGGAGAACTGATTTCACCTTTCAGGGTGTACTCATAGAACTTGCCGCTGACATTCACTAGCAGCGTGGTGGGACTCATCTGTTGCTCACAGCTTATAGTTACGTTGTTGACATCACTGGGTATGTGAACACCGTATCGCAGTACCACGCCAACAATTAACCCTGGAAAACAAGAGTTTGCTATAAAACGTTTAAGTGATAAGAAGCAGGAGCAGAATCTGATAAGCCAAGCACACTAACTTATTACCAGCATGTATGCCACTCTCCGTTATAGGGGACTTGTGACCTACACCAGTTTTTTCAGTCATTATCAGTCTGCACATCTTTATTCTAATTGCTAGTAGATCATAGACATACATGGCATTGCCACCTAAGCCTATTGTAAAGCATGTGTGCAAATGCTCTAACACTAGAAGAACAACGGAAGACTTGCTTTGGTCTAATAAAACTCAAATTCTCTCCCTTCTGCATAGAATCTGCAGGCTTCTGGCTGAGCCAGTAAGAGACACCAATGGCAGAATGAGCTAATAGAAATCTCTGTGCAGGTTTCCCCCAGTTTCACTGATGTTATTATATCACAGTTCAGAACATTTATGGCTGACCGAATGCAGACCATCCATGAACAATAATCAGGACCGGTGCTAGAAATAGGCACTAGCTAATGGTTTGTATGGCCACAAAGTGCCCCAACATTAAGCTCGAGCTTCTGACATGTAAGAAACACACAAAGGCAAAGAGGAAAAGTAGGGCTAATCGCTGGGGCACTCTTATGAATAATTGTATATGTTTTAAAATATAACTTTTAATATACATCAATAAAATAGTGCGGTACCATACATCCTGACCACAATTGACAGATGATATATATTGATCATCTGTATTAAACGTGGTTAAATTTAATAATGAAATCCTGAGGCGAAATATTTATTAAATCTTCATTCCACTGGGTATATAAATAGGAAATGGTTAATAATGAACAAGTATGATTTAACACACATTTGGTTTAAGTGCTCTACCTGTGCGTGTCTAATCCCAATCAACCTCTTTTGACCTACAGCACCTGGTGTGCCCAGGGGGTCTCCCATCCAGGTACTAACCAGGCCTATCACTGTTTAGCTTCCAAGATCAGACGAGATTGGGCAATCAAGTGATGTATGGCTGTAGGTATAATAAAATGGGTTGCACCAGCACCTGGTCAGAGCAGTAACCATAAATGTAGGGCTGTCACATGGAATAGTCCAGTTATTGTTTAAAATACAGTGTTCAAACAAAGTGATGCATGAGCACACCTAATTTGTTACATGTGAGTTAATTGTAATATACATGTACAGATTCATACAACGTGTAACAAAAGGTATATAAAGGGATACTAAGTAGCGAAATGTTATTCAGTTTGTCCTAAAATTTGCTATGATATAGCCATATATTAAATCCTCACCAAATAAAGATTAGAACACAGATTGTATGCTCAAATAGGGTACTGCATCGCAGAGTGACCTTGAAGCTTTAAATAACACCACAAGAACTTAATGAGCTAAGTATCATCACAAAGAATCCAAATGGTATCGTGTACATTATTACAAAGAATTCCATAATTAATAGTCATTTATCAATAATAGTGTAACACGCACAAATGGCAGGACAGTTTTCCTCTTGTTAGAATACATGGGAATGAGAAAGAATAGGATTCACAATCATTAATATAGATATCCACATGGGTAGTAGCTAGATAGATCGTTAAGTCCACTATCCAAATGCATGGTATCCTGTAAGCATAATAGCCTGAGTGTGAAGCTCATTCACTAACTGGACACAGAGGTCCTAAACAAAGTGTGTGTTCATACAATACCAATCCCAGTCCTGTGATAACTAGGAGTCCGGTCCGTGCACTGACTGATTCTCCTAGCAGATACACTGTAGCAAATTAGGTGTGCTCATGCATCACTTTCTTTGAACACTGTATTTTAAACAATAAATGGACTATTCCATGTGACAGCCCTACATTTATGGTTACTGCTCTCACCAGGTGTTGGTGCAACCCATTTTATTACACCTACAGCCATACATCACTTGATTGCCCAATCTCGACTGAACTTGGAAGCTAAACAGTGATAGGCCTGGTTAGTACCTGGATGGGAGACCCCCTGGGCACACCAGGTGCTGTAGGTCAAAAGAGGTTGATTGGGATTAGACACGCACAGGTAGAGCACTTAAGCCAAATGTGTGTTAAATCATACTTGTTCATTATTAACCATTTTCTATTTATATACCCAGTGGAATGGAGATTTAATAAATATTTCGCCTCAGGTTTTCATTATTAAATTTAACCACGTTTAATACAGATGATTATATATCATCTGTCAATTGTGGTCAGGATGTATGGTACCGCACAATTTTATTGATGTATATTAAAAGTTACATTTTAAAACATATACAATTATTCATAAGAGTGCCCCAGCGATTAGCCCTACTTTTCCTCTTTGCCTTTGCACATATTCAATTGGGCTTTGGGAGCACCACCAACAATATTTGATGATGCAATTAGTATACCGATAACAGATTGTTGGTTTATATTCATGAGTTGAATTAAGTTCTGTGCGGAATCTTCACCTTTCTTTGTATGTAAGAAACGCAGCCAGCAGTTTCTTCCTTTTGAAGTCTGCCCCAAAACTAGAATATTGACAAATCATCACATGGATGAAGGGCCGATACACGTGTTGTCCCCTGCCCACCATATGATGAAATCGCTGACATTAAAAATGATCTCTACATGGCCAGAATAAATTTATAGAACAAAAAAATCAAAAACAAGTTTAACCATTGTAACAGGCCACAAACAGATTAGTGCAATAAAACCATTTTTTCCTGAGAAGACTGCTCATTCATAGCAGCAAGAATACACCACATGTTGTGACTTTTTCTGAGAGTGAATAGCACACAGGGAATTTTCTTGCAGTGAACACCCTCCCAACACCTTTTGTGTACTCACAAGGCGGAATTCAATAGTTTTGACCTTCTACGCGCCCGACAGGAACTATTAAATTGCTGCTGCTGTCGGGCGCGATCAGCTGCCGGCGCATCAATGGGCGAATAGTGACCTGTTTGGGCGCCCAAACCACACTTTTTGTGATCGCCCCCAGCACTTTGCTCGGAGGTAGCAGTTTTACGCAGCTAAACCCGACCTCTATGGGCGCTATCAACGCGAAAATGGGCATCAATTGAATAGCGCCCCGCAATCTCCTGTCACTTTAGATGGTAGATCGGGTACGCTAAAACAATGGAATACCGCCCACAGAATAATTTACTACATTAACAAGCGGTTTAGTTTATGTTCAGGAAGCGGCTAAAAACCCCAAAACAGCACAACAGTTCCAAGGAGTATGCAAATTAAATTTAGTGAATGACCAAACTCTAGGGATGGACATCGAAAGCCCAGCATCGAATGGCTGCCAGGCTTCCGAATTAAATCAAGTGATGCGAGTGGCGGCTAGCCATCGAATAAAAACATTAGACGGTATAGCAATTGATGGTTGTGTGTGCACATGGACAAACAGTCAGACTCCACTTCTGGCTTTTCACAGCCACATACAAGCCTGTCAGCCATCGGATGGGCATCGGAAAGCTGCTACAGATGACTGACAAACATCAAAAAGCCACAATTCCATGGAAAAAGTATTCCCGTCAGATCAGGAACATCAATGGTTGCTAACCATTGGATTCCGCTGTCCAGCCCTACCAAACTCCTATTGAAGAGCTCCTTTACTCCAAGGTGCCTCCGGGGATTCCTCTGTTGCCCTATAAATACCACTACATGTTTGTTGAACAACTTAAGGTTCATTAAAACATTCTGCAAAGGATATAGGGCCTGATTCAGAGCCGCTCGTAAGCGGCAGTACGCTCGTTCCGAGCGATGTTCGCACTTCTGAGCATGCATATGGTTTATAATACGCATGCGCGAACCAGTCAATGCGGCCGAAAATCATTTGTTCGCTATATAGCGAATGCCTGCTACTTTGAGTGACAGAATGAGGCGTATGTGGGTGGTAACAGGGGAAGGTGCTTGAAAACGGGGAGTGGAGATTCGAACGCAGGCGTGCTTAAAGGTCAAAACGTGCGTTTTAAGGGTGTGCATAATTAAAACAGCAGCGTCATTGACCACGTCACTGGGTTATTTTATAGCCAGAACTGCTCGCAAGATTGTGGTAGAAAAAACCAACCACAAGAATTGCGAGCAGTTCATACGCTGGTCGATGTACTCGATTAATCTAATAAATAGCGGACATGACGTAGGATGCGAGCGGCCAAGGAGGCGTTTTTTTCCAAAAAACGACCGCAAGTTTTGTTCGCTCGTTCAGACCTTGAGGCGTGAACAGACCGCAAAGAGCGGTTCATTTGAATAGCCACCCCTATTTTCTGGATGAGCGAGCGCTAATTGCGTCCGGCTCTGAATCAAGCCCATAGAGTGAGCCATGCATGGCTAGGATAGTAACAGAATATTTAACGCAATTGTTCTTCATGTGCTTACTGATTGGTGCAAAGAAATGACACCAGTACACATTGGTATGTGATCTTTGGGCCTGATTCAGACCCACTCGCGAGCGGCTGTCCGCTCGCAAGTGGGTCGATGTTATGGACTGAGCATGCGCACGACGGAGGGAGCTCCGTCGTGCGCATGCGCCAGACGCGACGAGCGAAGGAAAGTCCTTCGCTCGTTGTGTCCGATCAAAGGGGGCGTGCTGTCAATGTTGATTGACAGCACGCCCCCTTTGGTGGGCGTGCCGGGGGCGTGCCTCCCTGACAGGGGCGTTCCCACGGGAACGCCTCCCGTCAGAAGCCGGCCCACTGACATCACTAGTGATGTCAGTGGGAGTGATTTTGGCTCTGATAGAGCCAAAATCACTCCGGAGCTTGCGGTTGAAAACCTCAACCGCAGGCTCCGGCTCGCAAATTCGATGGTCGCGATGGTCTCGACCATCGCGACCATCACAATGCACGCTCGTATAGCCTGTGGGTGGTGACCCACAGCTATACGAGCGTCCAGAAGGACGCTCCATGAAAATGGAGGCCGGCCCTCATTCAGAGCGTGCGCTCTGCTCAGAGCGTACGGCTCTGAATGAGGGCCTTTATCTTCTATCTTCAAGAAACATCATATCATGAAAAAATATAAATATGTGTTTTCACTGGAAAAAAGCAGTTATATGAATATAAAATATGAATATGCCAGAACACTGAGCTGGAGAAGCCTGAGAGCAAATAAAAAATACTAACTTTGCAACCAATTCATTCCCTCGTATCAGTCCCTCACTCATATTGCATGACAGGCTAAGTTACAGGCATATTTTTACAGATATGTCCTTTCTTACTGTAGCTTCAGTTGTTCCTATAGTCCCTCACTGTGCACCAAGTTCTGCGCGATACGGCCGTGCTGAGTGTCTTTCTCACTCAAAATGTGCGCCTTATTTGCATAAATAACACAACTAGGAGCAACAAAACCACATTGCTAGCTTGCACTAATGAAATTGACATATGTACCTCTGTGTGCAACGAAGTCTGAATTTGTGTAAAAAAGGGCACTGATGTCCTGTTATTCTTCGTCTATGTATAAAATCAATTCCTGTGCCATTAAAGTCGCAGCCTAACGTCTCTAGTAAACGGTGAGTAGCTATTCCCCGCATCTCTGACGGAACGAAGACGCTAAATTGAAAAAAAAATATGGTGTGCTACTCCTCTCAAAGCATCTCAGTAGCGCCAGGGCTTCGTGCCATATGGTGTAGGGTTGGGTATAGGTTGCCGGCAGTCTGGATCCTGGCGGTCAGAATCCCAACGCCGGGATCCCGACCAGGTTAACATACAGACACTTGTTGGTCAGTATGCTAACCTTCCCCTTCTCCCTACCCTAACCCTCCCTTCCTGGTGCCTGAACATAAACGCATGCCCACCCCGCACCCTGAACCTAACACACTCCCCTTAGTGCCTAACCCTAACCCGCGATACTTACCTTCGGGATGCCGACAATCTGTATTCTGGAGCCGGGATCCCCACTGCTGTCGGGATTCTGGCGCTGGTATTTAGACAGTCGGCATCCCGTCAGCCGGGATGCTGACTACTTCCCGGATGGACAGCCAGTAAGTGAGGACACATCTGTATAATATGCTTTGCAAATTACAACAGTCAGACTCATGCTTCTGTATTTTCAGATGTGCAGCTATATGACTGGGGTTTCACTACAGGACAAGAGTTTAAGAGCAACAACTACAGGACATACTGTAAGAGGGAGGGCTGGAGGAGAATGGTATATGCAGTTAATTTGTGCAGTACGTATGATTAGATCAAACTGAGAATTATATGCTAGCAAGCTAGGTAAGAGTGAGTGTAAAATATGAAGTGCACCACCACACTTTTTTACATTCCAGTGCAGCTAGCATATGGTTTGTTCCAAAATTGCTCACTCCAAGTTTATATATATATATATATATATATATATATATATATATATATAAAAAAAAAAAAAAGTAGGTGTATGATGACATAGAGCAGGTAGAAATGTAAGTGCAACTGAGTGGCTAGAATCATTAACCCAATGTAGACAGGCAAAATTTACGTGCTTAGAATGTCTGTAACTTAAGCCATTTTCTGGGCAGAAAACAACAGTTTAGCTGCATACACACACAACGATTTTGTTACCAACGAATTTCTGAACGATTTTCTGTCAGATTTTTTAAAGTGTAATAAACGATTTTTTTCAACTACAAACGATATTTGCATATTAACTTAATGAAAATCATTGAGTTGACAAGTCTGACTGAACTACAAACTACAACGTGAACGCGCATGAACGATAATCGTTCATTTCACTCAGAAAGTGAACGATTTTTTCAAACGATTATCGTTAAATGATATCATTTTACGATAATCGTTCAAAAAACAGTTGTGTGTGTATGTAGCTTAAGTGATTATTTATGAGAATGGGTCTCATTTAGATAATGTTAAGCAATCTCTGTAAGCTCCAGCTAAGCCCGCTGAGCTATCAAATTCTACAACATAGATTATAAAACAAACGCACAGAAGACCTCCCTTGGTAACTCCGTAAGATAATGTGGTCCATATGCAAATCCCATAGATGGTGGCTCACAACATGCCAAATCCTGTCCTCTATGGCATCCAGCACTCTCCACTTCAGTGCATACTTGCCAGCTCTCCCTGATTACCCATTATGAAGAGGTCATATTGAAAAAAATAATACTATACTATAATAATTTATTTATTTAACACACACACACACACACAATTTTTTCCTGCCATACGTAGAATGCACTCACCGGGACTTCTCTTCAAGGTTTAAAAAGGAAAAAAAACTACTTTAAATGGTCACATCACAATTCAAGGTTTGTGAAAGGTCAATGTTTCGACCGCACAAACACGGTCTTCCTCAGGACACCACCAGTGAAGCACAGGACCTGTGCTTCATCTGTATGGATGTATTAGTCTATTTGAAACTTTTTCACCATTCAACCTGGGAGTGCCGCCTCTCTTTTTCCTTATTTTGTGGTGTTGCACAGTCATCCCCATGGCTACATGCAATTTTTGGAAAGTGTTTTCATCAACAAGTAGATCTTACTGACTGCTTTGGGGCATATTTACATTTGGATGTAATTCAATTTTATGACACGCCTCTCAGATGTAGCAGTACACGCCCACTTTACCGCCACGCACATAGGTGCTGCTTTTTCAATTATTTTGCAAAAGTAGGCAAGTATGCTTCACAGCTCTATCACTGAGGAAAGAATATACAGACACGGAGGGTGTACAATACCTATTAACTACAGTAGTATAGATTTCTGGTCTATACAGACGTCAACTGATAGCTTTCATGAAAATGTGAATCTTAACAGATAATATCACGCAGCAACTTTGCTGATTAAATTAATGAATGCTATATGGGTACTATAAAGCTATAGCCATAAAATGCTAAATCGGATGTACCAGAGGTTTAGCGCAACCCCTTTCCACCATGCTGATTTAACTTTGAATGGAGACCCCCCACTTAAGGTGCGTACGCACTAGAGGATATTTTGCACGATTTGCCCATTTTCGAAACACCTGAATGACAGAAGTGTAAAATATGTCCAAATCGTGAGTGTCCACTCACGATCACGATGCCGCAGCAGGCAAGATCTGCCAATCTCCTACACGATGCACTGGAAATCGTTAAAGACGCACGATAGGTCGCTGGTTAGATTGGACACTTTTTAGCACCATATTGTGTCCTGAAGTGCCGGGGACAGTTCAAGAGAAATCGCTCACGATATTGCATCGGGAGCACATAGTCTAGTGTGTACGCAATGCCTAACCCAAGGGAACGAAGGCTGGTCAGGAGTAAAAGACTCAACAGCATACATAGATGTTTGCCAAAGGGCCCAAACTCCACTAAATTTAAGTTGATATTTCCACTTATGATACATAAAATGTTAATGAGAGATAGTACCACTGACCAATACCACCCACGAGGGAAACGAGGCAGGATTGGAAGCCAATTGAATTGAAGGAATGCGCCAGGCCGAAACCAAAAAGACAAACACAGGGATCTAACAGGGAATCCGAATTCAGATGGCCTGTAGACATGTGACAACTTGATACCAAAAAGAGACAAAGGACCAGAGCAAATGCCAGAAACTAGTGAAGGGGCCTGCATATTTGGGACTGGTGTCCGAGGATAATTCCACAAAATCATGTCGACCAGGAGCCCAGTAGTAAATATAATGCTGAAACTGACGATACTTGGCATATGTCGGCCCAAAGCGACCCTAACAGAAAAACAAAATCTTCGTCTGTCAAGATACCCAGGTCGGTATCCCACTGAGATCTAAGGGAGCACAGCCCATTGGCCCCAAGCTGACACAAAAGATAGGGAGTATGTTTGAGAAATGGACTTCTGACTAGAGAGGGGGCGGCTAGCGAATGGACAGGAGATTCAGATACAACACAGGGACATAGCTACATTAGCAACCATAACACCCACATAAGCAGTCGAGCATAAGCAACCAAGTTTCAGGTGCCCTAGTGGTGAGTAAAAAGTAGATGAAAGTAAAATAGGGAGAAGCAAAAGAGTGTAGAGGGCCCTGCTCATAAGAGCTTACATTCTAAAAGGGAGGGGCAAACAGACGTGACACAGATGAGGTAGACGGGTAGGAAGGAGCATGTCGCAGCGAGTTAGAATGACAGCTGGAAGGCTTTGATGAAGTAGTGGGTCTTGAGAGCCCGTTTGAATGATTGTAGAGAGGTGGAAAGTCTAATGGGGAGAGGGAAAGAGTTCCAAAGTTGGGGAGCAGTGCGGGCAAAATCTTGGAGGCGGGAGTGAGAGGAAGTAATCAATTGGCATGAAAGGCGGCGTGCATTAATTGAACGAATAGGGTGGACAGGAGAGTGAAGGGAGATGAGATCAGAGATGTAAATGGGAGAAGATTGGGTGAGGGCTTTGTAAGCGAGCGTGAGAACCTTAAAGTGGGTTCTGAAAGGGAAGGGGAGCCAGTGGAGGGCTTGTAGGAGAGGGGAGGCAGATGTAGAGCGTTTGGAGAGGAAGATGAGCCGAGCAGCAGCATTGAGGATAGACTGGAGGGAAGAGAGATGGGAATTGGGAAGGCCAGATAGAAGGAGGTTACAGTAGTTCAATCTGGAGATGACCAGTGAGTGTATGAGGATTTTAGTAGCATCCTGGATGAGACAGGGTCTGATCTTGGAATATTTTTGAGATGGAAATGACAGGACTGCGAGAGGTTCTGGATATGTGGTTTGAAGGAGAGGGATGAGTCCAGGATAAGATAGTGCATTTTGGGGCTAGATGAGATAGTTGTGCCACCAATTGATAAAGAAATCGTGGGAAGTGAGGTTATGTGGGAAGACGATCAGCTCTGTCTTAGACATATTAAGTTTAAGAAATCGCTGGGATATCCAGGAAGAGATAGCAGAGAGACAGTTGGAGATACGAGTCAGAAGAGAGGGGCAGAGATCAGCATAGAGATGATAATGGAGGTCAAAAGAGCTTATTAGTTCACCTAGAGAGGACGTATAGAGGGAGAATAGGAGGGGTCCAAGAACAGAACCTTGGGGAACACCTACTGTAAGAGGCTGTGGAGGGGGGGAGTAGTCTTGAGAGGAAACAGAGAAGGATCGATCAGAGAGGTAGGAGGACAGCCAGGAGAGGGTGGTGTCACGTAGCCCAAGGGAGTGAAGGATTTGCAGCAGGAGAGGGTGGTCCACAGTGTTGAAAGCAGCAGAGAGATCAAGGAGAATGAGCAGAGAGTAGTGGCCTTTGTATTTTGCAGCAAGGTGGTCGTTGCTGACTTTCGTGAAAGCAGTTTCAGTGGAGTGTAGAGAACGGAAGCCAGACCTAAAAAGGTCAAGGAGGGAGTGGGAGGAAAGAAAAGCGGTAAGGCGGATGTAGGCAATATACTCAATGAGTTTGGAGGCAAAAGGGAGATGGTTCGGTAGTTAGAGAGAATGTTAGGATCAAGGGTAGGTTTTTAAGAATGGGGGAGACAAGGGCATGCTTGAATGCAGAAGGGACAGTGCCTGATGAGATGGAGAGGTTAAGGAGGTGGGCAAGATGGGAGCAGGCAGAAGGAGAGAGGTAGTGGAGGAGGCAGGAGGGGATAGGATCAGGGGGGAGAGGGGGGGACCGGATGAGGGCCATGACTTCCTCTCCAGATACAGGGGAGAAGGATGATAAGAGTTGGTAAAATGGATGGGGAGGGATGATCTGGGAAAAACGGAGGTGGAGAGCTGGGGGACTGGTTGGATATGATGTCCTGACGTATGGAATTAAGTTTAGATGTAAAGCAGGTAGCAAAGTCAAGGGCAGAGAGCAAGGAGGGGAGACGAGGAGGGGGTGAGCGGAGGAGGGAGTTGAAAGTGGTGAAGAGATGCTGTGGATTAGAGGACTGAGGAGATTAGGTCCTTGAAATATGACTGTTTAGAGAGTGAAAGGGCAGCACTGTAGGATGATAGCATAAATTTGAAATGGAGAAAATATGCTTTAGAGCATGATCTTCTCCACTGTCGCTCAGCGGTTCGTGAACACTTTTGCATGTATCTGGTGCATTTGGAATGCCAGGGTTGAGGAGTGGATCTGCAAGTGAGAGTAGTGATTGCTGGAGCTACAGAGTCCAGAGCAGAAGTAAGGGAAACATTGTATAAGGAAGCAGCTTGTTCAGGGCAGGAGAGAGAGAGGATAGGGGAGAGAAGTGAATCAAGCAGGGAGGAAAAGGAAACTGTGTCGATAGCCTCAATGTTACGCTTAGTGATGGTGGCTTTTGGAGGTAGAGGAGGGGAAGGAGAGAGGGACAGGTTAAAAATATGAGATATGGTAAGAACTTACCCTTGTTATCTCTATTTCTACGAAGTCCATAGGGTTCCACAGGATACCTTGGGGTATAGGTGTGACGTCAGTCGCTGGGCACCATAGAGTTAAGCTTTTCAGCCTCCCAGGATACACTAGGGTCCCCCCTCCTATACCCCGCCCCCGAGCCAAGGCACCTCAGTTAGTTATCAAGCCATAGGCCGGAGGAGGAGAAGGAAGAGAGAGAAAAAAGATCTGGACACATACAAGAATCACATTCTCACCAGAGGGAGACGGAAAACCGGTGACCAGAGCAAAGCCCATCTGCAGCACAGGTGCGACAGGGCGGGAGTCCTGTGGAACCCTATGGACTTCGTAGAAATAGAGATAACAAGGGTAAGTTCTTACCATATCTCATATTTTCTACTTCAGGGTCCATAGGGTATCCACAGGATACCTTGGGGATGTCCCAAAGCAGTATCCTTTAAGGGTGGGGACGCTCCTGTGCAGAAAGGAGAATCCGCCGCCCGAAGGAAGCATCCTGAGAGGCGAAGGTGTCAAACCTGTAATACCTCACGAAGGTATGGACAGAGGACCACGTAGCAGCCTTGCAGATCTGAACTGCCGAGGCACCACGTCGAGCTGCCCACAAAGGACCCACAGACCTAGTGGAATGAGCCTTCAGAGAAGGAGGGACCGGTAGGCCTTCATGAAGATAAGCTTCAGAAATAGCCATACGGATCAAGGCTGCCAAAGTTTGCTTTGAAGCAGGCCAACCCTTTTTACGGAAGCCATAGAGGACAAACAAAGCGTCCGACTTCCTAAACGAAGAAGTGCGGTCAACATAAGTCCTTAAGGCCCGCACAACATCCAAAGAGGCCTCACCAAGGGAAAGACCCGGTGAGTTAAAGGCCGGAACAACTATTTCCTCGTTAACATGAAACTGGGAAACAACTTTGGGAAGAAACTCGGGCCGAGTGCGGAGCACTGCCCTGTTCCCATGAAAAACCAAGAAAGGGGGTCTACAAGAAAGAGCCCCTAACTCAGAAACACGTCTGGCCGAAGCAATGGCCAGAAGGAAAACAGTCTTAGCTGTTAGCCATTTAAGATCCACTGAGCCCAGTGGTTCAAACGGCGGTCCTTGGAGAGCCCTCAGGACCACAGCCAAATCCCAAGGCGCCACAGGTGGAACAAAGGGCGGCTGAATGCGGAGAACACCCTGCATAAAGGTGCGCACATCCGGGATTGTAGCAATCCTACGGTGAAACCAGACAGATAGGGCCGAAACCTGTACCTTCAAAGAAGCAAGGCGAAGCCCATGATCTAGTCCCGCTTGCAGGAAGGCCACACGCGATGGTATATCCTCGCGGAAGACGGTTTCCGAGCTCGTAACATGGTATGCACCACAGAGCTGGAAAACCCCCGGGACCTCAGCATGGCCGTCTCAACAGCCACGCCGTCAAAGACAGCAGAGTCAGGTCCGGGTGAAGGCAAGGACCCTGAGACAGAAGGTCCGGTCGTAGCGGCAACCGCAGAGGACTGTCCACGGACAGACCCCGAAGGTCTGAGAACCAGTGCCGTCTGGGCCACGCGGGAGCTATCAACAGGAGCGTCCCTCCTTCCTGTTTGAATTTCCGGATTACCCGTGGAAGAAGGGAGACCGGAGGGAACAGGTATGCGAACCGGAACGTCCACCGGACGGACAGAGCATCCACCAGAGACGCCCCTTCGTCTCTTGTGCGAGACCCGTACACCGGCAACTTGTTGTTGTGCCGGGACGCCATGAGGTCGATTTCTGGAAGACCCCACCTGTCCACCAGTAGTTGAAAAACGTCCGGGTGCAGGGACCATTCCCCCGGATGAACGTCCTGGCGACTTAGAAAGTCCGCCTCCCAATTTAGCACTCCCGGGATGAAGACCGCTGATATGGCCGGAAGATTGCGCTCCGCCCAAACCAGGATCCGAGAGACCTCTACGAGAGCCGCCCGACTGCGAGTTCCTCCTTGCCTGTTTATGTAGGCCACGGTGGTAGCGTTGTCCGACTGGACCTGCACCGGGCGACCCTGGAGAAACCGCTGTGCCTGCTGGAGAGCATTGAAGACCGCACGGAGTTCCAAAATATTTATTGGAAGCTCCGCTTCTGTCGGCGTCCACCTGCCCTGGAACAAGTGTGGACCCGAAACTGCTCCCCAGCCCCGAAGACTGGCGTCCGTTGTCAACAGGACCCAATTTGGAACCCAGAACGGACGTCCCTTGTTGAGGTGGGTCGTCTGTAACCACCACGCAAGGGACAGGCGAACCTCCGGGGTGAGCACAATCGTCTGGAACTTCAGAGACTGAGGCAGCCCGTTCCACTTGGACAGGATCAGGTGCTGCAGAGGTCTGGAGTGAAACTGGGCGTATTCCACCATGTCGAACACCGACACCATGGAGCCCAGTAACCTCATCGCCGAGTGTAAGGACACCCGGCGGCTGTGCAGGCAACTGCGCACCCTTGACTGTAAAGCAGAGATCTTGTCCTCCGTCACGAAGATCCTTTGCTGTCCCGAGTCCAATAAGGCTCCAAGATGCAGAATCCTCCGAGACGGGATTAGAGTGGACTTCTGCCAGTTGATTAGCCAGCCGTGCCGTTGCAGCAGTGCAATGGTCAGGTCCAAGTGGCGTAACAGGAGCTCTGGAGATCCTGCCACCAATAACAGGTCGTCCAAATACGGCAACATGCGGACTCCCTGCAGCCGCAGAGAAGCCGCCATGACCGCCATCACCTTGGTGAAAACACGTGGTGCTGTTGCCAGGCCAAAAGGTAACGCCCGAAACTGGAAGTGGTCGCTGCGGATTGCAAACCTGAGGAACTGTTGATGGCGCAAAAGAATAGGGACAAGCAGGTAAGCGTCCTGTATGTCCAATGACACCAAGAAGTCCCCAGGTTCCAGCGCCAGAATGATGGACCGTAGGGTCTCCATCCGAAACTTCGGGACCCGCAAAGACTTGTTGAGTGCTTTGAGGTTGAGAATCGGACGATATGACCCATTGGGTTTCTGTACCAAAAATAGATTTGAATAGAAACCCTGGCCCCTCTGGGAGAATGGAACAGGCACTATAACTCCAGCCTGGAGCATAGTGTGCAATACCTTCCGCAGCTCCGTAGCCTTGTTCCGGTCTGATGGTAGACCCGTGGTGAAGAAGCGAGCCGGGGGTCTGTGCGGGAAGGAGAGGGCGTATCCGTGGGAAACCACCTCCAGAACCCAAGTGTCTGTCGTAGTGGTCGACCAACACTGGGCGAACTGTAGCAGGCGGCCTCCCACCCTGGGATCCCCCAAAGGGAGGCCCGGACCGTCAGGCCGCAGGCTTGTCATCTGGCTTGGGGGCCGGACGTCTGGTACTCCATGCCTGCTTCCGGGGCTTGACCGATTTCTTAGGGCCAGCCTGTCGAGGAAACGACTGTGGTTTGGGCCTGCCCTGGGCCCTAGATGACCGAAAGGACGATGGTCCAGAACCAGAAGGAGCAGCGGCCGACGGGAGACAAGCAGATTTGGCTGCCGCCAGCGTGGCCACAATCTTATCCAGATCCGGACCGAAGAGAACTTCTCCGGTAAACAGCAACGCTTCCAGACCTTTCTTGGAATCTGCGTCCGCCTTCCAGGATCGCAGCCACAAGGTGCGACGAGCAGCTACCGCTGCTGAAGAAATTCTAGACACCAGAGTACTAATGTCTAGAGCCGCCTCGTTGATGTAGGTGGCCGAATCACGGAGATTGCCAATCAACTCCGCCTGTTCGGCCGGACAGTCGGATTCAAAAGAAGCCTCTAATGAATCCGCCCAGCGCTCCATCGCTCTGGCAACCCAGCAAATGGCCATAGCCGGCCGTGCTGCCCCCCCTGCAAGGGAATAAGCGGACTTCAGGCAGATTTCTACCTTGCGGTCCGTAGCATCCTTAAGGGAGGACATGGATGGCATCGGCAATGTGGCACTACGGACAAGACGGGTCACGTGAGAATCCACCTGTGGAGGGGATTCCCACTTAGTAAAATAATTATCCGCGAACGGATAAGCCACCGCCAGGCGTCTCTGCGGCTGGTATCTTTTGCCAGGTTGTTTCCACGCCTCCTCTAAATGGTCCACCAACTGACCCGAAAGAGGAAAGACTGTGGCATCGCCCTTCACATCTTTGAAAAAGGCATACTTAGATTTAGCCGCTGGGGGAACTTCGTCCTCAATCACCAAGGCTGTGTGGACCGCCCGAATAAGGCCAGGAATATATACTCTGGACTTAGCATCAGCGTCCTTAGTATGGAGAGGTTCCTGATCGTAAGGATCCAGAATCTCCCCATCATCAGACGTCCCTTCGTCATCCTCATAAGGAGCGGACAGAGACGCCACCGGCCTTTTATGAGGCCGCATCACAGACTCCCCTTGCAACACATCCGACAAGTGCTGTACAGAACTCGTCAGGGAGTTAACCCACGCTGGCTCCTGAGAACCCGGGAGCGGGGAAATAGGGAGACTGTGGGGTACCACCAATTGTCGTGGGAACCCCTGCATGGGTGACGACACCACAGACTGCTGGGACAAACCCATCGGAGTAAACGCGGGCTCCGGAGCTAACTGGCCCACTAAAGCTGTTAACGCCTGAGCGAAACAAGCCCAGGGCGGCTCCTGTACCGGTGCTGTAACCGTAATAGGCCGCGCCATGGACAAACACTGCCGGCAAAGGCCCTCCGCGCTACCCTCCCCCTCCGCTAACGGTACTTTGCACGTGGTACACTGTAGCCGGAGGGAAAAATCACTTTCAGACATGATGGCACCACGTATGTGACCTCTCTCACCAATTAAGTATTAAATAGGCGAGAGACCACCCTGCAGCACCGCACCGCAAGGGCTTTAGCAGAAAGAACAGGGACAGTAATAAAGCTGACAGTTTAGAGAAGAAAAGTTACAGGCAGCGCTAGCACAGTCACATACAATGCAGAGAAATAATAATTCCTGCACTAACAGCGCTGATCACTCAACTACACAGACACAGGGCCTGGTAGGACACAGCGCTGCATACACAGACCTGAGCCACAGAGGAGGAGAGGTATGCGGGGGGACCCAGACCACGATGCTTCCGTCCAGCGCTTCCAGCAGCGTTCACCATGCGTTCTGGAGAAGATGGCCGCCGAGGAGCAGAGAGGAGGCTGGCCTGGGGGAGGAGCTCTGCCACAGGACCAGTCGGCAGCATGCAGAGAGGGCTGTGTGCAGCGGGGGAGGCGCCGGCTGTGAGACGGGGAAGGCGCGCTCCCCTGGCATGCATTTAACCCCTGGGACGCCGCAGCGCTACCGCTCTGCTGCAGTCCGCTGTCCCAGGGGGTAGTGGAAAGCGCAGGTTGGTCGCCTGGCTCCACGCTGCAGCCAGTCCCCAGGGAGCCCCCTGCCTGGGGACTTAGGACCATGTGACCAGCGGGGACCCACCGCGGGACCCCGCTGCTTACCTTTGTCCCCCTTGGATCCGGCCATGGTCCGGAACATCTGGGGTCACCGCTAGCTGTGACCCCAGATGCTCACCAGCATCCCCGGATCGGTACCGGCGTTCTGGTACCGGCGGGGGTGTAGGGAAGACAGCATGGACGTCAGGACTGACTGTCCATGCTGTACATCCAGATGTGCAGCCACAGCTGCACTGAAGAAAGCTTCAGGGGCTCTTCTAGCCCCCAATCCGACAGGTGCACCCGACGCCGGCCGGGCACCAAACTAAACTGAGGTGCCTTGGCTCGGGGGCGGGGTATAGGAGGGGGACCCTAGTGCATCCTGGGAGGCTGAAAAGCTTAACTCTATGGTGCCCAGCGACTGACGTCACACCTATACCCCAAGGTATCCTGTGGATACCCTATGGACCCTGAAGTAGAAAGAGAGAAGGTGATGGTCAGAAAGGGGGAATGGGGAAATGGAGTAATCAGAAATATCGCAACGGTAAGTGAATACCAGCTCAAGCAAATGCCCACTCACATGCAAGGGTGAAGAGGTCCTTTGGGAGAGGCCAAATGAAGATGTGAGGAGTTTGGAGGCAGAGGATTCTATGGGGACATCATTTGGAATATTGAAGTCACCTAGGATAATGGAGGGAAGGTCAGAGGAGAGAAAGTGAGGGAGTCAGGAAGCAAAGTTGTCAAGGAACTTGGAGGGAGGGCCAGAGGGATGGTAAATGACAGCTACTCGGAGGTGTACTGGTTGGAAGAGGCATATAGCATGAACTTCAAATGTAGAGAATGTAAGGGAGGGTTCAGAGGGTATGGGTTGGTATGAGTAACCGGGGGATAGAAGGACCCCAACACCACTACCATGACGACCCCCAGGGCGTGGGGTGTGAGAGAAGGTGAGACCCCCAGAGGAGAGATCTGCAGGAGAAGTGGTGTCAGAGGGTAAAATTCAGGTTTCAGTAATGGCTAGGAGATTCGGGGAGTTGGAGATGAAAAGGTCAAGGGTGGGGACCAGTTTATTAGAGACTGTCCTGGCATTCCAAAAAACAAATGAGGGGGAAGGCCAAAATTGGAGGAAAGGTAAATTACGTGACTTTTTATCTATTACCAACATGAATGGATGTTTATATGCCAACTGAAATTAACATTACATGTACTATTCATAAAGATTATCGATACAGATCCCACACCTATGTTCTAACTGGGGCAATAAAGATTTGTTATCATTACTGATGAGAAACAACTAATGTTAGTTAGTTCTCTGATGGGAAAAAAACAAAACGAACAACAATACTTAAAACAAGTCGATTGGAACAGATAGCAATAAGTCTGCTACAGTACATGAAATAAGAACCCATTCACCATGGTAGTGGGAACTACAATTGTAACAATAATATTTTGCTGTTACGCTGGGCACACACATATTCAACTAATCGGGCCGATCAACAGATATCGGCTGATTGACCCAATTATTGCAAAGGTGAGTATGCAGGAGCATCAGCCAATAAACGGCTTCAACTGCTCCTGCGACGCTCGGTTCAGGAGGTTGCATATTATGAACTGCTCAAAAATTAAGATGCCCGACCTCCCGATCCCATTAAAGAAAGTACACACTGAGTTAAAAATAATTCAATGTTTACAGGGTACACACTGATCAAATAATCGCTCCGAGGATCGGAGAGTTTCTCTCATCTGCAGAACAATTTTCACAGTGTGTACCAGACTTGATATTTGCACACTTTTATCAAATAAACGTAATCTGACATGTTGTAAAAATGGGATTTTGGTACCTACCAGTAAATCCTTTTCTCTGATTCCACAGGGGACACTGGAGGTGCATACGCTGGGGTATAGAGGCGTGGATAGCTGGAGCTGGCACTTTAAAATTTAGAAGTGTGAAGCTCCTCCCCTTCTATGCCCCACCAGCCCTCAGTTTAGAAAATAAAGACCGAGAGGAGGTGGAGAACAAGCGGAGTGAAAAGGAGAGAAGAACACACAATAACTGAATCATACAACATCCGGAACAAACCAAACAGGCAGGCATAGAGCGCAGAGGTGGGCATCCAGTGTCCCCTGTGGAATCAGAGAAAAGGATTAACTGGTAGGTACCAAAATCCCATTTTCTCTTTCATCCACTTGGGGACACTGGAGGTGCTTACGCTGGGGACGTCCCAAAGTTATCCCCACGGGCGGGAGTGCTCTGTGGCACCTGCAAAACAAGGCGGCCAAAACGAGACGGCGAAGAGGCAGACGTATCAAATTTGTAAAACTTGACAAACGTGTGAACTGAAGACCAAGTGGCCGCACGGCACAATTGTGACGTGGAGGCTCCTCTACCGGCCGCCCATGACGCACCCACAGAACGTGTGGAATGAGCCGAAATTGACGATAGCACTAACATAAGCTTGATGAATAGTCAGCTGGATCCAACGTGCTAAAGTCTGCTTAGACGCTGGCCAACCCCTCCAAACCGCATCATAAAGGACAAAAAGCGACTCAGACTTAGGAAGGGAAGCAGTCCTGTCAACATAGATGCGGAGAGCCCTAACCACATCCAAGGTAGAAGAACCAGAGTCCTCCACCAACGATGGTACCACAATAGGCTGATTGATATGGAAAGCCGACACGACCTTAGGAAGGAAGGCGGCTATCGTCCGGAGTTCCGCCCTATCCGCATGAAACACTAGGTAAGGAGGTTTATAGGAAAGAGCCCCCAATTCGGAAACCCTGCGAGCCGAAGCGAGAGCCAGGAGGATGACAGTCTTCCAAGATAGGTACTTAAGATCAACCTCCTCCAAAGGTTCAAACATGGGCGACTGAAGGAACAGAAGAACTAGATTAAGGTCCCAGGGATCAATTGCATGTACAAAAGGAGGTTGCACGCGCAAGACCCCTTGAAGAAATGTCTGCACCTCAGGAATGAGGGCCAATTTCCTTTGAAAGAAAATGGAAAGGGCAGAAACCTGTACCTTTAAGGTTCCCAGACGAAGGCTAGAATCCAGACCCGTCTGAAGGAAAAGCAGAAACCTGGATAAGCGAAAGGTCCTAGACGGAAGATCCCAACTGGAACACCATGAGATATAAGCACGCCAGATGCGGTGATAATGCGCAGCCGAAACTGGCTTCCTGGCGCGTAGCATGGTGGGAATAACCGCGTCTGGGATACCTCTACGTCTTAGGATATCGGTTTCAAGAGCCACCCCGTTAAACGTAGCTGCGCTAAGTTGGGGTGTATGAAAGGGCCCTGCTGTAGAAGATCCGGGCGCAGAGGAAGGGGCCACGGATCGTCTGATAATAGAGACCGAAGGTCCGAGAACCAACTTCTCCGAGGCCAGTTCGGGACCACAAGAATTACCGAGGCTGACTCCTGTTTTATTCTTTTTAGAAGACGAGGAAGAAGTGGAATCGGAGGAAAAAGGTAAACAAAGTCGTAGGTCCACGGACTTGTCAGAGCATCTACTGTTTCCGCCTGCGGATCTCGAGTTCTTGACACGTATACTGGAAGCTGATGATTCAATCGTGACACCATGAGATCCACCTGAGGACATCCCCATCAACGTAACAGCGCGTTGAACACGTCTGGATGAAGCTTCCATTCCCTGGGATGGACATCCTGTCGATTTAGGTAATCTGCTTCCCAGTTGTTCACACCCGGAATGAATACCGCTGACAGGATTATTGACTGATTCTCGGTCCACCGGAGGACCAGAGTTACCTCTCGCATAGCCATGTAAGCGACAGCCGTGCCGTTGTCAAACTGAACTCTTACCGGACGAGCCTTTAGCAACTCTGTTGTCTCTATCAGAGCATTGTAAATCGCTTTGAGTTCCAACACATTTATGGGCCACTTCTGTTCTAGAGGGGACCATCGACCCTGAAAGTGATAATCGAGGACTACTGCGCCCCATCCTCGAAGGCTGGCATCCGTGGTTATGATGATCCAGTCCCACATTCCGAATTGTTTTCCCGCTAACAAATTGCTGGATTGTGTCCACCAAAGAAGGGCTACTCTGGTAACCGGGCTCAGACGGATCTGTCGATGTAGGAACAGATGAGACCCTGACCCCTGTGCTAACAGGTCCAGCTGAAACACCCTGGAGTGGAACCGGCCGTACTGTAGTGCCTCGAAAGCAGCTACCATTTTCCCCAAGAGGCGCAGACAAAGAAGCATTGACACCGTCTTTGTTTTGAGGACCAGCTGAACTAGCACTCGGATATCCTTGGCCTTGTCTGTTGGAAGAAAAATCCTCTGAGATTTCGTATCCAATATCATGCCCAGAAATAGAAGTTTCTGGGACGGATTAAGATTCGACTTCTTGAAGTTGATTATCCAACCATGTTGGATTAGAATGTGATATGTCAGTAAGGCATGATCTGATAGAAGAGGCACCGATGGAGCCTTGAGTAACAGATCGTCCAAATAAGGTATTATGGGCCTGATTCAGAGCCGCTCGTTCCTACCGATGTTCGCACAACTGCGCATGCGTACAGATTTTAATACGCATGCGCGAACCAGTCAGTGCGGCCGAAAATCGTGTGCTCGCTAAATAGCGAATGCCTGCTATTTTGAGTGACAGAATGAGGCGTTTGTGGGTGGTAACAGGGGAAAGTGCTTGAAAATGGGGAGTGGAGATCCAAACGCAGGCGTGCCAAACGGTCAAAACGGGCGTTTTAAGGGTGTGCATAATTAACAAAGCAGCGTCATCGACCACGTCAGTTGGTTGTTTTATAGTCAGAACTGCTCGCATGATTGTGGTAGGAAAAATCAACCACAAGAATAGCGAGCAGTACATACGCCGTCCGATGTACTCGATTAATCTAATAAATAGCGGACATGACGTATGATGCGAGCGGCCAGGGGGCGTTTTTTTCAACATTACGTTCGCATGTTTTGTTCGCTCGTTCATACATGGAGGCATGAACAGACCGCAAAGAGCGAACGGTTCATTTAAATAGCCAGCCCCTTTTTCTGAACGAGCGAGCGCAAATAGCGTCCGGCTCTGAATCAGGCCCTATGTTCACTCCTGATGACCGAAGGAGAGCGATCATGACTGACATGAGTTTGGTGAAGATGCGGGGAGCCGAGGATAACCCGAACGACAATGCCCGAAATTGATAATGATCCTTCAAAATGGCAAAACGCAGAAAAGCCTGGTATGGTTCCCAAATGGGAACATAGAGATATGCGTCCTTGATATCCAGGGATAATAGGAACTCCCCTGGTAATAGCTCGCTATTACTGACTTTAGAGACTCCATCTTGAAACGATACATCTTCAGATACCTGTTCAAAGACTTTAGGTTTAAGGTGGGCCTGACCGAGCCATCCGGCTTGGGTACTACAAACAGGTTTGAGTAAAACCCCATACCTCGTTGAAGTTCCGGAACTGGAACTATCACAGAAGATACTACTAGAGACTGGATAGCCTCCTGTAGAACCTTGGCTCTTTCTGCCTGTATTGGCAGACTTGTAGTGAAGAACCGAGGTGGAGGGGAGAATCGAAATCTATTCGGTACCCCAGGGTAATTAGTCTTCGGATGCATGGTTCTGTAGAAGTCTGGTTCCAAACTTGCTGAAATCTTTGCAGGCGGCCACCCACTGCAGATGGTCCCAGGTGGGACGGAAGACCGTCATGCCACTTGTTTTTCAGCTGGTTTAGGCTCTGGTCTACGAGCAACCGTGTGTGGACGACCTCTACCTCTGCCACCTCTTGGTTGCGTGGGCGCACCTCTGGTCCTACCACGAAAGGAATGTGGCGCCCGAAAGGAATTAAACGAAGGTCCAGTGTAAAATCTTCTGGGAGCCGCTGCAGTTGACGGGAGGAAGGAAGACTTCCCCCTGTGGCTTGGGATATCCATTTGTCTAATTCCGGCCCGAACAGCATGTCGCCAGAGAATGGTAGACTTTCCACCGCACGCTTGGATTCTGCGTCAGCTTGCCAAGCGCGTAGCCAGAGGGCTCTGCGGGCTGAAATCGCCGAAGCAGATATGCGAGCACTAATTTGACTGATATCCTTTGAAGCTTCTCCCATGTAAACTGCAGATTCACGGATGTGTTCTGCTAGTAGACTTAACTCTGCTCTGGAATTACCTGAGTCTAATCCTGTAATCAATTGTTCGGCCCAGGAAACCACCACCTTGTTAACCCAAGCGGTAACAAGTGTGGGCCTGAGTTGAGCACCTGCTGCTGTATAAATAGATCTTAGCGTTGTCTCCAACTTACGATCCGACGGATCTTTTAGAACTGTAGCTCCCAGTACTGGGAGTGCTGTTTTCTTTGAGAGACGGTAGACAGACGCATCTACTGGAGGAGGGGTTTCCCACTTCTCCATCATGGATGAAGGAAAAGGGTAACTAGATGAAAACCAGCGCGGAATCTGGAACCTCTTATCCGGCTGTTTCCAAGCTACCGAGAGCTGTTGCTGAAGTTGCTGCGACAACGGAAAAACTGCAGAGCTCTTCGGTTGTTCGTTAAATAATTCAAACTCCTGTGATGGAGGAATTATATCCTCAGGTAAATTAGAGTCTTTCTGACCGCCAAATTTAAAGATTCCACCCTGAGAGAGGTGGACTCTAACTCCTGAGGGGTGTCGTCCTGTAACGCAACCTCCAATTCCCCTTCTTCGGTATCCTCCACAGTAAGGAATTCTTCCTCCGACTCCTCTGACTGGAGAACAGTCGTCAGAGTATGCTTCTGTGTCGGTCTCTGGTAGGAAGTGGAGGGTGCGGATGCCGCTGTGCCCATAACCTGTACCAAGGTGTCTAGAGACTTAGTTAGCCCCGCCACCCAGGAAGGTTGAGACTTACGTGCCTCAGCTAACTCCGACGCCATGTCTGACATAATTCCTACCGTGCTAGTGGCCCATGGAGGAGCAACTGAGTCAGGAATAGCCATCGGTGGATCAATTGTTATACAAGCATCACATAACGTGGACCCAGCGGCATGGATAGTTTGTAGAACAGACAAACATCTTTTGAGCCGCTTTTGTTTTGTTTGACATGGATAAACAAAAGTCACCCAGACACAATAAACACAGTAGTGATTAGAAATAAAACAGAAGGCTGGTTGGGACACAGAGGAAGAGGTACCCCCCTCCCACAGATTAGATTCCCTGCACTGACACCCCAGTGTTACTCACAGCCTTTTGCCAGGGATGTAGACAGGAGAATCAGCCTTCTGCATGTGCCTGCACAGTACCTGTAGTGGAGAGATGCAGGCAAGTAACATGTTAAACGCGGCTCCACGCTGCTCTAACAGCCACTGCCGCGTTAGACAGGGAGCCTGCGCTATTAGGCTCCGACCCCTTTCTCAAGTCCGAGGTACTGTAAAATGGCCACCACGCTGCAGTCATCACCTCCCCCCTGCGCTAGCCCCGCTGAGAAGGAGTCGCGCTCATCAGCGGGGAGATGCATAAATCATTGAGCAGCGATTATAGCGCTCTCTGAAGTCAGCGCTGGCGGCGGGGCAGGAGTCGGGGAAAGTGCAAGTGATCTTTACTCACTGCGCTCCCCTGGATGGCTCTTCTGAACAGCACTTCTCCTCCCTGCTTCCTGGAGGCAGTCTGTGCTGTGTGTGTGTGTGCGGCATTAAGGAGCTGTCAGATGCTTTTGGTGAAGCACTGCACACTCCTTCCTGTAACCCAGGAGGTTAACAGGGTGCCAGTAACCCGGACCTCACTTTAGAGAGGTGGCGAAGGGTACTTGAAAAATAATGTAAAAGATGTTTTAAATAATAAAACAAAAAATAAATAATAATGTTAAATAAAAGAAATAAATTAGATGAGATGCTGGAGCACAGCAAATTGTGACCAGCTCCGATGGCACATTTTCTAAACTGAGGGCTGGTGGGGCATAGAGGGGAGGAGCTTCACACTTCTAAATTTTAAAGTGCCAGCTCCAGCTATCCACGCCTCTATACCCCAGCGTAAGCACCTCCAGTGTCCCCTAGTGGATGAAAGAGAAATCTCATCGTATGGTCTATTGCAGGGGTTCTCAAACTCGGTCCTCAGGACCCCACACAGGTCACGTTTTCCAGGTCACCCAGCAGGTGCACAGGTGTATTCATTACTCACTGACACATTTTAAAAGATCCACAGGTGGAGCTAATTATTTCACTTGCAATTCTGTGAGGAGACCTGGAAAACATGCACTGTTTGGGGTCCTGAGGACCGAGTTTGAGAACCTGTGGTCTATTGCCTTCTCCTGCTTTTTCTATTTCTTTTCTTTTTTATTTATTCATCTCTGTTTTTATGTATGACCTTAGGGCCACTTGCTCGAATTACTCATATCTTCCCCAAAGCACCACCTAACAAACTGTGTGGAGAATAAACACAAAATTGCTCACCCATGACAAATCTGTTCCTGGGGCATGATCAAAAATGTACTCCCTGTAAACAGCTATTACTCTGGTGCTAGAAAGTTTGTGATCCCTTTAGAATGTTGTAAATTTCTGCATCAACATGACCTGAAATATATTCAGAACAGTATAAAATAACACACAGAAGGATATTCTGGGTCATTCATTTATTTGGCAAAATGATCCAACATTAAATTTGATGGAAGAAGCATGAGTATCACAATCCCGGTCAGACTCACAGATACAGCAATCTGGATCAGCTGGTCGTGACGCCGGCGCACCTCGGTTCCTTACCAAAATACATGATTCTTCTGCCACCACGCAAGTTTTACCTCGGGAGTCTTGCGATCTCTGAACAAATTATTAATAAATCAACTTCGGTAACACATAGGTATGTAGCATGGGCCTCGCAAGCTCACAAGTTTAATAAGAATCACTGAGAATATGATATATTAAATGTGTTTAATCCAAAAAATATTTCCAAGGGAATCAGTATGATTTACCGCCGGACGAAGCCCGGCAGGGGTGGAGATCCCGACTGCTAATTTAGATAAGTACCACTAACCTAATTCCCTACCCTAACCATCCTTTAGGGGTGCCTAACCCTAACCTTCCCCCCCCCGAGTGCCTAACCCCCCTCTAAGTGCCTAAACCCAATCCCCTTCCCCACAGCCTAAACTGGTCTCCCGGGGGGTGGGGGGGGGTGCCTAACCCTAGCCCCCCCTTCCCCTAGCTTAACCCTATACCTCCCAGGGGGCTGCCTAACCCTAATTTCCCCCCCCGGGAGCCCCTAACCCTCCACCACCCGCAGTTGTCCGCACCCGGCTTACCTTCGATCGGGGTGCCGGACGTCGGGCTCCCGATGTAGGTATAATGACAAGCGTCGGGATTTCGAAGCCTGTCATTAGACCCTTGCCGGGATTAGACAGTCGGGATGCCAGATGGTCGGCATTTAGATAGTCGGCATCCTGACTGCATACCATTTCCAAGGCTTAGTTACAAAAATACTAATAAAAATGACACAGATTATATATGCAAATAATTTCTGAAGATTAAAACAAAAAAAACAAAAAAAGGGAGAAATCAGAGAATACGAAGTTACAAATAAGACCTAAATGTCTTTTAGTTTCAGGTGCATCTCAGCCTCAGAAGGCAGCTCCCGGAAATGGACATTGAATGCTGGATGGCATTTCTTTTTATAGATCTCTAATTCTATGTTCCTAATTAAACAGGTTCTCCCTATCACGTCAGCAGGGTTTGAGATCAATAGAGGGCCTCTGTGATTTCCAATACAGGGTTACCTGGCCAAACCAACAGGGTCCCTGCTATAAAGATGTGCAACTACATAACTCCCTCTTCAACGACCCCAAATAAACACAACAGTCCTTATCTCAGTTTCTATAGCACAACACAGAGGTATACAGGCAGAGGAGTAGCATGGAACCATGGTGCTCGGAGAAAGTGCATATAGCTCCCCCTCCATGTACTGAACTGTGGGTTTGATTGAGCAAGGTACGCACAGGAGAACGCTCGCACACCCGTCCGCTGCGAGGATATGCTAATCAATGCATACACAAGGAGACCACAGCACAAGATGCAGACGCCCAGCCCTATATTAAGCCGCCCATCTCCCTTTACTCAAATCCTGATCAGTACGCAAGATAGCGTAAACATCGGTAACATCGAGGATCATCAACCACATTTGCATAATTGTGGTTGACCAAACCTCACGCAGGATCTTGGGAACTTCTCATCACTGCGTACATTGCCGCACTGGCTTAATTATGGACGTCCCTAAAACGGCGTCCCACCGCACAGGCACGCCTGCGCTCACCCGACCGCCCCCCGTCACCACCCACAAACGGCACTTCCTGTCAATCAATTTCAGGAGGGGTCTGCATACACGCTGCGTGTAGTCTGCATACACTTACCCGGTCGCACTGGCTATTTCGCGCATACGCAGGACGAAAACATCGGCCGAGAGCGTGCATTCTCTCACTTGCGTTCCTTGCTGAATCAGCCCTGTGCCAGTGGGGCATGGCCAGCCTGCGGGGGAATACAGAAGTGAAGAGAAAAACAGTAAACAGTGGCAGTTTTATGCTCGGCAATGAGATCCCATTGGGGGAATAGAATGCTTCGGTGAGGCACTGTCTGACATTAAGGGGTAGCTTATTAGCACGGCTTTAATTATGTATAGCACCTACGATCTGACTTTTATCTCCTTTGAATTATTGTTATTAGTCAAAAGAGGAGATTGTATTATATATTCTGATCATTTAACTTAAATTGGCAGAATACATGTGCTAAAGTGAAATTCCACAGGGTGCACAGCCTATTACTGCAATTACTGCCCCAAGCAGCTGTCACTGGAGTGGGAACACCTATGAGAAGCTCCCTTCTCAGCTATGCTCCTACTTCACAAATATACATTGCACCTATAATGTGAGTGCTACTACTACCCATGTTCTGTCTACCACCATTATTATTATTTAAGGTTTCCTAATATTTTTTAAAAGACCTTTCAAATAACACTGTGTGGCCATGTCTGGGAACACCTCCATTACTTCACATAGCAAAGCAGTGACTCTTTTAATCTCATACCTTATAATTGAAGTTTCGGACTTTACCTCAGATGTGTCACTTTTAAGTCCATTGAAGCACAATGAATGAAGACATTGAGGAGAGGAGGGTAACAAAGAGGAGAGGGTTGAGGAAAGTTCCAATCGGAGAGGGGTGGTGACAGTAGCCAATAAGAAAGAGAGGGGAGGGACAAAGTAGATCAGAGAGGGGTGGTGACAGAAGCCAATAAGAAAGGAGTGGACAGGGGCAAAGAGCCGATCACAGGAGGGTCAGAGGGGAGGGAATTAAAGTGGTGAGAAGTGAATGTAATCAATCTGACACAAAAGGGGAGGTGACAGAAGACGATCACAGAGGAGGGGGGGGGCTTGAGGGGAGGCAATCTGGGCAGCTTGAGGGAGCGTGAAATGTAGAAACTGATCTCAGATCTGTAACTTATTTAGGACATTAGCGCAGACAAACCGAGATAAAACTAACAGGCGGCCGTCATACTGTGCAGCGCCCTATGAATTCCGGAATCCTGGATGGTGCCCTCTATCCATTTTGGTGCCCGGAGCTCATGCTCCACCGGAACCACCCTCGCTACACCCCTGCATACAGGATCATTTAGAAGTAGAGTACTGGACTGTGCTTTTAAAAAGAGGTCTGGTTTTAGGATTTACACTCTAGCGCACTCGGATTCCAGGGGTCATAAAAGGGAGAGGGTTAGTTCTCCACACATGACCTCACACTGAGGTATATTCATTATTTTCGTTACCCGAGAGCCATTTACTCGATTTACAATTCACTTTCTGCTAATCCCAGTCCTTCCTGACATGCACACCGAATAGCAATTGACAAACCATGTTTATAAACATCATACAGAATAAACCGTAACATGTTACGCATTTTGGGAATATCATATATTGGGAGACCCTATTCGCTACAATGAGCCTCTAGTAATCAGTAACTGGTTGTTGAGTATCAATGACTACAATCAAACATTTACTGTAATTGCTGAACAATAATGCACATCGCCTTTGAGTAAATTTGGCTCATTTCTCCTAACAGAACTGTATCTCATGGATGTTGATGGGCTCTTTTTGCTTTTTTTAATTCAATAATTTTTTACTGATTTTAAAAGTAACCTACATTATACTAACATACTACAATACACCAAATATATTGTGGCAGACATGAAGAAACAAATGACAAACAATATATAATGGCATTGTATGAAAATGACTAACATTATATATAAAAACAGTAAATATAATATAGTCCAAATCATATGAGTAGAAGCTAATAGGAGCCCGAAGGTGCCTTTCGGGCCCATATAACCAGATAAGAGTACACAAACAAACAAAAAATACCCCCCCACTTCTGGCTATATCAATTGCAAAGCCAAAACATCAAATTATCACATCTGCCCAGATATCACAACCACATAAGAAAAAAAGAAATAAAAAGAACCCATAAAACAAACCTCCCAATAATCCCCACCCTATATGACGTAACCCCAACCTAGGCATACCTGGATGCCTAACTCTCCCCCCAATTCTATACTAAACTACCTAAAAACCACCCTACCAGCCACACAAGTACAGGATAACAAAAACCCATGTAACTGATGAGAGCAATAGACTAAGGGCCTGATTCAGAGCGGCTCGTAAGCGGCCGCTCGATGCGCATGCGTATGGGTTGTAATGCGCATGCGCCAACCAGTCAGTGCGGTCGGAAATCGTATGCTCGCAAAATAGCGAATGCTTGCTAATTTGAGTGACAGGATGAGGCGTTTGTGGGTTGTAACAGGGGAAGGTGCTTGAAAACGGGGAGTGGAGATCCGAACGCAGGCGTGCCAAACGGTCAAAACGGGCGTTTTAAGGGTGCGCATAATTAACAAAGCAGCATCATCGACCACGTCACTTGGTTGACTTTTAGCCTGAACTGCTCGCATGATTGCGGTAGGAAAATGCTACCACAAGAATAGCGAGCAGTTCATACGACTTTCGATGTACTCGATTAATCTAATAAATAGCGGAGATGACGTATGATGCGAGCGGCCAGGGGGCGTCTTTACAAAATAGCGAGCGCATGTTTCGGTCGCTCGTTCAGACATAGAGGCGTCAACAGACCGCAAAGAGCGAGCGCTCAATTTAAATATCCGGCCCCTTTTTTCAGAACGACCGTCCGCAAATAGCGTCCGGCTCCGAATCAAGCCCTAAGTTAGGATCAGCCCGGCTCTCCCACATTTTAAAGAAATGGTGTTATATTTATATACAATACTCAACAATGTACTAATAAAGACACACACACACACACACACACACACACACACGACAAAACAGCTAGATTTTACAGACTATAAACTAAATATTGAGTTGCAAAATACGAATCTTAGTCCAGCCGGTCTTCGGCTTCTTGTAAGATCGTACACAGTCCTGTCTCCGTACCCTCCCAAAAGACACAACATAAAATATAGAAGCAATAAATTCTGCAAATTCCCTGCCATCCAAGGATAACGGAAAAGAAGCAGGGAGTACTGTAGGGATAAGTCCAGAGCCTTCAAACTCACCTGGGAACAGTAAAGAACGAGAACAAAACCGAGATATCCAAAAACTGAGAGGGCAGCAGATTCAAAAAGTAAACGCAGACTTTTGGCAGGATAAGTCCAGAAATTGCTCTGTTGTAGAGGAGTACAGACAGACAGCAGCTACAGAACTCAGTGATGTAGTCACCATATCTTCAAGCTTAGTAAGGAGCCGCCTTAGAGAAGAGGCATTAATAGCCTGAATAATGTGTTGCAGAGAGCCAGCCATCACTGATGGAATTCAGCTACCAGTAGAAGAGTTTCAGCAAGTCAGGAGAAACCAAGTAACAACCAGGAGAAAAATCAGTGACAAGATGGTGGTGGCTAGCACAGCACTAGAGCTTACCAGCACACAGCCACAGGGAGACTGACAGACGGGCGGTAGCAGACACACAGGAGAGACCCCCGGAGAAATAGCCAGATGATCGCTGGAGCCAGAGACAATGGAGCAGCACAGCCCCTGCAGCAGAGACACTCCACTCCACCGATTCAGGAGCACCAGAGCAATAGGATGACCTGTGCAGCAGCCTAGGAGAACCACCCGAACAAGATGGAGGCGGTCCGCGCTGAACACTCCACAAACGTCACAGCAAGCGGACAGGGTCCAAAGAGAAAGCAGGCGACAGGTCTTTGGAGCTCAGGAAATCGGGTAAAGTCCTCAGTTAAGTGCAGCTCATCATATAGCCTCAGGAGCCGGAGACAGGGATGTCACTCACCGCATGGAGAGGAAACTGACGCGGGGATAATTCACAAGCGTCACCAAACAGGATTCCAGCTCAGGATCCCCGATGTTCAGAGGAAGACGCCCCAAAGTAATTAGTAGCTTAGAGATGAAAAATAGCCACTAAAAACAGGATATTTAGAAGGATATCAGTGAGAGAGCCGGCTAACGCACCCTTCTCCTAGCTACTCCAGGCCACGCCCCCGTTGATGGGCTTTCTTGCATAAACGACCAGCTTCAAGTTCTGCCACAACATCTCTACTGGATTAAGGTCAGAACTTTGACTCCATCCTTCCCCAATACGATATTTTTTCTGCTTTTTTGAAGACCACTTGTGTGTTCACACAAACTTCTTTTGAGCTTCAGTTCCCAGAAGGATTCCTTAATATTCTCCTTGAGAATTAGCAGGTACAATCCATAATTTATAGTTATATCAATAATAGGAAGTGTGCTGGTCCAACCAGCAGAACCACCCCAAATCATGATACAGCCACCATCGTGTTTAACGGCTGGGATGTGTTTGGTTTTCTTAAAACATAACATTCTTCATTTAAGAAAAAAGTTCTATTTTAGACTCAACTGTCCACAGAACATTCTTTCAGTAGACTTTAGGCTCATCCAAGCGGCCTTCAGCTAAACTTTAAACAAACGTTCTTCATGGAGAGTAATTGTTTCCTCCTTGCTACTCTCCCATGCACACTATTTTTGTTCAGTGTTTGCCTGGAGATGGACTCATGAACCATTACAATAGGTAAGCCAAGAAGCCTATAAATCCTTTAACTTCGTTCTTGAGTTCTTTGTGATCTCCCGGAATATTACTTGCTCTTGGGAGAGAATTTTGTTGGGAGACTACATCTGGGGAGAGCGACAGTGGTGCTGAATTTTCTCTATTTGCACCCTCAAGATGTGTACATACATTTTACCTCACTGTGCTACTAGCCGTGTTAAACATTACGTGTGAGCGCCATGGGCCCCGATAGTGCCAGGCATCTTTATGTGTGACGTTTTAGCTTCAAATGCATCGTATTCGCAAACTGATGCAAATATGGCACACAAATAGTTTCTGCTGATTAAAATGACATGCGGCATGCCTATATTCTGTGTGCGGCTGTGGGCGTCTCTGCATGCGAAATACTACATTAAGACATGCGCAACCAGAAGGGCTGAGTAAGGCGCAAGGAAGCAAGATGTATGTGGACACATCAGGACCTGCCTGACAGTGGATTGGTGAGGTCCCTAGCCTTCTTAAATAATATTGTAAACTATTCCAGCTTCAAACAATTTCATATATTTGGACTTAAGCTGGCCACACACTAGACCAACTTCCATCCAACTAGTTGATTGGTTGAAATTAAAATCTGGTAAGGAATAGGAGCAAATGATGATCAGCATTTTGCTCCTAAATGCCAGAAAACATTTGAAAATGGTCATTCAGACAAGTTTGTTAAATGTTTGATCTAAACAATTTGTTCAAACGACAGTTTTTGTCCATTTTCCGGCGTTTGGGAGCAAATTGCTGATTTTACTCCTTACCAGATTTTCATTCCAACCAATCAACTAAGTTGGCTGGTTGGACAGATAATCTTTTAGATGTGTGGCCAGCTTTACTGTGTAATCTTCATTTTTAAAAACATTTAAAGGTCACAGTTAAAATTACAGACCATTGAAGATGATTAAACTATCTAGCACTACTGCATTTTACGAGAGAAAATAAAATCTATAAATGTTTTGTTTATTCATAGCCAAAGGAAGGAAAACATGGTAAAAATAAAGTTGTATTCCATGTATAAATTGCCATCTAACATGTATAGTATTGTCAGCTTTAATGAAAAAATAAAATAAATCCTGGGCTGCTTTGTGCAGTTTTACCACAGAGACATTTTGGCAAATATTCAGCAAAAGTAATAGACAGATCAAACATGGTTTATGTATCATGAATGGAAAAATAAAACAGTATGTGTGTCCAAGTTAATACTGTTGATGGAGGCACATAGAAAATCAACTTCTACCCAGAGGACATAGTTACACTACTTGATAAAATACAGAAAGTGGTTGTGAAACGCGTCCACTAGGAATAAAGCCATATTGTCTCTCGGACTGCCGATGACAGAGGAGAACAACAGTCACTACTATCTGCTGCAAGAACTTGAAACCAACATGAGAAAATGAAATTACATTTCCATCCCACACAATAAACTGTATATAATTTTGTAACTTCCATCCTGACCACTTTAAGTCACTCCCCTTGGATATGATTAAAGACTGTAGTAATAACACTAACATATAATATATTCTTACAGCTGGAAGTTTTGCTAGTTTAAAAGCCTTACATATTATATGTGACCTGTACACACAAACCATCCTAGCCATGTACACAAGAGCAGGACAGAGTTTAGCTTCTTCACTGTGTAGGCTGGCATGGGTGTTTAAATAGACTCTGGGGCTTGAGTGATAAAAAATTAGCTACTATATATTGTGAAATGTCACTTTATTTGGAGAAATCCTAATGATCCAATCCTTCACACCAAGACCTGCTATTTCACAATGTGAATGACTAAACTAGATAAAATAGCTAAAACAGCATCCAAATGGCAAGTGCAAGCTGAAAGTTTCAACACTTATATAAATACTAAGCAAACAAGTGTGTGCCAGAATATGCACAATACCTATTGAAATGAACTACTGAAATGAATGGGAAAAACTTCATACATTAAATAAAAGAATCAGGCAGCCCCGCCCCCGATTACTCCAAAGCACAACAAATATATCAATTACTACTGGGCTAGACATTCTAGAGGGTTACTCTACTAGAGGGTTGAGGATTTACTAAAGCTTCTAAAACAGACAAGTGGTGATGTTTCCCATAGCAACCAATCAGATTCTACCTAGGATTTCTCCATTGTATTCTAGAAAATGATGCACAGAATCTGATTGGTTCCTATGGGCAACATCACCACTTGTCTGCTTTAGAAGCTTTAGAAAACCCCTATGAGTCTAAGTTAATTCCCACTATTAACTGGCAACCCTGCAGCATCGGGTTCTCCCCCTCATAAAGGAAATTAAGAGCCAAATCCTGCACTTAAAAGGGCATCACTAGGATGTGAGCACCCGGGTAATGAGGAAATGGGTTAACTGAAATGGAAACATTGACACCTCATAGGGCCAAGTGTAAGGTTAAGCGCACAGGAATGATGGTTTAATAAACTTTTATTGATATAACTATCCAAATCCACATTTACCAAATAAAAGCAAAATCAAATACACAACAGCATGACGCAACTGAATTGACCGGGACTCCACTTAGCCAATCACAAGTGGTCTGCCAAGATTACTGCTATATGACTGGTTGGAAGTGAAGAGAGTCGTGGACTACCTGCTGTGAGGAGTCATAACTAAGTATTAATAGAATCTCTACTAACCTGGGGAAAATTAGCATTTCTGAAGAACTCCATTCACTACAACAGTCCATTCATTTCCAACACAGAACAAGACTATAGAAATAAATGGACCATTTTCATAAAAGGGCAAAAAGTACAGCACAATCCTGGTTACGCTGCTCACATTAACCTCCAGTCTGTACATGACATTCTATCAAAGATATGAATGGACTTTTCTTTAAATGTGTCGACATGCTTTGAACACACTGACATGGATCAAGCAGTGTACAATGTTCCACAACGCAAACGCAAGTATTTATGCAACTATGGACTTTTAAAACAGAGGGCCTGATTCAGAGCTGGACGCTATTTGCGGACAGTCGTTCCAAAAAAAGGGGCCGGCTATTTAAATTGAGCGCTCGCTCTTTGCGGTTTGTTGACGCTTCTATGTCTGAGCGAGTGAAAAATGCGCTCGCTATTTTGTAAAGACGCCCCTTTGCCGTTCGCATCACACGTCATCTCCGGTATTTATTAGATTAATCGGGAACATCGAAAGGCATCTGAACTGCTCACAGTGCTTTTGGTAGGTTTTTCTTACCGCTATCACAGCGAGCAGTTCAGGCTAAAAGACAACCAAGTGACGTGGTCAATGACACTCCTTTACTAATTATGCACTCCCATTAAACGCCCTTTTCACCGTTTGGCACGCCTGCGTTTGGATCTCCACTCCCCCGTTTTCAAGCACCTTCCCCTGTTAATACCCACAAACAGTACATTCTGTCAATCACATTAGCAGCCCCTCGCTGTTTTGCGAGCGCACGATTTCCGACCGCAATGACTGGTTTGCGCATGCGCATTACGACCCACATGCATGCGCAGTTGTGCGAACATCGCTCACAGTGAACGAGCGGCCACTTACGAGCGGCTCTGAATCAGGCCCAGAGTGACTTATTTTTGTGTGCGTTTGCATTGGTATTCAATACACGTCTAGCATTTAAAAAACAGAAGTTAATTAACCTTGCACTCTCTTTGTGTGGTTGCTGCAAACAGGGTTAGTGCCCAGAGTTATTTAGTTGACTGCATTGTGCCAGGCACTTAAACTGGGAGATGCAACTTACAGCGACTAATGCATGAGGTTTACTCGCTGTAAACTGCGTCTCCTGGCTTAAATGCCGGCTGCAATGCTGTTACCACACATAGTAACACTACACTAGCCCCAAGCACCGGTTAGCACCTTAGGAGGTTGTGAGCAAAAATTTGCTAGTCCCGGGTTTACCGCGCAGGCAATTGAATAGCCCCGTTCACCTAACCCGGGAGCTACATCACCACAAAGAGAATTGAATTTCCCCTAGAGAGTAACAAAGAACACCACAAATAAGTCAGAAGTATACAAGGTCTATTTAGGACCAAGAGTTGATGTGTGTGAATACCACATCTATAGTGTAAACATTCCATAACAGTTAAATGGTGTATGTTGAGCCTCTAGTTATAATAAAACAGAAACATTATTTAACTTGCAACATCAAACATAACTGGGTGGAACCAGTAAAGGGAATTTTTCGTCAGATGTCTAGATTATGTCAATTTGCTATATCACACGAGTTACGATTTCCCATCATGTGATACTAACAGTGTTGCCAAGTGCTGAGACTTTCATAAGTTTAACCCAAATTTTATGCCAAATATATTCACAGCTGACAAAATGCATTTAGTCCATTACAAACAACATTTTATTTATTTTACAGATTGTGCTAACATAAGGTAAAGCTTGTAAGTGACCCTTCATGACTGCCTGTTCCAACTGATTCACCAGTCACCCTTCCTCTGCAGCGTCACGCTTTCTGTGGCTGTGAGACAAATCCCAAGGCAGCCCACTCTGAGGCTTTGGTGAATGATACCCTCATGTACTGATTACCACACAACCATTCAAAATAATGCTAGCTGTTGCAGACCCATTCAAGAGCTTTCATTGTTAACTATCTGTATACATCCTTAGATTTAATTGCCAAGAAAAAAGGTAAAAAAAAAAAATAAAATAGTAAAAATAACAGAATACTCAAGTGTTAGCAACCTATATTATTATTACTGATGTTGTTTTGCTCCTATTGAGCTGACTGGGAATCATGACAGCATTGTTGCTCTAAAGGGGCCTATCCACTAGGAGACCTGAAAGACTGAATGTCTAGCGTTGAGACCTTCAGGTCGCCGAGGTGCGGTGCCTGCACTGAATGGCGTTCACCGCAGGAGTCAGACCCATCTTTGTACATGCTGAACCAGACGAGTGTCGTCAGGTTGACGGGCATGTTCAGTAGATAGTCGGGGACGGCAAGGACCCAGCGTGCATGTGCATCGCTGGTCCTTGCCGGCTATCCATTACACGACTTTGAGAACAATGCGACCAAAACCTCCTGGTTTTGGTCGGATTGTTCATAAAGTCATGTAGTGGATAGGCCCCTTAAGATTACGGCCCATATCATTTAGTGGAGAGATCACAGGAAGTTCAAAAGTGTTGTATAAAGCTCTCAAAATGTGACATCACCAAAGGCGACCGGATACACTTTATACATTAGGCATCTCTTCTAAACATCAAAAGGAATGCACATTACCCTAAGCCACAGCAATAAGTTAAAACAATACATATAATAAAAGCAAAAAAAAAAAAAAAGACATATAGGGCTTGATCCAATTAGGTGCGAAGGGGGCAAAATGGCGTTGCAACGGCATAGAAACACTGGCAACTGCACTGTAATTTGCCCCCCTCGTGGTCCAATCTCACTCCGGACTCGCACATTTTTGCTTGCAGCCTTAAGGGGCTGCGACAAAAATGTGCAAGTTCGGCAATACCGTAAGTAGGCAGCCGCACTTACCCGCGGGTGTGAGTATTTCACACCTAATTGGATTGAGCCTATAAATGAAAAAAATATTAGCAGGCATTTTCAACAAGTTTTACAAACAAATCTGACAAAGCAGGTAGATGTGGAGACCACAGGTTGAGGCTTGTAGGGCTGCCTGAATCCTATCACTGGTATAGAGCCAGCAAGAATAGTTGCCATTATTTCGTAGAGACAAACTCATGAAGACAATAATGACTACGGCAACTTCATTTACAGCTTGTGTTAAAAACCTGTACAATTCTGCAACAGAACCTAAATGGAAGAAATGTTACATATAATTAGTGTTCATGTCACAACCCATGAAGTTCCTCTGTCCTGCTTGGAGTGTCGCTCCCTGCTCTGGTGCTTCTATCACACTCTGGCATGTATCTCAGCAGTTTGTGGCCTCAGTTTGGTTTTGCCTTTAACATGCTTGCTGCTTTAAAAATACTGGCGTACTCGCATGCATTCCCGCAGCAGCGCCAGCTCGCAGTCTATTACATTTAGCCCTACATATCTTGTAGTAACAGACACTTTTTTCATTAAAAGCATTAGCAACTCCTATAGGTTTAATAAAAATACAATTATGCTAATAGTGAAAGAAAAATGTTTATACAAACATTTAGCTTCAACAATTTGCCTAAATTAGAAGTGAGGTAAGAAACCAAAGCTTACACAGCCAAGAATAAAGTCATCCACACTAATGGTGCATACACACGGTCAGATTTTTCCTTCAGATATGAACGATAACGATTTAAAAATCGTTCAGTCGTTCATATCTGAAGGGAAATCGTTCATATCTGACATGCCTGAACGATGGCCGATCAACGATGCGCGTTCCCGATGGTCAGATAACGATTTCTGACATCTGATGTGTTTGCAGTCAGACTTGGACGATTCCATTCATTTTAATGCAGTCAAAAATCGTTCAAAACTTTGGTAAAATCGTTCATCTGACAAATCTGACCATGTGTATGCTCCATTACTGTGGTGCCTTGAACAAATACAGCCGTTGTAGAAAGTTCCACTGCCCTCTGGATTTCCTGCTCATCTCAAGTGCACATGTCAGAAACAAATAACATCCCCATATTTATGGCTTACCGTGGTCATACGATTTAGTAATGCCAGCTGATGTGGAACTGCAGGTCCCTGTCTGCCCTGGCAACTAGAGGCTGGAAAGGCAGCTGGAGAAACACATGATTAATACATCTCTAGATTTAGACACCTGTCATTTAACCCTCGTCGGGATGAAGCAGTCGGGAAGCCGGCTGTCGGGCTTACATCAGCTGGCTTCCCGATTGCATCCCCATCTCAGATACAGCATGAAAATGCATTAAAACCGGAAAGGATTTGTAACGTTTTAGCTCTCAACATTACGATGTAAAATATTAATGGTGCAGTGAAAAAATCCTTTGTGCATTTTAATGCTAATATATAGTGTATACGAAACGCATGAAAATAATATAGAGGTGGTAATAATCCATTAGTGCTGCAAGAGACTATTCCTGAAGGCTGTGGTTCATTATGCAACACATCTCATGCCAGTTATGCAGCTTGTGCAAGTATGAAGCCAACTTCACAGGGAAAATTACCTCCACTTACTAGTTGTAGACACACCTGGGTCATAAGCACCCACAATCGTTGTGGCTGGCCTCTGTTAAGGCCCCCATACATCAGCAATTGATTGCAGCAATCGTGCAAACGATTTTTTATACACAATCTTTCCCTTTTTCAATCGATTGCAGAATTGCCACAATCGATTGAAAAAGGGAAAATATGAGATATGGTAAGAACTTACCCTTGTTATCTCTATTTCTACGAAGTCCATAGGGTTCCACAGGATACCTTGGGGTATAGGTGTGACGTCAGTCGCAGGGCACCAAAGAGTTAAGCTTTCAGCCTCCCAGGATGCACTAGGTCCCCCTCCTATACCCCGCCCCCGGGCCAAGGCACCTCAGTTAGTTACCAAGCCATAGGCCGGAGGAGGAGAAGGAAGAGAGAGAACAAAGATCTGGACACATACAAGAATCACATTCTCACCAGAGGGAGACGGAAAACCGGTGACCAGAGCAAAGCCCATCTGCAGCACAGGTGCGACAGGGCGGGAGTCCTGTGGAACCCTATGGACTTCGTAGAAATAGAGATAACAAGGGTAAGTTCTTACCATATCTCATATTTTCTACTTCAGGGTCCATAGGGTATCCACAGGATACCTTGGGGATGTCCCAAAGCAGTATCCTTTAAGGGTGGGGACGCTCCTGTGCAGAAAGGAGAATCCGCCGCCCGAAGGAAGCATCCTGAGAGGCGAAGGTGTCAAACCTGTAATACCTCACGAAGGTATGGACAGAAGACCACGTAGCAGCCTTGCAGATCTGAACTGCCGAGGCACCACGTCGAGCTGCCCACGAAGGACCCACAGACCTAGTGGAATGAGCCTTCAGAGAAGGAGGGACCGGTAGGCCTTTATGAAAATAAGCTTCAGAAATAGCCATACGGATCCAGGCTGCCAAAGTTTGCTTTGAAGCAGGCCAACCCTTTTTACGGAAGCCATAGAGGACAAACAAAGCGTCCGACTTCCTAAACGAAGAAGTGCGGTCAACATAAGTCCTTAAGGCCCGCACAACATCCAAAGAGGCCTCACCCACGGAAAGACCTGGTGAGTTAAAGGCCGGAACAACTATTTCCTCGTTAACATGAAACTGGGAAACAACTTTGGGAAGAAACTCGGGCCGAGTGCGGAGCACTGCCCTGTTCCCATGAAAAACCAAGAAAGGGGGTCTACAAGAAAGAGCCCCTAACTCAGAAACACGTCTGGCCGAAGCAATGGCCAGAAGGAAAACAGTCTTAGCTGTTAGCCATTTAATATCCATTGAGCCCAGTGGTTCAAACGGCGGTCCTTGGAGAGCCCTCAGGACCACAGCCAAATCCCAAGGCGCCACAGGTGGAACAAAGGGCGGCTGAATACGGAGAACACCTTGCATAAAGGTGCGCACATCCGGGATTGTAGCAATCCTACGGTGAAACCAGACAGATAGGGCCGAAACCTGTACCTTCAAAGAAGCAAGGCGAAGCCCATGATCTAGTCCCGCTTGCAGGAAGGCGAGAATCCGAGACAGACGAAACTCCCGCGGTGCATAACCTCTCGGTCGACACCACTGGAAGAACGTATGCCACACGCGATGGTATATCCTCGCGGAAGACGGTTTCCGAGCTCGAACATGGTACGCACCACAGAGCTGGAAAACCCCCGGGACCTCAGCATGGCCGTCTCAACAGCCACGCCGTCAAAGACAGCCGAGTCAGGTCCGGGTGAAGACAAGGACCCTGAGACAGAAGGTCCGGTCGTAGCAGCAACCGCAGAGGACTGTCCACGGACAGACCCTGAAGGTCTGAGAACCAGTGCCGTCTGGGCCACGCGGGAGCTATCAACAGGAGCGTCCCTCCTTCCTGTTTGAATTTCCGGATTACCCGTGGAAGAAGGGAGACCGGAGGGAACAGGTATGCGAACCTGAACGTCCACCGGACGGACAGAGCATCCACCAGAGACGCCCCTTCGTCTCTTGTGCGAGACCCGTACACCGGCAACTTGTTGTTGTGCCGGGTCGCCATGAGGTCGATTTCTGGAAGACCCCACCTGTCCACCAGTAGTTGAAAAAAACGTCCGGGTGCAGGGACCATTCCCCTGGATGAACGTCCTGGCGACTAAGAAAGTCCGCCTCCCAATTTAGCACTCCCGGGATGAAGACCGCTGATATGGCCGGAAGATAGCGCTCCGCCCAAACCAGGATCCGAGAGACCTCTACGAGAGCCGCCCGACTGCGAGTTCCTCCTTGCCTGTTTATGTAGGCCACGGTGGTAGCGTTGTCCGACTGGACCTGCACCGGGTGACCCTGGAGAAACCGCTGTGCCTGCAGGAGAGCATTGAAGACCGCACGGAGTTCCAAGATATTTATTGGAAGCTCCGCTTCTGTCGGCGTCCACCTGCCCTGGAACAAGTGTGGACCCGAAACTGCTCCCCAGCCCCGAAGACTGGCGTCCGTTGTCAACAGGACCCAATTTGGAACCCAGAACGGACGTCCCTTGTTGAGGTGGGTCGTCTGTAACCACCACGCAAGGGACAGGCGAACCTCCGGGGTGAGCACAATCGTCTGGAACTTCAGAGACTGAGGCAGCCCGTTCCACTTGGACAGGTGCTGCAGAGGTCTGGAGTGAAACTGGGCGTATTCCACCATGTCGAACACCGACACCATGGAGCCCAGTAACCTCATCGCCGAGTGTAAGGACACCCGGCGGCTGTGCAGACAACTGCGCACCCTTGACTGTAAAGCAGAGATCTTGTCCTCCGTCACGAAGATCCTTTGCTGTCCCGAGTCCAATAAGGCTCCAAGATGCAGAATCCTCCGAGACGGTATTAGAGTGGACTTCTGCCAGTTGATTAGCCAGCCGTGCCGTTGCAGCAGTGCAATGGTCAGGTCCAAGTGGTGTAACAGGAGCTCTGGAGATCCTGCCACCAATAACAGGTCGTCCAAGTACGGCAACATGCGGACTCCCTGCAGCCGCAGAGAAGCCGCCATGACCGCCATCACCTTGGTGAAAACACGTGGTGCTGTCGCCAGGCCAAAAGGTAATGCCCGAAACTGGAAGTGGTCGCTGCGGATTGCAAACCGAAGGAACTCTTGATGGCGCAAAAGAATAGGGACATGCAGGTAAGCGTCCTGTATGTCCAATGACACCATGTAGTCCCCAGGTTCCAGCGCCAGAATGATGGACCGTAGGGTCTCCATCCGAAACTTCGGGACCCGCAAAGACTTGTTGAGTGCTTTGAGGTTGAGAATCGGACGATATGACCCATTGGGTTTCTGTACCAAAAATAGATTTGAATAGAAACCCTGGCCCCTCTGGGAGAATGGAACAGACACTATAACTCCAGCCTGGAGCATAGTGTGCAATACCTTCCGCAGCTCCGTAGCCTTGTTCCGGTCTGATGGTAGACCCGTGGTGAAGAATCGAGCCGGGGGTCTGTGCCGGAAGGAGAGGGCGTACCCGTGGGAGACCACCTCCAGAACCCAAGTGTCTGTTGTAGTGAACGACCAACACCGGGAGAACTGCAGCAGGCGGCCTCCCACCCTGGGATCCCCCAAGGGGAGACCCGGACCGTCAGGCCGCAGGCTTGTCATCTGGCTTGGGGGCCGGACGTCTGGTACTCCATGCCTGTTTCCGGGGCTTGACCGATTTCTTAGGGCCAGCCTGTCGAGGAAACGACTGTGGTTTGGGCCTGCCCTGGGCCCTAGATGACCGAAAGGACGATGGTCCAGAACCAGAAGGAGCAGCGGCCGACAGGAGACAAGCAGATTTGGCTGCCGCCAGCGTGGCCACAATCTTATCCAGATCCGGACCGAAGAGAACTTCTCCGGTAAACGGCAACGCTTCCAGACCTTTCTTGGAATCTGCGTCCGCCTTCCAGGATCGCAGCCACAAGGTGCGACGAGCAGCTACCGCTGCTGAAGAAATTCTAGACACCAGAGTACTAATGTCTAGAGCCGCCTCGTTGATGTAGGTGGCCGAATCACGGAGATTGCCAATCAACTCCGCCTGTTCGGCCGGACAGTCGGATTCAAAAGAAGCCTCTAATGAATCCGCCCAGCGCTCCATCGCTCTGGCAACCCAGCAAATGGCCATAGCCGGCCGTGCTGCCCCCCCTGCAAGGGAATAAGCGGACTTCAGGCAGATTTCTACCTTGCGGTCCGTAGCATCCTTAAGGGAGGACATGGATGGCATCGGCAATGTGGCACTACGGACAAGACGGGTCACGTGAAAATCCACCTGTGGAGGGGATTCCCACTTAGTAAAATAATTATCCGCGAACGGATAAGCCACCGCCAGGCGTCTCTGCGGCTGGTATCTTTTGCCAGGTTGTTTCCACGCCTCCTCTAAATGGTCCACCAACTGACCCGAAAGAGGAAAGACTGTGGCATCGCCCTTCACATCTTTGAAAAAGGCATACTTAGATTTAGCCGCTGGGGGAACTTCGTCCTCAATCACCAAGGCTGTGCGGACCGCCCGCATAAGTCCAGGAATATATACTTTGGACTTAGTATCAGCGTCCTTAGTATAGAGAGGTTCCTGATCGTAAGGATCCAGAATCTCCCCATCATCAGACGTCCCTTCGTCATCCTCATAAGGAGCGGACAGAGACGCCACCGGCCTTTTATGAGGCCGCATCACAGACTCCCCTTGCAACACATCCGACAAGTGCTGTACAGAACTCGTCAGGGAGTTAACCCACGCTGGCTCCTGAGAACCGGAGCGGGGAAATAGGGAGACTGTGGGGTACCACCAATTGTCGTGGGAACCCCTGCATGGGTGACGACACCACAGACTGCTGGGACAAACCCATCGGAGTAAACGCGGGCTGCGGAGCTAACTGGCCCACTAAAGCTGTTAACGCCTGAGCGAAACAAGCCCAGGGCGGCTCCTGTACCGGATCTTTTGCCAGGGGCTGTAACCGTAATAGGCCACGCCATGGACAAACACTGCCGGCAAAGGCCCTCCGCGCTACCCTCCCCCTCCGCTAACGGTACTTTGCACGTGGTACACTGTAGCCGGAGGGGAAAATCACTTTCAGACATGATGGCACCACGTATGTGACCTCTCTCACCAATTAAGTATTAAATAGGCGAGAGACCACCCTGCAGCACCGCACCGCAAGGGCTTTAGCAGAAAGAACAGGGACAGTAATAAAGCTGACAGTTTTTAGAGAAGAACAGTTACAGGCAGCGCTAGCACAGTCACATACAATGCAGAGAAATAACAATTCCTGCACTAACAGCGCTGATCACTCAACTACACAGACACAGGGCCTGGTAGGACACAGCGCTGCATACACAGACCTGAGCCACAGCGGAGGAGAGGTATGCGGGGGGACCCAGACCACGATGCTTCCTTCCAGACTTCCAGCAGCGTTCACCATGCGTTGCAGAGAAGATGGCCGCCGAGGAGCAGAGAGAAGCTGGCCTGGGGGAGGAGCGCTGACACAGGACCAGTCAGCGCAGTGCAGAGAGGGCTGTGTGCAGCGGGGAAGGCGCGCTCCCCTGGCATGCATTTAACCCCTGGGACGCCGCAGCGCTACCGCTCTGCTGCGGTCCGCTGTCCCAGGGGGTAGTGGAAAGCGCAGGTTCAGTACCTGGCTCCACGCTGCAGCCAGTCCCCAGGGAGCCCCCTGCCTGGGGACTTAGGACCATGTGACCAGCGGGGACCCACCGCGGGACCCCGCTGCTTACCTTTGTCCCCCTTGGATCCGGCCATGGTCCGGAACATCTGGGGTCACCGCTAGCTGTGACCCCAGATGCTCACCAGCATCCCCGGATCGGTACCGGCGTTCTGGTACCGGCGGGGGTGTAGGGAAGACAGCATGGACGTCAGGACTGACTGTCCATGCTGTACATCCAGATGTGCAGCCACAGCTGCACTGAAGAAAGCTTCAGGGGCTCTTCTAGCCCCCACTCCGACAGGTGCACCCGACGCCGGCCGGGCACCAAACTAAACTGAGGTGCCTTGGCCCGGGGGCGGGGTATAGGAGGGCGACCTAGTGCATCCTGGGAGGCTGAAAGCTTAACTCTTTGGTGCCCTGCGACTGACGTCACACCTATACCCCAAGGTATCCTGTGGATACCCTATGGACCCTGAAGTAGAAAGATTTTTATACACAATCGATTGCAATCTGCACGATTGCTGCAATCAATTGCTGATGTATGGGGGCCTTTACTTCTAATTTGCAACCAGACCAACAGTATAAACTAATTTCATCACCCTAACAAGAATCCACATTAAAGTGTCAATGATTGGAAACAAAACTACAAATATAAGCACGGTGATGGCTATAGATCTCTGACCTACAATGCTTACATGCCATAGAGGGACAGGTGATACAGGTTTTGCCATTCACCTCCACCTCAAATGGTCCATTAAGAAAATACTTTCCTAGTTACCATCATCTCACTTTGGTCCCCTGCAATGCACTAGGGTTAGCTGGCTCCCTTTTAATTACAACACTATAGCTGCATACACACACAACGATTGAGTTAATGAACGATTTTAGTAAACGATTTTCTACCTTGAAAAAATGAACTAAAATCGTTTACTAAAGTTGTTCATTTACTATGTTCATTTAAATGTAATGAACGATTTTTATGAACTACAAACGATTTTTGCATATTAACTTCATGAAAATCATTGAGTTGACAAGTCTGACTGAACTACAAACTACAAACGTGAACGCGCATGAACAATAATCGTTCATCGTTTGACACAGAAAGTGAACGATTTTTTCAAACGACTATCGTTAAACGATATCGTTTAACGATAATCGTTCAAAAAATCGTTGTGTGTGTATGCACCTTATCCCTCCTATACCCCTCCTTTTTAATGATAACATTTGTACTGTAGGTGCTTACTTATATTTGTCTTTTTGGATTGATGTTAATCTCGCTGTTTATTGCTGGGCTGCAATTTGTTGCTGTGATTGTTTCACTGTAATCATTTTCTGTAATACCTGTAGTACATCTAAGGAGCAAACTAAATTAGATACAAGGGGGGGGGGCGAGTTGCCGTTGTAACGACGTGGTCCGTTCTCGCCCTGGACTTGTGGATTATTGTACGCCGCCCTATGGGGTGCAAACAAAAGTCTGGAGATACCGCAAGTGCGACATATATACACAAATCACTGCACCTAATTGAATCGACCCCTTAATATGCACCTTTTTTTTTTTATTTGGTACCACAGCCCAAAAGATGTCAACAGGACAAAGTATTATTACATATACCTGTACAACGTTTTGATACCAGACTACAACATTACTGTTAATCACACTGTCATCTGGTTTAGAAAGTGAAACACATGTCAGGGGTAATGAAGTATATCCTATCCGTCATTATTTATTCATATTCCTAAGTGCCTAATGTTAAATATTTACTTTTTGCAAACTAAAGGTATATTTATCGGTCTCATCTGCAAATACCTGCGAGTGCCTTTCTCCAGAGTCTTATATATAAATTATTCCCAGGAATGTAGAATAGTGAAAACTTTACCAGTGGAATCACTTGTCAGCAGCAAGAAATTCTAACACTATGCAAACATGGAGAAATCTCATTGCTGACAGCCAATTAGAGGAAAAAAGAAGAATTAATGATTAACTGCAAATATAATCAAAATCTCTCTCTGCTTCTACATTATTAATAGCCAACTATAATTGAACACTGATTAATGTAATTTGAAACATGCACACTTATTATAGGAGACGCCTTATTGAATGTGAAGCAAGGCAGGCTAAATAATGTTGTTATAGACAGTGGGAAAGACATACAGATCATGTTGTTGTTTCTACTTGCCATACACCCCTTATGCATCCAAGATTAAAGACTAATATCTCCCACTCACCGCAGAGTTTAAACTCAGCACGAGCAGACTACGTGGCTAAGATTAGGAGAAGGGAGCTCCATAGACAGTGCAATGTATGGGAATAGATGGGTTCTCTATAGAATGCTTTACATTTGCTGGACTAACAACAGAATTTTAAATCATAGGAGACTTGATTTGAAAAATAAATACATTTATGACATATGCAATGTGGAAGTAGACTGAAGTGCGCTATAATTGATCTGCAGTTCGGTGGATCTTTTATCTTGACATCAGTTTGGAGTGATATCTATCCTACGTTCCAAGCACAGTATCTTTCAATGCACGTAAGTATATGGACTGCAGTAGTGCACTAGTGTTGGGATGAATGAGCATGACAGCTAACTGCCTGGCTCCACTCAAACCATACCACTGGTACAATGTTCAGACTACAGTATAGAAGCGCAAGTCCTACAAGTAGTTATCCTTCGAAAAACAGGATATACATAGCGAGTCATCTATAGGCATTTTGTACCTCAGTGATGTCACAGATTTCTTGTGACTAATATAGACTGCATTCTGGCAAATATTAATTTAGCTCAAACATGCCTGATCTGTGCAGACAGGGGCACTTTACAGACTCCTTCACCCATATCTACATTATTTGTGCTATTCACCAGGAATGTGGAGCCAGTACACCAAACCTTCAACTCCGACTGCGCTTTACATGGCATGCCTTCATACGTGGCACATGAATATTAATAATAACACATTTTATGTAGTAAAAATGGTTCATTACCACCATCTGTATCATTAGGCTACTTAGATTAGTATATTTATTGTATTAAACTTTCTAAACAAGAAAAGTTTGCTAAATTCCAATAAAAAAACAAAAACTGTACCACTCATTAATAGTATTACATTATCATGTATTATTTACTGTTCACTCAATAATTACTCTCTGAACTAGGGATGACCATGAAGTGTTAAAGTGTTAAATTGTCGATGGTTTTGCCATCAATGGCTGTCAGATGGCAATCCCTCCTGGCCCTAGGGCACAAAGCTTAGCCTCATCCCACAATGGACACTAAACCCCTCCTCCTTCTCCGATTGGCACAGCACCTGACATTTCACACAGCAGGGATTGCCATCGATGGGTGCAAACCATCAATGGTTAAATGCCCTTGATGTTAACACCAGTGGTTAACTCACCAATCGCCATCCCTACTCTGAATAATGGACAAGTCTATAACCCATTTGTGAATTTTTCATAGAACTTTATCGTTCCCAAACAGACAACATCCCAGCCTTGCTGACTCGGCTTGCTGTTGTACTAGCCCTGGCAGTGTCTACTCCAGATGTTTGAAGCTGGAGTAGGCACATTTCTACTGACTCCACCTCCACAGCCCTGCTTTTCACACAATAACAATAAAGCACAATAAGAAAAGCACAATGCTGTCCTCACCATTGATTTTTATTTTAAATGTGCCATTGATTTCACAATGCAACATAACCTATTTCTCATACATTAACAAGCACAACAATGCAATATTGTATTGGTGGATGTGTTAGATGCACTAAAGTGCTTGTTTTCATTTGTCTTTATCTATTATACCCAGAACATGAGTGTAATTGAGTCCTGAGAGGGGTATTTTAAAAACAACAAAATATTTTTTCTTCACTAAAAAAAAGCCCCCTAAAAAACCAAAGGGTTTCAATTCACAATTTGGTCTACTTGCAAAGCCAGCTAAATGTAAGGGAGGAAGTAATATTATGAGAACAAAAGAGAAAAGAAAGTAGAGTGTTTTTGTTGGCTGCAAAACTAAATTCAAGTTCATACAATGAGCTGATTTAAGATCCAAAATCACACAATAACAATTAACGAGTCAAAATTGTGAAATGGAAGTTACCACAAGATTATAATATGGATTTACTAACGCTGAAGAATTTTACTCCAACATTGGGGGTGATTCAGCTTGGGATGGAATTGCAAAGCTGCACGCAAACAGCTTTTCAACTCCGTCCTTGTAAATAGCAAATTCTGCAGGTGTATGACCCCCTGCTGCATTTGCACTCGCAGGCTGGGATAACCATCGGTCACGATGGTGGAATGATTCCGCAGGGTGAAAAGATGCTGTGCGCATGGCAACTATATTCACCCAACGGTGACTGTTTCACCGTAACTTTCCCACTCGCAGGACAGCAGCTGGCCGGCAGTCTCAGCGGGACACCGCCATAAAGGCAGTGCGCATTTTAGCGTTTCAAAAATCAGGCAGGGTGCAGCACCCCACTAAATAAAACAGCCTAGCGGGAACGCTACTGCTGTATCCTATGGGATACGCTTTGCAAATTTACCGGTATAAAACCCACTGCAGCAATGGGTGCTGCACATGCATGGTATGAAGAACAAACATGCACAGTAGTCCAGCACAGGAGTGAAGAGACGGTCTCATTACTCTGAGCACATCGCAGGGACGGGCTCCTTTCGGAGCCCCTATCCCTGTGGGTACTATTTCATAGATTCCCATCATCGCATCCTGCAATGCAATCATGGGTGCTAATATCGTGCCTAGATCGCATTGCACATGCAACTATTGTTAAATGGGTCCCTTGACCTAGTCACTAGGTCCTTGCGGCTGCTTTGTCTATGTGCAAGTCCTGGTCCCTGCGGAGCGGTTCCCTAATTATTGAGCTGCCAGTGAGACGTGAAGCTATTTGTGCCCACTATGGGAGCTCCTCCTGTACTGTTGCAGGTAGCAACTTACTGCTAATGTGATACTAGCTTTGTTTTTCCCTCTCCACTGCGACCTGGAGGGGTGGCCATAATATCCACTCTCAGACGTTATGAGGACCTTACTTTCACATCTCAGCGCACATGTACAGTGCATCCATCATGCAGCCTCATTACTAAACACATGTATAGTGCTTGGAATCTTTCTGTACTTGGACTGGTCACCCACGTCACTGTATACATTTATTGTACCTAATCAGCCAACTGCCCATACACCTGCTGTAGAGGCCGCCAGTGACTAACAGCTCAACTGAGCGGGCACATAAAAGTGTGTGCACTTACCAATCGTCAGATAGGTCGGCGAATCGCCCGGAAAGGTTTATACTGAGCTACGCATCCTTAGATAAATGTATATTGCACCTAATATCTCTTCACCCGTACTGCACACCCACATAACTAGATACATTTGTATGGTACCCAAACTTCCTACTCTGCTGAGCTTCTCTCATCACTGGATAGTTACACTAGGTATTCTACCTCTGTAAAGCGCTGCGGAATATGTGTGCGCTATATAAATAACTGGGAATAAATAAATAAATGAATTGTACTGGTCTTCTCCCTGACTGAGTTCCTCACATCATTTGTTATATCCGAATATAATAATGCTCTTCTATGCGGGCCTCATACTTACTGGCACAAGGCTCTGTTCTCCTGAGAATCCTGCTTTTGTTTTATTTGGGCATGATAGGTCTGGCTCCTAAACTTTTAAAGGTGCTCCTATATTTTACAAAAATTTGCCGACCCCTGGCTTAAAGCCAGCTCGCTAAATATAAAACATCTTTAATATAACCAGAAATGTTATGAACTGGATGTTGAATGTTGCATGAGATAGCTGATGGACAGAAAAAGGCCGTTGCCACCTAGGCAAAGTGAACTGGCAGCTCTAGCGTCTTGGGCTAGGGCTGATTTGAATTCATAAAATCTATTAATTAATCCCTATCTAAAAGTATTCTAAAATAATTAAAAGTATTCCCCAATTTGAGACCACTTCAATTTTGACCTTGGAATGTACTACCAAACAAATGTATGTGCTGTGTGGTGGTGGAAAAGATCAGACACAAATATTCTGTAATATCAATTAAGAAACATGTACTTACTAGTAAACAGAAATTAACGGATTCACAAGTATACACCCCCTTAAGTCACAATACATCTAAATAAACCTTGCTAGTTTACTTAAAACAGTTAACACAAAGTTACTGGAGTTCAACGGTGCACAATTAAGCATTTCAAATGATTTCCAGATAACTACACATTACAGATATACCCAGCTGCTGAATAGCGCCACGCATATCGCGAGACGCGTGCCTCCATAGAAATGCATGGTGCAAACGCAGTGCACGCCATAGTGTAGCGTATGCAAATGCGGGGAATCGCATGGCGCGATGCATGCACACGTTTGTGGCGTGATCAGCCACAATGTAACTGGGTGCATCTGTACCTATAAGACACCTTAAAGTTGATAAGTGCATTACCAAATGAGAACTTCATCATGAGGATTAAAGAACATCTAAAAGAAAATTCAAGAAAAGGTTATTGAAAAGCACCAAACAGGAAAGTGTAAGAGAAGATATAATGGGTTGTGTACGGGATCTCGGCGGTCAGGATGCAGGCAGTCAAAATACAGACTATCAGCATTCAGACAGTCAGAATCCCGTAAGTAGCCTAAGCCCTAACCCACCGTTCAAGCAGCCTAACCCTAACCATCCCCTTAGTGCCCTAATAACAACCGTTGGGATGCCAGCGGTCAAGATTCTGGAGACAGGATTCCGACTGCTGGTGGGATTCCAGCACCTGTATTGTGAGCTCCGGCATCCCGACCGCCGGGATAGTGACTACATCCTGATATAACTACCAGAGCACTGTGAAGTCAATTGTAAAAAAGTTAAGACTATGTCACACATGCAAATTTGTCTAGCTACAAGCAATCATCCATGTAATAAGAGTACTTGGTATGGAGACTACCAAGAGGTCAACTCAAGAGGTCAACTCAAGAGTTTGTCTTCCATGGCAAAGAAGGGATAAACCATCCATTGAAAAAAATACTGCTTGGCTGTTATATGGAGGGCTGGCAAAATCAGGTGGTAGACTAAACACCAAGTGGAGGAAGATTCTATGGTCTAAGGAAACAAAATTGTGGATACATTTGGCACAAGCACACCATCCCTACCCTGTACACGGTGGTGAAAGCATAATGCTATGCAGAGGCTTCTCCGATTAAGGGACTGGATAACTTGTCAAAAGAGGTAAAAAAAAAATATATAGTCAAACCTTGGGAGAAATGACAGCTACATAGGACTTGGCTTCGGAATGGGTACGGGATGCCGATGCTCGGGATACCGGCGGTCAGAATCCCGAGGCCAGCTTCCCAGCAGGGTTAGAATGTCGAAACCTGTCGGTCAGTATTCTAACCCTCCTCCTCTCCCTAACCTTACCCTCTTCCCTAGTGACCAAGCCTAACCTCCCCCTGCCCGCACCCTAAACCTAACCCTCCCCCTTTAGTGCCTAACCCTCCCCGCTACTTACAGTCAGGATGCCTGTGCCGGGATTCTAACAAATGTCAGGATTCCGGCCCCGGCATTCTGAGTGCCGGAATCCCGCGGTCAGGATTGTGACCGCATCCTTCATGTTGCAGCAGGACAATGGCCCCAAAGCTACAACAAAAGCCAAATTGTATTAAATAAAATACAAATAAAACAACGTCCCAGAGAGGCCCACTCAAAAGTCCAAACCTCAATCCCATGGGGAAGGATTTAAATCGTTGTTAATCCCATGAAGGAAATTTAACAATTGCAGTGTCTAGTTGTTTAGAGACTCTCCTGAATAGACTGCCAGTTGTAAATGCAGCTAAAAGGTGCTACCACAAAGTATAAAAACAAGAGGGTGAAAATCTCAATTGTTGCCCATTTTGCAATCTGTAGCTTAAGCTACAATATAACACCACATAATACCCCTTTTACACCGAAGCTAAAACCCGGGTTTTTGAAGGGTTAACCCGGGCAGCTCCCTGGTGTAAAAGGGCAGAGGGTTGGATCGCCGGGTCGAGTGACCCGGCAATCCAACCCAGACCCGACTGCGGTGTGAGCGGCGCTGACTCGGGAATATCCCGAGTCAGCGCCGGCAAAATTCCGGGTCTGATCCGGATAGGAACTTTGTTCCAACTCCGGGTCAGACCCGGAATTTAGGTGGAAAAGGGGTATAAGTGTGTTTTATGCGTAAACAGCATGTTTTCTACATCTTTAATATAGAACTTAACCTTAGTCACTTTTTTACAGGAGTTTCGCCTACATATCTGCACGGCTGCCACCTGCGACCCACTGCAGAAACAAGGTAAGTACATAGTCCCTGCCCTGTGCCCCTCCACTTAACCTTCCCTGCGCCCCCACTCCAGCCAACCTTCGCTGCCCTGTGTCCCCCCCACCTAGTCCAGCCAGACGTCCCTGCTCTATGTAATCACTAATCCAGCCAGCCTTTCCTGCGTTGTGCCCCCCTAATCCAGCCAGCCTTCCATACCCATCCCCCCCTTCCTGTCCTGTGCCTCCCCCAAAGTACAGCCAGTTTCCCTGTGATCCCTATGTTCATCCTTCCTTCCCCAGACCAAACTGAGAATTTTTAAACTGGGTTACACACCTATTGATGTCCCACTCCCCAGTGTAGCTCCACCCACATTATCCACAGTACCGCCCCACCTATTTTGTCAGTAGCGGTTCCCACAATTTCTGATGGCAGCCCTGGTGCCGCACATCACTGCTTGTTACAGTACCGCAAAATGGCCGATTTTCTTGCTCACCTCTGGGAGGTCTCAAGTTGCTGTATAAACGCTCATTGAATTGTCCCTCTAAATAGCGTTCAGAGATTGTCCTGAAAGCATCCCAAAACTGTTCTCAAAACATGTATTAAGTACCAGGCGTTGAAGCTCATCATGACCACTACAAGTAGAATGCTAAAATTGATATGAAACAAAGCCTTGACAGAACGGGTGTCCATTCACTTCTCTTTGCAGTTACCACTGTCAAATGGATAGTAAGAAGGCTTTAGGAAGAAAATATGAATATCTAATTTCAAGTCCCTTGGGTGCTGGCATTTGGAAAGAAAAGAGGGACAGGTCTATCAAAAGACAACAAATATGGAAGTGTACCATTAGCTCATTCCAGACAGATCTAAATAATCAGACAGCACATTATAAAGGGAAATCAGTGACATCTCCTGTTATCACATCCACAACACAGCTGACATTTATGTCACATATGACTGAGCACCTGGCAGTTACACCACAAAGGTGCACCTCAGTTCTCCAACCATTTATTTCATGCTCTGAGCAGAAACTGACAACTCATTGTGCACCACCAGCACTATCACATACAGGTTACTGTTAGCATCACAGCACATAGGATGTATATCAGTAATACTAACAGTAATATAGGGAAACCGTGTAGAGGCTCAGTATTTGCAGTGCACAGTCTGTGACCCCAGTACACCATAAGGTGTACCCCTGGGGGCCCCAGGTACTCACCGTAGATCATAGCCAGGCCGGTCTCATGAAGGAATCGGAACCTGCGGTGCTTGAAGAGCCAGATGGTGAGGATGGTGAGGGTGAGCAGCAGGATGAAGATCAGCAGGTTGACACTGTCCTGCCGGTGGCTGGCCTCTACCTGCTTCTCCGTCACTATTTCCTCCATGGCGCTGTCCTCCGCCCGGCTCAGGCCCAGTACCGTGACCAACAGCAGCAGCACGGTCGCCCCCATCCTCCTATCCCGGGAACCCGGCAACACCGTGCCGCACGGCGCCATGACAGGGGCGGGTCTGCTTGGGAAAGTCCTCCCAGGGAATGAGTCAGGGAACCGCGACTGCCCGCCTCCCGGAGTTGGGATCCAGGCTCATATATTCACTGCTGCCAGTGCCTAGTGCCTGCACCGCTATGGAGGGGGCTATGTCTATGTGCTGTAGTACTAGTGACCCTGGCTGGTGGAGACCGTTGTGTCCCTGCCTGGTGAGGACTGTATTGTCCCTCTCTTCTTTATCACCTGGCTGGGAAATGTCATCATTAAAAAGGGAATTATTTTAAATGTTTGCTATAATTTCTATACAACACTGAAATAATGTTATGTATTTTACAGTTGATCCCCTCTATAGAGTAATATGCTCTTCTTCTACTGTAATTATGTACTTTAGTGTATATTTTTAAATATATTATTAAAATGCTAATAACGATGGTATATATGGTTGGTAGGCCATCATCCACATTTATAAAGGTGCCCACACACTAGACCATTATCTGCGCGATTTCGATGCATCGTAACAATAACTTGTTCAAATTTGTGCAAATCGTGCAGCTTCCACTGAGCGATACCGATGCGCGGTCCCGCGTTTCATTAATCGTAGCTTCAGATCTTACCTACTGCAGGTAAGATCTGGCAATCTCTAACGATGCACTGGAAATTGTTAAGAATGCACGATAGGTCGTTAGTAGATCGATTGTCAAAATGAACACTTTATGCACAATATTGTTTGTCCAGGACTGCCGGGGATTCAAGGGAAATTGTTAACGACATTGCATCGTTTGTGAGTTGTTTAGTGTGGGCACCTTAAGATTACTATAAAACAATTATGTTAACAGAAACTTGAGTAATCATTTTTTTTAAATGATCATCTATGTACTAAACATCATGGCTAACAGTCGCATCACAAGGGGGGTGCTGGCTGCACCCGGGTGTCACCCGCCGAGGGGTGACACCAAGGTGCAGACTGACACTCCCCCACAGTGACAGGAGCCGGGTGCTGCACTGTAGTATTAAGTGCAGCACCCGGCTCCTGACACTGTGAGGGAGCTGGCACTGCAACACAATACAGTCAGCACCCCCTCCCATTAATATTAAAAAAACGGGATGATAGTGATCGGGCAGTGAGGCCACGCCCCTTCGCGCGAGGCCATGCCCCCTCCCCAAACCGGGTGACACCGCGGGGAGGGACGCCACTGATGGCTATTATTTATTTTGGATCCTATGTAATTGTCTGGATTAGAGCTGTGCGCCGACCCCTGTGTTTTGGTTTTGGATCTGTATCTCCTCATGTTTTGGATCTGGATTTGGTTTTGCAAAACCGCCCCTTCCGTGTTTTGGTTTTGGATCTGTATTTTTTCTAAACAATCATAAAAACAGCTAAAATAACAAAATTTGGACCTGACTTTGGGGGTCATTCAGACCCGCTCGCGAGCGCAGGAGGGAGCTCCGTCGTGCGCATGCGCGAGACCCGGAAAGCGATGGGCTCTCCATCGCGCCGGGTCTCGCACCAAAGGGGGCGTGCTGTCGATGTTGATAGACAGCACGCTCCCTTTGGTGGGCGTGCCAGGGGCGTGGCTGCCAGACGGAGGCGTTCCCATGGGAACGCCTACCGTCTGAAGCCGGCCTCACTGACATCAGTAGTGATGTCAGTGGGAGTGATTTTGGCTCTGATAGAGCCAAAATCACTCCAGGGCTTGCAGCAGCGAGACCCTACCGCTGGGTCTCCGTCGCAAGCCCGATGGTCTTGATCATCGCGACCATCATCATGGACGCTCGCTATAGCTGTGGGTGGTCCAAGAGGCCGCTCCATTTTCTGGTCAGAGCGTTCGGCTCTGAATCAGGCCCTTTGTTCCTATAGTATTATTAACCTCAAAAACATTTATTTCTAGTAATTTCCAATCAATTTTGACCACCTCACAATATAAATTTTTCATCTAGTTTAGGGCCAAAAGATTGCATCCAGCTAGCTAGCTGACGAAGCTAAGCGACAGCAGTGGGCGGCACTAACATGTGGCAGTTTAGCTTCCAACACGGATACAGGGCCTGATTCAGAGCCGGTCGCCCTGAATTAGGGCCGGTCTTTTTTTTTTTTTTTTAGAACGGCCTCCTGGCCGCTCGCATAGCTGTTGGTGACCACCCACAGCTATAGCGAACGGCCAGGAAGATGGTCGCGATGGTCAAGACCATCGCGTACCATCGGGCTTGCGATGAGACCCTTGTGGTAGGGTGTCGTTGCCGCAAGCCCCAGAGAGATTTCGGCTCAAAGAGAGCTGAAATCTCTCCCACTGACATCACTCGTGATGTCAGTGGGGCCGCCCCCAAACAGAGGCGTTCACATGGGAACGCCTCCGTTTGGGCAGCCACTCCCCCGGCCCGCCCACCAAAGGGGGCGTGCTGTCTATCCGGGTCTCGCGCACTGGCCCACCATCGACCTGGTTGCGAGCGCACAGCGCTTGCGACCGGGTATGAAACAGGCCCACAGTGTGGGTTGGATACACCAATAGTGCACTTACTGTGACAACAGTGTTGGCAGTGCGGGGTACTGGCGGTGTCCTCATTGCGACAGTGCCAGTGGTGTCCTCAATGCGGAAGTGCCGGCAGTGTTGGCAGAGCAGGGGTGCCAGCGGTGTCCTCAGTGCACGTGTGCTGACAGTGTCGGCAGTGCAGGGGTGCCGGTGGTATCTTCAGTGTGGGAGTGCTGGCAGTGTGGGGTCGCTGACGTTGACCTCAGTACGTTGGGCAGCAGTGCAGGGGTGCTGGCAGTGTCCTCAGTGCAGGGTGCCGGCGGTGTCCTCAGTGTGGGGGGTCCTGATGGTGACGGCAGTGCATGGGTGCCGGTGGTGTCTCAATGCAGGGTGCTAGCAGCGTCAGCAGCGGGGGTCTGCAGCATGGGGTGTCGGCAGCAGGGGTGCAGGCGGTGTCAGGCAAGGGGGATGGGTGGCATCTTCCTAACTTCCTGTGCCCATATTTAATGGACTTAACGCTGATTGGCTGAGAGCCGTGACAGACGGCTCTCTCAGCCAATAAGTGTTAAGCCTACTCGAGGCAAAACCTCGCGATCCGACAGCGGGATCGAAAGGTTTCGCCTCGATTAAGGATCCAAGGCAGGCAGGGAGATCCGAGCTGTGTATTAGATCACCCCGGATCCCCAAAATTTGGGGTGGTCCGCTCATCTCTAGTCTGGATAAATATAATTTACTGACACATAAAGTTATAAAACCACTGACCCATCTACTCTACATTTCCTGGGTTTAGATGTTTTTTTCTTTCTAAATTGTCCTTTAATTTATTTAACAAAACAAGGTCTGAAGTGAACAAATCCAGAGCTCATATGCATGTGTGTTTATGCTTTTGTCACAACGTTTGTGTTTGTGGCATGGCAGCCTAAAGGCCTACGATTTTTTTTTCTCACGAGGGTGGATTGGCCATAGGGCTTACACAGATTTATCCTAGTGTCCGCAAATTGTTTTTGCCGCCCGCAGCAGTATTGCGTGCCTGACGGCAGCTATTCAATTGTCCTTGCCAATTGGCACTATAGCATGATTTCTGCTTGCACCCTCCTGAGGTGGCGAGCAGAAATCGGCAAAAAGTCCTGGTTTTGGGCACCCAAACTGCTGTTTGGGCACACTAACCAGGATTTTAGATGGGTTTAGCTGCTATACATGGCTAAACCCGGTCTAATTGGGCGCTAAATGCATGAAAAAAAAACAATTGAATATAGCTCTGTCAGTTTAGCCTGGAGATAAGGCACGATCAGGCGTGCAAAAACAATTGAATTCCTCCCATAGTGTGTCTTTATCTGAGGTTTTATTTCCCTTTTTAAAAAGAGGTAGGCTATATTGCATTTTCAGCAGAAATTGGGACAAGGGGAAAGGGTGATCGGGTAGACAGGCTGCCCAAATAAAGTATTGTATTATTATCCTTACCCTTGTAGGGGCCAAGCAGCCTACTGCTTCAGTGCATGGCCCCTACTTTCTCTCTGGTGGCCTCTTCCTCTGCACACGGCGCAGTAGGACCCTCTTCCTCTGCATTATGGCTATTCCGTGTGGCAGCAGCACAGAGAGGAAGATGGATCAGCAACAGGTAAATGAGGATGGAGATAGAGAGGGGAATATTTAAGTAAAGTTATACCCCTTTCACATCACTAAGCCGGGTCGTCCCCGGGATTTTGTTCACAGGTCCATCCCGAGTGCGACCTCACTGAGCCCACTTTCAGACTGGCGGCCCAACCAGGCACTAATGCTGGATCGATGACATCACCGCCATCACGTGCTGAGCTGGCACATGGAGATGAGATCATGTCCAAGCGCCATCTACTCCGATGCAGTGAACGGGACCCGGGTCGCATCGACCTGGGTTACCCGTTCACACTGTACCACGAGCCGGCTTCAACACGTGTTCAGCCCTTCTCATTACTAGGGTTGAAATGCCGGCTCGACACGGCTTATTTCAACCTGGCCCTTTCACGCTGCACGGGTTGCTGCGCGTTCACGTGCAATAACCCGGGTTATTACTTGTAATGTGAAAGGGGTATGAATGTTTAAAATAAAAGGTTTGGATGACTGGGTTTTATTTTAGGATGAAGGCATTAATTAAGATATTCTTTTGAGTCTGAGGGAGGTATTTAGAGGGTTAATGAAAATGTATAAAATTAATTTATGTGTAGATTAATTATAGGTATGAGAGAGTTAATGATTGTATAGGGGATAATTATGTTACATGGGGTTGTTACAATGATGATGAGGGAGTTTATGATTCTAGAGGGTAATCGATGAGATAATATTGTGTGATGGTCACAAAAATGCTCTACTATGGCGGTCACTGGGATGCTATTTGTATTGTATGGCAGTCACTAGGACGCTCTCTTTATATTGGATATATTTTTTATTGTTTGTCACTAGGATGCAGTCTGTGTTTTACTCTAGGATGCTATCTGTATTGTACAGTGCATCCGGAAAGTATTCACAGCGCTTCACTTTTTCCACATTTTGTTATGTTACAGCCTTATTATAAAATGGAATAAATTAATTTTTGTCCTCAAAATTCTACACACACAATACCCCATAATGACGTGTAAAAAGTTTTTTAGATATTGTAAATTTGATTAAAAAAAACAACTAAAAAATCACATGCACATAAGTATTCACAGCCTTTGCCATGAAGCTCAAAATTGAGTTCAGGTGCATCCTGTTTCCACTGATCATCCTTGAGATGTTCCTACAGCTTAAGTGGAGTCTACCTGTGGTAAATTCACTTGTTTGGACATGATTTTGAAAGGCATACACCTGTCTACATAAGGTCCCACACTTGACAGTGCATATCAGAGCACAAACCAAGCATGAATTCCAAGGAATTGTCTGTAGACCTCCGAGACATGATTGTCTCGAGGCACAAATCTGGAGAAGGGTACAGAAAAATATCTGCTGCTTTGAAGGTCCCAATTAGCACAGTGGCCTCCATCATCCGTAAATGGAAGAAGTTTGAAACCACCAGGACTCTTCTTGGAGTTGGCAGGCCGTCTAAACTGAGCGATCGTGGGAGAAGGGCCCGAGTCAGGGAGGTGACCAAGAACCCGATGGTCACTCTGTCAGAGCTACAGCATTCCTCTGTGGAGAGAGAACCTTCCAGAAGGACAACCATCTCTGTAGCAATCCACCAATCAGGCCTGTATGGTAGAGTGGCCAGACGGAAGCCACTCCTTAGTAAAAAGCACATGGCAGCCCATCTGGCGCTTGCCCAAATGCACCTGAAGGACTCTCAGACCATGAGAAACAAAATTCTCTGGTCTGATGAGAAAAGATTGAACTCTTTGGCATCAATGCCAGGCGTTATGTTTGGAGGAAACCAGGCACCGCTCATCCTCAGGCCAATACCATCCCTACAGTGAAGCATGGTGGTGGCAGCATCATGCTGTGGGGATGTTTTTCAGTGGCAGGAACTGGGAAACTAGTCAGGATAGAGGGAAAGATGAATGCAGCAATGTACAGCGACATCCTGGATGAAAACTGCTCCAGAGCGCTCTTGACCTCAGACTGGGGCGACGGTTCATCTTTCAGCAGGACAGCGACCCTAAGCACACAGCCAAGATATCAAAGGAGTGGCTTCAGGACAACTCTGTTAATGTCTTTGAGTGGCCCAGCCAGAGCCCAGACTTGAATCTGATTGAACATCTCTGGAGAGATCTGAAAATGGCTGTGCACCGACGCTTCCCATCCAACCTGATGGAGCTTGAGAGGTGCTGCAAAGAGAAATGGGCGAAACTGCCCAAAGATAGGTGTGCCAAGCTTGTGGCATCATATTCAAAAAGACTTGATGCTGTAATTGCTGCCAAAGGTGCATCAACAAAGTATTGAGCAAAGGCTGTGAATACTTATGTACACGTGATATCTTTTTTTTTAATTAAATTTGCAAAAATCTCAAAAAAACTTTTTTACACGTCATTATGGGGTATTGTGTGTAGAAATTTGATTACAAAAATGAATTTATTCCATTTTGGAATAAGGCTGTAACATAACAAAATGTGGAAAAAGTGAAGTGCTGTGAATACTTTCCAGATGCACTGTATGTCACTAGAATGCTCATAAGATTTGGGTATAGTTAGGCAAAGGCAATGTGATTCATTTTTTAATTTTCACTGCTTGAGAAAATGTATTTTAACTAGGGGTGTGCACCGGCCACTTTTCGTGTTTTGTGTTTTGGTTTTGGATCTGGATCTTTCTTCGTGTTTTGGATCTGGATTGGTTTTGCCAAAACTAGCCTTCCGTGTTTTGTGTTCTGGGTTTTGTGTTTTGGATCTGTATTTTTTTTTAAAAAAAGCATAAAAACAGCTAAAATCACAGAATTTGTGTGTTTTTCTGCTCCTATGCTATTATTAACCTCAATAACCTTAATTTCCACTCATTTCCAGTCTATTCTGAACACCTCACACCTCACAATAGTGTTTTTATATCCAAAAGGTTGCACCGAGGTAGCTGGATGACTATGCTAAGAGATACGAGTGGGCGGCACAAACACGTGGTCCATCTAGGAGTGACACTGCAGTGGTAGACAGGATGGCAGTTTGAAAAACTAGGCCCCAAACAGTATATAATTCAAAGAAAAAAAAGAGGTGCAAGATGGAATTGTCCTTGGGCCCTCCCACCCACCCTTATGTTGTATAAACAGGACATGCACACTTTAACAAACCAAACATTTCAGCGCCAGGGTCTGCCACACGACTGTGGCTGAAATGATTGGTTCGTTTGGGCCCCCACAAAACAAGCTGGCAATTAATCTGTCCCTGCACAAACTGGCTCTACAGAGGCAAGATGTCGTCCTCATTCTCCTCATCCACCGATTCCTCACCCTCTTCAGTGTTGTGTACATCCTCATCCTCACAGAGTATTAATTCGTCCCCGCTGGAATCCACAACCACAGGTCCCTCTGTACGTTCAGGAGGCTGGTCTCCCTGGAAGAGTTGATAATTCATTTTATGAACATCATCTCCACATTTTGTGGAAGCAACCTCCTACGCCTTTCGCTGACAAGGTTCCCGGCTGCACTAAACACTCTTTCGGAGTACACACTGGAGGGGGGGGCAACTCAGGTAAAATAGAGCCAGTTTGTACAGGGACCTCCAAATTTCTTCTTTTTCCTGCCAGTACAGGTACGGACTGTCTGACATGCCTACTTGGATGTCACCGATGTAATCCTTTAACAGACAGACGCACGCTTGTCGCTGCTGCTTTAAGGATGCAGGTGCGGCTACAGCCCACACATTTCACAAAGACAGAAAAAAAATATTTTTTTTTATTGTTTGGGGAGCGCACTTTGAGGGTTACATCACCCTTTAACAGACGCACGCTTGTCGCTGCTGCTTTGAGGATGCAAGTGCGGCTACAGCCCACACAATTCACAAAGACAGAAAAAAAAAGAAGAATATTTTTATTGTTTGTGGAGCACACTTTGAGGGTGTCACCACCCTTTAACAGACAGACGCACGCTTGTCGCTGCTGCTTTGAGGACAGTATCATATGCAGTAACAGTAGACTTGTCAGAAATTGTTGGCACGTCCTTCAGTCCGGACCAGATGTCCAAACCGGCCCTTGACTTATGACACAGGCGCACGCTTGGCGCTACTACTGTGTTGATGCACGTGCGGCTACATCGCACACAAGTCACAAACACATAAAAAAAATAGTTTTTTATTTTTTGGAGCACTTTGAGGGTTACACCACCCTTTAACAGACAGACGCACGCTTGTCGCTGCTGCTTTGAGGATGCAAGTGCGGCTACAGCCCACACAATTCACAAAGACAGAAAAAAAAGAACAATATTTTAATTGTTTGTGTAGCACACTTTGAGGGTGTCACCACCCTTTAACAGACAGACGCACGCTTGTCGCTGCTGCTTTAAGGATGCAGGTGCGGCTACAGCCCACACATTTCACAAAGACAGAAAAAAAAAGAACAATATTTTAATTGTTTGTGTAGCACACTTTGAGGGTGTCACCACCCTTTAACAGACAGACGCACGCTTGTCGCTGCTGCTTTAAGGATGCAGGTGCGGCTACAGCCCACACATTTCACAAAGACAGAAAAAAAAAGAACAATATTTTTATTGTTTGTGGAGCACACTTTGAGGGTGTCACCACCCTTTAACAGACAGACGCACGCTTGTCGCTGCTGCTTTGAGGACAGTATCATATGCAGTAACAGTAGACTTGTCAGAAATTGTTGGCACGTCCTTCAGTCCGGACCAGATGTCCAAACCGGCCCTTGACTTATGACACAGGCGCACGCTTGGCGCTACTACTGTGTTGATGCACGTGCGGCTACATCGCACACAAGTCACAAACACATAAAAAAAATAGTTTTTTATTTTTTGGAGCACTTTGAGGGTTACACCACCCTTTAACAGACAGACGCACGCTTGTCGCTGCTGCTTTGAGGATGCAAGTGCGGCTACAGCCCACACAATTCACAAAGACAGAAAAAAAAAGATTTTTATTGTTTGTGGAGCACACTTTGAGGGTTACACCACCCTTTAACAGACAGACGCACGCTTGTCGCTGCTGCTTTGAGGATGCAAGTGCGGCTACAGCCCACACAATTCACAAAGACAGAAAAAAAAAGAAGAATATTTTTATTGTTTGTGGAGCGCACTTTGAGGGTTACACCACCCTTTAACAGACAGACGCACGCTTGTCGCTGCTGCTTTGAGGATGCAAGTGCGGCTACAGCCCACACAATTCACAAAGACAGAAAAAAAAGAATATTTTTATTGTTTGTGGAGCGCACTTTGAGGGTTACACCACCCTTTAACAGACAGACGCACGCTTTTCGCTGCTGCTTTGAGGATGCAAGTGCGGCTACAGCCCACACAATTCACAAAGACAGAAAAAAAAATAAGAATTTTTTTATTGTTTGTGGAGCGCACTTTGGGCCTGATTCAGACCCACTCGCGAGCGGCTGTCCACTCGCAAGTGGGTCGATGTTCTGGCTGAGCATGCGCATGACGGAGGGAGCTCCGTCGTGCGCATGCGCCAGACGCGACGAGCGAAGGAAAGTCCTTCGCTCGTTGTGTCCGATCAAAGGGGGCGTGCTGTCAATGTTGATTGACAGCACGCCCCCTTTGGTAGGCGTGCCGGGGGCGTGCCTCCCTGACGGGGGCGTTCCCACGGGAACGCCTCCCGTCAAAAGCCGGCCCACTGACATCACTATTGATGTCAGTGGGAGTGATTTTGGCCCTGATAGAGCCAAAATCACTCCGGAGCTTGCGGTTGAAAACCTCAACCGCAGGCTCTGGCTCGCAATTTCGATGGTCGCGATGGTCTCGACCATCGCGGCCATCAAAATGCACGCTCGTATAGCCTGTGGGTGGTGACCCACAGCTATACGAGCGTCCAGAAGGACGCTCCATTTTCATGGAGGCCGGCCCTCATTCAGAGCGTGCGCTCTGCTCAGAGCGTACGGCTCTGAATGAGGGCCTTTGAGGGTTACACCACCCTTTAACAGACAGGCGCACGCTTGGCACTACTTTGTTGATGCACGTGCGGCTACTGCGCACACAATTCACAAACACAGAAAATATTTTTTGTATTTGGTTTGGACTGGAGTGTACTTTGGGGGTTACAGCACCCTTTAACGGTCAAGCCAGCCGGCCCTTTACTTATGACACAGGCGCACGCTTGGCGCTGCTCCTTTGTTGATGCACGTGCGGCTATTGCGCACACAATTCACAAACACAGAAAATATTTTTTTATTTGGTTTGGACTGGAGTGTACTTTGGGGGTTACAGCACCCTTTAACGGTCAAGCCAGCCGGCCCTTTACTTATGACACAGGCGCACGCTTGGCACTACTTTGTTGATGCACGTGCGGCTACTGCACACACAATTCACAAACACAGAAAATATTTTTTTATTTTGTTTGGAGTGTACTTTGGGGGTTACAGCACCCTTTAACGGTCAAGCCAGCCGTCCCTTTACTTATGACACAGGCGCACGCTTGGCACTACTTTGTTGATGCACGTGCGGCTACTGCGCACACAATTCACAAACACAGAAAAAATATTATTTTTTTAGCACTTGGGGGGAGCACCCCTGATGGACAGAGCACCCCCTGGACAACACTACAGCACCCCTTTAGGACTGGGACACTGCACAGGACTTTGGAGTGGACACCGCCCCTATGGACAACTGACTGCACAACACAGTCCAGCCAGCCCCTATGGACTTTGAAGTAGTGGACACAGCCCCTATGGACAACAGCAGCACAGCGCAGCACAGCACAACACTACTCTGCACTACACTACACTACACAGCCCAGCCATCCCTAACTCCCACCCTCCCTCTTCACTGTCCACAGCCGAGTGAGAAAATGGCGCCGACGCGGGTACCTTATATAGGATCCAAAACCCGCGAGACCCGGAAGGCGGGATGATGACGTTTTGCCTCGATTTCAGATCCGAGTCAGGCGGGAAAAGTCGAGCCTGACTTGGATCTGCCTCGGATCGGGGGGGTTCGGATTTCAGAAATCCGAACCCGCTCACCCCTAATTTTAACCCTGGGAGCATGCATCGTCAGCGACATAGTGGGTACACACTAGACGATGTGCCCAATATGTTGTTCCGAACTGCCGGATCTGATGACATATAATCTAGTATATACCCACCATAATAGGGTTAAATTAAGTTGAGCCACTGGTCTCACAGAACTAGTTGCATAGGAAGCTAACTTCATCTTCATATGGTAATAGGACCAGCATAATTAGAGATTAATGGTACATGACACATACTGGAACACCTTTTTTATATGGATGCTGGCAGAAGCACTTTTTATACTAACCATTCATGTAAGCTATTTTTCAGCGTGGTGAGGCGATTCTAGGCAACATGTCCCCTGCAGATGCCCCTGGGAACTCCCCCTCCAGGATTCCCAAGAGGGAAGTCCCACAAAATCGGCAGCTATGACATTATAAAAGAAAAAGTGTTTGATTCTTGGGTGATGCTCAACTTTAAAAACAATAAAAAAAACATAGATACAAGCAAAAATATGATTAAAAAAATGCTTAAAAATGTATAATGCCATCTGGAATCCAACTACCTCCCTTTCTATGCTGAATCTATTTATAAAAATGGACACTATCTTTCCGATTTACTCGTAGAAGAATAGTGTGTTGTCTAAATCCTTATTGTAGCAAAACACATAATATTTCCGACCCACCCCATCTGTGTTAATTGGCTGTCAGGAGGGCATAATCAACAGAGTTTGTCTACATTTGAACCAAACACAGGGCCCGATTCAGAGCCGCTCGCTCTGAATCAGGGCCGGGCTTTTTTTTTGTGGAGCGGCCAGGATGATGGTCGCGATGGTCAAGACCATCGCGACCATCGGGCTTGCGACAAGACCCTTGTGGTAGGGTCTCGCCCATCGCAAGCCCCAGTGAGCTTTCGGCTCTAATAGAGCAGGAAGCTCTCCACTGACATCACTTATGATGTCAGTGGGGCCGCCCCCAAACAGCAGGCGTTCTCATGGGAATGCCTCCGTTTGGGCAGCCACCCCCCCCCGGCCTGCCCACCAAACGGGGCGAGCTGTCACTCAACATCAACAGCTCGCCCCCTTTGGAGCGAGACCCGGAGCGACCGTCGCTAGCCGAGTCTCGCGCACGATGGAGCCGGCTCCGTCATGCGCATGCGCTGTGGGCCACCATCGACCCGGTTGCGAGCGCTCAGCGCTTGCGACCGGGTCTGAATCAGGCCCACAGTACAAATGTTTACTTCAGGAGTATTGATGGCCATCAGTGGGTTAACCTCAATGGCATGAAACCATCAATTGGATGGTTTTCGTCCACCCATGGTCTGTTACTTTGCTGTTACTCACTGTGCAGCGGACCAATCAGAGTTGGAGGCAGGGTTTCGTAGGTCACATTGGGAGCGGAGCTATGCTTTGTATCCTGGCTCCAGGAAAAAAAAAACATTGGATCTCTGCCATTGATGGCAAAACTATCAGCCATCGATGGCCAACGGCCATCCCTATTCAGTAGATAGCTTTGGTTTATAAGCTGCAGTGGCAGGTTGTCTATTTTGAGTGTGGTGCTTATTTTGTGAAATATTTTAAAATGGAGCTAAAATGTTGCACAGGTATAAATTCTCCAAATAATTTTTGCTATATTTGTGGACAATTTAAAGTGAATTCGCAATGTCAGTCGATCACTCGGAAGCAAATGCAAGCTTATTATGTTTATTTCAGCTGCAATGTGGGTGATCAAGATAAAAGTTGGACACAACATTTGTGCTGTAAAACTTGCAAGAATAGGATTGGTTTTGCAGTTACTATGATCTGGCGTGAACCAGTCACTCAGAACAGGCCTGGCCAACCTGTGGCTCTCCAGTTGTGAAACTACAAGTCCCAGCATACCCACCCTCTATTAGCTCAAAAAAGAATGCTGGGATTTCACAACAGCTGGAGAGCCGCAGGTTGGCCAGGCCTGGTTTAACCCATTCTTGCAAGAGTTTTTTTTATTTAAAATGACGTTACTACGTATATGACACAAAACAAAAAAGTTATTTTGATTTCGAGATCCATTTCCATAAAAAAACAATTGTTCCCAGATGGGAACACTAGGATCGAACCGGATCATATTCTTTTTTTTCCCTTTTGGGAACACCAGGACAAGTAAAATGTTCCTATTTGGGAACAATAGAAAAAATGGGTTAAAAGGTTTAGAGGTGCACCGAGTATTGTGCCGATGCTTTTCCTCTTGCCTGTTCTGCACATCGTCTTCCATAATTGTGTAGTCTATGTCCGGCCTTAGGATAAATGTAGCACAATGCGTAAAAGTACCATGGGCCATAACAATGACTTGGATGAATTAATTTTCCTCTAATATCCCCTTCCCCCTGCCCCAAAATCAATCTAATATTTATCAAATATATATATCCATTCCCCGTCTCCCAAAAAAGAAGTGACTAGAGAAAGATGTGAACATTGTTTTGGTCCTATGAGCACTACTCTGAGATGACAAGTGACAATCACAACATGGCGACCAGACGCACGTGATTGGTTGGCGAACGTGGTGTGTAGTCACACGTCGGCGCAGCAATTAGACGTCACTGTTAGCGCCCGCCGGCTGCTGCTTCTGTATCGGGGAGTGGAGACGCTCCGGAACATGGCGTCTTCTATCTGGAAAGGGCTGGTCGGCGTCGGGCTCTTTGCCCTGGCACACGCCGCATTCTCAGCTGCTCAGCGTAAGTTTGGGACCTGCAGATCGCCGAGTAGTGCGGGCAGGAAGGTCAGAATGGGCGGCTTCAATGAGTCCGGCCCTCCCGGCCTGGGGTCGGCCCAGCTGTTTTCACTGAAGGAGGGTGTTCTACACCCGGCCCCCACATACAGCCCAGTACAGTTTTAGGAACACATACATGGGTGTGCGTGCGGTGTCAGAGGACTCCTCTGCACATTGTCACCTCCGTGTGGTAAACGGGGACCTGTTTCTTCCACACACAGGGCGCAGGCACGTATTACTGTATGAGGAGGAATCGCTCACACAAAATGCCCATATACTGTAGGCAGCACTTTACATTCATCTTCTGACACTATTGGAAAATGTAAATTAAGATCTTTGTGCAATGCCACTTGTATGCCAGGAGACAGCGGTGTTCTTTATACTGCTGAAGGTAACATATATAATGATGGTAGAATACTAAATGGGCTGGTTTAAGTATTAGTATTTTTTTTTTTATAGTAAAATGTCCTCCGATTCATTCTCTTGCTCTCTTCCCGATTCATTCTCTCCCCATCCCGTCCCCCCCCATTTCCGATCATTCTCTCCCCCTTGCCAAATTATTCTCTACCTCTGCTCCCCCACCCCCCGAATAAGCATCTTCCCTTCCCCCCTTCGTTACCCTACCATTCAGATTTATTCTTTCATTCTTTCCTTCAGATTCATTCCTCCTTTTCAGATTTAGTCTCCCTCGCCCCTTCAAATTCAGTTTCCCCCCTCCCCATTCGATTCGGTTGTAGTATAAAAGAAAGTTAAAAGGTCGACAATGTCTAGATAGACACCAAATGTTAGACTAGCAATAGGTTGACAGGGACTAAAGGTCGACATACTAAAGGTCAACATGGAAGGAGGTCGACAGGTGCGAAAGGTTGACACACAAATGGTCAAACATTTTATATATTTTTAGTTTTCTAACCCTAATCTTAACCCTAACACTCCCCTTGGTGCCTAGCCCTAACTGTCGGGGGTAAGTGCCTAACTCTGCGATAGGTGTCTAAAACTAGAAAAAAAAAAAATTGTATTGACCATTTTCGTGTTGACCTTTTGACCCAGTCGACCGTCTTCCATGTCGACCTTGTCTCTGTTGACCTACTGCCTGTCTAACCTCTGGTGTCGACCTTTTAACTGTCTACCTATAGTGCGGATACCATTTGATTCGGTGTCTCCCCTCCCCAGCCTGATAAGTCTGTTGTTCTCCTCTCCTCCCCTTTGTCCCTCTGATTTAGGGACATATTCAACATGGGAGTGAAAAGTCTGCGCTGGACTTTTCGCTCCACATCGGAGCTTTTATGGGGATAAAGTATCGGGCGCGTGCCCGCTTTATCCCCAAATTCAATTTAAAAGGAGCGAAAATGGGACCCGGCGAATTTGGATCTATGAAAAAAACGGGAATTTTCGGGAAATGTGCCTGGGACCCACCTTAAGATGTCCAGACATGAGGGATCACTATGGGTACCCCTGTTTTTGCCTGCTGAAGGAAGTTGGGGTTTGTAATAGCTGCGGCAGGTGCATATTTGCGGCCATGAAGAAGTGGTGAAGAGTAGCACTTAGAATTTTTTTTTAGGGATAAATAACTAGTCCTACCAAATTTGGGGAACACGAAAATCGGGGTAAGCATATTTTTAAGTTCCTAAAGTTATTTTAAAAAATTCTGCAAAAATGCACCTGCCACTACCACTAGCATTCTTTTAAACACGCATATTTGGGAACCCCCCCTGAATTCATTGTGTTGTTTAAAAAACGTGTTCCCCATTTATTTTTTTATTTTACCCCAAAATTAATAATTTTTTTGAGGTGTCCCTATTTTTTTTTTTCTTTAAACTTTTTTTTGACAGTTCATTTTTAGGGAGTATTCTCAGGGGTGCAGGCTATTTTTTTTTTTTTTTAAGCTTGCACCCCTAAACCGCAATTCTGCACTTTTTTTCGACACCTATTTCAGTGGTGAAAAGTTTTCCCCGTTGTTTTTCAAAGACTTTTTGAACCTGCGAAAAGTCCTTGAAATTGAATACTGGGATTATTGAAATAGGCGAAAGTGATGTCATCGGCGATAAGTTATCACCGATTCCGACATTTCGCTCCAAATTGAATATGGCCCATAGTCTCTTACTGCCCTTTCTCCATTCCTTCTGATTCATTATTTTTTCCCCTCCTTTCCAATTTATTCTCCTCTCCACAAGCCCTTACCCTTTGATTCATTTATTTCTCCCCTCCAATTCATGCTTCGATGTATTCTTGTCTTATCTTCTCCTCCAATTCAGTATCTCCTACTCTTCCCCTCCAATTCATTTTTGCCTTGTTGCAGATTCTTTTCTCTACTTACATCGACTTGCCTTTGATTCCTTGTCTTCTAAAAGCCTGTGTATTAAGGATACTGGCTTTCAACCTCTATACGCACCTACCTATACCTTCTAAACCCTGTCTATAAACCTCTAAAATTGACACTATTTGCGTACGCAGTCATACAGTAAAATAAAGACTTTAGACCTTGAACGTGTTCCAAAGCACAAAGTATTATTCAAGTAAAGTAGAGTCAGTTACACGCTGTGATCTAAGTACAATTTAGCGCAAAGAATTATACAGACCCAAGATACAGTTATACATTACGCACGCGCTCTGGACCAGATACCAGCATCAGCAAGAAACCTCCGGCAATCAGCATGAAGACTCCAGACTGGGGTCACAACACACACATTTAAACCCTAACCGAAACAGACAACACAATAGAGGAGTTTGTTGCTGATCCCATTGGTTCCCAGTGCGGGTGCATTTGTTACAGGGCATTTAACAGGTTGGTTCAAATGGACTCAGAACAGCCTCTATCAGCTTGTTGCCTCCTCTATTTCCCCTGCATGCAAATCTTGGCTGTTGGTTTCACAAAATACATTTTGGTGCTTTATATCTCTACGGTCCATAAGTTGAGAATGCATGTTGCGATCTTCACACCGATGATACCGGGAAGCTGTTGAGAGAGTGCGGATCAGTATAATATCAAACACGGCTTACTTATCACGTATTAAATCTTAGATACCAAAATAGTCTTTATTTCACAGCATTTGTAATAAATGTATAAAACTTGGATCTTATACTTTAAAGCTATGGAACATTTTATGTGAGTGTGCATAATGTAAGTATTAGGGGTTTGGGAAAAGACGCTAGTTAGGTTTATCTGATTTGGGGCAGATGTGCACGCATGCAGCTAATAAACAGCGTTCGCATGCAGGATATTGTGCATTCGCTACTGTACGTCATGTTAGCAGCGCAACTGTGCGTAATGTGCGGTGTTTATGCTTGAGATTCTATTTGTGATGGATTTAACATATATATATATATATATATATATATATATATATATATATATATATATATACATATACACACACATCTCATTCCTTAGATTATCAAACTGCAATGCAAATGTGTTATGGGCAGTGAGCTTCACTTCTCAAACAAGGTGGAGACTCCCAGCTGTGAAGCTGGGGTCATTCTGTCTGATAGTGAGACTAAAACCTGTTTAGGATTCAGACAAATTCAATTGTGTAGATCAATGTCTGGGTTATATTACATTTGCCACAACTATACTTGCCTATATACAGGGATTCCCAATTTGTATGTAAAACACTCACAGTATTCTGGTGTATTGTTAGTTGTTTTCCTAGTATACTGTGTTTAAGGTATCAAGGTTGTCCCTAGAATGGGCTTTGTGTACATCAGGGCATGATTTCTGGAAGGATTACTAAAAAGTGTTCTAATGCTAATAAGTCATTTTTTATGTACGTTAAACACTGTCGGTATGTGTCTGGGGAAGAGTGTTACTCTGTGATTTTGACAAAATGGCTTTGTGTGATCTATTTCTAAGATTGAGTCTTGTCGCCATTCGTGAGATGGCGTCGCGCAGATTCCGATTGTAAACAGATTCTGTCTCAGCTGATTATCCGGCTTTGACAGTATATATGCCCTGCAGCTTAGCTAACAGTTGGATCCAGGAAAAATCTGAAAAGTGGTCATCTCCACTAGCCTTTAAGAATAGAAGGGGGTTAAATTATTACATACATATTTATTTTTTGCAATGGTTTTTAGCAGATGGTAAATGTATTAAATCTAGTTTGTTCCATTAAGCACAGTGTCAATTGTGTTTACTGTATGAAACCTGTTCAGTCTATTATAAACACATTCAATAACTACCTTCAGTCAGAATAGAGAACCTTTTTCTTTGCATAGTTATATTCCTGCAGACACAGAAAGAAATTGAAACCAAGTGAACATGATCTATCAATGGCCAATTGATGTCAATGGTAGAAAGGATATTTCGTCATTACAAACTGATTAAACTCAAATCAAGCATCTCACTCTAAATGCCTTTTCTTACAGATCGTTCTTACATGCGATTGACTGAAAAGGAAGATGAGACGTTACCAATAGATGTAAGTTGGGTTTTCTTTGATAGGCCCCTACACACACAACGATGTTAGTAATAAACGATTTTCGTTCAGATTTTCCCTTGAAAAAGTGAGCGAAAATCATTTTACAAAGTAATTGGTTTTACTTTACATAATAAACGATTTTCTGTGTGTTGAAGGAAAAATGTTGCAACTTCTATTGAAATTCGTTCAGTTGTCCGGTCTAACTGAACTACAATCGACAAACGTGAATGCGCATGAACGACAATCGTTTATCGTTTTGGAACGAATGAAGGATAATGACGTCATTATAGTTAAATCGTTAAAAGATTGTTGTGTGTGTACGCACCTTAAGAATTTACTTGCCACTTCTTTTTTTTTTGGAAAACATTTGCTTTTACTAAAATATTCAAAGATGGCATAACAGCATATATTCAGTGGCTTGGGTACGGGATCCCGGTGGTCAGAATCCCGACGCCGGCATCTTGACTAGGTTAGAATGCTGACGCCCCCAGGTAAGTAAGCCTAACCTAATCCTCCCACCCCGGTGCCTAAACCTAACCTCCCTCCCCCTAGTGCCTAACCCCTAACCCTAGTACTTACCTTTGGCATTCCGGCGGTCAGGGTGCCAGCGTTGGTATTCTTACAAATGTTGGGATTCCAGCGTCTGCATTCTGACCGCATCCCATATTCAGTAATGCTGCAAATCAGGACCCAAAATAGAAAATACAGATGACACAGGGTGGCATAAAAAATGTAGTTAATCAGCAGCAAATGTATATAGACTCGTATTTGTACAGAAATAAATCCGAACCCCCAGGGTCAGTGTGCACATAGCCAATGGTAAAGCAATACTACTACTTGTAACTTTAATACAGATAGTCCGGCAGATCTATAGAAGTGCTTAAACCTTTTGATGATGAACGTGTAAACATTTTTATATTTTTTGGTAGGTTCTGAAAGAAAAATACACTGTAGGTGTGATCTCTCAATTGTTTATAATGTAATTTACTTGCAGATAGTTCTACAAACCTTGTTGGCGTTTGTAGTGGCCTGCTACGGCATAGTACATATCGCTGGAGAGTTTAAAGACATGGATGCTACTTCAGAATTAAGGAATAAGTATGCACTTTTATTTATACTGTGATGTTGGCTTTAACAGACTCATACAAAACAAGAATTGTATCTGCACAGACTAATGTCTTCTAAATTATTAATATGATCCGTCCCACTCATTTAGTAATTCCTATATATAAAATACTATGGAAGGGGTGCACCCAGGAACCAAATTAACTAGAAAAAAACAAAAGAACATGTTTCTACTTCAAGGCACTCACAGAATCATATCTTGTATAAATATTGTCCAATCATGATCTGGGAATCAAAAATAAAGACAAATGCCCAAATATAAAATATTACTTTTATGACATATCTTAAAAATTACAACCAAGTGAAATATGAAAACTACTTATTAAAAATTGTATATGAAAAATTAGTGACTTGTATTGTCGTCTTTGTATTAATTCTGATATTTTATTGACTATCCTTATTCTTATATTGTGTAATCCCACAGATGGGAGTCCTATATATCGTACAAACTTATTGAGAGAGTTTTAAACCATATGATAACTGGGTTCTGGAATATACTTAGTGATCCTACATTGATCCTCAAATATCGGGAGACTGGTGGCTGTTAATGAAACAATAGTCAATCTATTAATACTTCAGGTCCACCGTTATTTAATAGCTTAATAATAAAGCCATCAAGGATATCAAAATGCACTGAAACTCTTAATATTATATGTCTCTCACTGAAACCTACCATCGATATTCAAACAAACCTTAATATATTGTAGAAGTTAGGCGGTGTTGGTGCGCTACTGTGAAGTGAAAACTAGGGGTTGGGTAGGCTAATGTTGCTGCTTTAGACACTGGTGAGTTCCCCGTTATCACCAAGGAGAAATATGGTGGTTGTTGTAATTTGTCTATTTTGATAGCGCAAACATTGTGTATAGTGTATTCAAGAATGATGATGAGATTGTGATAAAATAAACAATTTATTTTAATGATCGGCTAAAACATGAATAGAGATAACATCGTATTTAAAAGTTAATAAATGATAGTTTTATATAATTATATTACTAATAACAGTGGCGTATAATATTACTACGTATGAGTGATGAATGAATAAATAGATCAATAAATAAATGGACCCTATGTAATACAGAAAATTAATATATGGGTTGCATGAATTTCTATAAAAATGGAATCAACTTGTCTCAGTTGTAATAGACACACTCCTGTCTATAAAATATCGGATAGCATGAATGGTACAGTCAGCATCTTGACAATGAGGATAGTAGGTGCGTGCACCCAACAACCATTGATAACTATCTGTTACATTGTACTCAACGCAGCAATCACCACAAGCTGTTCATCTATACCCTGACAAAGCAACTGATTTGGACTATTACAGGAAATTGACTTGGAAATCATTTGCACTATTGTACATCACCTACTATCCTCATTGTCAAGATACTGACTGTACCATTCATGCTATCCGATATTTTATAGACAGGAGTGTGTCTATTACAACTGAGACAAGTTCATTCCATTTTTATCCAATTCATGCAACCCATATATTAATTTTCTGTATTACATACAGTCCATTTATTTATCTTTTCATTTATTTATTGATCTATTTATTCATTCATCACTCATACGTAATATTATACACCATTGTTAGTTTTTATATAATTATATTACTAATCTCATTTATTAACGTTTAAATACGATGTTATCTCTATTCATGTTTTAGCCAATCATTAAAATAAATTGTTTTTTATCACAATCTCATCATTATTCTTCAATACACTATTCACAATGTTTGCGCTATCAAATTAGACACATTACAATAAAGACCGTAATATATAGACATTTCGTTTTTATCTATTGCGCTCATTTTGGACTGTTATCCATATTAATACGGGGCATAGTATCTAGATACTGTTTGAATATCAACGGTAGGTTTCTGTGAGAGACAGATAATACTGGTAAAAGAGTACCAGTGCATTTTGATATTCTTTGATGGCTTTATTATTAAGCTATTAAATAACTGTGGACCTGAAGTATTAATAGATTGACTATTGTTTCATTAACTAAGCTACCAGTCTCCCGATATTTGAGGATCAATGTAGGATCACTAGGTATATTTCAGAACCCAGTTATCATATGGTTTAAAACTTTCTCTTAACAAGTTTGTATTATATATATATATATATATATATATATATATATATATCTATCTATAAATCTCCATCTGTGGGATTACACAATATAAGAATAAGGATAGTCAATAAAATATCAGAAGTAATACATTGAATACAATACACGTCAAGTTTTCATATACAATTTTTAATAAGTTGTCATATTTCGCTTGCTTGTAATTTTTAAGATATGTAATAAAATAGAATTTTTAGCATTTGCCTTTATTCTTGATTCCCAGATCATGATTTAATAGACTCATGTAAGAATCAATTTACAGCTTAGATCTGTTTTTCATTTAGCTTTTGTCTCCGGTGAATTTATTCGTCTAGTGCTAGACAGAAGCGACAGCTGCTTTGGGTACAGTGAAGCATCATTATGTTACCCTAAGAATCTCTATGCTCTGTATGTAATATATAAATAATGGACCTAATTCATAGTTGCATACTGGGAAAGTTACACGTTTGGAAACATGCGGATCTCCGATTGTATTCCGAGTTTGCCGCATCTCTGCCACAGCACCGTCCCTATTCATCTGCTGGTGATAGTCTTCATTAAATCATCTGCACGCATTTGCACCAGCCCTATCCTTGGTGCAAGAAAGCGATCAGATTGCTGCATATGGTCATCTCTGAATAACCAGCTATTCTATCAGCATGCCCACGCCATGCCCCCAAAACACTGCTCCTACGTGAAGAAGTAACGCCTAGTCAGAGGTGGAGATGCAACCGATTCGTACAATCCTAAATTGCGTATGCAGCCCCGACACACGCACTCTATGAATCGCAGGATGCGTACGCAGACGGAATTACATGAGACTCTGAAAGAAGCAAAATGTCTGCTTCAGACTGCTTCCCTACCTTTCAGATGTGTCCATAAAATGCCAAATCTTGATGGTGGCCTCTGTGTAAGTGAAACATCATTGAGGATGTTTATAAAATGCACACACTAAAATCATGCTTGGACTTAGTGACCGTGCAGACTAGGTTAGATCATTGTTTTCATAAACATTACATTTTCTATAAAGTATACAATTAAATACTTAACCTTCAACCGTTTAGATGCAAGATATGCTTCCCTTTAATTTGTTTTCACATACGGTAATTAATTAATTTTTAATATTCACATTCATTTACCTTTACGTTTTAGAACTGGATGGTATTCCCTACTTTATGACCTGGCTAATTTACAAGTATTGAGGTGGGGAATGTTAGGGGAATAAGCATTTTTTAAATGTAATATTTCAGTGCGATATAATAGACATCCTTGCACAGTAATGGTGTCCACTTGGTGATAATAGTGATAGCTACAATAGGCCATAAAAAGAGCTGTGCTTTTTACAATTGGTGGGTTTAAGTGCAAGAGTAAAACAGTTTATTAGCACGACCAATTGTGACTAGCTAACCAAATCAACTACACAAGCGTCTTAGAGCTGCTTTGCCCTATTGGCTGCTTAGTCACACTATGAGATGTATACTTTGCTTGTTATGGAGGCACTGGATAATACTCCATGTCACATTTGTCGTGAGAGCTGCAGTAAAAAGGGCCTTTCCACATTCCTAGTAATTTACTAGCTTGCACATTGCCAAATGTAACTGTTCCTAAATATATTACCAACCTTCTGTGCTTTTCAACAATGTCTTTATTTTCTGACCCATTTTTCTGTTGCTTATAAATATGAAATACTGGTGCACAGAGCTCACCAGCATGACCAAACGAAGTCTCTGCTGCCGATACAATTACTTGGATGAAACGCACACATCGAAGTCTGAAAAATAACAGCAGTCTAGTCAAATTAAAACAGGATGGCTTGTACAAACCTTACATTAGAGTAGTCTAAAGGTGGGCCGTTCCTTTTTAACATTAAAACAAGCCGGCAAATTTATCTGGATTGGCCATTCCTGACCTGAATCTTTCATACAGTAATATAATTAAATTGTATTATTTTTTTTTTTTTTTCCCATTTTCCTCCAAGGACATTTGATACGTTAAGGAACCATCCGTCATTTTATATCTTCAATCACCGTGGACGGGTTATGTTCCAGTCACCTGACACAGAGGATTCTCCACAGAACCCAGCCGCGTTCACATCCACCGCACCACTGAAGCTACGGAAACTAGAAACAATGCAACGTTAAAAACAACTGATTTTTACAGATGCTTATAGGAGAGAACATTGTAATAACATGGGAGTCTGGGATGTAAACACTTCATTTTTATATATATATTTTTTTTCTTTTTTTCTGGGGCAATATTTATATTGATCTTCCAGACTTTATAAAATGAAAAAAAAGAGGACTTTCTTTGTACACTTATTGAAAAAGGACTGTATTGTGGACTAGCAATGCACTGTAACTTATTGCTACAATTATGCTGTAAAAGATGTCTTTTACCTTTGAAACATTAAATGAAAGCTGCAGCTCAATTAAATTCTCTGTAAAAAGTAAGTTTAATTTTTATTTAATTTTTTTAAAATTGGTTTAAACAATATCATATACAGATGTGAGTCAGAAATGCTGCTATTGAAAGAGTTCTGAACACCAACCAAGGAAACACAATAAATAATTCTGCTGCTTAGTGATCTTCTCTATGTCCCCGAGAGCGGCAGTTACTTACTTTGTGCCGCCTGTTGGAGTCACTGTTAGGAGCACTGCTACCCAACATCACTAGAACGGAATATCGGACAACTTCCATCCTGGCCAACACATCCCATATCTGTATGGAGTGAGAGAATGTTTTAAATAATGTTTAATTGCTGTATATGAGAGCTTCACTCCCAATATAACAGTTCCTACTTAGCGAGACGTTGTCTGGATTATGTCCTATTAAACAGCATAGATAATGTAACATAGAGGTTATACGGATGTTACCTTGGTTTATAACTGGTGTTTGTTTAGATCAAAACGGAAACAATCCCAGAGATTTTTTGTTTTGTTTCGAAAGCATTCTTTAAATTTGCTGAGCAGCGATTGCAATAAAGTATAATTTAGTAATAGACTATACACATCAGCTGGTAAAGTGTATAGTGTCCAAAGACGTGCCATTTTGGGCATTTTACTTCCAGAATAAGCTGGGGGGGGGACCTTGGAACAAATGGCCTTTTCCTTTACGACGTGGCAAAGTTCTTTAAAGAGGGAATACAGCTGTATTTGGGTGGGAATAACCAGCTTTCCTCATGCCATAAATCATGCTGCCATTTGTGTCCACTCCTGATGCTCCTCATGTTACCTTTAGCGGACACATCCGAAACCCATGTGTTGTAGGTTGACGTCATCCATAACTCATGAAATGCATATACATTGTAACTTTTAAAACATTTTTGGGGGGAGGGTAAAAAAAAACCTAAAGAGGTTACCATTAGCAACCAGTTAGCTGCTAGCTAGCATTTATCTAGTACATTCTATAAAATGATAGAAGTTGCTATGAGCAACTTCACCTGTCCTCTTTAGAAGATTTGATACATCTTTCCGATATTACGGTGACGGCAATCTGTAATATGTACACATGGTTACTGAAGCTTTTTTTTTTTGTAATGGTTTTATGTGTTTTCCTTGCAAGAAAAAAAAAAAAACAAGTTTGTGAATTGCTTGGGTTTATATGTAGCTTTGGGCAAAATGATGTACAATTCAGGAGCCAGCCAGTCCAGTGTAGGGCCCAGGTGATCCTTTTAGGAATCTGGGGAAGGTAGGTTTGTTAACTCTCAAGAGACACCTTGCCTTGGACAGTTTGCATGTATGCATTATACTACATCTTCTCACCTACACATTTTAACTGTGCAGACCAAATACAACAACCCAGACTGCTTGAGTGACATACTGTAATTTGGAATTGGAAGGCACAGCTTTATATCTATCACTATATATGCCATACATAGTAATCTTTGGGATTTGGAAAGTGTAGAGCTTTTGGTGATTTAGCCTGTGCTATTTAAAGCTACAATTTTGTTTCAAGGCAATACCACCCTGGAGGAAACCATAATAACCACACACACAGACAAACGACTAGGCAACATCGTGCACCACAGCTAGTCTCGCATGATAATCAATTGACAAATTAAAGATCCAGACACTGAATTTTTGGACTATAGTGGGATTGGCAACTTGTATAATTACCATTGAACATGGTTGACCATGAGCGTTAAACCTATTTTGCATTTATAGTTATGGCAGCTGTGGACCACAGATAGACAATCGTTGCTGCTTAAAGTGCCTACACACCTAGCGATATTTTACACGGTTTGCCGGATTCCGACGCATCGTGACGTCAAATCGTGTAAAATATGCCCAAATCATGAGTGTCCACTCACGATCCCGATGTGCGTCCCCGCAGGTCGTACATCGCATCTTCAGATCTGACAATCTCAGTCGCGATGCACTGGAATAGTTAGGAGGCACGATAGATCGTTTGTCACATAGGACAGTTTTAAACACCAAATCGTGCTCACAACTGCCGGGGAGAGTTCAAGGGGAAATCAGATACAATGTTGGATCGTGAGCACATAGCCGAGTGTGTAGGCACCTTTACTTAATTACTTTGCTTTCTCTATCCAATTGGGGTGTACATGTAGTTGAAAGAGCTGCTGAACCTGAAAAACTGCATTTCTTCTTCAGGGTCCATAGGGCTCCACATGGAGAAAATGGGGTGTAGGTGGGACCTGGAGGACCGGACACTAACAGCAAGGCTTTTCAATCCCAGGATGCTCCAGTCCTTCCCCCTATACCCTGCCCACAGCCTGAGGGCAATTCCCTTTTGTTGGTCTCTGGCAGAAGCTGGATCACCATTTTTAACAGTGGGGCTGCTTCAAGCAGCTCAAGCTTATTTTTATGATTTATTTTTATTTCTAGTGTTTTGACTACTGAGCAGCAGCAGTAAAAGACTGTCCCTTGGACGTGTACACTGCTGTTCCATCACCCCTCCGCGGCGTCAAAACTCCAAACACCAGCTAGGTACTCCCAGCAGGGCTCTGAGGGGGACTAGCTAGCAGGCTCCCCAGACTGCAGCCCGGAATCCAGGGGACAGGTAAGGCGGACCCCCCGCGTCTTTACGTAGTCTAGCCTCCAGTCTCAAGAGACGGACCGGAGGTGCTGATGTGGACACTGGTGTACCCAGGACTCCACTAGACCACTGGGGCATTAATATACTGGCGCAGGGCATATTTAGAGGCCAGGGGACCCAGTGGTTAACGTCAGCACGGTGAGAAGGCGCTCTCCCTGCAGCCCCTCCCCCAGCTTGGCGCCATTCCACTGCGGTCTAGCCATTGTCTGAGCTGCTCCTCCCTCACCCTCTGCGCGTGGGCAGCCATTTTCTGCTTCACAAGCCTCCGAGAACGCTGGGTCCAGTCTCCCTGTATACCTCTACCACAGGTTAGGATATACAGCGCTATATCCTACCAGCCACTGCGGTCTGTGTAGTTGATTGTAGTGCCAATTGCACATACTGTATATAGTGTTTTTTTTTCTGCGTTTGTATGTGATGTGCTAGCGCTGATCTCTACTTTCTATACTGTCAGCTTATACCATTCCCTTTATTCTAATATATCCTGACATACTAAAGTATATGGGGTTCATTGTACCTCACATCTCTATATACCGTATGTGAGGGCTATCACATACTAAATAGCGCGGTTGCACACTACACTGTGCCATATTACACATACTGCAGGGTGTTCACTGCACTGTTTCATACTGTGTATTTTATTATTGTGGCTATATCTGGCAGAGGAAAGAATAACAAGCAGGATGATGCTGCTGCTTCTACTTTGGTGTCTTGTAAGTCCTGCTCAGCGGGCTTAGGGCCTGATTCAGACCCGCTCGGTAGGATGCGTTCGCACGCAGTCATATGCAGCCGTAGTATGCAAATCCCACGATCGTTAGCAAGTCTTTAGCACGCCCACTATGTCTTATCGTGTTAGCGGTATGTATTTAGATGCCCACCAGCCTGTCACAAGACGCCCACTTTCCCTTAGTAACATATGTCATGTCCAGAAAGTGTGTTACACAATCGGTAACATCAAGTACCATCAGACCCATATGCAGCACTTGTGGCTCACTATACCCTACAGCAAGCACTGCGAGTGCTGCTGTGTGTAATTCAGCCATGTGACGTGTATGCTGACGCTGTCTCTTAATTATGCATGCCCATGAAATGGCGTTCAGACGCACAGACACGCCTGCGATCGCACCACCACACCCCGTTTCCATCGACCACCCCGTCACCACCCACAAATGGTACGTCCTGTCATTCATTCTAGCGAGGGGTCTGTGTACAGGGTGCGAGCGCTTCGAGGTCACATGGGCTAGTTTGCGCACATGCACTGCGTCTTATACTCATGCGCAGATTGCAAACATCGGTAGGCTACGTGCGAACGCATTCTAGCGAGCGGGTCTGAATCAGGCCCTAATGCTGGCCACACACATAACAATATTTTACCCGATCTGGCCCATTCCGACACATTGGAAGGACAAATCGTGTAAAATATGGCCAAATCCTGAGGAAATCATGAGTCCCCACTCAAGATCACGATGCGATGCGCGTCCCCGCTGGTCGCACATCGCATCGTAAGATCGGCCGTGCAGTAGGGCAGATCTGACAATCTAGGAGGCGATGCACTGTGAAAGTCTTGACTGCAGGAGAGATCGTTTAAAGAGTGGACACCAGATCGTGTGCAGAGCTGCCGGGGAGAGTTTCAAGGGAAATCGTACCACAGCAATTACTTCCTGCCAATCCTTTGCCTCCCCCTGGGTAGACATACCTTCTACCTCAGTACAGAGTTTGGCTAATACCTCTACAGTTTTTCAGCAAATGCTGCAAAAGGAAAAGCCTTTACCTACTAAACGTGCTGTGTTATCTTCCCAGTCCACCTAGTTATCTGATTCTGAATTATCAACAGGGGAGGCAGAAGACGTAGACCTCTGTCACTCTAACTCCGTCTCAGGAGACGAGGAGCCACCCACCAAATTAAATATACCTGCTCTTGTGAGAGCTGTAATTTCTATTTTACAAATAGAAGAGGAACAAACCGCTCCTAAGAAAAAACAACCAGTTTTTAAACGATAAAAGGTAGTTTTACCAGAGTTCCCTCACTCTGACCAACTATCTAATCACATGAGCGAAGCATGGAATATACCCGATAAAAGGTTTCAAATTCCAAAATGTTTAAGTTCCTTTTACACTACTGTTTTCACCAAATGGGAAGTTCCCCCAGCCGTGGATTCTTATGTAACACGTCTGGTTAAGAATGTCACCTTACCCATCCATACTGCAACCTCCTTGAAGGAGACTACATATAGAAGCATGTCACAAATCCATATACTCTCTTACAGGAGATATTACTCATTCTGCTAGGGTTACTGCCTGGGTGGCAAAAGCCATTGAGAGTTGGGCAGAGGCCCTAGAAGAGACATGCTGCTTCAAGGGAATAACTATTATACATATCTCTCACATTAGAGATGGAGCCTCCTACTTGGGAGAAGCAGCTATGGATACGGCTCTCCTGGCCTCCAGGATATCTGCCACTTCGGTAGTGGCCCGCCGTATTGTTTGGCTCCGTTCCTGGAAAGCAGACTCAGACTCAAAAAGGGCCCTGTAGTACTGACTGTATCTTCCTTATTCTGGAGATATCCTATTCGATAAAATTGTGACTACTTTGGCAGTTTCCAAGACAGCGTTCCTGCCCTCTGCATATAATACAAAGCCTCAGACGTCATCCCTTTGGTCCTTTCACCCTCAAGGAAAAGCTAATGGTCAGTCCACGGCTGCAGGCATCAGCCAAGGCCTCCAAGCCTAGGGCCAAACAAGCCTGGGCTATAAGATGTCCACCTGCGAAGTCTGAGGACAAGCCAACATCCTGACAGAGCGGGCCTCTGCCTGGGGGCTTCCAGGGTGGGAGGCCAACTTCTTCAATTTGCCCAGTTTTGGCATCAGATGCCTGGGTAAGAGAAGTGGTCTCCCACGGATATGCCCTATCCTTCCTAAGACAAACCCCCAGCAGTTCTTTACACAGGACCTCCGTCGGACCCAAGCTGCTGCTCCAAAAAACCATTCAGTCCTTACTGAATTCAGCAGTAATAATTCTAGTCCCCTCCTCAAAATGAGGCAAGGGCTATTATTCTACCCTTTGCCTGGTTCAGAAGCCCAACGGGTCTCATCAGCCAATCCCCAACCTCAAATCTCTGAACAGATTTATCAGGGTGCCCAGGTTTCGTATGGAAAAACTCCACTATTATCCTAACTATGGAGCCTGGGGATTTTATGGTGTCTCTGGACATTCAGGACGCTTACCTACATGTACGTATAGCGCCTTCTCATCAACAGTATCTCCGATTTGCTATCCTGCAGCAGCATTACCATATTCAGGCTCTACCATTGTCCCTCTCAATGGCCCCTCTGGTCCTTACCAAAATCATGGCAGCCTGCCTTCATCATCAAGGGATCATACTACTCCCGTTGTGAGACGACCTCTTGCTGTTGGCCAGATCCCCAGAGATTCTTCACCACCATCTGCAGGTAACAATTGCCTGCCTACAAACGCATGGGTGGCTGTTCAACTGGAAAAAGTCTTCCCTGACACCTTCTCAAAGAATGGTACATTTAGGAGCCCTAATGGACTCTCAGGCTCAGATAATTCTCCTAACAGACAAGATCTCATTAATACAACACGGAGTCCGCAGTCGCCGAGTGTCAATTCACGCTGCAATGCAGACATTGGGATCAATGGTGTCCACATTCGACATGGTGGAGTTTGCTCAGTTTCACTCCAGGACCCTACAACAGCTGATCCTCTCCAGGCGGAACTGGCTACCTCATCTACTTCAATCCCAGATGATGCACCCCCCCCCCCCCCCGGAAAGATTTGCCGGTCCCCAGCCTGGTGGCTACAGACATTCCATTTAGACAAGGGTCGCCCCTTTTGGATCCCGGACTGGGCTCTCCTCACCACAGATGCAAGCCTCCAAGGGTGGGGCGCATTAACCGGCCAGCACTCCTTCCTGGGCTGCTGGACCCCAGTCGAGGCAGGGTTACCAATCAATGTCTTGGAACTTCGAGCCATCTACAGAGCTCTCACTCTGGCTCAGGATATTCTTCAGGGCAGGCCAGTACAAGTACAGTCCGATAAAGCCACGGCAGTGGCCTACCTCAATCACCAAAGAGGCACTCGAAGTCGGGCAGCAATGGCAGAAGTGGCCCACATTCTAACATGGACCGAACACCATCTCCCAGCCATCTCCATGGTATTCATCCCAGAAGTTCTCAATTGGGAAGCACATTTCCTCAGCCATCACAACGTCCATGCAGGAGAGTGGTTCCTACAGCAGGTCCTGGTGGACAAATGGGGTCTGCCGGATGTGGATCTCATGGTCTCAAAGACACAACAACAAACTTCCAGTATATGGAACCAGGACAAGAGACCCCGACTCAGCCTTCGTGGACACATTGTCAGTGAAATGGACCTTCCATTTGGCATATATTATTACCTCAATATCCCTGCTTCCTCGAGTTCTTCGAAAGTTGAAGCAGGAAGGGGGCACAGTCCTGTTGATAGCTCCGGCTTAGCCCAGACGCCATTGGTACTCCGATCTTCAAAGTCTCTCCATAGACGTTCCTCTTCCTCAACGAGTAGACCTGTTGTCTCAGGGTCCATGTCTACATCAGGACCTAGCCCCTCTGTCTTTAACAGCTTGGCTCTTGAGACATCCCTCCTAACGGCTAAGGGATTTTCCAGCTGTGTGGTCCAGACCATGCTCAGGGCCCGTAAACCGGTCTCAGCCAGGATTTATCACAGAACATGGCATACATATTTCCAATGGTGTTCTCTGAGAAACTATGACCCTCAAGTTTTTAAGATGTCTAGAATTCTTACCATTCGTCAGGCTGGATTGGATCTAGGCCTCCGCCTAGCATCTCTGAAAGTGCAGGTCTCTGCTTTGTCCATCTGGTTCCAGCGCAGACTTGCTCCTATACCGGATGTTCACACCTTCCTGCAAGGTGTTCTACGTATATAGCCTCCCTTTGTTCCTCCTGTGGCTCCATGGGATTTGGCAGTGGTGCTCCACGCACTTCAGGAACCTCCATTCAAACCCCTGGAATCAGTGGATGTCAAGTGGCTCACTGCAAAGACATTGTTTCTTCTGGCTATCGAATCTGCCCATAGGGTATCGGACTTAGGGGTGCTTTCATGTCAATCCCCCTTTTTAATTTTATCGGGACAGGGTTGTTCTTAGAACATGCCCGGGCTTCCTTCCCAAGGTGGTTTCTCATTTCCACCTAAATGAGGAAATTGTGGTTGTGGACTTTAATTCACCAGACCTCTCGGCAGGTGAGGCCTCTTTGGATGTGGTCCGTGCTCTGAAGCTCTACGTGGACTGTACTACTTCCATAAGGAAATCGGACTCACTTTTCATCCTATATGGATTCCACAAGAAGGGATGACCAGCTAACAAGCAGACTCTGGCCAGATGAATTTCGCATGACTATCTCACAGGCTTATATGCAATCTGGCCTTCCAGTGCCGGCTACAGTATCTGCTCATTCTACTTGCTCTGTGGATCTCTCGTGGGCAGCCCGGCGTGGCGTCTCAGCTGAACAGCTATGCAGGGCGGTCACCTGGTCTTCTGTCCACACCTTTCTTAGGTTTTATGCCTTTGATACATTTGCCTCTCAGGATGCTTCCTTCGGGCATAGGGTTCATTCCCGTCCTTGAACAACTGCTTTGGAAAATCCCCATTGTGTCCCTGTGGAGCCCTATGGACCCTGAAGAAGAAAAGGGGAGTTATGGTAAAACTTACCTTTGTTAACTGTCTTTCTTCAAAGTCCATAGGGTCCACAGGGCACCCGCCCTGATGCACCTGGCTTCTATGGGTTTCTTCTCTTGGTCACTTGTTTCCTTCTCTGTGTGAGAGTGTGATTCTTCAGTGTTCCAGTCTTCCTTCTCTCCGGCCTTGTTAATGAAATTGAGTTGTCCTCAGGCTGTGGGCGGGGTATAGGGGGAAGGACCGGAGCATCCTGGGATTGAAAAGCTTTGCTGTTGGTATCCGGTCCTCCAGGTCCCACCTACACCCCATTGTCTCCCTGTGGACCCTATATGGACTTCGAAGAAAGACAGTTAACAAAGGTAAGTTATACCATAACTCCTTTTTTAATGGTCTCTGGACATACACTATACAATTATCTGTCAGACATCTGTCTAATCTGGCTGGTTGGAATGAAAACCACCTGGTAATGTATGGGAGCAAATGACAATCGACCATATGGTCCCAAACGCTGAAAAACTGATAAAAATGATTGTTCAAATTGGTTTGATTTAACCAAATTGTATGAACAACCATATTTGTCTGTTGTCCAGTGTTTGTGAGCAAATGGTCTATTGTCATTTACTCCTATACATTACCAGATTTTCATTCCATCTAGCCAGATTGGACAGATGTCTGACAGATAATTGTATAGCGTATGCCCAGCGTTACACACAAAACTATCCTTATTGATTAATAATGTGTTAATTTACGGAGTTGATCTTATATTTAAGGTGATGAATTGTTGCACTATGGTGACTATATGTATCGAAAGAGCTACTGGATAGAAGTCTCAGATTTAATATTTAAAAATAAATTAATTAATTAATAGACATCTCTAGCCCATAGAACATATAAACAGTATACCCCTATAGGGTTACAAGCAGTTTTGTGTAAGTTCCAGCTGCCGTAAAGTGCAGCTGTGTTGACAAGCATCATCGAGATCATCATTGTGTTGACAAGCATCATCGAGATTATCGCGGCTAAGTGGATTGACCCCTATGACTGTAATGGAATATTTTGTATATTTTGTTGTAAACATAAGACCATTTATTTATATACATCACCAAAAGAAATCTTCATCTGTTACAAAAACCAAAATGTATATTTCACTGCTATTCTGTCAAAAAATATAAAATATTCTTGTTTAACCAGAACATATAAGAAATGGTAAAATGTGTCTGACCATGCAGCTACAAGTTACCCCTATCATTAAGGGGTTAAATAACATAACTGATTCCTATGGCTGGAACCTGAGCAATTATAACAGACACACTCTATGGCTATAGATAGGAGACCGCGCTAATGCTGATAATTAGGTATAATTGATTAAATTTTCATGCTTGATTGATCACAATAGGTTTCTCTAAATCACATAGAAACATTTGTTATAAAACAAAAGCAATAAACATCACATAAACATAGATAAAATGTATCTGATCGACCATGAGGTATATTATTTCAATGTATCCAGCACACTGCTACACTTAAAGATCCCTCTTATGAATCTGTAACAATATAAATTAACACAGCAAAGCTCAATCAGTACTGATTCATAAAAAGTGCATAGTCTCTGCTTACTGTGTGTTCCTTATGGCCACAAGCGACTGACATATAATCCAGCGGCATTGCTGACATTGGCAGCTATATATACATTTTTAAATATAATTTTCGTTGCCTATAGAAGCGCCAGGTTCTATACTGTAGTTATCAGTAAATACTGAATAGCTGCAACTATATACACTCTATGAGCAGTATTCAATACGAGCCGAGCTGCGATACTTTTTCGCGGCCCGGACTTTCCTCCTACTTCGCCTGTTTGGCAGGCAGAAGAGTATCGCATGCGTGCACGCTTTACCCCGTATTCAATATGAAAGTACGCAAAAACGGGACCCGGCGAAACTGAAACAGGTGGAAAGTATGCCCCAAGTGTGCAATAAGCCATAACCATTCGCCTGATGCACACAACAAATCAGGAAAAAAGGCCTGCAAAAAATGAAGCTAGAGGAAGTTTGTGAAGAAGAGGGGGGAAGGGGGGGAATAAAACATTAGCAAAGGGGGACAGAGAGATAAAGGGGAAAAGGGAAAATTAGGGACGAGCGAGTCGGGAGGGGAGATAGGGAGAGAAAAAAAACAACAAAGAAACAAAACAAGAAATATGAACATATATTGATGAATACTTGTGAAAGGGAGAATCAGGTTGAAGCTAGCCTAGACCTGGGAGAGGTTATTTATGAAAGGCATACCAGGAATTCCACACAGTATGGAACTTCCGGACATTATTGTACCTTAGACTGGTAATATATTCCATTTTTGCTATGAACCAAATTCTGTTGAAAAGTTCCTGGCGACTGGGAGTACACAGTACTTTCCAGTTACAGGCTGTGAGGTTCTGAATTTGTTGTGGACCCGGGGTAGTGATAGGAGACACAGAAGCAGACTTAAATGAAAAAGTTGGGTTTTTAATAGGTGACTTAGAAGACATGGGAATGGCAAATGAAAAGTCCAGGTATAGCACTAAAGTGCACTTGATAACTGTAGTGTGGGTTAATGGGACAATGTCCAGATAGTGACAGTCAGGAACAGTCCAGTATACAAGTATGGTGAGCCGAAACAGAATGCAGGTATGATGAGCTGTAACTGAATACAGATATGATGAGCTGTAACTGAATGCAGGCAGAGGTAGTGAAGTCCAGCTGGGAGTGAAATGAAGCAAGGTGCAGGGAAACATCAGGTTTAAGTACAGCAGGTTGGAGCGGGCAAGGTTCAGGCTAGAAGCATGTAACAAGCAGGCAGGTAAGGCACAGGTACTCTCAGCCGCAGCTGAGAGAAACACGTTGCACTGGCAAAGGAAGGCAGGCTCTGGACCTTCCTAAATACTCAGCGCCGCGCTGTTACTGGCTGGAATGAGCACATGACCTACCCGGATTGGACAGCCGGAATCATATGGCCGCAGGCAAGATGGCAGCGCCCATGCCAACGGAACGGAAACACCGCCAGACCTCACCAGGCCTAGTGACAATGTGCCCGCACAGAACCACGCGCAGCCAATGCCCCTCGCCATACACCAGCACCGCTGCCAGAGACCCCCCGCGATAACGACCTCACAGGTAATACACGGTGACTACCATGCTGAGAAACCCTGGCCATGACACAGGCAATTTGATACTTGGTAGCGCAAGAGATATGAAGAACTAGCTTATTGGAGGTGTTGGGGATGGAGTCAATCGTAGCACAAGTAAAAAATTAGCTGGAGTGGGAGAAGTCAGGTTGTTAGTAACTTGAGATAAGAGGGTACGGACCATGTTCCAAAATGGGACAATTAAAGGACATGTCCACCAGATGTGAAAAAATCTTCCCACTTGGTCGCATCCTCTACAGCAGGAGTTAGAGGAGCTGGGATAGATCTGGTGTAGACATTCTGGCACTAAATACCATCTGGAATACACCTTATAGTAGTTCTCGTGGATGGCCTTCGCTATTAGAGCATTTAGAGATGGCTAGCCGTATAGCGTCCCATGTTTCTTCTCCAAGGGAGAGGCCAAGATCCATTTCCCAAGCCCTCTTGTGTGTTTCAAATGGAGAAGACTCCAATGCCAATATAGAGTGATAAAGGTGCGAAGTAGTCCCCTTGTTATTATGTCTGTAAATACATAGTCTCTCTATAGGAGTGGGGGTAGGGGGGGGAGTGGGCGGGGAGGATTGAGGTGGTGAAATGTTGAATTTGTAGATATTGATAATGGAGTTTATTAGGTATTCTATGCTTGTCTTGAATGTCTGAAAAGGACCTAGGAGAGGAAGCTTCCATTATATGGTGAAACCTTGTGACGCCTGATAATATCCAGGGACCTGCCATTGTTTGAGATAGTCCTAGGGGGAATGCAGGATTGTTCCAAATGGGGGTTAGAGGGGAGGGGCGTGTAGAAAGATTTAGTTTTTTATTGAGTGAGTTACAATTACTGAGTGTCAGTGCTATAGTGGGAAATAGAAGAGCAGATCTAGGTCTATGTTTACGGGACAACCAGGGTAGATAAGAGACCGAATGTATATCCACCAAATCACTCTCCAAGTCCACCCATCTCTTGACATGGCGAGGTGAATGCCTTGCGGTCATCTGACTCAACTGGGTCGCATTATAGTAGCGGTGTAGAGAGGGCAACCCCAAACCTCCATCCCAAGAACGTTTGAAGAGTATGTCTCGACGAATCTGGTGTTTTCGATAATTCCAAATAAATTTACAGAGAGTGGTTTGAAGGGAATTGAGGGTGTGAGAAGGGATAGGAACAGGGAGAGTTTGGAAGAGGTATAATAATTTGGGGGAGAATGTTAATTTTTACGGCGTTGATGCGACCCACCCATGAAAGAAAATATGTTTGCCACTGTTGCAGGTCTCTTTGGATTGATCTGATGAGGGGAGGGTAGTTAGTTTTATATAGGAATTCATAGGATTTAGTGATGAGTACCCCTAGATATTTAAGGGAATCTTTTTTCCAGATAAATTTAAAGTTTGATTGCAACAGCGACTTCATACTGCCAGGTAGGTGAAGAGGAAGAGCTTCGGATTTAGTGTGGTTAACTTTGTAACCAGATAGAGAACCGTATATTGAGAGTTCTCTAAACAAATTGGGAAGAGATGTGAGTGGTTTTGTCAGTGTGAAAAGTATGTCGTCCGCGAATAAGGAAAGGGTGTATTGAGAGCATTTAACCTTGACTCCACTGATGTCTGGGTTGGCCCGTACACAAGCAGCAAGTGGTTCAATAATAAGGGCGAATATGAGCGGTGACAGAGGGCACCCCTGTCTGGTCCCGTTGGTTATTGAAAAGGAGTCGGAAAGTACACCTCCTATTGAAACAGTAGCTGACGGATCAGAGTAAAGGGCTTGAATAGCTTGTAACAATTTTCCCTGAAACCCGAATCGGTGCAGTGTTTGGAAAAGAAAAGGTCAGGAAACCCTGTCAAGGGCCTTCTCCGTGTCCAGAGCAAGCTCCAGAGAAGGCATTTTGTGGGCATTAATATAATGAACTAGATCAATTGTGCATCTAGTGTTATCCAACGCTTGCCTGGACGAGACAAAGCCCACCTGGTCGGGGTGGATTAATGAGGGGAGGAGGGGGTTTAGTCTATTTGCGATTACCTTAGCAAAGAGTTTTAAATCAGTACTGAATAGCGAAATGGGACAGTAATTAGACACTAGAAGGGGATCCTTGTCAGGTTTCGGGATAACGGTTATGGTGGCTTTGGTCGTGTGCAGATGAAATGAGGAACCGTCTAGAATACAATTGAAAGCCACAGTTAAATGTGGTATCAGGGAAGTTTGGAAAGTTTTATAATAGGACATTGTAGTCCATCGGGGCTGGGTGCCTTTGAAGATTTTCGTGTTTTGAGAGCTGAAACTATTTCTTCTGCAGAGATAGGGTCATTTAGAGCAGTAGAAGTGGCGGAGTCAATTTGGGGAAGATTACAGGAAGCCAAATAGTTCGCAATTGAGGGGTCCGTGCTACCGTCAGTGGGTGGAGGGAGATATAGAAGTGTTCATAGTAATTTTTAAATAGAGAATTGATAGTAATTGGGTTATGATGGTTAGTACCACGATCGTCTTTTAATGCTGGAATGGCTGTTCTGGCTTTCCAAGCTTTTAACCTGCTGGCTAGGAGGGAGTCAGCTTTATTGCTTTTTTTCATAGAATTTTTGGTTAAGCCAGCATAGGGCTTGCATCAGTCTTTTCAGCGTTAAGGGCCATCCTGGCAGATGTCAGTTGGGTATATAAAGAACGGGAGGGTGTGCATTTATGAGCGGTTTCAAGGTGGTGTACCTCCGCGGTTAGGGACGTTATTTGGGACTTGCGTTCTTTATTTCTAAAGGAAGCGTAACTAATGATGTGCCCTCTGATGACAGCTTTATGCGCCTCCCACACCAAAGGGGTACAAGTAGGGTCATTGTTTAAAGAGAGATAGTCCTCAAAATAGTCCTCTGGACGTGAGGATGGGACATCACAAAAATCAATAGACGCGGTGACGATGGAGTGGTCTGACCAAGGGTTAGACACAATAGAGGAGTCAACAAGGTGTTTGGAAGCTGGAGTGCAACATAAAATAAGATCTGATACAATATTTAAAAAAATATAGAATAAACAACTGGCGCAAGTAGTGAATAGTTGCCCCAATATTAAATGCAAATGGATTTCCACTAATCCACAAACAGTCAAACAGAATAAAAAGTGCAAGTAACCGTAGTGGCGCTACTCCATAAATGTTCTTGCAATGCTTGGGTCCTGTGGATCTCTTCAAAGGGTCACAGTGTACAATTCAATTATATCAGTCTATCGTTGCTCAGACAATCACTGTTTCTTGCCATTCATCAGATGGGAGTTCCCCTTGTCCAGCAGGGGAAAACACAAGCGTAAATCAGGACTAAGCAGTCCAGAAAGGTAGTAAGGAGGGTAGTCCGCACTACCTTAGGAAGACTAGTTAAAATAGATTAGAAAACAAATTATTGTGTGTAAAGGAGGGTACAGAGTACGTATAGGAGAAGAAAGTGAGAGTATTAGAGAGCCGTGGCCCCCCATTTTTGGTTGAGAAAATGAAATAAAGACCTACTAAACATTGCAGAGGAGTCACTGTGGTTTGTTGGGAAGAAATTAAAAAGGGGAGGGGGTAAGAAGAAAAAGGATACGGTAGAAAAACCCAGATAAGGTTGAACTTATCAAATACAAGGTATGAGGTAAAATATAACTACACATAGAACATGCCTAAACAGTTTAAATAGTTCGCTGGAGATTCCTAGGATCACATTAAGAATATGCTAGTATTACTCGCAGGAAACCTACGCGTAATACTCTGGTGGACAGACCATTCCGGCAACCCCCATAAATTCCGTTACATAAAATAAAAATTTATCCATTAAGACAATACGATAAAATAGCAGAACAGCTAAAACAGTTACAGATATCAGAGTACAAAATGACATAACTAAGAAAAAGGATATGATATGGTCGTCGGAGTATGGACTCAGGGCCAATATGAGAGTCTCGTGAAGGAGGAGGTCAATCCCTGTCATATAGTTAGAGGTTTCTCTGAAGACTGTCCAGTTATCGTAGATAAACCTAGGCAGGGGTGAGAGCCATTATGGAACCTCAAATGCATTATATGTCCTCTGATGCGGTCAGGGGAGGACCAGAGTCTTCCAAGTGGGTGAGAAAGTCTTTGCCTTCTTTAGAATCTCTGATGATTGTTTTACCATTGAAGTCGACTACAGGTTGAGTCTGCCATATCCAACTATTCCGAAATACGGAATATTTTTATGGCTGAGAAAGTGAAACCTTTGGTTTCTGATGGTTCAATGTACACAAACTTTTTCTAAAGCACAAAATTATTAAAATACAGTATGCAATAACCTTCAGGCTGTGTGTATAAGGTGTATATGAAACATAAATGAATTTCATGTATGTACACAAACTTTTTTTGATGGTCAAAATTATAAAAAATATTGTATAAAATGACCTGCAGGCTGTGTGTATAAGGTGTATATAGAACATAAATGCATTGTGTGTTTAGATTTGGGTCCCATTCCCAAGATATATCATTATGGCATGTAATTATTCCAAAATACGGAATATTCCGATATCCAAAATACCCCTGGTACCAAGCATTTTGGATATGGGAGACTCAACTTGTATTAGTTTGAAGGGGAAACCCCAGTGATAGCGAATCCCTCGTGCCCGCAGTGCTCTCGTCAGATCTTGAAAGTTCTCTGCACTTCAAAATTGTAATGGGAGCTAGATCTTGGAAGAATTGTAATTTGATGTTATCATACAAAACATGGGATTTTGCACGTGTCAGAGCTAAGACTCTTTCTTTATCTTTGTAGCTTAGAAAGTGCATGACTACGTCCCTTGGGGGTTCACCATCTCTGGGTTTGGGTCTGAGGGCTCGATGGGCCCTTTCCAGGGCTTAGGTCAGGGAGAACGAAGGAGAACACTTTGTGGAGGTAAGTCTCTAGATTATCCCGGGACACCAATTCTGGGATGCTTCGTATGTGGAGATTGTTTCTTCTTTCTCGATTCTCCAGGTTCTCATTTTTGGTACGGATATCAGCAAGATCCTGGACAATGTGGTCAATGTCCCGATGAATCTTGTTCTGACATTTTTGAAGAGTGTCTCGACGGGATTCTAATTTAGATGTTCTAGTAGATAGGTAGGAGAGATTTGATTTGATAGAGGAAACTGCTTTATCCAGCTTGGATTCTAGAGATTCTTTAAGGTCTGTGATAAGGGATCGCAGTGCCATAATGTCCTCTTTGGTGGACAGGGCTGGGGAGGGTGAATCCTCTCTTTCCGTCTGGGAATGACCGGGGTAAGGAGGATTGGCAGCCGCCGAGGACATGTTCCCCTTAGAAAAATGTTGGGATATATCACCACCAACTCGTTTTCTAGTATTAGCATTTGACCTGTTCATGGTATATATGGGGAGTCGGTTGTCAGGGGAAAGTAAAACGGCTGGGAGAACTTTTGAGCTTAGTTGAATAGTGACAGGGGACCCAATATAGTGGGTGTCTGCAAGTATGCACAGGATTGAGTTGTGAGGCCTTTGTAGAGAAAAGAACCACTGGAGGGCACCGCCCCAAAACTCTCAGGGGGTAATTGATTCAAATTGCATACATATTTATCTCAGTATCACAGATCTATTGTAGGAAGGGGGTGATGTCGCAGGGGTGAGATCTGCTTGAGGGCGAACGATCAAGCCTCCAGGAGTAGGGAGGAGTTGTCAGCCCTCAGTTTCCAATCTGTTGGTGATTTGTAAATAGTATGAAAACCCCAACAAGCTCCTACAGCTTGAGCGGCCATGCAAAAAAAAAGGGTGTTTAATGCCTTCTGCATGTGTGCAGTGACCAGAAAAGCAGGGAGGTACACTCTCAGCTCTCTTGTGGGTTAGGTTATTAGTTGAGGACAGGGTAGGCTGGTACTGACCTTGGTGTGCTGAGTATAGTTCAGCAGTTGAGGGCCCCTGTTACACGTCCCACAGTCTGTCCTTAGGGATGATTCCGGGCCTGTAAGAAGTAGTCACCCTGCAGCATGTCACTGGTGATGCAGAGGTGATTATCTGCTGTATGGAGCCACACAGGTGAGAAAGATAGCAGACCGGGTATTTGCGGTGAGGAAAGGCTGAGTGCCAAGATGGCGGCTCCCTGCTATTGTCACAGGGCTGCTTCCCAGGGCTCGTGGGGGGACAATAGGGGGATATGCAGAGACAGGGTCTTCGTGAAGAGGGGCTGCGGCACCCCGTTTGATAGCAGAGGTCAATGGGGGTGGTCGCGGACTTGCAGGCCGCGCATCACTCAAACTCGAGCCCGCAGCAGGTAGGCCGCACTCGAGTCGGAGGCTCATACCCGCTCCTGGGTCACTTTTCAGCCTGGCCAGCAGCAACGGAGAGCGAAAGGGGCTTAGGGATCACAGTTAGGGGTAGTTTCAGCACGGTGGAGTGCAGACTGGGTGGTATTAAACGTGGGCAAGGCAGGAGCTGCACACATCCACGTCTGCTCGGCTTGCTTGTTGAGCCACGCCCCTCAAAAACCCTTTTTGTTCTGGTGTACAAAAGAAAATTATAAAAGAAACAAGGTATGTAAAGGTTTTATCTAATCTTTACTATTCAAAACTGAAAGTAAACATGCAAAGAAAAATGGTATACATTAACAAAACATAGCTCTGATCAATGTCAATGATGCAATTAGAAAATGTCCATACTTAGGCCCGTATTCAATATGAGGCGTAAAGTCCGTTTCGGCGAAAAAGTATCACGGTGACGTCATTTTGCCAGGCGGAAACTTTTCGCCATATTCAATTTCAAAGACTTTTCGCCTAGGCGGAAAGTCAATGCAATGGACCCGGCAGAAAAGTTTCGCCTATGAATAGCAGGCGGAAAAAAGTGCAGAATTGGGGTTTTGGGGTGCAACGTTTGCGGGAACCCCCGTGCAGCCTTAAGACAGTCCCCTAAAGGTAAACTGCGTCAAAATAATAAAAAAAACACTTAACATCCCAAAAAAGAACTTTTGTTTTGGGGGTGAAAAAAAAACAAAGTTGGGGGACAAAGTTAAAAACTAGAGAAATAGACTTCAGGAGGGTCTCCAAGTATGCCCCAGGTGTTTTTTTTGATTGCAGGTGCTAGCGGAAGGTGGATTTTTCACGATTTATTAAACTTTACTTTAGCAACTTTTAAATATGCTACCCCCCATTTTCAGGTACCCCAAAGTTGCTGGGACCAGTTATTTTCACAAAAACCAAACTGTTAAATGCTATTCTTCACCACTTATTAGAACCACTAATTAGAACCTATTGAGAACATTTAAGTACCCCAAATACCTTCTGCAGGCCTATTCGGGGGTATCCATAGTGATCCCCCATATCAGTGCATCTTTTGGGGGGTATCAGGCTGATTTCCCCATATCTGACAGGACTTTTCACCTGTTTCAGTTTCGCCGGGTGCCGTTTTCGCGTCCTTTGAAATTGAATAGGGCGCGCGCGGAAAGCGTTTTCTCCAAAAACACGCGATGCAGGTGGGACTCCTCAGGTCTCTACAGTGCTCCGCTCTCACCCCTTACCGGCTTGTAGTCTTCTCGCGTATCTCCTCCTGTCGCTTCCGGGTCAGTCACGTGTTCGCGGCCCGCCTGGTGCCGCTGAGGTGTGAGATGTCCGTGGTGGTCTCCAGATCTTCTCTCAGTTAGTGTGAATAGGGGTAGCGCCAACGCGTTTCAACCCTTCTGCAGTCTTCTTCTGGACAATGCAATGTTGCTAAATATCAGATTTTTTATAATCTTGTTGTTTTGTAACTTCTAGCATTAAAATTTTGAATTTAAAAAGCATTTTTTAACACGCATGGATGTGAGAAATCATTGTACTTCAGTTAAGTGCTTACACATTGCTTACTGTTCTGTCACACAGATAAACATATTGCGATTGATATGAGACAAATATCTGATTCAGAGCCGATCGCTCTGACAGAGCGCTTGCTCTGAATCAGGGCTGGTCTTTTTTTTGTTTTTTTTTAGAATGGCCTCCTGGCCACTCGCATAGCTGTGGGTGACCACCCACAGCTATAGCGAGCGGCCAGGAAGATGGTCGCGATGGTCAAGACCATCGGGCTTGCGACGAGACCCTTGTGGTAGGGTCTCGTTGCCACAAGCCCCAGAGAGATTTCGGCTCTAACAGAGCTGAAATCTCTCCCACTGACATCATTCATGATGTCAGTGGGGCCGCCCCCAAACGGAGGCGTTCACATGGGAACGCCTCCGTATGGGCAGCCACTCCCATGGCCCGCCCACCAAAGGGGGTGAGCTGTCACTTAACATTGACAGCTCGCCCCCTTTGTTGCGAGACCCGGAGCGACGGAGTGCCAGTCGCTATCCGGGTCTCGTGCATGCACACTGGCCCATCATCGACCCGAACGCACAGCGATTGCAACCGGGTCTGAATCAGGCCCTCTGTTCCCAAAACACGGTCCACAAGGAACCCCAACAGTTCAGATTTTAGAGATATCCATGGTTGAGTACAGGTGGTTAAATCTAAATGACTTGGGTAATAAAATTAAGTCACATGTGGTCAAGCATGTATATCATTATTATTCTTATTGTTTATTTATATGGCGCCACAAGTGTTAAGCAGCGCCTTACAAGATACATAACCAAGAAAGTGACACAGTAAAATACAATACAATGAAGGACATGGATAATATACATTGATACATTGGTAGCCATAACACCAAATTGAGCAACAGAGCATAAGCACCAAGTGTTAGGTGTCCTAGTGGTGAGTAAGAAGTAGATGAAAATAAAGTAAGGGGAAGCGCAAGAGGGTAGAGGGCTCTGGTAGAGCTTACATTCTCAAGGGGAGGGGCAGACAGACGGGCATGATACAGATGGGGAAGACAAGGAGGAGGGAGCATGTAGTAGCAAGTTAGGATGAGAGCTGGAAAGCATTAAGTAGTGGGTCTTGAGAGCCTGTTTGAAGGATTGTAGAGAGGTGGAGAGTCTGATGGGGAGAGGGAGAGAGTGCCAAAGGTGGGGAGCAGCATGGGCAAAGTCTTGGAGGCGGGAGTGGGAGGAAGTAATCAGTTGGCATGAGAGGCGGCGTGCATTTGTTGAACGAAGAAGGCGGACACGAGAGTGAAGGGAGAGGAGATCAGAGATGTAAAGGCAGAGGAGTGTGTGAGGGCTTTGTAAGCGAGTGTGAGAACCTTGAATTGGGTTCTGAAGGGGAGCCAGTGGAGGACTTGTAAGAGAAGGGAGGCAGATGTAGAGCATTTGGAGAGAAAGATGAGTCGAGCGGCAGCATTGAGGACAGACTCCTGGACTATTAGGGTGCCTTGAGGACCGAGTTCTGTAAGTAAGCAGAGGCAAAGCAGTTGAGATATAATTCAGCTGCACTCGCTTCCAGGTAACGTAACAAATGGAAGACTTCATGACGTTTCAGTACAGTTGGGTAACGTGACTTATTTAACAGAGTTTGATGAAGGATCTAAAAGCTTTAGCTAAAATATATAAAACACTATTAGGGTAAATTGTAAGTACTGTAAATATTGAATAAGGCAGGAGTTAAAGGGCTTTACCTACCAACACAGTGATCACAGCCATTTTGACGGTGACCAATTTTCATGAGCATACCGCCTAACGATTAATTTAATTTGCCACAGGGACTTGTGGCACTTGAGCCTGCAAAATGTCTGCTTCCATTGTGTGTAAATGTCACAGACACTTTCTTTTTAAAACTCTGGAAGGGGCAGGACTTATTATCACTGCTACTCAGGGGTTAAAGTGGGGCGGAACTGCGTTTCGTCACTTCTATTTGGAGACTGTACCAGTTCCGCCTCCTCCAACCCACCTCAGCCCAGCGCCACAGGGAGGGCTCCATTTGCCGGGCGCCCGCTGACATTTTGTTTCCAGCGGGCGCCCCGTTCCCTCCTGGCAGCACCAATTGCAGCCGGAGGCTGGAGCTCACTCCTGAACTCGCTTCCGGCTCCCGCAGTGTGCAGTGCACTATGGGAGACACCTCATGACATCTCTCCCACTCTCCCATAGGTCAAAAGAGCAGCCAGGCGGACCGGAGGCAGCGGATGCAAGAGAGGGGGCACTACTACAAGGGGCATTACTACAGGGGGAACCACTCCTGGGGGCACTGCATAAGGAGCAACACTACTAGGGTCACTGAATAAGGGACACTACCACTGTGGGCACTGCATAAGGGAACTACCACTACTGGGGGCACTGCATAAGGGGCACCACTACAAGGGGCACTGAAAAAAGGGCACCACTACAGGGGGCACTGCATAAGGGGCACTACCACTACTGTGGGCTTGGCATAAGTGGCACTACCACTACTGTGGGCTCTGCTTAAGGGGCACTACGACTACTAGGGGCACTGCATAAGGGGCAACACTACAATGGGCATTACCACTACTGGGGGCACTGCATAAGGGGCACTGTGTGTATTAGGGGTACTACTACTATGGGTATTGTGTGTAAGGGGCACAAAAATTTGTAAAAGGGGCACTGCTGTGTGTCACACATGAATAAGGGACACTACTATGTGGTGTAATGTGAATCAAGATTGTGCTACTGTGTGACGTGATTTAAATTGGGAATACTATTGTGTATCACACCACTTTCTTTTGAGGCCATACCCCTTTTTGGCACAAGCTGCCCCTTTTTTTAAAAAGTGCACACCACTTCTGTAGAACCACTTTAAGCACTGCTGATACTAAATAGATTTTGGCATGCCTTGCTGAGGTGTATTGCAGTCATGTGACGGGACTGACTGCTTCCTCACACTGGAGGGTATATTTACTAAAGTGTGGTGATTTTATAAGTGGAGATGTTACCCATAGCAACCAATTAGATTCTACTTATTTATCTAGTACAGCGATTCCCGACCTCGTCCTCAAGGCACACTACCAGTCCTGGTTTTAGTGATATCCATGATTGTGCACAGATGATTAAATCAAAATAACTGAGGTACTAATTAAGTCACTTGTGTTCAAGTATGGCTATCCCTAAAACCTGGACTGTTAGTGTGCCTTGAGGACCGTGGTTGGGAACCCCTGATCTAGTACCTTCTAGAAGATAATAGCTAGAATCTGATTGGACGTAAGTGCTTTGCTGACAAAGAATTGGAGGACAACTAAAATGTAACATACAAATAGGCATATGCATAAGATCTAATAGCATTCAGAAATGTATGTAAACATTTCAGGACCTTAATTACTGTCCTCTCTATGTTTGCAGAATTTATGTTTAATTAGAAATAACTATTTTATTGTCTACTGAAGTAAATTTTAATACATTTTTTGAGAATGATTTGGTATCATATTGGAATATGCGTGTGTATTAATCCATGTCATAGGGAGTTAGGCAAATTTGAAAACAATTAGCTTTTTTACAATCCTGTTTTTTTTTTTTTTTTATAACTTTTAGCGTTAAAATTTTGAGTTTAAGATGCATTTTTAACACAGATTACAGCGGTTGAGACGCATGTGAACGCAGTTGAAAACTTCCATTCACCTCAATGGGTATGCAGTGAGATGCGGGTAGGAAGGGTTTACACATGCATTCTGCTTAAAACAACTGTTATAAACGGTGAGACTTATATGCGCTTTTACAATTTAACATGCAATAAAAAAAAAAAAAAAAGGGCATAGCAAACAGACTTATGAAGCGCAAGTAAATTACCTAAACATTCAGGTAGAAAATGTGTAATTTATTTACATTTTCAAATAGCAATAGGGCTGTAAATGTAAGCAGCATTTTGTGTTTTTCCATCATTACTTTTAATATGCCCTGTTCCATTAACGGGATGACACAAAGTAAATGAAACAGTTGCTGACACCACCTCTTGTTTCCTGGGCTGTTACTGACAAGTGGTGTCCTTAGTGCAGTCAGAGGGGGTCATTCAGACCTGCTCGTGAGCGGCAGTACGCTCGCAAGCGGGTCGATGTTCCCCCACTGCGCATGCGCACGACGGAGGGAGCTCCGTCGTGCGCATGCGCGAGACCCGGCGAGCGACGGGCTCTCCATCGCTCCGGATCTCGCACCAAAGGGGGCGTGCTATCGATGTTGATTGACAGCACGCCCCCTTTGGTGGGCGTGCCGGGGGCGTGCCTGCCAGACGGAGGCGTTCCCATGGGAACGCCTACCGTCTGAAGCCGGCCCAACTGACATCACTAGTGATGTCAGTGGGAGTGATTTTGGCTCTGATAGCCAAAATCACTCCTCGGCTTGCGGCAGCGAGACCCTACCGCAGGGTCTCCGTCGCAAGCCCAATGGTCGCGATGGTCAAGACCATCGCGACCATCATCATGGACGCTCGCTATAGCTGTGGGTGGTAACCCACAGCTATGCGAGCGTCCATGAGGATGCTCCAAAAAAAGGTAGGAGGGCCCTGATTCAGAGCGAGCGCTCTGGTCAGAGCGTTCAGCTCTGAATCAGGCCCAGATTCCCTGGAGAGCACAGGTGCCATGTTCTGCCTGCAGCTATATAATGACAGTGCAGGGTTAAGTGGCCACCACTCGGCTGTTTGAAGTGAATATAATGGCAGAGATTTCAGATTGCAAGAGATTTTCTTTGCATACTGTAAAGTTGGCCACACACTAGACCAACTTAAGGCCCCCATACATCAGCAATCTGAAAACCACAATTGAACAATTTGAAGATTAATTGCCCGATCTTAGGATTTCCCAATCGAGCAATCTGCTCCCATACACTACAGATTTTTTTCAGTGATTTGCAGATCGATTGCAGCAAACACAGATCTGGCAATCTTGAAAGGCCCATCATTTTGCTAGAAACGGTCTGCAAATCTGCTGATCATGTCCATACACTAGCAATTTACAGCCCCAATCGATCTGTGAAATCCAACATATTGGACAATCTGATTAAACAATTCCAATCACTTTTTGGTTGCAATCTGCGATCTGTGAAGCCCATACATTGCAGATTTTTATACACAATCGATTGCAAATTGCACAATTGCTGCAATCCATCTCTGATGTATGGGGGCCTTTACATCCAACCAGCCAACTAGTTGATTGGTTGGAATGAAAATCTGGTAAGGTATGGGAGTAACTGATGATCAGCAATTTGCTCCTAAATGCTAGAAAACAGATGAAAATGGTCGTCAGACAAGTTTGTTAAATGTTTGATCTAAACAATTTGTTCAAACTACTGTTTTTGTTAATTTTCTGGCGATTGGAAGCAAATTGCTGATTGTCATTTGCTTTCATTCCTTACCAGATTTTCATTCCAACCAATCAACAAGTTGGCTGGTTGGATGCAAATTGGTCTAGTGTGTGGCCAGCTTTAGTATTCCCACTGAATGTACTGCAGCCAGCATCTGCAGGCAGAAAACAGCTCATAGCAGAGAATCAGCTGCACAGTAGATGTACATATAATGTCAAACATATAGGTTAGAGTTTCTCAAGTACCCCCAACAGGTCATGGTTTGTGGATTTCAGTAATCATGCACAGGTGTGTTAATCTATATTGTTGGGTCGCTAAATATCCCACTTGCTCCCTTGAGAACCACTGGCATATGGATATATTTAATAACTACAATGAGTCCAATTGGTTACGGAGTCTAATGCTGGGTCACTGGCCTTCAATAAAACGGCCGATGCACACACAATGTATCGACCAGTGTGTACCAGCGATATGTCCGTGAACGTTGTTCACAGTCACAACACATCGACTGTGCTGCACAGCCCATGCCCACTATATCTGCAGATATATTGGGGCATCGTGCTGTGTGTACGGGCGGTCAGACGACTGCCGTACACTTGCTGCACGGGCCGGCAGTGATTGTCAGTCACGACAGATCGGGCAGTCTGTATGCAGAATATATATATATATATATATATATATATATACAGTCAGGTGCATAAATATTGGGACATTGACAGAATTTTCATATTTTGGCCTCTATTCACCACCACAATGGCTTTGAAATGAAACAAACAAGATGTGCTTTAACTGCAGACTTTCAGATTTAATTTGAGGGTAATTACATCCAAATCAGGTGAACGGTGTAGGAATTACAACGGTTTCTATATGTGCCTCCCACTTTTTAAGGGGCCAAAAGTAATGGGACAAACTAAACAATCCTAAATCTAACTTTCACTTTTTAATACTTTGTTGCAAATCTGTCCATAGGATGTTGTTCCAGAACTGTAATGGCTTTTTTAGATGTTGTTTGGCAAACTCTAATCTGGTCTTCCTATTTTTGTGGCTCACCAATGGTTTACATATTGTAGTGAACCCTCTATATTCACTCTTGTGAAGTCTTCTCTTGATTGTTGACTTTGATACATATACGCCTACCTCCTGGAGATTGTTCTTGATTTGGCCAACTGTTGTGAAGGGGTTTTTCTTCACCAGGGAAATAATTCTTCCGTCATCCACCACAGTTGTTTTCCGTGGTCTTCCTGAGCTCTCCGATGCGTTCTTTTTAGGAATGTTCCAAACAGTTGATTTGGCCACACCTAATGTTTTTGCTATCTCTCTGATGGGTTTGTTTTGATTTTCCAGCCTAATGATGGCTTGCTTCACTGATAGTGACAGCTCTTTGGATCTCATATTGAGAGTCGACAGCAACTGATTCCAAATGCAAATGTCACACCTAGAATTAACTCCAGACCTTTTACCTGCTTAATTAATAATGAAATAACGAGGGAATAGCCCACACCTGTCCATGAAATAGCTTTTGAGTTGATAGTCCCATTACTTTTGGCCCCTTAAAAAGTGGGAGGCACATATAGAAACCATTGTAATTCCTACACCGTTCACCTGATTTGGATGTATTTACCCTCAAATTAAATCTGAAAGTCTGCAGTTAAAGCACATCTTGTTTGTTTAATTTCAAAGCCATTGTGGTGGTGAATAGAGGCCAAAATATGAAAATTCTGTCAATATCCCAATATTTATGCACCTGACTGTATATATCTGCAGATTAGTGGAGCTGCAGATAATGTATATTGTTTAGGTGTGTTTTTTTTTTTTTTTTTTTTTTTTTTTTAGCATCAGGTTTAAGTAAAAATCATTAAAAAACATTTATGAGATTTACTCTTCAAGTAGGGTGCATTATTATTTAAAGCATTCAGCAAAAGACAAGCAGGCATGCATAAGGGATGTTATCTTTTCAGGAATAGACTGTTTAATCTCTAAAGTTGAAGAGATGTTACACCAACTGATCTTCAAGAGTAAATGGGATTTCTGTGTAAAGAAGATTACATTGGGACATGTGTCTGTAAGAAAAATATGTAGTTGTCTAAAGTATTCTGCTTAATCAGATCATCATCTTATTTATACAGAAAAGAGAACAGGTTTATATTAATAGTTGTCAATTTCAACTCTCTATCCAGGGATGTACTGGGGCTCTAAATCAGCCCTGGCATCCCCTTACGTGTGCGCATACGGCACACGTTCATGTATAAAGGGGGTGTGGCCTCACCTCACAGGGCCGTGGTTACAACTCAATGGGGCGTTCTATGAGTCACGGGGGCCTGGTCTCACGGCACACCCCCGTCTCTCAGTATCTCGGTTGAGCAGAGCGCTGGGAGGCGGAGCTGCTTAGACAGGCTTTCAGACCAGATCTTCTGGCATTTGCCATACGGCCAATCCGGCCTTGTCTATCTATACTGCATAGATGTGTTTGAAATTGAATACATATCTCTGGAGTGCCATGCTTCCTACAAACACCAACATGTTTATTCAAACACACTTTGGTGTTTGAATATATCTTTGGGGTGTTGTGCTTTGTACAAACCTGCAGTTACATCATCTATGGGGAATCGGTATGATATCCCGGCTGCCGCATGGCCGGGAGTTCGAATCCCGGCAGCCCGACAAAACAGCAGAGCCCGGCAGCGGAAGCCCGACATCACTGGAAATCCCGATCGTGGTAAGGTATCTACTAATCTAACCTAACCCCCCTAACCCTCCTTAGGGGTGCCTAACCCTAACCCGCCCTTCCCAGCCACCTAAACCCAAGTCCCCCGAGGGTGCCTAACCCTAACCCTTCCGGGGGGGTGCCTAACCCTGGGTGCACCATGCACCCAGAATCGCATCTGCAGTGTCTCCTGGCCACTCCATATGGCAGACTGCAGCCTTAATAGCTCCCCGGAGCATCCTGAGGATGCTGTGAGCAGTACTGTTGTATCAGTTGCTGGTGCCCCCCCTCCCCCATGGCATGATGTCATGCACTGAGGGGGCGTGACCAGCACAAGGCACCACAACTCAAAGTTATGCCGCTGGCCACAGCACCACCTCTAATTTTAATTAAAAAAAAAAAACACTCTGTGCGCGTGCAGCTGTATGTGTCAGGTGTAATTACTAAAGGAAAGGAATGTGTACTGATAACAGTACAATTTCCACCGCTAAATTGTTTTGTGCACCACAGGCGAGTTCATTGCTAGTGTGATTACTCTCCCTGTTACCTATCCCGTTTCTTATGCTGGGCATACAATATACAATTATCTGTCAGATATCTGTCTGGTTGGAATGAAAATCTGGTAATGTATGGAAGTAAATGACAATCGACCATTTGCTCACAAACACTGGAAAACTGACAAAAATGGTCGTTCAGACAAATTGGTTAAAACACACAAATTTAACCAATTTGAACAAATCTTTTTTGTCCGTTTTCCAGTGTTTAAACCATATGATCGACTGTCATTTGCTCCCATACATTACCAGGTTTTCATTCCAACCAGCCAGATTGGACAGATGAATGCAGGAATGCAGGACTATGAAAAAAAGTAGAGTGGCACAAAGTGGATCGAATTATACGTACTGTGTAGGTAGGATGTTTAGAAGACAGACGATCTATGTCTGGCATTAGGTATTACCTTTATAGTGGTGAAGTGGGTATAAACATCCACTTAGAGAGTTTCTTAATTGTCTTGAAAAAGATACACACTGATAGGTATCGAAACGCGTTGGCTGTCTAAAGAGAAACTTTATTGGGGACTAAGGACCTTGCGGAGGAATGGATCAGCACCCCTGGGGCGCCGTATTTGTCGCATCCTGACATTCGCTTGTTTGTCTACTATTCATTTGGTAGACCATACCATCTGGTGAGAGGCCATTGCCCCCTATTGATCTTATTTTGTTTGATGTACTGTTTTTGGAAATAAATGCAATATTACACTATGGGATACCCCTCTCTTTGATAAATGTTTTCATGTATACTGGACGGAAGAAAGGGTGGAGAAGTATGAGAAAAGAGTAACAGTGGTTGACTACAACATTTACCTGTTCTTGTATATGCCTCAGTGTCTACATATATAGGTAGACCACATCTTCTGGTAGGCAAAATATTTAGGAAGCAGATTTAAGAAATTGTCTTGTTAAAACAGGTTACACTATTGTAGTTTTCTTCTGAGTCCATATTTAAATCCATCATTTATGGAGTTTGAACTACACTGAGAGATAAGGCTCTTGTGGAAATCATCTTAGCTCCGCAGGCTCTAATTGGTGAAATAATTTATTGTATATTATCTCGGGAGTGTAAGGTGAACACAATAAGGATATACATAATAAGGATCCATTGGCAGCTTTTTCAGGAGCGCACGAATTAGAAACACATTTGTTTTATTTTGAGATTGGACAGATATCTGATATATAATTGTATAGTGTATTCCCAGCTGAAGAAAAAAAAATGCTAGGGGCCTGACAAGAGTGGACGCACTTTAGAGCAGCTCCTGTCGGTCAATTAATAAATAACCCCTTTCTGACCTCCTGAAGGCTTCTTCCCACTCCTGAGTTGCACCCCTGACACTACACTCCTGGGGGTTCGGTCCACGGAGTCGTCGGGGGTACTTTTAAGTGCCTTTGCGGATTGTGGCCTGATCCCCCTCCTTCAAGAAGGGGCCTCGATTTGGGACTGATCGCGGCAGGGTCCCTCCATCAGCCCACGGTACGGAACACAGCTGGTCTTGACTCCTACCCTGCCCTCCCACACTGTGAGTACCCGCTTACCTGTGCTTCCTCTCCCGTCAGTTCAGCGCTGTCTGGTTCCGACTCGGGAGCTGTACACGCCAGCTGCTCCAGCACACAGCGGCCGTTACTGTGGCGGCTGACTCCCGGTGGCATCCCCTTCTTGCAATAGCCCCTCTGCCCTTGGATGGTGGCTGATCACCTACTGCCTTACGACTGCTCCACCTCAGTTTAGTAGGAGCCGAGTGCACAAGCTGGTGCCCCACACGGCTTCCCTCCCTCCAGTGACACTTGGGCTGTTGGCAGGTCCTCACCCAGTGCCCCTCACTACATTACTTCAGCCTCCTGTCGACTTGAGGCTGCGGCTGTACCCCCCATGGCCTGGGCTGATCCCTGCATCAAGCCAGCGGCCAAAGTGGCGCCCCGTTATCAGGGCCTACTAAAGCTCCAGAAGGTGCGGACTAAAGTTGCGGCTGGACGGGGGGCACGGCCGCTTCCGGTTTGCACACGACTGCAGCACAGGTCCACTGCTGCCTACCCATGGTCCCCGCCACCCAGCAAACACCCAATTTACCCCCAGCTGAGGCATGCAGGCTCCCCTGCTCCTGAAAGAGCTCTCTCCCCCCTGAGGGCATGGGCCTGATCTGCAGCCGCCGGTGGCTGTGGCAGCTGCAAATGTATGATTGAAGGTGTGAAAGGGCACCCAGATTCTCTCCTAAATTGCCCATAGGCTACATTCCACCTGAGAAGCAGAGGGCAACCTTTAGCTTCTAGAGCAGGGGTCTTCAAACTTGGCCCTCCAGATGCTGTGGAACTACACATCCCAGCATGCACTGCACATAGTTTTAGCATGCTGTTATATCAAAAAGGTGGTAGTGCATGCTGGGATGTGTAGTTCCACAGCAGCTGGAGGGCCAAGTTTGAATACCCCTGTTCTAGAGCCTCCACCTTAACTGTGACCGATCAGCGAGCCTTCTACACAGACGATAGACAAAGCTGCAGGGCAGGTTTTCATGAAAACCCCTGCCATAACGGTTCCAAATTCTACAACTCTACATCTCTTGCACCTGCCTCCTGGTGATCATTACCAACCTTTCTATATTGTGGAAAGGGATAGCCTCCGTTTTGATACCTATGAATGTGAGAAATGTGATTCAATCTGATTAAAGAATGAGGTCTCTCTCAGGGTAATGCTTTCCCCACCCATGCAGTGACCTGCACCCCTTGAGTCACTATCCCCACAAAGAGTTGTGACACGTCTCTCTGGCTCAATTTGGTGTTCCTCATTTTACTCATGACTATGCCATCTAGGAAAACAAGAGAACACAAACTGCCAAAACCAATCCGCTTTCCGGCTATGCCTCAATCCAAAGCGGGACAGATGCCATCCCCAGCATTGGGTTCATCCTCTATGTCTGCTGCCCGAGAGACTGTTTTCCCGGCTGACTTGGGTCTAGACCTGGATGTAAACGCTTCCCTTAACGGTTCCAAGTTTTTGCGGCATTCCGTGCTGATGAGCTGAAGGGTGTGGACACCTCTATACAATCTATCCGAGCTGACCTTATGGGGTTGGGAAATTTAACCGACAATCTAGAAGTGAAAATGCAGGTACTGATATGATCTTATAACGATCTTCTCACAGCCCATGCTGACCTCCAAACCGAAGTATCATCCATGAGAGATAGAATGGCAGATATGGAAGATCGATCACGAAGAAACAATTTGAAGATTCGTGGCATCCCAGATTCAGTGTCAAACGCAGAATTACCTGATTACGTTTCAAATTTGTTCCTCAGGTTGGTTCCTACGGCATCTCAAGACCTGATAATCGATAGGGTCCACTGCCTTCCCAAACTGAGAACAGGACCAGGCAATTTTCCGTAAGACACATTAATGCGGGTCCACTTTTTTCACTTCAAAGAGCAAATTCTACGTGCTGCACGCCAAGCTGAAGGCACTGACGTTCTGGGGGTCTTCAAATCTTTCCAGACCTGTCTGCTGCCACTATCAAAAAGGCGCTCATTCCACTAAATTACCACAGCTCTAAGAGACAATGACATCACATATCCATGGGGGTTCCCCGTGAAGCTCCGGGTTAGTTACGAGTCCTCCTCATATACTATTTCCAACGTAGAGGCTGGAGTTAAGCTTCTGGCGGAATGGGATATTACAGTGGCTAGCGGTCAAGTATCCAAGGACTGGTCTAAAGCCACGTGAGAATACTTCACTCTCACAGTTATTGTGTTGATTATGTTGAATACATTTCAATGATGTTTCTCTATACAATCAGGGATTTCGCATAAGATAATTATCTCTTATGTCTGTTCTGCATTGATATTTTATGTGTTTACACTATAATGAGCAGTAAAAAGGTGATTATATGTATACCATGCTAGTTTAAGGAACTCATTCACTACTAATAAAGGGAAAGAGGGACTATACATGCGTTATTCTCCCATTACCTTTGCAAAGTTATAATCTAGGGTTCCTCTTCGGTGTATTTTCATTCGACTAGCTTTGTTTAATGTTTATTAGTTATGGTGTCTTAAGCTGTGCATACTTTAAAGTTTTGGGTACTATCATTAATATTGTAGTTTTGTGTGTTTAGCGACTCCACGTTTATTTTGTTTTTTGCGTGTGTGACATTGTGATAGTATATATCTGGTAATGGCTATGGTGCTAATTTTAACCCCTAATGAGGTTCTGAATGGTTACTACGCACTACATCTCAATGTACATTATATAATTTCTCATATGCTTATGTCGTTCACTTATTTTGGTTTTTAGTTATTGAACACTGCATGGGTGGTCTATGACAGGCCACGTTCCACCATGTTTTTTGTTTTTTCTTCTTTACGGCAAACATTGTAGCCCCATCCTTTTGGGCTCTCTCAGTTTTCCTAATGTTTTCCCCTTTTTATTATTTATAGTTTTATTGTTTTCCTTGATATCTCAAGTTGCTAAACCTCTAGCGGACGCCTTGGAATCATATCTAGCAACTAATAACACACAAGACACTTCCATCCCAACACACAAGCTCTCGTCTTAAGAGACAATATTTGCTCAGACAATCTGAATTAGAATTGCACTTCGCTCAGGTTGACCCTCTAAATAGAGCCCGTCCTTCTCGCCTCCTCAAAAGGGTGTAGGGTCTCTATCTGAAACCAGCTTCAGAAGCTATTTTTAGCTCGTATGAAATCTGCTTTAACTATATACTTCAACAAAAATTCTATAATTCAGGGAATAAGGCAGGCAAGTTCCTAGCATGTAAATTGCGTAAACGTCAGGCCAGAAATAGAATTGAATATCTTATCACACCCAATATTAAGAAACTACTTAACCCTGCTGAGATCGCCAACGCCTTCGCTAAATATAATGCCGGACTATATAACCTTCATACTAACAGTACTACGACAGAGCCATCTGATGCTTCTATTTCTTCGTTTCTACATAACCTTACATTTTCCTCAGTTAGGAGAGGAGGCCTTGGCCGCTTTAAACGCTCCTTGGATTGAACAAGAAACTTTGACTGTTATTAAAAGGTTTCCAGCGGGGAAGTCCCCTGGTCCGGACGGGTTTACCAACTTATTCTATAAGTATTTTGCGAGCTATACCTCCCACTACTTGCCCAAACTTCTGCCCAATAGCCTTACTCAAATCCGATATTAAAATTTATGCCAAAATGTTAGCCATACGTTTTTTCCCCTTTAATTCCCCATTTGATCCATCCGGACCAGGTGGGTTTAGTTGGTGGCAGACAGGCATCAGACAATGATCTGGCAGAACTGATGAGGCAACGCAAGGAGTTCATTCTTCTATCTCTAGACGCTGAGAAGGCGTTTGATCACCTGAGAAGGCATTTTCTATACGAAATCACTACTGCGTTTTGGTTTTCGGGGGGTTGTGTTACAGTCTATTAAGGCTCTATACAGCAACCCTACAGCTAGGGCTTATAGCAATGGCTTTTTATCATCCCAGTTAAACATTAGGAATGGTACAAGACAGGGATGCCCCCTTTCCCCACTGATGTACATATTCGCTATCGAACCACTTGCTTCAGCAATTAGAAATTCTCCATCATTTCCTGGAGTAGAAGAAGACATGACTACACACAAATTATGTCTGTTTGCAGACAATATTCTTTTGTTTGTAACCAGCCTGGTTTCTTCGTTGCCTACCCTTCATGAACTACTAGACAAATATAGGGCAGCTTCTCTGTATAAGCTCAAAACCACCATGACCAAGGCTCTGCCTTTTAACATCTCTGATCTACGGCCCACAAGTTGCCAGTCACCATCATGAGAAGCTCAGGTGGGACAGGACTGAGAAGAGAGTTCAGCCAATCCTGTAGATCCACTTGGGGGAATTTCCAAATCGGAGCAGGAGGGAGGGAAGATCCTCGGGTTCCTTTGTAACAGAATTTCCCATTGTGGGAAACTTTTAGACTAAATAGGAGGCCCAAACAGTACTTTATATTGAACTTGCAGAGTTCCGAAGTCAGAGATTGTAATGCTCTCCTGCTTAGAAGGGTCACCCAAGAAAGATACTGAAAAATTTGAATATGCTGCCCATCATCCAATCGTCGCACTTTACGAAGGATGTCCTCCTTTTGTGTATAATAATGCAAGCGGCAGATAACTCTCGGATGGTCAGTCGGAGCACCCTTAGGCCAAAGGGCACGGAGAGTTCTGCTAGCCATATTCCTCCCAGACTACTGATGCTCTTTAATCAGTCCCTGATTAATGAAGAAAAAAAAAAAGCCTATAGTACAGAGGATCCATATCAGTTTCCAGCTTAAAAAGAAAATCCGATGAAGGTTCTACATTTTACAAGCTCAGGGTGAAAGAGTAACCTGATATAATCCCACAGCTGAGCACACACATATAATACTGCACATCTCACAGATGTGGGTCTTTCTGAAACAAAGCCAAGTCAAGAATGAGAAAAAGGTTTGTTTTATTTTTCTAAACATCACTAGAATTTTAATTTAATTTTTTGAGTTATATGGATTATAGTACTAGACGGCTGTTCCCCATATACTACTATAAATGGCAAGCAGCACAAAGCTGCATTAAGCATTGCTTTATCTATAAATGTTAAACATGCAACCCTATGTGAGCTCTAACATGTCAGTACATGGAACAACAGCTTATAAAATAATGCAACTGTTTTTGTCAGAGGAATATTCTTTACTTTTCATTACGTATTTGATATATTCACGCTCTCAAAAATATGTGGCACTGCAGGTATAAAATGTTGAGGTTTAGGTGTATATTTACTAAAGTGCAGGTTTTTAGAAGTCGAGATGTTGCCCATAGCAACCAGATTCTAGCCATTATCTTCTAGAAGGTGCTAGATAAACGTCAAGTAGAATCTGCAAACAAAAAGTATGGTGGTTGCTCACATCAGCTTAATGACAATGCACAGGTGCTTGTAAAGGGCGGGGTTTACACTGAACCACAGAGAAAAAGGAAGATTCCCTCCAGCACACTGCAGCAATATCAACAAAAATACTTGAATCCTACATAATAATAGAAATTCAGGAGATATTAGTTACATACATTTGCAAATATATGAATAAGCGCCAGGCAAGCGTCAAGGCTCCTCTATACTGGCGTTCCTAACATTAAGGGGTTCATGTCCGAGGCACAAGGTACTCCAAAAAATTCCAGCCAAGGACCATCCCCAGGGCATCACACGAAAAGGGGAAAGAAGGTGATAGTGAAGTGTAAAGTATAGAGGTGTAAAGATGATCAATAAGTGTTAATAAAATGAGGAAGAATTAAAATGACATAAATAATAAACAAATAGAATCTGATGGGCAACATCTCCACTTCTAAAAACCCGCACTTTAGTAAATATACCTCTTAGACTTAAGAGGGGTGTGATCAAACTCAAATCTAAATTGCAGTGTAATAAAGCTGTCCAGCATTTGTGGGCTACATGCAAAAGCAGGTGGTATTTACCCTGCATGCAAAAAAAGTAAAATGTATTTGCACCTCTTGCAGTGAAACATGGTTTGCCCAGGCGCACAGTTTTTTTTTTTTTTGCTTTACTCCCGACTCAGAATTAGGCTCTATATGCACAAAGAGCCTGATTCAGCAAGGTTCGCTATTGCCATGACGGACACAGACAGCCAATTGTTGCGTACTGTGCATGCATTGCAGTGTCATCTCCAAGCGCCACTGAACCGGCCAATTGGGAGGCATGCGGCACAATCCGGATTATCGTGACCCGGATCGCACAGTTTACACAGCAGGGTGCCACGGGAACGACCCATGGCGAACCCTGCAAAGTACCCGAGTTGGATCCCCGAGTCCCTGGACCCAGGTGGATTCATTTCCACATTAAAAAAAAAAAAAAACTGAACCGGATAGAAAACAGCCACCAACTGACACAGTATAATAATTTATATTAACAATAAAAGATTTAGCTACACAGTAAAAACAACTGACTAGTCATCGCAAAAATGTATCTGTTCAGTCTGGAATATACATGATCATACAATGAACTAGCACGGTGATTCACAAACTTTTTCGTATCATGGCACCCTAGAGTATCAGCATTGTTTTCACAGCACCCCTATGCCAAACGTTTGTTATTGAGATATTCAGAAATAAAAAAAACGTAGTAAAGTGAAGTAAATTGTGTTTACCAGTCATCCTTATGCTCAGTTATGTGGTGGTGGACAGGTTTGTGCTTCTGTTTCTCCACATTTTTACATTACATTGACGAAAAAAAAAAAAAAAAAATTATTTGGTGCTGGACCACCAACCTGAGGCACCCCCTGCAAGTGTCCCGAGGCACCCCAGGGTGCCACGGCGCACAGTTTGGGAACAGCTGAACTAGCATATAAAATAAATGACACAAACCATACATACATGAAATATGAACCATAAAAATGGTAGTGAATAAAAGTCCAGCTGGATATGTATAAATGAGGCAGATGAAATCAGTAAGTATAGACTGGATAAGGAGAAATGGAGGATCATGTAAAATGTCAATGGACTGCTTAATGTCCGTGTGTAACATATGAGAGTTACCTTCATCTTAGTTTCATAGCACAAGCATCGGCTGCTTTAATAAATTCCTTCAAACACCAAAAGAGACTTTGTTAGTGATCCTGTGTTGTAGCGCTCTGCCTCAAATGTCCTGACGGCTAGAATATTGGGACCAGGTGCTGTAGTAGTAAGCACTAAGGCATGCAGTGTGCCAGGATCAGCAGATACGCCACGTCTTAGTGAATCACAAACCTCAATTCATGGTACTTGGTGGGAAGGAAAGCCTCTTGAGCTCAGTCTGGACAACGTGAAGGTAAGCAAGGCAGCAAATAGTTTTGTCCACCACTTTGAGAAACTCGAGCATGAAAAAGTCCAGTTTCTCCTTATCCGGTCTATACTTAGATTTCATCTGCCTCATTTATACATATCCAGCTGAACTTTTATTCACTACCATTTTTATGGTGCATATTTCATGTTGTATGTATGGTTTATGAGTCATTTTTATATGCTTGTTCATTGTATGGTCAGCAGCGCTGATTCCATGTATATTCCAGACTGAACAGACACATTTTTGCAGTGACTACTCAGTAGTTTTTACTGTGTAGCAAAATATCTTTGTTACAATAAATTATTATACTGTGTCAATTGGTGGCAGTTTCTATCCAGCACAATTTTATTTACTTTTTAATGTGTCTCTTTGTGGAGTTGGCATAGTTTCTCCTTCATTTACTGCAGCAAGTTGTTTCAGCACATTGGTAGTTTCAGGCGCTGAAGAGACTGTTTTTGATCCACTTGCAGACAAAAATCCTGGGATTTTTAGGTCGGTGTAAAATGGGTATTAGTGTGCCTTGAGGGCTGAGGATGGGAAACACTGCCCTAGAGGTTGCCTTACCATGTCCTTTACGGAGGATGAGGCTTAGATAATTACATACAAACCAATGCCCTTGAAGACACCTAAAAAGCATAAATAAGCAGTGCCACTATTCAGGCTGCTGCATGGATTAGAAAGTTAAATTCTAAGGTTTAACTAGCTTATAAAGCCTGAGTTATCTAATTGGGAGCTCATCATAAAAAGAATCCACACTCTATACTTAAGACTGCCCATGATGAAACTGAAGCGTTTTCTCTTCTACATATCTGATAAGCACAGAAAAAAAAAAAAGATTTGCCCCCCAGCACACTGCAGCAAAAACAATACTTAAATCCTACTTGATAATAGCGATTCAGAGGTATTAGTTACATACATTTGCAAATATATGAATAAGCGCCAGGCCAATCGTCAAGGCTCCTCTATACTGGCGTCCCTAGCATTAAGCGGTTCACGTCTGAGAAGCAAGGCACCCCAAAAAACTTCCAACCAAGGGCCATCCCCAGGGCATCACACGAAAAAGGGAAAAAGGTGATAGTGAAGTATAAAGAAAAGATGTGTAAGTATAAATCAATAAGTGTTAATGAAATGAGAAAGAATTAAAATGACACAAATAATATACAAACAAATAGAGAAGTGATAAAGGTATTCTATGTGAATTAAGTGGTGATGCCATGAGAAAGGCCCAGTCAGAACCCCCCCGGGGGCCCCACTCCCAAATGCTCACCCCAAAATAATTATTGCTACATAATGGTAGCACCCACTCTGGGTCATATAATTACAATTGATGTACTGCATGATAACAGTACATATAAAAGCTGAGAGCTAACTTACCTTGGAGGTACCCCAAAAAACCTCCACATGGCACTATCAGCATCAGCACATCCTCCTAATGCTGACTGCCTTCATGCCTCTCCAAACTTGCAAAAAAAATTTTTTTTTTTTTGCAAATATCCGACAAGCAATAGTTTGAATAAACCAATAATTATATACTTTAGGTAACAACGCAAGGAAACTTCTCGGTAACTCATGGGTTAAAACAAGATCAATCGAATTAAACACTTGTCTGGTGTCAGAGACTAGGTTTTTCAAACCACTTTGCTCTGTTTTACAAGGGACTCTATAATCTTAAGAATGCCAATACTACCTCTCAGCGACAGATATTAATGCATTAAGATTTAATACATTTACCTGCTCTACCCCCTGACAATGCAGAACCTCTGCTCTGCATGGATGTTAGAAAGGCCACCAAAGCTAAAAAGCACCTTAAGCACCTTAACAGTATATCCAAGCTTGAACACAGGTGACTTAATTAGTACCTCAGTCAATTTGATTTAACCACCTGTGCTCAGCCATGGCTCTCTAAAATCTGACCTGTTGGGGAGCCTTGAGTACAGTGTTTGGGAACCTCTAAATTAAGCTCAAGAATACAGCAACCAGAAGTGACCTTTTTCCTAAAGAAATGTTAGAGACCCAATCACCACAATTCCCAAGCCCTGCCAAAACAGCCCAAAAGCACTTCTCATTTTGGATATTAAAATATTTGCAAAACTAATAGCTAATCAGCTTAATCCACTTCTGCCCTAGGTAGCTAAACAAGATCAGGTGGGATTTGTGTTGGTTAGATAAACACCTTATAAATACGAGAAGAGTCTAAGTTACTAGCACATCACACCTTTAACCCTGTATATTTGTTCCTATTTTTATAGATGCTGAGAAAGCAGATGATAGATTGCAGTGGTTGTACATGGCTAAGAGGTCCAAGCCAGGTTTGTTTGTTTTTTACAGGCAATACTTATTCTGTATGAAAACACCTCAGCTCAGATTTCTAGCAATGAGTTCCTATCCACAACTGTTGACATAAACAACGTGATCAAATAGGACTGTCCTTTGTCGCCACTTATTTTTTGCCCCGATTATAGAAATAATGGTGGAAAAAATAAATAAAATCAACTAAATTAATCACAAGTATCACTGGGTCTATTTGCAAATCACATCCTGGGTTCCTTCACAAATCCTGAGAACCATTACCAGTCAGTCAAATAGTTTTGCTAAATTTAGTACAGAATGATTAGTCAGGATCTGTTGCAACTTAATTTTTTATATATATATATATATATATATATATATATATACATATACACATACATATATATATACATATATATATATATATATATATATATATATATATATATACACACATACATACATACACACACACAAAACCCCCCTTCTAACGATATCTAGAATACAGACCTCCTCAGCCCCATCAACCATAATAGATTGCATTTAATCAGTTCTCTTAAATACAAATTTATATTACAATTTTTCACTTTTGTCTGGAAGGGGAAATGTTCACAACTTGAGAGGAAGAGTGTTTTAACATTACTAAGAAGTTTAGGTGCCCCTTAATAACAATCACTGACATGTCCATTCAGTCAGCTCCCAATCCTACTGTGAATTTGAACACTCATTTACCAGTCTTTCAATACACGCGGTTTAACCAAAGTCAATCTTTCACACACACTTGAAATATAGTTATAGAATTCATGGGTGGGTATTTTGTATTGGCTCTGTAAATCCAAAACCGGATTCAATTGCAGCCAATTCAATCCTCCACCCTTAAACTTCCCCTGAAACCCAGTATTCTCCCCAGGCTGTTTTCTGCGGTCACATCGCCCGGCAGAAACAGCCTACCACCCGGCACTTTCCCCCGCCGACCCCTGCTGTGGAACGCTGGCCTCTGAAGTGACCAGAGGATAAAGAAGCCTCCGATCGCTTCAGAGACAAGCGTTCCCAGTGCCTGCTGGACCTAGTTAGGTGCAGTCAGAGCGAGGCAGCGGGAGTGGCGAGCAAGTTAAGGTAAGTTCTGGGCTGGGACCGGGACCAGTCTGGGGGCACTGCCTAAGGGGCACTATAAGCCTGGGGGCACTGCCTAAGGGGCACTATAAGCCTGGGGGCACTGCCTAAGGGGCACTATTTAAGGGACCCTATTTAAGCCTGGTTAGCACTGCATAAGGAACAAAATTTAAGCCTGGTGGCACTGCATAAGGGGCCAGTCTGGGGGCACTACTTCAGCCTGGGGGCACTGCATATTAAAATGATAGGAGCTGAGCTGATAACATTTTCAGAATTAACTGCAATAGTAAAGTACAATCTGGATATTGTGTCTATAATTGAGTCATATCCTGGATACTCTCATCAGCTGCAACTTGGTGACCTGGCCATGAGTATATCCTCCCCGTCTACCCCATCTGTCTCACACCCGTTTGTCTGCCGTACCCTTTTAGAATGTAAGCTTTTGCGAGCAGGGCCCTCTACCCTCTTGTGCTTCTCCCTTTACTTTAATCTACTTTTTACTCCCCACTAGGGCACCTAACACTTGGTTGCTCATGTTCTGTTGCTTATGTGGTTGTTATGGTCACTAGTGTGGCAATGTATATTATCCATGTCCTTGTCCTGTATTGTACTGTAAGTCTTGTCACCTATTTGTTTTCATACATTGTAAAGCGCTGCGGAACACTTGTGGCACCATATAAATAAATGATAATGGCAAAGCAAAACTACAAGGGGCAACATATAAATGGGAAAACTACAGGGGGCACTGTATAAAGGGCACAAATACAGGGGGCACTGTATAATGGGCACTTTTGACTGAAAGCCAGTGGGGGAGCAGCCTTAGACCTGTCGGGCTGGAATGGTAAGGGAGATACCCCTTTTCCCGATGCGTGCATAATCGCGAAGGCCTCCACCCATCTGGAAAAAAATTCTGGGGAGAACACTGCAACCCATGTTCTTTCTTTGCCAAACCATAAGGGCGGTATAACAGTACTTAATCTATGTTTTTTTGAGGGGGTTTAGCAATTCAGAATTTGTGGGCAGAAATGTTTTAATGAATCCCCTGGTTACTGGAATAGGACTTACCCTTTTACCAGAAATTACACTTCTCAACATAAATCATAGTAGAAATATAATGAGTCATATCCTTTATTGATACTAGGTCATCCCTAGCTCAATACTAGAATTTAAAAAAATAAATAAATAAATACCCCCCTTATCTTTCTCCAAGATTGTTCCCAATATTTGGAGAGATCCTAGGGGGTATATTTACTGAAGTGCGGGTTTTTAGAAATGGAGATGTTGCCCATAGCTAATAATCAGATCCTAGCCATTATCTTCTAGCAGGTGCTAGATAAATGTTAAATAGAATTTGATTGGTTCTAAAAACCTGCACTTTAGTAAATATATCCTTCAGAGTGTTGGTACCAGGATTACAGCAAATGACATCACCTCATAATGAGGAAATCCCATACTACAACATTAAAACATGTATTAAGTTTACTTTCATAGCTTTATACATTTGTGAGTTAACAGCAGTGCAGAAAGCTTCGCAAAATATGTTAAGTCATGCAGCATCCATTATATCCTCATGTACTAGAGGCTAAAAACACTCATTAAGTATTTTATGGACATGCCAAATGGTCTCCCTGTATTAAAGTTAAGCAGTAAGAATATTGTAATACAGGTTTACCTGCCTGCATTATATAGTTGCCATGTAACACGTAGCACGCCAAGGTGCTAGATAAGTGTTAAGTAGAATCTGATTGGTTGCTATGGGCAACATCTTCACTTCCAAAAACACACTTTAGTAAATATACCCCCTAGATTTCAAACACTCCACCTCGGCTTCATCGCCTGATAAAATATTACACTGAGCATCTTACCCCGCCACGTTCCTATTTTAATTTATGTTGGGTTCCTGTTTCTCAATGTGCATTCAGCTCATTTTCTGTTCTTATGTCTAATTGTCACATTTCAAATCGAATGTAAACTTTGACCCTGCCAACAACTCTTGTTTATCCCAGTTCACTCCATACCTTATTTTTCTTGTTCTTATTACATTTTTACCAGGTTTGTTGTCAGTTTTTATATGCTGTATTGTAAAATGGTTTCATAAAAGTTTACGTTAAAAAAAACTAAAACTTATTTATATAAATCTAAAATATTATACTTCATTTTTCATTTGAAAAATCGTTCAACAGGCATCAGTTTGGATTTAATAAAAAAAAGTTTTATTATATATCTTTATGTATATAATATATTTCTGTACAAGACCAAAACCTCTATATACAAGTTAAAATATCACAAAAATTACAGAGCTAACAACAATACTGTCCAAAATATGGTTTGTGTATGAACATTAAAAAGGTACACAAAAAAAAAAAAATTAAAAACAAAAAAGAAAAAGATAAAAAAAAAAAGGAGTTCTCCTTTTCTAGTGCTTCCAAAGCACAGCGGGTGCAAGGCCACCTGACGAGTCTCCGTCCTGCTCACAGGATGAAAGAAGTCGGGGACCTGGGGAGTCTCAGGTGCACTTTCTTAAAGTCTGCAGACAAAACAGAAGAGAGTCTGAGGTAGTTTGTTTAGTGACCCATAGGGGGATACAGTCACAGGGCTGTCTTTGATGTCCCTCAAAACAAAATGTCAGTCTATTCTGAAAATGGGACAAGCTACCTCATGTACTCGTAGATGCGCCATGCAGAGCTCACCACCAAGATCAGAGACAGCCAACTAGAGGTCCTCCAGATATTGAACGACAAGACCTGGCATGCCTAACTAATTGCCAATGAATGACTGCCAGTCCAGGCACCCCGGGACTCAAAAGTTGAACGTCACCTGGAAAACCACCAATTAACGTCTACTGTTCATGGTGCTGACCTGTGCTAGTGCATTGTTTTGCCTCTCGCTCCCTCAAGTGCTCTCTACAGCATTAGAATAGTGTACTACTGACAAATAAGTACATTCATCACCTGTTGGGAGGGCCACCAATGGTTATCGTTTCCAGCCTGCTCTGTGGGCAGCACCCTCCACACAGAAAAAGCCTCACAGTTCATAGTTAAGTCCTGAAGCCCAGAGCAGCTTCTTAAACCTGTCCCTTCCGTTGCTTGTCCTCTGTCTCTGGCCAGAAAGTGTCCCGAGATGCAAGGTGTTGGAGGTCACCATGTCCTCTCTCTTTCTTCTGCGACAGCAAACTCATCTCTGGTCCTCATGGTCTTCTAAGCAGACTGCTATCTGCTGTTGACATGATTCACAATGTTTGGCAGACCGTTGGAATCCAGTTCGGATAGAAATCTTTCCAAGTGCTGTATTAACACTCTCTTTTTAAACCTGATGAGCAAAAATGCACAACATGGCTGTATTTGTAATACTAGTTTCAGATGCTACCTAAACTAGCCTCAAAGTCTCCCTGCAACACCACACAACCTATTGTAAAAGGTTATAAATCCTGTTTTGGCCCTTGGAAATGTTCACACATACTAGATTCCTCTCTCAGGGGGAGATGCATCAATCCTTGGAAAGGGATGAAGTACCAATCAGCTTCTAACTGCCATTTCATAGGCGGTGTTTGAAATAGGAGTTAGAAGCCGATTGATTGGTACTTTCTCTCTCTCTCCAAGATTTGATACATCTCCCCTTAAGACTTACAAAACCCACACACTTTCCACTCAAAATAGAGAAATCTGTATATCCTCACCTTGCAGCTTCCTTGATAGTGAATTCAATAAAATTCTTTTGCACTTCAGATGGTCCTTGCACTTCTTCAAGGAGAGCGAAGATTTTTTCATAATCTGAAAGTGAGAAAATATGCAAATAATTTGTGCCGTGAAGTACACCCATGATGAGACTACAAAATATCCTCTAGAATACTTGCCATGAACTCCAACTGGTAAAAAATATATACTGTAGCTTGGAACGTGCAGAATGAATATATATATATATATATATATATATATATATATATATATATATATATATACACACACACACATATATACATATATATATACACACACATACATACACACGCACACATATACATACATACATACATATACACACATATATACACACACACACACACACACACACACACACACATATATATATACACACACCCACATATACAGCTCTTTACTTGTCTTTTAAACATCTAAAAATAAAATTACTCATCTGGGATGGGCAAATTACACTAACACACCAAAATAAAGCAAACGTTTTGTACTTGTATATTCAAGAACAGTTCGATGATACTAAAATAGAGTAAGTAGCTTAGTAATAAAATCAAAATTCTCAGCACTGTCCCCATCTCATATAAATGGTAATTTTCTTATCTACTAAATCAAACAGAATAAAGTTGAAAACAAAAGGAAAAAAAAAAAAAGCTGTATGGGGATTGAAATGAATTGTAGAATTCTTCCAACAGTTTTCACTAATGACTTGATATACAGGTACAAATTTGAATAAAAAAACAAAAACGTGAAGACTGCAGGGGAGGGAAATATTCAATAGACAGCATGTGTTTAAGAACAGGGAGTACAGGGTGTATATGGTTTAAATCAAACTGGTCATATCAGCAGTCAAAGAAAAAAGTAAATTTTTTTATTTTTATTTTTTTTATTAATAATACTAATTTTTTTTAAAAAGGAGGTGATCTATACTGATTCACCTTCCCTTGACTGTCAAGACAGCTGCCTACTTGTGGAAGTGGCTCACTCAGTGATAAGAATTGCTGCCCCACAGCAGTAGGCTCCTAAATAAACACAAATTCTCTCATAACTCAATTAGGGGCTATTTCTGAGGATCGATATGAAAAGCAGAGACCAGCAGGCATCCAAATCCTGATCAGTAAGTAGACTAACCCTAATCTTCTCCCCCCAACACTCCCTTAGGGGTGCCAAACGCTAACTATTCCCCCGTTCCCGCAGCCTGAACCCAAGTCTACCGGGAAGGGGTGTAACCTTAACCTCCCCCTCAGGGGTGCCTAACCCTAACTCCCCCTTTCCCTAGCCTAATCCTCCTGGGGGGTGCCTAACCGCAACCTCCCCCCAGGGGTGCCTAACCCTAAGCCCCTTTCCCTAGCCTAACCCTCCTGGGGGGGTGAGTAACCCTAAGTCCCCCACGGGAGCCCCTAACCTAACCCTCCCCCCGCAGCTGTCTGCGCCCGCCACAACTTCGTTCGGTGTGCTGGGCGTCAGGCTCCCGGTGTAGATAAAATGACAGGCATCAGGATTTCGACGCCCGTCATTAGACCCCTGCCGGGATTAAACAGTCGGGAAGCCAGAGGTTGGCATTTCGACCGTCGACATCCTGACTGCATCCCTGTTTCTGAACTAGTAAACCGCACAGCGAATGCTTGTGACATCTCCCACGTATTTGTGCATTTGCAACCGGTTTTACGAAGAAGCGCATGCATTCTCAGGACAAGATGGCAGTGTTTATGGAATGCACTGGAGGAGCAGAGTGGATCAGAGGCATTCCTTGGCATGTACACATTAGGCACACTAGTACTCCTGCACCAATGTTAAATTAGACTTCATTTTGCAGGACGGAATTATTTTTGGGAGATAAAGTGTAAAGAAGATCTGTTTACAGGTTATTCCCTGATTTGTGTAAGCGGTCATGGAGCCCAGCCTTCCCCAGCACACTACCCCTCAAAAAAATGCTGGGCTACAGACATAATGCTTCATTCCTTCTGAATAGTGCGGAATCTAAAAGCTATTGTCTTGTGTGTTCTTGCATGCATTTGTCATAGAATAAAACAAAGAAACTGGTGAGAGATAAAATTGTTATTTTTACAAAGACATTCTAAAATGGCCTGGACAAAATGTGTTGGTACCGCTTAGAAAAGAGATTGAAATATCATTATATAATTCAATTTAAACAATTTGCTTTCTTGAATAAGCATCACACATCTTAAATCTATTAGTCATTCAGTCTATTTAAATGGAGAAAAATATGAGTCACTCTGCTGTTGGGCATCATGGTGTGCACCACACTGAAGATGGACCAGAGAAAGCAAAAAGGAGAGAGATGTCCGAGGGGGTCAGAAAGAAAATTGTAGACAATTATGTTAAATGTATAAGAACATTTCCAAGCAGCTTGATGTTCCTGTGACTAGTTGCAAACATTAAGAATTTTAAAATTCATGAGACTATAGTCAAACTCCATGGACACGAATGCAAGAGGAAAATCGAGCCCAGATTAAATAGGAGTGAGAATGGCAGAAAGAGCCAAGGATATGGACCCAAAACTAAAGACCCAGGATGACTCCACTTTTGAAATAAAACAAAAAACAAGCCACACTTTAAAACGCATATTGTCACGTCACAACACTTCTGGGAGAAAGTCCTTTGGAGAGATGAGAGAAAGCTGGAGCTTTTTGGCAAGTCACATCAGCTCTTGCACCATAGCTACTGTGAAACATAGGAGGCTTGGTTAGGTTTTGGGGCGGTTTTGCTCCATCTGGCAAAGGGTGCAGTGAATCTGTGCAGGGCACAATGACATCTCGTAAACCAGCATGGCTTTCTGGAGCAAAACATACTGCCCAGTGTCAGAAAAGCTCTGTCTCAGGTCATGGGTCCTGCAACAGGATATGGACCCAAAACACACACAGCAAAAATCACCCAAGAATGGATAAACAAAATACTGGTCTGTGGTACTGGCTTCTATGAGCCTTGATCTGAATCCTATCGAACATTAAAAGAGCCCATCAAACCCGACGGAGCTGGAGCAGATTGCTCCGGAAGAGTGGGCCAAACTACCTGCAGACATGTGCTGGAATCTCATTGAGATCTACAGAAATCACTTGATTGCCTCTAAGGGTTGTGCAACAATATATTAGGTTAAAGGGTCCCATCATTTTTGTCCATTTGCTTTATCACATAAAATATTCTGTTGGATCAAAAATTAAATGCCAAGTCTGATTTATATTAAATATGGAACAAACAATGATGGATGCCAATTACTTTTGTCATTTTCAAGTTATTTCAGAGAAAAATATATATATTTTTTTTTCCATGGAAGGGCCAACAACTTTGTCCATGTCTGTATAACAGACAATATACATTATTTACCTCCCAGGTGCACTTCTGGTGGAATATGCGTTTGTAGGCGATCTTTACAGTAAGAAATGACATGTAATCAGCTCTTTATGCCCTTCGCTCTTAAGTACAGATGTGTCCTCACACACCTAGCGTCTTTGCTCAGTCATGCAAGATGTCCGGCGTGACCCAGACGCTCCGAGATGAGTAGCGTACTGATTTTTTTCTTAACTGTAACTTAATCTAATGTCATACGCAGTGGAAAGCCACTCCATGTACTAGAGATGCTTTACAGACATAGAAATTGGTATGACACATGTGAAAAGTGTCATATGAAACACAACAGACTTTGGCAGAAGAAAAAGCAGCGGACGCCCGTATCGGAGCCCTTTTCACACAAATTCAGACGCAGTTGCATACAGATGTACAAATGCTGCAAGTCCCAGTGGTCAGGGTGCCCTAGCAATGCAGTTTTGTCGCTTCTGGTTGTTTCAAATATGCAAATAAGACTCACATTTTGAGCGAAATAGATGCTGGTTGAGGCAGAGTCACACAGGACCTGGTGCACTAGAAGGGACTATTTGGCATGACGAGAACAGTGTGGAATAGATGTTCTAAGGGTTGGGTACGGGATGCCGGCACTCGGGACTCCAGCTGTCAGAATCCAGATGAGGAGAGTATACCTAGCCTACTCCTCCCCGATGCCTATACCTAATCCTCCTCGTCCCTATGTGCCTAACCTTAACCCTCCCCCTAACCCCGCTACTTACCTTCGGGATCCCGGCGCAGGTATTCCAAAAAAATGTCGGGATTGTGAACGCCGGAATCCTGAACGTATCCCATGTACTAAGCCTTGGCTAGAAATAAAGGGGAGATAAAATACCAACACATCAGCTTCTGTCATTTTTCAAACACAGCCTGTAACGTGAGTTAGTAGCTGATTGGTTGGTACTTTCTCTCTCCAAGGCTTAGTACATCTCCCCCTGCATGAGGTCACGTCTGTAAATTAAGCCCATGGGGGGAAAAAAACACCCCCCCCCCCCCCCCAAAAAAAAAACCCCCAGTATTTTATTAGAGAAAAGGAAATGGTGTAAACGAATGACAGGGCGGGCCTACATTGGTAGCTGGTTGAACTTGTGAAGTGACGTTTCCTCCATGTGCACCAGCAAGTCTGGAAACGGACTGACATTCTAGGCTGTCCCAGGGATTGGGAGTAGGAGCACTTGCACATGTAAAACCAGTAATGTGGGTCCAGACATTATGATATTCACAAATGACCCTTACCTGGGGGTACAGGGAGACCACTAATTCTGCCACAAACTATATGCACATAGGTAAGAAAATAAAAAAATAAAATAAAAAATAAAATTCCACAATAAAGAGACTTATATTTATTAGGATGTGTCTTATGGATGGTCATTATAATGTAAAGATTCATCACCGGTAGCATGCATGGTGCAGACAGGCATTTTGTCAGCTTCATGACATCGAAACCTATTAATTCGCTAGAAACTAGTGACTGCAGAGGAACAAACACCAACACATAGGGCGGAATTCAATTCTTTATAGCCGCTATCGCGCCCGACGGAGCTATTCAATTTCTTGCTCCTGTCGGGCACGATGAGCTGCCAGCGCTACATTTCAGCTCGCAGCCCCTGGGGGATGAGAGCTGAAATGTGCGAAAAGTGACATGTTTTGGCGCCCAAACAGCACTTTTCGCGATCGCGCCCAGCACTTTGGTCGGGTTTAGCTGCTTTATGCAGCTAAACCTGACCTCTATGGGCGCGATCAGCGCGAACGTCTTGGACAATTGTATAGCAGCCATCGATCTGCTGTCACTTTAGACGGGAGATGCGGGCCGCGAATACAATTGAATTCCGCCCATAGTGTCTGCCTCTGCTGCCGTGTTTGTGTAATGGGTACAGCAGGTGCATTGTGGACTTGGGGCCTTATTCAGAGATGTACGCAATGCAGAAATTTACACAGATTGAGCGATTGCTTGCCATTGCGCAATTGTTAACCACACAGCACTTGCGCAGCGATTGTTTTGCCATTACGCCTGCACAGAAGATCCATTCACAAAGAGCATGACAATTAGTCAGCATTTGGGAGAGGTAACGGGGGAGGTGGCTAGGCAAACACAGGCGTGTCAGAGTTTAAAACAGTTTCATGGGCGTGCATAAATTAGCCATTACGATCTCCTTCGCAGCATGACAGCTCTCTGTGTGTCAGGAGAGACGCAGTGTTTGGGGCTGTCAGACTCGCCGAATATGCTGCCGATCTGCATAGATCACAGGTTCTCAAACCCGGTCCTCAGGACCCCAAAACAGTTCATGTTTTCCAGGTCTCCTCACAGAACCACCAGTGAAACATTTAGTTCCACTAGTGGAAGTTTTAAAATGTGTCAGTGAGTAGTGAATACACCTGTGCTTCTGCTGGGTGACCTGGCAAATGTGACCTGTGTGGGGTCCTGAGGACAGAGTTTGAGAACCTCTGGCATAGATGTTACCGCTGTTTTACGTCATCATACAGATATGAGGAGGCAGCAGTGGCCGTCCCTATGCACGGCTATGCTTTGGAAGGCAGTAGCATATTTCAGCAACTGCGATCCATGAGACAGCACAGTTGCAATTGCATAATGGCCCATACACACAGGTCGATCAGACAACGATCAGATATTGTTGTCTGATCGACCAGCATGTGCTGGATGATAGTTATCGAACATCCACCATTCCCCAAACTACTATAACTACCCTTCAATGGTCCCTATAATAAAAAGGTTGGCCTGCATGCACGGGCGATGGTCAATATCGGCCATCCATGCCCACGCATCGACCATCGTTTGGTCGTTGAAAGGGGCTATTATTCCGGACAATATAAACGATCAACCATATAGTTTATATCGACCAGAATATCTGACCTTGTGTACACACCATAAGTTCTGTAGTGCTACCTGTGAGTTGGGGAGATTGTACATAATAATATGCATGTGCACCTGGGCCGGGTTCTGGGTGAGTGCCGGTTCAGTGACGTGTACGTTTTTTTTTTCCCCCAGTATGCATGTGAGACAGCGCTTTACATACACACAGCATACTGTACATAAAACACATGCACAAAGAGCATACATACACATACTGTAGCATATATACACACACATACAGCATACTTACAAACACACATACATACACACAGCACACACACACGTGTGGGCTTTGCTGCTAGCTGCAGACCTCCTAGGTGCCGGTCGGCAGTGATCGTTCCTCTCCCACACTCCCTCTGTGAGGACTATTGTAATTGCGGCGCGCTGCCCAGAACCTGCCGGTTCAGCTGTCAGCGCTTCCACATCAGGTAGTATGAAAGCACCTGACGCGGAATCACTGACTACTAACCACACAGTGGCCATGCAGCTCCGATCATGGATGGTGGCTCGCAGCTGATGCAGAGACTGAGACGAGGCTGTCTCAATCTCTGAAAAAAACATTTTTTGTCCCTTGGGGGAGGGGGATGAGTTTTTAGGTACTCAAAAACCCCCCCTGCGTGCACTACTGGCATCAGGCATTTAGGCAGCATGCTAGTGAATATCATCAATTTACCAGGAGACTGCTTATTGTGCCAAGCCACTACCTGTTGCATAAAATGTGGCAGAAGCAGCAGGTAATTTACTAGGACACTATTTAAATTTCTAAGAACGTTCTAATATAGGTTTTTGACAAGCAAAATTTAGAGGATATGACTATTTACCCATTTAATTTCTAAATCAATATTATATAGATAAAATATGCAGTTATGTATACTGCTAGTTAACAATGGGGTGAAACATACGTCCTTGCACAGGGAAACCTCCTGGACGTGGACTGTCTGGGGGAGGTCTATATGACCTTGTATATAAAGTACTTCGCACCAAGACCATTGCCACATTACACTGAAACAAAACCTTCAGGCAAAACATTAAATGGCTTCAACTTACTTCTTCCTGGCTTCCGTACTTCTTTCATGACCCTGATCTTAATATCTGCATTTGTCCCATTGATAATGTTTTGCATTTCCTGCAGAGAGTTTGGCCCAGTCATTCCTGATGTACATTCCCGAGTCACAAGGGAATCTTCCAGAGCCATATAACTATCCGAAGGAGCCTTTATAAGTGCGTTGTTAACAGGCTTGTGGTCTAAGATATCCTCGTTTAAGCAATTTAGTTCATCCGTAACAGAATCAAAGTTATTAGGCAGCAAATCGCCATCATCCAAAGCAGCCAGGACACTTAGTGGTGACAGTCCATCTACTGGTCTTTCCACCGCCTGACCATTGTCTGTCCTCTCTCCATTTCCTTCTGGAGTCAGTGTGTTATTGGCATCTGGAAAATAAAACCATTAAACACATGGTAAGAGACTAAACATTTGTGTATCTACGTAACTATAAAAGTTCTGCCTCATTATGTAATGACACTTTTGGATGATACATATCAGTCAACAGTTTCTGTAACAAAGAAACGGTGAAGTTACGGCAGGGGTGGGGAACCTTTTTTCTGCCGAGGGCCATTTTGATATTTATAACATTCGCAGGCCCGTAGCAGGCCATGCCCCTCCGTGTGATGTCACAAGGGGGCAGGCCCACAATCGCTGGCGATTACAGCAATGCCCGGTGTTTCCTGAGGATGCTCCGGGGAGCTGTAAGGGCATCTTTGTGACCATCTGAAGCATCCTAAGGACGCTCCAGGCGGCACTGCTGCATAGATTCTGCCTGCAGGATGCCATCCTAGGCACCCTGCTAGCCAGATGAGGCTAGCAGGAAAAAGCTTCGAGGGCCAGACCAAATGATTCCGAGGGCCTTATACGGTCCCTGGGCAGGAGGTTCCCCATCCCTGAGCAATAGCTATACAGCAGCAGCTTGGGCTCTGCTGCGCGATATATAGCAGCTGATGGACCCCAACAGCACCAGTGGATGGAGGCAAGGGGAACTTTATCCCATGTACAGCTGTGAAAACTTCCATCTTTGTCAGAGAGATTACTGAACAAAACTAGTTTCCATGTCTGGACACTTCACATAAAAGTCAGATAATATAATTCACGTTGGTTCACTCGCTCTTTGAGCGATACTTACAGCTTTTCTCGTTCAAATGTAGTGGTTAAACATTACACTGCATAGAAGACACAGCACAACCCATGCATCTAGATTTAGAGGTCTATGGCATACAGTGATCTGAATGCTTAGCGTTTTTCCTCCTTGTGCATACCCATGTGTTAAGCATCTAGCCTAATAACTCTACCTAAATCAGATTATTTAAAGTCCTATCCAATTAAAAAAGTAGAAGACAGGGAGCAGCAGGTAATGGACAAAGGGTGAGATGTATCAAACCTTAGAGAAAACACCAACCAATCAGCTCTTAAGTTCCATTTTACAGGCAGTGTTTGAAAAATGACAGTTAGGATCTGATTGATTGGTACTTTATTGCTCCCCATCTCATCTCTCTCCAAGCTTTGACACATCTACCCCTGTATTCAGGTGCGTCAGAACGATTTTAAGAGGGGGAAATAAAACACTATTCCATGACCACTGCAAGTCATCTCCGCTCTTACAGCATCTTCTCACTCCCATCTCCAAGACTTCACAGAATTGCTCCTCATTTATCAATCTATTTCCTCTCCATAGGTCTACATAAGCTTTATCGCACTTCTTCTTTTCTCCTGGAAATATCCCAGTCCAACCAGCCCTGTAGCCTCACCACTCCCCTGATGTCATGTGTATAACATGGTAACAGACTTTGATCTCTTACCTTTGTGTATGGGAATGGGCTTGATGAGGTTGTGTGGAGTGGGGCTGCCAGGAGCTGCAGGGGGCCCCTTACCCCCTACATGATTGGTTATGATGGGAGGAGTCTGAGGTCGTCTTAGCAGCAGAGGAGACATACTGCGCCTTCTCTTCAGGGACGCCGGAGTATTGGCATCGCCTGGACGTTTTATTTTATTTTGAGGTCCAGCGACAAACTCATCGGCTTCATCAATCATCATACCCTGCGGTTGGAATAAAGAAGAATTAGAGATTCTAGAGGTTTAACATAAAATAAATAAACGTTTTTGGGATAATCCGTAATGGTTTTTGTATTTTTTTTTCTTTGTAAGTTACAGTTCTGGAATTTCTATTACAAATGACCAACCGGAATAATAGTATTAATAAGAATAGTAAACTTTTACTAGTCACAATGCCTGCAGTATACATAGGGTGAGCAATGTGAGAGTAGGATCTTCTTTTATTGAATTGTTTCATATTGGCTGGGCACAACATACTTACTAATACATAAAGCAGACTTTGCTAATCTGTAAGCCATAGGTTTTCATGGATTTTGTTACATACAGCGGGTTAGCAAATTAAATAAATGTAATTTAGACCTTGAGTGTGCTTTAAGAAGGGAAATGTATATCATTTTATAGAGCATCAATGGAAAAAGCAAAATAGGTTAATGAAGATCCTTCGGTCAGTTCCCAAAATTTCTCTCATGCCCCCAAATTCTGAAAAGCAAAAGATTATGGTTCCCGAATCAACTTCTCCGAACAGCAATGTACAACCCCAATGCGCCTGTTCATCGATGAAGCCGAGAACACCAGAGATTGTGCTCATGATTAACTAGTAACTATTTACTGGGAGGAACAGCTGCAACAGTCATTGGTTTGCTCTCCACCAATAACCTTCTCCACCCCTGAAGACCCCCAAAGGCACCTCCTGTACTGTGAAAGAGCAGCAGTGAGGTCAGGAAGATAGGGCACAAGCCCCTGAACTTCCTTCACAGCCTTTAATAAAGGAGTTTTTTTTATTTTAAAGTAGTGGGGGAAATGTATCAAACCTTCGAGAGTGAATAAGTGGAGAAACTGCCCATAGCAACCGATCAGCTTCTATGATTTACCCAGCAGAGTCTATAAAATGGCCGTTAGAATCTGACTGGTTGCTATGGGAAACTTCTCCACTTTCTCTCTCCCTAAGGTGTGATACATCCCTATTCTGTATTTGTTACTGCATGATACTAAAAAATATCTTTATAGTGGTCTCTGATCATAATGACCCATATGTCAAGCAGTCGGTCTCAAAATATAAGCAGACAACAGCTGCCTGAAATTAACTTGCACTTATGCTTAAGTATACCCTTCAAAATACATTTTATTAAGAAATCAAATGACAAAATACATGTGTTTGGGAGTAGTATTGTAATTAATGACCCTATTCTGACACTGTGTGCCACCCACTTGTAATACAATCTATTAATACCTTCTTATCTTGTTTAAATGGATTTCCAAAGGTGTGAAGCCTCTTGGGTTGATCTGGATCGATCTCTCTGAGAGGGGAAGGCATTAGTTTCAAGTATTCTTGGTAGTTACCCATTTGAGCCACTGGGACACTATGTAGACAGTCTGTAATATGAAGGAGGAGATATAGGTTACAAGGTCAATAGAGGAGTTTATATGAATATAGAACACCATTTCACACTTGCTCCAATAATACATCATTTCGGTTATTCAGTCATTTTGTTTCTGGAATGTTTTATTTTCACATTCAATTATTCATAAATATCTTCCTATGAATGAGCAGGTTAGTAGCCAGAGACAAGGCCGTACCTTCATCTTGTCCCACAATCAGTTTATGAGTTTTCAGCAAGTTGGTCCTCATCCTCGTCAACTGATCCAGCAGATTCCGGCGTGGAATGTCGTAGGCATTTCTGTACGTCTGTGGCTTCAGATCCTAAAGGGAAGTTAGGTGCAAAACAGGTCATTTCAAATGACTCAATGAATGCACTAGATATAAAAACAAAATGATTATAATATTATACAACACGAACATCACTGAGAAGCTCTTCAGCATAAAAGGTTCAAGTATAAAGGGGTAGCACCACTGGATAATCTCATCAGTATAGGTTGAGGACCAACAGCAGAAGAAGTTTCAGAGACGTCATAGCCAGGGCTACATAACCAAAACATGGCAACGAAACCGAAATCACACCATCTGTAATATTCTAGAATAAAGCAATGGTCCTGGTACTCATGAACCCTGAGCTTCAATGAACAATCCACTGTCTAGAAATCTTAGTTAAAATAAAAGTGTGTCCCTGACATTTAAAGATGTGAAAGGTAGTGGCTTTGAAAAAAGAATAACAAGCAGTTTGCGACTTCAAAAAAGGAATAGTGATATGAATAAAGACAAAAATGTAGTCAATTTACCTTGTTTAAAAGGCCAATTTGAAATCCCGGAAACTCCTTTACATTCATTTCAGACAGTCTGATAGAGGTCTCTCCAGAGATCCCCTGTAGCAGCTGTTTGAAGTCTCTGTTGTGAACTAAAGACAGTCTTGTAGAGTTATTCTTTACTTTAAACCCAGTCTCCTGTGGGACTTTCTTTCCAACAGATGCAATGATTCTTTCAGACTCCATTTTAGTCTGGAATATAGAAAGAAATAGAAGAACATTAGGACAATGACTGAGTGAAAGCCATTACAACACCAACAATTCTTAATTAATGAGAATGAAACATATGAGACATCAAACAACCAGGAGCTACAAGCAAACGTGTCACCCACTCCCCAGGAATCAGACCCAGATGTAAGTACTGTGTACTAGTACGTCAAAGGCTCGGGTGGGTTCAATCACACAAGACACTGATGAAGTAGGTTTACAAGTGAAATTTGGGATGTACAAATATAGGATACATTATCAAACAGTCTGAAAATGTGACTCAATAGCATGAGGTTTAGATTCAATGTCTACAGCATGACCTGTAATTGGCAATGCATGGACTATGGTTGATAAAGGCAAATTAGAAAAAAATTAACCAAATAGGTTACCCCATCATTACTATTGAAGGGATATGTACTAGTCAAATAGAAATGATAGTTTATTCTGCCTTTTTATCAAAACAAAAAGAGATCCATTATAATCCTCAATTCAGAAGCCCGCAGCTTTTGACATGTGTTACTGACAATAAATAAGGTTTATTACCTGTTGGCTGAGCTTTTTTAGGTAGGAAATAATACTATAACTGAGACCACAATCCAAACTTTCAGATATTAGATTCGGTGCTCCCATCATTCTCATTGCTTTCTTTAATGGCTGGAAAAAGAAGAGAAGCATGGTGAGACCTCCATACAATACTGAACAAGGCCTTGTACACGGGCACCGCTAAGGAGACAGTGGTGTGTTCACTGCGCAGAAAAGTGGGTTATCAATGCACCAACCTCTGCACGATGCACTGTAAAGACAAGGTCTAATGAGAAGGGTTAACAATCTCACTTATATTGGGCATGACTGGCAGAACTCGCTTACAACTTGTTACCAGTTTCCGCTTTAACACGCTGCATTATATGCTCCTCTTAGAAATGCTGTTCCAGCACAAAGACCTGGTGGTTTTATCTTTTTTTAAACTGCAGAATTATCTTTTGTCCGCAGGATTTAAAGCGGCAATAATATTATAAAGGCAAATCATGCCCAGTTTTGCAGTTATTCTAAATCTTGTGGGGGTGGGGACAGCTGCTGTAGAACTACACATCCCAGCATGACCTGCCACAGGTTTAGCATGCCCTATAGCAAAACTGTGGCAGGTCATGCTGGGATGTGTAGTTCCAGTTGAAGAGCTGCATGTTGAATACCCCTCCCTAATGCTTCTGGAAGTCTTGTCTAAATCTGAAAGTGAAACATATACTGTATACCTTAAGCACAAGGTAAAAAAAAATAATTTAGTAAATCAGTACCCAGATTGAAGTACAAAGAGGTCTTTATGAAAAAGACCAGCATTACCAGATTGCAAGACTAATTGGAGCTATATCAATTTGTTCTAGTGTGACTGCCAGCAATGCTTCTTTGTACTGTGGTGTTACAACCCTAGAAGGAAATGTACATATTACTGTAACCAGGTTTAGCTAGTATGACAGAACACCTGGATCACCCAGGGCTAAGAGATTGGTAGGACAGTTAGACAATCAAAAATGTTGACACTGAGAACAGAGATAGAGTTAGGTTGAACCTGTTAATAATGCGATTTAAAGCATTGTAACAGTGTCGTCTGTACACTTCAAACATGATGTTAAAGCATTATGTTTGAAGTAGTAAAGCAGACACTAAAAAAAAAAAAAAAATTGCTTTAAATCATTAACAGGTCGCCCGGCATAAGGTGTTCGACCCAACATTGTCCCAGTCCTGTGTCAATATTTCGATTGCCGAACTGCTAACTGCATACCGGCTAAGCAACTTTAATACTAAAGCTGCATACACGCACACACACAACGATTTTGTTACCAACGATTTTATGAACGATTATCTGTCAGATTTTTTAAAGTGTAATGAACAATTTTTTTGAACTACAAACGATTTTTGCATATTCATTTAATGAAGATCGTTGAGTTGACAAATCTGACTGATCTACAAACTACAAAACGTGAACGCACATGAACGATAATCGTTCATCGTTTGACTCAGAAAGTGAACGATTATTGTTAAACGATATCATTTGACGATAATCGTTCAAAAAATAGTTTGTGTGTGTATGCAGCTTATTTGTTATTTCATTTTCAATCAAAAAAAAATTCTTGGCACATCATAACTACAGCCTGTCGTGGTTAATACAGCTTGCTTATATGGGACCTCCATCTGGCTTACCATTATAAAATATGGTGGCATAGTTTTCAAATAGTTATCGAAGGACTGGCGCCACTTCAGACTGGGCTTTAGCTTGTGCAACTTGAATAAGTCATCTGTAAAATGAATGAAAGTAAAGTTAGAAGTGTGGAATGCAATAAACAGATATAGAAAATGGATACATGTTTTGCAACATCAGAAATACTTGTCAGGGAGAAGATACACTAGCTGCCATACACCTTAATACTTGCGGCTGCAGTTTACTACATTGGTACAGTACTGAGGAAGCTGCAGCTGGAGACACTGGACTAGAACACAAGACTCAGTGTAAGCAACATTGAATATTCCTGCTATTTGTGCATGCCATGTGGGGACCTTCGCTGGATACTTCAATAATATATACTTTCAATTAACTTTCCAAACTGTGGCCACATTAACTTAATCTGGTTGATAAATGCTGTTTACTGTATGCAACGCCACTAGATAATAGTGCAAAAGATTTACCAACTTAACAGACAGACCATTAGTGATAAAGTATACAGCTGAGGGTAAAGTTCAAGGCCATGACTGTTAACTTCTGCTTTATTTTGATAACTTGGTGACAAGCGAAAACCAGACTTATTCTTCCAATACTGCGTCCAGGTCTGGCCGTGCAAGTACTTTACAAAATAAACCTCTGCATCATATTGAGAAATAAGAGACAGCAGTTTGTTGCTGAAACACTTACCAAGTAAGGGAAGTAATACAGGGTAATTGTATGGCATGACAAAAAGGTTCACACAGGTAAGAGTGGTGCTGGCTTTTAAATATCCAAATGGTTGTCCAATCTCACTGTACTTTCCACTATTGCTCACAAAAACCTGCAACAGAAAATGTAGGATCTCTAAATATTAAAAAACCTACAAGTGTCTAAAACAAAATCTCTTGCAGTATACCAGCAACCCTCAGATCAGGATCGTTTGCACTGCAATTATACCTTTTCATGGTGATATTATAAAATTAAATATCCATGGTCTTACATCACTAGTTATAAAGAGAATGCTCTACATCCTCCAGATCCTCCCAGTCAAGGTACAGAGACTTAGATTAACTGAAATGCACAGATGTTTTTTTACAATTTGTGTACAAGCTTTTTTAAACCTTCAAAATGCCACCTTCATTGGCGGGTAAAGGTTTTCAGATGTCCATCTTTAATATGCGTCTACCCATTTAAGCCAGGCTTGATTTACAAGATCACAAAAGCTCCACAATGTATCAATATGGAGGCCAACTCCTGCAAGGTCTGCTTCTACTAGACCTATGAACCCACCTAGTCATTGTCTTTCATGCTCCATATGGGACTATTGTAAAATGCATTATGAGATCACCCCCCTCAGGCATAACCCAGATTTTCTCCAGGGCTCCAGTCGTTGTGCCCCACACACGACAAAATTGAAATACCATCTCGTTAAGTTTGCTCATCTCCAAGGAGACTGTTTCCGCATTGTTTATGGGGCCAATGAACTTGAAAATGAATAGTTTCCCAATTAAGTATACATTTACCGTGTCAAAAGCAGGATACGCTTTACCCAGGCCTGTTGGAGGGGCTTGGGCCCTGCATCCCCGCTCCTCTGCCCAGGTAACAAAATGACCAGCAAACGCTGCTGTGCTGGGGAGAGAGGCTGCTGCAGTAGCAGTCGTCAGTACTCTCTCTCTCCCTCTGTGATAACGGGACCCCACCGGGTCTGACACCAGCACCCCCTTGTGCAGCCGCATGCATACTATATATTTTTTTTTAATGATTTGTAAGGAGTGGGCCTGGCCACACCTCCTTCCAGTACCAGGACCCCATGACGCAGTCAGCAGCCCTGCTTGACCAAGGGCAATTTAAATTAATATCTCAGTTGGGAACCACTGTGTTAAGAGATAGACTCTTCCTAGACATGGACTTCCTTCCCCTGTAGCAGAAAGGGGAAACCTCCAGTTTCCCTTATATGGTCACTTGAAAACCTACCAACAGAGTCCTGCAGATGGCTGGAGATCAATAGAAATTCAAAACTTAACACAGCGTTGGTCCTCAGGGAGGCACCAGATTTATTTGCTGCTACAGTTTGTCCAATCAGGGGACTCCTTCACTGCCAAATGACACTCAAAAGCAGGCATCTGAATCTACACTGAGATGCTAGCTGATTTCTGCCACACCTGTTGGGGTTCTCCATTAAATTCAGGACTACAAAACAATTATTAATGTACCTAAATTTTTATTTCTTATATAAACCAAAAAAAAGAATCATGCAACTCTACAAAAGGGAGAGGCACCAAAAGTCTATTATAGTGGTGCTGAAAAAAAAAAAGAAGCAAATTCAGCATCAGGAAAAAAGATTTGTGTTACTAATGCTGGGTACACACTGGCAGATATATTGGCCGAACAATTGATCGCCCAATATATCTTGTGTGCGCGTCGGCTAGTGTGTACCAGTGGTATATCTGAACGATATTGTTCACAGGCATATACAGTTGGCTCTGCTGCACAGCCGATGCCCAATATATCTGCAGATATATTGGGGCATCGTGAGGTGTGTACGGGCATTTGGCTGACCACCCATACACTTGCAGCAAAGGCTCTGGGAAGGGGAGCACGACATGCCCCCCAGCCAGCGGGACCCACAGCCAGATGATGGTTGGTCAGTGTGTATGAACAACCATCTGCAGATATATGTTAGCGGTGTACCCAATTTAACACAAAACATAGACCCAAAATAAAATATTTTATTAATGTTCCGTAATTAAAGGTCTCTGGTGTTTTATAAAGTAAACAGCAAATAGAAAACCGTTGGGATAGAAATAATTCCTATTGCAAGCAACCAAAAACAGAACATTAATTTGCACTTTAAGATTAACAAACAAAGCATTTTTGTCCAAAAATTTTGCTATTCACAAATCACAGCTCATTAGAAAGCAGACAAGTACAACTAGTGAGCAGATCGGTAACTGGCAAGTCTGTTCGAAACAAATTCCTGTGGTTACATACAATTAGGATCCTGGTATGATCACATCTGTTTTACATATATTTGTTGGCATATATAGGCTGATATCAGCAACATATGTCCCGGAAAAGAAAAGCTGCTGATATATATAAATAGAAAAGAAAGCCGGTTCTTATAATACAGGGATAAACAGGCATACTTCAAGGGCCACATGTGCAACCATACAACCTTCAGAGGGAGCCGCACAAGAACCTTAATTTGAAGAATAAATAGCCAGAACACTACCTTGGCACACCCACATTACTCATCCTAAAGTTTCCCCCATCTGCCCCTCACTTGCTCTAAAAATCCCACCACATACCTCTCAGACCTCCCATTGGCTCTAATAGAGCCCCAACAGGCACGCAGACATGCCCAACGCAACCTTTTACTCACCTAGGATTCTATGTACAGAGAGAGAGAGAGAGAGAAGATAAAGTACCAACCAATCAGCTCCTGTCATTTTTCCACTTTATCTCTCTCCAAGGCTTAGTACATAGACCCCTTAGTCCCTGCACATCGCAGGAAAGAGAGTGGGTCACGTGACACGGAAGTCAGCTGCTCCCACTCAGGGTTCTTCTCTACTTTATAATAAAACACAAAATAAGTGCGATTCGAGCAGCCGGCTGTCGCAGGTGAAGTTGGGGCACTTGTTACCCAACATGGTTACTGAAAGCATAATTTCATAATAGCCATACTACAAGAGAAAAAGCTATTGCTCTTTTTGTTGTTCTAGGGTTAGGAAAATACACTCACTAAACATCTAACAGGGTTCAAGCTACACTCTCAGGGGGTATATTTACCAAAATGCAGGTTTTTAGAAGTGGAGATGTTGCCCATAGCAACCAGATTCTAGCTATTATCTTCCAGAATAGGGGTGAGCAATAAGCAGCCCTCAAGGTGTTGGAACTACAAATCCCAAAATGCCTTGCAACAGTTTTACCATGGCTAAATAGCAAGCCTGTGGCAGGGCATGCTGGGATGTATAGTTCTACAACAGCTGAGGGAGCGCTTAATGCTTACTCCTATTCTAGAGGGTGCTAAAGGTTTGCATGGTTCCAAAAAAACTGCACTTTAGTAAATATACCCCTCAGAGTGTTGGCGACAGGATTACAGATACTACAGCAAATGACAACCTCATAATGAGGAAATCCCATACTACCCCATTAAAACATGTATTAAGCAGGGGCGTATCTATAATGGGTGCAGGGTGTGCAGGGCACACGGGCCCCTGGGTACAGGGGGGCCCCGCACCGCACACCCATAGGATCACTTACCACTCCGGAGTCGCACGTCAACGTGGGGTCCGGCGCTGTAAAAACGTCTGGAAAACACCAGCCATGGCCATTTTCCAGTCGTTTGCGCATGCACAGTACAGGGAAAATGCCCGGTGACCATATGCTCAGTGCGCTGCTGGCCGTCGGACAGAGAGGAGGGGGCCCATGTTGCAGACTGCACACGGGCCCCCTCCTCTGTAGAAACGCCCCTGGTATTAAGTTTACTTCTGCAGATTTATCCATTTGGGAGTGAATAGCTATGAAGGAAGCTTCGCAAAATATTTTGGAGTAAGGCATCCATTATATCTTCATGTACAGAAAGAGGGCCAAAGACCCTCATTAGGCATTTTATGGAAATACCAATGGTCTCCCTTTATTAAAGTGAACATTAAGTAAAAATAATGTAATACTGGTTTACCTGTCTGCATTATATTGTAGGCATGTAACATGTCCACCTACAAGTGACTGACTAGTATGAGAGTCGGCAACCGCCTATAACCAGGATTACTCAGGCAATGATTAAGGAGTAGTAGATACAATCAGAATATACCTAAACGTTCAATGAAAGGCACTGACAAGCCACATATGCTGGTACAGATCTCTAGTAACAATAAAAAGGAGCATATAATAAAACAGGTTTCCCCTCTATATCTTCTCCTAGTGTAACACTTCAGTTACTGGAGATCACTTAACTGAACAGTAATTACTTCTGAATCAACAACTTTAGTATTAGAAATAAGTTTATTTTAACCATCTTTTTCTCTCTCACCAAAGCCACTTCAACCCCCCCATAATATACCAGACAACCATTAAAGCCCCCACCCTCCCTTCCCACGTAGAATGGGGCACTAACCTGCCAGCAGGTGTGAGGAGACTTCCGTTCCAAAATATACTGTGTTAATGGCGATGGTTCAAGCTCATATTTGTCAAATGGTAGCTTATCAATGACCATGGGGTCGCGGTCTACGCAAGAGAATCTCACCACGGGGTGCGCAGTGCGAGGAGGCTGTGAAAAGGAGGAGGAAAAAAAGGACACAGTGTAAGACATCATTACATGTGAGAAGTGTGTGATATCATCCCAATAGTGATAAAAACTATTTGGGAAGATTCTAGTGTTAAAACTTAAGGCTGGATTACAAAGCAATCACAGTAACCATTTGAAAGTGTAAAGGGGGTATCCACTAGGCGATTATAGCAAGCGATTGCACGATAACGCAATCGCTTGCAAATAGTGCATGCATCGGGCATGTTTTGGTCATAAGCAACCAGCGATGCGCGTGCACGCTGGTCGCTTCCGACATCTATCATCGCCCGTACATGCTGGTCAATCTGACGATCTCGTCAGGTTCAGCATTGCGGGGATGATGGGTGTGCCTGGACTGAACGAGTGAACGTTAAGTCTAGGCACATCACTAGATATACAAACTAGAGCACGAGTGCAATGACGTACTCTCGTTTGTATATCTAGTAGTGGATATCATATATATAGATATATATAGATTTTTTTTTTTTTTAGGTTACTACACCATTAATAGCCAAAATGAATCCTTCCATTAGCTCATTCAGCTATGGGCTAGTCGGAGCAGCAAACAGTGGTCCCAACGCAATCTGCTGCCTGCTTTGGGCTTGCTATAGCATGTGTGAGAATCTGCGGACTCCATTTGTCTTAGGACACGTTCACTGTAAACTCATCTTGAAAATGCACTTACCAGTGTTGGAGAGTTCTGATCAGGCCAAAAGGATTCGGGGATTGGCCAGTGTCCAACAGGAACGCCAGTTTTGGGATTAGGTCGCACGTAGATAAGTTTATGACAGCTATGCCATGCTTGCTGAGCAAAAGAATTAATGGACCTGAGGGAATCTGTAACTCCATCTAGAGAGATTAAAAAGCAGTGGTGAAAAAAAAAAAAAAGTGTTTTTAAGTCTTGTTAATTACTGAAAGCAGGCTCGGTTCATAATGACACGGGATTGCTCTGTAGTTAGAGAATTAAGTGTTATAATGCGGAAAAGCTGCTGGTGCCCAGTTAGACTGAATTCTGCTTCCACTCAGCAGTTTGCTGGAAGCTGGCATTCCACTAGCACATCCCCCGATTAGCTTACAACAGCAAAAGATTTGCAGACTTTATATGGCTGAAAATCATCAGCTATGTCGATAGGTAACCAGAGAGGTACAGGGAAGAAATGTGTCTGGCATGCCTTAACTAGAAAAACCCTTTCATGGGAAATCAGAGTTTTGGTCTATATCCAATGTTTTTCTTCACAAAAACGTCCACTGGGTAGTCAGCACAAACTCTATTTAGGTACATTTATTAATGTGCGACAGCTACAATAACGCTTGCTGTGCCAATGTTAAATTTAGTATAGTCTGCAAATATCAACAGAACAGCACTGACTAATGGCCACTTTATGGAACTGTATTATTGCCAAGCTAAATGGTCTTTAAAATAACCTCAAACATAGGAAATCCATAATTTGTGTTCATTCTAGCACCCAGCAGCTCCTCTTTCCTGCCTGGGGTGTCGCTCTCTGCTCTGGCACCTCTAATACACTCAGCTAATGCAACAAACTGCTGAGATCTAGACTACAGTGTGCTAGAAGCACCAGAGCAGAGAGCACCACCTCAGGCAGGAAAGTGGAACTGCACAGGTTGTGACAGGTGCAGGGTGCTAGAACATAATTTTAAGCATAGACAGATCGACAAAAACATAATTGTTATGGGGTTAATTACAACACCCAATATACTAGTCATAAGAGTCCTTTACCTTCACCATTAGGAACAGGGTCTGGGCCAGTCTTCTCAAAGTTGATCACAACTCCACTCTGAACCTTTTGAACCAGAGACTCCAAGCACTGGTTCAACATCCTCTGAGTCCGCACGCAGTATGAACGACCTAGAAAAATAAAGCAAAATTAGTAAACGTAAACCCATTATATATAATGCAGCATAACTTTTACAGAATGGTATCCAATGGGCAAATAAAGGGTTAACAGGCAAATTCATAAACTTGTAATAACTGCAAATCACACATAACCAGGCCATGCAAACTTACAAATAAATCTGTGCTTCTCAAATAAGCTTTCAGAGCTTCTGCGTAATGTAACATAGCAGTAATGGGTGGAGGAGACCTCTTACCTCCGGTGACTTCACACATCTGAGTAACAGCAGACTCATCAGAGGGTACACTGCCCAGCTGTTCCGGCTCCACAGACGATGCGCCAGGAAGGCGAAGCACAAGTGCAAACAACCTCTGGTCCCACCGAAATGGTTCTTTAGTGAGCTCACTTCCAGGCAACGGTGAGTTTAGAGGAAGATGGAGCTAAAGGAGACAGAGGATTTAAAAATAAATGACAATGATTCCTGACAATCTTCACCGACTAATTCTACATCATGTATAAGGACAGCTAATGTGTAAAGCGATGTAGTAACCAAAAACAGTGCAATATAGATCAGTCATGAAGGTGCAAGCCATAAGAGCACTCACCTCTTCCTGCACACCTGATGGACTTGTAAGCTTGTTGCCGTCTGTGATTGTAATTAAAATGGAGGGCTCCAGAAAGAATGGATTTCTTCCCTTTAAGACAAATAGCACAGTTTCATTCAATGTTTAGAAGCAAATACATGTATATAGCTTTCTGAGAGGTGATTCAGTACTTTACTGAATCGTAAAGCTGCACGCAAGCAGCTTTGCAATTCCATCCTTGCAAACAAGCAAATGCAGCAGGAGGTGTATGACACCCCCTGCTGCATCTGCGAGCCCACACTGCGACCGAGGTCGCAGGCTGGTGTAACCATTGCGACCATGCTGAGTTAAGGCTCCCATACACGGTGCGATGCACCGTGTAGGGCGACTGCAGACCCGTTGGCAGACTGATTGTGCTGTCACCAACGGCATTCGTTCGGTCCCCGCAGACCGCACGATATGCCGGCTCCACCTCTCATCCATTTGAATGGGATCGTACATCACATCCCAGATCATGGTACTGCAGGAAGACCGTGGGAGCGCTCAGCACAATATCAGGTACGATATCGCGCCCATACACGGCACGATATAGCACCAATATCGTGCGGATCCGTGAGATCGGCACGTATATCGTGCAGTGAATGGGGGCCTTAAGCCTCAGCTCACTCAGGCTGGCCGGCTTGCGTCTCCAAGAAAACGGGGCAGACATGCCCCATATTTCGGGAACGCGGGCCACCCCCCGCATCTCCCAGTAAAATGCCTCTGCCTGTCAATCAGGAAGAGGAATAGAATGAGCTGCGTGCGATCACGCAGGACTGGTTCGCAGAATGGGTCCTGCACTCACGCACATTCCCGATAATCGGGAATTTGTGTTCAGCATCTGAATTAGCCAGAGACACTTCAGACATGTAATCTTACTGCAATCAGTAGAGCAGCCACCCATGACTTGGCTAAGGACACGAGTCAAAATGTCAGCAGCTGAGGGACACAAGCTACTGTAACGAGACTAGTACAGTACACAATGTCAGAGACTAGAAACACCACATCTAAAGCTGCACCATTCACCAGGCGACACAGGACACTGCCTGCGGTATGATACAGACAACCAAATGTTTCAATACTGGAGCCACTGCCATCTCAATGTATACTTTATAGAAATATAGAATTTGACAGCAGATAAGAACCACTTGGCCCATCACATCTGCCTCTTTTGTAACCTTAGGGTAACCTCAACCCTATTTGATCCCTAGTTCTTTATAAATATATCCTAATGTCTATCCCAAGCATGTTTAAACTGCTCTCCCCAACTCCACCATTACAGTCCATGTTCTAAGGTTATCCATGATTGAGCACAGGTGAAAATTAGTAACTCACTCAATGTGGATTTTAGCCTTCTGGACTAAAGCATGGATATCATTAAAACCTGGACTGTAATGAGAGTTTGGTTACCTCTGCTCTACTATATTTGCCTCTACCACCTCTGATGGGAAGCTATTCCACTTATTCACTACAAAGTAATTTTTCCTCAAATTACCTCAGAAAAGTGATAACCCTAAACAAAGTAATATACAGATACTTAAAAAGTCTAATCTCTGTGAAGAAAAAGGAAACGAAACAGTATAACTATGGTCATAGTACATTTTATATTTTATTGTCACATTGTTATACATACCTGGCCATAGTTATCGATTCCAGACACCAACCTATTCAAATTGAGTAAGTCAAAAGAAGATCTCAGTGCCTGGCCGAGGGTGCTGAGGCCTGTGGCTTGCAGGTTCTTCAGCTCATTCATAAACGTTGCATGATTCTCCTTCCAGCCGGCCTGCGGATAAACGGACAATTAAAATAAAGATCCGAGGACAGCTTCCATTTTGTAAAGCAATTACTTACATGAACAAACAAGTGATCCCGATATAGGTTTAAACTTCTGGAAATAGCTGTAAAAACCTAGCTGAGGTCATCGCTTGGGTGGTCATTAAGAAAGCTGGTGTATTATAAGGAATAATGTTCCCTCTACGGTCAATGATAATGAATATTAGAAGTCACCTTGGAAATCCAGGACATGTATTAAGCACTGAATTAGAATATTCTCCTAACTTACTATACAGGATGCATGCCAAAAGTGTCCTTATACACTGTGCCTTCAGTTGCACCAAATAGCCCCCCTCAGTGCGCCAGGACCTGGGCAACTTGGCCGCACCTAGCGCCTTTCTCGCTCAAAATGTGCATTTTACTCGCATAAATATAACAACGGGGAAATGACAAAACTACATTGCTAGCTTACACTGATCAATTTGATGTTCGACATTTGTACATCTGTGCGCGACTGAATCGATGTAAAAATAGCTCCAAAGCCAAGATCTATTGTACTTAATATTTAACTTTGTATGTGTGTAAAGCCAATTCCTGTTAATGTCGCAACCCAGTGTCTCTAGAACAGAGTGGCTTTTTGCTGCATCTGCGATGCAAAATTTAAAAGCACGCTACTCCCCTCAGTGTCTCAATTGCGCCGGCCATCTCGTGCCGTATGGCGCATAGACACTAGTAGTATGAGGATACATCTGTATTTGAAACACTATTGTATATTTCAATTTTCAATTATGTTATACAGTAACTATCAATGGCTAAGAGGAATAAAACAAACTGAATTACATATCTATTATATATACATATATAAGACTATAAAATAATAAAATGTATTGTTACACACCATCTCCAGATAAGAAAATTAAAAGCAACATATTTAATGCTAATCAATTAAACAATATCATGAACTAGGCATACACACACACACACAAATAATTCTCCAGTATGAGGTATGTGGGCTGTAGCACAGATTACATTAGCACATTGGATGTATCATGTCATACAGAAACATGTCTGACACCAATCTTCCCTCACATCTCTTTTCTAGGCTGTTCACAGAGATGCTACAGCTGGTTCAATATCCAAGTCACTCACTGTGGGAGTGGAAGTAGAGAAGAACCAAGTAAAGAGAACATAGATGGAGGCATAATCCTCAGGCGTTTGATCAGATCCTATTCACAGATGTAACATTAGTTTGTCTAACACAGACCTGGATAAACTGAGTTGTAAGGACTCAGCCAATAATTGAAAGAAAAATAGGATTAGTACAAAAATGTGACAATATACGCATAATGCAATGATGTGACACAGACCTGGGGGGAGATGTACTAAGCACTGAAAAGTGATAAACTGGAGAGAGTCATAAACCACCAGCCACTCAGCTCATGTTACAGGCTGTGTTTGAAGAATGACAATTAGGACCCGATTGGCTGGTGATTTATAACTCTCCAGTTTATCATTTTTCAGTGCTTAGTACATCTGTCCGTGGTCTGCACACCTAGTTTACTGCATCCCAGTGGCAAACTTTTTTTTTTTTTTTTATATTGCCAAAATTATCTGGGAATGTGATCTTATTTCAGTGTTTCACCATCAATGACTGAAGTATTGGGTTTCCCCCCCCTTCTCCAGAAAACCCATTCCGGTCTTTCCATTACCAAAGGAATTTTTCAGCTTTGTAAGACTAATTTAAAAAAACAAACAAACAAAAACAAAACAAAACAAATTTTGCCATGCACAGTGTAAGCACAAAACCCTTTATATTTGTCTGTTACAGAAGTGACACTTGTACAGCACGGGGAGAGCAGATGTGCACACAAGCAGTCTTTCACCTTACAGACTTCCTTCAGGAAGAACATGATTAAGACTGCAGAGCAGCAGACGCATACTAAATCTGGGAGCAATGAATTCCCAAAGTGAGCTATCCTTGAGAAACCAGACAGACAGGCGGGCGTACAGTCCGTGTGTGACCCACTAGCTGCCCATATGAATGCAGCAGGAGTAAGGAATGAGCAACACAAATTCTAAGCAAACAAGCTATTTTACTGACCATTACTAAAATAGGTATGGGCCTAAGTTATTAACCTACAAGTGCCAGGCCTTGGTCACATGGGCACCTGTGGCATATCCAAAAGTAAACCTTATATGTGCAAGGGTCAGAAGACTATAGTGACTGCAGTATGTACTTGCTATAAAACCACATACGCTATGCCAACCAAGGTGTGAAGACTTTTCACAAGTATAAAATCCAACCTCCGTAATGGCTCTGTACTGTTCTCTAGGAAGTAAAAGCTGTTTTTGTGTCCTCGTATATGGGAGCATTAAGCCTAACATCTAAACACCCCCTTGAAAATTGCCAGTCTCTCCCACACTGTCGCTGGCAAAGCAGTTTCCGATTAATCTGGCAGTTGTAAGGGTTAATGTACACAAAGTATCCTACAAACAGTAGAAGGCCGATACAAACTCAAGCACTTCATATATATTTAATATGGACAGTTCACCCTATTTTTCAGTACTGCTTTAGAACAGATGCTTCTTGATCATCGCCTCAATACCACTTAAAATGTAATTAGTACATGCACTCCTTAGCAATAACAGAACTAAATGGTGTGTTTTATTATCCAATTTCTTGAGTTGGTAACACATCTAGAGCAGATAAATTACCTCCACTTCTCTAAAGTATTTTAGACACTCGTTAAAACAGAACTCATAGAATGCCGATTACCCAAGCTAACTGTGGCAGAGCGTAGCTCGGATAGACAGTTTTTTGGATAACTGCACGTGGATTAAAGTATACAGTACAAAAAAAAAAAAAAATGCCCTTATCTTGCGCTATGAATAAAAGTTGCTGCACCTCCAAAAGAACCAGTTAGTGGGAACCACAAATACACAAAAAAACACTTAGAGAGTGCATAGATCCCTAAGGGGTAAATTTACTAAGAATCAAGTCTGGACGAGTTTGCTTTTTTTTAACTCGATTAGCGTCGCCGAAACGCAGGTGGTTTGAGGCTCCTGAAACTCTCAAATTTACCAAGAAGCGATTTTAGCTGAGAGTGAGATGGCCGATGGTGAAGCAGAACGAGATATTTCCCCGGAGTAGCACGTTTTGCAGGAGATTACTCTCCCGAGCAAGCAGCCTGCACATATTAGTGAGATATGTGAAGGCTGCTTGTGTTCTGTGGTGTTAAAAACGGGTTAAATGTAAAAAAAAAAAAAAAAAAATATGACATGACATAGGGTTGCTCATAGCTCACTGTTGCATATACTTACACTACACGAACTGACAGAACGTTACATGTAGCGGCCGCTCAATGGCTGGTCCCACGTTTATTTACAGGCAGAAACATACATGGATCACAGCGATCTGTGTAGGTTTCTGCCAAACTCGCAGTCACAGGCAGGTGAATTTTTTTCACGAGTTTTTACTGGAGTGTTTTCCCTTCTCATGAGAGTTTAGAAACTCTCTGCTTGGTAAATTCCCGAATCCTATCTTCACTTGGGAAGAGGTGCTCGAGTTTAGCAGATGGTGAATTGAAGAGTTTGCCAACTCTCCAGTATTTTCCCATAGCAAAAGAGGAGTTCTCTCTCTCTCCCGAGTTTACATTAGTAAATTTGCGAGTGGGAAAAAAAAGCCCAAACTCTCCCGAGTTTGCCATCTCAGCCAAACTTGATTCTTAGGGGCAAATATACTAAGTGTCATTAGATACACCAGTCCCAAAAGTGTAAATGTCCTTTGAAAATAATGTATTTTTAAAAGTTGGGCGATAAGTTCCATAAACGTCCTAGAGGAATTCTTCAATCCCCTTCGTGATTCAAATTTCCTTCTTTTTTTTTTAAGAAATATGGAACAGCTTCTGTTCAGTTGATAGATGGATCTGTACTTCTCAAAAACAGTTTCTAAAAAAGACCCATGCAGCAGATGGGCTGTGCTTAGTGAAGGAAGCAGGAAATGGTGACTCTGACCGTGAGAGTGCTGGGATCAGCTGGGCGCAGTTAGCGTACGAGAAGATCTTGAGCCTCTCTGGCATAACAATCACTTTACGGTGGGTCGCACTAGTAGGCGCAGTCTGATCTAATAAAACAAAGCACCAAAATAAAAAATACAAGAAAACCCTAGGCATGTCGGAATAATGGTAAGTATCAGGGAGTGCGTTACTTCTGCCAAAGACACTTTAATACATGGAGCGTGTCATCCATTGACAACATGTTCCCGGCAGGCGCAGAGACTCTTCTTCAGCCCACCAGACTGCAGCGAAGTATTATTCTGCAACTATGGCTAGGTACACACTGGAGCGTCGGGCATTCGTTCAGACATTGGACCGAATGCCAGTCAGTGATTGTGCGTCCACACTGGATGACTTTAAATCGACGTAACGATCACAGTTATTCAGTCATTCATCACCAATGCACTGGCTGCTAGCGATATCGCTAGGTTTGATGTTCAACACATCAAACCTGGTGACCATCGCTAGCGACTGCAGGACCGCGCAAACATGCGTACTGAACGATGTAGGCAATATATACCGCTGCAGTGTGTACCCAGCTTAAGGACAGAGTTTGAGAACCTGTGGTATAGATGGAAGACCTTTAGGGATGATGCGAAGTTGGACTTGTACCTCCTACATACATTTTGGCTCTGTACATGCAGAAAATATTTGCCGCATGTGTATGCAGATTTGTTAGTCGGACACTTGCGCCTGTCTACTACTCGAGAGGCGAGACTGGGGTGGAAGAGAAAGAACATTTAGGGTATGTTTGCATAGTTGCAAACTTGTGCAGGCCCGCACAGAAACACAAATATGACTGCAAGTTATATCAATTATGGGTGCCTGAGGAGAGGTCATTAACCTGCAGGTTCCGATTAGCGCATTGCAGATTAATCCCTAAAGCAGATAGGTGCATGCTTCATTGCTAAAGCAAATATGATTTTGTGCACAGATTTTAGCAAGATACTCCACAACCGCAAACACATGGTTGGGTGATTGTTTTGGGTACCCGTAGCTCTCGTCTAAAGTGACCGGGAGCTATTCAATTGTTTTGGGCACCCAGCACCGAGGCTGCACTTAGCGCGGATTTCTGCTCGCAACTTCCTCAGGTGCAAGAAGAAATCCATACAAAGCAGGACTTCTGGGCCAAGTGCGAGTGCACCTTGTCTGCAGGGTGCCCGGCCTTTAGCATGGGAGAAGTCGCTTTACGGTTGCCAACTTGTTGCTGAGTCTAGTAAGAGTAGGCCAAGTGCGGCACTTCGTGAACTTTACCATTCCGGGCACCAATGGTGTTGTTCTGTACAAAGTATAATGATCACAGTTAGACAGAATGTGTTTTGCAGTCTGTTGAATTCACGAATGGATATTCAAGAAAAGTATCCAGCAACAATAACCAATGTACAAAGGGCCTGGCAATAGAGAGAGAGATAGCACTTAACTGTGTACCTGGACAAACCATGTTGCAATGCAAGGGGTGTAAAATATGAGATATGGTAAGAACTTACCCTTGTTATCTCTATTTCTACGAAGTCCATAGGGTTCCACAGGATACCTTGGGGTATAGGTGTGACGTCAGTCGCAGGGCACCATAGAGTTAAGCTTTCAGCCTCCCAGGATGCACTAGGTCCCCCTCCTATACCCCGCCCCCGGGCCAAGGCACCTCAGTTAGTTACCAAGCCATAGGCCGGAGGAGGAGAAGGAAGAGAGAGAACAAAGATCTGGACACATACAAGAATCACATTCTCACCAGAGGGAGACGGAAAACCGGTGACCAGAGCAAAGCCCATCTGCAGCACAGGTGCGACAGGGCGGGAGTCCTGTGGAACCCTATGGACTTCGTAGAAATAGAGATAACAAGGGTAAGTTCTTACCATATCTCATATTTTCTACTTCAGGGTCCATAGGGTATCCACAGGATACCTTGGGGATGTCCCAAAGCAGTATCCTTTAAGGGTGGGGACGCTCCTGTGCAGAAAGGAGAATCCGCCGCCCGAAGGAAGCATCCTGAGAGGCGAAGGTGTCAAACCTGTAATACCTCACGAAGGTATGGACAGAAGACCATGTAGCAGCCTTGCAGATCTGAACTGCCGAGGCACCACGTCGAGCTGCCCACGAAGGACCCACAGACCTAGTGGAATGAGCCTTCAGAGAAGGAGGGACCGGTAGGCCTTCATGAAGATAAGCTTCAGAAATAGCCATACGGATCCAGGCTGCCAAAGTTTGCTTTGAAGCAGGCCAACCCTTTTTACAGAAGCCATAGAGGACAACAAAGCGTCCGACTTCCTAAACAAAGTGCGGTCAACATAAGTCCTTAAGGCCCGCACAACATCCAAAGAGGCCTCACCCACGGAAAGACCCGGTGAGTTAAAGGCCGGAACAACTATTTCCTCGTTAACATGAAACTGGGAAACAACTTTGGGAAGAAACTCGGGCCGAGTGCGGAGCACTGCCCTGTTCCCATGAAAAACCAAGAAAGGGGGTCTACAAGAAAGAGCCCCTAACTCAGAAACACGTCTGGCTGAAGCAACGGCCAGAAGGAAAACAGTCTTAGCTGTTAGCCATTTAATATCCACTGAGCCCAGTGGTTCAAACGGCGGTCCTTGGAGAGCCCTCAGGACCACAGCCAAATCCCAAGGCGCCACAGGTGGAACAAAGGGCGGCTGAATACGGAGAACACCTTGCATAAAGGTGCGCACATCCGGGATTGTAGCAATCCTACGGTGAAACCAGACAGATAGGGCCGAAACCTGTACCTTCAAAGAAGCAAGGCGAAGCCCATGATCTAGTCCCGCTTGCAGGAAGGCGAGAATCCGAGACAGACGAAACTCCCGCGGTGCATAACCTCTCGGTCGACACCACTGGAAGAACGTATGCCACACGCGATGGTATATCCTCGCGGAAGACGGTTTCCGAGCTCGTAACATGGTACGCACCACAGAGCTGGAAAACCCCCAGGACCTCAGCATGGCCGTCTCAACAGCCACGCCGCCAAAGACAGCCGAGTCAGGTCCGGGTGAAGACAAGGACCCTGAGACAGAAGGTCCGGTCGTAGCGGCAACCGCAGAGGACTGTCCACGGACAGACCCTGAAGGTCTGAGAACCAGTGCCGTCTGGGCCACGCGGGAGCTATCAACAGGAGCGTCCCTCCTTCCTGTTTGAATTTCCGGATTACCCGTGGAAGAAGGGAGACCGGAGGGAACAGGTATGCGAACCTGAACGTCCACCGGACGGACAGAGCATCCACCAGAGACGCCCCTTCGTCTCTTGTGCGAGACCCGTACACCGGCAACTTGTTGTTGTGCCGGGACGCCATGAGGTCGATTTCTGGAAGACCCCACCTGTCCACCAGTAGTTGAAAAACGTCCGGGTGCAGGGACCATTCCCCTGGATGAACGTCCTGGCGACTTAGAAAGTCCGCCTCCCAATTTAGCACTCCCGGGATGAAGACCGCTGATATGGCCGGAAGATTGCGCTCCGCCCAAACCAGGATCCGAGAGACCTCTACGAGAGCCGCCCGACTGCGAGTTCCTCCTTGCCTGTTTATGTAGGCCACGGTGGTAGCATTGTCCGACTGGACCTGCACCGGGTGACCCTGGAGAAACCGCTGTGCCTGCAGGAGAGCATTGAAGACCGCACGGAGTTCCAAGATATTTATTGGAAGCTCCGCTTCTGTCGGTGTCCACCTGCCCTGGAACAAGTGTGGACCCGAAACTGCTCCCCAGCCCCGAAGACTGGCGTCCGTTGTCAACAGGACCCAATTTGGAACCCAGAACGGACGTCCCTTGTTGAGGTGGGTCGTCTTTAACCACCACGCAAGGGACAGGCGAACCTCCGGGGTGAGCACAATCGTCTGGGACTTCAGAGACTGAGGCAGCCCGTTCCACTTGGACAGGATCAGGTGCTGCAGAGGTCTGGAGTGAAACTGGGCGTATTCCACCATGTCGAACACCGACACCATGGAGCCCAGTAACCTCATCGCCGAGTGTAAGGACACCCGGCGGCTGTGCAGACAACTGCGCACCCTTGACTGTAAAGCAGAGATCTTGTCCTCCGTCACGAAGATCCTTTGCTGTCCCGAGTCCAATAAGGCTCCAAGATGCAGAATCCTCCGAGACGGGATTAGAGTGGACTTCTGCCAGTTGATTAGCCAGCCGTGCCGTTGCAGCAGTGCAATGGTCAGGTCCAAGTGGTGTAACATGAGCTCTGGAGATCCTGCCACCAATAACAGGTCGTCCAAGTACGGCAACATGCGGACTCCTTGCAGCCGCAGAGAAGCCGCCATGACCGCCATAGCGTCCTGTATGTCCAATGACACCATGTAGTCCCCAGGTTCCAGCGCCAGAATGATGGACCGTAGGGTCTCCATCCGAAACTTCGGGACCCGCAAAGACTTGTTGAGTGCTTTGAGGTTAAGAATCGGACGATATGACCCATTGGGTTTCTGTACCAAAAATAGATTTGAATAGAAACCCTGGCCCCTCTGGGAGAATGGAACAGGCACTATAACTCCAGCCTGGAGCATAGTGTGCAATACCTTCCGCAGCTCTGTAGCCTTGTTCCGGTCTGATGGTAGACCCGTGGTGAAGAATCGAGCCGGGGGTCTGTGCCGGAAGGAGAGGGCGTACCCGTGAGAGACCACCTCCAGAACCCAAGTGTCTGTCGTAGTGAACGACCAACACCGGGAGAACTGCAGCAGGCGGCCTCCCACCCTGGGATCCCCCAAGGGGAGACCCGGACCGTCAGGCCGCAGGCTTGTCATCTGGCTTGGGGGCCGGACGTCTGGTACTCCATGCCTGTTTCCGGGGCTTGACCGATTTCTTAGGGCCAGCCTGTCGAGGAAACGACTGTGGTTTGGGCCTGCCCTGGGCCCTAGATGACCGAAAGGACGATGGTCCAGAACCAGAAGGAGCAGCGGCCGACGGGAGACAAGCAGATTTGGCTGCCGCCAGCGTGGCCACAATCTTATCCAGATCCGGACCGAAGAGAACTTCTCCGGTAAACGGCAACGCTTCCAGACCTTTCTTGGATCTGCGTCCGCCTTCCAGGATCGCAGCCACAAGGTGCGACGAGACCGCTGCTGAAGAAATTCTAGACACCAGAGTACTAATGTCTAGAGCCGCCTCGTTGATGTAGGTGGCCGAATCACGGAGATTGCCAATCAACTCCGCCTGTTCGGCCGGACAGTCGGATTCAAAAGAAGCCTCTAATGAATCCGCCCAGCGCTCCATCGCTCTGGCAACCCAGCAAATGGCCATAGCCGGCCGTGCTGCCCCCCCTGCAAGGGAATAAGCGGACTTCAGGCAGATTTCTACCTTGCGGTCCGTAGCATCCTTAAGGGAGGACATGGATGGCATTGGCAATGTGGCACTACGGACAAGACGGGTCACGTGAGAATCCACCTGTGGAGGGGATTCACACTTAGCAAAATAATTATCCGCGAACGGATAAGCCACCGCCAGGCGTCTCTGCGGCTGGTATCTTTTGCCAGGTTGTTTCCACGCCTCCTCTAAATGGTCCACCAACTGACCCGAAAGAGGAAAGACTGTGGCATCGCCCTTCACATCTTTGAAAAAGGCATACTTAGATTTAGCCGCTGGGGGAACTTCGTCCTCAATCACCAAGGCTGTGCGGACCGCCCGAATAAGTCCAGGAATATATACTTTGGACTTAGCATCAGCGTCCTTAGTATGGAAAGGTTCCTGATCGTAAGGATCCAGAATCTCCCCATCATCAGACGTCCCTTCGTCATCCTCATAAGGAGCGGACAGAGACGCCACCGGCCTTTTATGAGGCCGCATCACAGACTCCCCTTGCAACACATCCGACAAGTGCTGTACAGAACTCGTCAGGGAGTTAACCCACGCTGGCTCCTGAGAACCCGGGAGCGGGGAAATAGGGAGACTGTGGGGTACCACCAATTGTCGTGGGAACCCCTGCATGGGTGACGACACCACAGACTGCTGGGACAAACCCATCGGAGTAAACGCGGGCTGCGGAGCTAACTGGCCCACTAAAGCTGTTAACGCCTGAGCGAAACAAGCCCAGGGCGGCTCCTGTACCGGTGCTGTAACCGTAATAGGCCGCGCCATGGACAAACACTGCCGGCAAAGGCCCTCCGCGCTACCCTCCCCCTCCGCTAACGGTACTTTGCACGTGGTACACTGTAGCCGGAGGGGAAAATCACTTTCAGACATGATGGCACCACGTATGTGACCTCTCTCACCAATTAAGTATTAAATAGGCGAGAGACCACCCTGCAGCACCGCACCGCAAGGGCTTTAGCAGAAAGAACAGGGACAGTAATAAAGCTGACAGTTTAGAGAAGAAAAGTTACAGGCAGCGCTAGCACAGTCACATACAATGCAGAGAAATAACAATTCCTGCACTAACAGCGCTGATCACTCAACTACACAGACACAGGGCCTGGTAGGACACAGCGCTGCATACACAGACCTGAGCCACAGCGGAGGAGAGGTATGCGGGGGGACCCAGACCACGATGCTTCCTTCCAGACTTCCAGCAGCGTTCACCATGCGTTGCAGAGAAGATGGCCGCCGAGGAGCAGAGAGAAGCTGGCCTGGGGGAGGAGCGCTGACACAGGACCAGTCAGCACAGTGCAGAGAGGGCTGTGTGCAGCGGGGGAGGCGCCGGCTGTGAGACAGGGAAGGCGCGCTCCCCTGGCATGCATTTAACCCCTGGGACGCCGCAGCGCTACCGCTCTGCTGCGGTCCGCTGTCCCAGGGGGTAGTGGAAGCGCAGGTTGGTCGCCTGGCTCCACGCTGCAGCCAGTCCCCAGGGAGCCCCCTGCCTGGGGACTTAGGACCATGTGATCAGCGGGGACCCACCGCGGGACCCCGCTGCTTACCTCTGTCCCCCTTGAATCCGGCCATGGTCCGGAGCATCTGGGGTCACCGCTAGCTGTGACCCCAGACGCCCACCAGCATCCCCGGATCAGTACCGGCGTTCTGGTACCGGCGGGGTGTAGGGAAGACAGCATGGACGTCAGGACTGACTGTCCATGCTGTTCATCCAGATGTGCAGCCACAGCTGCATGAAGAAAAAGCTTCAGGGGCTCTTCTAGCCCCCACTCCAACAGGTGCACCCGACTCCGGCCGGGCACCAAACTAAACTGAGGTGCCTTGGCCCGGGGGCGGGGTATAGGAGGGGGACCTAGTGCATCCTGGGAGGCTGAAAGCTTAACTCTTTGGTGCCCTGCGACTGACGTCACACCTATACCCCAAGGTATCCTGTGGATACCCTATGGACCCTGAAGTAGAAATACATATTTTATTTTTTTTTGCATGTAGGGTAAATACTGGCTGCTTTTACATGTAGCCCACAAATACTGCACAGCTTTATTATTACTCTACAATTCAGTTTGGATACCTCACTCCCAATCTAAATCTCTCTGTACATTTTAAATCTGCCCCACCTGCAGTGCAGCAAGGTTTCACCAAGATGATCAGTTGAGAGAGAGATCTCACTCCATTCCCAACTCTGAATCAGGCCCAAAGACTAGAACAATTGCACTCAGCACTCTATTATTGACTAACAAAATTAGTTAGCGGTCTATTGAAGCTGGTCCATCATTTTTTTTTTCCCCTACTGGTACATATTGTATGGTATTATGGGCTCAATCCAATTAGGTGCGAATGGAGAGTAGCGAGTTTCTTGAAACTCGCACATTCACAGTGAAGCGCGCTCCCGAGAATTCCCCAATCCAATGAAAATGCATATTCGCAGCGGAGGTGTGCAAATTTACTGCCAAATGAGATTTGCGAGAGACGCATGAAAATGTGGGGAAACCATCCTGGACCCCCCAAAAATTGATAATTTCTTTAGCAGGACCGTATAGAGGCCTGTCTGTGGGCATTAGGAAGGTACTGTAGGTTTTTAAATATAGTGTCAAATGGCTGATTTGCTTTTGTTTTTTTTAAATGCAAGAAAATTATAAACAAACTTTTTTCATTTAATCTCAAAACTAAACAAAAAAATAAAAAAGTAGGGAAAAGGATGATTTTGGGGTACTTTGAGGACACCTTGAAAAGAAAAAAAAAACGTTAAAACAGTTTTTCAACTAAAAAATAATTGCAATTAAATTTGGGGTGATTAAACTAACGAAAAAGTAGATTTTGGGGTAATTTGTTGCCAATTCCCCCCCCCCCGAATGACATTACTGGACTAATTATTCGAATTGGAAACTTCCAAATGCCTAATTAGTCATTATGGGGTGGGGGGGTGGGCTTGTCCAAGGGATTCAGTACAGTGTCCCGACCTTTTTAACCTTAAAATAAAGATTTTCCTGTCAAACTCACACCCTTAGGGGGGTGCGAATGAAAAGTTGCAAATTCAGTCTGACCGATTCAGTGCGAGTTGCTAATTGGATTGCAAAATGAATTCACTATGCAAATTCGAAGTGAAAATAGCAACTCGCACTTCGCAAATCCCACCTAATAGGATTGACCCCGAAATGTGAATTACATCCAATGGTACTATCCTATACACATTCCATTTTTTATTTTGAGGTCCCATCAAAGTTTAGAATTATAAAGATTGTGACAAAAATTTAACCTGACTTAGACGAGCGCTAAACTATTAATACGAAGTATTTGGTGTAGTAACTGTATGTATTACTATATACTGCATCACATTGTGCTTGAGGGAATAAAATATTATAAAAATATTTTTATTTTATCCTAACCTGTAAGAAACCTTCCTCCTTTAAATTGTCAGAACTTCAAAACTCACCAAGTGTCTCATGCTGCGATAGTATAAGGTACACTTTGATAAATCATCATTTCCAGAGTAACAGGGACATGAAAGAACACTGTACTGTACTTTTTGCTTTAGGCATAGGGCGCAAGGCTCCATGCAAAAAGCAAATAAAGAAAACCAGTGTTACATTGTGTCTTTAATGGACAGAAGTATCAAAGGCTGCTGTGACCAGGGCGTGAGTCCCACTTCTAGTGGAATAATGGAGAATGATTAGACAAAAAGAGTACTTGGCGTTCTCACGATAAAGAAAACATTTACAGGATATTAACTTCTAATCCAATATACGGCTGATTACTACCAATTCAGCTTCGTGCAGCAATTCATTATATTTGAGTAGGTATTTTCAATTATAATTTAACAATGTTAATGTAAAGACAGTTTACCCAGACTGCAATTAAAGAAATGAACAGGAGAGTACTTTTAGTGGAAATTATATATCTCTATCTGAAAATCAGATGTTTCAATAATAAAAATATATGATATATATATAAAAAAAATTTAATTGATACATCTGAATTTCAGATAGAGAATATAATATATATATAATTTTATTTATTTTTTTAATTGAAACATCTGAATTTCAAGCCAAATCAATATACGAGGGTGTAATGATAAAGTCCATTTTATATCGACATGGACATGTTAACAATAATATTCATAAGTGTGTGTTATGAGCCACAGACTGATACATTTTACAATATATACAGTGTATCAGCTAACCAAATGAGTATATTTAGCCTAGCGGGCCAGAATGTTTACATTTATGCAAAAACCTAATTAAGTTTCAGAGGATGTTGCCGATTGGGCATGCAAACCTTTATTGTTCATGCTCTAAGGGACAAGTCCATAATTGTGTAAGTAGTGTACTTGGAACCACAAGGGCTGATTGGGAATTCACACTTGTAGGTTGGCCGACATCTGGGCCTGTCTTCCCAGTATGCCCACTGGCATCTCCATTTGCTGGACAGGATAATGGGAGACAATCACACCTGATAGAGAAGTAATTAATTGCAGACTTGCTCTCTCCTCTCCCATGGGCTATGAAATTCAGAATCCATTTCTGTGGAAGAGGAAGCATGACAGCCTGCGTCCACACCTGGCTAGGATGCACCAGAAATTCTTTCCAGAGAACCTTGCTCCAGCATTGTTAAATTCAGAGGGTGATATTTGAACTTTGTTTTTCCCCTTTCAATTTTCTTTGAAATTGTCTGTAATCTGTGTGTACTTTTAATAGTCCTAATAATCTTCGTAATACTTTTTGTACCTATAAGCTTAGAAATTATTCTTGAAATTAAAACTTAAAATTTCTAGTTCTGACATTCTGCGTTCCTAGACCTGCGGCCTAGTGAGGCAGATGCTACTGATTTTTAAAGCGTATATATACACCATGAGCGGAACCAAAGGACCATTGTAGGAGTTTTTCCCCTACACAAATTCCTTGGTGGTGGCAGGAGAGTTCTATTTTTTTGTTAAGGTAATTTGCAAAACACCAACGTCACAACCACCGGACTTGGATGGAGTTATGGATACGGGCCCAAGCGTGAGAGGTGATGGGAAGATTTTATCAAAACAGTTCAGCGCACGACTGATCTTCCAGTTTCTATTTCGTGATCATTTACAGCTACTATACATAAAGCTGGTAATGACTGGATCTTCAGTGTATTCCACCAACTCATTGGCATAATGCCTGAAATAGAGCATCATTGTACTATAAGTTTCTCCAGAGTGCTGTACATTACAGATAACTTTTCCTAAAACTGTATGACAGATCTACTTCAAAGGGGAGTGTATATACAGAGTTAACATGTATATACTACCTCTTTAGATGAAAGTCATCAAATTTTCTTTCTTCCAGTTAAGTATGTACTCTAGTTGAGAAGATGCCGACTTAAGGTGCAGCAGACCTCAACACGACTGCACCATTAAGACATTGTAATCGTGCAGTCATTTGTCAGTCTGTGACGTGCCTACACTGAACAAGCAGTCGTTCAGTGTAGGCACATTATCTGCAAACATGCTGAACCTTATCGTCAGGTTGTCCAGCATGTTTACCAGATGATAGATGTCTAAACGGCCAGCAGGAGCGCGCATCGTTTTAGACATTTTTGCAAACGATTGAACGATAACGTTCAATCGCTCAACTTGATCGTCTAGTGGACGGGCACCTTTAAATAGATAGAAAGAAAAATATACATACAGCGAAAGTACAAAAACAAAGAAAGAATGCAAGTGAAGATAGATGGTAATGTTTTAGCCGTTCTGTTTATGTGCATGTGGTGCAGACTTTCAGATAACAAACCAGGAGCTGGGCACGCCCCAACTATCGAACCTGGGCATGGCTTCTCATCTTAGAAAACAGCCATCTGAATAAAACGATGATTAGGCACTCAGGCAGGACATGGGAAGGAGGAGTGGTAAAGGGTAAGAACTTCACTCAGTTCTTTCTACTTTCTGGAGAAAAGGAGATTCACCTGTAGGCAAGAGCTTGTTATAGCTATCATATGTTCCATTCTGCAGGCCCCTCTAGTAGAGAAGTATCTAGCCACCATGCTTCACAGCAGAGCCAATATAGTTGGGAACAGTGAAGGCCAAAAACTTCAGACTTGTTCGATCAGAAAGTCTTTCTCCACTTGCAGAGAGGCTCTCCCATGTGCTTTTTGGCAAACGTATTTTTGCAGCCAGCAAAGATTTTTTTTTTTTGCTACCATCCCGCTTACTACAGATTTGTCTAGTACCCCTAACTCTTGGCATTACTGGAGTCCCATTAACAGCTTCTCCTAATTGTCTAAGTGCACCTACCTAAAGGGTGCCCTTCTCACGAGCACTCGTAGCCCAGACATGACTAATAAAAAGAAAAAAAAAAAAAAAAAAAAAGGAGAACAGGTGGGGTTCTCTACCCTAACTAACCACCATGTATGTGCACAGCAACACAACGCAAGACTGTTTAATAGCAATTGCCCATTTGAAATAACATGTTTTCTAGAGAAGTAAAAATCTCTCCACAAGAGCTAGACCCAGGAACAAGAGCTAGACCCAGGAACCCACAAAGTTACCACCTGGCAAATATGTGATTTTATAAACCAAAGATGGACATCAAAGAAAAGCCAGGACTCTAGAACGGTACACTTGGCAAGGTGCGCTAATGTGCTGTAAATAGCTGCTTATAAGTGTTACTGTGAAAAAACCATCCTGAAATCCACAAAACCCTGCAATGCCATGATTGAGCTGAAGTCCTACAGTACAAACCCAACAAAATCTTTGCTGTTTTGCAAGGGAGTGAATCAAAGCCACAAGACTTGAGACCCTGCCAGCGCGCAGGTGATGGGACAAAAGTAAGCAACAAAAACTAATATACAAACCAACACAGAGGGTCTAGAAAAAGAGTACATGAATGGCAGAGGATTGTAGCAGCACACTGAATGTAAGACTTCACACTATAGGAGATGATGCTGAAGACCCATAAAAATATGTACATATTCTGTTTTTAAATCATACAACCCCTTCAAATGTCATTCTGTGGTTCTGTATAAAACATATCAATCTTAAAACAGTTCCTTATTGTAATTAAGATTTTGGCTTTTCAGGTGAGATGGTAACGCAAGAAATATTCCTGGATTATTCAGTCCCACCACTCCCACAGATATAACCCTCTCTAAAGTTATTTCCTGCATTCAGGAATTCTTCTCACCAATACATCACAGGTAAAAGCAGATCTTATATTGCTATAAAGAATGCTTTATAGTTTTTTGTTTTTTTAAACGCGGTTATTCTACTGAATAAAAAAATGCAGACACTTTCCACCACATTATCTAGTCTGTATACTATGTAGCAGGTGTTTACACAGCTGCATATGCAAGCCAAAATGTCAATTCAATACAAGGGCAAATTTATAATAACTATACAGCAACCATCATTTTATGAAGCATGTGCTTTGTAGTGTCCTGCTTGATAAAGAAGTGGTCTAAGGACACATTAGGGGTGATGCAGAGTTGAATTAGTTGTGAGTAATTACAAATAAATTGCTTACATCGGAGGGGGAAATTCCATTGCTGGCAAAGGGTGTGATTTGCCGTTGCAACAGTAGCCCGTTTGTACCCTTCACCAGGCCGGATGCCCTATTCGCACAAAAGGGCTCGTTACCCTATGGGGCAATGAACACTTGTGTGAGATCCCGCTGCCGCACGAGTTCCCCTCTCTTTAATTCTCCACATCGACTTACATGTGTAGATCTTCATTTGCCAAGTTGTTCCATAGCAGTCATTTTCAATGCACATTGGCACCAGCCCTACATGTGCATAGACTACAATTTCATAAACATGCCCGTGCTAAACATTGCCAACAATAAGGCATCCCGAGACCATTCATGTGTGAGGTTGCTTCTCAGCCATGGGAGTGGGCTCACTCACAATTCTGCCTAAGAACACAGCCATGAATAAAGAATGGTACCAAAACATCCTCCAAGAGCAACTTCTCCCAACCATCCAAGAACAGTTTGGTGAGGAACAATGCCTTTTCCAGCATTATGGAGCACCTTGCCATAAGGCAAAAGGGGTAAATAAATGGCTCAGGGAACAAAACATCAAAATTTTGGGTCCATGGTCAGGAAACTCCCCAGACCTTAATCCCATTGAGAACTTGTGGTCAATCCTCAAGAGGCGGGTGGACAAACAAAAACCCACAAATTCTGACAAACTTCAAGCATTGATTAGGCAAGAATGGGCGCCCATCAGTCATTATGTGGCCGAGAAGTTGATTGACAGCATGCCAGGGCGAATAGCGGAGGTCTTGGAAAAGAAGGGTCAACACTGCAAATATTGACTCTTTGCATAAACTTAATGTAATTGTCAATAAAAGCCTTTGACACTGATGAAATGCTTGTAATTTTACTTCAGTATACCATAGTAACATCTGACAAATAGGTCTAACACTGAAGCAACAGACTTTGTGAAAACCAATACTTGTGTCATTCTCAATACTTTTGGCCATGGCTGTACATGAGGAGCTGCCGTTTTGGAGTCTGCCTGATTTTCTCAATTACTACATACGAAACAGGCAGCATCCATTCTTGCTAATAAACAGAAACAATACTGAAAAGTAAAAGGTTACCAGCAACGGACAAAATATCAGGTAGATATAAAGAAGCCCCCAGAGTTGTGAGTGTGCCAGATTCACAAACATCAGCAATCCATAAGCACTGCAGCCAGCAGGTTGATTGGTTTTCTACAGCTCTGCTTCCTCCTACTTATATGGACACGTCTCAGCTTTTATCTCTAGACTGTTGTAACTATTCTTACATATGTAGGTCACAGCTACATCACACAGGCTATACATTTACCTGCTTGCATATTGCATACATAGCAATGCATGATAGAGCCACTAGTGAGCTAGCTTACCTTCACTGTGAGAATATTTACAAGTGTGACTGGGGAAGCTGGAATGTAGATTTCATTTATGAACACGAATGGGAGTTGCTATGTTGCAATCTTAAATAAAACAGTGTTTGTGTCCACAAAAATATAAAAACACATAACCAAGTCTATCAATCAGGAAGAGTCACTGTTATGAAGAGTTACTGTCCAGCTTTAGCAAGCAGCACATTCTGAACAAAGCATCTCTAATGCTGGGTACACACTGGCCGGCCAACATATCGTGCCCCCGTTGGCCAGTGTGTACAGACTATATGCCCATACATAGGGGTGCAGAGAGGAGGGGGGGGGGGGGGGGTTGGGGGAGCCGCGAGCAGGTACTACTTACCCAGGTCCAGCACAGCTCCCCATCCACAGCAGCCCAGTACACGCTGCTGTGTGCTGGGCAACTGTCCGAGGCTGCTAAAGCAGCAGTCTCCTATGCCAAAGGGGGGAGAGATCACATTGATAGTGTCCCCCATTGGCTGTGCGCCGGGCTGAGGGGCACACAGCAACCCCCTTTCATTTTTGAAAGAGGCGTGGCCACACCTGCCACGATTAGGCCATGCCCCCTACCCACTGCAGCATGCAGATGATGGTCGTTCAGTGTGTATGAACGACCATCATCTGCAGATATATCTGTCAGGTGTGTACAGACCTTAACACAAATCCCCCCCCCCCTCCCCTTAATGATAATTTCACTGATAAGTCATGTGTCTGTCTCTAAAGTTCCCTAATTAAGTGACATTTATATTCACAAGAAATTATAGACATCCCCATATTTTAGTCCCATCACAGCGCTATATTGTAATCAGTGGCAGTTTGAAGGGCAACCCCTGCAGCACATGTAATCATTATTTGTACGGAAGGGAAGTTAAAGACATTAGGTTTTACTGGCATGAAATTAATTGTTAATGCTGCAATAGTAAGTAACATTCATTCTGAAAAATGCCAGAAGTTATAAAACTCTACAGAGAATGACACACGACCAGCTAAAATCAAATTAACGAAACATTAAATCTTCAACATTCTAAGGCCATATTAAGATGAAAATAAATTTGGCATTTAAAACAGTGTGCTGTGCCATTTATTTGCTGCCACCATACAGGAGTGTCGCCTGTCTAAACAGCAGATATATTCTATTAAATATGCCCTGAATTGTGAAGCTTATAATTTGCACAGATCCAAGAAAAAAAAATAAAAAAATAGGACAAGCAATATAGGATGAGCCATTTATGTTCAACCAATTGTGCAACCACTTCATGCTGCTTCTCAGAACACAAGTCCTTCTAGCAACAGGTCATAATCTGTCCTGCTGTGTGGTGCCTCCTTATACAGCACGGCTGTCAGCCACTGGACAATGATAGCTGGCACACAGAACGTGTGTATATAGGCGAGCGATCTCACTGCCCAGAGAGTTCAATATAGGACACACTGCAATGTGGATGTCAAGCCTCCACTCCATTCTAACTGCCTATCATGGCATGGACTGTAAGCTCCACTGTGGCAGGGACTGGTGTGAATGACCAAATATTCGCTGTACAGTGCTGCAGAATGTGTGCACTATAGAAATAACTGTTATTAATGAAAATAAGCTATTGTAGACTTCTTGCCGGCAGAGTTCAATGTAGGACACTCTGCAATGTGGATGTTAACCCTCCACCCCATTCTGACTGCATAACGTCATGGCTAGGGTGTCCTTAGCGTAGGGCGAGCTCGTGTTTAACAAGTCCCCCTACAATAACTATTTTTATATAGCATGCCAATGCAATGGTTTTTTTTGCAGTTATACACATGCAGATTGACATTGTATTGAAAAGGTTGATTTAATAAAAATAAAAAACAAACATACAATGCTACAGAAAATTATATATATATATATATATATATATATATATTTATTTTTCATACACAGGGTGATTAAATAGTATTTTTGGGCGGCAATAATTTATAGGCGCCCAACATTGCTTTGGGCGCCCATTGCAGCACATAAAAGCACCGGGTTTAGCCACACAAAGCAGCTATTAGACAACTTGAGAAGTGCCGTTTGGATGCCCCAAAAGCTGAACTTTTTGCACATTTCTGCTCGCTACCTCAGGAGGATGCGAGCAGAAATGTGGGCGCCTTCGGCATTTGCTTCCAATTGAATTGATCTGTTGGATGCCCGTTACTTAGAGCACCCAAAAAAAATGTAATCCCCTCCATAGAACACGTACTGGCCAGTCAGTATAATCATTAATAAGGGACACCAGGCATAGTCTGTTTATGCACATTTAAGGGGGAAAAGAAAATAGGAACTTGGGCAACAATGTGTGGCCTGTATGCAGTGAAGGAGCACCTTCATTCCACAAATTGCCCAAAAATAACTGATCCGATTGGGCTCAGTAATGGGATTAAGATGGAGAAGACATATGCATAATCAGGATCACGCTCATCACATCTGGGCATCACATGTGCTCTGAGAGCACTGCCATCATGGAAAATCTTCTATGGCCACAAAAGGCTGCAACGTGGAGTGAAGACGGCACCCAAACCATGGCAAGAAAATATGCCCCACATTACAGAACCACCAGGGCCTCTCACTGGTGCAAACATACTCCCATTTAGATAGTTCTTTTGGTTGGTACCACATGAGCAGTTTACTTGCGAAATAGGATTCATCTGATCATATCAACTTCTTCCACTGTGTGGTTATCCCATGTATCACAGATCTCGCCAACATGCATTGCAAGGTGTGATTAGCAGTACATACACTGCAACACAATTCTGATGTGGAGTGCTAATTGGAAAACTGGCTGCTTTCTCCACAGGTTACATTTGCTGTCAATATGCAGTTATTTGTCTATTTTGCATCTCTAATTACTGCATGGATATTTCAGTCCTGGAATATGTGCTTCAGACCAGTAATGCACTTTGTGAATTAAGTTTTTTGTAGGGGGTGAACTAAATTGTTTTCGTCGATAGCACTAATGGGCACCCATCAGAGAAATTAAATTGTTGCTCCGTTCGGGTGCAATAGCCTCCAACATTTCTGTTGAGGTGGTTGTGAGCAGAAATGTGTGATAAGTCAGTAGTCTGGGGAGCCTAACCGGTCTAACTGGTCGCGACAAGCATGATAATTAATGGGCACCAAAGACTAAATTGCTATATTGGGTACCCATAAGCTTGGCCAAAAAGACAATTGATTCGCCCCCCCCCAGTCCCATGCAGATACTACCTTAAGACTATGTTTGTGAAAACAACCTAGTTGAGTGGTCTTGGTCACTGAGGCTCCGGTCATACAACATTTAGCAGCTACGCCTCATTTTGCGTTGTACAGATGTCTTGTTTACCAGACACCTGTTTGTGCTGGTTTATCTGTTTGGATCAGAAGCAGAGTTACAAAAATGTGTGTGTTTAATAGGCCAGCTCAGGGTACTTAATGTCCCTTTACCAAACTACTGAAAGCACCCCCCAAAACACCCCTATTCCAAAGTCAGAGGGCTGCTCTAGAACGTTTTTGTGTTACCCTGAATGGGTTGGGATGTTATTTGCATAAATGATACCAGCCACACTTGCAGGGAAACCATTATTTTCAATATATAGGTGTCTTATTTAGCCAGGAGTTTAATACTTTTTTCTTTTATTAACTAAACAGATCCAAAAATTAAAGACTAGAGTACCATTTTCCATGCTGTTAGAAAATGACAGTGTTAGGAGAGCTTGTAATGATTTTTATAATTAGATTACATGTTTAACTTACCGAGACCTTGCAAGTCAAGACACAAAGGTGTATGCATGATTACAGACACGCACTGACTACTGCAATACAGGAGGCCAAGAGGTTGCCAGAGCTGAGTGTTTGTGCAACACCTCTCCCATTTGATACATTACAGTGCAAACACATCCCACTGCTCTTGGATAAGTGGCAATGCAGGATGTGTCCTTGCGCTGACATAAAGGCTTGTTAACTCGTACTTTTATCTTAGTGTTTGAGACCTTGAAATACTGTAATAAAAATACACTTTGAATATAGTTTACTATTTTAGATAAAGATGTTCTCATAAAGGGATTTTTTTGTACCAAATGTCATGACCTTGTGGATTCAGGGGCTCTCTAAACTTATATTCTCTCCTCTTGCAACTAAAAAAAAAAAAATGAAACTGTGAATGTTTATTTTCCACAATTTTAATTTCACTGAGAGCACATTCCATAAAATATACAAGTCACTGCTCAAACTAAAATGACTTGGGACAACAGTAGTAGCTGGTTCTACAGCAGGGGTTCCCAACCACAGTCCCGAAGGCACACAACAGTCCAGGTTTTAGGGATAGCCAAACTTGAGCACAAGTAACTTAATTATTACCTCAGTTATTTTGATTTAACCTTCTGTGCACAATCATGGATATAACTAAAACCAGGACTATTAGTGTGCCTTGAGGACCGAGGTTGGGAATCACTGTTGTACAGCATCCTTTGTACAAAACTTCTTATTAGTGCTCCTGCTGCCATTAGGATGACTCTTCCTCCATATTATAAATTATATGAAGATAAATTGCAACATAACATTGCATGTGGGAATTATGGTTTTCACTAACCCCACAACTAATATACAATTTGGCATACTCTTAACAAATTACATCAGGCAGACGCAAGGTGCAGCTTGCTGGTTAATTATAAGAACTGTAAGAGCAGTTTTTAGGACTGCCTCTGTGGGTATTATATAACTGCATATGCAGCAATGATTATATACTCTAGCTTGTATCAAATATTATGCAATGTTTTGCATTTCAAGACTTTTGGATGGTTTCTACTTAAGTACTTTGTAAGGCGCTGTGGACCCCTTGTGGATATTATTATTATTAACTGTAGGGAATTCAGCTCTATACTTTAAGCAATCTGTTTTTGCACATTATTTAAAACAAAGTTAGATTTTGCTGTATTTTGCCTACATACCAGACTATATTTTGCACAATTCGCCCAATTTCGACGCATCGGAACGACAGTGTAAAATGTGCAAATCGTGAGTGTCCACATACCCGCGGGACGTCAGTCGTATCTTCAGATCTTGCCTACAGCTGAGAAGATCTGCCAATCTCGTACATGATGCACTGGAATCGTTAAGGACGCACAATAGTTGGCCACTTAAGCACCATATCATGTCCGGAGTGCCGGGGAGAGTTCAAGGGAAATCATTAACGATATTTCATCATGAGCACATTGTCTAGTATGTACTCACCTATAGAGTAAAGGCGCACAACCACTTGCCGATTTCTATGAGTGATTCAACGATAACGATATCGTTAAATCGCTCATGAATCAGGCACATTAATATCGGAAACGACCAGCGATGTACGCTCCCGCTAGTTGTTTCCGACATCAATCATCGCCCAAACATGCTGGTCAACCTGACGATAATGTCAGATTGAGCATGTTAGCAGATGATTGATGTGCCTACACTGAACGACTGATCGCTCAGTGTAGGCACAGCACAGACTGTGAAACAACTGCACGATTAAAATATCGTAATCGTGCAGTTGTTTCAAAGTCTGCTAGTGGATGTGCCCCTTAAGGATATTTGTAATAGAAGGGCAAATTTAAGACAATGTGTCCCTTTCTCAAATCTCTACAAAAAAGGTGTCTTTCTAGACAAATTCAACAGCTGGTATGTGTAACATAACCCATGACCCTATAAGGTGGTGGGCCCCTGTCCAAATACAGGTGAATTGGTCCTGAGAAAGGCCCAGAGATGATGAACGCCAAACAATTTCAGCTCCCCAGGCTGCAATGCCTAGAAAGTTTGAATTCTGAGCCTCCCCATAGCCAAATATTATTCTTCAACGTCTCATCCATACTAGAAGCCTACATTAGCACTGGTCTACAAGTGGTGGTGTGACTGTACTAGAAAGAATGATTGCATAATGTAAGCAATCTTACCAGAATGATGAAGAATAAGCCAAAAATCATGTCACATTAAATTATTGAAAAATAATAAAAATGCTATAGTAAACAAAAAAAGTAAGAGCATGATTAGCTTTTATTGGGAGTTACGCCTCAAATTTATTTGTGCCCAAAACACGTTTGAAGACTATAGTTTCTTCTATCAATTTCTAAAAAAGAAAAGAGAAATGTAAGCTATTTCTTATAAGAAAGAAATTAAAGAATAGTGCACAAATTTGACAATGCATTAAGGCAGTGTTGTCACGTGATTAGATTAAATGAAGGTCCCCATCAGACAAAGCTAATCCACAATAGAGATGAAGACAAACGGTACATATTTGAAATATTCTGACTCACTTAAGGTTAGGGTTTGGTTTAATCACACTTCAAAAACGAAAAAGAATGTTTCATTGAAACATTCTCCTGTTTTAAAGGCAAAACTTTGCAATATTTTCTTTTTTACAGGCTGTTTGCAATACAAATTATTAAAAGGCTGACAAGCAGGGATACCCCAATTTGTGGTAGGGACAAAAGGGGCTGTGTGAAGCTGCAGGTCCAGTGAATAGAAATGCAATCACCCCTACCAGGGGTGGACGGATCAGTGCTGCTGATTCAGACATCACCTAAAATTACACCATTGCATCACTTACATGAATCAACATGTTAATGCAACATCCGATGTATTTATTAGGTCTACCAACAAAGTAGAAACCACACACTGACCTGTGTGAGCATATCTTTAGCATTTAGCTGTCCTTCCCAAAATCCATCTTTTATCTTGTTAGACACAAAGGGCGGATTTCAATTGTTTTCGCGGCCTGATCTCCCGTCTAAAGCGACAGATCGCGGGCCGCTATTCAATTGTTCCAGCTTTTCGCGCTGATCGCACCCAAAGTGGTCGGGTTTAGCAGCGTAAATCGGCTAACCCCAACCAAAGACTTGGGCGCGACCGTGAAAAGTGCCGTTTGGGCGCCCCAAACAGGTCACTTTTTGCCGATTTCAGCTCTCACCCCTCTGGGGCTGCGAGCTGAAATGGAGCGCTGGCAGCTGATCGCGCCCAACAGGAGCATCAACTGAATAGCTCCGTCGGGTGCGATGGGGGCTGGAAACAATTGAATTCCGCCCAAAGCGGTCACACCATCCAAGACCAAATAGGAGGACTGGCGGACAGATAATCATTCTGATCGGTGATCTGACTTTGTAGTAATAGGCCTAGATTTTAGCGATTAAGGTTATTCCTACATTGTCTTATCAGTAAAGACTAATGTTTGAGTAGTGTGGAATATATGAAGAGTTAAGTGCAATGGCACTACTACCAGATATCTACACTAAATACCAAACCTGTTGCTCTCCAGCAATCTTTGAACTACAAGACAGAATATAGACAACTAATTATGTGCAATTCTACAAGAACAGCAAAAAGTAAGGGGGGGGGGGGTGACCACAGGAGATAAGGGTACGGGAGAGGATTCAACAGCAGCAGACAGTAGAGGGGAGACAACAGCGGCAGAGGGTTACGGAGCGTGGGGGGGGGGGGCAATAGCGGCTGAGGGCACATCGGAGGGGTGGCAGAGTAGCAGAGGGCACAACGGGAGGTGGCAGAGACCACATCAGGGAGGGTGGCAGAGGGCACGGGCTGAGCACTAGGGTAGTACCCCCGCCTCTCCGTATTCCGGGTTACTGTGCAGCCCGGGCCTCTCCGCTCAACGGCAGGAAAGGGGAGTTCCGGGACACGCCCTCCACCAATCAGGCGGCGGCTCCGCAGACGTCACCCAGCTCCGCCCATCCTGCACTCTCCTCCCCGCCTCCATCTCGGGCGCCTTATAGCCCATACAAAAGCAAGATGTCCGCCATCTTCCGTGGCTGCGACCCGGCTACTCCCGCCGTAATATCCCCCCTCACACACCCCGCCCGGGGCCAGCGAGTCCCCCGCCCTCCGCTCGGAGAGGAGTCCCGCGAAGGGCACTTTATCTTCCCGGAGGAGGGACGGCGATGTAGCGGCCCTGCCATGTTCCCCCCACTGCCCGCAACAAGCCACCACGGCGCCGGGTGGCGGAGGGAGGGGATGATTACCTTGATGCAGTATGGAGGCTCGTCATATGTAACCAGCATGTACCTGTCGCCCCTACTAGCCGGATCCCGGGCACGCAGCTGCGGGGACACAAACACAACAAGTCAGCAGTCAGTACAGCGCCCACACAGCCCCGCGTCCCTCTCCCAGGCCGGGCACAAGGGGCAGGAGGTCCCGTTACCTTCATAAATAGCTCAACCGCGCCTTTGGCAATATCCAGACACGTCGTGCCCAGGTAAGTGCGCTGGTTCATAGAGGCGGACGTGTCTATGAGGAACAGTAAGATCGGCATGGTCAGAGCATACCGCCGCCCTACCACTGCCCCGGGGCCGCCGCTGTACACTGTGTACACGGAGGGTGGGTTGCCCCCTGTCTATACGCTGCGGCTCCCCGGCCCCAGGACGGGCCGCCCCCTGTGCTGCTCACTTGAGCTCTGAGTCCCTGCACCGTGCTCACTGATAGATAACTTCTCCTTCCGAGCCTCCCCGGCCACACCACGTGACACTGCGACGTCTCCATTGGCTGCCTAGCCCAGGCCGCCGCTCACTTATTCATGAGTGCTTCCTCGCTGCGCCTTGCCAGGCGGCCATGTGACCTCCCGACGCCCCATTGGCCGGCGGACGCTTTGCATAGATGACTGCATAAATGGGCGTGGCCTCGGGGGGGAGGAGTGCCGCGCGTTTTGGGAGTTGTAGCAGACGCCGGGTGGCGGCCATGTTTGTTAGGGGCTGCGGTGTGTAGTTACAACCAGGTCGCTCTGAGTCCTCGCCTTGCTGGGCTGCTCTCAGCGTTACTGCTGCGCAAGTGAGTGGCGTCCCTGATGCTGGGCTCCAGGTACTCCTGTCAAAGCTAGTGTCCTCTTACCGAGGTTTCAAGAACAGCTGCCTGTGTGCCATGGTTAGGCCTGAGGTAACACGCAGTGCTCGGCGCAGATTGCACCCCATTCATATACAAAGCATCACTCCTTCCTTACCGGCTGGTTTTGCACATTTGTTTCTTTACAAAGTATCCCTTGTTATCGCTGTGTCAAACAGGCCTGACTGCTAACCCCCAGTGTGTGACATTGACCTGTGTCCCACTGTTTATAGAAAAGTATTAAAGGTTATGTAGCCATGAGAGAAATACTGGGCAGATATTGGGGTAGGCCACCTACCATCGATGGTCAGCAAACATAGGTTTGCTGTCAACCGTTCTGCCATTGAAGCAGCTTCTTTTCTTTTTTTTTTGTCACAGCGCTCAAAACCAGGCCCTCCGCTTATTGCCTCCCCACCACCAGGGCTGCCATCAGAAATGGTGGGACCCGGTACTGACAAATTAGAGAAGTGGGCGGAGATGTGGGTGGAGCTACTTTGGGGGGGTGAGAGACAGAGGGCTGGACCTATTGGGGCACTGCTTAATCTTACGTAAGTTATTGTATATAACTTGCTGTGCTTACATTTATTGCATTTTTTTTTAATTTAATCTAAGCACAAGATGTTTTGTGTGTATATATAAATATTACTTGCTGTGCTGACATTTATTTGCATGTTTTTAATGTCAGCACAGCAAGTAATATCACAGAATTTACCCACATGTATGGGATTTTATTTATTTTTATATATACAGATACTGTATATATACTGTGTGTATATGTATGTATGTATATATATATATATATATATATATCATAGTGCGGCACTCAATACACAATAAAGGAGTCACAGACTGGAACTTAGGTCATCAACATTTCAGTATTCTATCTTCAGGTTAACCTGTGTCTTGAGTGCCGCACCTCCTCCTTTTATATACTATATTTGTGAGGGCATCGACCGCAGCTGCTATACACCTCTTTGGGAGTGCTGTTCCAGTGGTGTGTGTATGTATGTGTATGTATATATATATATATATATATATATATATATGTGTGTATACATATACATATATATACACACTGTATATAATACATCAATTAGCCACTCCCTCCTACAACAGAGCCCAAACTTACCTGGACACTCTGCCATCTCCGTGACTCTGGGAGCTCCCTTAGCGCAGAGTGATGTGAGGTACCGCGGTCACTGGTGCAATGCATCGGCAGCTGCCAGAGAAGAGAAGAGTCTCGGTGGCATTTAATACATGGAGTCGGCCGCACGCCAATCACAGCTCGCGGAACGGCGGCCAGCCAATCAGCGGCCACTGCTGACTGGCTGGATGCTGTTCCACGAGTTGTGATTGGCTCGCGGAACTGCAGCCAATCAGCATCGGCCGCTGCTGAATGGCTGGTTGCTGTGATTGGCTTGTGGCTGGCTCCATGTATTAAATGCCACCAAGTCTCTTTACTTCTTTGGCTGCCCTCTGTGCATTCCAGCAGTGATGTGCGGTACTGCACATCACTGCATTTCACACCTCCGCTACCCGGGCCCCCTCTCTCTCTGGGACTGGAGTCCCCGCAGTCCCCCCCCCTGATGGCGGCCCTGCCCACCATCACAGACCCTCAAACACGACCCCTTCCACCAGGTACAAAATGCTCTGCTCCTGGACTTCCCTCTTAATTAATGATTGTAGTCACTTGTATTGAACTGATTAATTGAGGAGAAGGGAGTTTTAGTGAGGTGGCTGCAATCATACATTAAGAGGCATATGTATCAAAGCTTGATGTGAGATACATTTTTAAAATATATATCACCAACCAATCAGCTCCAACCTATCATTTCTTAAACTCAGCCTGCAAAATGTAAGTTAGAAGCTGATTGGATGGTAATATATATCTCGTAATTTTATCTCGCATTAAGCTTTGATACATACGCCCCTAATGGTGCATACACAAGGTCAGATTTTTCTTCAGATCTGAACGACAACGATTTCAAAAACAGTTCATAGCTGAAGGAAAATCTGACATGTTTGAACGATGTGCGTTCCCGATGGTCAGATAATGATATCTGATGTGTTTGCAGTCAGTTTTGGACGATGTCAGTAATTTTAATGCAGTCAGAAATCGTTCGTAGTTCAAATCGTTTGCAAAATCGTTCAAATCGTTGGTCAAATCGTTCAATCGTTCATCTGACACATCTGACTGTGTGTATGCTCCATAAGAGTGAACCATTTGATGGACAACCCTAGCAGCTTTGGGCCTAATTCAGAGATGTGCGTAAACATTGGGTTTATGCACATCTCCAATGTTTTTAGATCTGCATAGAAGCCACATTGTACGTGTGCAGATCTGGGGCTGCGATGTTGCTCACAGTGGCCCAAACACTGCAGCGTCCTTTCACATCATCATGTGCAATGTTTGCTACTAGTAGTTATCTGCATGCAGATGGTCTAACACATTTGTGTGACTGAACTTTGCCTGCATGAGAATGTCCTTCCCCAGCTCCTGTTCCACCTCTCCAATAAGGCTCAATGAATCCCACTCTGCTTTTTGGGCTTGTGCAGTAATAAAATACACAGAATAATCTACACTTAGCAGCGTAGTACTACATCTGCATCAGCCTCACTGTGTGAAAGCTTTTAATCCAAGTAGTGCGATCATCCATTAATGCTTCCTTGGTATCTAATACCTCTTTTCCACCAAAAACCAGGGTACGACCTGGGTTTTTGGACATGGTTCCAACCTTAATGCTTCCTTGGTATCTAATACCTCTTTTCCACCAAAAACCAGGGTACGACCTGGGTTTTTGGACATGGTTCCAACCCAGGTCAGACCCCGTTTACACTGCACCTTCGATCTGGGTTACTCACAGGTCAGCCCTGTTCACATTGAACCCAGGTCCCCCCCTCTAAACCTGTGAGGTCATAAAAAGTGTGAGGTGACTGTACACTCCACAACCACCAATCAGCTCATTTTAGGCATGACCCGGGTTGCATCATTAACACTTCACCATTACCCAGGTCCATCCTGGGTCCGGCCCTGGTTAGCTACAGGTTCACTTGACAGGAACCCTTTTAAATTGAGCTGCGACACGGGTAGACCCAGCAATAACCCTGGTTTTAGCTCTAGTGTAATAGGAGTATAACATCTGTTCTTAACATGGTACATACAGTAGTTGTTGACCACTTAATAATTAGGGTTGATCTAGAATATTCAGGCTTTTATCTACAATCAAGTTTAACATATATCTATCTTATACTTATTTATCCTCTGGCCAGACATCTGTGGTGCTATGTGCCCCTTGAGTAGCACCTTGCAGGTGGCACTACACAACATGAGCAGTGGTACATGTAGTCTTGAGTATAGAACTTTGCACTGATGCACCTTTTATTTATAAAACTGCACCCGCTACCTTTTTTTTTCTTCCATCAAATGTAGTTGCCTTTTGTATTTATTTTTCCTATAAAGCAACATTTACCCACAATGCAGCTTGTATTTGTTGTTTTCTTTCAATCAACTGATTCCATGATTTCACTGAGACAACTGTTTTTGTCTAGTGTGAGCAATTATGTCTTATGACTACAGTTAAATTGTATAACTTAATTCTCTATTTGTATAGTCTGGAATTGCATAAATATTGTTGCGATTTAATTGATAACACGTATGTACACAAATAAGCTAGGCTGATAGTCATAGTTGAAACAAATTAGCTAATATGCACTTTTGGGGTGATGCAGCGTTGGATTTATACCAGTTTGTGTAGCGTAAAGTTGGGAACACACTTGAACGACCCAGCGGTCTTGCAATGGTCCGATACAATGTAACAATATTTCTACTTCAGGGTCCATAGGGTATCCACAGGATACCTTGGGTATAGGTGTGACGTCAGTCGCAGGGCACCAAAGAGTTAAGCTTTCAGCCTCCCAGGATGCACTAGGTCCCCCTCCTATACCCCGCCCCCGGGCCAAGGCACCTCAGTTTAGTTTGGTGCCCGGCCGGAGTCGGGTGCACCTGTTGGAGTGGGGGCTAGAAGAGCCCCTGAAGCTTTTTCTTCATGCAGCTGTGGCTGCACATCTGGATGAACAGCATGGACAGTCAGTCCTGACGTCCATGCTGTCTTCCCTACACCCCGCCGGTACCAGAACGCCAGTACTGATCCGGGGATGCTGGTGGGCATCTGGGGTCACAGCTAGCGGTGACCCCAGATGCTCCGGACCATGGCCGGATTCAAGGGGGACAGAGGTAAGCAGCGGGGTCCCGCGGTGGGTCCCCGCTGATCACATGGTCCTAAGTCCCCAGGCAGGGGGCTCCCTGGGGACTGGCTGCAGCGTGGAGCCAGGCGACCAACCTGCGCTTCCACTACCCCCTGGGACAGCGGACCGCAGCAGAGCGGTAGCGCTGCGGCGTCCCAGGGGTTAAATGCATGCCAGGGGAGCGCGCCTTCCCTGTCTCACAGCCGGCGCCTCCCCCGCTGCACACAGCCCTCTCTGCATGCTGCCGACTGGTCCTGTGGCAGCGCTCCTCCCCCAGGCCAGCTTCTCTCTGCTCCTCGGCGGCCATCTTCTCTGCAACGCATGGTGAACGCTGCTGGAAGTCTGGAAGGAAGCATCGTGGTCTGGGTTCCCCCGCATACCTCTCCTCCGCTGTGGCTCAGGTCTGTGTATGCTGCGCTGTGTCCTACCAGGCCCTGTGTCTGTGTAGTTGAGTGATCAGCGCTGTTAGTGCAGGAATTGTTATTTCTCTGCATTGTATGTGACTGTGCTAGCGCTGCCTGTAACTTTTCTTCTCTAAACTGTCAGCTTTATTACTGTCCCTGTTCTTTCTGCTAAAGCCCTTGCGGTGCGGTGCTGCAGGGTGGTCTCTCACCTATTTAATACTTAATTGGTGAGAGAGGTCACATACGTGGTGCCATCATGTCTGAAAGTGATTTTCCCCTCCGGCTACAGTGTACCACGTGCAAAGTACCGTTAGCGGAGGGGGAGGGTAGCGCGGAGGGCCTTTGCCGGCAGTGTTTGTCCATGGCGCGGCCTATTACGGTTACAGCACCGGTACAGGAGCTGCCCTGGGCTTGTTTCGCTCAGGCGTTAACAGCTTTAATGGGCCAGTTAGCTCCGCAGCCCGCGTTTACTCCGATGGGTTTGTCCCAGCAGTCTGTGGTGTCGTCACCCATGCAGGGGTTCCCACGACAATTGGTGGTACCCCACAGTCTCCCTATTTCCCCGCTCCCGGGTTCTCAGGAGCCAGCGTGGGTTAACTCCCTGACGAGTTCTGTACAGCACTTGTCGGATGTGTTGCAAGGGGAGTCTGTGATGCGGCCTCATAAAAGGCCGGTGGCGTCTCTGTCCGCTCCTTATGAGGATGACGAAGGGACGTCTGATGATGGGGAGATTCTGGATCCTTACGATCAGGAACCTCTCCATACTAAGGACGCTGATGCTAAGTCCAGAGTATATATTCCTGGACTTATTCGGGCGGTCCGCACAGCCTTGGTGATTGAGGACGAAGTTCCCCCAGCGGCTAAATCTAAGTATGCCTTTTTCAAAGATGTGAAGGGCGATGCCACAGTCTTTCCTCTTTCGGGTCAGTTGGTGGACCATTTAGAGGAGGCGTGGAAACAACCTGGCAAAAGATACCAGCCGCAGAGACGCCTGGCGGTGGCTTATCCGTTCGCGGATAATTATTTTGCTAAGTGGGAATCCCCTCCACAGGTGGATTCTCACGTGACCCGTCTTGTCCGTAGTGCCACATTGCCGATGCCATCCATGTCCTCCCTTAAGGATGCTACGGACCGCAAGGTAGAAATCTGCCTGAAGTCCGCTTATTCCCTTGCAGGGGGGGCAGCACGGCCGGCTATGGCCATTTGCTGGGTTGCCAGAGCGATGGAGCGCTGGGCGGATTCATTAGAGGCTTCTTTTGAATCCGACTGTCCGGCCGAACAGGCGGAGTTGATTGGCAATCTCCGTGATTCGGCCACCTACATCAACGAGGCGGCTCTAGACATTAGTACTCTGGTGTCTAGAATTTCTTCAGCAGCGGTAGCTGCTCGTCGCACCTTGTGGCTGCGATCCTGGAAGGCGGACGCAGATTCCAAGAAAGGTCTGGAAGCGTTGCCGTTTACCGGAGAAGTTCTCTTCGGTCCGGATCTGGATAAGATTGTGGCCACGCTGGCGGCAGCCAAATCTGCTTGTCTCCCGTCGGCCGCTGCTCCTTCTGGTTCTGGACCATCGTCCTTTCGGTCATCTAGGGCCCAGGGCAGGCCCAAACCACAGTCGTTTCCTCGACAGGCTGGCCCTAAGAAATCGGTCAAGCCCCGGAAACAGGCATGGAGTACCAGACGTCCGGCCCCCAAGCCAGATGACAAGCCTGCGGCCTGACGGTCCGGGTCTCCCCTTGGGGGATCCCAGGGTGGGAGGCCGCCTGCTGCAGTTCTCCCGGTGTTGGTCGTTCACTAAGACAGACACTTGGGTTCTGGAGGTGGTCTCCCACGGGTACGCCCTCTCCTTCCGGCACAGACCCCCGGCTCGATTCTTCACCACGGGTCTACCATCAGACCGGAACAAGGCTACGGAGCTGCGGAAGGTATTGCACACTATGCTCCAGGCTGGAGTTATAGTGCCTGTTCCATTCTCCCAGAAGGGCCAGGGTTTCTATTCAAATTTTTTTTTTGGTACAGAAACCCAATGGGTCATATCGTCCGATTCTCAACCTCAAAGCACTCAACAAGTCTTTGCGGGTCCCGAAGTTTCGGATGGAGACCCTACGGTCCATCATTCTGGCGCTGGAACCTGGGGACTACATGGTGTCATTGGACATACAGGACGCTTACCTGCATGTCCCTATTCTTTTGCGCCATCAAGAGTTCCTTCGTTTGCAATCCGCAGCGACCATTTCCAGTTTCGGGCGTTACCTTTTGGCCTGGCGACAGCACCACGTGTTTTCACCAAGGTGATGGCGGTCATGGCGGCTTCTCTGCGGCTGCAAGGAGTCCGCATGTTGCCGTACTTGGACGACCTGTTATTGGTGACAGGATCTCCAGAGCTCCTGTTACACCACTTGGACCTGACCATTGCACTGCTGCAACGGCACGGCTGGCTAATCAACTGGCAGAAGTCCACTCTAATCCCGTCTCGGAGGATTCTGCATCTTGGAGCCTTATTAAACTCGGGACAGCAAAGGATCTTCGTGACGGAGGACAAGATCTCTGCTTTACAGTCAAGGGTGCGCAGTTGTCTGCACAGCCGCCGGGTGTCCTTACACTCGGCGATGAGGTTACTGGGCTCCATGGTGTCGGTGTTCGACATGGTGGAATACGCCCTGTTTCACTCCAGACCTCTGCAGCACCTGATCCTGTCCAAGTGGAACGGGCTGCCTCAGTCTCTGAAGTTCCAGACGATTGTGCTCACCCCGGAGGTTCGCCTGTCCCTTGCGTGGTGGTTAAAGACGACCCACCTCAACAAGGGACGTCCGTTCTGGGTTCCAAATTGGGTCCTGTTGACAACGGACGCCAGTCTTCGGGGCTGGGGAGCAGTTTCGGGTCCACACTTGTTCCAGGGCAGGTGGACGCCGACAGAAGCGGAGCTTCCAATAAATATCTTGGAACTCCGTGCGGTCTTCAATGCTCTCCTGCAGGCACAGCGGTTTCTCCAGGGTCACCCGGTGCAGGTCCAGTCGGACAATGCTACCACCGTGGCCTACATAAACAGGCAAGGAGGAACTCGCAGTCGGGCGGCTCTCGTAGAGGTCTCTCGGATCCTGGTTTGGGCGGAGCGCAATCTTCCGGCCATATCAGCGGTCTTCATCCCGGGAGTGCTAAATTGGCAGGCGGACTTTCTAAGTCGCCAGGACGTTCATCCAGGGGAATGGTCCCTGCACCCGGACGTTTTTCAACTACTGGTGGACAGGTGGGGTCTTCCAGAAATCGACCTCATGGCGTCCCGGCACAACAACAAGTTGCCGGTGTACGGGTCTCGCACAAGAGACGAAGGGGCGTCTCTGGTGGATGCTCTGTCCGTCCGGTGGACGTTCAGGTTCGCATACCTGTTCCCTCCGGTCTCCCTTCCACGGGTAATCCGGAAATTCAAACAGGAAGGAGGGATGCTCCTGTTGATAGCTCCCGCGTGGCCCAGACGGCACTGGTTCTCAGACCTTCAGGGTCTGTCCGTGGACAGTCCTCTGCGGTTGCCGCTACGACCGGACATTCTGTCTCAGGGTCCTTGTCTTCACCCGGACCTGACTCTGCTGTCTTTGGCGGCGTGGCTGTTGAGACGGCCATGCTGAGGTCCCGGGGGTTTTCCAGCTCTGTGGTGCGTACCATGTTACGAGCTCGGAAACCGTCTTCCGCGAGGATATACCATCGCGTGTGGCATACGTTCTTCCAGTGGTGTCGACCGATAGGTTATGCACCGCGGGAGTTTCGTCTGTCTCGGATTCTCGCCTTCCTGCAAGCGGGACTAGATCATGGGCTTCGCCTTGCTTCTTTGAAGGTACAGGTTTCGGCCCTATCTGTCTGGTTTCACCGTAGGATTGCTACAATCCCGGATGTGCGCACCTTTATGCAAGGTGTTCTCCGTATTCAGCCGCCCTTTGTTCCACCTATGGCGCCTTGGGATTTGGCTGTGGTTCTGAGGGCTCTCCAAGGACCGCCGTTTGAACCACTGGGCTCAGTGGATATTAAATGGCTAACAGCTAAGACTGTTTTCCTTCTGGCCGTTGCTTCGGCCAGACGTGTTTCTGAGTTAGGGGCTCTTTCTTGTAGACCCCCTTTCTTGGTTTTTCATGGGAACAGGGCAGTGCTCCGCACTCGGCCCGAGTTTCTTCCCAAAGTTGTTTCCCAGTTTCATGTTAACGAGGAAATAGTTGTTCCGGCCTTTAACTCACCGGGTCTTTCCGTGGGTGAGGCCTCTTTGGATGTTGTGCGGGCCTTAAGGACTTATGTTGACCGCACTTCTTCGTTTAGGAAGTCGGACGCTTTGTTTGTCCTCTATGGCTTCCGTAAAAAGGGTTGGCCTGCTTCAAAGCAAACTTTGGCAGCCTGGATCCGTATGGCTATTTCTGAAGCTTATCTTCATGAAGGCCTACCGGTCCCTCCTTCTCTGAAGGCTCATTCCACTAGGTCTGTGGGTCCTTCGTGGGCAGCTCGACGTGGTGCCTCGGCAGTTCAGATCTGCAAGGCTGCTACGTGGTCTTCTGTCCATACCTTCCTGAGGTATTACAGGTTTGACACCTTCGCCTCTCAGGATGCTTCCTTCGGGCAGCGGATTCTCCTTTCTGCACAGGAGCGTCCCCACCCTTAAAGGATACTGCTTTGGGACATCCCCAAGGTATCCTGTGGATACCCTATGGACCCTGAAGTAGAAAATATGAGATATGGTAAGAACTTACCCTTGTTATCTCTATTTCTACGAAGTCCATAGGGTTCCACAGGACTCCCGCCCTGTCGCACCTGTGCTGCAGATGGGCTTTGCTCTGGTCACCGGTTTTCCGTCTCCCTCTGGTGAGAATGTGATTCTTGTATGTGTCCAGATCTTTGTTCTCTCTCTTCCTTCTCCTCCTCCGGCCTATGGCTTGGTAACTAACTGAGGTGCCTTGGCCCGGGGGCGGGGTATAGGAGGGGGACCTAGTGCATCCTGGGAGGCTGAAAGCTTAACTCTTTGGTGCCCTGCGACTGACGTCACACCTATACCCAAGGTATCCTGTGGAACCCTATGGACTTCGTAGAAATAGAGATAACAAGGGTAAGTTCTTACCATATCTCATATTATTGTCTGCTTACACACTGTACAGGATTAATGTTACCACACTGCATCATACTTCGCATCATCCCATCTGATGTGCAGCACATCGGATCGGAAGACTCGACCACACAACTCATTAAACGAATTGAGGGTACACACTATACAATGGTCGTTGCAATCCATCGCAGATCGCAAGATTGGGCAATATATTACATATAGGGCCTGATTCATTACGGATTGCAATTGAAACAGCGTACGCAGATCGGCTGATGGTGCGTACTGCGCATGCACTGCAGTGCGCAGGTTAGTATTGCGATCGCACTGTGATCACGTACGCAGATACAAAGCCATCACAGAGTGAGTGACATCAGTACTTGCGTGCAACGAGAGTTGCAATTTCTGAGAAAGGTCAGGCCTGCTGTAATTCTGCATGTTACGATTGCGAGGTCTTACGGATGTGAGAAAGCGGTAGTGGGCTTCTCTATGCCGGGTAAGCGCTTGCAAACAGCATATTTTCTCAATAGAACTGCGTGCGTAATCGCAACTGCAATAGCGATCCGTAATGAATCAAGCACACAGTGTTTACCCAGCTGTAGACCCTCATATTGGGGCCAGAAATGCTGCAGACCTGCCCAGAGAGACTCATATACATCATTAAAACTATAGCCATAGTTGGCGTCTGAGGGCCGCTGCAAGTACATGCAGATGATGACAGTCACCGGCACTAACAAGCTGCTTCTGATTGCAAATTCACTGCTAAAGCTGATTGGTGCTTTCTTGATTTCATATGATTTTGTAAGCCTATTTTAGTTAGATTTTTTTCCTGCAAACATGTCAGAGTTTTACCTGGTATATTTGAGGGTATTTGTTTTGCACATTTACACCCTATTAAACCTCAATAACCAATGTGTATTTCACTACCACAATAAATAAATGATACTAGATCAATACATTGTCATTTTATCTATTGTATGCAAGATGTAAACATAATGCATATGCTACTGGTTCAGACCCTCATGCATCTTGTAACTTTGCACATGTAGTTTTTTTTTTTTTTTTTGCAAAAACATTTTATGTCTGACCATTTGGGCACAAATGCATTACAATTCCGCATCAGTTCCACAGTCTAAAGCTGGCCACACACTAGACCAACTTTCATCCAACCAGCCAACTAGTTGATTGGTTGGAATGAAAATCTGGTAACTTATGGGAGTAACTGATGATCAGCAATTTGCTCCTAAATGCCAGAAAACAGATGAAAATTGTCGTTCACACAAGTTTGTTAGATGTTCGATCTAAACAATATGTTCAAACAACAGTTTTTGTCCATTTTCCGGCGTTTGGGAGCAAATTGCTGATTGTCATTTGCTTTCGTACCTTACCAGATTTTCATTCCAACCAATCAACTAGTTGATCTAAGTAAGTTGGTCTAGTGTGTGGCCAGCTTAAGGGGGAATTGAAATAGCCACAGTATTTTACCGCAGGCTAATTGAAGCAGCAGGGCAATTCATTTAGAGCCAAAGGCAGCCTGCAGGGAGACCCATGTGCGATAAAAAAAATTTTTTCTAAAGTGCCTGATTTGACCCGGATAATCTTATATTTCTCCATATTTGCATTTGTATAAGAGGTACCTATATACAGTATAAAATATATAGTGCTTCTTGAGTTGATGGAAAATTAAATATAACCCAAAGCCTTCGATGGGACAGAGACCGAGTATCCCAGCTGCCATGAACATTGTTAGATTACTTGTAACTACTTTACACCGGACTGGAATGATAATATCATTTTGCAAGATTTCACCTGGCTGTCACTACAACTGATGGTGTAAAAATGTAACTATTAAACTGCGTGGGTCTTAAATATATAGGTTTAATGTTGCCATTAACAATATGTTGTCTGGGGCTAATTCTTCATTTGTAGAGAGAAACATCTTAGTCATATATCGCTTATCTACTGAGGTGATCCACCACTTTTTTTATCCTATCGAATGTAACGTGACTTTGTTAGGAATCATATTTGTACATGCTCATGGCATTTCATATAGATGTGCATCTGACACCATAAAATTCTATCAGCAGTGTACTTGGAGCTTCATATCATTATCTGGCCCTCTACCTGTGGCTTCTCGCTTGCCTCTATTTATACCCACTTCCAAACCAGATGTGCAGGAGATAGAGAAGGAATATTAAAAGATGCTCAAACCCTTAAACAAAAGCAAATACAAATTAAATCATACATTAAAAAAAACTCTGCTTTGTGACTGTCATTTTCTCTTGAATACCCTGTGTGTTTTTGTATTGGTTGAATTTTGGGCTACCCGGACACGTTCTTGCTTATTTGAGTCTGTGTACCTGGCTGCTTAAAATAGTGGCATTGAAATGTTTCTCTCCGCAAATTGGCTCATTCTCCTGCTACTGGCAATTCATTGGCTACAACCCACTACACAGCTGAGTTATAGTACAGAGTTGAGTATATAGACAGTACACAACACTGACAAGCTCGACCGCCTAAGAACAGCTTGTATACCTGGAGATCCCATCTCGTGCGGGTGAGACAAGCTTGACTCAATGAGACCAATTTGTATATCTGGAGTTCACATCTCGTCCTGATGAGACAAGCTCGATCCCCTCAGAACAATTTGTATATCTGGAGATCCCATCTCGTCCTGATGAGACAAGCTCGATCCCCTCAGAACAATTTGTATATCTGGAGATCCCATCTCGTCCTGATGAGACAAGCTCGATCCCCTCAGAACAATTTGTATAGCTGGAGATCTCATCTCGTCCTGGTGAGACAAGCTCGACTGCCTGAGAACAGCTTGTATACCTGGAGATCCCATCTCGTCCTGGTGAGACAAGCTCGACCCACTGAGAACAATTTGTATATCTGGAGATCCCATCTCGTCCTGGTGAGACAAGCTCGACCCACTGAGAACAATTTGTATATCTGGAGATCTCATCTAAGTCTGGTGAGTTACAGAGCACAATTAAAGCTGGAGCGGGTGTCTGGGCAGAATGAGGGGACTGTGGCCACTATGTCATGGGCTCTAGCTATTGGTGGCACGTGGAAAGGTTTATTATTACCAGTTATTTTTATAGCGCACACAAATTCAGCAGCGTTTTACAGAGCATATTTCAGTTATTCACATCCGTCCCTGTCCCAGTGAAGCTTACAATCTATATTCCCTAACACATCGACACACATACATACTATGGTTGATTATTTTTCTCAGAAGCCAATTACCTAGCAATATGCTTTTGGAGTATGGGATCAAACCGAAATATCGGAAGGGAACCCACGCAAACACAAGGAAAACATACAAACGCCACACATATGGGCCATGACTGGGAATTAAACTCAGTGCTGTGAGGCAGTAATTCTAACCAATACAACATATGTGCTGCATGGTGATGGGTAATCATTGAGCCAGTTAGTCAGAGGAGAAACAGGCAGAGGAAGATGCAAAACAGGTAAAACATTTTAACAATTTTGAAGGGCCTCCATTTTTTTTTTTTTTACAAACCCTGAGCACCATCAACCTAAAGGTGCCCATACATCAGAGAGGGGTTTCCACAATCTTGCGACCTGATCGGAAATGCCGATCTGCCGGGTGGAAACGCCGGCCACCATCGATGGTCAACGATCCGTCGCAGGATAGCTGAAATTTTCAATGTTAAATGTCCCCGATTAGACAATCACGATCATTTTTTGATCGCGATCGTCAATTCGGGAAAATCCAACATGTTGGATTTCTGTGATCCTGCGATGCCAGGTTGCAGCATCGCGGCAATCCATCTCAGATGGATGGGGCCCATTAGTTATGCCTCTGGCACAGAACCTTTACTTCCAGAGCAGTCCTGCTTTTTACTTAGTCCAGCATCATTTTGCTGTTATGACATATGTCCTAACCTCAAACCTTCATTTAATCCAGTGGTTCTCAAACTCTGTCCTCAGTACCCACATTTTCCAGGTCGTGGTAGGTGCACTGGTTTATCACTACTCACTGACACATTTTAAAAGATCCACAGGTGGAACTAATTATCTCACTTGTGATTCTGTGAGGAGACCTGTAAAACATGCACTGTTTGGGGTCCTGAGGACCGAGTTTGTGAACCTGTGATCTAACCGGTTGCCTAAACTGCTGGTATCTATGGAGTTAAAAAAATCTACAGTGCACTAGGGATATAAGTATGTTTTTTTGTCTTTTGTGAAGTCATTATTTTCAGTTTGTTGATGTGCTAAGTGGGATAAATAAGTACAAAAATGGAGGAAAGGGCATATGTTTTCCAATCTTTGGTCCAGATTTATCAACAAGTGATATTCTTGTTATCACTCATAACTAATCTTAAATGGGGCTCCAACAAATCCATTTTTTAAACACATGACATTTAGGAGCTGATTGGTTGGAGCGCCATTCAAGATTAGTAACGAGTGATAACAAGAATATCACTCGTTGATAAATCTGGCCCTTTTATTCCATATTTTCCTTCTACCGGATGATTTGTGCAGTTATGCCTTGGGGAAGGTGAAGGGGTGGAATGAGGTTAATTTATGTAATGCGGTGTGTTTCAAAATGATACTGTGCAGCTTTAGATATGCTCCAAAACACCCTTCCTTCTCTTGAATGAAATACTCATAAATTGTTATTAGCCATTTTTTTATAGTGGAAATGACTGATTTTTTTCACACTGATAAATGCAGCGTGAGGGGAGAAAATACATCTATGGCATTTTTAAAATGAGAAAAAAAAGAGATGCATCTAGATGTAGCTTTATGTTACACACTACACAAGACCCAATGCTGACTGCAGCTCCTGGCTTATCCTCCAACTTACTTAACGAGCTCTGCAGATACATGTATCAAATGCAAAATAAAACCTGGAACAGATGGGCATACATTTAGACACAGAACAAAACAAATACTAAGATGTGTGACTGAGCACTGAGCCTTTTAATGGAAGAGTAAAACAATTATACAAACTGTTTACTATTCTTTACTAATTAGTTTTTTTTTATATTGCTTTGAATAAGGAATGCATTGTTACTGTGGGGTTGCAAATATTTCTAGTCAAACAGCCATCAAATAGATATTGTTGTGTTAATATATACTTCAGGGGCATTTTAAGACATGGGGGGGGGGGTGGCCCGTGTACAAATGTTTGGGCCCCCCAGAAAATATGGAGCATACATAGAAGGTAACAAGGACCCTGGCACGGTGCTAGACTCTTAGCTATCTTCTGTGCAGGCACCATGAGGGGGATGTATCAAGCACTAAAACCAGTGAAGTTGCCCATAGCAACTAACCGTACATGCTATAAAATGATAGGTAGATGTTGATTGATAGCTATGGGCAACTGGTCCTCCTCTCCACTCTTTACTCTGTTTGATACATCATCTCCCATACTTCCAAGGATATCACCAGCAACATGGTGTAGGCGACGTTGTGTAAGATATTGCAGTCAGTATGGGATGGGCAGCACAAGCCTCTCCTGGCTCTGGCTTATGACCAGCCTACACGCATTATAGATATGCCACCGGTCACATTCCAAGCAGAGAAAATAATACCTTTAAAATATATTTTAAATCTGCCAAAGTCATCACTTTACTACTGTCTAACAGGTGCATCCAGAAGCTATTTTTAATCCTACGTTTTAATAGGAAATCCACTTATGCCATCATCAGAAATAAGCTGTTTTGATAGGTAGAAGCATTTTCCATTGAACCTCTGTGTATCCACAACCACATGCAGTTCGCACTGAGGAATCTCCAGGATGTCACATCCAAATAATCATTGGTCACTGGCGCCGCCTGGGTGAATAACTCCAAACGGACCCGAAGTAGGTGGGACAGTCTATAAGAGAAGTATGTCGCGGTACACAATGGTGAGCGGGTACCATGCGCATGTACCACTGATACATGCTTTCATTCAAATACATTTTTATTAGAGGGCTTTTGGGGGCAGCTAAGTGCTGCAGGCGTACCGAGGCAGGAACACAACCCAATTTTTTTATGAACAACAATTTCTACAAGAACCACTGTCTGAAGGTGTGTCTGAACAGTTGTGCTACATGAGTAGATGTAACAAATGTTAGGTTTAGTCACACAGCTGCATCATAAAAACATGTTATTTCTACCATCTCTGGGTCACCACTAATGTTATTAAATACATCGCATCAATAAGATATAGGCAAGGTAACAGAACCAGACTGGGAGGATGTTTGCTACTATATATACAGTCAAACTTGTTAGACCAGACATAAGCACATTTCAAAAGTGACTTGCTAATGTCAAGCTATGCAGTTTAAATGATAATATTCCTTTATAATTCAAAAGGTGGCAAGGAACAGAATTTGATGACCCACAAACAATATATATGCATCTATTTGGCTTGCCTATCAAAGTTCCTTTTATATCTTAATTCTGTAAATCTTTACCATGTGTACTGGGTAACTAATGTATCATTAGATAATTAATTCCTTAAGTTATCATACAGGGGTCTATTCAACAAGCCCTCTTTTACTACGGGGGCTGACTAAAAAGAAATGAGACTGATTTTTTTATATTCAGAATCAGATGACGCCACAGGATCTGAACAGGATCTGGTCAAAGACGTGCAGTAGACTGTTTTGTGACATCACTGTTAGTGTTGCATCTGTAGCATTTTACATTTCATCATGTGTTGAGAACTTGTTTCCGTGCAGTTGTTTTTTCAGGGTTGGTAATACCCAGAAATCACAGGGTTCTAAGTCCGGGCTATATGGAGGGTCTTCCAGTGCTGTCCCATGAATTTCAGTCTGTGCTGCCAATGCAATAACAGCAACATGTGGTCGGCATTGTCTTGGAGCAAAAACCACTGTTTCTTCATGGTCTTTTCTTCATCATGGCTCCACGCAAATGGGTTTTCAGGATATTTGCGTAGTAGTCACCATTAATTGTCTACCCACGGGGAACCCAGTGATGTAGAATCATACCATGCACATCAAAGAACAGCAGAAGCATGACTTTATACACCGAAGGAATCACACAGAACTTTTTAAGGGGAGGCGAATACATGTGTTTCCTTACACTGGACTGTTGTTTGGAGATTCCGGATCATAATGATGAATCCACGGTTCGTCATACGTTACAATCGATGACAGGAAATCGGTATCCTCTCCAACATTCGAACGGTGTTCTTGCATGATTCAACTTGTCGTCACATCTGCTCTTCTGTGAGATTTCTGGCTACCCACCTGGCACACACGCGATGCATTTTCAGTTCTTTTGTAACAATATGTTGAACCCATTTGATTGAGATGCCAGGTGAAGCCGAAAGTTTGCGTAAAGTTAACAGTCTGTCATTTTGCAACATCGCAGTTTTGGCAATGTTGACACCTGTAACTGGTGGATGGTCTCCCAGAAGGCGCTTCATCAGTCACTCGCGTGTTACCCTCTTTGAAGTGCTTCCACCACTAAAATACCGCAGCACGGCTAATTATTACTCCACCGTATGCTTGCCATAACATTTCATGAGTTTCATTTCCGCTTTTCCAAGTTTAACACCGAATTCAATCACACATCTCTGACATAATCTCACAGACACATCTTCCTCATCCACCAAGACGAAATGTATGAAGATCTTGAGCTCGCTGTGACCAAATAAAGAAGACTACGGCAGTCCAATCGCAGCTTGAGACACATTGATGTATGAGCTTTACAATAACCGGCATATCGTTGCTACGTCTACCTATTGGACAGAAAAGCAAATTTGTGTGCATGTGCCATCTTCCCGAATATCACTGGGAAGATGGCACTGTGGAGAAGGAGAACCTGCTTGGGGGCACAAGGTAAGATGCATACAGCCCAATAACTCAGTGTAGGAGTTTTTACACAAGGCTAATAAGCGATGCAGAAAGCAGTTCTTATTTTTCTTATTGGGGACTGCAATCAGCAAATGTAGATTTTCGTAGCTTGACCCTGTAGGATAACACCATCTTCAGATTGCACTAACTGATTTACACCTATGAATGCATTCTCACAGGAGACCAGATCTCCCTACCGTCCAGATTTTTGGCACTGTCCCGCTGTCCCACTCGTGGACTGCAGCGTCCCACGGGGCGGAAAGATTGGGAGGTCTCATCTGCTGATCTGCATAGCACACTTGCGGTGAACATATGCAGCGCGGCATCTAAACAGTAGAGAGCAGGACTGTGGGCAGCTCAGTAGCTCAGGAAGTGCTGTGCATGCCCACAGCCTGACCCTTTCTTGTATCCTCAGTCTTTCTCCAAAGTTTTTTGTAGAGTGGCACTGCAGCAAGGCACTGTATCAGAACGTGAGGAGGAGCCTGAGACAGACTCCTCAGGTTGTAATGTGCAGGGTCGGTGTTTTATTGAAAGTGCCGTTCCTACATTTATTTATTTTTTTCAATATACTGTACAAGAGATTCTTATTTTAAAAACCATAATCAACCCCACTATAAAAATGCATAAAAAATGTTGCTCGACTGCAGTCATTAAAAAATTAGGCTCCAGACATTAGCTTCTGTCACTTGAAATCTTGGTGTGCTCTGTTTCCGCACAAAAAAAGAAGGACCGCCATACATTTCACTAATATCTGCAATGGGTATCCATCCATACATAAAAGGGTTACTTATTTTCTCAGCGAAGTATACAAAAATATTCAGGTGTTTTTTTCACAATAAATAAGTTTCTTAAGATTATCTTCATAGTTATTTAGCATCTGAAGAAGAATTAATCAGATTTATTGTTGTGATAAGGAACTTGTGATGACTGACATGCAGTTAATCTCAGTCTCTTTACATAAAAATGATAAAATATACTGCGTGTAAGTGCTCTATTTGAAATGTTAGCGACATGTTAATTATAGTTATCACCTCAAGGCAATGATCTTAGCAATGACATTTTGAAATTGCAAAACTATAGTCTTATATGAACATTGCAGGGACATTAAAGATCTACATGTTTTTACTGGGTGTGGTATGATATGTCAACATATTCGTAATGTCGACATTGACTATGGTGACAGCCATCGTGTAGATGAAATATCGACATGTGGCCCAGCGCTGACTCCAGCATGGCTTTCGTGACTGACTTTCTGGTTAGAGCTGTGTTCCTCCAACATTCCGGTAAGTCATTCTCCCCTAACACTCCCTATAGTGCCTAACTCTAACCTGCCACTGCAACCTAACCCTCCCACCCGCAGCCTACCCATAATGTCGACATTCTGAAAATATCAACACGTTGCCTGTTGACATTTTAAAAATGTCAACAAAACTGTCAACATTGTGGGGTCAACATTATGAATATCGACTTTGTGATTGTCTACATACCATTTTTACTAAGTGAAATGGACCGAGTTTGACTTAATAGGTATGGCCGGTGCCGTCATGTCAGACTAATTTGTGAAGTAAAAAATAATTTCATTTTATAAAGTTCCTAAAGTAATTAAACACCCCAGTCTGCTCAGCAACATGATTGGCCCACTAGGGAGGAGTTCTGAAACAGCTATTGGGCCCCTCAGCTGGAGAATACTGGCCTAAAGCTGCCTATCAATGGGCCCCTCATGAATTCCTGATGAGTTTGGTACCAAGGCACAACCTATAGTGGCACATGGGTGCAAGTGCATTTGTACTTTTACATTATTGTCCAATATAAGTAGCTCCCAATGAACATTTGAGTACAGCTTTCAGATACATTTTGATAGAGAGAGTTATATATGTCAGAGACAGTTGATTTTAGGTGACATAGAGACCTATTTATTAAGCCAAAATTATGCAAAATTAATTTTTTCACTTTTTAGGTTCTGGGGCTGTTCACAAAAAGATGAATGCAGGAGATAACAGCGATATTTCTTGTGTTCAGCAGAATAGCTTGACCCAAATAGCTAACTCCATCTGCAGATTGTATTAGCAATTCTGTAGGATATGGTATTGCCAAAAAAGGATCTGCGGATTCCACCCCCACAACCTTTACTGTGCTCCTGTGTGGTCTTATGGCCTTGCATGCATAGTACAAACACGGGGGTATATTTACTAAAGTGCGGGTTTTTAGAAGTGGAGATGTTGCCCATAGAAACCAATCAGATTCTAGCTATCTTCCTCTAGAAGGTGCTAGACACATAATAAGTACAATCTGATTGGTTGCTATGAGCAACAACTCCACTTCTATAAACCCGCACTTTAGTGAATATACCCCTAGGTCAAAACCTTGAAATCACTTCACTTGCAGCTGTGATTAGCAATTAAATTACTTTCAATGGGGCACAGTCATTGCCAGGACATCCTCTTATTAAATGCACTGTCCCAGAATTACTGTAACGGTAAATTTATGATGAGGCATCTGTCCCAGCATTACTGTAACATCTGTTATTGCTCATTGCGCCCCTTGTGGATCCGCCACTGTTGCAAATAGAGGTGATAAGTGGGGTGCAAAATGTGGCAAATGGTAAATAGGCAGCAGAGCCGTAACTAGACTTTTTGGTGCCATGTGCCAGAAAGAACATTGGCGCCCCCCTATTTTTCAAATGGGGACAAAACGCACCTAAAAAAGGGGCATGGCCTCATGGGGAAGGGCCAGGTAAGAGATAGGGGAGGTCAGGAGATGCTGGGGATAAAAGAATAGGAAGCTACAAGTGAGAATGATTATAAACAGAAAACTGAGAGGCTCGAACAGCGCCCCCTGGCCTGCGGTTACACTGGTCGCACTACCCTAGTTATGCCCTGATAGGCAGCATAACCTTTCTCCATGCACGGTAGTGGGAATAGGCGGATTGCGCACACAAATTAACCTACTAATTATACCATGTGCTGCTAGCTCTATGGGGTGTTCCAAAACCCCCTTTAGCAAATAATTAAAAAAGGAAAAGCTTAGCGCTCTGTGGTACAGGGATATGTGTATTACTTGTGTTTTGATGTGTATTGTAGCCCCTATATAAACGTTCTATTAAACTTGATGGTTCCTAGTGGACTTATGGCAGGTCGGCAATAACTGATGGTAACAAAACAACACTATAGTCTTATATCTGGTGGGCAAATACTTTTGGAGGTATGTTCAAATAGTGATAAAATGAATACGTCTTGTAAGTATTTGTAATCCAAAGATCCTTGTTAACAGAAAGTCTCTGAATGTTTCCTCCTTTCTTTCTTTACGTCTTCATTGGTACCTCAAAATTAATGCATGATTGCAGTATCAGGGAAAATGGACACTATATATGCAGGTTGTCAATATGTTGGAATGTACTCACCAAAAGAATGGCATCTGCTGGTCCCCCTGGTTGCTGGCTCGTAACTTCATGCATATGAGTATGAGGGTAAATGATATGACCGTAATACTGAGGATACTCAGTATAAAACTATTTTTCTACTTCAGGGTCCATAGGGTATCCACAGGATACCTTGGGGTATAGGTGTGAAGTCAGTCGCTGGGCACCATAGAGTTAAGCTTTTCAGCCTCCCAGGATGCACTAGGGTCCCCCTCCTATACCCCGCCCCCGAGCCAAGGCACCTCAGTTTAGTTTGGTGCCCGGCCGGAGTCGGGTGCACCTGTCGGAGTGGGGGCTAGAAGAACCCCTGAAGCTTTCTTCAGTGCAGCTGTGGCTGCACATCTGGATGTACAGCATGGACAGTCAGTCCTGACGTCCATGCTGTCTTCCCTACACCCCCGCCGGTACCAGAACGCCGGTACCGATCCGGGGATGCTGGTGAGCATCTGGGGTCACAGCTAGCGGTGACCTCAGATGTTCCGGACCATGGCCGGATCCAAGGGGGACAAAGGTAAGCAGCGGGGTCCCGCGGTGGGTCCCCGCTGGTCACATGGTCCTAAGTCCCCAGGCAGGGGGCTCCCTGGGGACTGGCTGCAGCGTGGAGCCAGGCGACCAACCTGCGCTTTCCACTACCCCCTGGGACAGCGGACCGCAGCAGAGCGGTAGCGCTGCGGCGTCCCAGGGGTTAAATGCATGCCAGGGGAGCGCGCCTTCCCCGCTGCACACAGCCCTCTCTGCACGCTGCCGACTGGTCCTGTGGCAGCGCTCCTCCCCCAGGCCAGCCTCCTCTCTGCTCCTCGGCGGCCATCTCCAGAACGCATGGTGAACGCTGCTGGAAGCCTGGAAGGAAGCATCGTGGTCTGGGTCCCCCCGCATACCTCTCCTCCGCTGTGGTCAGGTCTGTGTATGCAGCGCTGTGTCCTACCAGGCCCTGTGTCTGCGTAGTTGAGTGATCAGCGCTGTTAGTGCAGGAATTGATTTTCTTTGCATTGTATGTGACTGTGCTAGCGCTGCTGCCTGTAACTTTTCTCTAAACGGTCAGCTTTATTACTGTCCCTGTTCTTTCTGCTAAGCCCTTGTGGTGCGGTGCTGCAGGGTGGTCTCTCGCCTATTTAAGTTATAATTGGTGAGAGAGGTCACATACGTGGTGCCATCATGTCCGAAAGTGATTTTCCCCTCCGGCTACAGTGTACTACGTGTAAAGTACCGTTAGCGGAGGGGGAGGGTAGCGCGGAGGGCCTTTGCCGGCAGTGTTTGTCCATGGCGCGGCCTCTTACGGTTACAGCACCGGTACAGGAGCCGCCCTGGGCTTGTTTCGCTCAGGCGTTTACAGCCTTAGTGGGCCAGTTAGCTCCGCAGCCCACGTTTACACCGATGGGTTTATCCCAGCAGTCAGTGGTGTCGTCACCCATGCAGGGTTTCCCACGACAATTGGTGGTACCCCACAGTCTCCCTATTTCCCCGCTCCCGGTTTCTCAGGAGCCAGCGTGGGTTAACTCCCTGACGAGTTCTGTACAGCACTTGTCGGATGTGTTGCAAGGGGAGTCTGTGATGCGGCCGCATAAACGGCCGGTGGCGTCTCTGTCGGCTCTGTATGAGGATGACTAGGGGACGTCTGATGATGGGGAGATTCTGGATCCTTACGATCAGGAACCTCTCCATACTAAGGACGCTGATGCTAAGTCCAATATATATTCCTGGACTTATTCGGGCGGTCCGCACAGCCTTGGTGATTGAGGACGAAGTTCCCCCAGCGGCTAAATCTAAGTATGTCTTTTTCAAAGATGTGAAGGGCGATGCCACAGTCTTTCCTCTTTCGGGTCAGTTGGTGGACCATTTAGAGGAGGCGTGGAAACAGCCTGGCAAAAGATACCAGCCGCAGAGACGCCTGGCGGTGGCTTATCCGTTCGCGGATAATTATTTTGCAAAGTGGGAATCCCCTCCACAGGTGGATTCTCACGTGACCCGTCTTGACCGTAGTGCCACATTGCCGATGCCATCTATGTCCTCCCTTAAGGATGCTACGGACCGCAGGGTGGAGATCTGCCTGAAGTCCGCTTATTCCCTTGCGGGGGGGGCAGCACGGCCGGCTATGGCCATTTGCTGGGTTGCCAGAGCGATGGAGCGCTGGGCGGATTCATTAGAGGCTTCTTTTGATTCCGACTGTCCGGCCGAACAGGCGGAGTTGATTGGTAATCTCCGTGATTCGGCCACTTATATCAACGAGGCGGCCCTAGACATTAGTACTCTGGTGTCTAGAATTTCTTCAGCAGCGGTGGCTGCTCGTCGCACCTTGTGGCTGCGATCCTGGAAGGCGGATGCAGATTCCAAAAAGGGTCTGGAGGCGTTGCCGTTTACCGGTGAAGTTCTTTTCGGTCCGGATCTGGATAAGATTGTGGCCACGCTGGCGGCAGCCAAATCGGCTTGTCTCCCGTCGGCCGCTGCTCCTTCTGGTTCTGGACCATCGTCCTTTCGGTCATCTAGGGCCCAGGGCAGGCCCAAACCACAGTCGTTTCCTCGACAGGCTAAGAAATCGGCCAAGCCTCGGAGGCAGGCATGGAGTACCAGACGTCCGGCCCCCAAGCCAGATGACAAGCCTGCGGCCTGACGGTCCGGGCCTCCCTTTGGGGGATCCCAGGGTGGGAGGCCGCCTGCTGCAGTTCGCCCAGTGTTGGTCGGCCACTACGATAGACACTTGGGTTCTGGAGGTGGTTTCCCACGGATACGCCCTCTCCTTCCGGCACAGACCCCGGCTCGATTCTTCACCACGGGTCTACCATCAGACCGGAACAAGGCTATGGAGCTGCGGAAGGTATTGCACACTATGCTCCAGGCTGGAGTTATAGTGCCTGTTCCATTCTCCCAGAGGGGCCAGGGTTTAAATTCAAATCTATTTTTGGTACAGAAACCCAATGGGTCGTATCGTCCGATTCTCAACCTCAAAGCACTCAACAAGTCTTTGCGGGTTCCGAAGTTTCGGATGGAGACCCTACGGTCCATCATTCTGGCGCTGGAACCTGGGGACTACATGGTGTCATTGGACATACAGGACGCTTACCTGCATGTCCCTATTCTTTTGCGCCATCAACAGTTCCTCCAGTTTGCAATCCGCAGCGACCACTTCCAGTTTCGGGCGTTACCTTTTGGCCTGGCGACAGCACCACGTGTTTTCACCAAGGTGATGGCGGTCATGGCGGCTTCTCTGCGGCTGCAGGGAGTCCGCATGTTGCCATTCTTGGACGACCTGTTATTGGTGGCAGGATCTCCAGAGCTCCTGTTACGCCACTTGGACCTGACCATTGCACTGCTGCAATGGCACGGCTGGCTAATCAACTGGCAGAAGTCCACTCTAATCCCGTCTCGGAGGATTCTGCATCTTGGAGCCTTATTGGACTCGGGACAGCTAAGGATCTTCGTGACGGAGGACAAGATCTCTGCTTTACAGTCAAGGGTGCGCAGTTGTCTGAACAGCCGCCGGGTGTCCCTACACTCGGCGATGAGGTTACTGGGCTCCATGGTGTCGGTGTTCGACATGGTGGAATACGCCCAGTTTCACTCCAGACCTCTGCAGCACCTGATCCTGTCCAAGTGGAACGGGCTGCCTCAGTCTCTGAAGTCCCAGACGATTGTGATCACCCCGGAGGTTCGCCTGTCCCTTGCGTGGTGGTTACAGACGACCCACCTCAACAAGGGACGTCCGTTCTGGGTTCCAATTTGGGTCCTGTTGACAATGGACGCCAGTCTTCAGGGCTGGGGAGCAGTTTCGGGTCCACACTTGTTCCAGGGCAGGTGGACGCCGACAGAAGCGGAGCTTCCAATAAATATCTTGGAACTCCGTGCGGTCTTCAATGCTCTCCAGCAGGCACATCGGTTTCTCCAGGGTCACCCGGTGCAGGTCCAGTCGGACAACGCTACCACCGTGGCCTACATAAACAGGCAAGGAGGAACTCGCAGTCGGGCGGCTCTCGTAGAGGTCTCTCGGATCCTGGTTTGGGTGGAGCGCAATCTTCCGGCCATATCAGCGGTCTTCATCCCGGGAGTGCTAAATTGGGAGGCGGACTTTCTAAGTCGCCAGGACGTTCATCCGGGGGAATGGTCCCTGCACCCGGACGTTTTTCAACTGCTGGTGGACAGGTGGGGTCTTCCAGAGATCGACCTCATGGCGTCCCGGCACAACAACAAGTTGTACGGGTCTCGCACAAGAGACGAAGGGGCGTCTCTGGTGGATGCTCTGTCTGTCCGGTGGACGTTCCGGTTCGCATACCTGTTCCCTCCGGTCTCCCTTCTTCCACAGGTAATCCGGAAATTCAAACAGGAAGGAGGGACGCTCCTGTTGATAGCTCCCGCGTGGCCCAGACGGCACTGGTTCTCAGACCTTCAGGGTCTGTCCGTGGACAGTCCTCTGCGGTTGCCGCTACGACCGGACCTTCTGTCTCAGGGTCCTTGTCGTCACCCGGACCTGACTCGGCTGTCTTTGACGGCGTGGCTGTTGAGACGACCATGCTGAGGTCCCGGGGGTTTTCCAGCTCTGTGGTGCGTACCATGTTGCGAGCTCGGAAACCGTCTTCCGCGAGGATATACCATCGCGTGTGGCATACGTTCTTCCAGTGGTGTCGACCGAGAGGTTATTCACCGCGGGAGTTTCATCTGTCTCGGATTCTCGCCTTCCTGCAAGCGGGACTAGATCATGGGCTTCGCCTTGCTTCTTTGAAGGTACAGGTTTCGGCCCTATCTGTCTGGTTTCACCGTAGGATTGCTACAATCCCGGATGTGCGCACCTTTATGCAAGGTGTTCTCCGCATTCAGCCGCCCTTTGTTCCACCTGTGGCGCCTTGGGATTTGGCTGTGGTCCTGAGGGCTCTCCAAGGACCGCCGTTTGAACCACTGGGCTCAGTGGATCTTACATGGCTAACAGCTAAGACTGTTTTCCTTCTGGCTATTGCTTCGGCCAGACGTGTTTCTGAGTTAGGGGCTCTTTCTTGTAGACCCCCTTTCTTGGCTTTTCATGGGAACAGGACAGTGCTCCGCACTCGGCCCGAGTTTCTTCCCAAAGTTGTTTCCCAGTTTCATGTTAACGAGGAAATCGTTGTTCCGGCCTTTAACTCACCGGGTCTTTCCGTGGGTGAGGCCTCTTTGGATGTTGTGCGGGCCTTAAGGACTTATGTTGACCGCACTTCTTCGTTTAGGAAGTCGGACGCTTTGTTTGTCCTCTATGGCTTCCGTAAAAAGGGTTGGCCTGCTTCAAAGCAAACTTTGGCAGCCCGGATCCGTATGGCTATTTCTGAAGCTTATCTTCATGAAGGCCTACCGGTCCCTCCTTCTCTGAAGGCTCATTCCACTAGGTCTGTGGGTCCTTCGTGGGCAGCTCGACGTGGTGCCTCGGCAGTTCAGATCTGCAAGGCTGCTACGTGGTCCTCTGTCCATACCTTCGTGAGGTATTACAGGTTTGACACCTTCGCCTCTCAGGATGCTTCCTTCGGGCGGCGGATTCTCCTTTCTGCACAGGAGCGTCCCCACCCTTAAAGGATACTGCTTTGGGACATCCCCAAGGTATCCTGTGGATACCCTATGGACCCTGAAGTAGAAAATATGAGATATGGTAAGAACTTACCCTTGTTATCTCTATTTCTACGAAGTCCATAGGGTTCCACAGAACTCCCGCCCTGTCGCACCTGTGCTGCAGATGGGCTTTGCTCTGGTCACCGGTTTTCTGTCTCCCTCTGGTGAGAATGTGATTCTTGTATGTGTCCAGATCTTTTTTCTCTCTCTTCCTTCTCCTCCTCCGGCCTATGGCTTGATAACTAACTGAGGTGCCTTGGCTCGGGGGCGGGGTATAGGAGGGGGGCTCTAGTGCATCCTGGGAGGCTGAAAAGCTTAACTCTATGGTGCCCAGCGACTGACGTCACACCTATACCCCAAGTTATCCTGTGGAACCCTATGGACTTCGTAGAAATAGAGATAACAAAGGTAAGTTCTTACCATATCTCATATTATTATTAAGGCTTAAAATGCAACTGACATATTGCTGCTGAAAATCACAAGTCTATGGTATTTAAAGGCAATGGGGTAAATTTACTAAGATGGGAGTTCTATTAAGAAGTGTTGTTGCCCATAGCAGCCAATCAGATTCCAGGTATTATCTTCTAGAAGGTGCTAGATAAATGAGAAGTAGAATCTGATTGGTTGCTATGGGCAACATCACTTCTTTAATAGAACTCGTTTCTTAGTAAATTTACCCTTATATAGCAAATGTCCTGGTGGTTCCAACGCGTTTCATCCCTGTTTGGGACTTTTTCAAGGGCAGATGGAGTGGTGATGTGACTTACCATGCTTTATACCTGCTGTAATTAGTTACACAGCTACTTCTGTGTGTGTAGCGTCCGTACTTCCGTGTTCCCACTCACGTGACTCGTCACATGTCTGTGTATCACTATGTGCTTAATGCGCATGCGCTAATCAGTGTGTGGGCCGCTCTCCATAACAGCAACTCGTGTATATTATCCCTCTTGTCCTCCACATTGAAGATGCGTTGCCTTGTAATTGAGACCTGCCTAGTGTTTGGTCTCCGGTCTCTGTCCTGGCGGCAGCCATTTTTGAAGGGTTTTTTCGTGCCACAACGTTGAATTCTATCTGTCTCTTGGGAGTATGTACTTATTGGAACATCTGTGAAATCACAGCTTGCAGTCTCTTGTAAATATGCTGATAGTGTGGGTATAGCATTGTGTCCTAACTGTTGGAGTTAAATGAATATGAGAACTTCTTTTTATGACCCCCAGAATATCGGTACCTATTGTCAGTTGTGATTAAATATGAAATATCTCCAACCATATATATTATTCTGTATAAAAGATCCTAGTGGAAAATGGTTTATGACTTATAATTCTAAATTCATCTAGCATTAGGAATCAGATAAGGTGGTTGTATAACCTTTTTGTTGGCATACATAACGCATACACTGAACCATTAATGTAGAGTGTCATAAGCCATTTAATGTATATTACATAATGGGTTAACTGATGTTCCCCATTCCTACATGGGAATTATAGTCCCTTTACTATTGCAAGATTTAGATGTGAATGTGATATGTGGATCGGGGGATTAATTAATATGTGATGATTTGCGGAGTATTGGATCTATATTAGCATAAAGAGGAACACTGTTGGTGTTCATGGATCAATGTTAAGACCTTCTGGTTTTAGGGTATGCAGATCAAATATCCATCGGCTTTCTACATGGTCAATCTTATTTAATTTGTTTTCTCCTCTCCAATTATCTCATCTTCTCAATACCTACAAATCTTAGTCCTTTAGGGTTGCATTGGTGTACTTCCCTGAAGTGTTCTGACACACTGTGGTTTACGAACCCTCTTTCTATGTTTCTAACATGTTCGTTAATCTTGATTTTAAGGGTCCTTATTGTGCGGCCTATGCATTGCAGCCCACATGGGCACTCCAGCATATAAATCACATTGTCGCTGTCACAAGTTATAGTGTCCTTTATCTTATGTTCTAATGATGTCACATATGATCTGATCTGATTTGTCCGTTTATTACTTTTACAGCTCAATTTTTTACAATTGGAACATCTACCATAGTGGAAAAAACCCGTCGCCACAGTCTGTCCCTCTATTGTGCTTTGTTTTTGATCTTTTGTTTCTTTTAAATGATTGAGGGTCCGTTTTTTCTTTAAGTCTGGTGCTTTACGAAACACAATGTCTGGTCTGTTGGGCAGTATTTTGCTCAGGTTATTATCCATTTGTAGGATATGCCAATGTTTTTGTAAAATATTTCTAATGTTTTGGTCTGCTCCATTATAATTTGTTATAAAATATATTTTCTCACTATCTTTGCTATGTTGTTTAACCAAATCTTTGAGTAATGTGTCCCTGGGCGTGCCTTTCAATAATTTATAGGCTGTTTCTACCTCCCTCATGTTATACTTTTTTTGTTCAAATTGTTGTTTGAGGTTTTCTCCTTGTGTGACATAGTCCTTCATATTCGTACAGTTGCACCTGAGTCTCGTGAACTGTCCCTTGGGGATACCCATAATCCAGCTTGGATGGTGATTGCTGTTGGCTAGAATATAGCTGTTAACGTCAACTATTTTACGGTGTGTTTTCGTGTGAGTGTTTTGATTGGTGGTAAAGATGTCTAGATCTAAAAATTGTACTTCCTTTTTACTGTAGTTCGATGTGAAGTGTAAATTCCTATCATTACTGTTTATGTAGGTCAAACAGTTGTTTAATGATGTTTCGTCCCCCTTCCAGATGAATAACACGTCATCTATATATCGTTTCCAGAGAACCAAATTCGCCCCGAGCTCCTGGTTAGACCAGATGTTGTTGTCCTCCCAGTGACTCATGAAAAGATTCGCATAGCTCGGGGCAAATTCTTTTGGTGAGTACATTCCAACATATTGACAACCTGCATATATAGTGTCCATTTTCCCTGATACAGCAATCATTCATTAATTTTGAGGTACCAGTGATGACGTAAAGAAAGAAAGGAGGAAACATTCAGAGACTTTCTGTTAACAAGGATCTTTGGATTACAAATACTTACAAGACATATTCATTTTATCACTATTTGAACATACCGCCAAAAGTTTTTGCCCACCAGATATAAGACTATAGTGTTATTTTGTTACCATCAGGAACATCCTGCCTACAGTAATTGCCGACCTGCCATAAGTTCACTAGGAACTATCAACAGTTTAATAGAACGTTTATATAGGGGCTACAATATACATCAAAACACAAGTAATACACATATCCCTGTACCACAGCGTGCTAAGCTTTTCCTTTGTTCATAACCTTTCTCCATGTTTATGATTAAATTCTAGTGTATTTTATTTATATACTACAAAACTCATTTAATAAAAACAGATGATTGGGATCATTCAGAACAAGAGAACATGTCTGGGCCCAAGAAGCAGGGCTGGTGCTGAGATTAGGAGATAAATAGGTCAGTACTTGTCTACATCACGAGTTCTAAAACTCGGTCCTCAGGACCCCAAGCAGTGCATGTTTTCCAGATTTCCTCACAGAATCACAAGTGAAACAATTAGCTCCACCTGTGTAACTTGTCAAAATTTGTCAGTGAGTAATGACCAGGGCCGTAACTAGGGTAGTGCGATCAGTGCCATGGCACAGGGCACCGCAGGGCAGGGGGCGCTGTTTGGGCCTGTCAATTTTCTGTTTATTATCATTCTCACTTGTAGCTTCCTTTTATTTTATACCCAGCATCTCCTGGCCTCCTCTATCTCTTCCTTGACCCTTTCCCATGAGGCCACGGCCCTTTTTTGAGTGTGTTATCTCCCCATTTAAAGAGTAGAGGGGCACCGATGCTCTTTCTAGCACAGGGCACCAAAAAGTCTAGTTACAGCTCTGGTAATGACTACACCTGTGCACCTACAGGGTGACCTGGAAAATGTGAGCTGTGTGGGGGTCCTGAGGACCGAGTTTGAAAACCACTGATCTACATTGTAAAGCACTTTAACCACATTTACAATGCCATCAGTGAACTAAGGGCCTGATTCAGAGACGCACGCTAATGCGATCGCAGCTGTGAAAATATGCTAATGGTTGCAAAGTTTACCCGAGCATAAAGACGCCCACTGCTGCCTTCTCATATGTGTGTAACAATAATGTCTTATGTAATTTCTCTTTGTGATTAAATATTTTTAGAGCTTTGTTTTTTGTTCCATATCACTGCTTAATAAATTTTTATATACAGTATGTTAACGATAACAAAACTTAAGACATCTATAAATGGTGCACCTGTTTCCATTCAGAGTTTCATTGGCTGCAACAACCTGGTCTGAACTTAGGCGTAATCCTACAGCCACAAAATTGTGGTTATACATGAGTATATTCTGTTGCTAGATTGGGCTCAGCTAACTGTAATAGGGAGATCTGCAATGTGTGGTCTCCATCATAATATGAAGCACCACAGTCTGGTCCTTAAGGGGCTAGAATTACTAGGGTAATCAGGTCGACAATAAATGTGCTATTCATCACAAAATGATAGGTCCCTATAGGTTGGGCTACGAGGCACCATTTTTTTCCCCGGGACTGATGCACCTCGTGATTTTGGTGCAGTGCTTACTTGCTGCGACTTTATGCAAATACCACTGCAAATCCCTTCCCTGGTGATCATGCGTGCGTATGAATGCGCAAGGACTGAGACGCCCACTATGGGCATCTGTAGACGCTGTAATACCACCTGGTGCATCTTTAGACGCCATCATCGGTCGCACCATCAAAACTTTCTCCAGCCATATAGCGACTGTAGATTTCCGTCTGAATATGGCCTCCAGAATGAACATTTGTGCGTATGTGTACGCAAAAGCTTCAGTGTCACGCCTGCAACTCTCCCATAACACGCCCATAATATGGACCATGTCTGTAGATCTGTTTAGCCACTGCCCAGGAACAGCCTGCGTTTTTACAAGACATCTCTGATACCATGAGTCTCTATGGCAACCGCGCCTTTGTTTTTTGGGATTTTTGCACAGTAGCAAACAAGCATTCAACTTCGTGAAGATTGCATTGTGTTCGGCTCTGAATTGGGCCCAATGACAGGAAGACGCTGTGCTGCGGATATCCCTGTTGTAGGGAACTTGGTGCTGGTTACCTCTCTTAGGGGTCTATTTACTAAGCTGTGTTAGGCGATAAAGTGCACGGTGATAAGGTACCAGCCAATCAGCTCCTAACTGCCATGTCACAAGCTGTGTTTGAAAAATGGCGCTTAGGAGCTGATTGGCTGGCACCTTATCACCATTCAATTTATCTCCTAACACTGCTTAGTAAATAGACCCCACAGTATTAGTAGGTTGCATCTCAAGAAGCTGTGCTACACCCCTACTGAACTGATCTGGCGCATGCACACCAATTTATTCCTTATATTATTATTATTATCCTTTATTTATATGGCGCCACAAGTGTTCCGCAGCGCCTTACATAGTACATAGAACTAATAGGTGAACAAGAAGCAAGTAAATTACAGTGCAGGACAAGGACACAACTTATATACATTGCTGAAAGAGTGATTAAAGCACTCACAATAAGCTGCCGGGAGTTGGCAGTCACGTGTTAGGTGCCCTATGGGGAGTAGAGAGTAGAAGAAAATGTAAAGAGAAGCACATGAGGGAAGAGGTCCCTGCTCATGAGAGCTTACAAAAGAATGCCTTTAATAATTATGTGTAAAATCTATTTTGTGAGTTAATTTTATTAAGATTGTAAGTGGTATATTTACTAAAGTAATTTGTTTTAGCAGTGGAGTTGTTTCCCCTAGCAACCAGTCAGATTCTACATAACATTTATCTAGCACTTTCTAGAAGAAAATAGCTAGAATCTGATTGGTTGCTATGGGCTACAACTCTACTTCTAAAAAACAGCACTTTAGTAAATATACCCCTAAATATCCAATCAATGTTAATGTGCTGTTAATAGAATACTGATTTGGCTCTTATTGGGAACAAACAGGTGTTTAATCTTTATTAATTACTAATATGTACATTAATTTAAGGGTAAGAAACCTGTGGCGCTCCAGCTGCTACAGAAATCCACATCCCACATGCCCTGCCAGAGTTTTGCTTTTAAGCCTTGCTAAAACTGTGGCTGGGCATGTTGGGATGTGCAATTCCACAGCAGTTGGAGTTTCATAGGTTGCCTATCCCTGCATTAATTGGATGCCTGGGGTTTAAAAAGAAGCTCTTTTAAGAAACGTAATTACATCCTCTGATGAAACTGCTGAAAGGATAACAGAAACGCATAAGAGCCCAGACTACATATTTGGAGAATGTGCTAACATTGTCAATTCGCTGGATTAAACGGAGTGGTTTTTCTTGTATGAACATGGTTTACTTATCTATTAGATTATCCAGCTTGCCCAGCATCAACCACCCCGCCCACAGGAAACACAAGTTTTTTATACTGTAAGCTCCTCTTGGATAGTTCAAATACATCTCACCCTGACACCTCCCACCTCTCCAAGATAAAGGTTATTAGAACAGGTGCTATGCCCGTCCAAACATTTTTCTTGGTCTGCCACATTAATAAAATGACTTTAAAATGGAGGGCCACAATAAAATGTTGTCACATCCTCCCAACAATTAGATAAGGGCTGTTATTATTGTCCCGCCAAACTCTGACATGTACCATAAAGGCATCACACACCTTACTATGGCCAAACTCTGACATGTACCATAAAGGCATCACACACCTTACTGTGGCCATATCCTCTAGAGGCATTGAGGTCTATGTACTAAGCCTTGGATGGAGATAAAGTCCCAACCAATCATGGTCGATGGAAACCGTGGTGTGGTGGTGCGAACGCAGGCGTGTCTGTGCATCTGAGCGCCGTTTCAGGGGCGTGCATAATTAAGACGCAGCATCAGCATACATGTCATATGGCTGAATTACACACTGCAGCACTCGCAGTGCTTGCGGTAGGGTATGATCAGCCACAAGTGCTGCGTATGGGTCAGATGTTACTCGATGTTACCGATTGTTTAATATACTTCCTGGAGATGTGTGTAACTAAGGGAAAGTGTGCGTCTTGTGTCAGGCTGGTGGGCATCTAAATACATACAGCGATCGCCCGGCAAGACATAGAGGTCGTGCTAATGTCTTACCGTGTGATCGCAGGATTTGCATACTTTGGCAGCTGACGGCTGTGTGCGAACGCATCTAGCAAGCGGGTCTGAATCGGGACCCAAGTTCACTCTTAATTACACTAATATATGAGTTTTGGAAGAGAAACTTAATTTGAGTGAACCTTGACCCCTAGAAGAGGTATATTGATAACATATTTGTTTGAAATAGAGATATATATCTGAGTTTAATATATTTCTGTTTTTTTTAAAGATAACCAATGGAATATAAAAGGAACATCTACTATAAGGAATAGTTATCAACTCAGCAGCCACTAGTAGCTGTCCTAAACCCCTTTGGGATAGAAATTTTCCATAGTGCTTCTAAACACTTTTTTGGGAGACACAATAATAATAATCATAACAGTGGTGTAACTAAGAGGGGTTGGGCGGTGTACAGACCCTGGGCATCGTCGGACCAGCGGTGGGGGAGGGGGGGGGGTAGTCAGGTCAGTGGTTCATGTGAAGTGCAGTCCACACTAAACAGTAAAACAAACACACCACAGTCTGCGCTGGGTAGTACGCGTACGAGCGGTGTGTTTGTTTTAGCATCCAATGAGTGTTAGACAGACTCTCACTGGCTGCTGCACCCAGAGCCGGAGCTCCACCTTCTGGCTCCCGTACTGGGTGAAGTGAGAGACGTTATGACGTCTCTCCCACAGTGCTGAGCGGGACGGGAACAACGGACAGTGGCGGATGCCAGAGCGGGGATTCCGATAAGTATAATTTTGTCTGTGTGTGTCTGCGTGTTTTATGTGTAAAAGCTATTACGACTGGGGGCACTAGTGTATATTGGGCACTACTGGGAGCACTATATATTGGGCACAACTGGGGGCACTGCATAAGGGACACTGTATAATCGGCACTGTATATTGGGTACTGCATAGGAGGCACTATATATTGGCCACTACATCGGATAATCTGCGGGAACCCCATGGGGTCATGCAAGCCGGCTGCTGCAGATGAGAGGAAGAAGCCAGGAACTCTCTGTCAGCCTATGGAGATCCTGGCCTCTTCCCTCCCCCCCAATGGAGGCGACACGCCTCTGTTATGGGAAACGGAGGCCATCGCCACCCCCGAACGGCAGCAGACTGTCAATCACTGACAGTCTGCTGCATCTCTGTGTGCGTTCACACAGTACGGGTAAGGCATCTGCTTAGATTCCAGACCATTTGGAATCTGCGTTGGTGAATAAGAGCCTTATATTGTAAATACTAATCTAATCAGTTGCAGTCTTTGGTTTAACAATATCCATCGCTTATTGATACTCTGTAACACAAATTATATTTTCTTCATGAAGTATCTGCACTGATAATTCCCACACAGTGACTGTCATTTATATTTATATAAGGAGTAGAATGAACTTTGGCATATTATGTCACCTCATTATAAGGCAATTAGTATTGATTACTACCAGAGCAGGATGTGTGTAATAGGAATCAAATGAGCTACATTAAATGTATGACTGTTTTATCTCTAATAAGAGCAACTGTAGCGCTCTTGTCTTTATGTATTCCATAAATGTTTCAATTAAAAAGTAATCAAGTGAATTAAAAACACGGCAGAGCTGCGTCTCCCAGAGACAGTAACAACTTCACATGAAACTTTCCTCTGATTCAAAAACACTTGTATAACAATTTGTTTCCTTATCCTCCTGATGATAATGAATGAGAGTTTTTCATATAAAATTAAGTTTCTACTAAGAATTAACATTTATGAAAATGAAGAGATTTAATACTTCACTTCCTTTGCGTTCTAAAAAACAGTTGTTGGACATAAAATATAGGGCAACAATACAACAATCTACTTAGATACACTATGAGAAAAAAAGAATTTTGTATATATATATATATATATATATATATATACTGTGTGTGTGTATATGTATATATATATATATATATATATATATATATATATCTCACATAGGGGCTCTGCACTCACCATAATAAATAATAATAATAAACATTGAGGTTAAAAGGGGTGCATGAGAAAATGTGATCTCATAATGATTAATAAAAATTGACAGGGGCTGCAAGCTTAATTGCATTGATCAATTTATGAACCAAAACCCCACTGTTTATTATTATTATTAGTTATTATGGTGAGTGCAGAGCCTCTAATTTCCATTTAAACAATGTGGTCACATAGAATTTCGCACCCCAAATCTAGGAATGGTGAGTGCCGTGGATTAGTGCTTTTTGTTTATTTGATTCATTTTTTAATTAATCATTTTGAGATCACATTTTCTCATGCACCCCTTTTAACCTGTTTAATCTAGCTTGGGTCAGCTGTGTTCCTAGCTGCTTTGCAAAAGGTGTGTTTGGTGACTGCCTCACCTTTAAAAGCAAAGTTCCATGTTATAATTCTGAGCAATAGAGTAGGGACTTGCAGTAAAGTGGGGTCCCTTGACGGGGGCTGCAAGCTCAAATGCATTAATGAATTCATGAACCAAAACCCCACTGTTTATTATTATTATTATTATTATTATTATTGTTAGTTATTATGGTGAGTGCAGAGCCCAGTGATTTCTATTTAAACAATGTGGTCACATACTATGTTGCACTCCAAATCTAGGAATGGTGAGTGCCGTGGATTAGTGCCATATAATATATATATATATATATATATATATATATATATACACACATACATATACACACACATACACTAGCAGTGCCTACCCGTCGTTGCCGAGTGAATATTCATTTTATTCAATGATGCCGGGTGATTATTAATTTTATGCTTCTATTTTGGCTCACCTGGCACGTAGGGAGGAAGGGGGTGGGGGATTGCACAGATTGTGGGATTACGTGCAAAGTAGAGCTGGTAACTGTGGAGGGAGGTTGCCTCCTCCTGGGCTCACCAGGTACGTGGAGGGCAATGATCGCACCCACCCTGAAAGCCGTTTCATCTTACAGCCATGGCACATGGTGACTGAGATGGTGTTGGGGTGCCCTCATAGGGACATTTCTCAAACTTTTTGTCACAGTCTGTATGTGGAGAATTGTGTAATGTGCTGGGCCTGTATAATAAATATAAGTAATAATAATAATAATAATAATAAGTAAACAACGTTACATAGGTATTCCACAATTAGTATCCATGCACAAGTCATAAGTACTGAAGCCATTTAAAGTGTGTCACTCTTACATATCAAAGTAACACCAAAGGAGACAAAACATGCTTTCCACTCCTGGGCTCCTGAATCCCACTTTGTACATGGAACACACACTGAACACACCTGCTGCACACACAGAACATACAGCAAACATAGAACCTGCAGAGAACATACATGGGTCCTACACAGAACATACAGAACTCATAAATAGAAACAGCAGACAACATACATGAATCCCATACAGAAGACACCTGCTGCACACATAGAACATACATGGAACTCAGAGAACACAGTAACACGGTTCCCACAAAGAACATACATAGAACACACCTGCTGCATAGAGAAAATTCATGTGCTACATTGTACAAAAAAAACACACAGAGCATATGTGTTACATTGTATATGGAACATACATGCTGCACATATAAAACATGAATGGAACCCACATGTGTGCCCAGGTACTACATGGGAAACTTCGCCAGCAGCTCAGGTCACCAAGTCAACCACACAACTCGGGCTGTGCGGCCTACAGCTTGCTCCCTGCCCACCTGCTTCCTCTGAGCCTGCTTACTGTCAGACAGCACACAGTAGAGTACAGCAGAAGGGTGCACTATCTCTCCCGTCACCGCCCCAGGGACTCTCACTGACACGTCCCAAACATCCCCCGGTCCCAGGATAGCAGAGTACAGGAGGCACACACCTCCTCTAATCCCGTCACTTGAGGTGGGGCCGGATTCACGTGCTGAGTAGGGGAGGACACAATGTTCTATTGCCCAATCCTGAGCTGGGAGGTGGAGCTTGGGTGATATCAGATTAATAATCACATTATATTACCTAGAAACTCTGCCACCCCCAGATTACACGAGGAGCTGCTGCTGGAAAAAGCCAAGTTATCTCTGTAATGACTTCCTGATGAGGAGAAAGGATTGGTGTGTGTGTGTGTGTGTGTGTGTGTAAACCCAATCAAAATCGGTTTAGCAGTTCTTGAGTTTATCCTCCTACTACTATATACACCAAACATATATAACTCAAACCTCTAAAATATTAATAACCATTAATAACTATCAATGTAGATACAATGGGGGAGATGTACTAAGCCTCGGAGAGAGATAAAGTGGAAAGAGATAAAGTACCAACCAACCAGCTACTAACTGCCATTTATCAAACACAGCTTGTAAAGTGAGTTAGGAGCTGAATGGTTGGTACTTTATCTTTCTCCACTTTATTACTCCCCTAATGTGTGAAGAAAATAAACAAAACAATAACCAAATAAATAGATATAATGGTGAATACATTTCCTCAATACTGTTTGTGGGTGGCTGCTAGTTCCTCAGTGTGCCAAATAGGTAGATCAGCTTTATGAATCTGAAAAGAGGTGGAGAGGAAACAAACACCTAATAACAGAAATGGGGCCCACTGCACACATTTTTTTAGGGTCCCCCCATCCCCCATCCTTGGCAGGTACAGGTCGCTCTCTGGAGAGTCTTCCTTACCTATGTGCGGTTCCTCTGCAACAGAGAACCTCTGCAGAAATTGTTCCTTTCTGGGCAGATGGTGACTTTAGTTGGCATTCACTATTCACGTAGGAGATCACAATGTAGAAGAGATTCGACCTGATAGTGATAATAAATAGTAAAAGAGGTTTTGGTGCAGGGCAAAATGTGACCTTCCCTGATCAAACAACTTTTTATTAAACTGTATCTTCTGTCAAAGCTGGATGATTGGCTGAGACCAGATCTTAAAATTAATATCCAGCGACGCCATTTTAGGTTCCCTCTGACGACGCCATCTTGCATCGTCAGCATGAAACCATGGTGTGTGATGCTAATATGCTATTATTAGCATTGTGCGATCGCATTACCAATGCATACTGTTTAAAATGCTATCAAATCGCATACGCACAGATACACATATAAATATATATATTTAAAGACTTCATATATTCAGTGATGACAGACTTGTCTTGTAGACATGTCTGTGACAAATAATCAAGAATACACAAAGATACTGTGAGTGTTTACTTCAAATATATGCACAGTATGTCTGTGGCAATTGAAATGTTGGATTTATAAACAATTGCCAGACGTGTAGCTATTGTTAACAAATGTAGGCCTTGTATCCAATGCTGATGTATTTAAGTAGAACTAACAGTTGAATTAGGAGAGCCTTTTGTTAAAACTATCAGATTGTTTGCCAAAGCTTGCTCCATCTATGAACCTGACAAAACCCCATTGTCTGTCATTCTTTTAGATCAAACAGAAGTAAAATAAATAATAACCAGTTTGAGGATATATATGTATAGATATATGTTAATGTGTGTGTATATATATATTATATATATAAACACAAACGATCACATGGGTATCCACAATGCATGCACATATATATACAGTTGCAATTATAAATAGAAACACACAGCGCACCTTTTTCGCTGCATGAAGACACACAACTCATACTTACATATAATCATAAATATACACGCACTCATAAAAGGTTCCTGCACATTATGGTTTATATTAAAATTATTAATTATGATGTAAAATGCATGTATTTAATAATAATGGTATACAACATGATAGACATGGTATGTTTGGTACTAAACTGACACACTGTTTATTTCCAGATATTTGAACCTATCAGCGAGGGAGTCGCATCTTGCGTTCGATGGTTATGGAATATAGGAAATTATTGGTTAGAATATATACACTGTAATGTAGTGTCTATCTAATTTAAATCAATTAAAGAACGACAATGTAATCTGGAGAATTGGGACATACCCCTAGTGAACTATCCTATGAACTACAGCGTACTACAAAGACCAAGAGCAAGAACCAATGGAATTATGTTTGTCTGTCTACATTGTTGTTATCATGATCTGTTAGGGTATATAGCCTGTGTTCCGGTCCCAGTTAGTAGCCATTCTTTGGGATGACCACAGACCTCTGGATTGATGACTGTAACTGGGACTGGTGCGCCAGCGTATGTATCGACTATACCTTGAATTTCTGTATAATCCTTTGCGCTAATTGTATTTAGATCACAGCGCGTAACTATATGCTTTTCATGTGAATAATATCTTTTTGTGTTTTGGAACCACACTCAAAGTCTGGAAAGCAAATATTTCTTGGGCGACTTAAAACTCTAAATAGCGACATTTAGGTATATAGATCATTAGGAATTCACACTTCTAATTTGGAACCATGTGCACCAGCCCTGCCTGTAGTAAATATACTTAGTTCTTGTTTTATCAATCATGTAAAGTGACCCAATAACGTATTATGAAATTGTTGCAAAGATTCAATCCCAAAATATTCAGTGACACAATTCCCAGCCATGTTTAATAGGTAGCTGTATAGATAGGGATGGGTACGGGATGCCGGCGCTCAGGATCCCGACTGTCAAAATACAAACTCCGGCATCCCGACAGGGTTAGGATACCGACACCTGTCGGTAGGTATCCTAACCCTCCTCCTCCCCCTCCAATCCTGGTACCTAAACCTAACCTCCACCCAGTGCCTAAAGCTAACCTCCCCCTCTCCACGCCCTAAACCTAACCTAAACCTAATGTTTACAGTATGGATACTGCCTTGCATAGTATCCTGTGTGTTTCTATAGGTAACAAATATGTATATATTTAGGCGCTGGCTCTCTGAATAAATATATCTAGTCTCAATAAGCATATATATTAATGAAAATCCTCAAAAACAATGATAAAAAACAAAGATATAAAAAATGTGGCAGCTGCTCCTACAAACAAAGGGGGAATACTGGAACCCCCTAAAAAACTGAAAATTGTGTTCACAGAGAAAAGTGAGAAGCGCTAGTCACAAAAAAACAATATTTAATTACATAAAAATCTGCGGACAATACTTAAAAAATGCATGAAAAAAAATAAAGTGACATGCGGGAATTGCGCAATACGCATGTGCAATATGAGGTCTCTGAGGATGAGACTCGGGAGATAGCAACAGCAGAAAAGAATAATAATAGAAAACAGCTGATGGTAATCCCCGGCATCTAAGTATTAGTAGAGCCAGGTCTAAACCGGAAGGTACATTTCTTGAGAAAGCCGCTGATGGATCTGAGAGGCAGAGAAACGCGTTGACCAGATTACTCATATGTGGAGAGGCTCAGGCGACACAGGAGTTTATGCACCATTACAGGTTTTTTCCTGTTTGAATAGCGCTATTCCCGGCTAACACTGGATTCGAGTGCATAGCATGCTAGCACACCAGCACATGTATTTGGAAGGCAGAAGCCGAATGGACTGGTAATATTGATTACTTATGTTTAGATACCATTAACAAGAGGAAACTAGTTGTAGAGCCATATATACAAAACAAAATAGATTCCTTTTGGTTTTGTTGTGTGCTGATTATACTGGAAAGATCTACCACGTTACCTTTTTTTCCTTTGCCGAGTAATCCACAATACCTATCACTGCAAATAGGACTGTGTAACAATAAAATCAGTTACATTTTTTCCTTTGAAAACAAGTTACAGCGCTGAAAATAAATAAACTTGTTCTACAATAGCCATTATTGGTTATAGGACTATCAGAATGATACAAAGCTAGCCATATAGACTTTGTGAAAACATGTTACAGCACTGCAAGTAATAAGCTTGAGTTACAAAGTTCCTTTGCTTGGGAACATTGCATTACGGAGGAGTAGCCATTAGGCTATTTTGGATCAATTGGAGTACTCAGAGATTTGGCTCTGGAATCATCGTTTTTTTCCTAAGATTGAGATTTGGTTAACAGTCTTTTATACTTGTTCATACGATGTCTAAATAATGCACCTATTGTGTTAATTCTCATTATAATATTATCGTTATACTTTTTTATTTATTTTTTTTCATGCATTTTTTAAGTATTGTCCGCAGATTTTTATGTAATTAAATATTGTTTCTATAGGTGACTGGCTGGATCTGAGGGCTGATTATACGGCGGTGTCCATACACTCCTCCCTTGGGTCTCCTGCAGCGGAATCGGTACGATATCCCGGCTGCCGCATGGCGGGGAGTTCGAATCCCAGCAGCGGCAGCCTGACAAATCAGCAGAGCCCGGCAGCGGAAGCCCGACAGAGCTGGAAATCCCGATTGTCCTAAGGTAAGTATCTACTAACCTAACCTAACCCCCCTAACCCTCCTTAGAGGTGCCTAACCCTAACCTCCCCCCTGTGCCTAACCCTAATCCCCCCTGTAAGTGCCTAACCCAAACCTCCCCTTCCCCGATGCCTAAACCTAAGTCCCCCGGGGGGGTGCCTAACCCTAAGTCCCCCCGGGGGTGCCTAACCCTAAGTCCCCCCGGGGGTGCCTAACCCTCCCTCTCCCTAGCCTAACCCTCCCGGGGGGTGCCTAACCCTAAGTCCCCCCCCCGGGTGCCCTAAACCTAACCCTCCCCCTGTCCGCTCGCGGCGCCCGGCATCCCTTCGATCGGGATGCCGGGCGCCTGTCTCCCGGCGTCGGGAAATGTCAGGCGTCTAGATATAGACACCCGGCATTTCACCCTTGCCGGGATATGACAGTCGGGAAGCCGGCTGCCGGTAGCCGGCTTCCCGATTGTTTACCCCTGCAGCCAGTTCCACACAGCATGGTTGTTCCACAGACTTTCCTTCACCAGCCACGTCCTACTGATCTTCAGCCACTAAGTGCTGCCTTCTCCCGGGTCTTTCGCAGGACTACTGCAGTCTGCACAGGTGTACTCAGGCTGCTCCTGCTAATGGCAGCTTGCAGCGCCGTAACGGGGATGAGAAAAGATTGGTTAGGGTGCCCCCAAGATTGGATCAGCCACCTGTCCTTGTTGCAACAGCGATGTTATATAGGGTATATGAGCGCTGGCTGCCAACTTTCAGGCTGGGGGGGGCAAACACAAGCACTTGGCCCCAGCTTTTCTAAGAAAGAAAACTAGAGATATTTACAGTATAAATTTATGAATTTACTTTATTATTTATAATCCCTATTTTAATATATGAATAATAATCCACATCCCACACTGCGCTCCCCTCCACATCCCACACTGTGCTCCCCTCCACATCCCACACTGTCCCTCCCCCTCCACATTCCACACTGTGCTCCCCCTCCACATTCCACACTGAGCTCCCCCTCCACATTCCACACTGTGCTCCCCCTCCACATCCCACACTGTGCCCCCCCTCACATCCCACACTGTGCTCCCCCTCTGCATGCCAGACTGTGCTCCCCCTCCACATGCCACACTTTGCTCCTGCTCCACATCCCCCACTGTGCTCCCCCTCCACATCCCACACTGTTGTCGAAGCCGGATAATTGGCTGAGACAGGATCGGTTTAAAATTAGATCTGCGCGACGCCATTTTGCGAATGGCAATGAGATGCCATTTTGCGACTGGCCGCCCAGCGACATTTTTAGTGAAACTCGCCATTATAAGTACATACGGCAATGCTATTATTTAGAGTCGTGCGATTCCCACGCAATAGAAGTTAAAAGTCCTCACCATGTAAATACAGACAGTCACTAAAACATATAAAATGACTATCCCTGCATAACACTTACCATAATGTACTCCACAAAACACATAGTCGCACAGCGCTAACTAGCATCTTTTCCCAATTCCCCAATACTTACACCCTGCACACTTACATAAAAGGTTCCCTAGTATTAAAGTGTAATATTCAAGGTTTATTCAGTAATTATTAATGTTGTGAAATAAAGATTATTTGATATCTAAGGTTTAGTACATGGTAAGCAGACCGTGTTTGGTGTTGTACTGATCCACTATGTCTCAACAGATTTCCGGTATCATCGGTGAGAAGATCGCAACATGCATCTGCAAACTATGGACTATAGAGAGTTAAAACATTAAAATGTACTCTGTAATGTTAGCTTAGATTAACATGCAGTGGGAAAAAGGACACAAAGGGCGGTTGGAGGCTGTTTGTGTCTATTTGAATTGACCTATGAACTATCCTGTAACAAAAGCACCTTTAAGAAGAACCAATGGAATCATGTCAAACTTGTCTATTGTATTGCCTATCCCTGCAAGAGTATATATGTGCGCTCTCTGACCCCACTCTTGAGTCTTCTTGCTGTGCTGTTGACGGAGGTTTCTAATGCTGATGCCGGTATCTGGGCCCAGAGTGCGTGCGTATGTAACAACTGTACCTTGAGTCTGTATGATTTATTTGCTCTAATTGTATTTAGATCACAGGGCCTGATTCAGACCCGGTCGCAAGCGCTGAACAGAGGCCCGGTCGCAAGCGCGGAACGGTCGATGGTGGCCCAGAGCGCATACGCATGACGGAGCCGTCTCCGTCGTGCGCATGCGCGAGACCCGGATAGCGAAGGGCAAGCCGTCACTCCGGGTCTCGTACCAAAGGGCGCGTGCTGTCGATGTTGAGTGACAGCACGCCCCCTTTGGTGGGCGGGCTGGGGGAGTGGCTGCCCAAATGGAGGCGTTCCCATGTGAACGCCTCCATTTGGGGCCGGCCCCACTGACATCACGAGTGATGTCAGTGGGAGAGAATTCGGCTCTGTTAGAGCTGAAATCTCTCTGGGGCTTGCGGCAACGAGACCCTACCACAAGGGTCTCGTCGCAAGCCCGATGGTCGCGATGGTCTTGACCATCGCGACCATCTTCCTGGCTGCTCGCTATAGCTGTGGGTGGTCACCCACAGCTATGCGAGCGGCCAGGAGGCTGTTCTAAAAAAAAATAAGCCCTGCCCTGATTCAGAGCGAGCGTTCTGTCAGAGCGAACGGCTCTGAATCAGGGCCACAGTGTGTAACCATCTGTTTTTATATTGAATAATATCTTTTTGTGCTTTGGAACCGCATTCAAAGTCTGAAAGCATTTATTTCTTGTGCGACTCATTACGCTGAATAGCGACAATTTTAGAAGGTATAGGAAGGAATATTGTTTAGAAGGTATAGGCAGGAATCGATTGTTAGAAGGTATAGATAGGCAGGAATCGATAGTTGGGGGCTCGCAGTGTTTATCACGCTACCGGTCACTAGGTAACACTCAGGAGCGATCTCTCAGCAAAAGGGTGGAGGCGCCTAGCAGGAGAACGCATTGTGCCTACAGTGAGTATTTGTTGGTTGGGGTAACATTTTCCCTAGTTAAGGGTATTGTAGGACCCTTAAGTGCTATGCGCAAGGGTTGGCCTAGTAGCTCGGTAGTAGATACCGTTCTAACACATAAGCAGGTGTATCTGTTGTCTTTGTTGTAGATTCGGCTCCCAGTGTGATTACAGTATTCAGTGATGAGTTAGGGTTATTTGAGCATTGTAATTGAACCACACAGTTTTGGCTAAATTGTGATTGTGAACTGGGTAGAGGGTGGACGAAATCACTGAAAAGGGTAGGTGATACTGGAATACCTACATGCTAGCAGTTGAAAGGTAGTCAAAAAGGGAATAGGTGAGTGGAGGCATCTACACTTTCTTCCATAGGTGATTGGAGGCATCTAGACTATCCTTCCATAGGTGTGTGGGCACATCCTGTTAATATCGTCTGCAGGTAAGTGAAAGTATCTTGACTGTCTTTCACCAGTTTAAATCTCCATTGAAAAGCTTAGGGTTCTCCCAGGATGGGGGCCAAGCAAAGGGTAGAGATGTTAGATGATGTGCTGCTGTTGGAAGCGCCGCTTGGGTCGGCACGCCATATTATGCATTCTAAGTACGGTGCTTATGCAATTAGGTACTGTGATGTATGGTTTAAAATGATGATGAGGAGTGTTAGACCTTTTCCCAGAATTGGCAGCTTTGATAAGGAGGTATTGAACAATGTCCGAGATAGCATCTGTATGGTGCGCTCTCTAATTAAAAAGGTGATATATAACGAGTGTTTAAAATTATGGCAGCGTGAGGGGGATGCGTGGCTTAAAGGTGTGCAAGTGACGCAAACTAGCATTGTGAGCACGTTACCAGAGAGTACACTCAGCGCTAAACTGCGTTGCGTGCGCGCCGCGAGATAGCGCGCATGTGCCGCAAGGTAGCATTATGGAAGGTATCGCCAGTGGTTCACAGGCACCGCCGCCGCCCTATGCGGATGGGGGTGCAGGTACAGTTGAAAAAAAAACATAAAAATTTAACAAGTAACTTTTACCCTCTCAAGTAATCATAAGGAAAATGTTTGATGCGGATGATGAGCCTATTGTTATGTCTGCCATTTCCCATGCTGTACACATGTTAGATGCTCCATCACAACAAGCACAAGTGGTGGCCCCATCTACATCAGTGATAGTACAGGAAGTGTTAACATCCACTGCACCCATAGAGGAAGTTATTAACCACATACATAGCAGTAGTAGACTAAATCCCCAGCCAGGTAACAAGGTCAAAAGTAGCAGTGCGGCCGGTCTGCATCCCATCCGGACAATAACTGTTCCGAATGGGAATGCAGATGCGAACGGTGTAGTGCCCACAAGGGAGGTAGCAATGCACTGTCCTTGGACAAGAGTGGAGCTAAACTCCATAATGAATGATTTCCCTGACCCTAAAAAGGAATTAGCCAAATGCCAAAGATTTTTGAAAAATTTGGGTAGTACTCACGAGCCAACCAATAAAGATTGGCGAGTGGTGTTAAGGGCTTGTCTTCCACGCAATACCAACGTGACAAAGTTTATCACGGATTGTGTATTGGATGGAGATGTTCCCTTAACAGACGAAATTCTATCAAGGTAACATTTCCCGCATTATAACTCATTGGGTGTATATTTTCCAGTAGTAGTTAACTGGAGCAAAATTTTCACCATAAAACAAAAAGAGAGTGAAATTGCAGAGGATTATTGTAACCGAGCTCTGCAGGCTATCACCCAGTACACTGGGTTAGAGGATATTAAAGATAGCACTCATCACAGGTTAATGATCGCCACTGTACTAATGGATGGTCTAAAAGAGAACCTAAAGACCCGAGTTCAGACCTCACAACCTGGCTGGAGGGGAGTCACTGTAGACACCCTCATAGAATCCGCTATTGAACACGATAAGATCATCCTTAAAAAGAGAGAGACCCAGAGCGAGAAGCTAATGGCTGTTAGTATTCAAGCTCTAGAAGGAATGACTGTAACATCACAGCCACCAGACACACCTGCACAGCTACACGTACTCACCAATCCTGCACCACCACAAACACAGCCATACCCCACTTATCACACACAACCACAAAACCCATCCTATCCACAACCACCATATTTCCCTCAATATCCTTACCCACACCCACCATCTTTCCCTTCCGCTCAACCCACACCTCAATCCTTTCACCCACCCCACTCACGAAAGTGCTTTAACTGCAACCAAGTGGGACATGTAAGTAGGAACTGTAAGGTGAAGAGGGTAGCACCCCCTATCCAGGGAATACCTGTATATCCCCATACTGGATATACACAGAGTACAGGAAATCCACAACAGTCACCAGCTCCAATTGTGGCCGTAAATGCTGTATTGGAGAGTGTGAGTCAACGCTAAAGGTGAGGTCATATCTGTATTCTACAGATAGTCAGGTTAACGGGAAGTACTAGGGAGGAACCGGTAATGATGGTTGATGTAGCTGGTACTAAATATCCTTTTCTTGTAGACACAGGGGTGACCAGGTCAGTGATAAAATCTCCTGCTAACTTACAGGTAACCAGCGAGACAGTACCAACAATGGGTGTAACGGGTAAAGTGCAACATTATCCTTTAACAAAATCCACAGAGGTCACTATCGGGCTATTGCATACCAGGCATTCTTTCCTCCTGGCAGCAGCGGCTCCTACTAACCTACTGGGAAGGGATTTGCTATGTAAGATGGGATGTGTCATATATTGTACCCCTGATGGTGTATTTCTAGATATCCCAGAGAGAGTTGTGCATGAGGTGAGGGATATGTTGGACACTCCCCAAAGGATAATGCATCACTCTACTGGTTCAGATAAAAATCCATCTCAGGTAGATCAAATGTTATCCCAAATTCCAGATTCGCTTTGGACCAAGGATGGACAGGACACTGGATTAATTGCAAACATAAGTCCTGTAATGGTAAATCTAAAAAGTGGTAGGCAAGCTCCTAAAATTCCTCAGTAACCATTAAAACAGGAGGTAGAATTAGGGGTTTATCCCATAATTGAGCGATTGTTACAGCATGGAATTTTAGTTCGTACAGCAAGTGTAGTCAACAGTCCCATCTTTCCTGTAAAGAAGAGTGGTGGAAGGGGTTATAGACTGGTACAAGACCTTACAGGGGTTAATAATGTGGTAGAGAGCCAATTTCCCCTAGTGCCAAATCCAGCTGTCATTCTTATGCAGATCCCACCCAATGCAACCCATTTCACTGTCATTGACCTCTGTTCTGCTTTCTTCTCTGTACCTCTTCATCCTGACTGTCAGTACCTATTCGCCTTTACATACAGGGGTGTACAATACACATGGACACGATTGCCCCAGGGTTTCATAGACAGCCCCAGTATCTTCTTCCAGGCCTTACAATCTTTTCAACCTGCCAGTGGATCTGTTCTAATACAATATGTGGACGATTTATTGTTATGTTCTGATTCGTTTATGTCATGTTTAAATGATACTAAACTTTTGTTGCTTCATCTCTCGCAAACAGGACACAAGGTTGTTAAGGACAAACTACAGCCATGCCAGTCCAGGGTTAAATATTTGGGACACTGCCTAACTCAGGGGTTACGACATCTCACAAACGACAGAATCCAGGCTATACAGAACATGACACTGCCGCAGAACCAACAGCAAATTCGTACCTTCTTGGGAATGTGTAGATACTGCAGAATGTGGATCCCAGGTTTTTCTATTTTGGCCTTGCCATTACAGGACTTAGGACCTCATTCAGAGGCGGTCGTTAGTTGCAAGCGGTCGCACTGAATCAGGGTGGCCACTTGCATCCTGAACGGCTGCCTCCTTGTCGATCGTGAACGACCGACCAGGTTGATGGTTGCGGTGGTGATCACCATCGCGACCATCAGGGCTTATGACCAGACCCTAAGGTTGAGTCTGGGCACTCGTAAGCCCCAGGGAGCTTTCTGCTCTGATGGAGCAGGAAGCTCCCCAAATGGGGCAAGATGTCGGTCAACATCGACAGCCGCCCCTTTGGTAGCGAGCTCCGGAGCAACGGAGTTTCTCTGTTCCTACGGAGCATGCGCACGCGCAGTGTGGCCACTGCGCGTGTGCAGGACAAACCATTGAGTCGGTTATGAGTGCATCGGCACTTGCAACCGACTTTGAATAAGGTCCTTAGTCTCTTCCTCAAAGCCCGATCGTGTCATACACATAAAGGAATCAGAGCAGGCTTTCCTTAATCTCAAGGATAGTCTGACAAGAGCACCTGCATTGGGAATACCTGATTATGAAAAACCTTTTGATTTGTATTGTATGTAAACCGATGGTTGTGCAGCAGGTGTCCTCACACAAAAACATGGTGATGCCAGTAGGCCTGTAGCATACTACAGTGCACAATTGGACACTGTGGCAAGATCACTCCCAACGTGTTTAAGAAGTGTAGCAGCAACTGCTCTATTGGTCAGTAAGAGTGAGGATGTGGTACTAGGCCATGATATGATTGTCTATACTCCCCATGCTGTATCTGCTTTGCTAAATTCTGCCCAAACCAGACATGTCTCCTCAGCTAGGTTCACAAAATGGGAACTAGCCTTCATAGCACTTGCAAACATCACCATCAAAAGGTGCAGTACATTAAATCCAGCTACGTATTTACCATATGTGCAACATGATGCACAAAGGGTGGAGAGAGGCAAGCCGCTGGCAACAGGTGAGTTCTGCAGGTATATTGATGCACATGATTGTGTGGAATATCTGAATCAAACCTTTATTGCAAGACCTGACATACGGGATACACCTTTAGAAAATGTAGATGTGACATTTTACACGGATGGGAGTTGTCAGACAAACTGACACTGGAGAGTTATGTACAGGTTATGCTGTGGTAAATGACGAGGACGTTATAGAAGCCGAACCTTTAGGCCCACCACACTCGGCCCAAGTGGCGGAACTGGTGGCACTAAAGAGAGCGTGCGAATTAGCGAAAGGTAAATCTGCTAATATCTACACTGTCTCTAGGTACGCCTTTGGGGTAGTACATGATTTCGGTGCCTTATGGCACCTGAGAAAATTTATGACAGCAGCAGGCACACCAATTGCACATTCCAAACATATAAAAGGACTATTAACAGCAATCCAATTGCCAAAGGCAGTGGCAGTAATTAAGTGTAAAGCCCATACATGTGAGGATGATCTGGTGTCACTAGGCAACAACAGGGCAGACGAAGCTGCAAAATGGGCAGCAGGATTAAAAATGAATGTACCAATTGAACAAATCATGACTTTTCAAACAATTGAGATGCAAAATTTGTGTTCTATCAAGGAAAAGTCAGTCTGGAGGTCCAAGGGATGTGGGCAATAGTCCTCTGGACTCTTGAGGGACGGACAAGGTAAGCCAGTGGTTCCCAAGGCATACTACCCCAGCCTGGCTGAGGCAGCGCTCGGTCTGACTCATTTGGGAAAGCAAGGTATGTGCAAATTGGTGAAAGCATACTGGTGCACACCGGGTTTTTCCTTCTCAAGCGGAAAAGAGAGCAATGTCCTGTCGGACCTGCTTGAGGAAAAACATTGGGAAAATGATCCCTACCGAACCAACCCACATTCCCCTGACTGACGGACCTTTCCAGGTAATACAAATTGATTTCATCCAATTACCACCCTGCAGGAATCTCAGGTATGTATTAGTGTGTACTGATGTGTTTTCCAATTGGGTTGAGGCATACCCAGCTGCCACTAATACTGCTAAGATAATTGTTCAGGAGTTTGTGTGCAGATACGGTATCCCTAAAATCATTGAGAGTGATAGGGGTACTCATTTCACAGGTGATGTTTTTCAAAATATGTGTAAACTGATGGGTATTAATAGTTGACTTCATACCCCCTACCAACCGCAAGCCAGTGCCAAGGTGGAGAGGATGAACAGTACTATTAAAAATAAATTAAGTAAGATCATGGCAAAGACTGGACTAGGATGGCCAGAAGCATTACCGTTGGTCCTACATAGCATAAGGACCCCTCCTAGACCCTCTCTAAATCTGTCCCCCTTTGAAATACTGTTTGGTAGACAACCTCATTTGATTATAAGTCTGCAGGAAGATTTGAAAGATAACAACGAGGTAATTGCAAGGTATCTTATAACAATGAGGCAACAGTTAAAACAGCAACAGCAGAAACTGAAATTGTTGTCCCATGATATGCCTGAAACAAACTGTCTTGATGTTGAACCTGGAGAATATGTTATGATCAGAAATTTCTTGCATTCAGGTTGTTTGACTGATCGTTGGGAAGGTCCATCTCAGGTGTTCCTGACGAGTACCACATCTTTGAAGGTGGCCAAGAGAGATACCTGGGTCCATTCCACTCACTTCAAAAACGTCAACCAACCGGTGGAGAAACAAGGCGGAGACGAGGCTGATAACGTGGACCTTTCGATCGCGAGCTTGTTCCGGGAGGGTTAAAAGGTTGCAGTGAGATATCTGAACTAAAGAAATTTGCAAGTCCTTGCTACGGCAATGGACTGGTCTGCTGTGTTCATTTTTGTATTCTCTTCCCGAGTTTCCATCATCCTGGTTTGTTCAGGGATTTCTGGTTTCTGTGACGGGGGACCGATAGAGGAGATGGGAGCTAGTGGCTGTATTGATGGAGTGGAGTCGAGAAGAGGAATGCTATGCCAATCAGGGGAGTGTTTGACCAATCTTAGTACAGTAATTATTTAGAGATCTGCTATTTTGGATACTTGGAGACAGTGTGAAGGTCTATCGTTTGAGGATTATTGTATGTGTGAGTTCTGTTGGTCCGTAATTGATGAGAATTGCATCCAACGGTGTCAACCTAAGTATAATCAGTATTGGGGTGGGTATCCTTTAGAGGACTATCACACCATGGTGGGCAAAATTTTAAACCAAACTGACTGTTGGGTGTGTTCTTACATGCCCCAAGGACAGCATAATGTTGGATTAGTGCCATTCCCATTAAATGTCTCTGAAATTATAGAATCACAAAGAGGGCATGCACTAGATGGAAAATTTCTTAATACCAAACCACCCCATTTTAAACTCCACCAGTCCGAAGTAGATAAATCAATTTTATGTTTAAACATCACCAACTCCAATGAACCAGGAGGTTGGGAGGGTACTGGGAATAATCAGACGAAGACCTTCTCACTAAGAGCTGATCGTGAGTCTATGAATTATGAACTGTTATGCACAATTAGGTCGTGTGGAAGACACTTCCGGTATAAATACACACTGAGTCCCACCAAATAAATGATTGCTAGGGTACCAGAAGGGTATTGTGCCAAGATATTACAACCCGAAATATGTATGAGTCAAATGGGAGAACCCGAAGTATTATGTTCTCCCCGATGATGTATATTTTATATGTGCAAGGAAAGCGTATAAGTGGCTCTCTACGAATTCCAAAGGTTTGCGTTACTTGGGAAGAGTAGTTCCTGAAGTTATGACCCTCACACATGGTGAAATGATTGGTATTCATAAAGACACACCATCACCATATCTTCACACACAGTATGAACACAGAGACAAAAGAAATATGATACCTGGTGATGTGCATAAAGCCACACAGTTAATTAGTGAGACAACTGGCTTTCAAGTTTTGGTAGCATTGGACCCCACCAGGATCGCTCGGGGTGCACTAAATTTTTAGATATATTCAAGATTTTGTTAAATTAATAGATAATATCACCGAGATGTATGATGACACATTCAGGTATACATGTAGGGAATTGCAAGCGTACAAGAAAGAACTGGTGCAACACAGACTAGTGTTAAATTTTTTAACAGCTGTCACTGGAGGGTATTGCGTAACTTTGACCACCAAATTTGGAGTAAAGTGTTTCGGAAGAACCATAATGCTTCAGTGGTTGAAGTAGAGGAGAAGGTATAAGAATGGGTTTCATGGTTGAACCCAGTGAAATGGTTCTCAGGTCTAGGAAAATGGGTCCAGGGAATGATTGCAAGCATAGGTAAACTCCTGATCCTTATACTGGGTGTCTTCATAGTAATTTGCATATGTGTCAGGTGTGTTCCTATTGTGTTGAAATGTGGAAAATATAAAGATAAGGTGAATCAAAGGAATGAAATCATGATGGTGGTCAGTGGTAACAATATGAATACTGAGGTAAATGTAGAACTGCATTACAACACTGAACTAGAAAGTACCATCGTATAATGTATAAGATTTAGACATGCATAAAATGTGTTATTAAAATGTTATTTTAAAACCTCTCAAATAATGTAAGTCCCTATTCCCCCTCAAGACTTCCTTTATAGGATTGGTGCATCCCCACATCTTTCCCATGATCTCCCAAGATCCGCAGTGTACGTATAAGGGTAGTTTTATGTCCCCTCCTAGAGGCACATTATTGATGGATTAAGAACCACAATGTGCCATCCCATAATATAACATTAAATCATATGTCAAAATGTAAGCCTAAATTAATTTTAAAATCAGAGTATGATAGCATGTTGTTTGCTATCAAAGGGTGGACTGTCGAAGCCGGATAATTGGCTGAGACAGGATCGGTTTAAAATTAGATCTGCGCGACGCCATTTTGCAAATGGCAATGAGACGCCATTTTGTGACTGGCCACTCAGCACCATTTTTAGTGAAACTTGCCATCATATGTACATACAGCGATGCTATTATTTAGCGTTGTACGATTCCCATGCCATAGAAAGAAGTTAAGTCCTCACCATGTAAATACAGTCATTAAAACATATAAAATATAACATATAAAATGACTATCCCTGCATAACACGTACCATAATGTACTCCACAAAACACATAGTCGCACAGTGCTAACTACCGTCTTTTCCCTATTCCTCAATACTTACACACTGCACACTTACATAAATGGATCCCTAGTATTAAAGTGTAATATTCAAGGTTTATTCAGTAATTATTAATGTTGTGAAATAAAGATTATTTGATATCTAAGGTTTAGTACATGGTAAGTAGACCGTGTTTGGTGTTATACTGATCCACTGTGTCTCAACAGATTTCCGGTATCATCGGTGAGAAGTTTGGAACATGCATCTGCAAACTATGGACTATAGAGAGTTAAAACATTAAAATGTACTCTGTAATGTTAGCAGCTTAGATTAGCATGCAGCGGGAAAAAGGACACAATGGGTGGTTGGAGGCTATTTGTGACTATTTTGAATTGACCTATGAACTATCCTGTAACAAAAGCACCTTTAAGAAGAACCAATGAAATCGTGTCAAACTTGTCTATTGTATTGCCTATCCCTGCAAGAGTATATATGTGCTCTCTCTGACCCCAGTCTTGAGTCTTCTTGCTGTGCTGTTGATGGAGGTTTCTAATGCTGATGCCGGTATCTGGGCCCAGAGCGCGTGCGTATGTAACAACTGTATCTTGGGTCTGTATGATTTATTTGCGCTAATTGTATTTAGATCACAGCATGTAACCATCTGTTTTTATATTGAATAATATTTTTTTGTGCTTTGGAACCACATTCAAAGTCTGAAAGCATTTATTTCTTGTGCGACTCATTACGCTGAATAGCGACAATTTTAGAAGGTATAGGAAGGAATATTGTTTAGAAGGTATAGGCAGGAATCGATTGTTAGAAGGTATAGATAGGTAGGAATCGATACTGTGCTCCCCCTCCGCATCCCACACTGTGCTCCCCCTCCACACCCCACACTGTGCTCCCCCTCCACATCCCACACTGTGCTCTCCCTCCACATTCCACACTGTGCTCTACCTCCACATTACACACTGTGCTCCCATCCACATTACACACTGTACTCCCCATCCACATCCCACACTGTGCTCCCCCTCCACATTCCACACTGTGCTCCCCCTCCACATTCCACACTGTGCTCCCCCTCCACATTCCACACTGTGCTCCCCCTCCACATCTCACACTGTGCTCCCCCTCCACATCCCACACTGTGCTCCCCCTCCACATTCCACACTGTGCTCCCCCTCCACATTCCACACTGTGCTCCCCCTCCACATCCCACACTGTGCTCCCCCTCCACATTCCAGACTGTGCTCCCCATCCACATCCCCCACTGTGCTCCCCATCCACATCACCCACTGTGCTCCCCATCCACATCACCCACTGTGCTCCCCATCCACATCCCCCACTGTGCTCCCCATCTACATCCCAGACTGACTGTACTCCATTCACTGTGCTCCCCATCTACATTGTGCTTACTGCTCTCCTCCTATACACATGCCTCATTGACACTGTGTTGCCCTGCTCCTCATCCTAGTCCTACAGCTCAAAGTAACCCCACCCCTACTGACAACTGCCTCCCCACCAACCTTGTGGTGCACTTACCTTAGCTTGAAAGGGAAAGTTGTTATGGAGTGCTACTGGCTGCTTTCAGGGCAGTACTGAAGTGGTTAGTCACTGTGGTGGGGCGGAGATGAGAACTGAGGTGGGGGCCGGGTTACTGCCTGATGACTCCTCAGATCTCTCAGCCAGTGAACTGAGCAGTCTCTCAGATAGTTAAATTTATTTAAGACTCCTGAAATCACTGGCTGAGATACATGGAGCCATCACTGAGCAGCTCCGCTCCCATCCCAGTACTCAGTCTTTTGGGTCTCTGCAGCAGTCAGATTACACAGATTACATTAGTTAAAGCTTTTTTAACTAATTTATATGATACTTATAGATTTTTGGCTTCTGAACACGAAAATAACTCCCGATTTTGCATATCACATCACATTTTTCTGCAAAACTTGTATTTATGAATAAGTCATTTTTTTCATATTCTTTAAAGTAGTAAATGTATTCTGCCTACATTTATTATAAAACATTGTCTTAAATGAATTCAGTCGGTAGTATAGAACGTTGCAATTCAGTTCTCGTCATAATACTTGCCCCCCGCCCAGTGCCAGATTAAGGTCTACATGGGCCTGGAGCTGAAATTTACACCTCTACATATAAAATTAGGACTGATGTAAGAATTTGTAAAAGCACTGCCTAAAGATGGAGAAACTTTCAAATAACTTTGCACCAAATTCCATAACCTATCCAATGGTAAACTGAAGGAAGGCATTTTTACAGGCAAAAGATGAACATTTCGGGCGTCTAATGAATATTGTGGAACTTTTGGCATGGACTTCATTCAAACAAGTGATATCAAAATTTTTAGGCAATGTGAAGGATCCAAACTACAAAGAAATTGTCAGGAAAATGCTTAATAGTTACAGAAACCTTGGTTGCAATATGAGTTTAAAGGTACATTTTTTGAATTCCCATATTGAGCATTTCCCAAATAATCTCTGAGACTACAGTGAAGAACAGGGTGAACGGTTCCACCAAGACGTTAAAGATGTAGAAAAAAGATACCAGGGTCATTGGGACGTCAGCATGATGGCTGACTACTGCTGGATGATACACAGAGATGACACAGAAAAAGCTTAAGCAAAAAGTGACAAAACAAAGTTTGAAGACAAAAAAAAAATAGAGAGATTTTTTCAATAATTATGGTTTTGTTTCTATTATTGTTTTATTTTCATTGTTATTTTATTGTGTAATTAAGACAAAAACACAGTGATATAGAATGTGGTCAAGTGCTTCTAATTTGTAACCAAAGCAGCTTTCTTAAACAAAATAAATTGTCTTAAATTATGTGTGGTACCAGAAAGCGCTATAAATTAAGTGTAATAAATACAATAAATATGCCTAAAATGATAGCAAAAAAATAATATATATATATATATATATATAGTTATACAAAGATATAGAAATACTGGCGCACAAATTTTTTAGATTCCTTCTGTAAATAGTTTTATGACAAATTGTCACCAATTGTTTCTTTGTGACACTCGTGAATGGGGAGACAAAAACACTCCTGATGATAACAGGTGGCTGCAATCTTCTAATAATCCGTGTGGCAACAGGAAAACATGGGTGCTGAAAAATAAGAAAACGTGCGCCTAATAGTGTAGTATTTAAAGTAAGGCAAGTAGTGCTCAATATAGGTAATGTGCGTACCAAACAATAACTTTTAATAAAGCTTATCTGATGTCCAGGTCATCCTCCAATGGTCAGGAAACAAAAACTGCCAATAGATTCCGGATATCAATCCAAGGACAGGTACCCTCTTAAATGGACCTTAAATGAAAGGGCTCCAACCAAGCCCATACACGTATTATGGTGTAGTAATTCCTTCAACCATTTAGAGTGGATAACAAATAAATAATTCTGCGTACCAGATAAAGCAAAATGTAGTGCGTATAAAGATAAGCTTCTTCCTGTTCTGTGTGTTACCAGGGATCACCCTCTACTTCATACATCAGGAGTATCCAGCCTCAAACTCTGGAGTGTGCAGAGTCACCATATGCAGTCCCCTATGCATCATAGGGGACTGCATATGGTGACTCTGCACACTCCAGAGTTTGAGGCTGGATACCCCTGTCACCGGGCCTGCCTAATAGTGTAGTATTTCTTGAGATATTGCAACACACTGAGACTTTTGGGGATTATGTAATAGGGCGCAACCTTGTGCCGCTGTGGGAATTCATGCAAGTGTTCCTGTATTTTTAAAGCGGCAATCATTTTAAAGGCAATCCAAGCTGGATTTGGAAAAATACGGGAACACTCGCATGAATTCCAGCGGCAGACATTTTCTGGTGTTCTGAGCAGCGCTGACACTCGAAGCGGGACCACGGCCAAGTAAGTTTAAAATAATGTGGGTGCAGGCTGTTCGGTGCGGGGCCCCCCTGGGCCCCGGGGCCCATGTGCCCCGCACACCCTGCACCCACTGGGCACAAGCTTGCACCCTCTTACATAGCTCCGTAGTTTTATGTAAGTAAAATGAAGCAGATTGCAGTGTTGCTTCATTTAAACCAGCTTGAGTATTCCAGTGATTTGTAACTCACCATGAAATACAGTTATGCCTCTACATTATAATAAATGTTCATTAAAAACATAAATAGTGCGCTTTGTCTTTAAGAATTTACCACATCCATAAAAAGATATTAGTATGTGTAGTGCAGCCAAAATAGTAACAATACACCCTGAGCATAAAACATCATTTTTATTTGTATATTTATCCTAAGAGATATTTTGACTGTAGGTAGTATAACAAAACATTTTACGTTCCCTTGACATTGTGGAGCTGTTATCATTTGTAATCCCTATATCCTGTCTGTGTTGTGTTTCTGCTGTGCAGCAAATTAATTATACCTACGTAGAAATGCCTGAGCCTGTATATCAAACCTTGACTGACCGATTACCTTCTGATTAGGCTTCCTGGAATCACACATATGTTGTGTATTTCACTTAAGCTGTGTCTTTTATCTCCCAATAATAATGTTCCTTCTGTAAAATGTATTGCACACCTCTGCAGGGGTGAAACTAGAAATAACTGGTCCCCATAATGACATTTTGAAGGGGTCAGTGCCAAGCCCTTTCTCAGCACCTCCTAAGGTGTACAGTTACATTACAGTTACCTGAGGTGTGAATAGATGATATAGCTAACCAGTAACCACACTAGCTGAGCAGTCTCGTGGCAGCTATTTTTATTTTTTTTTACCCAGACTCTGGGGGGGACCTTATGTGATTTTTCTCTCTAGCCATCTACATCTGCACTGTTTTGCCAGAAGAACATTTATATGTTGTGCAATGGCCACATCCGGTCCCTACCAGGGAGGGGGGAATTTCCCCAGGCCTCAGACATGGCAGGGAGCCTCAAAATTTTCTGACTTATTGTTTTTGACAATCTCCAAGTATTAAAAGTTAAAACCTAGCGCCTAAACATGTTAATTGGTTAAATCGTCATGACACGCAGCGGCTCATGTGCTTATTGCTCTCTTATTGCATGATGCACCTATCCACACAGACACATGAGAGCACACTAGTCCCTGAGATTTGCCAAGGTGAGTGACCCTTCTACTGTTCCCTTTTGAATTGACAACAAGTGTATGTTTGCTGGGGTAGAATTATGCCGGGTACACACTAGACCAGGCCTGGCCAACCTGTGGCTCTCCAGCTGTGGTGAAACTACACATCCCAGCATGCCCTGCCACAGTTTTAGCATTCCCTAATAGCAAAACTGAAGCAGTGCATGCTGGGACTTGTAGTTTTACAACACCTGGAGAGCCACAGGTTGGCCATTCCTGCACTAGACGATATGTCGCCCACATTGGCCAGTGTGTACCTGCTATGGGGCGGATTCATTTAGCCTCGAAAAGCCAAGGTCGGCAAAAAGTGCGATGTTTTCGGCTCATTTGCATTTTTTCAGGCAAAGTTTTTGCCTGCTTACTCAATGCGTGCACCGCTTTTCGCCCTATTCAAATGTAAAACGGGCGAAAACGCACATGTGCAAATGCAGCGAATAGCGGGACTGGTGAAAAGGTAAATTTTTTGGGGGGAAATCAGTCTGTACCCCCATTAAAGCCTAACTCATCCGGGGAATCAATATAGAAGAGTATAAATAGCCCTAATAAAAGTAATTAGGGATCTTATATTGAGTCAAAGGGCTATTTTATGCATATTTGCAGCATAAGTGTGGAAAAATAATATTAAGCTATGTTTTTTATGAAAAATAATTGCTGTAGTTAAATTGGGGGTACATGTAAATGGATACTAGTATATGGGGGTTTGTAAAGTGCAGAATAAAAAAATGATAAAAATACACCTGCTGCAGCCTCCTGCAATCCTAAAAACACCTGTCTCATCCATAGAGCACCCCAAAAATACCTGTCCCAGTACTTTAACTAAATTTTCAAATTTTTTTTGCATTTTCACCCCAAAAATGACGTCTTTTTTGGGGGGGGGGGGGGGAATTGAGATAATTTTTTTGGCCTAATAAGTCATTAGGGGGGATGCCCAAAGGGTTCTGAAAAAAAATCCCCACATTTGTACCCCAAACTATGGATTTTGCACTTCTTTTCTCCTGCCATTTGCTGGAGAAACTTTTTAACCTGTTATTGCCTATGGAGTTTTCGCCTAGGTGAAAACGTCCAGGAATTGAATACGGCGATACTTTGAAAACAGATAGTGTGTACTGAGCTTGCTACGTCGGGACCCAACGGGGTGCCGGCGTTGGCAAGTGCGTACACACTTCAGTGGCAAACGCAGGATTTCTAGAGGGGGGTTTCCAAATGCTTGATTTTAGAGCGAGTGTGGCCAGTCCATGAAGAGGGCAGAATTAGTACTTATCTAGCTTTAATATGCGTCATACAATGTGTATTGTGTGTCATAATTCCAGCATATACAGGATCATCACAGTAAGCCATTAGATGCGGCAGTAGGGCCATCCTGCCTGAGCTGAATGTTTTTATTTTAGATGGCACCATTCCAGAGCATTGGAGCAAGTCCGGGAGCCTGGAGGAGCAGCAGAAGAACCTAGCACTTCCCTGGACATATATGTACATATTGGGCTCTATAGCAGTGCATCCCTAACAGTGCATGTTTTCCAGATCTCCTAGTTGGTGCACAGGTTATTTATTACTGGCTGATACATGTTAAAAGATCCACAGGTGGTTCTAATTATTTAATTTGTGATACTGAGAAGAACATGTAGCACTAGTAAAATTCTATTATATTACTATTTCTACTGTGGTCATGGTATGTGCTGGGGAGGGGGGTTTCCAGGCAGATGGAAACCCCCCCTGCGTTTGCCCATGCACTTGCCAATGCCGGGAGCGGCAGAGCGTCAGCATGCAGGTCCGACGGGCGATGTCGTTGACAGCGCACAGGAGCGCACATCACAGCAAAATAGGGCCGTATTCAATTAGAGGTGAAAAGCCATGAACTGTGAAAAGTTTTCACAGATGCGCGGTTTTCATCTGTTTCCGAGTGCCTGACATTCAGTACAATATTAAACAATGGAAAATTTCATGAGACAATGGACAATAGGATATAAACACAATACTATGTTACATTAAAGGGACTTTGACCTAAAATCATTCCTTCTGTATTTGTGCAGTGGGCAGGAATAGTAAATGTGAGGGCAGAGGGTCTTTTTTTGTTCTTTGTTTGGATGAAGACCTCACCTGAGGGGTATATTTTACTAAAGAGCGGGTTTCTAGTAGTGGAGATGTAGCCCATAGCAACCAATCAGATTCTACTTATCATTTATCTAGCATCTTTTAGAACAGGGGTGGTCAACCAGTCAGCGGGAAACAGCCAAAAAGTATATGTAGATAAGTTTAAGAGCCAATATAATGCACGCGCATCAGGCCTTGTAATAGCTAGGTGTGGCCTAGCTATTACAAGGCCATGCCCCATTTTTATGCGCACGTCTTTGGTATGACATTTGTAGTAGCATGACCTTGTGTCACACCCCCTTAGTAGTTCCCTTTATGCAATGCCCCCTGTAGTAGTGCCCATTATGCATTGCATCCTGTAGTAGTGCCCCTTATGAAATGCCCCCTGTAGTAGTGCCCATTATGAAATGCCCCCTGTAGTAGTGCCCATTATGCAGTGAATCCTGTAGTAGTGCCCCTTATGAAATGCCCCCTGTAGTAGTGGAAATTTTACAATGCCCCCTGTAACAGTACCCATTTTACAGTGCCCCCTGTAGTAGTGGCCATTTTACAGTGCCCCCTGTAGTTGTGCTCCTTATGCAGTGCCCCCTGTAGTTGTGCTCCTTATGCAGTGCCCCCTAAAGTAGTGTCCCTTATGAAGTCCCCCCAGTACTTACCTGACTTAACGCTGGGCTTCACTCTGGACACCACTCCTGCTGTCACTCCTGCTGCTGCTGACTGCTTTATCTAACTGAATCCAGCAGGCGCGCAACTTTTCACAGATCGTGGCTTTTCACCTCTAATTGAATACGGCCCTATTTTACTGTGATGTGCGCTCCTGTGTGCTGCCAACGACATCACCCGTCGGATCTGCATGCTGACGCTCTGTCGCTCCCGGCATGGGCAAGTGTGTACGCACTTGCCAACGCCGGCACCCCGCTGGGTCCCGACCCTAACAATGTCAGTACACACTACACATCGTCTAGTGTGTACCGGCCTTTAGGGTAAATGTGTGTGTGGTTGTTGGGGTAGAATTAGGGTATGTGTGTGACATGGCACGAAAGTTGGATTTTTCCAAACTGATTGCTGCATTTGCATCAAAAAAGCCAGAAAAGCGCTTCTAATTTGAAGTCTCCAATAATCCAGGACATCAGTATATGTATACAGTATTTTAGTTGTACATTTTATTAAAGCTAAGCATTAGAATTTAAAATTCACTTTAATTGTATTTTTAATGTTTAAGGCGTGCCAAGCAAAAGGGGGTATGCACATGGTAGCTGGTCCCCAGGTTGAGAAAGGGGGTGCGGCTTGCTGTGGCCTCCAAGGTGGGGCCGAGCACGCCTACCTGTGAGAAGGGGGTGCGGTTTGTTGCGGCGTAAAAGGTTGGGCCGAACACGCCCCCCATGTGGTGGAAAGGGGGTGCGGCTTGCTGCGGCCTCCAAGGTGGGGCCGAGCACGCCCCCCGTGAGAAGGGGGTGCAGTTTTGTTCCGGCGTAAAAGGTTGGGCCGGACACGCCCCCCATGCACGTACGGACGTGCAATTTTTAGGTCTTGCTCATCAACTCTCCATGTCCAGTGATCTCTGTTGTGTGTTTTAAGTGTGCTGTGATTTAATAAAAACTGTGACCGTTTGCCCAAAACAAATGCTTGGTCTAAGTTATTGCGTAGCGCAAGGTAAAAGCGGGGCCACCGGATAGTCGGCCTCTCCCCCTTACAAAAGCGGAGGATGCCATAATGGCGCTGCAGCCCTGTAAGGGGGAGGGGCGCGAGGTGGCCCGCGGGCCAGCGGTGCGAAAACAGTGGGGACGGGCTAAGGGGCCCGCCCGTAGTTTAACACATAGGAAGGCATACTGACCAGTAGGGGCAGCGTTGTCAGGTTAGGGGGTGGGGAGACAACAGGAGCAATATAAAGGCAGGTAGAAGGGGAGGGGGCAGTGTACTTGTGGGAAGGAGTTACCCACCCACCCAGCCCGAAGGTGAGTTGCAAGGTTTGCGCAGGCAGGCAACATTGTAATTTAGAGATGTTGTGTACCGTTTCTTTTTCGTAGGTGAAAGTATATGGTTGTTAGTGTGAAGTTGAAAGAAAAAAAAAATATATATATATAAAAAATAAAAATATATATAAATGATTAATAAATACAGAAAGAAAACGAAAAAATAAATAAAAATAAAATAAAAACATATAAATAAATAAGAAAAGGTCAAGGTGTGGCCAAGGAAAGAAATAGCTTTAAGGCTGAGGCGGCGGGATAGCCAGTTCAGCCATTGTCACAGTCAATGTACAGTCATATGGTGGAAGGAGATGGTGAGCAAGGTATGTAGGGGGATTTCAGAGGGCCAGGCATACTCGCCAGTAAATAGGCCGCACACATGGCGCCAGCTTGAGACGGCTGGGCCATACGGGAGGCGTGCCAAGCAAAAGGAGGTATGCGCATGGTAGCTGGTCCCCAGGTTGAGAAAGGGGGTACGGCTTGCTGCGGCCTCCAAGGTGGGGCCGAGCACGCCCCCCGTGAGAAGGGAGTGCGGTTTGTTGCGGCGTAAAACGTTGGGCCGAACATGCCCCCATGTGGTGGAAAGGGGGTGCGGCTTGCTGCGGCCTCCAAGGTGGGGCCGAGCACGCCCCCCGTGAGAAGGGGGTGCGGTTTTGTTCTGGCGTAAAAGGTTGGGCCGTACACGCCCCCCATGCACGTACGGACGTGCAATTTTTAGGTCTTGCTCATCAACTCTCCATGTCCAGTGATCTCTGTTGTGTGTTTTAAGTGTGCTGTGATTTAATAAAAACTGTGACCGTTTGCCCAAAACAAATGCTTGGTCTAAGTTATTGCGTAGCGCAAGGTAAAAGCGGGGCCACCGGATAGTCGGCCTCTCCCCCTTAATGATAAGTAGAATCTGATTGGTTGCTATGGGCTACATCTCCACTACTAAAAATCCGTTCTTTAGTAAATATACCCCTCAGGTGAGGTCTTCATCCAAACAGAAAACAAAAAAAGACCCTGTGCCCTCACATTTACTATTCCTGCCTACTGCACAAATATAGAAGGAATGCTTTTAGGTCAAAGTCCCTTTAATGTAACATAGTATTGTGTTTATATCCTATTGTCCATTGTCTCATGAAATTTTCCATTGTTTAATATTGTACTGAATGTCAGGCACTCGGAGAGACGCCAACCTGACCTACACAGACTTCCAGCTGAACTAACCTTGCTTCAGTTAATTCATTCATGTCAAATGCTTGGTTTATAGCAATTAACTGAGCTAATGTTGGTTCAGTCAGAAAGTCAGAGCTAAATTCAGTAACAGGGAAATATCTCACGGATAAAGTGGGTGAGGCTGACGTCGCTGCACTTCGTGTTTTTATGTCATTTTATTTTAAACAGTGCATTGTGGGAACTGTCTATATTACAGTTGTTAATTTGGGAGGTAGTTGAAATCCCAGCTGTTGGGATGCCGTCAGGGGCGTTTCTAGAGAGGAGGGGGCCCGTATGCAATCTCCAACACGGCCCCCTCCTCTCTATCTGGTGGCCGGCAACGCACTGAGCTGTGCGTGACCAGCGCCGGAGTTATAGACTCTAGGCACTAGAGTGCGCCCAGAGTCTATAAAGTATGCGCAGGTCACCGGGAAAATGGCCGCGGTGGCCATGTTCCCTGTACTGCACATGCGCAAACGACGGGAAAATGGCCGCGGTGGCCATTTTCCAATTGTTTTTACAGCACCAGCCCCCGGGCCTACGTGCGACTCCGGATAGGTAAGTAAAACTATGGGTGCAGGGTGTGCGGTGCGGGGCCCCCCTCGTGTGACCCGCACACCCTGCACCCATTATAGATACACCCCTGGATGCCGGCGCTCGGAATGGATGCCGGAATCCTGACACCAGGCAGCATCCCAGTGCCGGCATCTCAACTGACAGCATCCCGTCGGTAAGTAATGTGGTTAGTGGGAGGTTAGGGTTAGGCACTGGGGGGGATGGTTAAATTTAGGCACTAGAGGGGGAGGTTAGGTTTAGGGTACATGGAGGGAAAATTAGGGGTAGTGTTAGGCTACTTACTGACAAGTGTCGGTATCCTAACCCTGTCGGGGTGCTGGCATGGGGATCCTGACCGCCGGCATCCCGTACCCAACACAGTAATTTTGTACTTTATTACATTAGTCAGAGAGCATATGGAATTGGGTTTCTCTGTCGAAATGCAACATTAAGCCCCAAGAAGTCAGGTCTTTTCATTGAATAAGAGCCATGTAATCATAAATGTCCAATAATACATTTAGGCTTTGGGGTCTATGTACTAAGCCTTGGAGAATGATAAAGTACCAACCAATCAGCTCCTGTCACTTTACAGGCTGTGTTTGAAAAATGACAGAAAGAGCTGATTGGTTGGTACTTTATAGCTGGGTACACATTAGACGATGTGTACCCAGCATGACATCAGCAGGAATGGGACCCGGCATGTGGCTATTGCAGACACAGTTGCCGGGTCCGACGAGGGGAGGGACGTGTCATGCTGCATTCTGCAACATTACATCGTTAGTGTCATCCCCTGGCGGCCCAGCAGTAGGACCCACGGGAGCACGCATATCATCCCAAAAAATTACAGGGGGGGGCGCTGTGAATGGGGAAGCATGGTTGCGGGGTTTGGCAAGGCGTGTGAGATGGAGTGGGGATGTGGCCCCACACGTCTGCTGTTTATACATTCACCTATAGTTGTTGTGCCAAATGGTATAGCAAATTAACATCCCACTTATATTTTGAGCAGCTCAGTGACTGAAGTTAGTAAGTAGAAGTGCTGGTATGTAAATTTAAAGTAGATGGTTGAGCGTCTGGGGGCCACTTAGGCACCCAGACGCTTTATGGCTTTTGAAAGTGTGAAATTAAGTTTAGATGCATTTTCTGCACCAACTCAAATGTTAGGCCACTAGTGTATAGCTACCTACTTTTACTAGTCTGTCACACTCTTCAATGGACAAAGAGCCTGATTCAGAGCCGCTCGCTAGATGCGATCGTTCGCACAATGTGTATGCAAATTGCGTCGGCAGTGCTATCGCACACCAATGCATTAGCACGCCCAGTATTTCTTAGAGAGCGATCAAATAGTGTATGCAGACACCCACCAGCCTGTTTTAAGATGCCCACTTGTGCACGTCATGTCCAGGAAGTGTATGCAACCATCGGTGCATTGGATGCTATCGCAGCGCTTGAGGTTGACCATACCCTGCCGCAAGCACTGCTAGCACTTCAGTGTAAAAACAAGCCAGGTGACGTGTACTATGATGCTGTCTTTTAATTATGCACACCTCTAAAACGCTGTTGAGATGCTCAGGCACGCCTGCGTTTGCACCTCCACTCCCCCGTTTTTAATGACCAGCCACTGTTACCACCTACAAACGGCTTCTCCTGTCACTCACTCTGCTGGGCTGTCTATGCACAGCGAGCGAACGCATTGTGAACTTTCGTTAAGGTATGTACATGTGCATTGTGATGCATATGCATGCTGTCGAAGTTGAATAATTGAGCGAGACAAGTTCAGTTTAAAATTTAATCGCAGCGACGCCATCTTGCGAATGGCCGCAAGACTCCATTTTGGAAATGAGATCGCAAGGCACCATTTTGTGTGGTCAGCATTAATTCAAGTTATAACCCAGGAGCTAAGAACAGATGGCAATGTTTTTGTTTACCTACCAAGGGCAATGGGAAAAACCAGCTGTCTGAGTAGAAGTAAATAAGAAGAGACAATGGGTATTTTTACATACAAATTGGGAATCCCTGGATGCAGATAAAGTATAGTTGTGGCAATTGTAATATAATATCTACACAATTGGATTTGCCTGAATCCTAGACAAGATGGCTCCAAATCCCACAGTTTGAGGTGATAATACATTTGCAATTCACACAAGAGTCTGTGAGAACAAAAGAGGTTTTGTTTTCCTTTGAACACAGCAGGTGGGGGCCTGCTGACAGAGGGCATGTAGAATTACAACCATCCACACTGCAGGATGTTCACTTCGTGTATGAGAGATTATGCACTTAAATCTCACCCATTAATAACTAGCGTCCTTATACCAAACCCCGAATACCCACACACTACATATTCGCACATAAGGGGCCTGATTCAGACCCACTCGCGAGCGGCTGTCCGCTCGCAAGTGGGTCGATGTTATGGACTGAGCATGCGCATGGACTGAGCATGCGCACGACGGAGGGAGCTCCGTCGTGCGCATGCGCCAGATGCGACGAGCGAAGGAAAGTCCTTCGCTCGTTGTGTCCGATCAAAGGGGGCGTGCTGTCAATGTTGATTGACAGCACGCCCCCTTTGGTGGGCGTGCTGGGGGCGTGCCTCCCTGACGGGGGCGTTCCCACGGGAACGCCTCCCGTCAGAAGCCGGCCCACTGACATCACTAGTGATGTCAGTGGGAGTGATTTTGGCTCTGATAGAGCCAAAATCACTCCGGAGCTTGCGGTTGAAAACCTCAACCGCAGGCTCCGGCTCGCAAATGCGATGGTCTCGACCATCGCGACCATCACAATGCACGCTCGTATAGCCTGTGGGTGGTGACCCACAGCTATACGAGCGTCCAGGAGGACGCTCCATGAAAATGGAGGCCGGCCCTCATTCAGAGCGTGCGCTCTGCTCAGAGCGTACGGCTCTGAATGAGGGCCAAGGTTCCATAAGCATCAAAATGTATGATTCAAGAAGGTTCAGTTAGTTTAAATGCTAAGAAATAAAGATATTTGTTAACTAAGGAATTATACAAGATAAACATGTAATTCTTGGAGTTGTTCTGATGCATACTCTTTCCACAGTTTTCCGGTGCTATCGGTGAGGAGATCGCATTATGCATTCTCGAGTTATGGACCGCAGAACCTACAAGCAACCAAAATGTATATTTTAGATTCAACTGTTAGGATGCTAAAGGAGGCGTTACCAGAAAGACTCCGGCTGTTAGAGGCAGGGAAAGTCTATTTGAAACAAACCTGTTAAATGTGTCGTTACATATGCTTCTCCTCTGGGAACCAATGAGATCAGCAGGAAGTTCTCCCTTTGTCCTGTTTCAGTCTGGGGGGGAATAAATACACGTGTCCAAACACTGGTTTGCCAGTTCATGCTGAATTTTGGGTGAACTGAGGATATCTAGTCAGAAGTCTATCTCTGGGTCCGGAGGCGCAGCGTATGTATAACCGTACTTGGTCTGTATTATTTCCTTTTTACGTCTAAATTATGTATGTATAGATTGCGTATAACTGACTGTACTTTTACCTGAATAATACTTGTGCGTTGGAAACACAGATTCCACTCCTGTCTTTATTTGCGGTTAAACTGCGTACGCAATTAGCGTTGTGTTTAGAGGTTTATAGGCAGGTTTTGTCTTAGAGGTTCTAGGCAGGTGAATCTTAGAGGTTTATAGGCAGGAATGTATTAAAAGGTTTATTTACAGATTCTACAGTGGGGGCTCATCGGTTTATCACACTATCTGATACACGATAACACTCCGTCAGTCCTCTCTCAGCAAAAGGGTGGAGGCGCCTTTTGAAAGACGCATTAGTCTTTCATTACCACAGTGTTGCAGAGAGCGTACTGCCGGTTATTGTGTAGAGGAAGCGCTGATTAGAATCCAGGGACAAGAGAGAGAAAAAAAAAAAAAAAAAGTTTTTTTTTCTCTGTTGATAGAACCTTACGTTTAGAGGAGTGCCGCAGTATTGAGTATGCGGCTGAGATGCATTTTTGCGTACACAGTTAAAAAGTCATTATAAGCTTGTGTGGTAGTTGCATAATTGTGTATGCGGCCGGTCGCACAATAAGCGTATACGCACTTCCGGTTCTGCTGCCACGTGTTTGACATTTTTTTTCTATCTACCAATATCTGGGTTAAACGTTTATTTTCTGTGCAGAGAAAAAGTGTGTAACAGTGAGTATGTGTTGGACAGTTAAGGGTATCGTATGATCCTTAAGGGCTAGGTGCAAGGGTAGCCTAGCCGCTCGGTAAGCAGCTTACCGTTCAGTACACAGAGCAGGTGTATGGTTTGTTATTTTTGTTAGGGACCGACTCTCAGTGTGACTGCAGTGTTCAATAAAATTTGAGCATTGTAGTTGAGCCGCACTAGGTGTGATTGTGAGCTGAGAGATAATAGGTGAGCGTGGCGCATCTAGAAATTTCGTCCGTAGGTGAGCGTGGCGCATCTAGAAATTTCATCCGTAGGTGAGCGTGGCGCATCTAGAAATTTCGTCCGTAGGTGAGCGTGGCGCATCTAGAAATTTCGGCCGTAGGTGAGCGTGGCGCATCTAGAAATAACGTCCGTAGGTAAGTGAAAGTATCTTGATTGTCTTTCACCAGTTTAAATTTTTATTGAAAAGCGTAGGAGTTGTCTCAGAATGGGAGCCACACAAACAGTAGAAATGTTAGGCAATGATGTGCTGCTAATGGAGGAATATGATGAGAAAGAGTGTTAGACCGTTTCCCAGAATTGGTGGTTTTGATAAAAATGTGTTAGATAATGTCCAGGATCACATCAGTATGGTGCGATCCCGAGAGAAAAAGATTAAGTATTTTGAATGTTTAAAAAAAATATGGCAGCATGAAGGGGATGCGTGGCTTAAAAATGTGCAAACGACGCAAACTAGCGTTGCGAACGCATTGCCAGAAAATACATCCACGACGCTGAGATGCAATACGGGCGAGCCGCAAATTGGTGCGCACGTGCGGCAAAGTAGCATCATGGAGAGTATTGCCAGTAGTTCACGCTCACCTCCCCCACCTTATGTGGATGGAGGTGCAAGTACGGTTACCAAAAATACCAATAAAAATGTAACAAGCAACTTGTACCCTCTCTTAAGCAACCATAAAGAAAGTGTTTATGATATGGATGATGAGCCTATTGTAATGTCTGCCATTTCCCATGCTGTGCAAATGATAGATGCTGCATCACCACAATCACGGGTGGTGCCGCCATCTCCATCGGTAACAGCAAGGGAAGTGTTAACACACTCTGCACCCATAGAGGAAGTTGTTAATACCATACGTAGCAGCAGCAGATTAAACCCCCAGCCAGGTAACCAGGTCAGAGGTAGCAACGCTGCCGGTCTGCATCCCATTCGGACAATAACTGTTCTGAATGGAAATGCAGATGCAAACGGTGTAGTGCCCACGAGGGAAGTAGTAATGCATTGTCCATGGACAAGAGCAGAACTGAATTCCATCATAAATGATTTCCCCAATCCCAAAAAGGAACTAGCCAAATGTCAAAGATTTTTGAGAAATTTGGGTAGTTCTCATGAGCCCACTAATAAAGATTGGCGTGTAGTGTTAAGGGCCTGCCTGCCACACAATACCGACGTGACAAAATTTATCACGGACTGTGTATTGGATGGGGACGTTCCCTTAACAGACCAAGTAAACCAAGGTAACATTTCCCGCATTGTGACTCAATTGGGTGTATATTTTCCAGTAGTAGTTAACTGGAACAAAATCTTCACAATTAAGCAAAAGGAGAGTGAAACTGCAGAAGACTATTGCGACCGGGCTCTGCAGGCTATCACCCAGTACACTGGGATAGAAGATATTAAAGATAGCACTCACCACAGGGGAATGATAGTCACGGTACTCATGGACGGTCTGAAAGACGATTTAAAGATTCGGGTTCAGACCTCACAACCTGGCTGGAGGGGACTTACAATAGATAACCTCATAGAGTCTGCCATAGAACATGATAAAAACATCTCTAAAAAGAGAGAGACCCAGAGCGAAAAACTAATGGCTGTCAGTATACAAGCTCTGGAAGGAATGACAATAACATCACAGCCAACCGACACACCTGCACCCACACACACACCTGCACCTGAACAATTACACATCCTCACCAATACCACAACACAGCAAACACATCCTTACCCCACATATCATACACAACCACAGGTCCCATACTCATATCCCCCGCAATATCCTTACCCTCCCTATCCTTACCCATACCCACCACCTTTCCCTCTTGCTCAAATCCCACAACAATCTTTTCATCCACCCCGTTCAAAATTATGTTTTAACTGTCACCAAGTGGGACACGTAAGTAAGTACTGCAAAGCGAAGAACACCACACAGGAACACGAGTTTCCCATGAGTTCATAGGTAACCCCAGTATCTTCTCCCAGGCCTTATATGACTGTTTATAATTTTTTCAACCTATCAATGGATCTGTTTGTGGATGATTTATTGTTGTATTTTGGGTCATGTTTAAATGATATTAAACTGTTGTGCTTTATCTCCCACTCATAGGACACAAGGTTGCTAAGGATAAACGGCAGCCATGCCAGGCTGAGGTCGACTACTCGGAAAACTATCCAACCCAGCGGCACAGGCATTATTTAGAGCAGTAGCTATTAATAACAAGATTTAATTGCAAGAACCTATATGCAGATACTATATCCCTAGAATTATTAAAAGTGATAGGGGGACTTATTTTACAGGTGACGTTTTCAAGAACATGCGTAAGATGATGGGTAACAACACTAAGATTATCCCAGACTGTCTTTTCCTTTATTTGCCCCCCTTTGAGATACTGTCCAAACAGGCAGCCTCATGTGAAAAATTGATAATGAGGTTACTGTGCAGGGTCTCACGAAGATGAATGAGAATAACCGAAATTGGAAGTGTTATTAACTAACATGTCTAATGCAACCTGTCAAGATGTCAAATCTGGAAGAATTTGTTATGATCCAAATTTTTTTTAGCTCAGGTTGTTTGACTGATCGGTGGAAAGGTCCGTATCTGACGATACAGCATCCTCAAAGGGTGGTCAGGGAAGATACGTGGATCCATTCCGCTCACTATAGGGAGGTTAACCAACCGGTGGAGATACAAGGCAGAGACAAGGCCGATAACGTGGACCTGTCGATTGCGAGCTTGTGCCGGAAGGATTAAAAAGGTGACGGTGAGATATCTGAGCTAAAGAAATGTGTAGATCAGTGCTTCAAGCAATGGAGTGGTCTGCTGTGGTCATCCTAGTTCTTTTTTTTTTCCAGAGTTTTATTTTTTTTTGTCATGATGATCTGTTTGGGGATGCTCGGTGTCTGTGATGGGGGACCAATAAAGGAGATGTGAGCTGATGGCGGAGCTGATGGAGTGGAGTCAGGAGGAGGAGTGCTATACCAAATCAGGGGAGTGCCGGTCCAATTTCAGTACAGTAAATTGTTGTGAAAATGTGAATAATAATAATAAGGAAGAACTGTATTTCAATCCTGAGTTATGATGTAGTGTATAACAATGTAGCCTGAGTTTGAGTGGTCGTGCATGGATATAACGTTTATGTTGTTTTAAGTCATCTTAGGTAATGCAGTCCCAACCCCTTTCAAGGCTCTCCTTATAGGATAGGTGCATCCCCACATCTTTCCCATGATCCCTTAAGGATCCGCGGTGTGCGTATAAGGGCAGTTTTATGTCCCTCCCGGAGACGCATTATCTGAATGGTTCAAATGACCATACTGTGTCATACCATAATAACATTGAACGGTATATTCTCATGCATGGCTAAACAGATTCAAATAGCAGATTGTGATAGCATGTTGTTTGCTATCAAAGGGTGGACTGTCGAAGTTGAATAATTGAGTGAGACAAGTTCAGTTTAAAATTTAATCGCAGCGACGCCATCTTGCGAATGGCCGCAAGACTCCATTTTGGAAATGAGATCGCAAGGCACCATTTTGTGTGGTCAGCATTAATTCAAGTTATAACCCAGGAGCTAAGAACAGATGGCAATGTTTTTGTTTACCTACCAAGGGCAACGGGAAAAACCAGCTGTCTGAGTAGAAGTAAATAAGAAGAGACAATGGGTATTTTTACATACAAATTGGGAATCCCTGGATGCAGATAAAGTATAGTTGTGGCAATTGTAATATAATATCTATACAATTGGATTTGCCTGAATCCTAGACAAGATGGCTCCAAATCCCACAGTTTGAGGTGATAATACATTTGCAATTCACACAAGAGTCTGTGAGAACAAAAGAGGTTTTGTTTTCCTTTGAACACAGCAGGTGGGGGCCTGCTGACAGAGGGCATGTAGAATTACAACCCTCAGCCATCCACACTGCTGGATGTTCACTTCATGTATGAGAGATTATGCACTTAAATCTCACCCATTAATAACTAGCGTCCTTATACCAAACCCCGAATACCCACACACTACATATTCGCACATAAGGTTCCATAAGCATCAAAATGTATGATTCAAGAAGGTTCAGTTAGTTTAAATGCTAAGAAATAAAGATATTTGTTAACTAAGGAATTATACAAGATAAACATGTAATTCTTGGAGTTGTTCTGATGCATACTCTTTCCACAGTTTTCCGGTGCTATCGGTGAGGAGATCGCATTATGCATTCTCGAGTTATGGACCGCAGAACCTACAAGCAACCAAAATGTATATTTTAGATTCAACTGTTAGGATGCTAAAGGAGGCGTTACCAGAAAGACTCCGGCTGTTAGAGGCAGGGAAAGTCTATTTGAAACAAACCTGTTAAATGTGTCGTTACATATGCTTCTCCTCTGGGAACCAATGAGATCAGCAGGAAGTTCTCCCTTTGTCCTGTTTCAGTCTGGGGGAGAATAAATACACGTGTCCAAACACTGGTTTGCCAGTTCATGCTGAATTTTGGGTGAACTGAGGATATCTAGTCAGAAGTCTATCTCTGGGTCCGGAGGCGCAGCGTATGTATAACCGTACTTGGTCTGTATTATTTCCTTTTTACGTCTAAATTATGTATGTATAGATTGCGTGTAACTGACTGTACTTTTACCTGAATAATACTTGTGCGTTGGAAACACAGATTCCACTCCTGTCTTTATTTGCGGTTAAACTGCGTATGCAATTAGCGTTGTGTTTAGAGGTTTATAGGCAGGTTTTGTCTTAGAGGTTCTAGGCAGGTGAATCTTAGAGGTTTATAGGCAGGAATGTATTAAAAGGTTTATTTACAGATTCTACAGCATGCGCACAATGGATACACACTGCATACCATCGTCAGCAGCGAGAGTATGCATCTTAGCGAGCAGGTCTGAATCAGGCCCAAAGTGTGCTGATCTTACCCAGAACTCTATATGACAGCATACTGGAAACTTTTTAACCAATTGTACTGGGGATTTTGCATGTTTCTGGCTGATACTGTACATCAGGACAAATTATTCTCCCACCGGCAAAGCAAATAGGAAACGCTGTCCAACAGACAAAGGAAGTAAAGGGTAAACATTGCTGAGACATACCATTTCCATTATACTGTAGAAGAAGAATGAATAGTTTATTAAATGAAGAATGTCACTCCTATAATGGTTTATATTTAAAAACATACCAAATTGTAGTGTATAAAGTACTTTGCTGGCCAATTACTTAATATAAATTGTAGTGACCGCCATACAATGCAGAGAACATTTTAGCGACCGTAATATCATACAGAGCGCATAGTATATTACGCCATACAAAATAACCCATCCTAGTCACTGTTATGCAACACAGAGTACATCCCAATGACCGATATATAATACTGAGAGGGGATTTCCATAAGCTGGAATTCACCATACATCATGAGTTCTCAATTCCAAACCTCAAGTACCACCAACAGGTCCTGTTCTGTGGATTTCGTTAATCATGTACAGGTAGGTTATTCTATTTTGCTGGGGCAGTAATTATCCCACCTGCTTCCACAGACAGAGATCCTCAAAACATGGCCTGTTGGGGATACTTCACGCTTGAGGCTGAGAAACACTACCATAAAGCAATATAAATAAATAAAGGAAAACAACCATATAACTAGAAAATAAAAAGTACATAAACTGAACAATGCCTATACAATTCATGTCCTTTGGCTATCAGGCAAATCTACGCTAAGACAGACTATTAGCACAAGGTATGCCTCGGCATAACAATATAAATTATGGCGATGTGCCACCATAAACTGCGGTATATTTTATGACCAAAGACCCCATAATCTCTATTCTCATCCTCACCTCTCCTCCTTTAGTCAATGCAACTCACCTCTGCTTTTTACCAATCCCCCTCACCTCTGCTCCTTTACTCTTTCTACCTCATCATACCTTCTTAAAGCTGCATACACACCTACAGATTTTCTATCCAACCATCCAACTAGTTGATTGGTTGGAATGAAAATCTGGTAATGTATGGGAGTAAATGATTATCAGCAATTTTCTCCTAAATGCCAGAAAACAGATGAAAATGGCCGTCAGACAAAGTTTGTTAAATGTTTGATCTAAACAATTTGTTCAAACAACAGTTTTTGTCCATTTTCCGGCTTTTGGGAGCAAATTGCTTTCATACCTTACCAGATTTTCATTCCAACCAATCAACTAGTTGGAAGGTTGGACAGAGAATCTTTAGGTGTGTACCCAGCTTTAGGGGCCCATTTATTAAGGATCGCATTTTGCAATGCGATCAGGGCATGCAGTACCGCCCTTGATCGCATTGCAAAATGCGATCATACCGGCCGAATGTATGACCCGGCACATGCAGGGAGACGGGCTCCGAAAAGAGCTCGTCCCTGCGATGTGGCCGGAGTGCATTCCGGGCTGCTGCACATGCGCAGTCCCGCGGACTGCACATGAGCGGCGCCCATTGCCGGTGGAGGGATCTGGAAGATCCCTCCGCTGGCTGAAATGCGGGTAAGTATCCATAGGACACAGCGGCTAACGCTATCTTCAGATGGCATTAGCTGCTGGTGCCAATATCGGGAATGCTTCGATATTGATACATTTGGCAGCATCGTATCCCCCATAGAAACCTATGGAGGAGGCGGCTGCCGGCGGCAATGGAGGGATCGCAGCAGGTATCGGAGATAGCTGCTGCAGTCCCTCCTTCATACATTCGGGGGATTTGAGGTAAACCCCCGAAAACAGGTGTTTTCGGGGAATTTACCTCAAATGCAGTTTGATAAATGGGCCCCTTAGTCTCTCAGCATCTGTGTGCTGTGGCTAGCTGAAGCTGACTCATGGGAGGATTGGAAATTCAAATTGTTCTTGGAAAAATTTCCTAAAGTGGCCCTATGTAGGTTTTCTTGCATTGGAGATTGGGAACTTTGCGTGCTCCTAAGTAATAGGGGCTGTGGCCTTGTGACAAGGGGCATGGCCTTACATAAAAGGCCATGTTTGCGAATCACGCACCACGTTTTCAGCATGCTGGGGGCATACCCAGCCCTCCCGGAACTGCTAGGCATGCCTCCAGTCCCTCTCTCCAGTGAATAGACACAAAGTGCATGTGCATGCCGTCTATATACAGGTTTCTCTGCTAAACAGAGCAGCGAGTGAGAGGGGGTCTCCCAATCCCCCACTAAGGGGGGAGCTCTGTCTCACATGACAAGGATCAGAGCCGGCACTAGGTTTCTCAGCACCCAGCACTGTCCTGTGGTGCACTGACACCCCTTCCATCCCCCAGAACATATACCAATAACGCCAGCGGGAGGGTGGAGGGCGGGTTTTACCGGAGCCGGCCAGGTTGTTTCTGATGCCCTTGTGTGGATGCACTGGTAGAACATATCTCGAGCTGGCCCTGACAAGGATGGCATCATCTCTTGATGCTAAGAGATCCTACACAGGCTGTTCTGCTTGCTATAACAGATGCCAGTGGGCTGCTTGTCATTCAAGTACGTCACAACTTGCAGGGCCAATTCTAGATCAAATAGAGCACAGGGAGAAAAGTCCCATTGGCATTCACCTTAAAAAAAATTATACAGTTTTTTTGTATGTACTAAATAAAAATACACCTTACATATATGGTAGTTTCTCCACAACAGGGAACCTCGGCTGAAAGTGATCATCCCTGGGCAAACAACATCTTCTGATGGTATTTGATATTCATGTATAAGGTCTCATCCCTCTCTGCATTTTGCCAGCGCCATCCCCCTGAATATTTTCAACATCATCCCCCTGTGACTCTCAACTGTCTCCCCTCCGTGTCTCTCCAGCCTCCAGTGCCACCATCTTGCCCTCATACCCTGTCTCTGTCCATTGCCACCATCCTGCCCTCACGCCCTGTCTCCATCCAGCGCCATTATCCTGCCCTCATGCCGTCTCACTCAAGCTTCACTATCCTGCCCTCATGTCATATCTCTCTCCAGTGCCGCCATACTGCCCTCATGCCATCTTCATCCAGTGCCACCATCCTGCCCTCATGGCATCTCCCTCGAACTCCACCATCCTGCCCTCATGCCCTGTCTCCATCCAGTGCCACCACCTTGCCTACATTCCCTGTCTTGGTCCAGTGCCACCATCCTGCCCTGTCTCCATCCAGTGCCACCATCTTGCCCTCATGCCCTGTCTCCATCCATTGCCACCATCCTGCCCTCATACCCTGTCTCCATTCAGCGCCACCATCCTGCCCTCATGTCATCTCCCTCGAGCTCCACCATCCTGCCCTTATGTCCTGCCTCCCTCGAGCTCCACCCTGCCCTCATTTCCTGCCTCCCTAGAGCGCCATCCTGCCCTAATGCCCTGTTTCCATCCATCACACCATCCTGCTTTCATGCCCTATCTCCATTCAGCATACCATCCTGACCTCATGTCATCTCCCTCAAGCTTCACCATCGTGCCCTCATGCCCTGTCTCCATCCATAACACCATCCTGCCCTCATGCTTTGTCTTCGTCCAGTTACACCACCTTGCCCTCATGCCCTGTCTATGTCCAAAGCCACCATCCTGCCCTCATGCCCGATCTCGTCTATTGCCAACATCCTGCCCTGTCTCCATCCAGTGCCACCATCCTGCCCTCCTGCCATCTCCCTCAAGCTCCACCATTCTGCCCTCATGCCCTGTCTCCTTCCAGCGCCACCCCTAATCCTTACCTTCTCTCTTCTGAGCTGACAGGTTGCTCCGTATGGCGCCTCATCCGTTCTTCTTGTTGGTTCTGTCCACAGGAGAAGGGGAAGGCAGGCTGAGACATGGTAGCGCAGCCCACCTTTGTAGTAGTACCTACTACAGCTGCCGGTACTGACTGAGTCAAGCTCTCGGCACTGCCAGGTTCGCGGCGAAGGCAGCACATCTCGGTTTCCCTTCCCTCCAGCAGGTCACGTGGGCCGGCACCCGTCCTATTAGAGGTTGCAGAAGGGTGCCGGCTGGGCGGGTTCTTACTTCGTTCATTCCTCCCAGTCCCAGAGCATTGTTTGCGATAAAGAAATGACGATAAAAAAAATGTGCCAGAAAATGACAGGGGGGGGGCGGGGGGCACGTGCCTGGGTGCCCCCCCACTAAATCCGCCACTGCTACACGATGTGCCCAACATGTCTCCCTGATCCTCGGGATCGGACAATATATCGTCTAGAGTGTACCCAGCATACCTCTCCTCAAGGCCTAGTATATCTACCCCTTTGTCTAGATTTATTAATTCTTGTCTTATAAAAGCGATAGGGTTATATGTAATAGCCTGCCGTGTTATGTCAGTAATTCAGGGGCTAACTCTGATTCGCACACTGCTGGGACTGTTTTAGCATCTTTTGCAGTAGTCATGTCTGCGACTATATACTAATGCTGGTATCAGCCCTTCCCCTGGTGTACAAGTGTGCGTCTGACTGTGCATGGACACAGGCGCCCAATTTGTGTATCTTTGGATGCTGAAATCTCACTTGGTGCATCATTAGATGCCACTATCAGTCGTACCATCAAAACTTGCATATCGGCACTGCGTGTGACTCGGGATCAGGCCCTTAGTTCTAGATTTAAAGCTGCAGTTCTTTAAAAGGCAGAATCAGGTTGGTTTTACCTTGCAACTCCCAGGCTATATCATTTACCCATAGTCCAGTGGTTCCAAAGCTCTTTCCTCAAGGCACCCGAACAGGCCAGGTATTGAGGACACCCAATGTTGAGCTCAGATGGTTAAATCAAATTAATTGAGGTACTAATGAAGTCACCTGTGCTCAAGCATGGATATAATTAAAACCTGTTCTGTTAGGGTGCCTTGAGAACCGAGTTTGGAACCTCTGCCATAGTCATTATTTTATTATCACTTAGTGTAGAGGTTCCCAAACTCCACCATTACAGTCCACGTTTTAAAGATATTCATGTTTGAGCACAGGTGACTTAATTAGTACCTCAATCAATTTGATTGAACCATCTGGACTCAAGCATGGATATCCTTAACCACATGCCTGGCATGGTTATATCAGATGCGACCACACCAGACTGTGATTTCCCTGACATGGTCGCATCTGATGCGAATAACCAAAATGCCTACTAGGCGGCTGCATGAAGCTAATCTTCCCGAAGCCGCCTATATATCAGAGGGACCTGCTGGTCCCTCTGCAGCCTCGGATTCCCCTCCAGTGTGTTCCGATCACTGCTGTCCACAGTGATCGGGCACCCAGCGGGACCCCCTCCCGGCAATAGAAGCATCAGCAGCTACTGCTAGCTGTTGCTGTGTCCCAATCACTGTGACCAGCAGTGATCAGGCAGCCTGGTTGTCCCCCCTCCCGGTGCGGCTGCCCAGGCAGCCGGCGGGACACTCACCCCCTTCTCCCCCAACGCCAACCACTCCTGTCCCGGCGTGGCTGCTCCACTCCTCCCCTGGCTCTCATCCACTCCTCCCCCAGCGCTGTTACTTCTATAGAAGCAGCAACCACAGTTGCTGCTCTGTTCCCGGCCCGGGCATCTAGCGACGCGCCCACCCACTGCTCCCCCAGCGCAACTGCCAGGCATTGTGACACTATGGAAGCAGCAGCAGTGACCGGCTACTGCTCTATCCCCGGCCCGCGCAGGCTGTGGCACCCCCCGCCCTCTCCTCCCTCAGTGCGGCTACCCTCCCTGCTCTGTCCCCGGTCCCTCCTCCCGAACACAGCTATTCCTCTGTAGCCCCCGACAGTGATCGGCCATTGTACTGTATATAATAATCACACAGGTATCTGTATGATATGTGTGTGTATGTATATATATATATATATATATATATACAATATGGTGAGATACTGAGACAGCGCTCAATCCCATTAGTTTCTGAGTATATGCAGTAAGTCTCTGTAGATATGGATAATATAGTCCACTACAGTCCCGTTTTTTTGTGGTGGCTGCTGTATGTTCTCCAGGAGAATCAATTGTTGTGTGATCCAGGAAGGTTTATGGAAAACAAAAGGTGAGAACAAGCGCCTATATAGTGTAGTATTACATAAAATAAACAGCACACTCTATTTATGATTGGCATGCGTACCGTAATGACCCAGAGCAACAGGCAATAATTATGAGTCCTTATTCGGGCTTCACCAAACGTAGCTTGTTACATCCTCCAAATATGGGATTTAAGGGGAAAGAGGACACTATATGATTTCTCTGCAATGGGGAACCTCTGAAGACATTGATCCTCCCTGGACAGGCAGTGACTGGAGTCAGTGATCACTATTCATGTAGAACATCACACGATTCATGTAGAACATCACACGTCATGTATGGAGGCTACAGGCGGCTCTATGATGTCTGTGACGTCTCGGATACACCGGGCACAACGCTCACCTCACTGCCGGGCACCGTCACCGCCTCTCCCGGGTCCCGCTGCCGCCACCCACAGCTATAGCCACCCACAGCTATAGCGAGCGTCCATGATGATGGTCGCGATGGTCTTGACCGCAAGCCCTGGAGTGATTTTGGCTCTATCTGAGCCAAAATCACTCACACTGACATCACTAGTGATGTCAGTGGGGCCGGACTCAGACGGTAGGCGTTCCCATGGGAACGCCTCCATCTGGCAGCCACGCCCCCGGCACACCCACCAAAGGGGGCGTGCTGTCACTCACCATCAACAGCACGCCCGCTTTGGTGCGAGACCCATTCATCGTGCGCATGCGCAATTCGCCACCATCAACCCACTTGCGAGCGTTCTGCGCTCGCGAGCGGGTCTGAATGACCCCCAGAGTTCACCTTTAAGTGGAGGTATTATTTGGTCCATAAAAGAGGACTGACGGAAACTATCTATGCTGCCAGGAGGCTGTATTCAAGACTTTTAAGGGTATTCAACATGGAGCGAAAACTCAGTTTTTGCGATGTTTTCGCACCAATGACGTCATTTTCGGAGGTTTTGGTTTTACACCGTATTCAATTTCAAAGACTTTTCGCAGGGTCGGAAAGGTTTAGGGATGCAGGCTTAAAAAAAATAGCCTGCACCCCTGGAAATGACATTTTAAAAAAAGTTAAAAAAAAATAGGGACACCCCAAAAAATTTATTTAAAAATTGGGGTGAAAAAAAAAATTGGGAAAAAATTGTTTAAACATAGGGAAATAGGTTCAGGGCTATTCTGCAAGTATGTGGCAGGTATATTCTAGAATAGGCTATTAGCGGCAGGTGCATAGTTGCAGAATTTTTAAAAACTTACTTTAGGGACATAAAAATATGCTAGTACCCATTTCATGTACCCCAAATTTGATGGGACCACTTAAAAAAAACGAAAAAAAACCCCTAAGTGCTCTTCTGCAACACTTCTTCAATGTCGGGAAAAAACACCTGCTGCGGCTATTTAAATCCCCGACTTTCATTTGCAGGCTAAAACGGGGGTACCCATAGTGATCCCCCATGTTGGGGTCCAACAATTTATTCCAGGAAAATTTAGTTTTTTTACGCAGATCCCACTTCGCAGCTTCCCATTTTCGTAGGTTTTATATTGAATACGGGGATAAAGCGGGCGCACGCCCGATACTTTATCCCAGGAAAATCTCTGATGTGGAGCGAAAAGTCCAGCACGGACTTTTCGCTCCTATATTGAATACCCCTCTTTGACTTATAGTAAGTGACTATAATGGAAAAAAAAACAGAACTGTGGGAAGGACATTTTAAGTTATAGGGAATCCTGAGAGTTTATCCAATCCATTGTATATTTATATGTGTATTGTTATATTGTCAAACTACTGCTTGATGTTATAATAGTATAATTATATTGGTAGGAGTGTTATAATTGAAACTTAATAGCATATGTTACTTTTGCAACTGTATGTGATTTTCTTTGATAAAAGAATAACTAAAATATATATATATTGCATGATTTACTTACCTGAAGGAGTGTAGAGAAACTGTTGAGGAGCCAGAACCTGAAAGAAAAGATAAGTGATTGAGTATGTAATGTATTGAAATTGTATCCTAATACAATATACACTAACATTATACACACCAAGTATAATACTGTCATTACATAGTATGGGCTTTCCCAGGTTAGCCTAGATAATTTATATCAAATACAAATCTGGGTGGATGCACTATTTGCTAACTGGTAACGAAGGGTTACATCAGTCTGGCCAAAGGGGCAACCATCATGATTGATGGTTGCGATGGTGATCCCAGGCTGCGACCTCTGTCGCAGCGCTGGGATCGCAGATGCAGCAAGGAGGTGTCTGGTTTTTAATCATTTGCGGTGGACGGACTTGCATAGCCGCTTGTGTGCGACTCTGCAATTTAATTAGTCGCTGAATTAGGCCCTTAGTTGAAATGGGAAGTCCTCATATTCCATGTCTGCATTTCTAAAGATAGATGGTTATAAGTGTTCATGCTAACTATAATTTTGTTGATAAATCATAGTTGGTTCTCTATTCTTTTTCCTAACAACTGTATGTGGCAATAGTTCTTGAAAAAGGAGCCACATTAATAACCAATGACCAGGATTTGCCCAAGCTTTGTAAACAGCAGTGTGCTGTGTAAATCTGCTCAGGTTACAACACCTGACCTGCATTCTGCAACAGTCTCAGTGCACACGCATCTTCTGTTTGCTCAACCAATAACTCCAGGCTGTTTGCTAACCATGGCTTTGCTGACATAAATATGAAGAGCCACCTTCACAAAAAGCAGCCTTGTTCACATGGGGGTTTATAAGGAGGATGAATGATTCCAAACATCACACTTTTTATCTTTAATCTGCTGTTATATGTTTTCTGTTATTAAAAAAACATACAGCACATGCCAATGACGGAGGAATTTAATTAGTCGTGTAACCCAAACTGCTTGGTATAGCCCACCAGAGGCAGTGATGGGGTTAATGCAAGCATCAAGGACCAATGTGGTAGGGATGGACATCAGAAGTCTGGCATCGAATGGTTGCTAATCTTCCAACATCAAATCAAGTGATGTTTTGGCTACTAGCCACCACATTTAAAACCATTCAATAGTATAACCATCGATGTGTTAGAGAGGAGTGCGCACCAGCAATTCAAGCCACAACTGTCCGAAGTGTTAACATTCAGAGGCAGATGTTTTCCATAGCCCGTGGGGCTGTTCAATAATAAAATATTTATGTCATCTACTGTAATACGGCAATATGCTGAAGGTCAGTTATGTCCCCTTTATCCCTAAGTGGGCTATCTTAGGAGTGTTCGACCCTGGACAGCGCATCATTGGTGAGCGTAAAAAACAGCTGATAGCAATTTGAGCAGCTGGGATATAGAGTTGGATACAGAGTACACCTCCTCAGCTAGCTTTGGATTTTGTTTTTTACAAACTTCATTCTCTATTTAGAATGGATTGGGTGGAGGCACTTTGGAGTAAGGAGAAGCTCGTAACCCACTTTTTTGCTGTGTGGGACCCTATACTGACACTTTGCCACTTGCCACTAAAACCCAGATTCATAAAATCATGCACCAAACAACTTGTTATCAATTGCAGATCATGGCACAGGACCCTCCCATCCAACTTTAACGGGCGGCTTTATATTGGCTGACTATCCCCCTGAGCTACACCTCTATGATTGTTATTGTCTATCACACTTTTACCTTTCATTCTGTTTAAGTGCCGGATTCAATTAGATGTGAAAAGCCGCAATCCGTGAAAAAGTTTCGCCTATTGCTGCTTTTCGTCTGTTTGCGTCTTATCTCCAAATTCAATTCCAGGACGTTTTCGCCTAAGCGGAAACTCAATGCACTGAAATCGGCGGAAAAGTCCAATGAATGGCAGGCGGAAAAAAGTGCAAAATCTCTGTTTTGGGGTGCAAATGTGGGGAAATAATTCAGAACCCTTTGGACACCCCCCAAGTAGACAAATCAGCAAAACAAAAAAAAAAAAAACTTACTCAGAAAACCCCCAAAAAGACATGTCATTTTTGGGGTAAAACTGAAAAAAGTGGGGCGACAAGGATAAAAACTAGTGAAATAGGTTTCTTGGGGGGCTGTTCGGATGGGCCAGGTGTTTTAAGGATTGCAGGTTATTGCAGCAGGTGGATTTTTTACCTTTTTTATTAAAGTGCACTTTAGAGACACAAAAATATGCTAGCACCCATTTTCAAGTACCCCACATTTGACTGGACTATTTATTTTAACCAAAAAATACTGTTCTATATCATTCTTCACCACTTTTACTAAAAAGCTTCTAGAAAGCTTTAACACAATTTAAGGACACAAAGTACATTTATTAGGGCTAATAGTACACATCTGTAATGATTTCCAGTGTCAGGGTGTCTTATTTTGGGGTACAGAATGATTCCCCCATTCTATTCAGTACTTTCCGCCTGTTATGCATTTGCCTAATTGCGTTTTCGCCTGTTCTGCAATTGAATAGGGCGAAACGCGGGGACGTGCATGCCGCAAACTCGCGGCCCAAACAGGCAAGGGAGGTGGAATGTACAACAGCCGAAAAGTCCGGGACTTTTCACGGCTAATTGATTAAGTTGAAAACGTACAGTATGTCTGACCTGCTGACACATTGCATCTGGTACACTGTTGATCTTATTTCTTCTACATGATTCTGATTATATTTTCTTTGCTGCTGCAGCACATTTCTTTCTGTAAGTAATATTAATCCCAATTGTTCCTGTTTTTGTCTGCATTGCACTGCCTCAATGAAAGATTATTAAAAACAATTCAAGATGCACACAATAAAGAGTTATTTGCCAATAACATTTGAAAACCACTATCTCTACATAAAGGGACTCAAAAATGGGGTATTTAACAAACTGAAAATCTCAAATAAAACAAAATGTACTTAATTGATGAAAACCACTTAGTCTAATATAAATAAAAAAATCTACATAAAAAAATATTTTGACTATAATTACCATGAGCGCAAAAAACAAACAAACAAGTAAATGAAATGCACATATGATAATCCTATTTTCTCCTTCATCCACTTGGGGACACTGGAGGCTAAAGACAGTGGGGTATAGATGGTGATAAGTGGAGCTGGGCAATTTAAATTTCAAGAAGTGTGACTAGCTCCTCCCCCTCTATACCCCCCTACAAGCCTCAGTCTAAGTTTGTGGCCGAGTGGAGCTGGATGTATAGACACACTCTCCTCAGGGTTTTTAAATGGAAGAGCGCTGCTGCGCTGAAGTTAGAAGATGCATGAAGGACAGACAGGCAGTAGCTGCACTGCTTAGACCAGTGTCTACTAAACAGGGGGTTCCACATGCCGCTGCATGCAGCGCGCATAGCGGCCCCCATCAGTCACACCGCCGCCGACAGCATAAGCAGCTTGGTGAGTAGAACCTGGCTCCCCGAGTAGCGGGGTAGCCAGGGTATGATATTACAAGGTGGTGTATATTACAACAGACTGCTCTGACTTCAGAGCAGCAAGACAGCAAGGATATCTGAGCCACTGTGGCTGCTGCATATCCCCAAGGTCTGTTTATCTATTTACACTCAGCTGTAAAAAAAACCCAGTGTTAATGTGTACAGTTATTCCTAAGAGGGGCTGAGCGTCCCATATATATCTATAACTGGCAGCGCTGTGCTGAGGCTCAGCGCCGTTCATCCCTTGCAGTCCACAATCAGGCTTCCCTTTCTGCTCAAGAGAAGGGACATGCCTTATACACTATGGGGTATGCTGGTACCGGACCCTCGCGTGTTTAGAGCATGCGAGGGGTGATTGTGCATAGCGCGCTCCTCACTAACATTGAGCGCCATAGCAGGGGCGGAGCTTAGCTCTGAAGTCCTGCAGGGGTGGAGCTTTGCTCTGGGGCGGAGCTTGGCTCCGGAGATCTGCTTCTCCATTTCAGCGGCCCGCAGCGCTCCTCTGGCTCCTGCAGATCCCTGACTGCTGCAGAGCCCCGGGACTTTCACATACACTAGGCAGTGAGAAAGCCAGTGTTAATAAGTACACTAATAGCGCGCTCATCACCAACATTGAGCGCCATAACAGCGGGGCGGAGCCTAGCTCCGGAGTCCTGTTGCTCCCTGCAGTAGCCCCAGCGCTTCTCTGAAAGTGATGGCGGCCATTACACACTGAGTATTATACAGTGTAACCTGGTGCAGTGATCACTGAGAAAGAAGAAAGACCCTGTTTGCTTTCTGAATAACTGCGGCACAGAACTGGTATCCTAATCCTGGACTGCAAGTACATAGCAGGGTTTAGGCAAGGCAGGAAAAGGAGAGCATTTCAGTATCTGTATACTTCCTTCACTGACTAGCGTTTTCTGGCACTGCTAGGAGCTCTATTAGGCTAGTGTGGCTCTATCCTGCCTCTCTGTATCCCAGTTCTTCATTTGAGAGGATATTACCTGCAAATATGGTGCAGGATAGTTTACACAGGGCCAGTCATCTAACTCCCTATTGTGTAGCGCGGATGGTGTGGTGGTTGGTGTTGCTGCATCGCAGATCTGGAGGTTCAGTTGCCGCTGCAGTTCTGGCTGAGCGGAGTTGGTATGTTCTCCCTATTATATAACTATGGCCACACCTTCCTTTATACACCCGGGGAATGCCAGGTGTTGTAGGCTTATGCATCCTCTATATTTATATTCATAGATGGCTGATTCGCCGTCTTGAATGACACAGGTTACATAAACAACTGGGCTTTGGACTATTGGGATTGCCCTTAAGAAGGTTATCAAGTCAGCATAACATATTTAGGAAGCGGCGCCTTTCTTGGCATCCATTTACATTTGCCTTGTACACCTCCATGAGGTGATTCGGCGCATTGAGCGCTGTGGCTTACATAGTGGCTTCTCTATGCTGAGCTAAAGGCTTCTCAAAAAAAGTAGATTCTACAAGTATAACCTTAGCTTAGAACTATGGCTCTTTCCCGTACCACTAAATGGTGTCAGATGCAAAAGAGGCTTTATTTTCTGCATTATGCCAGATATGGCAGTTACAGGATTAGGACCAGGGGTGTATCTATAATGGGTGCAGGGTGTGCAGGAAACACGGGCCCCTGGGTCCAGGGGGGCCCCGCACCGCACACCCTGCACCCATAATATTACTTACCTTTTTACCAAATTTCAGATGTTCCGGCGGTTATTCTCTTTTTCTCTTTTCTTGCAACACTATGTACACCGGTTGTTGTTATCAACATCACCGATTCCTGGGACCATGGATTTTAAAGATCTGGCTAGAGCTTTAAGTATACTCTCAAGTCCATTTATACTCGGCAGGGGCGATTCTGTGGCCTGTCATTGTAATATGCTTAAGGGCGGAAGTTATATTGAGACAACTGTAAATATCATTTCCATTGGCGGATAGTGTATTACTTACAGTAAATCCTGATAATTGGATTTCTCAAGCTACTGGAGGTACTGTAACTCCTTTTATATTCCACCTATAGTTTCTCCCCCTAATAGTTCTTTCTAAGCACCCTCGACTGAGTCCTTTAGTACTCCAGCTTGCTCATGGGACCATCATCTTCACGTGATTCCGGAGGCTGGGGCTGAGTCACAGCAACATCTCTACTAAGCATAATGCTTGCTGAATTTTTCCTCTCACCTTTGGGTCCCCAAAGTGGGAGCGCGTCTTATGGACTTCACAGTAGTAAGATCGGAATTTAGTACGGACGTTTACGTCCAGGTTCTCATCACTCGAGACAGTTTGACTTTTTAGTCTCCTCCTCTACCTTGGTTTTTGCAGATTTTACCACAGGTTGACACGACAGGATCATCGTTTTACTGTATTATAACACAGGTCTCTTCGTGGTTCTGAAGTCGGGCGGCTTGGTCAGACCTACTCCAAACTAGATGTATCTCAATCTATTCCTAAGAATAGAGGGCCTGATTCAGAGCCGCTCGTAAGCGGCCGCTCGTTCGCTCCGAGCGATGTTCGCACATCTGCGCATGCGGATGGGTCATAATGCGCATGCGCCAACCAGTCAGTGCGGTCGGAAAACGTGTGTTTGCAAAATTGCGAGTGCCTGCTAATTTGAGTGACAGGATGAGGCGTTTGTGGGTGGTAACAGGGGAAGGTGCTTGAAAACGGGGAGTGGTGATCCGAACGCAGGCGTGCCAAACGGTCATAATGGGCATTTTAAGGGTGTGCGTAATTAACAAAGCAGCGTCATCGACCACGTACACTTGGTTGTTTATTAGCCTGAACTGTTCACATGATTGCGGTAGGAAAATCCAACCACAAGCACTGCGAGCAGTTCAGATGCCTTTCGATGTACTCGATTACTCAAATAAATAGCGGAGATGACATAGGATGCGAGCGGCCAGGGGGCGTGTTTACAAAATAGCGAGCGCATGTTTCGTTCGCTCGCTCAGAGATAGAGGCGTCAACAGACCGCAAAGAACAAGCGCTCAAATTAAATAGCCGGCCCCTATTTCTGAACGAGCGAGCGCAAATAGCGTCCGGCTCTGAATCAGGCCCAGAGTCCCTTCCCCGGGGAGGACGGCACTAGGTACGATCAGGATAACTTTGGATATCAATAATCCCTATTTAGTCGCCTCTTCAGGTGTTTGAGTTTTGTATTCGAAACTCTCATTTCCACTTATTATTAACATTAGCCCCCAGGGTATTCACAAACTTCACGGCAGTCTCATTAGTCTTGGATGGATTCTGAAATTTTCCCTAGTCTCATCTGCAACCAGCTGAAGTTACCATTTCTGGGTATGATCAGGGATACCTTATGTCAGCGAGTGTTCCTCCCTTAAACAGCAACTTCTTTTCTGGATATGTTGAGAACGGTCTTTCGACGTTTTGGTGCATGTTTCCATTCGTCTCCTGAGGTAGATGGTTACAGCATTAAAGGCCTTTCCTTATGGACGATTCTCTCAGGGTCGTGTCCGCTTCACCACCTCTCAGTGTACAGAATCCCATCTTTTCCTTCACCAACAGGTAATGTTAAGTTCCAGAACTCGAATACCTCTTCTTTGAGGTTCACCTTAGTACAAGAGAAGGCATTTGGAGTGAGGGATTGGACTATATTTACCACAAAAGTGGGTCTGAAGAGAATGGGAGGCTGAAATTAAAATTCCAAGACCTCCAGGTTTCACGGTGTTCTACGTTATTCATACAGCAGATTACCTGTGGCGGGGTCGAGCAGTCAGGGTCCAGTCAGTCTTCGCCACGACAATGGCGTTCTTGCACAGGTGCTCCAGATGGTGAGCGGCTTTGAAAGAAGTAAGCCGAATTTACACCTGGGCGACAGAATTCGCTATGAAAATAGATAATTGGCAGGCAGACTACCTTGTCCGGCAGAATGCATCCATGGGCTACTTCCCAAGTTTTTCTACAGCTAGTCCTATGCTGGGGTCTTCCACAGGTTGACATCATGGCTCCAACACAAAATCATTGACTGCCTCTCTACTGCTTTTGGACAAGAGACCTGGAGGTTGTCACAGGGTACACCCTGTCAACGCCGTGGCAGTTCCATTTTTGTCTACCTGTTTCCTCCATTCCTCTTCTCCCTCAGATTCTACAATGTGTCTAAAGGAAGACGGCCAGGGTCCTATTGGTAGCTCCCGTTTGGCCTCGCGGAACTTGGTATTACAACATTCTACTTCTGATGCTCTAGCATCCATGGCCGCTGCCCCTGAGAGGACATCTCTTCCTAGAGTGTCTTTTTGTCTATCCAGACTTAGAGGGGCTACAATTGACGTAGTGACTGTTGAAAGGGCCATCTTAGAATATAAAGGATCCCATCCAGGGTAAGCCCTACTAGGCTTAGCACCCAAAAAGTAGTTATTTCTCAACATTGCCACCGGTTTTGAAGGATTTATGTTTCAGGGTGTGATTGTAGAGAGATTCTCCCTACAGACTTCAATCTAGCCAGCTTTCTGCTTTTTAGGCTAGCTAGTTTCTTTTCACAGCTGGGTTCTCTGTTAATTCGGATTTCAGCTCTGACGGTTTTTTCCCTAAAAGAAGCTCTAGGGTTCGGCCTTTTTTCTTCAAGGTGTGGTACGGTTTTCGACCACCCTTTCGTTCCTCCTACGGCTCCATGGAATTTGAATCTCGTACTTCCTTCTTACAGTCTCCTCTGTTCAACCCTCTATAGTCGGTGGAGATATAATACCTTTAGTGAAAGGTTACACTTCTTCTCGTACCAGCATCTGCCAGGAGGGCATTGTTTATCTAGGAGCTCTATCCGGTCATCCTCCAGTCTTGGTTTTTCATTAAGATAGAGCTGACCCCTGTACGACTATAGATTTTCTTCCACAGATGGTTTTTGTTTTTACACATCAAAATCTGGTTGTGGTACCGGTTCTTCCTCAAGATTCAACTTCGTTCTAGAACCTTAAGGAGGTTTTTAGGGTTCTTTGTATTTCTGTGGACTGGTCTGCAGCCATACGTAAGGCAGACACGCTTTTTGTTTGTACGCTGCTGTTCGTCCTGGCTAACCAGCCTCTTCAGATTGGCGGATATGGCTTCCTCTGGGGAGCCAATGCCTTTTTTACTTCAGGGTTTTTTCTCTCGCTCAGTTGGTTTCTCGTGGACGACTGCTCGCGGGGGTTTTCTTTGCCGAGTGGCTACTTGGTCTCACCGTCATACAGTTATTTTGTTTTATAAATAGACATGTTTGCAGCCACTGCGGAGCAGCATGTCCTGTCTGGTTTGGCAGGGTTCATAGCGCTTTCCCACCCGTAATGGGAGCTCTGGGACGTCCCCACTGTCTTTAGCCTCCAGGATCCCCTAGTGGATGAAGGAGAAAATAGGATTTTGGCACTTACCGATAAATCCCTTTCTCTGATTCCATAGGGGACACTGGACGCCCACCCTGCGCTGTCCCTTCCTGTCAGGGTTTGGGTCAGGTTATGTTATGGCTTTCAGAGAACTGTTTTCGGTCTCTGGTTGTGTTACTGTTATTGCAACCTTTTTCTTCTGTTCGGTGTAATTGCTTTGCCTCCTCTTCTGTTTGTATTTTCTCAGCTCCCCTTGGGCACAGTTTTCTTAGACTGAGGCTTGTAGGGGGGTATAGAGGGGGAGGAGATAGTCACACTTCTTGAAATTTAAAGTGCCCAGCTCCACTTAACACCGTCTATACCCCATTGTCTTTAGGCTCCAGTGTCCCCTATGGAATCGGAGAAAGGGATTTATCGGTAAGTACCAAAATCCTATTATAAAAGGGGGCCATTTTGCAGCTTCCATTATGTGAAAAGGCATTGAGGTTAAAAATACAATGGTTCATTTTGGGCTACTCTGAGAAGCCAATCACCTCCAGTAAATATGTTTTAAAATGTTTGATTGCCTTGAATTTAATACTTTCTGAGGGTTCCCTGTTTTGTTGACGTATTCAGAATATTGACAACCACAAGCCTGACAAGATGTCACCAGTCAATACGTCGATAGGTACATTATGTCAACAGCCATTTTTAACCCCAACCTTTACTCTAGCCCCAACCCTAATCCCAACCCAAACCCTAACATTTCTATTGTCGACATTTTGACTATGTTGATATTTCAGATGTTGATATTTTAATGATGTCAACATTTCATGTGTCAATTTTGTCGACATATGGGGGGTCAACATTTTAATCATGTCGACATTATGACATCCAATATGGTGTCGACCTTTTGACAATGTGATTGTCAACATGTTGACTATGGGCCTGATTCAGAGAAGTACGCAAACCCTACAGTTTGCTTACATCTCCGGGTGTGAGAGACCTGTGCAGGCGCAGGATCTGTACTGTGCATGTGCAGGTCTCCCTCTGCGAGATGATTGACAGGCTGCGGCTGTTTGGGGGCGGGGCCGGTCTGCAATCCAGAAAACCATACAACTCTGAATCAGGCCCTACATCCTCTTTTGGGATTAAAACCATGATATTTTGAGAAATGCCTATTCCTCACCCCACCATCCTGTCTCTCATCAGGTTATCAATTCTTTGTTTTAAGGTCTTCCCTGCTTATGTTAGGTGGAGCTCCAGCCTGGCTTCTGGTCCGAGGTTACAGAGAGGCCACTTGCAAATATGGAGCTGTAAGATGGTGTTTGGTGTGCTAAATCTGCATTTAAGTAAAGGTAAAGTAGACTTAACATCAGGCAGCAAGTTTCTGTCTAAACAAATCACCCATTACCATCAGAATCAGGAGATTGTACTTTCCAAGACTCAAACAGCTGTCTGCCATGAGGTAATATGTGGATGCAGGGTGTGCGGTGTGGGCCCCTCTGGACCCAGGGGCCCGTGTGTATCACACACTCTGCATCCATTATAGATACACAATTGCCTGCATGATGTCTCCTCTCATAAAACCTTGCTGGAGTCACAATAGGCTTTGTTAGCTAAAACTTAGTTGTGCTGGCTCCTAAATGGAGGGAGTATATGTATGTTATGTTATGTATAGAGTTACGTTGGTGCTTACTGGTCAGGGAAGAGATCACATGTCCTTTTTTCCAAGCGACAACATGCAAAGACACTGCATCGATCGCAGATCAGTCGATTATCGTCCTACTGAGTAACCCCATGGTCACTCAGAATGGCCACTGGAACCGAGACGCTGGAGCCACTATGTACTTCGTACGAGATAGCGGTCACAAGCTGAGACATTCCCGGAAGAACAGTTATGACTCACTTTAGTCACCACCCTCCATTGTCGCCAATAAACACTCCCTGCCTGTCAATCACTTTGCAAATAATTCCTCACTGCAAGCAACAACGGTAATGACACCTGGGGCATACACAGTACGACTCAGACACGTGCGCAGATCACCGATAATTGCTCAACTGCATAAACATCTGCATTGCATGTAGAGATACAATCACAGTTGCATCTAAGCAGCCACTGCAAAAATTTTGTGTGTATTATAGGTATAGAGACATCACAGTGACAACGCACACATAAACACAAAATTATATTAAGTTGCTGGAAAGTTGGGAATTACTTATTTATCAACTTGCCGTGATCAGCCAGACTAAAGCTAACAAGTGCTGTAATTAAACAGCCCCCACCTAGCTGTGTGATGCAGTGATTGCAGGTAATCACTCTCAGAGCAAGCCGTCCTGACTTGCAACACATTTACAGAACTGAAAATAGAGCTATAAAAGTTGTGCCACTCTCTTGCTATTACGAAGCATTTGCATAATACATCAGACACAAACAAGGAGCAAGGTGTCCTGCTGTTATTTCTGTAACAGAGATTTATATTACAAGAATATACTCTTGTATAACTGTGTGAGGGGTTGCTATGGAGTGCGTCCTGCTGCGGTGCATGTGCAGTCGGTCACAGACCTCACGCCACTCACTCTCACCTTCAGGCCCCATATGACGGTCCTGGAACACAGGTCGGAAGTGGACGTAAGATCACTCCTGGATCCTGCAAGGGAAGGGACAAGAGCTATGTCACGATGACTCCTACTGGAAATTGTGGGGGGGGAGTCACCATTGGTACTTTTGACCTTAGACTTGGTTACACCTTAGTGCCAAGCACCAGGGTGCAACCTGAACGAAAATGCTCAAAGGGAAGGAGGATGGGGTTAACACATAGACACAAATGACACTCACCAGATTTACTTTTATCACTTTGATGGACAAACTACTGATCTTGGTATCTGCAAATGAACACAAGACAACAGCCCACCAACCTGGCTACACCAAAGTGCTTCTAATCCTAAGTGTGTGTACCCTGCCACAGCCTGGCTACCCATATGCAATCCAGGTCCCTATCTATAGCCATCCCGATGAACCCTGTTTTAGGGTACCTGTGGCTCAATGGCTTGTGAAGAGCTGCAGGCAATGACCATAGATATTGGTCCATAATGACCCTTTCAATGATTTTTGACCCTGTTAGAGTCTCTGGCTGTAGCCACTTCTTGGTGAAATGGATGTGGTCATGCATTTGAGAGCAGAGAGGTTTAACCACTTGGTATTCCCAGCGATGTACTCATTGTGCAAGTTTAAGTTTCAGTCTTTAGCTTGTCATAGTTGTCGAAGTAGAATGATTGCATGTGACCGCAATTCAACTGTTATCGGACGATTTGGTCATCCGCTGCCCGATTTATGTTGGTACAATCCACGATGTAACATTGCGTGCGCACGCACCCAGTGTGTGCACGTATCCACACATTCGCACAACACTAAATAGTGAATAATATACAACACTCTCACACTGACAAACACAATATTCATGCAGGGTTTAGTTAGTAACAAGAAACATCTTCTGTATACATGTCTAAGAAAAGTAATTAAAAAACAATACACCAGGATACTGTGAGTGTTTTACATATAAATTGGGAAGCCCTGTATATAGACAAGTAAAGCTGTGGCAATTGAAATATAACCCAGACATTGATATGCACAATTGAATTTGTCTGAGTTAACAATGGTCAGAGGTTTCGCTTACCAGACGCAGTGGCAACGACAATCAGCTGAGGGTCCCCACCCTGCTTGAAAGTGAACCTAGCTGTTTGTAACACCTTGCATTATAGATTTAAAAATATGTTAGTAAGGGATAGAATATATGAATATATATATATATATATATATATATATATATATATATATATTAAATCCATCATAAATAGACTTACATGCATAAAACACACACACACATAGACTCACATGCATAAACACCACACATTACGCACAGTTGCGCTGTTTCACTCTACAAATAAACGCACCATGCATCTTAGTAACTTTATGCAATATTCTCTTACACTTACACAAATTACATGAAAGGTTCCCTAGTATTAAAGTGTAATATTCAAGGTTTATTCAGTGATTATTAATGTTGTGTAATAAAGGTTATTTGATATCTAAGGTTTAGTACATGGTAAGCAGACCGTGTCTGGTGTTGTCCTGATCCACTGTGTCTCCACAGATTTCCGGTACCATCGGTGAGAAGATCGGAACCTGCGTCTGCAAACTATGGACTATAGAGAGTTAAAACATTAAAAATGTACTCTGTAATGTTAGCAGCTTAGATTTGCATGCAGGGGGAAAAAGGATACAAAGGGCGGTTGGAGGCCGTTGTGTCCATTTGAAATTGTCCAATAAACGATCCTGTAACCAAGACACCTTTAAGAAGAACCAATGGAATCATGCCAAACTTATCTATTATATTTCCAAATCCCTGCAAGGGTATATATGTGCTCTCTCTAGCCCCAGGCGGGAGTCTTCTTGCTGATGCTGTTGACGGAGGTTTCTTGCTGATGCCGGTATCTGGGCCAGAGCACGTGCGTATATAACAACTGTACCTTGGGTCTGTATGATTTATTTGCGCTGATTGTCTTTAGATCACAGCGTGTAACCATCTGTTTTTATGTTGAATAATAACTTTTTGTGCTTTGGAAACACAGTCAAAGTCTGAAGGCATTTATTTACTGTGCGACTCATTACGCTAAATTGCGACAATTCTAGAAGGTATAGGCAGGATTTAGAAGGTATAGGCAGGATTGTACCAAGGTTTAATAAGGATATAACAGTTGGGGGCTCTGCTGAGTGAATCACACTATCTGATACATGGTAACACTCGGTCAGTTGTCTCTCAGCAAAAGGGTGGAGGCGCCATAACAGGAGATGCATTTAGCCGTCGCCTGTTACCAGAGAGAGCGCACTGCCGGTTATTGTGTAAAAGGAGTGCTGATTAGAATCCAGGGATGAGGGAGGAAAAAGTTTGTTTTCCTTCATCAATAGGTTTTTCTTTGTATTTTGTTTTGTGTGTTAAAAAGGGGAAGTCGCATTATTGTGTATGCGGCTAAGTCGCATTATAGCGTAAGAGTCATAATACGTGTTGTGTTGTAGTCGCATTACTGTGTATGCGACTAGTCGCCCAATAGCGTATACGTATTTCCGGTCTTGCTGCCACGTGTTTTAAACAAAGCCGTTGAATTGCATTTTCAAGTGTTGCCAATAGCTGGGTTAACGTGTATTTTCTGCGCAGGAAAGAAGTGTATAACAGTGAGTATTTGTTTAGGGTGTAACACGGTTCCTAAATGTTAAGGGTATTGTAGGACCCTTAAGTTCTAGGCGTAAGGAGCGGCCTAGTGACTCGGTAGCAGCTTACTGTTTACAAAAGGCAGGTGTATGGGTTGTTATTTTTGTTAGGGTTCGGTTCTCAGTGTGATTACAGTATTCAGTAATCGGTTAGGAATATTTGAGCACTGTAATTGAACCGCATAGTTTTGGCTAAATTGTGCTTGTGAACTGATGAGAGGGTGGATGAAATCAACTGGAAAACAAAGGGTAAGTAATAAATATTACCCCTTAGCAGCTGAAAGGTAGTCAAAAAGGGATTTCTTCGTGGAAGCAGCTTTTCTTCCATAGGTGAGTGGAGGCGTCTAGAGGTCTTCCATAAGGTTTGTGGATACGCCCTTTTTCAAAGACGTCCACAGGTAAGTGAAAGTGTCTTGAGTGTCTTTCACCCGTTTAAATCTTTATTGAAAAACGTAGGGGTTGTCCCAGGATGGGAGCCACGCAAACAGTAGAGATGTTAGACAATGATGTGCTGCTAATGGAGGCGCCACTTGGGTCGGCATGCCGTATTATGCATACTAAGTACGGTGCTTATGCAATTAGGTACTGTGATGTATGGTTTAAGATGACGATAAAGAGTGTTAGACCGTTTCCCAGAATTGGTAGCTTTGAACAATGTCCGAGATCAGTCTGGTGCGTTCTCGAGTGAAAAAGGTAAAATATAACGAATGTTTAAAATTATGGCAGCATGAGGGAGATGTGTGGCTTAAAGGTGTGCAAGCGACGCAAACTAGCATCGCGAGCACGTTACCGGAGAGTACACCCACAGCGCTAAATTGCAGTGCGTGCGAGCCGCGACATGGATCACACGTGCGGCAAGGTAGCGTTGTGGAAGGTATTGCCAGTGGTTCACGTGCACCACCGCCGCCCTATGCTGACGGGGGTACAGGTACAAATGTTGAAAAAAAAAACATAAAAATGTAACAAGTAATTTGTACCCTCTCTTAAGTAACCATAAGGAAAATATTTATGATGTGGATGATGAGCCTATTGTTATGTCTGCCATTTCCCATGCTGCACACATGTTAGATGCTCCACCACGGCAAGCACAAGTGGTGCCGCCATCTCCATCAGTGATAGCACAGGAATGTTAACGTGCACCCGTAGAGGAAGTTGTTAACCCTATTAGTAGTAGTAACAGACTAAACCCCCAGCCAGGTAATAAGGTCAAAAGTAGCAGTGTGGCTGGTCTGCATCCCATCCGGACAATAACTGTTCCGAATGGGAATGCGGATGCGAATGGTGTAGTGCCCACAAGGGAAGTAGCAATGCATTGTACTTGGACAAGAGCGGAGCTAAATTCCATAATGAATGATTTCCTGATCCCAAAAAGGAATTAGCCAAATGTCAAAGATTTTTTGAAAATTTGGGTAGTTTTCACGAGCCAACCAACAAAGATTGGTGAGTGGTGTCTTGTCTTCCGCGCAATACCAACGTGACAAAATTTATCACGGATTGTGTATTGGATGGAGATGTTCCCTTAACAGATGAAATTAACCAAGGTAACATTTCCCGCATTGTAACTCAATTGGGTGTATATTTTCCAGTAGTAGTTAACTGGAGCAAAATTTTCACCATAAAACAGAAAGAGAGTGAATCTGCAGAAGATTATTGTAACCTGGCTCTGCAGGCTATCACCCAGTACACTGGGTTAGAAGATATTAAAGATAGCACTCACCCCAGGGGAATGATTGTCACTGTACTCATGGATGTTCTTAAAGAGAACCTAAAGACCCGGGTTCAGACCTCACAGCCTGGCTGGAGGGGAGTCACTGTAGACAACGTCATAGAATCCGCAATTGAACATGACAAGAACATCTCTAAAAAGAGAGAGCTCCAGAGTGAGAAACTAATGGCTGTTAGTATTCAAGCTTCTAGAAGGAATGACGTTAACATCACAGCCAGCAGACAAACCTACACCTGAACAGCTACACATCCTCACTAATCCTACACCACCGCAAACACAGCCCTACCCCACTTATCACACAAAACTACAACTCCCATACAATCCACAACCCCCATATCTCCCTCAATATCCTTACCCATACCCACCACCTTTCCCTCCTGCTCAACCCACACAACAATCCTTTCATCCACCCCACTCATGGAAGTGCTTTAATTGCAACCAGCCAGGACATGTAAGCAGGAACTGTCCAGCGAAGAGGGTAGGGCCCCCGAACCAGGGAGTACCTGGATATCCCCATAAGGGGTATACACAGAGACCAGCAAATGTCCAACAGGCACCAGCTCCAATTGTGGCCGTTAATGCTTTATTGGAGAGTGGGAGTCAATGGTAGGAGTCATGTCATACTGGTAGTCTACAGATAGTCAGGTTAATGGGAAGTACTAGGGAAGAACCGGTAATGATGGTTGATGCAGCTGGTACTAAATATCCTTTTCTTGTAGACACAGGGGCGACCAGGTCAGTGATAACATCTCCAGTTAATTTACAGGTAACCAACGAGACAGTACCAGCAATGGGCGTAATGGGTAAAGTGCAACATTATCCTTTAACAAAGTCCACAGAGGTCACTATCGGGCCATTGCATACCAGACATTCTTTTCTCCTGGCAGCAGCGGCTCCTACTAACCTACTGGGAAGGGATTAGTTATGTAAGATGGGATGTGTCATATATTGTACCCCTGATGGTGTATTTTTAGACATCCCAGAGAGAGTTGCGCACGAGGTGAGGGATATGCTGGACACTCCCCAAAGGATAATGTATCACTCTACCAGTTTAAGTGAGAATCCATCTCAGGTAGATCAAATGTTGTCCCAAATTCCAGATTTACTTTGGACCAAGGACCAAGGATGGACAGGACACTGGATTAATGGCAAACGTAAGTCCCGTAATGGTAAATTTAAAAAGCGGTAGGCAAGCTCCAAAAATTCCCCAGTACCCATTAAAACAGGAGGTAGAATTAGGGGTTTATCCTATAATTGAGCGATTGTTACAGCAGGGAATTTTAGTTCATACAGCTAGTGTAGCCAACAGTCCCATCTTTCCTGTAAAGAAGAGTGGTGGGAGGGGTTATAGGCTGGTACAAGACCTTAGAGGGGTTAATAAGGTGGTAGAGAGCCAATTTCCCGTAGAGCCAAATCCAGCTGTCATTCTGGAATGGGTATGAAATACCGCCGGCCGCATGCAGCCCGACGAGCAGAGTTAGAAGCAGCGGAAGCCCGACAGTGCTGGAAATCCCGATCGTGGATAGGTAAGTATCTACCAACCTAACCCCCCTAGCCCTAACCCTCCTTAGGGGTGCCTAACCCTAACTTCCCCCCCAAGTGCCTAACCCTAATCCCCCCTCTAAGTGCCTAACTCTAACCACCCCCTTCCCCGCTGCCTAAACCTAAGTCCCCCGGGGGGGTGCCTAACCCTAAGTCCCCCCCGGGGTTGCCTAACCCTAACCCTCCCTCCCCCTAGCCTAACCCTAACTCTCCCGGGGGGGTGCCTAACCCTAAGTCCCCCCCCCGGGAGCCTTAAACCTAATCCCCCCCGCAGCTGTCCGCTCGCGGCGCCCGGCATCTCTACGATCGGGATGCTGGGCGCTGGTCTCCTGGCATCAGGGAAATGTGGGCGTCTACATCTAGACGCCCGGCATTTCACCCTTGCCGGGATATGACAGTCGGGAAGCCGGCTGCCGGTATTTAGGCAGCCGGCTTCCTGATTGCTTCCCGCCATTCTCATGCAGATCCCACCAAATGCAACCCATTTCACTGTCATTGACCTCTGTTCTGCTTTCTTCTCTGTGCCTCTTCATCCTGACTATCAGTAACTATTCGCATTCACATACAGAGGTGTACAATACACATGGACACGATTGCCCCAAGGTTTCATAGACAGCCCCAGTATCTTTTCCCAGGCCTTACACGACTGTTTACAATCTTTTCAACCTGCCAATGGATCTGTTCTAATACAATATGTGGATGATTTATTGTTATGTTCTGATTCGTTTATGTCATGTTTAAATTATACTAAACTTTTGTTGCTTCATCTCTCGCAAACAGGACACAAGGTTGCCAAGAACAAACTACAGCCATGCCAGTTCAGGGTTAAATATTTGGGACACTGCCTAACTCAGGGGTTATGACATCTCACAAATGACAGAATCCAGGCCATACAGAACATGACACTGCCGCAGAACCAACAGCAAATGGGAATGTGTGGATACTGCAGAATGTGGATCCCAGGTTTTTCTATTTTGGCCTTGCCATTACAGGACTTAGGCCCTCATTCAGAGGCGGTCGCTAGGGTGCGATCGATTGTATCATAAAAGAGCGAGAAAATGCAAATCAAGCGCAAAATTGCAGCACACATCGTAGGCGAGGAAAACTCCCATCACAATGAAAACACACCTCCTGAGTCTCGTAAAGGGGTGAGCGAGGACTACAGTTGCAGAAATTTGTCGGTCGCTGGCGCCAAGCTATGTGACCATCGTGGTTTTGTGGCAGAGTCAAGTTTCCACATCTGCACTTTCGATGGTTCTTCTGCCAGTTTTGATGCGGATGCAAGCAGCGTGCAATTGCTTTGTTTTTTTTTTGTCTATTCTAATGTAAATTTTGCATGTGTTTTTTGATGTTTGGTTTAAGAAATCTGGCTATGGGCTTTATTATTTAAAAAAACAAAACAAAAACAAAGCATGCTGGGATGTGCAGTACCACAAACCTAAAAAAATATAAAAAAAACATCTACAAAAACATGTATTTAGCATTTGAACCAAAAAAAGGGAATTATGATTATTAAATGAATTTTAAATGGTTTTGCAAACAAATGTAATATAAATATCACATACCGAGACCAACCAAATGTAATGTCCTTTTAAAAAGAAAAAAAAAGCCAATTAACGCAACCACTTTGCTAATATACATTGCAATGATAAACACCTGTTACTTTGTTAATTGACTCCAGACATCGGCAGAGGCAGAAACCATCGCCTGCAGTTGCAGTGCTTGAGGTAGACCCTGGGCTCACTCAAGCACTACGAGAAGTAGCATCTTAAAGGCTGCGGTATGACGTGTGCGATGACCCGCTCAGTAATTTATGCACGTCTTGAAATTTATCTTTTTACGACAGACACGCCTGCGTTCGCTGCGCCACGCCCACGTTCACATGCACCTTCCCCTGTTACCACCCACAAACGGAACTATCTGTCAATCAGAGCTACGACCAAGTAGTGACTGACGACAGACTCCATTTAGCTCGCAAGAACTGGCTTGCGCATGCTCAATGCCGACTACACGCATGCGCACATGACAAACATTCTCTCATTGCGATCGATCGTGCCCTAGCGATCGCCTCTGAATGAGGTCCTTAGTCTCTTCCTCAAAGCCTGATCGTGTCATACACACAGAGGAATCAGAGCAGGCTTTCCTTAATTTTAAGGAGAGTCTGACAAAAGCACCAACATTGGGAATACCTGATTATGAAAAACCTTTTAATTTGTATTGTACAGAAGCTGATGGGTGTGCAGCAGGCGTCCTCACACAAAAACATGGTGATGCCAGTAGGCCCGTAGCGTACTACAGTGCACAGTTGGACACTGTGGCAAGATCACTCCCAACGTGTTTAAGAAGTGTAGCAGCAACTGCTCTATTGGTCAGTAAGAGTGAGGATGTAGTACTAGGCCATGATATGATTGTCTATACTCCCCATGCTGTATCTACTTTGCTAAACACTGGCCAAACCAGACATGTCTCCTCAGCTAGGTTCACAAAATGGGAACTAGCCTTAATAGCACCTGCAAACATCATCATCAAAAGGTGCAGTACGTTAACTCCAGCTACGTATTTACCATATGTGCAACATGATGCACAAAGGGTGGAGAGAGGTGAGCCATTGACAGCAGGTGAGTTCTGCAGGTATATTGATGCACATGATTGTATGGAATATCTGAATCAGACCTTTACTGCAAGACCTGACATACGGGATACACCTTTAGAAAATGTAGATGTGACATTTTACACGGATGGGAGTTGTCATAGACAGACTGACACTGGAGAGTTATGTACAGGTTATGCTGTAGTAAATGACAAAGACATCATAGAAGCTGAACCTTTAGGACCACCACACTTGGCACAAGTGGCGGAACTGGTGGCACTAAAGAGAGCGTGTGAATTAGCGAAAGGTAAATCTGCTAATATCTATACTGACTCTAGGTACGCCTTCGGAGTAGTACACGATTTTGGTACCTTATAGCATCTGAGAAAATTTATGACAGCAGCAGGCACACCAATAGCACATTCCAAACATATAAAAGGACTACTAACAGCAATCCAATTGCCAAAGGCAGTGGCAGTAATTAAGTGTAAAGCCCATACATGTGAAGATGATCTGGTGTCATTTGGCAACAACAGGGCAGACAAAGCTGCAAAATGGGCAGCAGGGTTAAAAATGAATGTACCAACTGAGAAAATCATGACGTTCCAAACAATTGATATGCTGAAATTAATTTAGATGCAAAATTTGTGTTCTACCCAGGAAAAGTCAGTCTGGAGGTCCAAGGGATGTGAGCAAGAGTCCTCTGGACTCTGGAGGGACAGACAAGTTAAGCCAGTGGCTCCCAAGGCATACTACCCCAGCCTGGCAGAGGCAACGCACGGTCTGACTCATCTGGGAAAGCAAGGTATGTGCAAATTGGTGAGAGCATACTGGTGCGCACCGGGTTTCTCTTCTCAAGCGGAAAAGAGAGCAATGTCCTGTCTGACCTGCTTGAGGAAAAACATTGGGAAAACGATCCCTACCGAACCATCTCACATTCCTCCGACTGAGGGATCTTTCCAGGTAATACAAATTGATTTCATTCAATTACCACCCTGCAGGAATCTCAAGTATGAATTAGTGTGCACTGACGTGTTTTCCAATTGGGTTTAGGCATACCCAGCTGCCACTAATACTGCCGCGTTCACTGCCAAGAAAATTGTTCAGGAGTTTGTGTGTAGATGCGGTATCCCAAAAATTATCAACAGTGATAGGGGTACTCATTTCACAGGTGATGTTTTTCAAAACATGTGTAAGCTGATGGGTATTAATAGTCGACTTCACACCCCCTACTGACCGCAAGCCAGTGCCAAGGTGGAGAGGATGAACGGAACTATTAAAACCAAACTAAGTAAAATCATGGCAGAGACTGGACTAGGATGGCCAGAAGCACTACTGTTGGTCCTACATAACATAAGGACCACTCCTAGACCCCCTCTAAATCTGTCCCCCTTTGAAATACTGTTTGGTAGACAACCTCATTTGATTACAAGTCCGCAGGAAGATTTGAAAGGTAACAACGAGGTAACTGTAAAGTATCTTATATCAATGAGTAAATAGTTAAAACAGCAACAGCAGGAACTGAAATTGTTGTCCCATGATATGCCTGAAACAAACTGTCATAATGTTGAACCTGGAGAATATGTTATGATCAGAAATTTCTTGCGTTCAGGTTGTTTGACTGATCATTGGGAGGGTCCGTATCAGGTGTTGCTGACGAGTACCACATCTTTGAAGGTGGCCGAGAGAGATACCTGGGTCCATTCCACTCACTGCAAAAAGGTCAACCAAACGGTGGAGAAACAAGGCGGAGACTAGGCTGATAACGTGGACCTGTCGATCGTGAGCTGGTTCCGGGAGGATTAAAAGGTTGTCGTGAGATACCTGAGCTAAAGAAATTTGCGGGTCCTTGCTGCGGCGATGGACTGGTCTGCTGTGTTCATTTTTATATTCTCTTCCAGAGTTTCCATCATCCTGGTTTGTTCAGGGATTTCTGGTTTCTGTGACGGGGGACCGATAGAGGAGATGGGAGCTGATGGCAGAATTGATGGAGTAGAGTCGAAAGGAGGAGTGCTATGCCAATCAGGGGAGTGTTTGACCAATCTTAGTTCTGTAATTGTTAAGAGATCTGCTATTTTGGATACTCGGAGACAGTGTCTATCGTCTGAGGATTATTGTATGTGTGAGTTCTGTGGGTCCGTAATTGATAAGAGATGCATTCAACGGTATAAACCCAAGTATAATCAGTATTGGGGTGGGTATCCTTTAGAGGATTATCACACCATGGTGGGCAAAATTTTGAACCAAACAGACTGTTGGGTGTGCTCTCACATGCCACAAGGACAGCATAATGTAGGATTAGTGCCTTTCCCGTTAAATATCTCTGAAATCCTAGAATTGCAAAAAGGGAAGACACTGTATGGAAAATGTCTTAATACCAAACCACCCCATTTTAAGCTCCACCAGTATAAAGTAGAGAAATCACTTTTATGTTTAAACCTCCCCAACTCCAATGAACCAGGAAGTTGGGAGGTGACTGGGAATAATCAGACGATGACCTTCTCACTAAGAGCTGACCATGAGCCTATGAATTATGAACTGTTACTCAAAATTAGGTCAGGTGGAAGACACTTCCGGTATAAATATACACTGAGTAACACCAAAGAAATGGTTGGTAGAATACCAGAAGGGTACTGTGCTAAGATTATACAACCTGAAACATGTATTTGCCAGATGGGAGAACCTGAGCTAGGATCATTTGTGAGGGAAATGTGTTTGATGATCATGATGCATACTATTCCCTATGTTCTCCCCGATGATGTATATTTTATATGTGGAAGGAAAGCGTATAAGTGGCTCTCTCCGAATTCCGAAGGTTTGTGTTATCTGGGAAGAATCGTCCCAGAGGTTATGACCCTCACACATGTTGAAATGCTTGGTATTCATAAAAACACACCATCACCATATCTTCACACACAGTATGAACACAGAGACAAAAGAAATATACCTGGTGATGTGCATAAAGCCACTCAGTTAATTAGTGAGACAACTGGCTTTCAAGTTTTAGTAGCATTGGATCCCACCAACATCACTCGGGGTACACTAAATTTTAGATATATCAAAGATCTTGCTAAATTAATAGATAATATCACCGAGCTGTATGATGACACATTCAGGTATACGGGTAGGGAGTTGCAAGCGTACAAGAAAGAACTAGTGCAACACAGACTAGTGTTAAATTATTTAACAGCTGTCACTGGAGGGTATTGCATAACTTTGGCCACCCAATTTGGAGTAAAGTGTTGCACTTATATTACAAACGATACTAGCGACCCTAAGGAGGTAATAGACCACAAGATGGATGAAATTCTGCAGCTAAAATGGGAGTTTCGAAAGAACCGTAATGCTTCAGTGGCTGAAGTAGAGGAGAAGGTAGAGGAATGGGTTTCATGGTTGAACCCAGTGAAATGGTTCTCAGGTCTAGGAGAGTGGGTCCAGGAAATGGTCGCAAGCATAGGTAAACTCCTGATCCTCATACTGGTTGTCATCATAGTTGGCATATGTGTCAGGTGTGTTCCTGCTGTGTTGAAGTGTGGAAAATGTAAAGATAAGGTAAACCGGAAGAACGAAATTATGATGGTGGTCAGTAGTGGCAATATGAATACTGAGGTAAATGTAGAACTGCATTACAACCCTGAGGTAGGAAATACCATCGTATAATGTATTATATTTAGACATGCATAAAATGTATTGTTAAAATGTTATTTTAAAACATCTCAAATAATGTAAGTCCCTTTTCCCCCTCAAGACCTCCTTTATAGGATTGGTGCATCCCCACATCTTTCTCATGATCTCCCAAGATCCGCGGTGTGCGTATAATGGTAGTTTTATGTCCCCTCTTGGAGACACATCATTGATGGATTAAGAACCACCTTGTGCCATCCCATAATATAACATTAAAGTGATATGTCATAATGTGAGCCTAAATTAATTTTAAAATCAGAGTATGATAGCATGTTGATTGGCTATCAAAGGGTGGACTGTCAAAGTCGAATGATTGCATGTGACCGCGATTTGGTCGTCCGCTGCCCAATTTATGTTGGTACAATCCACGATGTAACATTGCGTGCGCACGCACCCAGTGTGTGCATGTATCCACACATTCGCACAACACTAAATAGTGAATAATATACAACACTCTCACACTGACAAACACAATATTCATGCAGGGTTTAGAAAAGTAATTAAAAAACAATACACCAGGATACTGTGTGTATAAATTGGGAAGCCCTGTATATAGACAAGTATGGCTGTGGCAATTGAAATATAACCCAGACATTGATATGCACAATTGAATTTGTCTGAGTTAACAATGGTCAGAGGTTTTGCTTACCAGACGCAGTAGCAACTACCTAGCTACCAACCTAGCTGTTTGTAACACCTTGCATTATAGATTTAAAAATATGTTAGTAAGGGATACAATATATATATATATATATATATATATATTTAATCCATCATAAATAGACTTACATGCATAAAACACACACACACACACACATAGACTCACATGCATAAACACCGCACATTACGCACAGTTGCGCTGTTTCACTCTACATATAAACACACCATGCATATTAGCAACTTTATGCAATATTTTCTTACACTTGCACAAATTACATGAAAGGTTCCCTAGTATTAAAGTGTAATATTCAAGGTTTATTCAGTGATTATTAATGTTGTGTAATAAAGGTTATTTGATATCTAAGGTTTAGTACATGGTAAGCAGACCGTGTCTGGTGTTGTACTGATCCACTGTGTCTCCACAGATTTCCGGTACCATCGGTGAGAAGATCGGAACCTGCGTCTGCAAACTATGGACTATAGAGAGTTAAAACATTAAAAATGTACTCTGTAATGTTAGCAGCTTAGATTTTCATGCTGGGAGAAAAAGGATACAAAGGGCGGTTGGAGGCCTTTGTGTCCATTTGAAATTGTCCAATAAACGATCCTGTAACCAAGACACCTTTAAGAAGAACCAATGGAATCATGCCAAACTTATCTATTGTATTTCCAAATCCCTGCAAGGGTATATATGTGCGCTCTCTGACCCCAGTCGGGAGTCTTCTTGCTGATGCTGTTGACGGAGGTTTCTTGCTGATGCCGGTATCTGGGCCAGAGCGCGTGCATGTATAACAACTGTACCTTGGGTCTGTATGATTTATTTGCGCTAATTGTCTTTAGATCACAGAGTTTAACCATCTGTTTTTATGTTGAATAATAACTTTTTGTGCTTTGGAAACACAATCAAAGTCTGAAAGCATTTATTTACTGTGCGACTCATTACGCTAAATTGCGACAATTCTAGAAGGTATAGGCAGGATTTAGAAGGTATAGGCAGGATTGTACCAAGGTTTAATAAGGATATAACATAGCCCATGGCAATGGTGAAGCTCAAGTCAAAATACACCTTTTGCAGTTCTCCTGACAAGAACGGTGTTCACTGACCTTTAGGCCAACATTCTCTGCTGTTCTTTAAAAAAAATTGTTAAATAGGCTTCAACATTGTCACTGTTTGTCATCTTTTGCAGAAAATGACTGGCCCATATTGAGCTGGGGCTGCTTGTGATGTCCAGGAAAGTATTTCCAGACAGTGCTGCTAGATGCTGCACCACCTCTTTTAAGGCATTACTTTCATGGTGCTGTTACCTGCAGTTTATTGATAACCAATTGACGGTGCTTTCGGTTTTCCTCAACAGCCAATTGTTGTTGCCTCTGGATCTCCTCAACATCCAATTGCTGTGGCCTCCAGGCCTCCACAATGGGCATTTGTTGCACCCTGTTGGCTTCCTGCTGAGCCCTGGTGGCTTCCTGTTGAGCCGAAGTAGCTTGCAGCAAGGCCATAAGTATGTCGTCCATGTTATCTATGGGTGTAGTGGAAAAGCAGAATCTGGCTTCTGTAAGTATCTGATTATGACACCATCACAAAGATCACAATATTACAGTATTTTCTCCCAAAAATAAAATAGGTCTATGTCACTTTAAATTTTTTACACAGATTTTTAAGCCTGCAATTCAAGTGCAATGCTTGCATTTTCCACCATGTGTGGCACGATCAGGGTAAGGGTGTCATCTGCTAGGATAAGCGGTTGCATTTGCCATACAACAGCCAAGTAGTAGTACACCAGTCCAGGGTCTTCGTACAAGTAAATACAGCTAGTTTTATTAGCAGTACAAAAATAAACAAAACAGAAAAGTAAATCCTGTCCTGTCCGGCTCTATCTAAACAATATTATTCCCTCTCTCAGAGTGGAAGGACCAAGCATCCTCTCCATGGGAGATCCTGGAGAGGACATCTGAGTGGGAGCTTTGGGGAAGGGAAAGGGGGCACACTCTGATGTAAGAAAAGAGTTTAACTTTAATTATATACTAAGGTTTAAGTGCTTTACAGGGAGCTGCAGCATCCTTGTAGAAATATAACACTAACAGTAGTCTTGGCTGCCTACCAAGTTCTGTTGAAGCTTAGAGATGGGGGCATGGGATAGCAGACTACTTTAATTTCAAGCTCATTATATCAGATCATATATCTATACCACAAGTAGGCAGTTGTACGCAGTATGAATTAATGCTTATTTGGAATTTGTTAACTTTACAAGAGCTGCACTTTTGACACGGAAGATCTTTTTCGGCAGACACACAGTGGGGGTCATTCAGACCCAGTCGTTAGCGCCGATGCGCTCGGACCGGGTCGATGGCCCCCCACAGAGCATGCGCACGACGGCGCCGGCGCCGTCGTGCACATGCGTGAGACCCACTACGACCGACAGCGCCGGTCGTAGCGGGTCTCGATCCAAAGGGGGCGAGCTGTCGATGTTGATTGACAGCTCGCCCCGTTTGGAAGGCGGGCCGGGGGGGTGGCAACCCAAACGGGGGCGTTCCCATGGGAACGCCGACCGTTTGGGGGCGGCCCCACTGATGTCAGTGGAGAGCTTCCGGCTCAGACAGAGCCGAAAGCTCTCCGGGGCTTACGACAAGGGAGACCCTACCCTAGGGTCTCGTCGTAAACCCCGATGGTCGCGATGGTCTTGACCATCGCGACCATCACCTTAGGCGGTCGTAAGGCTGTGGGTGTTAACCCACAGCCTTACCACCGCAAAGGAGGACGTCTTGAAAATTCAAGAGGTCCTCCCCTCATTCAGACCGACCGCACGCTCTGTGCGACCGGGTCTGAATGAGGTCCAGTGTCTCTTACCTCGCTCATGAAGACCTGGAGCGACATGTGAGGAGTTCATGTCAATTCATGCAATTGACAAGTAACATTTAATTTTCAACCAGAAGCCTGTACAACAGTACAACAGTAATTAACAATAATTTAAAATTAACATCTTTTTACTAATTAAGGGTACAGGGATATGAGTCAGCAATAAATGAGTGGAGTTCCTGTTTAACGTTTAGGTATGCAGTGATGAGATTCTCTTGTGTCTGCTTGTTCTCTCTAAGAGATATCATGTTCTGCTGAGGCACTTGGCTGCATATGACAACAATCTTCCTGAAGTGAGGACTATCTTTAGTGCTGGACTGGCCCACCACCATACTGGAGAAATCCAAAGTGGGCTTTATTGCCTGCGACATATACCATACATCACAACACCTAGGGGCAGATGTACTAAGCCTTGGAGAGTGATAAAGTGAATAGATAAACTACCAAGCAATCAGCTCCTAACTGTCATTTTTCAAACATTGCCTCTAGCATGGCAGTTAAGAGCTGATTGGTTGGTAGTTCAATTTATCTCCGTTCACATTATCTCCATCCAAGGCTTAGTACCAGCCAACCAGCTCCTAACTGCCATGTTACAGGCTGTGTTTGAAAAATGACATTTAGGAACTGATTGGTTCCCCTCTGCTGTTGTGTGCACATGGGGATAGAGCTACAGTGCATATGCGGGGTAAAGAGATCAATCATTACCAAGCGCCACCTGGCCCTCTCCCTCCCATCCTCTGAGTGCCAAATCAACATTTGGCAGCTGGTGGCGTTGGCAGCTTAAAACAAGAACAAATAGCGGAACAAACTCTCTGATAATATTTTGTACCAAGCAAACTCCCTGTTACATTATACTCACCTGCTCACAGCTCAGGACAGTTTCTCAGTTATTGCTCTGCAGCAGAAAAAGTTTGTATTGACTCGCAGCCTTCAGGGTTCTTCAGTAGGAAGCAGATTGTTAGGAGCTGCCAGATCGCAGCACTATGAGGAAGAGGAGGAGAGTAACCTTTCGGAGGTACCTGCTAAGCAGGATCTCAAATACTAACCAATATAGTAAAACTCTTACAGTAGAAGCTCTATGGCAGCTTAAACTTTATTCATTATAGCCCTGGAAACTCAAGTTCGGCATATAAAAATCAATGTGAAGCACAAGGGGGAGACAAGCATTAGATGACAATACTGATAAAGATGTACACTGCCAGGCGGATAACTTGAATGACCAGGAATATTAAACACAACAAACAAACAAAAACAGACTATGCAACATCAGCATAAGGATTAAGGGGTCCTCAACACCATAATCAGTGTATATCCCAAACTTTTTAGAATCACGGCGCCCTAGAATCTCAGTAATTTTTTCAGGGCACACCAAGGCCAATAAATTCTTATTGAGATAATCAGCAAAAATTACTACATTCAGTAAATTGTGCTTACCTATCCTTCTTAGGCTGGGTACACACCTGAACGACCGGCAATCATGCCGATGTACAGGCCGATTTGCCTTCACCCTGGACATCGCATGATTGCCTTGCACACTACACGATTTAATGAACGACCACTTGTTCCGTCCTTCATTAAAATGTATGGCGTCGCATATGATATCATGTGATTGGCTATGCAGCACGGCCAATTACACAATATCGCATGCGACCGCGGTAGCGTGCAAATCGGGCATACAGCCTGCACGATATGTCCGATATGTCGTTCAGATTTGGCTAAATCGGCCAAATCGGGCCGATATCCTGCAGGTGTGTACCGAGCCTTAGGTTCAGTTATGTGGTGGTGGACGCAATTATGCTTCTGTTTCTCCACATATTATTTTGATATTGCAACAGGCTAAGGGCTTTGGCCCTGATTCAGAGCCGCTCGTAAGCACATCTGCGCATGCGTATGGATTTTAATACGCATGCGCGAACCAGTCAGTGCGGCCGAAAATCGTTTGTTCGCTATATAGCGAATGCCTGCTATTTTGAGTGACAGAAGGAGGCGTATGTGAGTGGTAACAGGGGAAGGTGCTTGAAAACGGGGGTGTGGAATTAGATCACAGGCGTGCTTAAAGGTCAAAACGGGCGTTTTAAGGGAGTGCATAATTAATACAGCAGCGTCATTGACCACGTCACTTGTTTTTTTTTTACTCCGAACTGCTCGCAAAATAGCGGTTGAAAAAACCAGCCACAAGAATCGCGAGCAGTTCATACGCTGTTCGATGTACTCGATTAATCTAATAAATAGCGGACATGACGTATGGTGTGAGCGGCAAGGGGGCGTATTTTTCAAAATTACAACCGCAAGTTTTGCTCGCTTGTTCAGACTTAGAGGCGTGAACAGACCGCAATTAGCGAACGGTTCATTTGAATAGCCACCCCTTGTTTTAGAACGAACGACCGCAAATAGCGAGCGGCTCTGAATGAGGGCCTTTATTCAGAGATGGACGGTAATAAACAGCCGCAAGGAAGCGGCTGTGCAATACTGTCCAACTAAATGTAAATGCAGCAGGAGGTGACTGTAGGGAATAGACACCTCCTGCATGCATCTGCGATCTGAGTGCAGCATCCGTAGTTGCTGCCTTGTATCACCATCGCAATCATCACGACCATGGGTCACAATGGATACAGCTTTGGCCAGGCTAAGTAATCTGAGACTAAAGCTGGGTACACACTATGCAATCCATTGAACCATCTATCGTTCCAAAGCGGATTGGTATGGCAGATCGTGCGGATCGCACAGTGCGTACAGACAATTTGCACGCTACCGTGGTCGCATGCGATATCGTTTGGTCGGCCATGCTTCACATCCAACCAGACGATATCTCATGCAGTGCCATTGCAGGTAATAAAGGACGGAACAGGGGATCGCTCCGTCGTTCATTACATCGCTCAATGTGTATGATAATGTGTGCAAAGTCCTTAGTTTAGACGTGAAAACAGTAGATTGGGCACCCAAACCGGGACTTTAGACACCCAAAGCAAGATTTTAGATGGGGTTAGCCCCTTTATGCGGCTAAACCCCTTTCTTTTGTGCATGCAAAAATTGAATTACTCTGATAGACATCTATTAGTTAGACACCCAGCACTAACAATTGAATTCCCCCTTGAGATCTCTACACACATCTCCATACACTGTAAAGAAACAAGGCTAAATGCTGATTACTGTGCCACCATGCCACTTAGTACCCCATCTATAGATTTTAAGCTTGCCTATAGATTACAAGATTGCCAGAAGGGCTCTTGTTACTCTTTAGTTGGGTACACGCTGGCTGATACATCGACCATTCAATCGAATGGTTGATATATCGCGAGCATGTCAGCGGGTGCGTACCCCCGAAATGTCTGTATGTCCAATGGGAAGCCACTGCCAGTCACAGTGTAGCCAGTGCAGTCTCGGACTGCAACTGGCTCGCTGAGGTGGCAAATTTTACTGAGAGGGCTGAAGCCCTGCAGCCCCTAAGTAAAATCCACCACTGATCATCTGTGCTTCAGGGCTGACCTGATATGTCTGTGGACAGTGTAGTTCACAGACATATCGAGTGTACACGCCTGTCAATGCACCTGCGATCTATCATTCATCATTGAATGAACAATATATCAATTGAATGGTTGATGTGTACCCAGCATAGGAGGCATCCACTTTGGTCAGTATTGAATGTCAGGGACATTTTCAGGGCACCATACTTTTAGTTAAAGATGAGCGCCTCAGATTCCTTGGAATCCGAACCCACGCGAACATCAGGAATCCGAGTCAATCCAAGCGATGGCTCGGGTCTTCCCGTCTGACTAGGATTCCACTTCGAGGCAAGACATCGTCCTTGTGGGGACGGGTTCAAGCGGGTTTTGGCTCTTATATAAGGTGCCTCGGACGGGACTTTCCTTGTGAGGCATGCTGATGTATGCTGCGCTTAACACTGCTGTATAGGATGTGCTGTGTCCAGACTCACAAGTGGCTGTGCTGCTTAGTGAAGCACACTTCTGTATGCTGTGCTGTACTCTGCTGTATAGGCTGTGTCCAGACTCACAAGTGGCTGTGCTGCTTAGTCACTGGGCATAAGGGGTGCACGATGCTGTATGCTGTGCTGTACTATGCTGTATAGGCTGTGTACAGACTCACAAGTGGCTGTGCTGCGTAGTCAATGTGTATAGGGGGTGCATGCTGCTGTATGCCATGCTGTACTCTGCTGTATAGGCTGCGTCCAGACTCACGTCCCAAATGGCTGTGCTGCTTAGTCAATGTGTAATGTGTATAGGGGTGCACGCTTCTCTATGCTGTGCTGTACTCTGCTGTATAGACTGTGGGCCTGATTCAGACCCGTTCGCTATATACGTGCACTCACAAGTGGTCCGATGTTCTGTGTACGCGCATGCACATGCTTCATTCTGCATGTGCGCGAACTACTCACTGCGATCGCATACTGCTCGCTCGCCCTGCAAAGAAAGCCCAGTGTAATGAGTGACAGAAGAGGCCGTTTGTGGGTGGTAACAGGGGCAGGACACTAATAACGGGGGTTGGAGATGCGAACGCAGGCATGCCAGAGTGTTTCAACACCATTTTAGAGGCATGCATAATTAACAGGCAGCGTCATAGTACGCGTCACTTGCCTTTTTTTACACTGATTTCCTTGCAATGCTTGCGGTAGGGTAAAGCTACCTCAAGCACTGCGTTCACATCCAATGGTGCTCGATGTACCAATGTTTTTAATACACTTCCTGGAGATGACGTGGTGCTGGTGGGCGGCTCTGCCTGTGCGATTGGGCGTACGCATACACAATGTGGCCGCTCGCTAAGACATGGTGGGCATGCTTATGCCTTGGCGAGCGATCGCTTCCCATGGCGTCACTTTGACAACTTTGCATACGCATCCAACGAGCGTACGCAGATAGCGAATGGGTCTGAATCAGGCCCAGTGTCCAGTCTCACAAGTCACAAGTGACTGCTAGGTCAATATTTATAGGAGGTGCAAGCTTCTGTAAGCTACGCTGTACTCTGCTGTTTAGGCTGTGGGCCTGATTAATCACAAATTGCAACTGTAACAGCATACACAGATCGCTCGATATAGTGCGTACCGCACATGCATCACAGTGCGCATGCATGAGTTAGCATTGCGATAATTCTGTGATCACTCATGCAGATAGAAAGCCATCGCAGTGTGAGTGATGGGAGGTCAGCATTTGGGGGTGGTGACATGGGAGTGGTCGGAGAAATGCAGGTGCGTCAGTCAGTTTGAGCCCCATTGCAACTCCTTACATAAATTAGCCACTGCATTGGCAGATGCAGGTTGAGAACTCACTGCATGTGACGAGGTTAGCAATTTCTGAGTAAGGTCAGACCTGTAAATGTACGTGAGGGGCCGATGTTACTTTATGTTCCTGATGTATATGCAGGACTGCAAGGTATTACGCATGTGAGATAGCGGTAGTGGGCATCAGGGCTGTAACTAGGGGTGTGTGAGTGGTGCGGCCACACAGAGAGCACCGCCGCTCACCCACAGCTCCTGCATCTGACTAGCAGGATGCCTATAATGGCACCCTGCTGCCAGAATTTCTGCAGCAGTGCCGGCTGGAGCGTCCTTAGGATGCTCCATACAGTCAAAAAGCTGCCCTTACAGCCCCCCCGGGCATTGCTGTAACCACGCCCCCTCCACATGATGTCATACTGAAAGGGCATGGTCCGCACTGGGCACCGCGTGCGCTAGCTACGGCACTGGTGGGCGTCACTATGCTGGCTGCGCAAAAGCTTTGCTTTTGCAATTATTAGCTTATTTTCGCTGCAGACCTGTGTGCGTAATCACAGCTGCAATCACAATAACGATCAGTAGTGAATCAGGCCCTGTGTCCAGACTCACAAGTCACAAGTGGCTGTGCTGCTTAGTCAATGTGTATAGGGGGTGCACGCTGCTGTATGCTGTACTGTACTCAGTTGTATAGACTATGTCCAGACTCACAAGTCACAAGTGGTTGTGCTGCTTAGTCAATGTGTATAGGGGGTGCACGCTGCTGTATGCTGTACTGTACTCAGTTGTATAGACTATGTCCAGACTCACAAGTCACAAGTGGTTGTGCTGCTTAGTCAATGTGTATAGGAGGTGCAAGCTTCTGTAAGCTGTGCTGTATAGGCTGTGGGCCTGATTCATCACGGATTGCAAATGCAACAGCGTACGCAGATCGCTCAATAGTGCGTACTGCGCATGCATCACAGTTTGCGTGCGTGAGTTAGCATTGCGATTGCTCTACGAATACTTATGCAGAAAGAAAGCCATCGCAGTGTGAGTGATGGGAGGTTAGCGTTGCAATCATTAGTATATTTTCGCTGCAGACCTGTGTGCGTAATCACAGCTGCAATCACAATAACGATCAGTAGTGATTCAGGCCCTGTGTCCAGACTCACAAGTCACAGGTGGCTGTGCTGCTTAGTCAAAGTGTATAGGGGTGCACGCTGCTGTATTCTGTGCTGTGCTCTGCTGTATTGGCTGTGTTGTGTCCATCAGTAAACCATTCACGTGCATATATAAGCCCTATGACTCCACACCATGCAGTTTGAATAGAGCTGAGACATAGAAAAATTTAATTAAATAATTGTATTGTTTGTACTGTTTGGTGCACTTTGTTCAGGTGCATATATAAGCCCTATGGCTCCAGTCCACACAGGAATAGAGCTGAGCCATCAAAAAATAAATTAAATAATTGTATTGTTTGTATTGTGGCTCCAGACAACGCAGGAATAGAGCTGCGCCATCAAAAAAATAAATTAAATAATTGTTTGTACTGTTTGGTGCACTTTGTTCATTATTATTATTATTATTATTATTATTATTATTATTATTATTATTATTATTATTATTATCATTTATTTATATGGCACCATAAGTGTTCCGCAGCGCCTTACAAAGTACATAAACCAATAGGTTGAACAGAGACTTACAGTACAACACAGGATGAGGACAAGGATAATATACATTGCTACATTAGCGATCATAACACCCAGATAAGCAACAGAGCATAAGCAACCAAGTGTTAGGTGCTGTAGTGGGGCGTAAGAAGTAGATGAAAGTAAAGTGAGGGGAAGCACAAGAGGGTAGAGGGCCCTGCTCGTAAGAGCTTACATTCTAAAGGGGAGGGGCAGACAAATAGGCGTGTTTCTTTGCATTCAGTCCACACAAGAATAGAGCTGTGACATAACAAAATAAATTAAATAATTGTACTGTGTGGTGCGCTTTGTTCATGTGCATATATAAGGAAAGTCCTGTGGCTCCAGTCCTCTCAGGAGCTGCACCATCAAAAAATATATATTAAATAATTGTATTTTGTACTGTTTGGTGCGCTTTGTTCAGGTGCACATATATAAGCCCTTTGGCTCCAGTCCACGCAGGAATAGAGCTGTGACATTAAAAAAATTAAATAATTGTAGAGTTTGTACTGTTTGGTGCGCTTTGTTTTGTTCACGTGCATGTATACGCCCTTTGGCTGCAGTCCATGCAGGAATAGAGCTGTTGTCACGCTTCGCGTCATGGAGTCCCCTACGGAGGGGCTGAAAGTTGTGGTCCCGGGTTAAAGAAGGAATCAGGGGTGAGGGGCCTGGATGTTCATTCTTCCCATCCCACCTGACCAAGGGTGCGGAGTCTAACCTGCCGGGAGGGGTTCACAGGTGACCCCTCCAAGTGGGATACGGGTTTCAGCTGCGCCCGGCAGGCATGTCGCGGCCCCTTAGTCAGGGATCCGATGTGAGTGTGAGAAAGACACACTGCTATGGCCCACTGGTAGTAAAACTCTGTACCAGTAGTACAAAGTAAACACAATGGAAATACTTCCTGAAGTGTTACTGTGGGAGACCAGAGAAAAGGAATCCACTGAGGAGTAGGTTGTGTAGCTAACACTGGAGGTGAGTGAGGATATGCTGCTGACACGAGGAGAATGAGGATCCGTACTTGTACACTACTATGCGTACCGAGTACACAGCGTGCGAAACCAGACACACCAGAGAGTGGTTCAGTGTTTGTACACAATCATGCATACAGAATACCCAGCGTGCGAATCCAGACACACCGGAGAGTGGTTCAGTGTTTGTACACAATCGTGCGTACAGAATACACAGCGTGCCAATCCAGACACACCGGAGAGTGGTTCAGTGTTTGTACACAATCATGCATACAGAATACACAGCGTGCCAATCCAGACACACCAGAGAGTGGTTCAGTGTTTGTACACAATCGTGCGTACAGAATACACAGCGTGCCAATCCAGACACACCGGAGAGTGATTCAGTGTTTGTACACAATCATGCATACAGAATATACAGCGTGCCAATCCAGACACACCGGAGAGTGGTTCAGTGTTTGTACACAATCGTGTGTACAGAATACACAGCGTGCGAATCCAGACACACTGGAGAGTGGTTCAGTGTTTGTACACAATCGAGCGTACAGAATACACAGCGTGTAAATCCAGACACACCGGAGAGTGGTTCAGTGTTTGTACACAATTGTGCGTACAAAATACACAGCATGTATGCACCAGTAGAGACGACGTTCCAAGAACAGACTGGAATCCGAGTGCAGGGTAAGTGCTGTAACTAGCCACTAGGGCTCAGTACTAGGTTATGTACTGAGTACACTCTGGGGTTCTTGTCACAGGGCAAGCACCAGAGTAGTGCTCTGGGAATCTGTACTGAGAGATGTACAGAGAACAGACTGAAATCCGAGTGCAGGGTGAACACTGTAAATAATCTCTAGGGCTCAGTACATAGGGGAAGTACTGAGTACACACTGGAAAAAACGCTGGGAAGAGTTTCTGGAAGATTGTGTGTGAAGCCTGGAACGAAGCAAGCAGCAACCATCTAGGAAATATCCAAGTTGATCAGGCAACTTCCTGTTACCTGGAGTCCTGTTTATACCTCCAGGTAGCAATCCATTGGATGAGCAAGTCAACTGAGAACTGACACAGCTACCACTGGATAAGGATCTATCAGGTGATTCAGCCAAGATGGCTGCGTCCATGACCACAGCTGCAGAAACTCTGATATGGATAATTGCGTGGAAGTCACCTGGACTCCAGGGAGAATACTCAGTAAGTCACCTACTGCTGCACCTGATGTCTCACTGCTCTCGCTAGTGAGGGGAAGCCAGCACTGCGGTAATAAGTAACAGCTGATCCCAGGCAGAATCCTGACAGCTGTGACATCAAAAAAATAAATTAAATAATTGTATTGTTTGGTGCGCTTTGTTCACGTGCACATATAAGGCAATCCTTGTTGCTCCAGTCCACGCATGAATAGAGCTGCGCCATCAAACAAATAAATTAAATAATTGTATTGTTAGTACTATTTGGTGTGCTTTATTCATGTGCATATATAGTCCATGCAGTAATTTGCAAATTCAAAAATGGATAACATTCAATTTAGAGAAGAGCAACCAAATACTGTCGCTGCAGCTGCTGCCACCAGTCATGATGACGATGCTAGTCTTTCAACGTCCTCTAATAATGCCGATGCTCAATGGCATAGAGGGTCTAAGTCAGGGCATCTAAAATAAAAAAAACAATATACAGTGCTAAAGAAAAAAACACATCTAAGGGAAAGTGAGGTTCATAAAATTGCCAACATGCCATTCACCACACACAGTGGCAAGGAAAGACTGGGGCCTTATTTTTTATTTAAGGCAGTAGAACAAACTGTGTTCAGAAACAGAAATATCACAAATCCCTATTCAGGATTCCTTAGAAGAATCCCTCAGCGCTCATCCCAGAAGGGAACCAAGAAGACTAGTATTTAAAAAAAAACTACTGACTATGAAACAGTCCTTTGCAAGGGGAAGCAAGTATGACAGCTCTCACCCAGTCATGCAGCGGATCACTGATGCCATCACTACTATGCTAGTATTAGATCTACGTACAATGGGCCTGATTCAGGTTGGATTGCAAGTGCGATCACTGCTGCAATTATGCACGCAGTTTCACTGCGAAGATATGCAAATCCTCTGCAATGACTATGTTGTTGCAGCACAACATAAGGATGCCCACCTTATCATACACAAATCTGTAATTCTTAGCAAGACTGCGAAAACATCAGTAACATTGAGTACAATCGGAGCCTCACGCACACTTACACAAGGTCAGACCTTACCCAGAAATTGCTAACTTTCCAGTACGCAGTGAGCACTCAAGCTGCGTATGCAATCGCAGTGGCTAATTTATGCACGCCCCTGCAACTGCGTTCACTGGCATGCCTACGTTTCTCCAACCAGATCCCCGTCACCTTCCACAAATGGTACTTCCTGTCAATCACTCTGCAATGGGTCTGCGTAGTCACTGCACTCACAGTCCCGATCGCAGTGAGGCATTTGCGCACTATGATGTATACGCATGCGCAGTATGCAACAATTGGCCGTCTGCGTACGATGTTGTAGTTGCGATCCAACATGAATCAGGCCCAGTATCCGCCTTTAATGCAGTGGGTTTCACACAGTTAATTGAGGACCTGTGTCCCCGGTACCAAATTCCATCTCGGTTCCATTTTATCCAAAAAGCCAGGACGCTAAAAAAAAGCTAATTATTGGCCTACTAAATGCCATAACATGACTGTGACAGCCCACTTGGTGGGTGATTCTCCTTTAGTAGCAGCAGCAGTATCTAAGCAGCCCCAGTTCATTCAGAGACAGGCTACTCTGTGTATCACTGACTTCACTAAGAGACATAACACTGACAACCTCTTAGAAAATGTCAGCAAAATGGCTTACTCCACTTGGACACTGCTCAGGATTTGTGACTTCTGACAATGCCACCAATATTGTGAGAGCATTACAGCTGGGTGAATTCCAACATGTCCCATGTTTTGCTCACACAGTCAACTTGGTGGTACAGGGTTAACAGGGGTGTGCAGGAGATGTTGTCTATGACCCGAAAAATTTCGGGACATTTTCGCTATTCAGCCACAGCATGCAGGAGACTGCAGCAGCTGCAAGAACAATTGAATTTGCACTGCCACCAACTGAAGCAAGAGTTGTTAATCAGGTGGAATTCCACCCATTATATACTTCAGCAGATGGATAAACAGCAAAAAGCCATCCACAGCTATACAACAAGCCCTGACATTGGGAGAGGATAGGGGGTGTTCCTTAGTCCAGTGCAGTGGAGAATGCTTTCCATCTTGTGCAAGGTGTGGAAACCCTTTAAAGTAGCCACCTGTGAAGTGAGTTCAGACACTGGCGGCTTGAGTCAGGTGATTAACCTAATTAGGCTTTTGAGAAATCAGCTCGAGAAATTGAAGGAGGAGATTTTGTCAGACTTGTAAAATCAAGTCCTTTGTTCTCTTTGCCAGGATCCAAGGGTTGCCAATATCTTAAAATCAGATCACTACATTTTGGTGACTGCGCTGGATTATATGTTGTGTCTTTCTTTCCAACTGACCCAAATCTTAAGAGATGCAAAGATCTCCTGGTGAGCAATTTGGCAGCTCAAGTGGTACATGACACTATGAAATCTCCTCCAGTTTCTCCATCAGCTGCCAGGAAAAAACTCACCTTTCCTAAAAGACCCAGTGGTGATACAGAGGAGTCAATTTGTGACATCTAGTCAGGTCTAAAAGAATTGCAAAAAATGTATTACATTGCTACTGCGACTGCATCTGATAAGGTCACCATCCAAGGATTGGTGGAGGATTATTATCGTGACACCATACACATACGCATGTCACAGAGTCCCTTTGACTACTGGAAAGACAAAAAGGCAATTTGGAGGCCCTTGTACAGACTGGCTTTGCATTACCAGAGCTTTGCATGACCTAAGCTTTGCATTACCACACCCTCCACTGTGCACTCAGAAAGAGTTTTCAGCACAGCTGGAGCCTTATCAATGATCGGCATAGGAGGCTACCTCCTCAAAATGTGGAAAAGTTGATGTTCATCAAAATGAACTTGAAATTCCATGAAGAAGTCCTTTACCGCCAATTACATAAAAAAATACAGAGATACCTGTAAAGGTGGATTCCAGTGAGGATTAATTAATATTGTGTGGGGATGATATATACACTGGTGAGGGTGAGGAATCGGATAAGGAGAATGACCTCTTCCAGTTCCAACTGTAGAGATGATTCACAATAGTGCTGCCTTATGCCTATTGGTAGCTTGTTTTGTGGGGGCCCAAACAAACCAATCACTTCAGCCACATGTGGCAGTCCCTGTTGCTGAAGTGATTTGTTTGTTAAACTATGCATGTCCTGTTTAATATATACAACATAAGGGTCGGTGGAAGGGCCCAAGGACAATTGCATCTTGCAGGACAATTGCATCTTGCACCTCTTTTCTTTGCATTATGCGCTGTTTGGGGCATTGCTGACTGACATTTTTATAATTTATTAAATGCCATCCTGTCTGCCACTGCTCTTGTGGCTGTTTCATAGATGTCCTATATTTTTTTTAAACAGCCGTGCGTTTACGCCGCTGCTCTGTCACTTACTCTTTTTTGTTTCATACTTTATTTCAACTAAAATCACAAATAGATATACTTGCAAAATACTCTTATGCCTTTTTCAACCTTGATTTGTACATGCCAATCTGGTTGCCTTTTTTCTTAAACTTTTATTCCAATGTGTAACAACAGATGGCCTAGATCATAACAGCCATGTTTGGTCAGATGCAACTCAAGCACCAAATGGAGAAGATATTTTTTGATGGTATCTAGAGATGTTCTCCTCCCTCCCCTCCCAGCCTTTCCATACATAATCCCAGAAGCACGATGATGAGAGATTTAATACCAGACTTTAATAATCCCTTTGCCCCTTCCTGTTCAGAGCTTCTGTTTTGTGTGCTGTCACATTAATAGTTCTTCCACCCGTTCAAGAATCGAAATGGGCAGGTGTGACACCAGCATTTCTCCCGTCGGTAGGAGGGCCCAAGGATAATTCCATCTTGCACCTCTTTTCTTTGCATTATATGCTGATTGGGGCTTTGCTGACTGTCTTTTTGTGTAGATGACAAACATATTGTTATAGTTTATTAACCTGACATCCTGTCTGCCACTGCAGTGCCATCCTCTTTCCTAGATGTGCCATGTTGGTAATTGAACTGCCACAGCCGCTGAAATCTTCTACATGCAGTTGGTGAATGCTAAAAATGTCCAGAAATTTTTATGGCCAAAGACAGTATCTCGTGCATGCCCCTTTCATTTTTATTGGGTGGGAAAAACATGGGACATGTTCACCCAGTTGTAATTATTAATTTCTGCCCTGGTAGTCTAGTGTGAGCTCTCCTTACGGTGGCCCTGTGTGAAATGGTGCTCAAATCACCGTGAGAGGGACTTCTATCAAATCCAATACCCAAGAAGTCCAACGCTGGGATAATGACATTTTGAATCAGAGCCTGGCGGGAAAACCTCCCTTCTCCCTCATATATTTGCTATGGAATCCAAAACTTAAATTAAATTTACTATGAATCAACCTTCCTTTCCCTGCCTTCAACTACATACATACTCCATCTCCCTCAGGCTTCTTCATTAATAAAAACATTTGTTTCCTGATGTGCCATGTTGGAAGTTGAACTTCCAGAGCCGTTAACTCTTCGACATGCAGTTGCTAAATGCCTTAAATGTCCAGAAATGTTTATGACCACAGACTGCATCTCCTGCATGCCCCTTTAATTTGGAAAAAATATTCTGAACAGCCAGGTTGATTTTGTGGGCAAAACATGGGACATGTTGTTCACCAATACTCTCCCTTCCTCCCTCATAAATTTGCTTCGGAATAAAAAAATTACATAAAATTTACCACGAATCAACCCTTCCTTTCCCTGTCTTCAACTACATACATACTCCATCTCCCTCAGGCCTCTTCATTAATGAAAAGATTTGTTTCCTGATGTGCCATGTTGGAAGCTGTGCCACCCACTGCTGCCGCTTAGCTTAGTCAGCCAGCTGGCTTGATGCAACCTTTTGGTCTAAACTGGATAAAAACAATATTGTAAGTTGTGAGGTGGTCAAAACTGACTGGAAATTAGTGGAAATTAATGTTATTGAGGTTAATAATACTATAGGATCAAAAAAAAGGCTCAAATGATGTTATTTTAGCTTTTTTTATAAATCGTTGGAAACAAAACAAAATCAAAACCAGACGACGAATCAGGACCAAAACCAGCAAAAATGGACCGGCGTACATCTCTACTATTAGTATACTGCTGCCATTTGTCAGATTGTAATGAGATCATCTTCCTTAGCAATCTTGCTTGTGGAAAATAAATGTATGCAATTAGAGTGTGTGTACAGCAGTGAAAGTAGGCAGGTACGGAGTACTATTAAGAAATTAGAGGTGGGTATACTGTATCACCTGACCACTTTAGTGCTGTGGCACCGCCATTATCTCCACACTGCACCATGAAGCATGTCATAGTGCTCGATGGCGTGACAGCTACTGGCTGCTGCTAGGGCTGCCGGGAGTGCGACACTGACAACACAATATCATGTCACGCTCCCTGCCCTCGCTGCATGCCCCCAGAGTGGCTATAAATGGGGGGGGGGGTGTTGCATGGACAGACCCCCAGTGCCATATGGCCACACCCCTCCTGATGCATGGTCATTCCCATTTTTGCATACCTATAAAAACATTTTTACTTGTACCACTGGCTATGTACTGATGTTAGTGTGTAATAAACACAATAACAGAAATGTATTTGCAGTGTGTTTATATCAAGTAAGTACATTAAAGATAATTTTACTGTTTTATGTACATTAAAGTGTGTATAGCACTAAGTTGCAAAATAGTCTGCAAAATAGTCTGCCCATACTTCTCATTATTATAGTGCACCTATCATAATTTTCTGATTTAGTTGTGTATCAGAGATTTCAGAAATGTATTTGGATTTTTATGCAAATGAGTTGGGGAGGGGTCAAAAAGGACACTAGTAAAAGTAGAGACTCCCTTTGATTACAGTTTACCCAGGACTGTGCCTTTTTTCAATAAAATAATTGTATTTGTCTAAATATGCATTTCTAATGCACCCAAATGAAAGGACAAAAATAAACAAATACATAAAATATTCCCAGCCATTCCCATCGTCTGCTTACACATGTCCGAGGTGACGGTCTTACCTGTCTGGTCTTTAGACTATTGGCTGGTGAGTGACATTGAGTTTCCCTTTATTTCTTAGATGTACATTTTGATTTATTTTAGCAATATGGGTTTATATGGGCATGTGTTAAGGCACTTCTGCTAAGTGGAGCGTAATGTTTACCATTAAACATAGTGGCCAAGGTTCGATCACTCATGTCTTCCAGGAATGTCCAACAGTTTTGTGTGACAAAGTAGGCTCTGCAGTCTTCTCCTACTTTGGGAAGGTCTCAGTATATGCTCAGTGTCCACCACCTAAAAGTCATTAGAATGGTCCACGCATCACGGAGTATAATCCGGTGCATTATTGAAGATACCTTTCCTTCTGCATGGGCACCACCACCCATGTCTGCCCAATTCTACCCATCAAAAGGGGCACAATGTCTACCCCAGTGGTCAGGGAACAGGGGTAAATTACCCCACATGGGGTAAAAATTAAATTCCTGGGGTAATGGACGGACAGCAGGGCATGCATATGAATCATTCTATAATATAGAATGATTCATATGTATGCCCGGCTGTGCCGCAGGGAGGCTCGTAAGGCCCTGCGGAACACTTGTGGTGCCATATAAATAAATTATAATAATAATAAGCCGGACGCCCGCTGAGATGTTATTACCATCGGGCGCCCGGTTCCTTCCCTGCAGCGCCGCGTTAGCCGGAGGCTGGAGTTCTCCTCTGAACTCCAGCTTCTGCCTCAATCATGACGTCTCTCCCATAGTTCCGAGGAGCAGCCGGGTGGACATGACGGCGGTGGATGCAGGAGCAGGGATTAAGGTAAGTGGTTTTTTTTGTACAAGCGGCACAACAGGGGCATTATATGGGGGCACTACTATATGATTTCCTTCCTTTCAAATCAAGGGGGTAACGTCGGCGTATCTAAATATATTTTGGGGTAAAAGGTAAAAAAGTTCCCTGACCCCTGGTCTACCCTGTTGTCACACTATGGGCCTGACGCTGAGCGCTCGCAAGCGGGTCGATGTTGCCCAAGTGCGCATGCGCACGATGGAGGCGGCTCCATCGTGCGCATGCGCGAGACCCGAATAACCAAGCCGTCGTTATGTGTCTTGCACCAAACGGGGCGTGCTGTCGATGGTGATTGACAGCACGCCGCCTTTGGTGGGGGTGCCGGTGGCGTGGCTGCCCAGATGGAGGCGTTCCCATGGTGATGACTAGTGATGTCAGCGGGAGTGCTTTTGATAGAGCCAAAAGCACTCCAGGGCTTGCGGCAGCGAGACCCTGCTGCAGGGTCTCGTCGCAAGCCCGATGGTCGCGATGGTCTTGACCATCGCGACCATCATTTTGGCCACTCGCTATAGCTGTGGGTGGTCATCCACAGCTATGCGAGCGGCCAGGAGGCCGCTCCAAAAAGGAGCAGGAACGGTCCTGATTCAGAGCGAGCTCTCTGTCAGAGCGTCCGGCTCCGAATCAGGGCCTATATTTGTAAGAAGAAGGTTTAGTCATTATGCCTCTCGTTGGGGTTGAAGTCAGTTCAATTAATTCTTATGGGTTATAAGGGAAAATCTACAGACTTATACCATAATGCCCCTGTAACACACCTGTGTGGGGTTTTCATAGTGCTGGACCAGGCATAGAAAAATTACTTCTATACAGCAATAAGTTGACTTTTTACCTTGTAACCATATCCTTCTCTTTCTATTAGAGAATCCAGCTGAAGACTGTATTGCCACCTGCAGTGAGTACTGTAGATAGAGAGGAGGACATGCATGCAATGCTTCACATTCATTCTTACTATGTATAGGATAGACATAGGGGGTCATTCAGACCCGCTCGCGAGCGCAGGACGCTCGCAAGCGGGTCAATGTTACCCCAATGCGCATGCGCACGACGGAGGGAGCTCCGTCGTGCGCATGCGCGAGACCCGGACAGCGACAGCCAAGCTGTCGCTCCAGGTCTCGCACCAAAGGGGGCGTGCTGTCGATGCTGACTGACAGCACGCCCCCTTTGGTGGGCGTGCCGGGGGCGTGGCTGCCAGACGGAGGCGTTCCCATGGGAACGCCTACCGTCTGGGTCCGGCCCCACTGACATCACTAGTGATGTCAGTGGGAGTGATTTTGGCTCTGATAGAGCCAAAATCACTCCAGGGCTTGCGGTCACCGAGACCCTACCGCAGGGTCTCGTCGCAAGCCCGATGGTCGCGATGGTCTTGACCATCGCGACCATCTTTTTGGCCGCACGCATATGCTGTGGGTGGTCACCCACAGCTATGTGAGCGGCCAGGAGGCCGCTAAATTTTTAGGTAGGAGGGCACTGATTCAGAGCGAGTGCTCTGGTCAGAGCGTCCGGCTCTGAATCAGGCCCATAGTGCGGTATCCAATTAGCCCCGAACATAGTTCAGGAGCTAATGGATAGCTGCAATCAGTGAAAAACAGGGATTATCCCCGTTTTTCAACAATGTTTTTTATCACCCTATCCTATTATTTTGGTCGAAATAATAAGATAATTCTCCTGAAAACACATAGGACCCGCGATAAGCTCACGGACCTATGTGTTTTCTCCATTTAGGTGGTGAAAAAATGGCACTTAGGTCCTGAAAAATATCCACGATAAGTTCCGGCGTCGGGCGGCACTTCAGGGCTAATGGCAAAGCCTCACCATGATCAATTAGCAGTGCTACTTTAGCGCTGCTAATTGGATACCCCCGATAGTCATCTTATGGCATCCACCACAGTGCTAAACATTGCAGCCTGCAGCAGCAGCTATCTGTGGTATAAAATGTATACAGGTCAGACATACATATACCCCAGTAAGTCTTTTTGCTCCAATTTGCTGGTTTAAATCGTTGAATTGAGATTAATTTCAACCAGTTTTCAAGCTCAAAGGGCTTTTTTAGGGAGTGGTAACAGCTTTGTAACTTTCCACAAAGTAGTGATCACCCCTTTATATCATGGTAACAATCTCACTCATAAACAGGAATCCATTAACAGTCTTTTCATCTTCAACTCCCTTACGCTCCTTGGCATCTCCAAACCCTGGCTCTCCCTCTGACACCCCTTCCCTTACAGCTGTCACACTCCCAGATACAGAGATAGACAATGCAGTGACCTACCATCCTACTCACTCCCTACTACACCTTCTGGGTCTTTCCCCATGATTGCTCTCTCTCCTTCTCCTTCCAGATGCACTCCATTCATCTCTATTCAAGTCACCTTCACTTTACACTGTAAGCCCTCCCATGGGAAGGACCCTTTGTCCTCATTGTCTAATCCTAGCACTGTCCCTGCCACCAATGCTCATTTCTTTCCCTGTCTCCTTATTACCCACCGGGGACTCTGATCTTATCTACCCACCCACTAGTGGGCACAGACTCATTGAGTGCTGCTGGCGCCCTACTCCTGCTTCCCCCAGTGCGACCTATAACTAGAGATGTGCGCCGACCCTCATGTTTTGGTTTTGGATCTGGATCTCCCCTGGTTGTAGATCTGGATTGATTTTGCCAAAACCTCACCTCTGTGTTTTGTTTTCGGTTTTGGTTTTGGATCACCTCACAATATTATTTTTTTCATCTAGTTAAGGCCAAAAGGTTGCATCCAGCTAGCTGGCTGACTAAGCTAAGCGACAGCAGTGGGCGGCACTAACATGTGGCAGTTCAGCTTCCAAGTTCCAACACGGATACAGTGTGAGTTGGATACACCAATAGTGCACTTACTGTGACAGCAGTGTTGGCAGTGCGGGGTGCTGGCAGTGTCCTCAATGCGGAAGTATCGGCAGTGTGGTGGTGTCCTGAGTGCATAGTGCCGGTAGTGTCGGCACAGCGGGGGTGCCAGCGGTGTCCTCAGTGCAGGAGTGCTGATAGTGTCAGCTGTGCAGGAATGCCGTCGGTGGGAGTAGCGGTAGTGCGGGGGCGCTGATGGAGTCCTCAATACGTGGGGTAGTAGTGCGGGGGTGCTGGCAGTGTCCTTAGTGCAGGGTGTCAGTGGTGTCGGCAAAGTAGGGGTGCCAGCAGTGTCCTCAGTGCATGTGTGCTGACAGTGTCGGCAGTGCAGGGGTGCCGGTGGTGTCCTCAGTGTTGGAGTGCCGGCAGTTTCGGCAGTTTCGGCAGTGTGGGGGCGCTGACGATGTCCTCAATACGTGGGGTAGCAGTGCAGGAGTGCCGGCAGTGTCCTCAGTGTGGGGGTCCTGATGGTGTCGGCAGTGGGGTTGTCAGCAGCGGGGGATGCTGCCAGTGGGGGTCAGCAGCAGGGAGTTCTGGTGGTGTCAGATAGTGGGGGATGGGTGGGCGGCATCTTCTTTTCCTAACTGTGCCCATATTCAATGGGCTTAACACTGATTGGCTGAGAGCCATGACAGATGGCTCTCTCAGACAATCAGTGTTAAGCCCGCTCAATACAAAACCTCGCGATCCGACAGCGAGAATGCAAGGTTTGCCTCAGGAGAGGAGTCCGGGGAGGGCAGGGAGATCCGAGCTGAATCCCCGAAATTCGGGTGGGTTTGGTTCTCTGAGAACCGAACCTGCTCATCTCTACCTATGACACTTTTTCTGTGTGAGTGATTAGAAAACAATTTCATAATTAATAATCTAATATTGCGATAACTATCTTACTATTGCTATCTAGTTTATAAGCTTATAACTGCTATCTGAGGGGCCTTACAATCCCACCAGTAATGCACCATTTATGTATGAAGATGGCGACTCCAGACTTGCTACAACAGCCCAGGTGACATTGGCTAATTGGCCCCATATCATAGGGTGTTGCCAAAAGTGGCAGAAATGGATCTAATAAAAATGAACAGGATAATTATCAGGTATATTAATAATAATTCACCCTGTATGTGTCCAAGTTTAAGTATTTTTAAGTCCTATTTAAAACTCATAAAATGTAAGTATTATTTCCTTGGACTAAAGAAATATCTCTGTACAACGCTGACATTTTGATAAAATTGTCCCCAGCTTCAAACCTCCCCCTGCCCATATCCATAACTATGTGACCACAATCCAATCCTGGCATGGAACACTCATTTTGGCCACAGAAACTAGACTATTCCACTAAAAGCAGCTCTGTTGGCAGTTATGTCCTTCTGTAATTTGTAAAAATGTAATATGTATTGTGATCTAATTGTGAAAAAGCAATATAAATTTTTCTTGTTTTGTATTGTAATAATTTGTGCAATAAAGATAAATTAAAAAACCCAAAACAATATCACTGTACCTTAAGGTGCCTACACACATAGCGATGTGCTCACGATCCGACATCGTGTACGATTTCCCCTGAACTCTCCCCAGGAGCACCACGGCAGTCGTGGTCACGATTAGGTAAAAAAAGCTGCCAATTTGATTCACGATCCCACGATCGTGAATCGTGTCAGAAGTCCAAATCGTGAGATCGTGCACGATAGATCGTGAGCTTACCAAACAACACACAAGGATCTTCACGATTGGTGGGAAATGTAAATAATGGACGAGCTAGCTAGGGGGTATAAAAAGCAGGCGCCATTTTAACCCTGTGCACATTCTGCTCTGCTACTAGTAAGTAGGGGTGTGCACCGGCCACTTTTCGTGTTTTGTGTTTTGGTTTTGGATCTGGATCTTTCTTCATGTTTTGGATCTGGATTGGTTTTGCCAAAACCACCCTTCGGTGTTTTGGGTTCTGGATTTTGTGTTTTGGATCTGTATTTTTTTTTTAAAAAGCATAAAAACAGCTAAAATCACAGAATGTGTTGATTTTTCTGCTCCTATGCTATTATTAACCTCAAAAACCTTAATTTCCACTCATTTCCAGTCTATTCTGAACACCTCACACCTCACAATAGTGTTTTTATGTCCAAAAGGTTGCACCGAGGTAGATGGATGACTATGCTAAGCGACACGAGTGGGCGGCACAAACACGTGGCCCATCTAGGAGTGACACTGCAGTGGCAGACAGGATGGCAGTTTGAAAAACTAGGCCCCACACAGTACATAATTCAAAGAAAAAAAAGAGGTGCAAGATGGAATTGTCCTTGGGTCCTCCCACCCACCCTTATGTTGTATAAACAGGACATGCACACTTTAACAAACCAATAATTTCAGCGCCAGGGTCTGCCACACGACTGTGGCTGAAATTATTGGTTCGTTTGGGCCCCCACAAAACAAGCTGGCAATTAATCTGTCCCTGCACAAACTGGCTCTACGGAGGCAAGATGTCGTCCTTATCCTTCTCATCCACCGATTCCTCACCCTCTTCAGTGTTGTGTACATCCTCATCCTCACAGAGTATTAACTCGTCCCCTCTGGAATCCACCACCACAGGTCCCTCTGTACGTTCTGGAGGCTGGTCTCCCTGGAAGAGTTGATAATTCATTTTTATGAACATCATCTTCTCCACATTTTGTGGAAGCAACCTCCTACGCCTTTCGCTGACAAGGTTCCCGGCTGCACTAAACACTCTTTCGGAGTACACACTGGAGGGGGGCAACTCAGGTAAAATAGAGCCAGTTTGTACAGGGGCCTCCAACTTGCCTCTTTTTCCTGCCAGTACAGGTACGGACTGTCTGACATGCCTACTTGGATGCTGTCACCGATGTAATCCTCCACCATTCTGTCAATGGTGACAGTATCATATGCAGTGACAGTAGACAGTATGTCAGAAATTGTTGCCAGGTCCTTCAGTCCGGACCAGATGTCCAAACTTGGTCCTGCCTGCCCTGCATCACCGCCAGCGGGTTGCTTAGGATACCTAAGTTTTTTCCTGGCAGCCCCAGTTGTGGGAGAAAATGAAGAAGGAGCTGTTGACGTGTCACGTTCCGCTTCAGCCGACAGTGTTTTCACCAGCAGGTCTTTGCACCTCTGCAGGCTTGTGTCGGCTGGAAAGAGAGACACCACATAGGCTTTAAACCTAGGATCGAGCACAGTGGCCAAAATGTAGTGGTCTGATTTCAACAGATTGACCACCCTGCTTCATCCACAAGTCCCACATGCCGAGCGGAATCGCTCTGTCTTAGCTCCTCCTTCACTTTCTCCAGCTGCTTCTGCAAAAGCCTGATGAGGGGAATGACCTGACTCAAGCTGGCAGTGTCTGAACTGACTTCACGTGTGGCAAGTTCGAAGGGCTGGAGAACCTTGCACAATACGGAAATCATTCTCCACTGTGCTTGAGTCAGGTGCATACCCCCTCCTTTGCCTATGTCATAGGTGGATGTATAGGCTTGAATGGCCTTTTGCTGCTCCTCCATCCTCTGAAGCATATAGAGGGTTGAGTTCCACCACGTCACAACCTCTTGCTTCAGATGATGGTGGGGCAGGTTCAAGAGTGTTTGCTGGCGCTCCAGTCTTCGGCACGCAGTCGCTGAATGGCGAAAGTGGCCAGAAATTTTTCGGGCCACCCAAAGCGTCTCCTGCACGTCCCTGTCGCTTTTCAGAAAATTCTGCACCACCAAGTTTATTGTGTGAGCAAAACATGGGATGTGCTCGAATTTGCCCAGATGTAATGCCCGCACAATATTGGTGGCGTTGTCAGATATCACAAATCCCCAGGAGAGTCTAAGTGGGGTAAGCCACTGGGCGATGATTTCCCTCAGTTTCTCTAAGAGGTTGTCGGCGGTGTGCCTCTTACTGAAACCGGTGATACACAGCGTAGCCTGCCTTGGAACGAGCTGGTGTTTCTGAGATGCTGCTACTGGTGACGCTGCTGCTGTTGCTGCGTAAGGTAAAACATCTACCCAGTGGGCTGTCACAGTCATATAGTCCTTAGTCTGCCCTGTTCCACTTGTCCACATGTCCGTGGTTAAGTGGACATTGGGTACAACGGCATTTTTCAGGACACTGAGGACTCTTTTGTTGACGTTTCTGTACAGTTTCGGTATCGCCTGCCTAGTGAAGTGGAATCTAGACAGGATTTGGAACCGGGGACACACTACCTCCATCAATTGTCTAAATCCCACTGCACTAATGGCGGATACCGGACGCACGTCTAACACCAACATAGCAGTCAAGGCCTCAGTTATACGTTTTGCTTCAGGATGACTGCTGTCGTACTTAAAGGACTGTTGGAGGGTCAATTGTTTAGTAAAAGTAGTGGTGTTCCTACTTCCTCTCTGGGATGATGAACGACTCCCAGCAGCAGCAACAGCAGCAGCGGCAGCAGGAGGCGTAGCAATGCAGGATCCTCCGGAGGAATCCCGGATAGGAGAGTCAGTCATGCCAGTGACATGGCCTGCAGGACTACTTACGATCCTGACTAAGGAGGAAATTGACGAGGAGGGAGTTGACGGTGTGGTTTGCAGGCGCTTGGATACAACAGGACAACGGGATTTAGGTGTCCCTGGACTGCTTACGGTCTTGACAGTAACTTATTATGAACGCGCTGCAGGTGCCGTATAAGGGAGGATGTTCCTAGGTGGTTAACGTCCCTACCCCTACTTATTCCACCTTTACATAAGGTACATATGGCAAGACAGTTGTTGTCCGGATTTGGATAGAAATATTGCCAGACCAAAGAGGTGGAATGTTTGGTCTTCTGCCCAGGCATGACCGTGATGGGCTTTTTCATCCCACGGACAACAACTGTCTCCCCCGGAGCCTGATTTAAACAAACCACATCACCATCAGAATCCTCCTCGCCAACTTCCTCCTCAGCGCCAGCTACACCAGTATCCTCATCCTGTTGTACTTCAACAGTGACATCTTCAATTTGCATATCAGCAAGTGGACTGTGGGTGCTCCTTTCAGCACTTGCAGGGGGCGTGCAAATGGTGGAAAGAGCCACCTCTTCCAGTCCAGTGCTGGGAAGGTCAGGCATCGCAACCACCGCCACACTTGGACTCTCCTTGGGGATTTGTGATATCTTCTTAGAACGCACAGTTCTTTGCTGTGCTTTTGCCAGCTTAACTCGTTTGATTTTTTTAGCGGGAGGAGGGCTTCCATCGTCATGTGAAGCTGAACCACTAGTCATGAACATACTAGTCATACTAGTATGACACACACTAGTCATAGGGAAAGACCTTAGCCGTTCCTTGCCACTCTGTGTCATAAATGGCATATTGGCAAGTTTACGTTTCTCTTCAGATGATTTAAATGTTTTTTTTAAGGTCATTTTCCTGAACTTTGTAATTTGGGATTGTATGTGGCTTCTACTATGACATTGGGCATCGGCCTTGGCAGACGACGTTGATGGCACGTTATCGTCTATGTCATGACTTGTGGGAGCAGCTTCAGCACTAGGAGGAAGTGGTTCTTGATCTTTCTCTATTTTATTTTTATCGGAGAAAGTTTGGTCCTCCATTTATGTTATATCGATTTGATATATACGTGCGGCTAAGGCGCACACAAACACAGAAAATATTTTTTTATTTTTGCCGGAGAGTAGTGCACTTTGTGGGTTACACCACCCTTTAAGAAATGAGCCAGCCGGCCCTTTACTTATGGGACACAGGCGCACGCTTGGCGCTGCTCCTTTGTTGATGCACGTGCGGCTACTGCGCACACAATTCACAAACACAGAAAATATTTTTTTATTTGGTTTGGAGTGTACTTTGGGGGTTACAGCACCCTTTAACGGTCAAGCCAGCCGGCCCTTTACTTATGACACAGGCGCACGCTTGGCACTTCTTTGTTGATGCACGTGCGGCTACTGCGCACACAATTCACAAACACAGAAAATATTTTTTTATTTGGTTTGGAGTGTACTTTGGGGGTTACAGCACCCTTTAATGGTCAAGCCAGCCGGCCCTTTACTTATGACACAGGCGCACGCTTGGCACTACTTTGTTGATGCACGTGCGGCTACTGCGCACACAATTCACAAACACATATTTTTTTAGCACTTGGGGGGAGCACCCCTGATGGACAGAGCACCCCCTGGACAACACTACAGCACCCCTTTAGGACTGGGACACTGCACAGGACTTTGGAGTGGACACAGCCCCTATGGAGAACTGACTGCACAACACAGTCCAGCCAGCCCCTGTGGACTTTGAAGTAGTGGACACAGCCCCTATTAACAACAGCAGCACAGCACAACACAGCCAGCCCCTATGGACTTTGAAGTAGTGGACAACAGCAGCACAGCGCAGCACAGCACAGCACAACACTACTCTGCACTACACTACACTACACTACACAGCCCAGCCAGCCCTAACTCCCACCCTCCCTCTTCACTGTCCACAGCCGAGTGAGAAAATGGCGCCAACGCGGGTACCTTATATAGGATCCAAAACCCGCGAGACCCTGAAGGCGGGATGATGACGTTTTGCCTCGATTTCAGATCCGAGTCAGGCGGGAAAGGTCGAGCCTGACTCGGATCGGCCTCAGATCGGGGGGGCTCGGGGGGGTTTGGATTTCAGAAATCCGAACCCGCTCACCCCTACTAGTAAGGCTAGGTGTTTACCTGCTGAACCCTGTACATTGCTACTGTGCTCTGCTTTGTATTTGGCTTGCCTTTTACAAATTGTGTTCTACCTGCAAGTGTGTGCTACCTGCACTCTATCCTGTTCCTGAATTCTGTGCTGATGGATCCCTATCAGTATAGAGTGTTGGTCGCCCAAGCTGGGGTCAAGGTGATCCAGGAGAGGGCCCAGCAAAGGAGGAGGAGAATGCTGGATGAAGGAGTAGCTGCTGTAAAGGGATACTCGCTCTCACATGTCCCTGCTGGTGGAGATGAAGGAGAACAACCCGGACGACTACCGCAACTACCTACGCATGGATGACGCCACTTTCCAGCAGTTGCTGAGTATGGTGACCCCCACATCCGGAGGCAGGACACAAAGTGGCAGAGGGCAATCCCTGCCGAAGAGAGGCTGGTGGCTATCCTGAGGTACCTGGCTACAGGAAGGTCACTGGTAGAGCTGAAGTTTGGGGCCTCATCTCCCCTCAGTCCTTGGGCATCATCATCCCGGAGCACTTAAAGTGCTGCAGTACCAGTATTGCAAGGTAAGAAAAAAAAAAAACACACTACACATTTGTTTCTTGTGAAAGAAAAAAAGTTTTTATTTTCTTTTGTGTTTTTTTTAACTCTTTATATAACTGTGTTGACAGCCAATAAGGCTGCATTAACAAGACTGTGCCAACAACACTGCACAGTATTAAATAAAAAAAAATTATGTTTTTTTTATATATCAATTTTACATTATGTATATAAAATGTAGAAAACAGAATTATCACCAAATTTTATCAATCCCTATAGGTAGGCTGCTGTATGTTATACGGTGGGTCAGACGCCAGTTTGAACAGGCCAATACACACATGACACAAGTACAGATTGTGGCCCCGGCTTCCATCAATCTGTACTTGCGCCATGTGTGTAGTGACCTTGTCCAATCAGCGTCATTACCACCGTATACCATACAACAGCACCTATTGGGAGTGATAAAATTTGGTGATAGTATAGGCAAGAATAATTTAAAAAAAACAATTAACAGTTCCGAATAAGTGGGCAAATCATCCTCTGCCTCCAGCAGAGCATTATAAATGATCTGGCTTGTGGGTGGGGTACTAACCTCCAACTGGGCTGGGGGGGCCTCACATAGGTGGTTGCGGCAGGTGAATAAATAAGTGGGTCTGTAATGTAAGTTGAGTCATGTAAATTACTATTTAGTGACCTTATTAATAGCTCATACACGAGCCTGTGGAAAATTTTTCTTAGTTGGGTCATCCATTTTACGCATTCTACTGTTGATATGTGCTGTGAAATCATCAATGTCATCCGGCTGTTTTTGAAGAATGCATTCCGCTTGTGACAGAAATATGTCCTCCTGCTCTGTGTACTGCTGCTGCTTTTTCCCGTTTTTGTTTTTTTTCGTTGGGGAGGTGCGGAACATGATGGGGGGGGTTGAATGGTTGTTGGGACTGGGGAAGTAGTTTCCACCTCGCTGTCCTATATCAAACTTAGTTTGGCGTGGAGGACATATGAGGCTCTTGGGTGGGAGTCTATATAGGAAAAAAATGGAGAAAAAATATAATAGTCATGTTTTAACCCATTTTTTACTATGTTTCTAGTTTCCAAAGACTGTGGAGGAGTGGAAGAGCATCGCTGAAGAGTTTGAGCAATGTTGGAATTTCCGTAACTGTGGAGGAGCCATCGATGGAAAACTTATACGCATCAACCCACTTGCCAACACCGGATCATATTACTACAACTATAAAGGCTTCTTCAGCATCTTCCTTATGGCAGTGGTGAATGCCAACTACGAATTTTTGTTTGTGGATGTTGGCAAGAATCGCTGTGATTCGGATGGTGGGTCCTTCAAACAGACGGCATTCTACCAGAGACTCACCAACAAAACCCTCAACTTGCCGTCACTGGACGAGACACAGCACAGTCTAAATTATGTTTTCGTTGCAGACGAGGCTTTTGATTTACATGAACATGTGATGAAGCCATTTGCACAGAGGGTCCTGACCAGAGAGAAGAGGATCTACAACTAACGTCTATCCCGTGCACGACGCATTGTGGAAAATGCATTTGGAATACTCAGCAACCGGTTCTGCATTTTCCACACCACCATAAACCTACGTGTAGACAAGATAGACTGGCTCGTGATGGCTTGCTGTATGCAGCATAACTTTCTGCGAAGAAAAACTACACAATGAGGACCAGTCCCAGCTAGACCAGAAGATGCGGAGGAGATTGCCCAGTTTACATCAGTGTCTGCACCTCCAATTCAAACAACATCAACCGCACATGCCAAAGAAGTGATGGAGGAGTATATGGCCTATTTCAATGGACCAGATGCGGTGCCATGGCCAGAGGATTGTCCGTCAACTAACTAACTACACTGGACATTTGGGATTATTCCAAAAAAAAAAAGGTTTTGGTTTATGAACTATGGCCCTCATTCAGAGCCTTACGCTCTGAGCAGAGCGCACGCTCTGAATGAGGGCCGGGCTCCATTTTCATGGAGCGTCCTCCTGGACGCTCGTATAGCTGTGGGTCACCACCCACAGGCTATACGAGCGTGCTTTGTGATGGCCGCGATGGTCGAGACCATCGCGACCATCGAAATTGCGAGCCGGAGCCTGCGGTTGAGGTTTTCAACTGCAAGCTCCGGAGTGATTTTGGCTCTATCAGAGCCAAAATCACTCCCACTGACATCACTAGTGATGTCAGTGGGCCGGCTTCTGACGGGAGGCGTTCCCGTGGGAACGCCCCCGTCAGGGAGGCACGCCCCCGGCACACCCACCAAAGGGGGCGTGCTGTCAATCAACATTGACAGCACGCCCCCTTTGATCGGACACAACGAGCGAAGGACTTTCCTTCGCTCGTCGCGTCTGACGCATGCGCACGACGGAGCTCCCTCCGTCGTGCGCATGCTCAGTGCATAACATCGACCCACTTGCGAGCGGACAGCCGCTCGCGAGTGGGTCTGAATCAGGCCCTATGTTGCAATTTACCAAAATCTCCTCAGATGGTCCACTCACTTCTGCCGCCTCCTCTTCTCCCTCTCGCTCGGCCATCAGGACAACAGACTGGCGTTGTGGCTACTGATTGCTGATGAAGCTTATCAAGTTATAATACCACAGCATTGGATGATGCACATTGTCGGTGCCCGCTCTGGACCTTTTTGATTCGTCCACTTTTTTATTCTCCTTTATGTACACCGTACGCAAGTTCTGGATTTTCAGGCGAACTGTTCTGAGGGTTGCATCTGCAATAAACTTTTTGTTGTAGTCCAACAACACCTCCAAAGTTGCCAATTTGCGAGACTTATTATGGTATTGTCTACAGCTTATCCGCCATAGACACTCTTTGGACTGTAGGATCTCGAGGAATCCAGTCACAAACTCTCACTCACTATCCGTCGACATTCATAGGAAGAAGAAAAATATGGACATATAAATTTTTAGCTATAATTGTACATTGTTTTTTGATTTTTAATGTTGTTAATGTTAAATGTTTTAATATGTTTTTACAGGATTTTAATATGTTTGTTATGGTATTGTAATATGTTTTTCTTTTACAGGAATGTAATGTTTTTTATTTGTATTGTAATGTTTTCTTTTTTTTACAGGAATGTAATGTGTTTTTATTTGTATTGTAATGTTTTCTTTTTTTACAGGAATGTAATGTGTTTTTATTTTTATTTTAATTTAGTTTTTTTACAGGTTTTTAATATATTTCTGCTGATGTAATAGATTTGTTTATGTTGTTGCAATACATTTGTTTATAATGTTATATTACAACATCATAAACAAATATATTACAGCAACATAAAGGTAACATATTTGATTATGCTGTTGAAATATTTTATGTTGTTGCAATAGAATAGTTTATGTTGTTGTAATGTATTTGTTTATCTTGTTGTAATATATTTATTAGGTGGCCCGTGACATTGGTGGGCTGTGAGTGGGTAGGTGGGTGGCACACATTGGTGGGTAGGTGGGTGGCACAGATTGGTGGGCATGGGAGGATAATCCATGACCCAGCCACCACCCGCCTCATTCCGGCGAGCGGTGGCTGGGTCATGCATTTATAGTTGGGTGGCACACATTGGTGGGTAGGTCGGTGACACACATTGGTGGGCATGGGAGATTAATGCATGACCCAGCCACCGCCAGCTGGAATGAGGCGGGCGGTAGTTGGGTCATGCATTTACAGTTGGGTGGCACACATTGGTGGGTAGGTGGGTGGCACACATTGGTGGGCAGTGGGATTGCATTAATACATTACCAATACTCAAAAAGTGCTGAAATCCAGACTTCAGGTGTGCAGGCTCCCAATCGTGCGTCCTTCTCCTTCTATCCACGATGCTGCACAAGATGGCGAATGGGCGTGTACAGGGTCCTGTCCGTCAAAATACACAACGTATGATGAATCGTGACATAAAAAGTACTCATGATCGGCACCACATCGTGTCCCAGATTGGAAAAGTCTGCCCTATAGCACGGCAGATCTGAAGATGCAATGTACGATGAGCGGGGACGCGCATTGGCATCGTGATCGTGAGCCATATTTTAAATGATTTGTCGTCACGATTCGTCAAAATTGGCCAAATCGGGTAAAATATTGTAATGTGTGTAGGCACTTTTAGAAAATCATCTCAAACAAAAAGTGCATTAAGTGCTAAGTACATAAAATGCAGCCATTGAATACAGACAAATAGGTATTGGAAATGTCCCAAGAACTGGTTTCTTAATTAGCAGTTCTAATTGTGGGTTAAAAGGTGCTGGAATCAGTCAATGTAATGCAGAATGTGTAGTCAGGTCATGCGGTTGAGATCAGAGATAATGTCATTGATAGTCACTAATCCTGGTTATTTCAGTAGACATCTACTGGTCTATTCATGAAAATCTGCGTTAACTTTTTTTTTTTTTTGAGGTGCGAAAAAAAAGGCATGAGCAATTAGTTTTCCCCACGTACACTCCGGTCATTTCGGTTTTGGGATGGTGGCATGCTGACGTCAAGGGGAGTCCAGAGCAGTGGCTGATGGGAGATGGGAGACTGGAGGGGCGGAGCTATCACTCAGGACTTCAAGGTAATGTTGGGTGAGTACTCCTACTTAGCCTTCGCTTATTAGGTAAATGATTACGCCGTTCAGAAACGGAGAATCAATACCGCACCTGTGATGCAAAACATTTACTTATCGTCTGCTTCATGAATCGTGGTCACCATACTACAGTATAACAATATCATTGCCCATATCATATACTGTCACAACTATCAATTTTGGATATAATCTTTTGAACCTATTGTAATGCTAATTGGGGCTGTGTGTAGTGGTCTCAGAACCGAAGCTTGGAGATGATCTCATCTACAAGCGTCGGCTCGGCAACAATGGCGGTGACGTCATCGACCTGGCATCATTGCCGGGTCTGGCCGCCAGTCTGAAATGGGTCTCAGGTAGGTCACATCCGGGATGGACGGGTGCGACTTGCCAATTGTGATCTGAAAGAGGTATAACAGGGTTTAGATTAAAAAATATAGTAGCACAACATTGGATACAAAGCAGCCCTATCAAACTTCAAATATGATTGGTTAATGAGTTTTTTATTCTCAGAAATTTGGGTTCTCAAAATGCAGTAAAGCACCATATAGTAGAGAGTGTAAACTACAATTCACAAGTAGTCAACTGAATATATAAGTTTTGAGTGAGTATGGAATTGGATCGGTGCCACATCCATCTAATCAGGTTGCTTTATACTCAGGACGGACACTCTCAGGTTGGCCCAAATACACTGTGGAAGGGTCATTTCTGCAATTTGGTCACAGATGTGGGTATACATATTGGATATTTACAGCTGTTCAGAGGGCTATTCAGTGTAGTGATTAGATGAGAGCACACACAGGCTGACCGCAATCACAGGCTGACTGCAATCATCTAACAATGGGAATTAAATATCTATTTGACTGAATAACGCTCTGTACACTGTTATTTAATGGTTCCCTGCAGCAGCAGCAGCACCTAGTGGGTTACAATGCAGAGGCATCAAAGTAATGAAAATATTTCTGGAATATCTACCCAAGCTAAGAGGAAGTCTTTCTATGGGTGCAGTGCCAGAAAACGTACTGGTCTGAGCCACCTTCCCACCACAGTTTATAAAAGAGAAATCAAAAACATAAAAATGGGCATCGGTAAACTGAGCCCTTCAAAGTGTCCGACTCGCTGACTGGAGTATTGGTGGGATCCATTGCCAGACTGTATTAGAGTTGCCCAACCTAAACACTTGCTTCCACGCATACAATTGGCATCACTAATGTTACAATCAGTCATCATTGCCGATTTTAGCCGTGGGTGCAGAGAACGGGGGAAAGTGGAAAGAGGCAGTTACCATCCCTAGAAAGCAGGGTGCAATGATGTGATGGACGTCTTCTCTTTTATTGCTGTATTGAGGTTTGCTCTTTTTTCTTGGCAGTGAGAATCTTTCCTTCCATTTTTTCCTTTTTTCTCTTTCTTTTCTCTTTTTATTAGGGTTACATTTATTGTCTTTTGTTGTTTGTATACTTATTATGTGTTGTTTTTTTTAAATAATGTGAGCCAACACTTACTGTTGTTCTTTTGATTTCATGCATTTGGTATTGTGTATGTTTTTCATTATCTCTGTAGCTTATATGGGGCGGGATGCACCAAACGGAAAATGCGGTGAAACCCCTGTTTACCGCATTTTCCGTATACAGCAATCTCCTGGCTGCCGGGCTACGATGTGGAGGGTAACGCCAGCTTTTGCTGGCGTTACCCTATAGAAGCCTATGGGCTTCTGCCGCATCGTGCTGCTATGAGGGATCCGATCGGGTCCCTCCCAGCATGCCCTGCGGCCGCCGCATCAGTCTGCACATGCGCAGATGGACTCTCGGGTCATAAACCCGGAAGTCCACTGTGCAGGAGAGATCGCAAAGGACAGCTCTTATCGGAAGAGCTGTCCTTTGCTGTACAGATCGCATATGTTAGTGCATATGCGATCTGTACAATTGCGATGTCCGGCGGTGTTAGGCGGTAAGTATTAGTGCATCTCGCCCCTGGTATGTTTAATAATTCTTTGCTGGTTTTTCAATAAACATAAATTACAAAACAAAAACATCAGCCGTTTGCATGGATATCGGCATAGCATGTGACTCTGGATAAGGCCCATAGCCTCTTATTATTACACTGTAAGGTAAAGCACAAGAACTAAATTAGAGAAGGAGAGATCAGAGAGTGTCTTGGGGGTCTATTCATGATGTTAATTATCGGGGTCCAAACTTGCCGCGGATGCCGTAGCAATTCATCATTTTTCTGGCACGGAGATAGCTGATCCATCAGCTGTCCCCGCGAGCGGCTTCACTGTTCCTTTCGGAGCTCTTTACGGAGCAGTGACACTAGTGCGTATGCGTGCCTACAGGTCATGCATGTACACAAGAGACCCGATATCCAACGGAAGGAGCGGGTTGCGAGCCCGGAGCGGGAGCAAACGCCATCTGAAAATATTGACTCAAAAATGTACGCAAACCCAATCCATCTAGGATGGCGTATATACTGGATGTGCAAGACCCATTCTGCGCATGTACAGAGCGGGTCCTGCAAGATCGCTTACCATGTCCCCAAAGCTGCATAATAATTGACATGCAGCGGCCATATAGGGGCAGTAACGGGGGCAATTTTGTAGGCGTGCTGGAGCCGGGGTCTGAGTCTTCCAACCAGATTTCCTGGCCCCAGCTGAGCAGTTCCATTGCCCATTTTGAGTATGTTGAAGCTTACTCAGATGGGCAATGACTGCGGCCGTGGCAACCGATGGTGATCCGAAGCTGCGTCTTCAGACGCAGCACTCGGATCTGCAATGCTGGCATAGGCGTCTTTTGTCATCAGACATCTCCTGCGGCATTAGCATATGTAAGCATCACTGCTGGGTCCAATGATGCAGCAGAGATGCTCACAGCGTCTATCTCTGTATCAGGCCCATAGACACAGGCTTCACCATAAGTAGGGGAAGCAATCGGGAAGCCGACTGCCTATACACCGGCAGCCGAATTCCCGACTGTCTTATCCCGGCAAGGGTGAAATGCCGGGCGTCTAGATGTAGACGCCCGCATTTCCCCGACGCCGGGAGACCGGCGCCCGGCATCACGATCGTAGTGATGCCGGGCGCCGCGAGCGGACAGCCGCGCGGGGGGAGGGTTAGGTTTAGGGCTCCTGGGGGGGACTTAGGGTTAGGCACCCCCCCGGGAGGGTTAGGGTTAGGCTAGGGGGAGGGAGGGTTAGGGTTAGGCACCCCCCCGGGGGACTTAGGTTTAGGCAGCGGGGAAGGGGGTGGTTAGGGTTAGGCACTTAGAGGCGGGATTAGGGTTAGCCACTTGGGGGGGAAGTTAGGGTTAGGCACCCCTAAGGAGGGTTAGGGTTAGGGGGGTTAGGTTAGTGGATACTTTCCTATCCACGATCGGGATTTCCAGCACTGTCGGGCTTCCGCTGCGTCGCACTCTGCTCCTGTCGGGCTGCCGCTGACGGGAATCGAACCATGCGGTCGGCGGTATATCATACCCATTCCATAAGTAGCACCTTAGTGGATTTACTTTGTTATATTTCCATGATGGGTATTGTAGTGCTCCAAGGTCCACCTGCATGTGACCTGTTTAGATACTCAGCCGCTGTAGCAACGTGTCCCTGTAAGCTGTTTTAGGAGGTTTGTAAATATGAACTTCTGATATATGTTTTTATATTTGCAGCCAGACTTCTATACATACTGTCAGTCAGCAGCTGTTTTTCTAATGTTGTTTTTATGATGCTGACTAGGACGGCGATGACTGCGTTCCACTCAGAATCAGGCCCTAAGTGTAATGTCCAGGTCTGAGAGCCGCCCATGTGGCCCCTGAAGTTGCCTATCACTGATCGATAATCTAACAGGTGTGCTGCCAGCTGCCTAACTGACATGTACTAAATAACTGGATTTCACTTTATATAGAATGCTAGATACATCTTTATTATAAAGCACAGACTAGTTCTTGTAATCCTTCTTGGTTACTATATTCTTTTCTAGACAACCATTTTCTATTTAATGTCAATCTTCTTGTCATTCCAGACACAGTTTTATCTTTATATATTGATTAATGTTTGTATAACCAGCTATCTGTATGGGATCCATACGATTGGATGACACTGACAGTCACGATGTCGACAATTGTTATAGGGACACTGAAATGCCGGCTCCGTTATAGAGACACACTTGGAATTCTGCAAACCATATTTTAAAGGGGACGGGATTGTAAATGTAATTAATGCTGGTAGCATGCTTAAACATATAATGCCATTTAAAGTGGTTAGCTGCAAGTGTGTGGAGATAATGGCAACAGCATTTCAGTGTCCCCATAGAGATTGTCAACATCATGACCATCGACAATCCCACTGTATCCTGTCTGGATTGAGTCTATGCAGCACTATTAACAATACACTCATGTACACAGTCCATTCGTTATTTAATGTCTATATGGGTATTTCTGAGGCCTCTCTCTCCCCTGTGCTTCAGGCAGTAGTGTGCAGTGATCTATGCTCCTACAATATGAATTCACAGTGATTTAATTGGTCAGGCAATGTCAGGCATTTTGTGGAAAACCTGACGCTTTGTTTCCAGTAACTTGCTTGCAGGGCTTTTTATAGATCTATTACTGTGTACTGTATATAGTCTTACCTGTTCCAGCTTTGATACTTCTGTTACTATTTATATCAGTACAGAAGTATGTTTGCTCTTAGCCTTTATCAGCAGTTGTATGATTTATACCACTTTCAGACATATAACCCAGGAATGTCCCTGCTCAGACCTGGGTTTTTCACCTCAGCAAAAACCCAGATTTTTGGTCAAGACCCCCTTTCACACTACACCTGAGACCCTTGAAATTTCCAGGTCGACAACTTTGATACATAAGCAGGGTTTTCAGTGTTCTACAGTTTTTTCACTTTGCTGGCCCACAATAGGTGAGGTTATGCTGTAAATATAATAAAATAGCAAGATATTTGTAGCTCCATGACAATTTTTATTTTATAAAAAAAAAAATCAAAGTTCAACTACATGTGTTAAAGGTTTTCTTCCGTATTTGTCCAATATGAAAAGAGAATGAATAACTCGTGTTCACAGCATATATATATATATATATATATATGTATGTACAACTCATATGTAGTCATATGTAGTTTCCCAAAAATCACCCATGGCTGCTATTAACAAGGCCTTTATTCAAAAAGGCAGGCAAATGACTCAAAAAATATAAAGAAAAGTGCGCACTGCTCTCCATATTTCTCTATGAATTTTGGAATATGCAGCTCATATAATGAGCGGACACACTTAACATAACACACCAAAAATAAATAAATAAGTATATATATATAAATATATATATATATATATATATATGTGTGTATTTATATATATATTACAATTTCAATAGCAGCCATTTCTAACATATGGTGTACATATAGTAAACCAAAGAAAATGTATGCGCACACTGCACTTAAATATTTAGCTAAACAATAAACTCTGGATTATTACTTGGAGAGTAGGTTGTTGTGGAGTAGTAGTAGCCAATAAACATACAAATAGTTGCCCAGACTGGCCTTTCCTACTTCTACTCTGTGAAAATGCTGGTGGAGACTGTGTTTGTCGGGCATAGTGGGATGTAGGCCCAAATGAAGTGAGAGACTGACTCTGCTTATTGGTCCCGATCTGAGTGCGATCACACTCTGCAAGGTTACAGCGTGTCACAGTCTGCCGGCAGACACGTGATTACTTGACAACTCACCAGGTAATGGAGCCACGACCCCGTCATATAAACCACATGAGCCGGAAAGTTGAACGGCCAGCGGGAAGATGCCCAGTGGGAGGTGGTCGAATCGGGACCAATCTTAACAGAGTACAGATATACGGGGTGAGTAAGCACGCTAGGAGGCGCATCTCCCCGCTATACTTTGACATTTATTTACCTATATGAGTGAGCATATACCCCTTGCTGAAGGATATTTGGGAAGTGACCAATTGGGAACATTGACATTCCAACAGAGACTTTTCATTATCATAACTGCGGACTAGTTATAAGTGTCTATCTGTTTGCAAGCAATGGCGTACCTACCATAGGTGTAGTGGGTGCAGCTGCTATGGGACCCGGCCTCGGTCCGCGCACCCCCACCCTCCGCGTGGCCGCCTCCTCCCAGCATCAATCAGTGATGACTGAGGAGATGATGACTGAGGACTGAGGAGATGGAGCCGACCGGGAGAGGAAGTGTTCCTGCTCTGTGCAGCAAGACCATGGAGCAGGGGTATGCAGTCGGGAAGCCGGCGGACCTAATCCTGACAGCCGGCTTCCCGACTGTCATATCCCGGCAAGGGTCTCAAGACAGGCATTGATATGCCGACGCCTGTCATTAGACATATACCACGAGCCCGACGCACGGCATCCCGATCGAAGGTACGCCGAGCGCGGATAGCCACGGAGAGGGGGAGGGTTAGGTTTAGGGTTCCCGGGGGGGACTTAGGGTTAGGCACCCCCCGGGAGGTTAGGTTTAGGCTAGAGGAAGGGGGGGTCAGGGTTAGGCACCCCCAGGGGGAGGTTAGGATTAGGCACCCCCCCTGGGGGACTTAGGTTTAGGCAGCGGGTAAGGGGGGGTTAGGTTTAGGCACTTAGAGGGGGGATTAGGGTTAGGTACTGGGGGGGAGGTTAGGGTTAGGCACCCCAAAGGGCGGATTAGGGTTAGGGGGTAGACTTAGGTTAGCTAATACTTACCCGAGGATGATCGGGATTTCCACTGCTGCCGGGATGCTGGTGTCGGGATTCCGCATGTCAGGCGGTAAATCATACCGATTCCGGAGCTGGCAAGTCTACTGTCAAGGAGAGGGGAGTGAGGAGGGTGTGGTGGGGCATGGACCTAGGGGGGCTCGTGATTTTGTTACGTGGGCCCCCTTGGTCCAGTTACGCCCCTGATAGAGGCCGATGCTTATTGGGTGTGGCCAGTGGTCAACCAGTAGAGAGGACATGGGGGCTGATTCAAAGTTGTATGCTATTCTGATGTTTATAGAGTTGAGTTATTATCAGTATACCGCACCTGCACACAAGAAGCACAGCGCATGCATCAAGGTACTTTACCATAGTAGTTAGCAGTGGCAATTTAGTCACAGTATGATTGACAGTCAGGTAGCATTTGGGGCAGGTAATGGGGAGTGGCAGTAAAAAACGCAGGTGTGTCATGACCGTTTTGGGAGCGTATCACTGCTTGCAACTGCAATCTGCAAGAAATATGGCACCAGTGTCTCAGTCCCCATGTCCATTCTGCAGGACCATAGACTCACTGAGGACAGTTTTTACACTGAAGCATATCTAGTTCAGTCCCATGTTTGACCAGGGTCACAAACCCGGACACACAACCCAGGCTGATCGTTTCACACCAAACCAGGACCCAGGTTGCGCTGGCAATATCCAGGGTCAGAGGTTTAGGGCGGTATCCAATTAGCCCTTGATCCCCTTTTTTCGTCGATCATCCCCGTTTTCGCCGATGTTTTTTTTTTACCCTATCATATTATTTAGAATTAAATAATATGATATATCTCACGAAAATACATAGGATCCGGGATAAGCTCACAGACCTATGTGTTTTCGCCTTTTTTGGGGTGAAAAAATGGCACTTATTGTGAATTATTTTTCGGGACACATCAGGTCCTGAAAAATATCCACGATAAGTGCCGGCGTTGGGCGGTACTTTGGGGCTAATAGGATAGCCCCGCTGAGATCAATTAACAGTGCTACTTTAGCGCTGCTAATTGGATACCGCCCTTAGTATGAAAGGGGAATAATTAAACAATGCAGCAAGGAGTTGTGGTTTTCATTTTTAACAACATTTTTGATTGGCTGATTAGATAGCAACTACAAGTGCTTTGCAAAAGTATTCACCCCCTTTGCATTTTTCATGTTTTGTTGCCTCACAACCTGGAATTAAAATGGATTGTTTAAAGGTGTGCATCATTTCATTCACAGAACATGCCTATATTGTGAATCAAACAACGTTTAGGACAACATAACAGAAAACTTCAGCATGCATAACTATTCACCGCCCTAAAGTCAGTACTTTGTCGAGTCACCTTTTGCGGCAATTACAGCTGCAAGTCGCTTTGAATAAGTCTCTATGAGCTTGCCACATCTTGCACCTGGGATTTTTGCCCATTCCGCAAGGCAAAACTGCTCCAGCTCTTTCATGTTGGATGGTTTCCGCTTATGAACAGCAATCTTCAAGTCTGACCACAGATTCTCAATTGGATTGAGATTTGGGCTTTGACTAGGCCATTCCAAAACATTTAAATGTTTCCCCTTAAACCACTGGAGTGTTGCTTTAGCAGTATGCTTCGGGCCATTGTCCTGCTGGAAGGTGAACCTCCGTCCCAGTCTCAAATCACAGGCAAACTGAAACAGGTTTTGCTCAAGAATATCTCTGTATTTAGCACCATCCATCTTTCCATTGACTTGAATCAGTTTCCAAGTCCCTGCTGATGAAAAACATCCCCACAGCTTGATGCTGCCACCACCATGTTTCACTGTGGGGATGGTGTTCTTGGGGTGATGGGAGGTGTTGGGTTTGGGCCAGGCATAGCGTTTTCCTTGGTGGCCGAAAAGTTAAATTTTAGTCTCATCTGGCCAGAGCACCTTCCTCCATACATTTGGGGAGTCGCCCACATGCCTTTTGGCCAACTCAAATCGTGTCTTCTTATTTTATCACTAAGTAATGGCTTTTTTCTGCCCACTCTTCCTTAAAGCCCAGCTCTATGGAGAGTACGGCTTATTGTAGTCACATGAACAGATAGACCAGTCTCTGCTGTGGAACTTTGCAGCTCCTTCAGGGTTACCTTTGGTCTCTGTGCTGCCTCTCTGATTAATGCCTTCCTTGCCCGGATCTGTGAGTTTTGGTGGGCGTCCCTCTCTTGGCAGGTTTGTTGTGAATTGTACTTCTCAACAACTTTGTCCCTGACTTGTTTGGTGATCTCCTTGCTCTTCATGGTGTGATGCCTCTTGCTTAGTGGTGTTGCAGCCTCTGGGGCCTTTCAGAAAAGGTGTGTTTATACTGACAGATCATGTAACACTTAGATTTTACACAGATGGACTTCATTTCACTAATTATGTGACTTCTGAAGGTAATTGGTTGCACCAGAACTTTTGAGGGGCTTCATAGCAAAGGGGGTGACTACATATGCACATGCCAATTTTCAGAATTTTATTTATAAAGATTCTTTTTTATATATATTTTTTTCTCATTTCACTTCACCAAATTAGACTATTTTGTGCAGATCCATCACATAAAATTCAGATTAAAAAATAAATAAATTACCGGTTGTAATGTAACAAAAAAAGGTAAAAAGCCAAGAGGGTGAATACTTTTGCAAGGCACTGTATATCCAAAAACTTGGCTATACCAAGATTTTACCAGATGAAGCACAGAGAATGTACATATTGTTTCACTAATACTCACTGAGGGGCTGAGACAAAGTTGGAAGTAAAACTAACATATATTATTCAAGTACAAATCTACACTGCTGCATTTGTGTGGGTTCATTTTCTATGCATGCACGGTGCAAATTAAAGTAAGATACACTACGCAAATAGGTGTACGTTCAACTCCACATCAGCCCTCATGCACAGTTCTTGACATATAATAATGTTACAAACTGCTCTTTAAAATGCTCCGTTATATAAAAATATCTGCATCAAAATTCTAGAGCATGAGTTTCAGGACAGCTGCCAGCGTCAACTGGAGACTTCATAGGACAAAGGGAATCTGGAAATCTTCATTTGTTTGGGATGGGGGGAGGGGGGGGTTAGAGGTGGGGATGGACAGCTAATCTCAATAGCAAACCCTCAACACATTACTAATGACTTATAATGTGACTGTGACAGAGGATGTTATTGAAATAGCAGCAGCTATTACTTATAAGGAAATCCTGGTAATGCTCATAAATCTTCCTACAGTTAAAGGCGTCCATGTGATACTAGTGACGACTTTTCCTAGTAAATCTTTTGCTCATGTTGCCAACCTTATTTCTTCTCACTTGACATCTATATAAATCACTTTATATCCACATTATAGCGAAACTGTTGCCAGAATGTAGAACACTGTTTAAATGACTGTATAAGAATTTGTGCAGTTAAAGGAAAGGAACTTCTGTAAATAGTATAGAGAGTGGAAAATGAAAACCCCAATATAAAGTCACTTAGTTGTGCGTTGGGCCACTATGTGGTGTTCTTCCTACTAGAAGTTCCACAGAAGCCTGGCTGATGTTGGTGCAAACGCTGCCTCGGGTGCCAATTAAGTATATCCCATTAATATATAACTAGAAATTTATGAAACAAGTCTGGGCGCAAACACAGCAGCTGCCCAATCTATTCCTAGACCTGCCCAAACAGGATGAACATAAAGGAGAAATTGAAGGTGCTTTGTGTAAATAATAAACAATACACATAGCGCTATTTTTCAGCAGAAAACTCAGGGCCTGATTCAGACCCGCTCGCAAGAGCATAGCGCTCGCAAGCAGGTCGATGGTATGCCAATGCGCACGACTGCGCATGCGTGAGCCCCAGAGCGGCCAACCCACTGCCGTGTGTAACCCAGAGCTATGTGAGCGGCCAAGAGGCCGCAACTAAAAAAACAAGTGCCCGCCCTGATTCAGAGCGAGCGCTCACTTTTTGCGAGCGCCTCTGAATCAGGGCCTCACTTCCTGAACCTCTCATAAACTGTGCTGCAATGTGCTGGGGCAAAATGTATTTTCCAGAAGATAAGTTTTATTTAAAAGTTCCTTTTATGTGTCTTTTTTTCTAAATACTATATATATTGTGACACAGTCAGATTAGGGGTCCCTCTCCTGGGTAGAGGACTCCTTCCTTACACACACACAGCAGCCGGGAAACAGTACGCCAGACTGGATTCGAGTACAAGCTGGTCGGCGCCAGTCTTTATTGTGCAAAACAGAAATAACATAAAGAAAACATAAACATAAATCCTAGCCCTGTCGGGGCACTAACTTCACAGGTAGTTCCCTCACTACCAGAACCTGGCAGGGCCTAATGCCCTCACCAGCAACAAAGGCACAGCACAACACTCACAGTTAGGTTTTCAAGTGTCTCTGAGCAAACTCCCTGTCTGCTCTCCCAGGTGAGACACTCAGCCCTAAACACACTAGGCTTATATTGGCCACTCTCAGGTGGAAACCCTAACAAGCCTGTTACCAGGCTGCGAGAACCAAAACCTGGAGTGGCCGTGGGTGGAACCCTCCCTCTCCTCTCACCCACAACCCCCAGGTCCCAAACCGGCTTTTCAAAAAGCCGAAACTCAAGCCTGCTACACTGCAGACTTTCTCCTGGGGGTTTAAAACACATAAGACAGGAATCTGGGACAAATGTACCTGCCACAGACCACTTTACCAGTGATCCTATCACATATCCCCCCCCCTTTGTTTCGACCTGTGGGGCGGAACAACTGAAGCCCCCAAACAATAAACGCTTGACAACGCATCAGCATTGGCCAGCTGGCTTCCTGGCCTGTGTTCCACTGAAAATTTAAAAGTTTGTAACGCCAAGAACCATCTCGTAATTCTCGCATTACTGTCCTTATTTTCGGACATCCACTTCAAAGGGGCATGGTCAGTGATCAATTTGAACTTTCTTCCAACCAAGTAGTACCTGAGAGCCTCTAATGCCCACTTTATGGCCAACGCCTCCTTCTCCACTGTGGCATAGTTTCTTTCATGTACATTCAACTTTCTGCTAAGATCGAAAATAGGGTGTTCCTCACCCTCCTTGTTCTGGGACAGGACCGCTCCTATACCTAGTTCTGATGCATCGGTTTGTACTATGAATTCCCTTTCAAAATTAGGAGTCATCAGGACTGGTTGGGAACACAACGCTACTTTCAACTCCTGAAAAGCTTTCTCTGCCTCAGGACTTCATTCTACCATGACTTTTTTTTGCCTTTGGTCAGGTCAGTCAGTGGAACTGCCATGGTGGCAAAGTTGGGTATAAACCTCCTGTAGTACCCCGTAATTCCCAAGAAGGCTCTCACCTGCTTCTTATTCAGAGGCCGTGGCCAGTTTTGTATGGCATCAACTTTATTGAGCTGAGGCTTTATCAGGCCTCTGCCAATGGTGTATCCCAGATATTTTACTTCCTCCATGCCTAGACAACACTTTTTTGGGATGGCTGTCAAACCTGCCTTATATATGGAGTCCAACACTGCTTGTGCCCTGGGTAAGTGAGACTGCCAATCAGGACTATGAATGACCACGTCATCCAGATAAGCAGCCGCATACCGTCTATGGGGCCTTAGAATCCTGTCCATCATTCTTTGGAAGGTAACAGGTGCCCCATGTAGCCTGAAGGGCAACATCTTGTACTGAAACAAGCCCTCTGGCGCTGAAAAAGCTGTCTTTTGTTTGGCGCTCTCGGTTAACGGTACTTGCCATTACCCTTTGGTTAGGTCAAGAGTGGTTAAATACCTTGCCGTCCCTAGTCTCTCAATCAGTTCATCCACTCTTGGCATCGGGTAGGCATCGAATTTTGAAACACTGTTCAACTTTCGGAAGTCATTGCAGAAACGCACACTCCCATCAGGCTTTGGAATCAACACAATGGGACTTGACCATTCACTATGTGAATCTTCAATAACCCCTAACTCTAGCATATTTTTAATTTCTTTCGACACCGATTCTCTTTGTGCTTCTGGTAACCTATAGGGCTTTAGATTAACTTTAACCCCTGGGTCAGTGATGATGTCATGTTTAATGACCGAGGTTTTCCCAGGTACGTCAGATGACAGCACCCTATTTCTGATCAGAAACTCCTTGACCTCTTGTTGTTGAACCGCCGACAGGGTTTTTGCCACTGTCACTTCGGGAACTAAGGGCCCTGGATTTACTGGAGGGGCTCGGACGGCCGACAGTACCGTTCTATCTTTCCAGGGCTTTAACAGATTTATATGGTATATCTGTTCCGGCTTTCTTTTCCCCGGCTAGTAAACTTTGTAATTGACCTGCCCCACTCTTTCTAAGATTTCAAAGGGCCCTTGCCATTTAGCCAAAAGTTTATTTTCCACAGTGGGAACCAATACTAACACTCTTTCCCCAGGAGCAAAGCTGCGTAACCGAGCATTGCGGTTGTATACCCTCTGCTGTGCCTGTTGAGCCTGTTCCAGGTGCTCTCTCACTATAGGCACTACCGCAGCAATTCTCTCCTGCATTTGAGAAACATACTCAATCACCGTTTTGTAAGGACTAGACTGCCCCTCCCATGTCTCTTTGGCAATGTCTAGTAACCCCCTTGGGTCTCTCCCATACAACAAGTCGAAGGGTGAAAACCCGGTGGAGGACTGGGGAACTTCTCTTATGGCCAACAATAAATACGGTAATAAGTAATCCCAATCCCTACCATCCTTGTCGACCACTTTCCTAAGCATGTGTTTTAACGTCTTATTAAACCTCTCGACCAGCCCATCGGTTTGGGGGTGATAAACCGAAGTTCTTAACTGTTCAATTTTGAACAGGTGGCATAACTCTTTCATGACTTTTGACATAAACTGTGTACCCTGGTCAGTTAGTATCTCCTTGGGTATACCCAGCCTGCTAAAGACATGAACTAGCTCTCTGGCAATGGTCTTGGTTGACGTATTGCGCAACGGGATCGCTTCCGGGTACCTGGTAGCGTAATCCATTATGACCAGAATATACTGGTGTCCCCTGGCAGACTTCATTAAGGGTCCAACCAAATCCATCGCTATTCTTTCAAACGGCACCTCTATAATAGGCAATGGAACTAGTGGACCCTTAAAATGTGGCCTGGGAGTCAGACACCTCTTTATGAAGCCCGGGCCAGAAAAACCTCTGCATTATTCGCTCAGTGGTTTTCTCTACCCCTAGGTGGCCTGCCGTTATATGACCATGGGCCAGATCCAACACTGTTCTTCTGTAGGCTTTGGGAACTATTAGTTGTTCCACAATATCTTCCCCCTTCTTAGTCACCTGATATAACAAATCCTGACACATTGCCATGTGGGGATAGGACAAAGGACTATCAGGGTCTACGGGTTTACCATCAACTACTTTTACATTCTCCCTGGCTTTTACCAAAGTAGGGTCATTCAACTGCTCCACGGCAAAGACCTCTCTTCTGACCTCTAAATCAGGCAGACGATCACCTGGCCCAACAACACTTCCCACCTCAATGGGAGACACATCAGTTGGCGGGCCACCGTCACGCTCCGCATTCTCTAGTTCACCAATCATAGTAGAAAAAGGGAATAACTCTGACTCAGAAGAAACTCCCTCCTCCACTACATCGACAACCTTCTCAAATGGATCGGGGTTGTTCACCTCTGGAACAAAACAGCTTTCCCACAACTTCCAGAAGTGAGCAAAGTCTCTCCCCAATACTGCATCGTACACCAGACCATGCACCAAACCCACAGAAACTATAGCAGAGCCACATGGTGTCTCGATGTTCACCTCGGCAGTAACATAATATCGAGTATCCCCATGTATGCAGGTCACACCAACAGTTTTCCCCTTACGCCTCAAGGGATTCACCAGCTCAGCTTTTATAAGTGTCACCAAGCTACCAGAGTCTAACAGTGCCTCTACTCGGTTGCCATCTACAGTGAGTACACACATGTGCTTATCAGTCTCAGCCTGCCGGTCAGCCGTACAGGCTGTCTGTGCAAAGAAAGACCCTCTGCGGTAGACATGAGCAGTATCACATTGCATAGGTTCAGTTGTAAGTGAACAATTAGCGGCAATATGGCCGAAGCCACCACATCGGAAACACTGAGTCATATTAATGTCTAGTCGTTTACGGGGCAAGAACCTTCCTGGCCTGGCAGGCTTGACTCCAGGTTCTACACCCTCAGTCTTAGGTACATTCCACCGCCCAGCACCCTTCTCCCCTGGAACAGTCCTACCAGTGTCTGTGGGAGTTCGCCGGTGCGCCATCGGGGCTCGGTGGGGCATACTCATCAGCTCCTCAGCCGCCACGTACCTCTCCACCAGCTCGACCAACTGGTCCACGGACTTAGGGTCTGCATGGCTCACCCACTTGCGCAGAGTCGCAGGTAAAGATCGCAGGTACCAGTCCATCACGACCCTTTCCACGATCTGTGGTCCTGTCAGCGTCTCAGGCTGTAGCCATTTTGAGGACAGATGGACAAGGTCATGCATCTGTGAACGTGGAGGCTTGTCCATATGGAACTCCCAGCGGGTTAGGATCTCCTGTTTTAGTTTTTTATAGTCCTTGGCATCAGCCAGGCATAAGTCGAAATAGGCCTTTTGTGGCTCCCCAGACAAAAAAGGTGCCACCAGACTTGCCCACTGCTCCTGGGGCCAACTCTCCCTTTCAGCCGTTCTTTCAAACGCGGTGAGATAGGCCTCCACATCATTGCCCGAAGTCATTTTTTGGAGGAAGTGACTGGCTCGTATGGAGTGGGTGGCGGTGGGAGGACCAGTAGTAACATCTCTGGGCCGGGCGATAAGGTGCTGTACCACCTCTTTTATGGCCTGGCTGTTTTCCGCTAAGGCCCGGCGGGTTTCCTCGATGGCAACCTGTTGTTGCCCCTGGGCTGTCTCCAAGGCTGTCAGTTGCACCCTGGTTGATTCCTGCAGAGCCCTGGTAGATTCCTGCTGAGCTCTGGTAGATTCCTGCTGAGCTGCTGTAGCTTGGAGCAAGGCTTTAATAATGTCCTCCATTTTGTCCTGGGGTGTAGGTTGGAAGCTGAACCTTGCCTCTCTGAGCATGGGCTGACGCCTCCTCTATGGGACTCCAAGGACACAGCGTTATTTCCACACTCACAAATTGGGTGTCTGTCCCTTTAATTTTTAAACGGAAAGTTTTCCTCTTGCTGCAACTTCAGTGTGTGTGGGTGCCCGCATTCTCCACCATATTGTGACACAGTCAGATTAGGGGTCCCTCTCCTGGGTAGAGGACTCCTTCCTTACACAGAAAAAAGACTGAGGTGGGTCATCTAGACATCCTCAGTTATCCTGGCGCTCAATAGAACACTAATGTGTTGTTAAAAATACAGTACTCCTAATTAGGTTGATCAAAAACTGGTGTACACAGCGCTGCAAAACCTATATGTCAGTTGCTGGTCTGACAAAAACTACACCAAGTGAGTAAAAGAAAAGAAAGAGATATTGCGCTGCTGTGAACCATCTAATAAACTTGATTGATTTAAAAAATTGCTTGAGCCTCTCTGATTAATGATTAAATATTTAATAACATACAATAAGAATAAAAATACAATATCTATATGCAGCTTCTATAATAGATTGACATTGATGTCTTGATTGTAACAACTGATGTGACCGTTCAAATAGTTAGCAAAATACAATGTCTCCACTAAATTTCTTGGATCCTTTAGTAGTGAAAAAGTGATACTTGTATGCTCACCACCGCTCTCACATGTACGTTGAAAGTATCTAGTAGACACTCTTAATGAACAGTGCCTGGTTGTGACTTGTAGTGCGCCAGAGCTTGTCGGGATCAAAGTGCAGCACCGCTCCCAAATAGACCTGGATCTTTACTGTTGGCTTGGTACAGTTCACCCGCCCCTGGTGATGTACCAGAGCTCGCCGACAGGTCGTGCGGCTGTGTTGAAATCACTCAGCCTGGCGTGGCAACAGATAATGTGACCGTAAGTGTCTCTTGGTATACTGAGGCGGACGGAGACCTCAGGTGATCGGCGTCCGTCCGATACCTCTGGTAAAGAGCGGTCTCCTTCTTACTCTGCCACAGTGGGTATACGACAGAGGTCCCGTCTGGGCTGACGGCTGCTGCACAGTTCCAATCTAGTCCGGAGCTCGTATATCAGGCTGTAAAAACGTTGTGATCAGCGGTGAAGTGGGCAACACTGGGAGAGTCGTAGGTCACAGCTTGTAGTAGAAAATTAACCCCTTCGACGCGTTTCGCTCCCCTCTTGGAGCTTTTTCCTTCCTTACACACACACAGCAGCCGGGAAACAGTACGCCAGACTGGATTCGAGTACAAGCTGGTCGGCGCCAGTCTTTATTGTGCAAAACAGAAATAACATAAAGAAAACATAAACATAAATCCTAGTCCTGTCGGGGCACTAACTTCACAGGTGGTTCCCTCACTACCAGAACCTGGCAGGGCCTAATGCCCTCACCAGCAACAAAGGCACAGCACAACACTCACAGTTAGGTTTTCAAGTGTCTCTGAGCAAACTCCCTGTCTGCTCTCCCAGGTGAGACACTCAGCCCTAAACACACTAGGCTTATATTGGCCACTCTCAGGTGGAAACCCTAACAAGCCTGTTACCAGGCTGCGAGAACCAAAACCTTTAGTGGCCGTGGGTGGAGCCCTCCCTCTCCTCTCACCCAAAACCCCCAGGTCCCAAACCGGCTTTTCAAAAAGCCGAAACTCAAGCCTGCTACACTGCAGACTTTCTCCTGGGGGTTTAAAACACATAAGACAGGAATCTGGGACAAATGTACCTGCCACAGACCACTTTACCAGTGATCTTATCACAATATATATATATATATATTTATATTTAAAAACAAAACTGTTACCTTTAATCCACGCAACAATAGTATAATAACACTTCAAAATCTCAATTTCCCTAGAAGCTGCTCCTCTTTTCAGAAATCCCCTGTTAGAAAGAATAACATAAAACACAACAACAAATACAAAAAAGGGCACTACTGATAATTTAAGACCTCCTACTTTGATCTTAAGTAATTGACTTTAATTCCTTATAAAAAGTTCTTAATTAGAGATATATACGGGTATCTCACAGGACTTAATTTCTTCTTTACAGCAAAATCTCCATGTAACTTCTTTCAGTGGAAGAAGACCCTCCAGATCTGAGGATAATCTCAATTAGTGCTATTAGAGACTTTAGTGGTATCAGAGAATGTAGACCAATAGAATAATACTTTCATCCATATAATTCTCCTTTTGGGTTTCAGCTGCAAACAAACCCTCGCACCAAAAGACACCCCCAAAAAACAAATCACTATACCAATGGTAATATATGTATATTTATTTGAACATATAAAATTATTTTTATAAAATAATTAAAATATTTTCAGGTATATACCATAATAGTTACTGTGGTGGTTATAGAAATTAAAGCACCATTTGTGGGAATATTACAAATATCTTCCCACCTTACACTTCTGCTAATCACATCAGTGGGAACACAACAAACTGTGCCAAGTGAGTAACCCGCCGCATTTCGTCCTTATAAGGACTTCTTCAGGGGTAACACTAAAATTATGCCGCACCAAGCAAACAAAGAGGATTCTCTGAATAGATTCTTTCTGAAGCTATGCAGGAACTGTGTTCATTATGCTAAAGCCCACATTCAGCAAGAGGAGGAAACAGGGTTGTGTCATGACCATCCACATTGATTGGCAGGTGGGGGAATCTTGGTGTAGGGGTCCTCCACCACGAGGTAGCTGACCCTCTAATAACACTTTCAGACATACAACCCAGGAATTTCCCTGCTCAGACCCAGGTTTTTCTGCTCAGCAAAAACCCAGATTTTTGCTTGAGACCCCCATTCACACTACACCTGAGACCCGGGAAATTCCAGGGTTGGATACTTTCACACTAAACCTGGGTCTGCCCTGGAATTTGGTGTGGATTTAAAGGGGATACCACAATGTTTTTTCTTATTGCAAACCAATAAATGTTTACATTACAATATAAGAAAATTATGAATATAGCCTCTAGAAAGTTGCGGTCTATACAAAGACAACATTTTCTCATAAAAAAAGTTAAGCAAAAAATAATACACACTTAAATTAATTTGCTCCCCAGTCATGTCGTCTGGGTGACTGCAGTTGATGTCATCAGCAGGTACTTGGAACAGCCAATGAGAAGGTTTTATAAAAACCCAGGTCTAAAAACCTGGGTTGGATGCATTCACACTAGAGGTTACCTGGGTTGCACCCCGGAAAAACCTTGGTGTAAAGCAGGGTCATGGACCCGGGACTTCGACCCGGTCATTTCTGTTCACACATAGCAAAAATCCGGGTTGATGCACGTTCACGACCAAAAACCCAGGTTTTTGCTATATGTCTGAAAGGTGTATAAGAGAATAATAATGTATAATTCAAGAACACAATCTTGAACCTGACCCTTAAGGAGATGGTGAGCCCACAGGAATTGGGGCCTACCAGGGATTCCTCCTGTACCTTTGTGGGCTTGTCCGACTCTGTGTAGGTGGTATTCATTGCTGTCGTATTTTTCCTGTCTCTTACATTTCCCTCATTTGTGTTTCTAAATGTGTTTATTTTATGGGTCAATATAAGAATTTAGACAAAATTTGAAAGAATAGTTTTTCCAAGGAACAACATTTTTTTTTTATTTGCCCTGGGCACCAATTAACATTGATTGCAATCCCGACGACAGTCAGAATCCCGGCGCCGGCATCCCGACCACTGGGATGCCGAAGGTAAGTATCGGGGATGGGGGAGAGGGTTAGGTTTAGGGGTTAGGCATTAGGGAGAGGGCTAGGGTTAGGTACTAAGCGGGTAGGGTTAGGTTTAGGGTGCGGAGAGGGAGAGGTAAGATTCAGGCACTAGAGGGGTGGTTAGGGTTAGGCACCAAAGAGGAAGGGTTAGGGGATGGAGAGGTGCAGGGTTAGCATACCAACCCAAAAAGGGTTGGTATGGTAACCCTGTTGGGATTCTGACCGCCAGGATTTTTTGCACAAAGTTCATACTGACAGCACTTAGGCACCAACACTACCACTATGGGACATATTTATTAATTGGATTTTAGAACCGATAATTATAATTTCTTATCACTGCTAAATTTGTGGCAATAAGAAATTACAGATTGCATACATGTATCATTGATCGCAAACAGAGACATGGGCTCTGATAGGAGCATGTCCCTACGATGTGTAGTAAAAGTTAAGTGATCACTAATGCAACAGTTTTTTTGTTCTTGTGCAGGGAGAATTGGGAGGTACCCAAGTCATGCTTCTCTGCAACAATCACCTCTATATAGTAACTGAGGTCTCCCCTGGCAGGCATGTTAGTCATAATTATAGGCAACCAGGACATGCCAGCATTTTCATTCACAGCTCAGGCATGCTGATAGGACTTTTTGCACATAATAACTCTGTGATTTAAGCAGGTGCAAGACAGATGTCAGTCCTTAGCTAATAATCAGAATGATAGACAGGTAGTGTGATGTGCTGATGAATGCTAATTTAGGATGACAGGATCCTGAAGCTGCATATATTTATGTCGGTGTAAGCTGTATATTCTATTAGTATGTCTAGTTTAAGTTTGTTTTGGACTTGGATTTCCAAAATAAATTTAGCACCAATAAAAAGAGGATTAAAAAGCTGGACTCCAGGGCAGTCCCATTCTCAGGCCTAGCTAGGAAGGTGCATCTAGCAACAAGATGTAAAAAGCATCAATTATAGGGATTATCCAAATCGTCTTGCTGCTTCAGAGTCCTTTTCTCATATCATCCAGAAAAGACAGAGGGGCCCATTTATCAAAGTGAATTTGAGGTAAATTCCCCGAAAACACACGTTTTCGGGGGTTTACCTGAAATACTAAGTATCCCCCGGATGTATGAAGGAGGGACTGTAGCAGGTATCTCCGATACCTGCTGCAATCCCTCCATTGGCGCTGGCAGCCTCCTCCCCCATAGGTTTCTATGGGGGATGCGATGCTGCCAAATGTATCAATATCGGGAATGCGAAGCATTCCCGATATTGGCCCTAGCAGCTAACGCTATCTAAAGATAGCGTTAGCCGCTATAGTCTAATGCAACTTACCGCATATTTAGCCAGCGGAGGGATCTCATGGATCCCTCCGCCGGCAGTGAGAGCCGCACAACTGCCCTCCGGAGACATCGCAGGGAAAGTTTCCTTTCGGAGCCTGTCTCCCTGCATGTCCCAGATAAGACATCCGGCAGATAGGATCGCATTTTGCAATGCGTTTAGGGGCGGTACTGCATGCCCTGATCGCATTGCAAAATGCGATCATTAATAAATGGGCCCCAGAGTTTTGATACCCACTAATGCAGTGATAGCATTTTTTTTTCAATCCTATTTAGCAAAGAAGCTCTGCAGAGGCAGCTAAACAATGTTCCGGCAATACTGGCTGGCAGGGATAAGCGGAGTCCTAGGGTAGCCCAGATCTCTTTTGTGCATGTATTACTTGGCATAGGCAGGAACATATGCAATTATCATTATTAGTGCAAATAGAAAGTCCATAGACAACCAGTCTTTTGTGGTGATTATTGTCTTAAAGCCCCACAATGTGCCGCACCTCTCTTTACCCTTTCACAAGGGCAGCATAAGAATTTCTAAGAAAGAAGAACAATCAGGGGGCGCAGATAGTGTAGTATTTTAGAGCATAAAAGGTTTTACTAAACACCATGGCGCGTACATCAGTGAGCCCACTGACAAAGTCCAACGCCGAAAAGCGTTTGGGGAGGTAGCACGGAGGACCGGTCTGTGACGCACTGACATCACCAATTGGGGACAAGCCGGAGGCAAACCTGAACACTAGCCTGAGCCAAACGGAGGACTGTGTTGGAGACACACAGTGACGCCGAGCGCCATCCGGAACGGGCTGTCTGAGCTGTTTGTATATTGCCAATGTGCCTACTTACTTTTAATATGATGTACACGCAATGGTGTTTAGTAAAACCTTTTATGGTCAAATTCTACACTATCTGCACCCCCTGTTTGTTCTTCTTTTATATATATATATATATATATATATATATATATTTATTTATTTAAATGCAAAAAAAAGATAGTGAGAGAGAGATGTTTATTTTTATACTTTAGCGATTAACCCATAGCAGCCCCAGACCTGCACATGTGTAGTGTGGCTTCTGCCCATGCACAGATCTAAGAACATTGGAAAGTACGTAAACATCGGGTATACGTACATCTCTAAATTAGGCCCAATGTCCTTTAATAAGTTCTTACTGATTTGTAGAAAAGTCTGAAATGGAAATTACAGATCAAAGTGCCCAAAGACAGGGGCATTCATTTTCTGAGATTGCTGGCCAAGGATAGGGCAGTGACAGTACTATACTTGCTATTCCCAGAACCTACCCAGACAGATGATATTGCTGCAGCTCCAGATTGTATTGAATTGTGTTTCCGACTCTGACTCTGGTATTACGGAGATAATCTGGAAAAACTGAGATCACCCTTTTTCCATCTGAAAAATCATAAAAACTCTTCAAAACTCTCTGGCAACCAGTTACTGTTTTATATTATTAATGGCTGTGTTCAGCTGAATCTGTGACCTCTATAATTATCATTAAGAAAAAGAAGGCTATAGATTAATTTCATCACAAATAAAACAATGCATTTACAGTGTAATATTCTGAAGGCAGATCAGTAAAGGGGCCTATCCATTACACAACTTTTTGCACGATCCGACCAAAACCAGGAGGTTTTGGTCGCATTGTACAGAAAGTCGTGTAATGGATAGCCGGCAAGGACGCGATGCACGTGCACGCTGGGTCCTTGCCGACCACGACTATCTGCTGAACATGCCCGTCAACCTGACGACGATCGTCAGGTTCGGCATGTTCGGAGATAGGAGGTCGGGTTCCTGCACTGAATGAAGTTCAGTGAACGCTCTTCAGTGTGGGCACCGCACCTCGGCGACCTGAAGGTCTGAACGCTAGTCATTCAGTCTTTCAGGTTGCCTAGTGGATAGGCCCCTTCACACTAACAGCATTTTGTGAAGTCAGCAACTGGCTACGAATTATTATTTACAAGCAGTGACTATGTCATCCTCACTGTGTCCCTATAACCTCACATATATTAAGCGTCCTCATATACAATACTACAAAAACAAATAACTCAATATAAATTAGTCAGATGTAGGAAATGGCTGATAAATTATATTAAGCATAATAAATCTGTGACAACTCTGCCTTATATCATTATAATCCATTTAAGCCCTGTGATGAAGAAACATCTGTTGCTATCATTCCCTGTGCTCATCTACAGTGGTAGATACTGAATGAAATTCTAGACCTGATGTGCTAGAAACACTAAATGTGCTCTTTATGTATCAGTGACGTGTTCAGGCAACAGTTCTGTACTATGCACAGACTAAGCAGCTTCCAATCAGACCTAGCATATGCTGCAGGAGACATAACTGCACTTTGTCCAATGTGTCTTGAATATCTTGGTAATCTATGCAGGGGCGTAACTGGACCTAGGGGGACCCATAGCAAAATTTTCATGGGCTACCCTAGGTCTGTGACCCCCTCCCCCTGCACCCTACTCACTCCCCTCTCCTCGACAGTAGACTTATCTGCTCCGTGGTCGCGCTGCGCAGGGCAGGAACACTTCCTCTCCCGGTCGGCTCCATCTCCTCAGTCCTCACTGATTGATGCTGGGAGGAGGCGACCATGCCTCCTCCCAGTATCAATCAATGAGAAAACAGAAGAGCCCGGAGGCGGAGCTGATCAGGAGGATGCGACCACGGAGGGGGGGGCCACGACCACGGAACAGGTAAGTCGACTAGAGGAGAGGAGAGTGAGGGTAGGGTGTGCGGAGGAGGGGGGTGTCATGGACCGAGGCCTGGCACCATAGGTGCAGGGGGAGGGCCGAGCTCCAGGTCAGTCCAGACCCCATAGCAGCTGCACCCCCTGTACCTACGTTAGTTACGACACTGGCCTCTATCACTGCTTTTCCCCTGTGGGCCCTCTATGCCCAGTCTGTCCAACACTGTGTCTAGGCGGAAATTGATACACTACACCCTGTTCCTTCGTGTGCTCTTCCTACCCTTACTTACACTATCGTCTACTCCCTACTATCAATGGCAACCAACCCTTGGGTTCTGCCACCCTGTTGCCTATTTGAGTATCATGACCGCTGATGCAGCAGTGTTTATACAATGTCCATGTCCTGCAATGTTCTGTACTGTAAGTCACCTTTTTCTTGTTCTGTTCATTCTGTTTCTGTCTATGTACCTTGTAAGGCACTGCCGACCCCTTGTGGTTCTATATAAATAATAATAATAATAATAATAATAATAATACCATTGCCATCATGACCTGTTTATTAAGACTTAGTTATAATGTCATTTTTTGCATTTTACTTAATTGACATCAGCAAATATTAGCATACAGAGCCAAAAACAGGCACAGAAAAGTGTATTGTGAGGGCCCCATTGCAAAATGTGGGTAACGGCAGATGATGCCGCTCCAGCCTCCAGGGCAGGACCGGCCGCACTGCTTGCAATGGTGGTAAAGGATAGTACCGTTGGTAGTATTAAAAGACAAAGGTATTTCCAGGAACAAGGACACATCTTTAAAACTTAGGACTGTACCTGGAAATGAGGGACAGACAGTTGGCAATTATGAAATGACAGATGCAGATCATAGTTGTCTATCCCCCCGCATCCTGTGGGAGACTCCCAGATCACAGTCTACTCTTCTGCTGCCACTGGATTGTAAATCATAAATCATGGATTCTTCACTGCAGGTCAATTAAACCTTCTGAGGGACCACCAAGGAGTTTCTGAGCAAAGACAGTGATTTTCTGCAGTCACTGTGTCTGCTGTTGTTGCTTAGGAGCCTTTGCTGTGAGCCACTTGTTGGTGCCCCATCAGGATGATCACAGTGTCTTCTTATCTCTATGGGGGTATTCAATTCCTGCGGCTAATTGCCACACTGGAGCTATTCAATTAGCAGGGATTACCCACCACGTGAGTCCCTGTAGTCGGACTGAACCTCACAGCTCATGGCGGTGCAAGGTAAAGTCCACGAAAAAAAACACCAAATCGGGCTCGCACGCATGGAAAAACCCATTGATTCTGCAGTTTACGCTGAGTCTTCCGAGTCCCGATTTTTCAGCCCGGGAAAGGTTATTTTATTAATTAGCCTTTCCCCGCACCACAGGGATTTTTGCTGGCAATTATTCATGGGGTAAAACCCACAGTTAATTGAAAACCCCCCTATGTGTATACTGCAGTGAGTCATCTAACCCCTGGTCCCGTTTACAGCATGGGGACTTCCTGGTTTGTCGGCGATTGGATATGATGTCATCTCCAAGCACCAGCAGGCCAGTTCCACTATACCCATATGCAGCGTAAACAGTGCTGACCCGGAAATAACCCAGGTCATCGCCGTGGTCTGGAGGGGTTATGTCTTGTCTTGTGTCTGGCCCAGTTTGGAACCTTGTTCCAAATACCGGGTTAAACCCAGGACATTAGTGTAAAAGGGGTATCAGTCTGTAATTTCTTATCATATGTGATAAACCAATGGTATTTAGGTGAAATATAGGTTCAAAAGTAGTTGAACAATATATTTGTAAATTAGAACATCAAAATAATACTGAGCTCGATAAGAGTGATCTAAAGGTAAGTATATTTTATGTATATGTTTTTTTTTTAACAAGTTTATTTGTAGATTTTACAGAAGTGAAATAATACAACTATACATAATCCAATAAAGAGGTATATGAAATATTCAGATCGACAAAACAATATGATATCATGTTAGCACATATATCAACAATTCAATCTAATTAGAATAGATCATATAGAGCAATACAAAATATTGGAAAATATACATGGAAAGCAGAACTACGAGAGATGAAAAAGAAAAAGAAAGAGAAGGAAAGAAGAGAAAAGAGGGGAAAAATATGTTGAGGGGGATATGGGAGTTAGAGAGGAGACCGAGTCCAGACTTCAACAGATAATAGGTGGATTATGATCATTAAAGTAGAAGGTTCAAAAAGCCTGAGGGTGGGGATCTATGTGGTGTAGTGTTGTTGTAAAGAAACCAGTCACCCCAAACTATAAGAAACTTATGGGAAGTGTTATGGAGGTAAGCTGAAATTTTCTCCATGGCCGCCACATGCCAGATTTTATTTATGAGTTGTTGGCGAGGAGTAGGGTTGATATCTTTCCAGTGCCTTGCAACTAAACATCGAGCTGCATTTAAGATATGTGAAGAAAGCTTGTTAGCATGTGGGTTGAGGCCCTCAAGTGGACAGCCAAGGAGAAAAGACCAGGGAGATTTAGTCAGTGGTATTTTTAGTATTTCCGAGAGGAGGACAGCAACCTCATCCCAAAATTTGGCTATTTTAGGACATGACCACCATATGTGAATGTAGGTGCCTGCCTCACCGCAATCTCTCCAGCAACGATCAGATGCTAGGTGATACATTCTATGCAGGCGGGCAGGCACCAGGTACCATCTGTAGTATATCTTGTAAGCATTTTCCTTTATTAAGGTGGAAATAGAAGATTTGGATACCCTCTCTCGCACCACAGACCACGTGCCCTCATCTGGTGGGCTCCCCAAATCCTTTTCCTATTGAAGTTCATGGCCAGGTGCATCTGATATATTAACAATCAAAAAAAGATTATAGATGACAGATATAATGTCTTTCATAAGAGGATTACGGAGACATAAGACTCATAAGATCTAACAATTGAATTAATGGGAAAAGCGTTAATAAAGTGATGTATTTGAATATAAGTAAAAGTATTAACAGAAGATATATTAAATTTATTCTGTAGGGAATCCAGAGGGGCGCATCCATCCGACTCACAGAGATCAGATACCACCCTGACCCCACCTTTAATCCATGGAGAAAAACGGGCAAGGTTGAAGCCTGGGGAGAATGCTGGGTTCGACCATATAGGGGTAATGGGGGATGGGTAGGTGTTGGTGTTAAAATGTGATTTACAGTAATCCCATATAGAGCATGTAAAGGAGATAACCGGATGTGAGCGAGCAGATTGGGGTCTATCAGGTGAAGCCAAGCCTATGATTGTAGATATGGAGGAAACATTACACAACTTAGTTTCAATTTCCACCCAGCGGGGTATTTGAGATAATGTAAACCATGCTATTGGCTGACTTAAATGGGTAGCATAATAATAAAGGTTAATATCGGGAAATCCATTTCCCCCATTAGTGGTGGGACAACAAAGAGTCAGGAAACCAATGGGGGAAGGTTTGGATTTCCATACGAATTGGACAAACCACCTGTGTATTTGCAATAAAGTTGATTTGGGAACAGCAACAGGAAGAGTCTGGAAAAGGTAGAGTAATCTAGGCATAAGATTCGTCTTGATTGCTGCTATCCTGCCTAACCAGGAAATTATTAGATCATGCCATCGAAGAAGGTCCAGTTTAATTTTTTTAAGCATAGGGGGGAAATTTGCAGAGTATAAAGTGTCGTAACTGTTTGTTATGTAGACTCCTAAACATTTAATTTTAGAGGGGTGCCAGGAGAAGTTATAATTGCGACGCAGGAGATCCAGGGCCCTATGTGTCATATTAAGTGCAAGAGACTCAATTTTAGAAAAGTTGACCTTATAACCCGAAAGTGAGTCGTAGTCAGTCAAAACTTGAAAAAGTTTCGGGAGAGATGTATGATGAGAGGTTAGGGTTAGGAGTACGTCATCAGCAAAAAGAGATATTTTGTATTCAGACTTTCCAAGTGACACACCCCTAATATCCGAGTCAAGGCGTATTTGCAAGGGGTTCAATGACAACGGCAAATATCAAAGGAGACAAAGGGCACCCCTGTTTTGTACCATTAGTTATACGAAAAGGGGACGAGAGAAGACCGTTGACGGAGACCCTAGCTGAAGGGGTAGAGTATAGGGCCAGGATGCCCTGAAGAAAATTACCGCCCAAGCCGAAGGCCCTCAAAGTTTGAAACATGAAGGGCCAAAGGCCTTCTCAGTGTCCAGGGAGAGCACCAGGGCTGGGGTTCGAGTAGAATTGATAGAGTGAATGAGACTAACAACTCGCCTAGTGTTGTCTCTTGCTTGTCTCCCAAGTATAAAGCCAACCTGATCGTTATGGACCAAGTCAGGCAGCACTGAATTCAAGTGGTTGGCAAGTATCTTTGCATAGATCTTGACATCGGTGTTCAACAGCGAGATGGGTCTGTAATGGGCACAATTGGAGTGGTCCTTACCTTGTTTGGGGATACCAATTATCCTGGCCTCAAGGGCCTCTTTGGAGAAAGAACCACCAGACATCACACCATTGAACACCGCGGCAAGATGGGGGGAGAGCAGGGGGGCAAAGGATTTATAGTAGGTAGCTGTAAATCCGTCAGGGCCAGGGGCCTTATTTGCTTTAAGGTTCCCAATCACCTCTGAGATCTCCTGCGTCTCAATTGCAACGTTTAAAGATTCAAGGACTGAAGAGGATAATTTAGGTAAATGACGGCTGGCTATAAAGTTTTGTACTGAGTCCACAGCATTTTATGTATATGTTTAATATAGCAATTTGTAGTGGACTATGGACCTCATTCAGAGTCTCTCGCTAAATGCAATCGCTCGCCCCCAGCGTATGCAAATTTGTCAAAGTGATGCCACGGGAAGCGATCGCGCGCAAAGGCATAAGCACGCCCACCATGTCCTAGCGAGCGGCCAGCGTACGCCCAATCGCACAGGCAGAGCCGCCCACCAGCACACGTCATCTCCAGGAAGTGTATTAAAACATTGTTACATCGAGGACAATCAGAAGCGATCGCAGCGCTTGTGGTTGCCTTACCCTACCGTAAGCACTGCGAGGACTTCAGTGTAAAAACAGGCATGTGACGTGTACTATGACGCTGCCTGTTAATTATGCACACCTCTACAACGGCGTTGAAACACTCAGGCACGCCTACGTTCGCACCTCCACTCCCCCGTTATTAGTGTCCTGCCTCTGTTACCACCCACAAACGGTCTCTCCTGTCACTCATTACCCTGGGCTGTCTTTGCTGGGCGAGCAAGCGGCCTGCGATCGCACAGAGTGGTTCGCGCACGCGCAGAACGAAGCATGCGCATGCACATAAGCAAACCATCAGGCCACTTGCGAGCGCACAGCGCTAGTGAGAGACTCTGAATGAGGTCCTATAACCGGCCTTAAATAAATACTATCAGGATCCCAAACACAATTCCTCAAAGTAGCTCATGTGACTGATAAGCATGATATAGTATTACAGATAACAAACCATTCCTCAAATTGGTGTAAGTGGTGTATATTTAGAGCATCTGGTGTCTGTAATGATTTGGAGGATACTATAATGGTAGGACATACAACTTGCAGGCAGTCCCATGTTCACAATTAAATAACATCTAATACACCAGAAAACATACTTAGCATCATATTCTCAGTCAACCCAGCAAGAAATATTTGCTTATGGATGAGTTCCCACAAGGTCAAATTAGCATTTGGAATTTACTGCATAGGAATCACATTTATCATGTATATTGTGCTGAGTGAGAAGAAAAGAAATATCACAGTGGATATTTGCAAACAAGAAATTGAGTATTGCAGACAGCAATGCTAGTATCAATTCTTGCAAAATGTCCTAATATATATTGTTACTAATATTATATAGAAATATCTCGCAACAAGCATTTAAGCATAGATACGCCCATAGCTGGAGCTAGACACGCCCTTTGGGTGGAGCATGACACACCCCCTCAAAGGCGCTCCATGCTTCGCAAGGTGCATTCTACCAGGACCATAACTAGGGGAGCGCAGGGCTCTGTGGGCGGCACCATCGCCACCCTACGGCCTTGAAAGGCACCCTGCAGCCCGTATCGCTGCAGCAGTGCCAGCTGGAGCGTCCTTTGGACGCTACAGACAGGCAACCTGCTATAATTACAGCTGACCAGAGCGTCTTACAGTGCCGGAGCGGGCACTGCTGCAGTTTTGGGTGTGGGCGGCCTCGCCCCCTTATGCGCAACGTCATACGCAAAGGGGTTGGGTTCGGCACAGGGCGCTCAGTGCCCTTGTTACAGCCCTACATTCTACTACCAACTATAATCTCCCTTAAACTAGTTTTCAAAAGTAGGCAAGTATGCAGATTCTATTTCGATTTAGGATTGTCACACAGGACAGACAAGCAATCATGACATAATATAAAATGGCTCATTGAAACCAATGTGTATGCAGTTTTTTACTATGCAGATGCATACATTCCATATCTAGCCCAATGCGTCTCAGGTTCACTACATTCGTATATAATCTAAACTACTGCATAGAGAAATCCTGCTGATTGAGATTGATGCCTTAACCTGTTTTATTATGGGCCACATCTTTGAGTATTCTGCACCTGTGGAGCCTGAAAACCTGTGGAGCAAACACACAGTTTTCTGCTGGGCAGTTTGTGATCTCTGATATTCTAGACATTTTATTAGTGCCACCGTAAACATGCCATGCCACCAGATCTATTCCCAAATTGGCTACTCATGATTGATTAATGAAATTGGTCTATTCCAGTCTGTCAATACTCAGTCTACTAGCAACTGGTCACTTGGAGTTTAACTAGTGCAGGCGTATTCAACATTCAGCCCTCCGGCTGCTGCGGGACTACACATCCCAGCATGCCCTACCACAGTTTTAGCATGTCCTAATAAGAAAACTGTGACAGGTCATGCTGGGATGTGTAGTTCCACAGCAGCTGGAGGGCTGCATGTTGAATACGTCTAAGCTAGCGTGTTAGGTTATGACCATACATCGTGGCATGTCTTGGCCATCACCAGCCATGGCTCTTGCACTCTTACCCGAGGGGGGCTGCCACTGCTTCTGGTCCCAGTGCCCAGGGGCGCTGAGAGGGGGGGGAGCGGGTACTGTTTACCCGGGCCCAGGCTTCCTGAGGGGATCGGCAGGGGCCCGGGTCCAGCGCCACCCCCCCCTCCCTTCTCTCTCCCACACAGCAGCCACAGCAGTACATAAAGCCACACAGTTAATTAGTGAAACAACTGGCTTTCAAGTTTTAGTCGCATTGGATCTCACCAGGATTGCTCGGGGTACACTAAATTTCAGATATATCTAAGATCTTGTTAAATTAATAGATAATATCACCGAGATGTATGATGACACGTTTAGGTACACAGGTAAGGAGTTACAGGTCTACAAGAAAGAACTGGTGCAACACAGATTAGTATTAAATTATCTAACAGCTGTCACTGGAGGGTACTGTGTGACCTTAGCCACCCAATTTGGCGTAAAGTACTGCACATACATCACAAATAATACTAGTGACCCCAAGGAGGTGATAGACCGGAATATGGACAAAATTCTGCAGTTAAATTGGGAATTTCAGAAGAACCATAATGCTTCAGAGGCTGAAGTAGAAGAAAAGGTAGAGGAATGGGTTTCTTGGTTGAACCCAGTGAAATGGTTCTCCGGTCTAGGAGAGTGGGTCCAGGGAATGCTTGCTAGTATAGGTAAACTCCTGATCCTTATATTGGTTGTCATCTTAGTAATTGGCTTATGTGTCAGGTGTGTACTTCCTACTGTGTTGAAATGTGGAAAATGTAGAGATAAGGTAAATCGAAGGAATGAAATTATGATGGTGGTCAGTAGTAACAATATGAATACTGAGGTAAATGAAGGACTGCATTACAACCCTGAACTAGAATGTACCATCAGATGATGTATAAGTTTTAGCCATGCATGAAATGTATTATGAAATGTTATTTTAAAACATCCTAAATAATGTAAGTCCCTATCCCCTTCAAAACTTCTTTTATAGGTTAGGTGTATTCCCACATCTTTCCCATGATCTTTCAAGATCTGTGGTGTGCATATAAGGATAGTTTTATGTCCCTCCCAGAGACACATTATTGATGGTTTAAGAACCACCTTGTGCCATCCCATAAAATAACATTAAATAATATGTCATAGTGTTAGCCTAAAAATAATTTTATAAAATTTTTAAAATTAAAATCTGCACAACGCCAATTTATGTTGCCCATGATGACGACATCTTGCGTCGTCAGCATGAAACCATTGTGTGCAATGTATATATGCTATTATTAGCATCCTGCAACTACATTGCTACCGATTATTTAGGTGTCACCTGAGAATTTATCTACAATATTGTTGGTTTGAATTTTATATATGAGTTATGACAGTCGCTATGTGACTTGAGTGATCTATCTGGTCTAGTTGGTTTGTTTCCTACCAGATCATATAGTTGGAATCTTGCAATCACTTATTATATACTGTTTGATAATATCAGGTCCAACCATTTCTAGATGCATTTGGAACCCAGCGCTCTCTGCTGGTTGCAGGGTTTGTGGAATGCAGCGCTAGTCATGCTGCGCTCCACGAGTAGTAGTATTTCCATTTGGAATCCAGCGCCCTCTGCTGGTTCTAGGGAATGTGGTTGTGGAACGCAGCGCTAGACACGCTGTGCTCCACTAGTAGTAGTATTGTCAGGTGTGACGCCTGATGTCACCACGGCGGAAATAAATATTCCCCGTGGTGACAGTCCCACGATCGGGACAAACTGATTACTAACTACAACTTAGAGTAAGTACTCTCTTTTTTTCTTTTTCCTACATTTGATAGTCTTGCCTCCTGTTAATAGCATGATTTTTAAATGATGATGTGTTATTTATTGAATGTATACAAAATGTTGTTTGTAACTAACTAATTATGACCATCTGAGCGATCCACACTAATGAGAGCCACTATATAGAGTGGGTCAAATCACTAGTTGAACACCTTGAAAAAGCTACCCAGAGCAGTGAAATGCATTGGTGCCTATTCTGACTGTACCCTGGATGCTGTTATCATTATTGGACTACCTGAATTAATAGAAACACCACAGCAGCGCTATTTGGTCTTTGCACTATCGGTTCCAGTTACACCATACCATCATCAAGTCCTTTTTCTGCGTTGGACAAACCTCAGTGTGGGACCATCGCTAATGCAGGACACTGTGGATTGCTTCAGTGGGTAAACCCATTCTAGTGCGAATTCTTGGATTGTCCATATATCAATGAGTGCTGCTGTTTTGAACTTGGATCCATTTAATCAGGTTATCAAGTCTTCAATTTACTTTTCAGTGCTCCAGGGCCTGTCAGTCCTCTCAATGCTGGTTGCAGCTATTCCTGCTCTCAACTTATAAGCCATATACATTAGTCTATTATTGTGATTTTTATGTATGTTATATGTGATTTTAATACATGTCACATGTTTATTAAATTGTATTAAGGATTGAGTTATCAGCGCTGCTTATTGTTATTTTTGTGTTTAATATTGGAGATTAACTATTTCCTTTCTTCAGCTGCTGGGAGCAGCACCACATGTCAGTGCCCTTTCTACCTACTTTTTAGGAATATTCTGCTACATTGCTACCGCATATTGATTAAAATCCCATCATACCCCAAACGCACATTAAATCACATATATTATACAAAACACACAGCGCACAGTTGCGCCGTTTAGTAAAGCACTCTATACATAAAATGCACCACGCATATCAGCAACTATACACAATATCCCCACACTGACACATTGCATACTTATACAAAAAGGCTGCCCTATAGCATTAAGGTTAATATGCAAGGTTTTATGCATTATTAAGTATGTTATAAAGTGACTGTATTTGAGATCTAAGGTTTAATACATGATAAGCAGACCGTGTTTGGTGCTATTCTAAACCACTGTCTATTTGCAGACTTCCGGTTCCATCAGCGAGGAAATCGCAGCGCGTCCGAAAATTATGGATCATAGAGAGATAGGCATTGAAATGTACCCTGTAATGTAATGTTTATTAGCCAGTTTAGACTTGTTCTTCGGCGGGAAAATGGACACAAAGAGCTGTTGGAGGCTGAGCTATTACAATACAAACTGACCTATGAACTACATCGTAACAGAAGAACAGGAGGAAGAACCAATGGGATTATGCCAACTTGTTCTATTGTATTGCCTATCTCTGCAAAGGTTTATATGCAAGCACCCTGGATCTGGTAGTTAGTCATCTTTCTTTTCTGTTGACGGAGGTTTCATAGTTGATGTCGGGGATCTGGATCCAGAGTGCATGCGTATGTATTCGACTGTACCTTGTGATTGTATAATTTGTTTGCGCTAATTGTATTTAGATCACAGCGTGTAACTATCTGTTTTTTGGTGAATAATATCTTTTTGTGCTTTGGAACCACAATCAAAGTCTGGAAAGCAATTATTTCATAAGTGTACACAACGCTAAATAGTGACTTTAGGGTGTATAGATTGTTAGGAATTCATAGTTTATATGCCCATGACAGTATCCAGTGCCCCAGGGACGGGCAGTCAGGGTAGGCAGGGGAGTCAGAGCATCCCCTGTCATACTCCCTGTCAGACTGCAGAGTTTTGACTATATAAAAATTATTAGGATAATACAAAGAAGATATATATATATATATAACTTACAAATATCTTCTTTGTATTATTCTAATCATTTTTATAGGCAAAACGCCCCAAAATTGCAGCACTCCCTGAAAATACAGGGAGAGATGAGAGATGATGCAGTAAGAGTTAAACTTCACCTCTGATAGATCTGACACTGCCTGGAGATGGGGGCTTGGCCACGAAGCAGCCAATAAAACACATGGAAAAAGAGCTAATGGAGGCATGCCTCATTGTGAAGGGGCGTGCCTTGAGCTCTGATGGACACCTCTGACGATCAGGTGACCAGTCCAGGAAGTACTCAGGAATCAGAGCTCAGCAGCAGCAGGAGGAGGGAAGAAGGAGGGAAGGATATTGGAATATGCAGACTGAGAAAACACACAAAGGAGAAAAAGGTGAGGTGGATCTGCTGCTAGGGGGATATCTGTGTGTGTGTGCTCCCATAGTACCACACATTGTGCCTTATCCAGATGTGGATACAATGCAGATATTTACGCAGATTGAGCGATTGTTTACTATTGCGCATGAGTGTAAGTTGCACTGCATATACGCAGCAACTGATTTGCAGTTACGCTCACATAGACGATTCACTTGCAAAGTGAGTGACAGGTAGTCAGCGTTTGGAGAGTGGTTAGAGAAATGCAGGCGTGTCGGACCATTTAAACACTTTTCTGGTTGTCCATAAATTAGCCACTGCTTTCATACTCACCGCAGGAGAGCCCTCTGTGTGTCTAGAGACACGCTACGTCTGCGGCAGCTTAGACTCACTCAGCAGGCTGATGGTCGCCTGATCTGCGTTCAATGTTTTCGGTTTTGTGCATAAGCGGCGGATGTGAGATGCTTTCAGTGGGTGTCTCTAAGCACTGGGCAGCGAGTGGCTCATTAGCATATTTTTGAATTTGCGAATCCGCCAGAGATCGCAGCTGCAATGGCGTTTGTGTCCACATCTGAATCAGGTGCATTGTACACATGATACCCGACAGTACACACAGTATCAATCAACATAAAAATTGCTATACTGCTAACACAGACACATAACAAAACAATCTGTGCTTCATTTTGTAAAGTAGCCTATATGGATTCCACAAACTATATAACAAAACAGAATTATAGATAAATGGGCCTAATTCAGAGATGTACGTTCATCAGATGCTGAAAATACTTGTCTGATGTTTCCGCGTCTGCGCAAGCGCAGGACGCGTTCTGCAGATGTGCACAACGGGTCCTGCAATAACACTTGCAGACCCCCCAAGCATCAGCATGATTGACATGCTGTGGCACTTAGGGGTAGGAGCTGGGACGTGGCTAGTTAACATTCCTGGAAACAGGGGGGTGTCGCCCCCTTTTTCCAGGAGGGACAGGGCCAGGGTCTGTGTCGGCGGATGCAGATTCCTGGCCTCTTATGTGACCAGCACCCGGTCATGCTGCGGGAAGCTTCTGCTCCAGTAGCCTGACCAAAAAGACAATCATCGCGAAGGTGATCCCAGCCTGCAACGTCGGTCGCAGTGCTGGGATCGCAAATGCAGCAAGGAGGTATCTGACACCTCCTCCTGCATTTGCATCTGAGATGGAAGGATTTGCACAGCCGCTTGTGAGCAGCTCTGCAAATCCGTCTATCTCTGAATCAGGCCCTCTGTTTCCTTTGGAAGCACCATATCAGAGCTGGAAAACGCATGTGACTGTGTGTAATGGTGGTGGCGGGTGACAGACGGATCCTAGGACCAAACGTTTCTTGGCGGCTGCCTACACAGCCTTGTGGATAATCCAATTTAGCGAGGGCGTGTTGACAGAATTGCTGGTTATGCAGAGTTGTGTGTATGCAGAGCCTGGTCTAATTCTAGATGGATCATTTTCACCAAGGATAGTGCTGATGCAAATGCACACTGATAATGATGATGGCTGTGCAACCGAGCGTACAAATAGGGGAGTTGCATTCAGCTAGTTGTGTACAACTTGGCATAAGAGTGAATACCTGCATCGAGTTCAATGCAAGTACAACCCCAATTTTGGCAATCATACTGCAACTCCAAATCAAAGCTCTTCATAGCATATTGATTCAAATGTATTGTATGTAGGTATAAAGGTTAGTGGAAATTATATATGCTTTTTTAAATTTTTTCATTTTAGGCAACGGGAAAAATTGATTCTGTGATGAGGGAGCTATGGTTGGCGACTGCAACTGGTATTTTACATTGCAAATACCTCTATTAAGCAAGAGCAGAAGCTTAAAATAATACACACACTGTAGAGTTAATATCCTTTCCAACAATGAGGGGGCTATGAGGGGGGTATCCAATTAGCCACGATAACCATTTTTCTTCAAAGAGTTTTCACCAGTGAAAACTTTTCTCCAAAAATGGTTATCTTGCTATACTATTACCCATGGTATTTCATACTTGCCTACCCTCCCGGTTTCGCGGGAGGCTCACGATTTTTTGGGTAACCCCCCGCAGCCCCGGAAGGGTAGGCACTTCTCCTGCATTCTGCCCACTTCCTTGTGAAGTGGGTAGAATGAGGAGAATTTCTGCGGCGATCGCGGGTCCCAGTGTAAGAGGAGGGGCTTAATGATGCAATTCTCAGTGAATTGCATCATTTAGCCCCAACCCCTATTTAAATTGAAGCCAATCACAGCAATTTGCTGAAAAGGGGGTGGGGCTTAATGACACGCCCCATCAGGCCCCACCCCCGTCACAGCCCACCTGCTTCTCCTACCAAGGTTTCTCCCGGGGAGGAGAAGCCAAAGGTACAATAGGCAACTATGCTGTATTTGCATATGCGAAAAGTGGTATAGGAATTATCGCATATTTCATTTCACCACCCCTGAGCAGGTGATAAGTTGTGCAAAACTCCTATTTTTGGCTAAAAATGTTGGGACGGTGCAGAACTACTGGGACACCCTCCTTAATGACTAGTTAGGCAAAAAGTATTTTTTAATTAACTTAATTTGGGCAATAATGACATGTCATTTTTAGGATGAAAAAGTAAAAAGTGTTGGAAAATGGGTTTAAAGTAGTGGGACAGGTATATGGGGGTGCTGTATTGATGGGACATGTGTTTTAAACATTGCAGGTGCAAGTGACTGGTGTATTTTTTTTTTTTTTAAATGCCCTATAACAGGGCCGGATTAAAGGGTGGGTGACAGGGGGCGGTCATCCCTGGGCCCCCACACATGGAGGGCCCCCCACTAGCAGCGGTGCAGCCGGTGGTTTGCACCGGCGTCCGCTGTCTGAACCCGCCGTTAGTGTAGTGTACACCGCAAAGAGCGCGGCCACACTACACAGTTACAAACACACAGACGCCGCTGGCAGCTGTGTGTTTGTTACAGAAGCCAATGAGAGTCAGACAGACTCTCATTGGCTGCTGCGTCAATGGAGAGAGCCGGCTGGAGCTCACTCATGAGCTCCGCCTTCCGGCTCCCGCGGCAGCGGGTGATGATGGGAGAGATGTCATGACGCTGACGTCTCTCCCATAGTGCAGGAGAAGAGCCGGGACTCGGAGCGGACAGTGGCGGTCGTGTCAGGAGCGGGGATTCAGGTAAGTTGTGTTTTTTTGTGTGTGTGTAAGGGGCACTGCATAGACGGGCCACTACTGGGGTCACTGTATGGGGGGTGCTTCATGGGGGAGGCGCTACTAGGGTCAATGCATAGGGGGGACTACTACTGGGGGCAACGTATAGGGAGGACAACTGCTGGGTGCACTGTATAGGGGGGAACAACTACTGGTTGCACTGTATAGGGGAGGACTACTACTGGGGGCAATGCACAGGGACGACTACTACTGGGGGCACTATATAAGGGGCACTTCACGGGGGGGATCACTAGTGGGTCTAAGGGCACTATATAAGGGGCACTATTGGAGGCACTGTATAGGGGGACCACTACTGGGGGCATTATATAAGGGGCACTGCATGGGGGGACCACTACTGGGAGCACTGCATAAGGGGCATTACTACAGGAGACACTGCATAGGGGGGACTACTACAGTGGGCACTGCATAGGGGGGACCATTACTACAGTGGGCATTGCAAGAGGGGCCCTAGTACTGTGGACATTAAGGTGAATAAAAAGGAAAAAACATGTTCCTAGGGTGACAAGAAACGGTGGTATATAGGGGCCCCCACAAGGTTGTTGTCCAGGGACCCCCACTGACCTTAACCCGGCCCTGTCCTATAATGACACAAAGATATACTTACACCAATTTTAATGTACCCCTAATATAACTACAGCATTTATCTTCGCCAATAAATATCGCTTTCTATAATTTTTTTTACTGTTAGAGAAAAATGCACATTACAGCCATTGGACACATTTTAATAACTAAACACACAAGTAGTGTCACACAGGTCAATATAAATAAAAGATATACTTTCTTTTCAAAAGTTCTTTTTAGCCCTGAAGTCTGTTCTTATAAGACTTCTATTAGGTACATGAAAATGAGGACAATGGTATGGTTCCTTCCAGGTGCTTTAGTATTTCCAAAAGAAAGAAAAATAGAGACTGATAGTGCAATATTGTCATAAAACATAAAGCCTATAATAAAACATATTGCACTCACATTTAAATGTAAAAAAGTCAGCATATATCACCAACAGGTGAGTACTTGAGCATCCACAGGATACAGGGCACATTCAGATGAAGTGGAAAAAGAAGATATAATTCCTTCCCAGTACTTTAGTATCTCCAAGAAAAGGAATAAAAAAACTGATAGTGCAATATTGTCAAAAGAACATAGAAACATTTATTTAAACATATTGCACTCACATTACATATAAAAGAAAACAGCATATATCACATTTTAATAACCCCAAACCCTTGGATTATTGCCACTAACACACTCCTATACCATTACCCTATCTTAGTTTACCTTTTTGGGGCTACAAGCTGATTTCCCCATTTTCAACTGTGCTTATCACTTGTCATCCATGCAAGACATAACGTGCAAATTGGTTATCTCCAGTTTTACAATAGGATAGCACGATAGACGGGAGCGTGCATACATGTGATAAGCAGCAAATTCAGGCGATAGGTGCGAAAAGTTTTCTCCAGAGAAAACTTATCGTTATCACGGCTAGTTGGATACCCCCCTGAGTGTCTTTCGTGGAGCAACATTAACATTTCTCACACTTGCCAGAGCACCAGCAGACATCACCACAATTTATTTATTTTACCATTGTGTATTTGTTTTTAATATAAAAGTACAATTTTCGATGCTAAATATTTAGATTTTACAATATTTTGGTATAGTTTCTTTCCTTTCTATAGTACTATATTTGTCCTTTTAACATCAGTTATGTGCGGTGAGGTAAATGGTTGGGGAGGCACTGGCTAGTATCAGAGCCAGATTTACAAATACATACAGTATATGAACCCGAAGGTTCATGTGGGCATTATACAAAAGTGCAGCAGTATATAGTGCAGGAAATTTGATGTGTTTTGATCAGGAATGTGCGGAATAAGTAGACAGGGGAAGCAGTGCCTCACCTGCCATATACTTTTTACTCCAGAGTTTTGACTATAAAAATTATTGGAATTATACAAAGAAGATATTTATCATATTTTCTTTGTAATTTTTATAGTCAAAACTCTGGAGTATACCTAAGTATGTCAGGAAAGGCTCTGCCTCACCTGACCACACATCGCTGCTATACATTACATAGCATACTAACATTGGGGCTGATTCAGCAGTGCACTGCTGATCGCAGATTCCCAAATATCGTGAATCTGCGCATGTGGAAGACCCATTCTGCGCATGTACAGAACGGGTCCTGTGAAATCGCACACAGGGCCCCATATGCCTCTGCCTGATTGACAGGCAGAGGCATTTGTAGGGCACTGCCAGGAACAGGGGAGTGTCGTCCAGGGGTGGATCTAGACCTCCCATTTAGGGGGGCGGATTATATATATATATATATATATATATATTGTGATAGAAGCACTGGAAAAGTTTGGAATGGCTTCTATGTGTGTCCCCAGTTCCTGTCCTATGTGTTTTAGCCCCCAGGAGAAGTCTGTTTTACAAACAGGTTTGAGTGTCGCCTTTTGGTAAAAACCGGAGAATGGGTCCTGGGGGTGAGGATGTGAGAGAGAAGGGAGGGCTCCTGCCACAGGGCCGTTTCAGGTGTTAGGCCTTAAAGCCTGAGAGCAGGCTGATGAGTGATTACACCTGGAAGTGGCTCATAAGAGCTGTGCAATGTCTTGGTGCAGTGTCTCACACCTGGGAGAGCAGGCCGCAGGTTAGCTTGCTCTGAGACACTGTTTGATACAAACCTGAAGGTACTGTGGATGTGAACTTGTTTTGTGTTCTGTTAGTGAGGGAACCTACTGTCTAGTTAGAGCCCAGATGGGCTAGGATTTATTTTCTGTTTGATTATTGGTGTTGCACAATAAAAACTGGTGCTGACCAGCTTGCACGAAAACCAACGACAGGAGTGCTGTTTCCTGGCTGCTGTGTGTAAGGAGGTGTCCATCTACCCCAGGAGAAGGACCCTTACCCCGATCATATCACAATATATATTAGGGATGTGCAGGCTCGGATAGGTTCGAGTTTGCACGTGGAGTTTTGTCCAGGAATGATGATGTTCGTCCATGTAAGATGACATTTGCCTCTTTCTGAGTTCCGTTTTTTTGGAGGGAAAAATCCGAACTCCACGTGCAAACTCGAACCTATCCGAGCCTGCACATCCCTAATATATATATATATATATATATATATATATATATATATATATATATATATATGCACACAAACACACCAACAGGTGCTGGGCATCTGAAGAAAATGTCTGCCTCAGATGACCCGGACATATTTGCTAATATTTGAGAGGGTGGCACAGCGTTTAAAATGGCCAGCAGATACTTGGGCTGATGGACTTGCCCCTTATCTCACTGGTGAGGCTCAGAAAGTGTCACGGACTGGGGAACTTGGGGATGTGTAACCGAACTGGGTTGTAAGACAGAGACACCTGAACCAACAGGTAGTTTGAAACTGGATGGTTTAATGTAGTTTCTGCTCATACAGTAATAGACGAGACTGTGACATAAGATGTTATAATATAGTATATGAACTTGAAGAATAGAATTTTACTCCAGACTGGAGCAACGAGGATTGAACTTGTAGAACTTGGAATTTAACTCCGGACTGGAGTAATGAGGATTGGACTTGTAGAACTCGGAATATGACTCCGGACTGGAGTAACGTGGAATGAACTTGTAGAACTTGGAATATGACTCCGGACTGGAGTAACGTGGAATGAACTTGTAGAACTTGGAATACACACGGAGAACTCAGGAACATAGAGATGATCTGATAATCGCTTAGGTATCACAATGGGAGCTCAGGAACAAAGGTCATGCAGCAGCAATGGACATTGTTGCACTGGCAACCAGCATGTGTTACAGGAAGGTCTTTTATACCATAAGGCTGAAGCGGATTGGCTATAGCAACTTGAGACGGCTGCTGACTGGATGCACGAGTATCACCTGACCTAGCCCAAGATGGCCATGCCCATGTTCCAGGAAACCTGCATACTGGCGCGCCGTGCCCACATGGATCTGCAGCAGAGGGATACAGGCAACAGCGGGGATACTGCAGATGATCCTCAGGCGGAGGCCTCGCATCGGAGATCACCGGAACAACAGGCCGACGGCTCAGCGGGTAGCGATAGCACAGCCGCATGGGAAGATGTAGGGGTCTGAGACGGAGGTCTCTAGCACGGTTTGTGACAGTATCCCACTTTTTAAAAGTAGACTCTGGTCACTTTCTTGGTTTGTGAGGGAACTTGGAATGGAAGATTTTAATGAGATGAGGAGCATGAACATCGGTTACGAAGATCCAAGTCCTCTCTTCTGGGCCATAGCCCTTCCAATCGATGAGATATTGGAGTTGTCCGTAACGACAGCGGGAATCCAGAATCTTTTGGACTTCAAATTCTTGTCCACATTGAGTATGGACTCTAGGAGACTTGGGGAGAACTCTCTGGAATCTGTTCAAGATTAACGACTTCAAAAGTGACACATGAAAAGAATTAGGAATTCGCAAAACAGAAGGTTATTTCAATTTGACAGCCACAGGATTGATCACTCGTTCTACAGGAAACGGGCCAATAAATCGCAGAGCAAACATCATGGATGGAATCCGAAGTCTGAGGTTTAGAGTAGATAACCATACTCTGTCACCAGGCTGGAACTTTGGAGCGTCCCGTCTCTTTCAATCTGCAAATTTCTTGTAGAGCACAGAAGCCTTCAGCAGCGAAGAATGCACCTTACCCCAGATAGCTGTGAGATGTTGAAGAGTATCCTTAACAGCTGGTACATCAATATTCGGTAGCAACGGGAAACCAGGCTAATGAGGATGACAACTGTACACAGTATGGAATGGGGTGTTCTCAGTGGAAGAGTGGTAACGGTCATTGTGGGCAAACTCAGCCCATGGCAGAAGCTCCAGCCAATCGTCTTGAGAAGATGAGATGAACAAGCGAAGGAACTGTTCAAGTTCTTGGTTCACCCTCTCCGTTTGCCCAATAGTCTGAGGATGATAGGCCGTGGAGTACTTGAGCTTCACTTGAAGGGCTGAGCATAAGGATCTCCAGAACTTCTATCTGAGATTTCTTGGGGAAGGCCGTGTAAACGGAAAATCTCTTTAATAAAGAGCTGTGCAAGCTGGGATGCAGATGGCAGACCTGTTAGGGGAACGAAGTGAGCCATTTTAGAGAACCTGTCAACGATGACCCATATGGTCTTGTGACCCTGAGATGAAGGTAATTCCATGATGAAGTCCATAGATAAGTGGGACCAGGGCTGTTGAGGAACACCCAACGGATGCAGCAGACCAGTAGACGTTCATCTAGAAATCTTGTATTGGGCACATGGATACAGGAAGCAACGAAATCTTGAACATCTGCTTTCAGAGTAGGCCAGCAATAGGACCATTGAATAAACTTGACAGTCTTCTCCACACCAGTATGTCCCGAAAATCAAGAAGCATGAGCCCAATGAAGTAACCTCTTATGTAGATCTGGTGCCATGAAAGTCTTTCCCAGAGTGAGAAGTCAGAGTCAGGAGTGAGCTTAGTGAAAGCAAATGACGTAGGATCCAGAATTGGAGGAGAGAGTTCCTGCACTTGATCTTGTTCTGAGTTCAAAGAGCGAGATAAGGCATCAGCCTTAGTATTCTGAGGACCAGGATGATAGGAGAGCTTGAAATCAAACTGAGAGAAAAACAGCACCCATCTGGCCTGTCTGGGATTCAAACAGCAAGCTGTTTGCAAATAGAGTAAATTTTTATGATCGGCGAAGACTGAAATGGGGTATTGAGCCCCTTCCAACAGATAACGCCATTCTTCTAGAGCTGGTTTAATTGCAATAAGCTCTTGGTCTCCGATGGAGTAGTTCCTCTCTGCAGGTAGATATCTTTGGGAGAAGAAACAACAGGGGTGTAACTTCCCATCGTCGAATCGTTTGGAGAGAACAGCTCCTACCCCTTCCGTAGAGGCATCTACTTCCAGAATGAAGGGGCGTGTCAAATCGGGTTGCCTCAACACTGGCGCTGAGATGAAGGCTTGTTTCAACTGATAGAATGCAGAGGTAGCTTCTGGAGACCATATACTGGGGTTTGTTCCTTTCCAGGTAAGAACTGTAATAGAAGCAACCAGGGAAGAGAATCCTTTGACGAACTTGTGATAGTAGTTGGTGAAGCCTAGAAATTGCTGAATGGACTTTAACGTGGTAGGCAATGACCAGTCAAGAATGGCCTGTAGTTTCTGTGGATCCATTTGAAGTCCTGTTCTGGAAATGATGTATCCAAGGAATGGAATTGTCGGAGCCTCAAACGTACATTTCTCCAGCTTGCAGAAAAACAAATTCCTTCTTAAATGGAGAAGAACTTCTTTGACTTGGGAGCGATGTGACTGGAGATCTTGAGAGAAGATTAAAATATTGTCTAGGTAGACTACGACTGATTTGTAGAGAAGGTCTCTAAAGATCTCATTAACATAGTGCTGAAAGACCGCCGGAGCATTGCTGAGGCCAAAGGGCATAACCAGATATTCATAATGCCCATCCCTGGTGTTGAAGGCAGTCTTCCATTCATCTCCATCACGTATACGGATCAAGTTATATGCCCCCCTTAGATCGAGCTTGGTAAAGATGGAGGCACCTTTCACTCTGTCAAACTGCTCGGTTATGAGCGGAAGTGGATACCGATGCTTGACGTGATATTGTTAAGTCCATGGTAGTCGATGCAGGGGCGAAGTCCACCGTCTTTGTTTTTTTACAAAAAAGAACCCCGCTCTGGCTGGCGAGGTGGAAGGACAAATAAATCCTTTCTCCAGGTTTCCTTTGATATACTCAGACATGGCTTGAGTCTCCGGCAATGAAAGAGGGTAGGTTCATCCAGAGGGGGAGTTTTCCCTGGAACGAGATCGATGGGGCAGTCCCATTCACGATGAGGAGGAAGAGTGTCGGCTCCCTGCCTATTAAACACATCACAAAAGTCTTGGTAAACTTCAGGGAGGCCTTCTAAGGGTTTCACAATAGAATTTCGTACAGGAACCACTTGCTGAAGACAATTCTGGAAACAAAATGGTCTCCAAGCGGTAATCTGCAAGGAAGCCCAATCAATATGGGGATTATGTCTTTGAAGCCACAGGAGGCCCAGGATTAATTCGTGAGAGGCTTTAGGAATCACAAGGGAAGACAAACTTTCTACATGGAGCCCCCCAACTTTGAGCTTCAAAGGTTGGGTGCGATGCATAATTCTCCCACCGGCGATTTGACTGCCATCTATAGCCATTAAGGACATGGGATGTGGCAGCCATTTGGTGAATATGCGATGTCTGTGAACGATCTGCGGTGAGGAAATTTCCGGCAGCTCCTGAGTCGAGCAAGGCAGGAACACTTAGATAGACTTTGTTCACCGCCAACAAGGCAATTTAGGGTAGGATCAGTTTTCTTATGTGATTCTCTGGATACTCCTAACTTAACCCCTGTATCATAAGTTAGGAGGGGGAGTTTCCCGGACGGGAAGGAGAAGACTTGAGTTGATGCTGTGGAGAAGCACAGTACAGACAGAGATTTCCTAGACATCTTCTCTGACGTTCTTCAGTAGTCAGCCGGGAGCTATTCACTTGCATGGGTTCATCAGGAGGAGGAGGAGAAGAAGAAGTAACACGTGGAATGGAACGATCCTTGGCTCGGTCGAACCGACTTCTCTCTATAACTTGCTCCCTATGTTGCAGGTCGACTTTATTACATAGGGAAATCAGACCATTCAATGAAGAGGGCAACTCACGGGAAGCTAGATCATCTTTGATTCTCTCAGATAATCCATTCCAAAAAGCTGCTGTTAAGGTGCCTTCATTCCAGCTTAGTTCTGAGGCCAGAGTACGGAATAAAATCACATATTGGCTGACAGTCTTACTGCCTTAACGAAGACGTAACACATCATTGGAGGCAGAGGTCGTTCTACCAAGTTCATTGAAGATTTTTCAAAAAGTTGATACGAACTCAGTGTAGTTGGAGAGAACTGGGTCAGTCTTCTCCCAGAGTGGAGAAACCCAGTCCAGGGCTTGACCGGTTAATAATGATATTATGTATGCCACTACAGTTCTGGCAGTGGGAAAGCTTGCTACCTGCAATTCGAAGTGGATCTCGCACTGGTTCAAAAAACCTTGGCAAAACGTTGGATTCCCATCGAACCTGCTAGGAGGAGAAAGCTGAAGACGGGGTACAATAGGAGAGACTACTGAAGGAGCGAATGCTGGGGCAGGATTACTGGACTGGAGGTCTGTCCTAGAAGTTTGAGAGAGAAGAGCTTGAATATTGTCCAAACGAATAGAGACATCTTGTATGTATTGCATCAACTGCACCTGAGCAGACTCTTGTCTTCCCAGATGATTCAACACATCCTGGGTGGAACCAGATCCAGGGCTCTGAGTACCAGACGGGTCCATGTGGCCAGTGCAAACTGTCATGGACTGGGGAACTTGGGATTGTGTACCCGAACTGGGTTGTAAGACAGAGATACCTGAACCAACAGGTAGTTTGAAACTGGATGGTTTAATGTAGTTTCTGCTCATATAGTAATAGAGGAGACTGTGATATAAGATGTTATAATATAGGCCCTCATTCAGAGCCACTCGCAAACAGCAGTACGCTCGTTGCGTCCCGATGTTGAATAACCGCGCATGCGTCGGTGTAACAGTGCGCATGTGCGTACGGCAGATTGCGAGTTTTTTTGGTCTCGTTCGTCAAATAGCGTACAGGAAGTGACATGTCAAATGTGATTGACAGAACAGGGCGGTTTTGGGTGTTGACGCAGGTGGAGATGGAAAAACGCAGGCGTGGCGAGGCGTTTTTGGGGCGTACATACATTAGCAAATGCGAGCGTAAAATGTGTTCGGACCGACTCATACGTCACTGGATGATCCTCTTTCCCTTCAAAATGCTCGCACAGCTTAGGGTCTGGATTACTCGACCTCATTGGCGATGGCCTTCTCCTCCGTCCCGGGACTCCACGATGTTGTTTCGATTAATTGCGGGAGGGCTGAAAAGCAATTAGTGTTGGATTGAAAACCGGCTTGGTATGTGTTTTGAAATCAGTTTTTTGGGATAGCACAAAACCGTACGCAGGTGGAAATCAGAGCTGCTAATGTCAGGATGACACAATCAATTTGTGTACATTTATGGGGGTTTATTTTGCCCTCAATTTGGTGGTTAGGGCCTATTGTAACAATAATGTCATCATGTTTTAATTTTCGCACCATTTTATTTTTGCCTCTTGAATTTGCCTCGTTATATGATTTTTTAAACGTTCCTTAAAGAGCCCATTTTTTTTTTTTTCCCAGTTTTTGCCTTTTGGTCCAGGATTAAATGTAACCCATTTGTACAATAATTTCACAATCCAATGTCAGATTTTTTGTTTCAATTTATTGCTCAAACAAAAACAAAAAAAAATTTGGGAACATCTTTTTTTGCCAAAGATATGTCCCAAAATCAAAGAAATTGGCCCAACATAACTGTTGACATAAACATACAAAAAAATGTAAAAACATTTCACAAGAAAGGAGAGGGAAGTTTTGAGCAGAAAGCAATATGAACCAAGCACAGAAGGATTGTGGGAAAAGTCACCATTGCTGTCCCCGTTTTTTCACCCGTTTGGATGGGGGAGGGAGGGCGCCAGACCGGGTCCGGGATGTCATCGGGCTGGCCTGTCCAGAGGCAGATGTTGTGGCCTCTGGACTAGGCACAGGGCTAGGCACATTTGGAGGATTGGCTGATGTTGTGCCAGAGGTGGAGGATCCTGATGTTCCGGCAGGAAGGGAGGTCGGCTCCACCATGTGCTGGCGAACGAGCTGCTCCAGGGCATTGGCGATGCGGATGTTGGCCCTGGTATTTTCCGCCAGGGCCTGACCAATGGTCACGTTGGCCGCAGCATTTTGCTCCAGGGCCTCAGCCACCCGTAGCAGACTGGCGTCCATCCTCTGCAGAATCTCCGTATGGAAATCCGATTTGAAATTGAGTTCTGTGAGGAGGGACACTGCCTGCGAGGGGGATTGCCCTGGACTGGCTTCTGCAGGGTCCTCAGCCGGATGTACTGGTTCCTCCCCTGCCGAGCCAGCAGAAATTCGGCGGCCAAGGCTCCCCTCTGGAGCAGACTCATCCGCCTGTGTCTCTGTTAGGAAAAAAGAGAAAAGCCTCACATTAGAATCTACATATTGGCACAATAACATTTCAGAGTTGATGACATCCAAAGATTTACCTGGGACAACATGAGGAGCCGCAAAGTCTGGCATGTCCGTATCCATGTTGGACACGCCAAACACCTCCACAGGCTGCACACACCCCTGTGCCAGCTCTTCTAAATCGGTCAACTCCAATGACACAGGGGTGGGACCCCCACCTGTCCCCCTTGCATGCCTAGCCCTGTCCGCGAGTTTTTGCTTTAGGCGATATTTGAAGTCGCCCCATCTGTGGAAAAAAATGGAAGCCATTATCCTTTTGTTTAAAATGGTGTTTGTTTTTAGGGGGGGGCAAGTGTTTACTTACCGCCGTTTGACATCCCGGGCTAGACGGACATAATCACCCACCCTATTGACAGCAACGGCTACCTCTTCCCACATTCTCCCCTTCTGGCTTAGACTCATATTCCTGTCTGCCTGTGGCAGGATGTCCACACACTTCTGTATCAAAACCTCCATCTCCTTTCTTGTGAAATGTGGCTGCCTTTTTTTTTTGGCAGCTTTGGCCGGAATACTGGGCCCAGCAGCCTCTTCCATGTCATCCTCCTCACCTATTTGTGTAAATATTCAGATTTCACAAAATCACAACTTGCCCAATCTTATGTTTCAAATTAATCATTGATACAACATGCATGAAAGACTTACCGCCTGACTCTTGGGCATTGTTTCCCTGGTCTGTCGCCATGTCTGAGGTCCAAACAAGAAATACACCAGAATTTTAATGTGTTTTCGTGACGTATTTATACATGCGTCCTTATTTTGCGGCCGCATCATTGATTGTGCGTTCCTATGATCCCTCCTTAATTTGTGCGGGAAACAAGACACTATTTATGGCTTGGTGTGTCTCGAGTCGAGGTGGCGTTTTTGGATTGTTGGAGGTTACCTTGGCTGGAGTTTATTGTTTGCGTATAAAGGAGTTGGCGGTTGGAGATTATTTTGTTTGGTAGATTTGCGTTTTTATTTTCCGTTCTCTTTTTTGTTTTTTATTTTTTTTACCTCATTTCTTGATTTGGTAAGTTTTGTGAAGTCTAACTTTTGATCAATTGTTGTTTCATTGTGTTTCTTCATTTTTGTAAATTTTGGTTCCATAATTTCATATATTTTAGCTTTTGATTAATTTCGGACCCAAAGACCTTTTGATTTGGACTCTTATATATTTGCTCTTGGTAAGTCCATTTTTTATCTTGTATTTGTGAACTAATTAGCGCATTTTTCACAGTTTGTATAGTGACTTGTATTTGCAAACTAATTAGTGCATTTTTACTACTTACTATTGTGACTTGTATTTGCGAACTAATTAGCGCATTTTTACTACTTACTATTGTGACTTGTATTTGCAAACTAATTAGCGCATTTTTACTACTTACTATTGGGACTTGTATTTGCAAACTAATTTGCGCATTTTTAAATGCTTATTAATCATTTTAATTTTTTTGAGGTTGCCCTTTCGCTTTTTGGGCAAACATTTCAACCCATTTTGATGTACTGTGTGCAATGTCGTTTTGCTCTTTTGCCAAATGTGTGTTTCGCAAATTTTAAGTTTGGTCTAGCACAAAATTTAGAAACAAAAATGCACAAAGTGAAATTTTTCAAATAATTTTTGTGATTAATTTCAGTTTGGACGTATCATGACAATACCCCGGCATGTAAGCAGCAATGGATGGTATCATCAAGCTAAGTTGTTTTGAATTTTCTTTTGGGGTGGGTCCAAAGCCTTACATTACAATCTTGCCATTTCAGGTTGATCTAGGGCGGATTGTTCTGGCCATGCTCCCGGAAGCCGACCAACCTCAATCTCGTCCCAGGCATAGGCATCGTAGGCGTGCAAGGCCCCAGATATTTCGAACACGTGTCACCCTTTTTGGAATGCCCGATGATGAGGTTTTAAGACGCTACTGTCTTCCTCCCAAAATCATCATAGACACTCTCTCATTAATAGAGAGTGATCTTGAGCGGCAAATTGACAGTCCTATGTGATGCCTCCCTCCAGATCCTGTCCCTGAATGCAAAATTACCAGGAAGTGCACATGACTCCTTCGTCATCCGGCAATCAGGGATATGGCACAAATTAAACAACCTACAAGCTGGTGATGCGTGGCTTCTGGGTAAGTGTAGACCTTTAGTACATAACAATGTTAAGCTTGATACACAGTGATCCTGATGTTGTCTATTCTTTTTCACAGGAGACAGTGGATACCCTTGCATGCCCTGGCTGCTCACTCCTTACTTGGCTCCCACACCAGGTCCACAAAGTGAGTTTAATACCGCACTTACAGCCACCAGGCAAGTGGTGGAGCGCTGTATTGGCCTTTTAAAAGGCCGATTCAGATGCCTCCACCGCTCTGGTGGCGAGCTCATGTATTTGCCGGATATGATTTTGAAAATTGTGGTCCTGTGTGGGATCTTTCACAACATCGCCATAAGGAGTGGTGTTCCAATGCAGCCAGAGGATGCCTTACCTGAGGATGGCCCCCCCGAGGTTGGTCGGAGGTCAGTATGTGGGGGGGCCATACGCGATGATGTGGTGGCCCGATATTTTAGGTAATTATTGATCAAACAACAGTGTGTATACCCAATGTGTTACGGTTTTTTAACGTTCATCTTTTTTTATATTAATTCTTGCACCATCTTCTGTTTGTTTGCATAATCTTTGGCACTCCCACGATGACTACTTCCTGCTACCCTTCAAAAACATTTCTGTGGAAACTTCGGGAATATATTCTGACACCAATATTGCAACGCCATATTTGTGAAATCATGTGGGCATGGACCTTCGTCAACCAGTTCTTGATTTGTTGTGTGTTTGTTTAGTGTTTTTGGTATGTGGAGTTTTTCTGATTATCACTGTGTGTTTTGTTTGTGAGTGACCACTTTGTATTTTGATTTCTGTTGTGAATAAATATTTGGAGAGTGTAATTTGTTTCCTTTTTGGGCACGTTAGAAGCAAGTGTAAACAAAATCCCAAACGTTAATTTTACCTAAGGGGTAACCCAGTAATGAAGCAAGTGGAGCTAAAATGTAATATGTTTTCGGGGTACTAACCAACACAACAAGGAATCGTGTACAATCAGTTGCCTTCGTAAGATTGTCCTAAGCAGTTTGGCCACCAAATAGGAACCTGAAAAATGGTGTAAACTATCATGTTGACCACCACAAAAAAGGAAAATGACATTGGTACTGGGAGGTGTTTCTTGTGCCTGTTTGCATTCAAAATACAACACACAATCTGTAGTGAGTTTCTGGGGCAAACCTTGCTTGAAGAGTCTACTTATGTCAGTGTAAAGAATCTTGGATTTACTCCAAACGCATGAGACAGAGCTTGATTTTAAACAGATTTATTAAGAAACAATTTGTAAAAAAATAAAAAAAAAAACTAATTCCTAAGGAGAACCAAAAGATGGTCAAGGCCCTGCATTAGCCCGGTGACCTGCTCCCGCATACGGCCCACACAATTTACAATCTGTTCCCGACGCCTCTGTTCCTCTGTGGGTGACAAAAGTTTGGGGATTAATAAATCGATAATGAAGCAACATTGTAAAAAAACAAAAAACAAGCAAACACAAACTTACAAGCTTGTGGGCCAAAAATAAATTACACGGATAAAACCCAGAACCCCAAAACGTCGTATGCCAAAAATACAAGGGCCCTAAAAAAAGGCACACAGGTGTGATATGTGTATGGTGACATCAGCAGGAACAGGTAAAGACAACCCCCAAAAATACCCTAAGGCGAAAAAAAGACAAAAAAAATGGGGACGACACATGATTACATACAAACAGTTTGTGGTGTCCAAAATAAACTTTAAAAACATACCGTTCTCCAAAACGAGAGAGCCAGAAGCCACTCCCTGGACCACCTCGGAGGTGGCTACATTCCCCAACCCGAGGGGCAAGGTGTTTTCGCGATCCTGGGAGGGGGTATTTGGAGGAGGGACGGATGGAGGAGAGGGGGAATTGGGCTGGAGGGGAAGTAGGCCAGAAATTTCGGCCACAGGGTCTGGGGAGGAGGGGGGAATAGAGGAATTGGGGGTTGGAGAGAGGGGCCGGGACCGGCGTCTTGTGTGGCGATGCCGCCGTAGTGTTTGCTGTGCCCCTAAAAAATGACCAAAAAATTGTTGTTAGTTTCAACAGGAAACCAAAAAAAAATAAAAAATAAAAAACACAATAGGACAGACATGAAAACATGCACATGCAGATATGACTACAATGACTCAATAGGACAGACATGAAAACATGCACATGCAGATATGACTACAATGACTCAATAGGACAGACATGAAAACATGCACATGCAGATATGACTACAATGACTCAATAGGACAGACATGAAAACATGCACATGCAGATATGACTACAATGACTCAATAGGACAGACATGAAAACATGCACACGCAGTTAGGGCCCACAAGATAAACTTGAAAACCACAGTCCAGAACACTTACTTTCCACAATCTGCATGCGAAAGCATGCCAGCAAGCGGGGCGTCCGCCGGTGCAGGTCCGACCACCTGCGCTCCAGCTGGCCAATATGTCGGCGTGAGCCGAAGGAGCGCAGGCGTCGACGTACCTCCGCATATGCGGAACGCTTGCGCCTATTGGAGATGGGTGGAGGCTGACTGGTGATCCTCCTGTCCATCACCTCCGTCAGCACCAGCAGTTCGCGCCTGGTGAATGCGGCGGATCTCATGATGGCAATGGTGTTTTTTTGACAAAATATTTTTAATAAAGCACCACAAAAAAATTTGATTGGCTAATGTATTTGGGAAATTAACAGGACAAATTCTATTGGTTAGTGTATGAGTCATGTGTTCGACAGGGCCACAAATCTCTTGAGAGTTATGATAGGCTTGATGCAGTGACATGCGTAAGCAAATTTAAATAAAGAAATGAACCACAGAAAAATTGTGGGGAGACAAACAAATAGAACAATTGTTTAATTGGGGCTAACATGTCTTTGGAACAATAAAAGCGAAGGTTTCAGCCGTACGTATTCTGCGAGCAAATACAAACACGGACAAGATTAAAGTTTATTGCATTGTGTTGAAAAAAAAAAAACAATTAAGCTAATTGATACATTGATTGGCATGATACGATTGAGGGAGGTAGGCCGAAAAAACGAGCAGGTAATCGGAATCTGACAGTCCCACTTCCGGTTTGTACTTGTGCGTGCGTTCCCTTCAAGCCATTTCGGGGATGTACGCTCGCTATTTGGCACGCTCGTTAGTCAGAGGAGGGGTCGCCTGAGTTTGGGGCGGATTTTTAGCTGCGTAGGAAAAAACGAGCGAGTGCTTGAATTTAAATATTTTTTTACGTACGGCGAACGTGCGTACGCCCACTTGCGAGTGGGTCTGAATGAGGGCCATAGTCCTCTGTGCAGAGATAATGCAACTAGAAGATACTGAATAAATCTGTAAAACAAAAGTCTCTGAATAGTCACTGGACTTGGAAAGGAACTGTAGGAAGAAACTGTAGACTAGGAACTGAATGAATTTGAAGAATAGAATTTGACTCCGGACTGGAGCAACGAGGATTGAACTTGTAGAACTCGGAATATGACTCCGGACTGGAGTAACATGGAATTAACTTGTAGAACTTGGAATATGACTCCGGAATGGAGTAACGTGGAATGAACTTATAGATCTTGGAATATCACTCCGGACTGGAGTAACGTGGAATTAACTTGTAGAACTTGGAATAACACACAGGGAACTCAGGAACATAGAGATGATCTGAGAATCCAGTCTTGCTATGCTAGGAAGCATAGGTATCACAACGGGAGCTCAGGAACAAAGGTCATACAGCAGCAATAGACATTGTTGCACTGGCAACCAGCATGTGTTACAGGACGGTCTTTTATATCATCAGGCTGAAGCGGATTGGCTGAAGCAACTTGAGATGGCTGCTGACTGGATGCATGAGTAGCACCTGACCTGGCTCAAGATGGCCGCGCCCATGTTCCAGGAAACTTGCATACTGGCGCACCGGCCACGCATGGATCTGCGGCAGAGGGACACAGGCAACAGTGGGGATGCTGCAGATGATCCTCAGGTAGAGGCCCCACATCGGAGATCACCGGAACAACAGGCCGACGGTTCAGCGGGTAGCGATGGCACAGCCGCATGGGAAGGTGTAGGGGTCTGAGACGGAGGATCTAGCACGGTTTGTGACAGAAAGCCTATGCTGATTTGTCCTCTGTTGATGCGGAGAAATATGACCTAGTTAAAAGTGCCATTCTAGCTAGGTCAGGTCTCACTCCTTCTGGGAAATCGCAGCACTTGAATGAATGGGCCCTACTACCAGGGGTCCCTATTTGGAAGCAGGTTGCAGAACTCGCCAGACAGGGGTGGAGTTGGCTTCAGCCAGAAGACCGCACCTCTGCTCAGATTGTAGAGACGGTGGATGTTGACTAGTGTATAAGAACCCTAGGGAAGAATATGCAGTGCTGGGTCATACACGCTGGTCCTCAAAATCTAGAGGAATTATAGTACAGTGTTGGAGCGGAAATATGCCAAAAATGCCAGAAAAGAAACAAGGGAATGAGTGACCTGTTAAGATGGCACCCCATTTGCCTCTGATCCCTACTGACACCCCTCCTCAAGGAAACGCCACTGGAGATGCGAGGGTCATTTGCAATGAGTGCGGAGAGCCAGGTCATATAAGATGGGACTGTCCCAGAAAAACAGAGCCTATGGAGTGTGTGGTTGCTAGTATGGGCACTACGTACCCGGCTTTTTGCACAATGGTACCCCTGGATTCTAGACCCCTGTTAATGTCGGAAACTGTGTTACTGAATGGCTGAGAACTGCCAGCTATTATAGACTCAGGGAGTGAACTAACCCTGATCTCAGAGACTGTCTTGCCCAGGCTAGTGGAAAAGGTGTCAGGGTTAGTTGAAGTTCTCTGCATTCATGGATCCACAGAAAACTTTTCCAGAATGCGAGTGAGACTCACAATAAAGGGGTGAGCTTATGAGCGTCCTATCATATTGGGACGCAATTTCCTGGGATTTGTTGAGCTCTTAAAGGAACCACAAAGATAATGCCAATGTAAAGTCTCCAAGACCCTACCTCCGAAAAGGGAGAAGAGTGGAAAAACACGGCCAGTCCTCTATGGAGAGGGAACCTCTGCGCAATTAATTTCTGAGGAAAGAAATCCGCAACACTTTGCCCGGTTACAGGCAGACAAAAATATTGGCAGATATGTCATACCCAATACAGATATTGCCATGGATGTGCTGGAAACTGCCACCCCTCAGGTTCCTGGGGGCCGCTCTAGTTCGCTGTGCCCTACAGAAGTTCCGCTTGTGGACACCTTGTCAGCAAAAATAGCGAAAAGAAGTGGAAGCCTTAGTTCGCAATAATCAGGATGTGTTTTCTTCCCTGCCAGGGCGCACTGCTTTAGTAGAACATGAGATAAATACGCCTGAAGGAGTGGTTGTAAAGCAGTGACTGTATCGCATCCCAGAGGCGGGCGGCAAGCAGTCCAGCAAGAGCTGAAAGAGATACTCCAACTTGGGGTCATTGAGGAGTCCAGCAATAACTGGTTAAGTCCAATTGTGTTGGTCCCCAAGACATCAGGATCCGCCGGTCCGCAAACTGTGATTGGCTCGCGGTCGGCGGCTTATTTGAAATGCCGCGGCTGCCCCTTCAATCTAGATAACTGTCAGTCGTCATACGGACCTACACAGTTTTGCGTAAATACCCGGGGCTGGCACTGATGGCTGTCATTCCTGGACGGCTGCCGATCCGGTGCCAATTTCTCCCCCAAGTCCACCGGCCAATAACAGTGTTCCCTGCGCTGTGCCCCCCTGCCCCCAGTCCAGTGTTCCCTGCCATGTGCCACCCCCTAGTCCATCATTCCCATCATGTACCCTCCCAGTCCAGAGTTCCCTGCCCGCAGGGCCGGTGCTACCATTAGGCAGCTTTAGGCCGCTGTCTAGGGGCACAAAAAATAAGAATATCTCTTTCAGTCCCAGACAGGTTGGTTTAGTGCGTGTGGGGTTGGTTTTATTCAGTGCTGGCAGAGTTAGTGTATGTGTGTGTGGGTTTAATGAGTGCTGGCAGGGTGAGTATGTGTGTATGTGGGGGGGGTAATGGGTACTGACATATATTGGAGCACAGATGTGTGGCATAAATATATTGAGGCATGGATATGTGGCACAATGTATCTGGAGCACCGCTTTATAGCATATAAAGATTTTGGGGCACATGTGTGGCATATGTACTAGGGGAATTGTTTGGCATAATTCATGGCTATGTGGTATACAAAAACTTTGTTGCACAGCTGTGTAAAATGTATTGGGAGAACAAATGTGTGGCATATTATGTATTGGGGGCACAAATGCGTGGCATAATATGTATTGGTAGCATAAACATGTGGCATATGTATTGGATTCATTGATGTGTAGCAAAATTATGAATTGGGGATACAGCTGTGTGGCATATAATGAATTGTGGAACAAACATACTATGAATTGGGGGCTGAGTTATGAGGCACAGTATGATTTTGGGGCTCTGCTGGGTGGCATATTATAGATTAGCATCTCAAATATGTGACATAGTATGAATTGGAGGGAGCAGGGGCAGTGGGTGAAATGTTTCCTAGGGTACCCAGACACCTTGCACCGGCACTGCCTGCCCGCCCCCCATTGGTACAACATTCCCTGCCCTGTGCCCCCTACCCAGGTCCAACCTTCCCTGCCCTGTGCCCCCCAGGTCCAGCCTTCCCGGCCATGCGCCCCCCCAGTCTAGCATTTCCTGCCATGCCCCCCCTGTCCCTAGTTTAGCATTCCCTGCGCTGTGCCAGCTGAGGTCCACTCTTCCCTGCCCTGTGCCCACCACCATTCCAGCCTTTAGTGCCCTGTGTCCCCCTCCCTAGTCCAGCCTTACCTGCCCTGTGCCCCATTCAGATCCAGCCTTCCATGTCCTTTGCCACCCCCACACCATGTCCAGCCATCTCTGTGCCCCCAATTGATCCATCCCCCCTGTTCTACACTTCCTCTTAGCCCAGCCCTCCCTGCACTGCATACCCCCCTAGTTTAGCTTCCCCTGCCCTGCATGCCTGCTTGGTCCAAAGCCCTGCCTACCCACCCCCACAGCCCAAGCCCTGCCTACCCTGGTCTGCCGCAGCATGCAGTATGGAGGCTTGTATTCAAAGGTAAGAAGCAATTACATTTCTTCTTGTTTGTTATTATTGTATATTTGCAACGCCAGCCTTGACAAAAGGGTCTTGCATGGCCCTGAAACGTCGGCATACATAGGCATGCAATAAATTCACTTAATTCTATCATCAAGCCCAGGAGTGCCGCTGTCTCTTTGCTACTATATATATATATATATATATATATATATATATATGTAAAAAACGTAGAAGAGCGCACACATGAGTAGTAGATGAACACACTTTACTATAATACTCAGCCACCACGGTAGAGCCGGCGTCTCCACAATCAACAGCATCCACTCCTCTCATAGCTGGCAATATTGTACTGCCGTACAGGTAACTCGCAGAGTCTCTCCAAACATCAGGACCAGTGTGTGACGTCACCGCGTTCACCGTAGGTAAGCCATGCCCACCGCCTTTCGTCAATATTGGGACTTCCTCAGGGGGTGTGGTTTAGTCCAAAGCTGACTCCCCTTTTATACTTATGCACTAATAGCAACAATAATAGCAGCATGGTGGCGATTTTCACAAATCAATAATCACAGTAAACAACAGGTACAATATTCCCCGAAAATAGCATAAAAAATATCAAGATATAAAAAATATAGATAAAAAATATACAACGAACACACTTTTAAAGTTAAGGGATTCTATCAGCGCCATTTTTCTGTGGTCCTAAAACAGAGGACACAAGTTAACTATTGCACATTACCCTTACCCTTATTTCCTATAAAAAAAAACCTATGCATCATTCTAACTCATAAGTATGAGACACATATTTCCTATTGCACATAGCCACTCAACCAAGGTCCTGTTAAAAAAAGGGGGGGCTATAAATATCCTAACTAATTAATAAATTAGAATTTGTACTTATATATACAAATAAGATATATTCATATCAATAATATACGCTGAAGAACAGTGACAACCTAAAGTTCACATTATTTCTTATTAATTAGGAATCCACATAATTCATATTGATCATTTAAAAACAGAAGTTAATCCATAAAACTCTAGAAACGAACAAAGAGCTACTATACATGTTGAGGAGTTATCCCCCACATAAGTGACAGTATTGAAGCCCACAGCTCAACATCAATGCATCACTAGGGGGCAAATCACTCAACAGAATTAATGCAGATATGGCGTTAAATCATAAGTTTCATTAAGCCCCATTGGGAGTATATACAATGTTCTAGCTCTTTTAAAAGCTATCTGTGGTCTGACCAGTAGTACATCTTTCAAAACTGGATCAAGACCTAAAATATCCTAATGTTTTTCTAGAATCTTTTTGATGTTACAGCTCTCTGTGTTATACTTAGTCACAAAAGGAACAAAAAGGTCATCTCTAGGTTTAGATCTCTCTTTATAGGTCAACAAAGATTCCCTATTCACTTTCTTAGCTCTCTCCTTGCACCTATCTACTAGGGGCTTAGGGTATTTTTTCTCTAAAAATCTATTACCATATGTCTCAGCCTGTTCATCATATTTTGACTCATCGTGGCAATTCCTCCTAATTCTGATAAATTGTGAGTAAGGTGTATTAGATAGCCACTTTCTCATGTGGCAGATCTCATAATGGACATAACTCTTAGGGGTAAATTTACTAAAGTGAGAGTTTTTAGAAGAGAGTTTTAAAAGTGATGTTGCCCATAGCAACCAATCAGATTCTACTTAACATTTAACTAGCACCTTCTAGAAGATAATAGCTACAGTCTGATTGGTTGCTATGGGCAACATCACTTTTAAAACTCTTCTAAAAACTCTCACTTTAGTAAATTTATCCCTTAATGTCCACTTTCTTTATGTGTGTATAGGTTGTCACTTCTCCATTACCTCCCAATTTACAAGAATCCAATACTAGATCTAAAATTCAATCCTATCCTTACTGAATTTAGCTGTAAATTTCAGGTTATAGGAATTATTATTCAGAAAGACCATAACATTTTCAAACTCCAATTTACTGCCTTGCTATACATACATCATCGATGTAAGGTTTGTACATCTTAATGTACTTCAAAAATGGGCTGTTCATATAGACTACATTAGCCTCCCATAAACCAAGATATAGATTGTCGAAACTTGGCACATAGGGCGCACCCATTGCTGTACACACTGCTGGATATAAAACTCACCTTGGAATTTAAAATAATAGTTCTTTAAGACATACATAATACAGTCCAAAATGTACTGTCTCTTATCAATCTTTAAATTTTAATTTCCATCTAGAAAGAATTTAATCGCCTCCACACCTTTATCATGTGATATACTCAACATCCACTGTCCACCAGCTGAAATCTTCCTGCCACACAAAATCTTTTAAAGTCTCCAAAATTTGTGTGGAGTCTTTGACATATGAGTCTAGTGTAATAGCATACTAATGTACATGTCTATAAATTCAGATAGGTGAGAAGTGGCCAAATCTATACCCGCAATAATAGGGTGACCAGACGACCTTTCCAGCCGCTTGTGTATCTTTGGCAAGAAATAAAAAATAGCCACTCTGGGATGGAGATTAAAAATACAATTAAACTCATCTTTATTTATAAACTTATTCAAGATCACATATTCTAAGAGTAATTTCATCTCCTCTATTATTCTGTCTGTGGGATCTAATTTCACCTTTCGATAAGTCTTAACATCATTTAGCAATTTTAAAGCCTCCTCCAAATAATCAGTCATATTTAAAATAACAACCCTACCTCCTTTATCGGCCATTTTAATAACAACATCATTATTTTCTTCCAAGTTTCTCATATCCTTCACTTTATCTTTGCCATTACATAATTTTTCCAAATTCTTCTTAATCAAAATGGAATAGGTATCTATTAAACTGCCTCTAGACTCCAAAGGGTAGATATTAGATTTACCCTTCAGACCAGTACTATTAAATTCCGCAGTGGTTTCTAATGAGTCCTCAGGCTTTTTCTCATTTTTAAAAAAATTTATTTTTAGAGTATGAGTTCTAATAAACTTGTTAGCATCCACGAACAGTTCAAAACCATTGGTCCATTATTTGGAGCAAAAGATAATTCTTTTGATAATAGTCTATTCTCACCATGTTTCAATTCATAATCAGAAAGGTTAAAAATGCTGCTATTATTGTTGCTATTAGTGCATAAGTATTAAAGGGGAGTCAGCTTTGGACTAAACCACACCCCCTGACGAAGTACCAATAGTGATGAAGGGCGTTGGGCATGGCTTACCTATGGTGGACGCGGTGATGTCACATGCTGGTCCCGGTGTTCGGAGACTCTGCGAGTTACCTGTGCGGCAGTACGATATTGCCAGCTACGAGAGGAGTGGATGCTGTTGGTCGTGGAGATTCCGGCTCTACCGTGGTGGCTGAGATTTTGTGCTGTGTACCGTTTACTGAGATGTATGTGAGCTATTTATTATAGTAAAGTGTGTTTATCTACTACTCATGTGTGCACTCTTCTAGTGTTTTTTACATGAATTGAACCTGTGTCCTTGGTTACGGACAGTGGCGTCACAAGGGGGGTGCGGGCCACACACGGTTGTCACCCGCCAAGGGGAGACACCAAGGTGATGGCTCTCCCTCAGTGACAGGAGCCAGGTGCTGCACTGTAGCATTACCGGGTGCAGCACTTGGCTTCTATTACAGTGAGGGAGCCGGCGCTCCGCACCACATACCACCCCAGTGATGATACCCATGGCACGGGACGGGGTTCGGGCCGCGAGAACACGCTCAATGTTAGTAAGGCAATGTTAGTGACATCACCAGTGATGTCAGTAGTGAGCTTCCGGCTCTAATAGACTGGGGCTTGCGGCAGACAAGACCCTACTACAAGGGTCTCGTCGCAAGCCCGATGGTTGCGACCATCGCGACCATCACTTGGCCGCTCGCAAAAACTGTGGGTGGTCACCCACAGCTTAGCGAGCGGCCAGAAGGCCAGACCTGGAAAAAAAAAAAAAACGCTCTTCAGACCTGCGAGTCTGAATCAGGGCCATAGTCCCCTGCCGCAGAAAATAAATAATCCCATACAGTAAGCTTTGCATGAAAGAAAAAAAAAACCACTGGGCACGATTCTATTCAAAGCGAAGTGAATAGCGTCGAGAATCAGCTCCCAGAGCTATTCAATTCATATACGCTGCTAAGCCTGACTAGGATTTCTTCTCGCATCCCCCTGGGGATGCGAGCAGAAATCCGACAAAAGACCAGGTGCGAAGCTGTTTTCTGCCCTTAGCGCCAGGAAAACAGCATCGCGCCAGGAATTTTAGTTGGAGAATGCCCGTTCTCATGCCTAAACACCCTGTTTAAGGCGCGAGAACGAGTCTTCCCCGACCTAACTTCAAGCAGAATTGAATAGCTCAATCCCGGCGCTATTCACTTTGCTTTTAATCGAATCGTGCCCATTGGCACCCATAGGACAAGAAAAACCAGACACATAGGCTCCCACAGTAAATAAATCACATAAAGCTTTGCATGAAAACAAAAATAACATTGGTACACATAGGAAAAAAAACAAACACATAGATAGGTATTCAATTGGCCGCAGGGTTTCACCCACGACTAATTGCCTGCCAAAATCCCCGTGGCGCAGGGAAAAGCTATTCAACTAAATAGCCGTTTTCCAGCGCCGTAAAATCGGGACTCACGCATGGAAACACATTGATTCCACGTAAACTGCAGAATCAATTAGTTTTTTCCCTACGTACGAGCCCGATTTGGTGGTTTTTACGCGCATTTTACCTCAAACCTCCATGAGGCTCATATTCAATTAGCCGCGATGTTAGTGCCTTAAGCCAGGTGTTTAGGCTTGCTAACTGGCAGGCATTTTCAAACTAAAGTGCCTGTTGCAATGCTGTCAGCGCCTCACTAAGCTGAAAACCAGCATCGTGGACGGCACTTTAGTTGGATTTCTGCTCACACCCTCAAGATAGTGCAAGCATAAATCCTTTAGTTAGGTTTAAATTAAAAGTGCGTTCAATAGAATAGCTCTGGGACCAAATTCCCGGCGCTATTCAAAATCGCACTTACCTGAATTGCCACCAATAGGAAAAAAAAACAAAACACACACATTGGAAAAGGTTGTTTGGCACACTGGGACGGTGAGGCACACAGGGGTAATGAGGAACAGGATACGATTAATATTCCAGCAAAGGGGATGCCGGCACTTAGAATACCGGCTTCAGAATCTCGACACCTGTCAGGATTGCCCATGCCCCTCATCCCCGCAGCAAGCCATGGGGGGCACGATCAATGTCATCGCTCCCCCCCCCACAGCCATAGGAGACTGCCGTGAGGGGTGGAGCGGCAGTCTCCTATGCAGCCCAGCAAACAGCAGTGTGTGCTGGGCTGCAGTGATTTAAGTGGGCGGGTGGGCCAATGCCGGTGTCTGCACAGGCAGCGTGTAATGCTGCTGCAGAGACCTTCCAGTGGGGGGAAGGCATCTGGCAATGCGGGAGGGCAGAAGTACCCCCGGGCAAGTGGGCGGGGTTTAGCAATAGGAGGACGGCTCCCGGCATGCAGGCCACGGGCTGCACCCAAACACGCTGGGCTCCAGATCAGAATCTTCCAGCGGGGGACGAACGGCTCATGGCGCGGATGGGCGGGTATAGGCGCACGGATGGGCGGGCAGCAGCTTGGTGACTGACAGCCCAGGGTCTTCACTGAGCCAGCCGCATAAATACACACGGGGGCTGGCTTAGGGGGCTGTCCTAGCGGGCGGAGAGAGACCCGTGCAGCCCTCTGTCCTGAAAAAAATCTTAATTGCTTGAAGTCCCGGTATGCCATACCATGGCATACCGGCACACTTTAAGCACTATGGGCCTCATTCAGAGGCGGTCGGAGGATGCAAGCGGTCGCTCAGAAACTGGGCGGCCACTTGCATCCTGACCGGCCGCCTCTGTTGCGGTCATTAGACTGTGGGTTAACACCCACAGCTCTAACGACCGCTCGGGTGATGGTCGCGATGGTCAGAGACCATCGCGACCATCGGGGCTTACGACGAGACCCTAGGGTAGGGTCTCACTTGTCGTAAGCCCCGAAGAGCTTCTGGCTCTGTCAGAGCCGGAAGCTCTCCACTGACATCACTAGTGATGTCAGTGGGGCCTCCCCCAAATGGCAGGCGTTCCCATGGGAACGCCTCCGTTTGGGCTGCCACCCCCCCGGCCCGCCTTCCAAACGGGGCGAGCTGTCAATCAACATCGACAGCTCGCCCCCTTTGGAAAGAGACCTGCTACGACCAGCGCTGTCGGTCGTAGCGGGTCTCACGCATGCGCACGAGGGAGCCGGCTCCCTTGTGCGCATGCGCACTGGCAAAACATCGAGGCGGCTGTGCGGTCATAGACCGCACGGCCGCCTCTGAATAAGGTCCCATGTGTGTATATTATACATTATATGGACAAAAGTATTCAGACACTTCCAACCTTCCTCCCCAGCCCCCTGTGCAGTCAGCTTCACTGTGCACAGCTCCAACAATCCCCCCACAGCACTGTGCACAGCTCCAACAATCCCCCCTCAACACTGTGCACAGCTCCAACAATCCCCCCCTCAACACTGTGCACAGCTCCAACAATTCCCCCCTCAGCACTGTGCACAACTCCAACAATCCCCCCTCAGCACTGTGCACAGCTCTAACAATCCCCCTCAGCACTGTGCACAGCTCCAACAATCCCCCTCCCCCCTCAACACTATGCACAGCTCCAACAATCCCCCCTTCCCCTGTCAACACTGTGCACAGCTCCAACAATCCCCCCTCCCCCCTCAACACTGTGCACAGCTCCAACAATCCCCCCCTCCCCCCTTAGCACTGTGCATAGCTCCAATCCCTCTCCTCCCTGCAGTCGCCGCCATCACTTACCTGCTGCTCGTCTGTTTTGCCGCTTGTGTGAAGAGCTGCTGCTGGGCATGCGCAGCAGCTCCCCTGGTGGACATTGTTTTTTTTTTCTTTAAACAAACTGGGCTAATGGGTGGTCCTGTGCACCCCCGGACCACCCCCCAGTTTCGCCTATGATCGGCATGCATGGGGGATTTCTAGGTACTGAAAAAACCCCTCTATGTGCGCCACTGAATCTACAGTCACTTGTGATCCCACATACTGTGCAAGTACAGACCCTTTATACTATCCTACAGTGCCCTCAAACATTACACCAACCTCCATTTCCCATGTGGTGACAGAAGGCGACCGGAATGTTGAAATTAAAGGTTAATCCTGCCTGGAATTCTCTCTTTATCAGTAATGTATTAATTATTACGTATTGTTAAAATGTTACAGAGGTGCATCAGAAACATTATGTTTTACAGACCTTAAATGTTGCCAGGTGGGATCTGTAAGCACTGCTAGATTCCCAGCAAGACTTCCCAGCACTACTTACTGATGGCACAAAAAAAGACAAATCTCAGGTGCACAACTCCAAATTATTAATAATATATAAATGCAATAAAATTTTGCAATCAATAGAGGTTTTTAGCATAATCTTGGCCAAGGTTATGGGCCTACCCACCATATCCAGGTAACCTCTGTAGGGTAGGTCCCTAACATACTACGATTCAAATCCAGAGCACAGGACACCCCCAAACTAGCCCAGCTAAGCCTCCCCAGGGCACCGCCAGAGTAAGAAAAGTGCAGTGTGAAAGAGATAGTTAGGAGCAGCTACTGCTGCATATAAAGAATGAAAATAAAAAGTGAGGTACATATATAATAAACAAACAGTGAAGGGTTAAAATGTGTTATAAAAGAAAAATGTGTTATAATGCGGTGCCCTGAAACAGATCAACAAAGGCAATCCAGGGGGACCCACGCCCCAAAAATGAACCGAAGTTGCACTACAGTATATAAAACTTGTAGGACTTACCTAGAATTGTGCCTAATACCAGTGTGCATATTCATTACAAGACTCCATGCTTTTAAACCAATAAAGTAGGGGTGCTAATCCAGACTGAGGGCGTCTCCTTTCCCTCAGGTGTGCAATAAAGCACATTAAATGGAGTATATAGGAAAGATTTCTGGACTGCACACCCTGAATATATATATATATATATATATATATATATATATATATATATATATATATAATGGCAGGTGCTACCTGATGAGACTAATTGCAGGCACAAAAAAAGACAAATCTCAGGTGCACAACTCCAAATTATTAATAATATATAAATGCAATAAAACCTTGGCCAAGATTATGCTAAAAACCTCTATTGATTGCAAAATTTTATTGCATTTATATATTATTAATAATTTGGAGTTGTGCACCTGAGATTTGTCTTTTTTTGTGCCTGCAATTAGTCTCATCAGGTAGCACCTCCCATTATATATATATATTCAGGGTGTGCAGTCCAGAAATCTTTCCTATATACTACTTACTGATGGGCAGGGCCGTAACTAGGGTAATGGGACCAGTGCCATGGGACAGGGCACCGCAGGGCAGGGGGCGCTGTTTGGGCCTGTCAGTTTTCCTGTTTATTATCAATCTTACTTGTAGCTTCCTCTTACTTTATCCCCAGCATCTCCTGGCCTCCCCTATCTCTTCCCTGGCCCTTCCCCATGAGGCCATGGCCCTTTTTCAGTCTCACTATCTTATATCCCTATTTAAAAAATGGAGGGGGGGGGCACAGGGCACCAAAAAGTCTAGTTACGGCTCTGCTGATGGGTGCCGGCTGCAACTTAAGGACTTGTGCGCCCTTTATTATACAAGTAACCATTCCAGTGGTGAAACCTTATCTAAAACCAGCGCCACTGCAGCTTCATCACTATAGAATGATGTAATATAGCAAAAGTATGACACTGGTGTTTTTGCTGTCTTGGTACAATTGGTAATACAGTCCAAGTAAGGGGATTACTAATTTTTAGGGACCTATGGGTCCATGATAATTAAGCATCCAACTCACTGCAATAATAAATACCTAACTATTTACCTACCAGAGCAATTCAGAATTGTTCTGGTGCAGAGACAACTGCTCAGCAAAGCAGTTATCCCTGTGATTCCTAACGCCTGCGGTTACACCACTAATTAGTAGTAGTAAGTAATAGTAACTTTACACTGCTGGGTCTGACCTGGCAGTATTAGTGGCATGTGTGACTTGAGTTCACAGATGTGAACAGAGTGGGCCAATAAGGGGGTGGATTGATCCAGTTGGTTCCCTCTTCGCACACGGTCCTCCTTCCGATAGGAGGAAGTTCCGCAGGCATACTAAAAAACCTACAGTTTTTGGAGTTTGCTGAATATTAGACAGCCAATCGGGTCCCAAATAATGAATAGGCCTATTACTAAAAACATCCGTTTCTGAATTTGTAATGGGCCGATTATTAATATGAATAAGTTTCTTCATAGACCACAACAGGAGCACTTCTATAAGGTTTACGCAATACTGAAGAAGAGTATTTATAGTATAGGTTTACATTTACAGTACTCTGTAATTTGGGTTAGGGCAGAGTTTTTCTTTAATGTAGTTTCCTCATTATACTCTTCACTGCTAATGGAGTTGTCCTCGTACTACATACTAGCTTAATGTCATTATGTGAGCAATTAGATTATCATAAGTGGAAGTGAGAAACTTTGGAGTTTTGGGAAGGAAATATACAGTTGCACTGGAAAGACTCCTGTTCCATCAGCAACGCAGTTCATCTATTTTTATAGAAGGCTGAGAAGACTAAAAGAAGATCTATTTTCCCTTTAATTATCTTTAGAACTATGCCGTTTAATTTGTCACCCTTCTTTTTGATGTACACAGTTGCAGGGCTGGCGTGCTCATTAACAACATCACAAAAATAACTCTCTGCCCAGCAGCCATTTCTCTTGCAGGGTTTGGCAGGTCCATTAGAATGCACACAAGTAATATTATGTTGAATTAAATATTATGTCGGAAAAGTGCTTGTGGTGTTGGGTGTAATGTAATGAGACAGCTAACAGCAGTTTCTCTTTGTTGTGTTTGTCAGATTATGATATCTGGAAGCCTAAACAGGACATCTAAGAGAGGGACAGTTGTGCCCTGAACATTAGTAGTTATGTGTGCAGAGAAGCAGTGGGCCTTGGAGAGTTGTATTTTACTAGCTATAATTAGAAATGTTCGCCGACCCCCGTGTTTTGGTTTTGGATCTGGATCTCCCCTGGTTTTTGATCTGGATTGGTTTTACCAAAACCTCAACTCCATGTTTTGTTTTTCGGTTTTGGTTTTGGATCTGGATTTTTCTTAAAAAAGCATAAAAACAACTAAAATCACATAAAATGGGCCTTTTTTCTTCCTACAGTATTATTAACCTCAATAACATTTATTTCCACTCGTTTCCAGTCAATTTTGACCACCTCACAGCTCACAATATTGATTTTTTCATTTAGTTAAGGGCCAAAAGGTTGCATCCAGCTATATGGCTCAAAACTGAGAGATAAATAGAGTTGAGGACTGTGTAAAGATGGTGGTTGGGGTACCCCTTGAACATTGAAGAATTGATAGTTGATAATTGATACAATCACTGGCTGAAGTAAGAATTGATAGTTGATAGTTGGCGCAGCCACTGGCTGAAGTAAGAATAGTTGATACTTGATAATTGGTGCAGCCACTGGCTGAGGAATTGATAGTGGATAGTTGGCGCAGCCATTGGCTGAAGTAAGAAGAGTTTGATACTTGATAATTGGTGCGGCCACTGGCTGAAGTATTGATAATTGGTGCAGCCCCTGGCTGAAGAATTGATAACTGGTGCAGCCCCTGGCTGAAGAATTTATAATTGGTGCAGCCACTGGCTGAAGTAAGAAGAGTTGATACTTGATAAATTGGCACAGCCCCTGGCTGAAGAATTGATAATTGGTGCAGCCACTGGCTGAAGTAAGAAGAGTTGATACTTGATAAATTGGCGCAGCACCTGGCTGAAGAATTGATAATTGGTGCAGCCACTGGCTGAAGAATTGATAGTTGATAGTTAATTGTTGATACAGCCTCCGGGCTCAGTAGTAGTGAAATACAGAGCAATGATTAGTTCTGCAACAGCCTTGAGGCCTGGAACTCTTGGCAAGTTGCGGCCATTAAAGCCTTGAGGGCTGGTGAGTGACAACAGGTGGCCTTTGAGCCATGAAGCAGGATGCGGTCTTTGGCCCGTGTAGCAACCTTAAGAGCTGAGAACCATTGGGTGAATGTTACTGTTGTGCCATTGGGTTGACACAACAAGCAGCAATTGGTTCAGAATTTTCTTTTAAAAAAATGAAAGGGGCATGCAGGAGATGCTGTCTGTGGCCATTACAATTTCTGGACATTCATAAACCATAACATTAAAAATGTCAGGCAGCAATGCCCCAAACAGCACATAATGGAAAGGAAAAAGGTGCAAGATGGAATTGTCCTTGGGCCCTCCAACCCACCCTTATGTTGTATATATGAAACAGGACATTCACAGTTTAACAAACCAATCACTTCAGCGACAGGGACTGCCACTTGTGGTTGAAATTATTGGTTTGTTTGGACCCCCCACAAAACAAGCTGCCAATGCGCAGTGGACATTGGTGGCAATGATCCCATACACAAACTGGCTTTACAATACATTAAATTAGATGTTGTCATCGTCATCCCCATCAGTGTGTGCATCCTCCTCTTCTTCACACAATATGAATTAGTTCCCGCTGGAATCCACCTTTACAGAGTCAGACGCTTCTATATTTTTTGGACTTGAGTGCTGGTGGTCTTCCACGTGGAATTTGTAAATCATTTTGATGAACATCATCTTTTCCACATTATGGGGAAGAAACCTCCTACGATGATCACTGACAAGCTGCCCGGCTGCTCTGAAACTCTTTCAGAGTACACACTGGAGGGTGGGCCACTTGTGTACAGCAAAGCCAGTTTGTGTAAGGGACTCCAAATTGCCTCTTTTTTCTGCCAGTAGTGAAACTGACTGTCTGACATGCCTATTTGGATGCTATCCCTAAAATAGTCAATCACCATTCTCTGAATGGTGACCGTATCAAACAAAGTCACAGTAGACATGTCACTCATTGTAGGCAGTCCTTTCAGACCCAACTAGATGTCATTAGATTTTGCTGACTGATCTGCATCACCACCAGCAGTGGGTCTCTTAGGAAAATTTAGTTTTTTCCTGGCAGCTGTAGAAACTGAAGGAGGAGATGCTGCCATGTCACTTTCCGCTTGAGCTGACAATTTTTTCACCACCATCTTCACATCTTTTCAGATTTATGTCCATCGGAAAGAAAGACACAGGGTATGACTTAAACCTAGGATCAAGTATGGTCGCCAAAATATAGTGATCTGATTTCAAGATATTGACGACCCTTGGATCCCGTCTAAGTGAATGAAGGGCTTGATCTATAAGTCCCACATACTTAGCGGAATCACTCCATTTCAGCTCCTCCTTCAGTTTCTCCAGCTGCTTTTGCAAAAGTCTGATTAGGGGAATGACCTGACTCAAGCTGGCAGAGTCTGAACTAACTTCACATGTGGCAAGTTCAAAGGGTTTGAGAACCTTGCACAACACGGAAATTATTCTCCACTGCGCTTGACTAAGGTGCATTCCCGCTCCTTTCCCTATGTCATAGGCCGTAGCGTAGCCTTGGATGGCCTTTTTCTGCTCCTCCATCCGCTGAAGCATATAGAGGGTAGAATTCCACCTTGTTACTACCTCTTGCTTCAGCTGACGGCAGGGCAAATTCAACAATACCTGCTGGTTCTGCAATCTCCGACACGCAGTTGCTGAATGTCGAAAATGTCCAGAAATCTTTCGGGCAACCGAAAGCATCTCCTATACGCCCCTGTCATTTTTAAAAAAATGTTGCACCACCAGATTAATTATGTGAGCAAAACATGGGATGTGATTGAATTCGCCCACATGTAATGCTTGCACAATATCGCTAGCATTGTCAGAAATCACAAATCCCGAGGAGAGTCCAAGTGGGGTAAACCATTTTGCAATGATTTCCCTGAGTTTTTCTAAGAGGTTCTCAGCGGTATGCCTCTTACTGACCCTGGTGATACACAGAGTAGTTTGCCTCTGAATGAGCTGGCATTTGTTAGCTGCTGCTGTTGTTTGCACTGTTGAAGGCGTTACACCTACCCAGTGGGCTGTCACAGTCATGTAATCTTTAGTTTGCCCTGTCCCACTTGTCCACATATCTGTGGTTAAGTGGACAGTGGGCACAACGGCAATTCGGAGGACATTAATAAGATTTTTTTTAATGCCCTTGTACAGATTGGGAATTGCTATTCTAGAGAAGTGGAATCTAGAAGTCACATTGTAGCGGGGACACAGGACCTCCATTAACTGGGTAAAACCCACTGCATTAATGGCGGACAATGGACACACATCTAATGCCAGCATAGCTGTTATGGCATCAGTAATCCGCTGTGCAGCTGGGTGTTTGCTGTCATACTTGTTCGCCAATGCACAGGACTGTCAATTGTTTGGTTTAACTTCTTGAACTACTAAAAGCAGTCTTCTTCCTGGTCCCCTTCTGGGATGAAGATTCACTTATAGCAACAGCAGGCGTAACCCTCAAGGTCCCTTCTGAGTAACAACAGATAGGAGAGGAGTCAGTCCTTATGATATTGGATGCAGGACTACTTCCGATCACGAATGAGGATGTTGATGATGCAGGGGTTGGTGGTGGATATTGCAGGCACTTGGATCCAGATAGCGGGGAGCAACTTGGTGACACTGGACTGATTGTTGTTGTTTTTCTTGTCCCCAAAGTTTCAATACCCTTTCCGATTTGATGAATGGGCTGCAAGTGACGAAACAGGGAGGAGGTTCCAAGATGGTTAAGGTCCTTACCTCTACTCACTGTTACTTGGCAATGGTCACAAATGGCTTGACAAAAGTTGTCCGGATTTGGGTGGAAATTATTCCACACATGAAAAGTGAATTTTTTGGTCCTTTGCCCAGGCATGGCAACAATGGGATTTTTCCCACCATGTGCAACAACTGTTGCCTGATTTACAGTTTTACACAAACATCCTCGCCATCAACATCCTCATCTTCATCAACATCCTCATCACCTGGACTCTCCACAGGAATTTGTGATTTTTCCGAGCACACAGTTGGTTCCGGTATCTTACTCATCTTAACAATTTGCATTTTTTTGTACCTCTCCTACAAGCAGAGGGGCTTAAATTATCATTAGAACCATCAGTCATAAATGCAGGCCAATGCCTTATCCTTTCCTTGCCACTTCGTGTAGTGAATGGCATATTGCCAATTTTTTGTTTCTCTAAAGCTGACTTAGCTTTAGCTTTTTTTTTTCTTTATCAGGGTAAAAGTTTTTCTTACATAGCCTAACTTAAGCCCTGTTGCATCGGCCTTCATAGATGACGTTGACGGCCTTGCATCGTCAACATGACTGCTGCCGGCAGCTACAAGACTGGTATGTGGATCCTGCTCTCCTGTCATGTGACTGTCCTCCATACTCACTGCGGTCTTACAGCAGTGTCACCAAGCAATTATAGTGCAGCTCAGCTCAGTGTGTTTTTTTCACACTGGGGGTGAACCCCTGAAAGAGGCAGCAGCCCCTTGACAGACAGCAGCATAGCACCTCTGCGCACCTACATTGATGACAGGTGTGGCTAACACGTACACTGAAAAAATGTGTTTGTTTTTTTCACACTGGGGTGAAGAGCACCCCTTATGGACAGAGCACCCCCTGAACAACACAGCAGAACAGCCAGCCTCTATGGAGTGGACAACACCCAGCCAGCCCCAATGGACTACAGCCAGCCAGACCCTATGGACAGGACAATAGCAAACCCCTATATAATTGACAACAGCCAGCCCCTATATAATGGACAACAGATAGCCAGCCCCTATGGATGCACAGGGCAACCTCAGTGACTCAGTCACAGCCAGCCAGCCCCTATATGGACAACAGCCAGCCCCTATGGACATTAAGCAAAGCAACAACTGTAGCATGCACAGCAGTGCAGCACAGCTCCCAGCTCCCTTCCTATTTACACTCCACAGCCGGAATGAAAAATGACGGCAATCGCGGGACCTTTATAGAATCCAAAACCCGCGGGAATCCGACAGTGGGATGATGACGTTTTGCCTCCTTTTCAGATCTGAGTCAGGCGGGAAAAACCGAGTTTAGGGGATCGGATCTGCTTCTGATCCCCTACATTTGGGTGGATTTGGATCTGAGATCCGAACTCGCTCATCTTTACCCTGCACATGGAACTGGACCAGCTAGCGAGCAGCTCCACAGCCCGGCTGTGGGTGGCTTTGACTCAGAGGTTACAGAGAGAAGCTCTGGTACAGAGAGTGATAGCGAGGAGGCAGCTGGGAACTCGGAGGAGTACCCGGTCTCAGGGTGAGTGTCTGTGGTTCTACCTGCAGCAGCTCTATAGGCTGGCCCTGTCCCTTGTGTATAGTCTGGAATTGTCCCCTGTGTGTATAAGCTGGCACTGTCCTCTGTGTGCCCAGGACTCATTTTGGTTGAGTTAATCTTGTCACATGCTGGGGCTGATTCTGACTCAGACACATTGTCAATGATCACGTAAATTAGCGATTTTTTGTGGCTGCACGTGCCACCCATACAAAAACCCTCACAGGCAGCATGCTTGCGCTTACTTAGTACTTTAGCTTTCACCTTCCGCTGCAGGACACAACCCTGAATGGTGATAGATCATACGCCCATAGATGGATCTAGACATGCTCTTTGGGTGGAGCATGACACACTGCTCGTGTGGTGCTATGTATTACCGGTTGTAGTTTCCCTGAAACTAGTATTCAAAAGTAGGCAAGTATGGGGTGCAGTGGACCCGGGCCACTCCAGCAAGCCCGGGCCCAGGTAATCAGTACTCACTCCTACTCAGTGACGTGCGGTAAGGTCAATGGCTGGGGAGGCATACATGGAGATGAATCTGTGCTGGGAGCCTGTCTCACCCCCTATTGTAACTTTCCCCTTACTACACTAAGCTTTAATGTCCATTGATTTTCCTACCTGCATCACTGTGTCTTCTCTTGCTGCTGCTGACTCAGCTCCAATCACTAAACATTACAATGCACTTCCTGGTCACATGGCGTTCATCAGTGCCCAAGGCACGCCCTCCATACTCAGAGGCATGCTTCTATTAAATCTCTTTCTGTGCAGCTTACTGCCATGGTGTGACCCTGCCCCCAGCTCTGCAAGTAGTGTCTGACTATACAGAAGCGAGGCTAAGCTGTTGTTGCCTCTCTCTTGCCTCCCTGTAGCTCCAGGAAGCTCCACAAAGCTGGTGCGTGTTAACTAAAAAAGTATTACAATAAACAAAGAAGATATTTATAAGTTATATATATCTTTGTATTATTTTAATCATTTTTATATCAAATCTCAGGAGTATGACAGGGGAGGCTCTGCCTACCCTGACTGCATGTCCCTGCTCCTGCCCCACCCTCTCGGCGCCCCTGTGAGCTGTGGTGACTGATGAATGGGCACCGTAGTGCTGTGAGCTGTGGTGACTGATGAATGGGAACTGTAGTGCTGTGAGCTGTGGTGACTGATGAATGGGCACCATGTGCTGTGAGCTGTGGTGACTGATGAATGGGCAGCGTAGTGCTGTGAGCAGTGGTGACTGATGAATGAAACCTGTAGTGTTATGAGTTGTGGTGCCTGATGATTGACATGCTGCAGTGGTTTGGAGGCAGGGAATGGGCAGTGACGGCTAGCGTTTCTAAAAACGGGGGCACGTTGCCCGTTTTCTGGGAGTGCAAAGGCCAGGGACATCTCTTCCATTGGGCTTGTTGGGCAGTTGGCCCGAAGCTCGTAGGGGCCCACCAACCCACCCCCCTGCAGCCGCGGCCAGTTGGTAAATTTGTGATATTTTTATAAGCCAGTCGCCGGTGCACTGTATTCTGATCTAACCTCCCCCCGTGACGAGTACTCACCTCAGTCCCAGTTTCCCTTCATCTGCCGGCTTCAAACCAGTCAGAGTTTCTCTGCATGTGTGGGAGGTCTGATGGGCATGCAGGAGGGTTTCATTTTATTGATCATTAAACAAATTTTCCCGTGAATGGGTGGGTAGGAGCCCCAGGGCCTGAATCAGACCTGCTCGCAAGTGGGTCGATGGACGGGCTGTGCGCACACGCAAGCCCCAGAGCGAGCGAGAAATCACTAGCTCCGGGGCTCGCAGTAAAACAGGGTGGCTGTCGATGTTGATCGACTGCTCGCCCCATTTTGTAGGCGGGGGGGGGGGGGGTGGCTGGCCAAACGGAGGCGTTTCCGAAGGAACGCCTGCCGTTTCAGGGTGAGCTTCCGGCTTTATTAGAGCCGGAAGCACACTGGGACTTGTGGCAGACGAGACCCTACCACAAGGGTCTCGTCGCAAGCCCGACCTGGCCGCTTGCAAAAGCTGTGGGTGGTCACCCACATCTTAGCGGGCGGCCAGGAGGCCGGTTTAAAAAAAAACCAAAAGTGGCCTCCCTGATTCAGAGCGAGCTCTCGCTTTTGGCGAGTGGCTCTGAATCAGGGCCCCAGTGCATTGCTTTGCCCAGGGCCCACACTGCTGTTAAGACAACCCTGGCAAAGGCCAGTGTCTGTCTTTTACAACGCAGATTTCCAGGCCTCGACTACAGATCTTCAACAGTCATTCTGAGGCTCACTCAGGTGGCGAACGCTGCGTCCAATGGTCGTTATGGTGATCTGATGCTGCGCGTTTGAGAGCAGCGCTTGGATCTGCGATACCATCAGGGGGCCGTCATTTGTCTTCATATATTAGTGCAAAGATGCAGCAGTGATGCTAATAGTGTACAACTCCGAGCCCTGTAGCCCAATGAGGCAGCCCTGTAGAGCTGTGAACTGTGGTGACTGATTACATGAATGAGCCCCGTAGTGCTGTGAGCTATGGTGACTGATTACATGAATGAGCCCCGTAGTGCTGTGAGTTGTGGTGACTGATGAATGAGCCCCGTAGTGCTGTGGGCTGAGCTGTGTGTTGCACGGACAGAGGAGGCAGCAGCTCAGCATCCGCAGAAGCGGTGACGTCAGCGCTGTGGCTCCGGGGCGGCACTGCGGCCAGAGGCTGCTGCTCCTGCTGCTGACAAAGAGACGGAGAGCGGCGGAACTCGGAGAGAGGTACAGCGAGAGGTGACCGGAGGGCGGGGGAAAGGGGACCGGAGGGCGGGGGGGAGACACCGCAGCCCGGGGGAGGAGGGACTCGCTGACATCCGCACACTGACACAGCGCACTGGGCTGCTGCCTCATCTGACCCGAATACATACCGAGCCAGGGTAAACACTGGCACAGCCGCAGCCAGCTGACATGGCTCGTGCACGTATGTAACATGTCACACACCGGGCAGGAGTCACGGTGTACGTGCTATGGGCACACACCATAAATACACCTACACTATGTACATCTGACAATGCAGCATTACACACTACTCTTACACTGGAAAACATTTCACAATTGTGACAACTTGAAATTCAGATTTATTTATTTTTTTAGCTCTTTCCAGCAGTACACAAAGAAGTGCCATGTGTATTATTGTATTATTGCACTGTGATATCATTATTGATGTGCCTATGAGGACACTACCCACATTGCTGGGCATGGTCCTGTCTGTACAAGACTTGGGGCATGTTGGACCTTAATTCAAAAATAACAATAAAAAATAAATAAATAAATAATAGACAGTCTCTATCTGGTATAGAAATGAACGCTGGAACAGATAACCCTTATTTACTATGGATTTGCTGTAGTCTGATGATAAGTATTACTAATATGTATGTAGTTGTATTGACCATTGCACCCAGAGTTATAATTGACCTCTCATTTCTCCTTAAGACACAGATGGCAGGTAATGTGATTATTGATAAATATATGTTTATATGGGCAATTAGGAAACCAGAAATCATCCTTTTTAATACCAGCTCAAAAATCATTCAATGTTGACTTTAATTATCAGGTGGGTGAGGGTAGCAGAATAATGATGTTATACTGAAGAGTCCTATTCTAAAGGCTGAACACAGAGTATGTACATTTCCTGTCCCATACATGTCATTGATGTCTAAATTGTAACGGGTTTAATTAAAATGATGACATTAACATGCCTATCTTTTGTTTTGCACATGTACAGAAGACATAACCTGGTATATGTAGTTTTCTCATTAATATTGATTAATTTACACAAAAGAGGCCCAATTTTGTTTGAAAACTTGAATTCACCATTGAGCCATCCTCTAACTCCAAATTCAGTTGCATGGCCTTCACGACCCGTCATTTTTGAAAGCTGTTAATGCACTCGCCAGTAGCCATGAGGAGTTTTGCATAGATGAATAACCTCTAAAGAAAATATCACAGTCTTATTCAACACAGGAAGTCAGTTCTCAGACGTAAATGTCAAATGTGGATGGAGGAAAGTGCTGGATGAGCGAAGGAAGTGTCTACTATTAATTTTGTTATTTTGTCTAGAAATACATTTCCTATGACGATTCACTTTCTGTAGTAGTCAATTTGGAAGATAAGTAGCTATTTTAATTTCTCTAGGGACTTATTTGTATATGAATATCATAACAAAGAGATGGTGTGTAATCTAGATTTTAAATCATAAAAAACAAACATTGTACAGCTATAACTATTCAATATAGACAAACACAATTGCAAACTAATTACACATATTTTAATAACCCATGCCCAAATATAAGACCAGTTTTAGGGGTTGATTGGGTGAATCACAGGATCCCCATTATAGCCACGCACTATGCGTCTCCGTGGGATGTTTATGGCACTAAGAGTCTTTGCTTGCGCCTCACAGTGGTGAGAGAATATATAAGCAGTAATATATGTACCATAATTGCCAGAAATATGCACAGAAGCAAGTAATTCAAAGCTGAATTGGCCCCATAGTGATAAAGAAGGTGCTGTGCCTGGAAACATTTTACTAACTGTATCTAAGCAAAAATCATAACTTTTTTTTTTAATAAATATATGTAACAATGTAATAATGCATTTTATAATTATTAGTTATGCCAGAAATGATAGTAAAAACAGGGTCGGACTGGCCCACAGGGGTCCAGGGGAAATCCCCGGTGGGCCCCACCTCCCCTTCCTACAGTATGTCAGATTTCTGACAAATTATACATTGTTCCTTAATTGCAGGGTCAGTTACTTGGTACAGCAGGAACATGGATGAACAGACCGTGCACTGTAGTATCCATGTTGTCTGCAGGCTATGTCTCCTATAATGGTTGGCCAATCCTCTGTGGTGGCTGGCCACACCCATTAAGCTCGGGCCCCTGCCACTGCCTTCCCTGGTAGGCGCTTAATGCCCACGTACGACACATAGTAAGAATAAGGGTAGTGTCATATGGGCAAATTTGAATGCTAGCGTTTTTCCAGCTACACACAGCAGTCAATGGGAAATGCTCATTCCCTGTAATATGGGCATGCAAAATTTGCATAGCGTCATCACCCCCTCCTTCCCTGTTTCAGCGTTCGAGTAGCACAGTGTCTTTTGGACGCTATGTACGCTATCACTTTTGAAAACGCACAATTGTTTAAAGCGCCCATCTGATACTGCAGTGCATAATTGTCAACGGTGGTCACTAAGGACATACATGTCATATACATAGATATGTCATGAAGGAAAGGAAGGGAGAACCTGGGAAATGGACTTTGCTTCCTCACTGGCATCTGTTGTTATTTATTGTTTTTAGTGATAAAATGTTTTGCCAGCAAATAATACATTGAGCATCACCTTCTGGTTATATTATTACTGGGGAGGAAGTTCTGTGGTTATTGGTCGCTTGTCATTACAGCCTGGAATCCCATCTTCATCTAAATCAGGAGATTTGTATTCTTTTACAGGCCTGGGTCCAAATTAGGCCCATAAAACAGGTTTCTGACCCATTACTCAGATTTTCATTAATAATACATATAATTTACATTAATTGCATAGATTTTGATCAATATATGAGGAATACGATTTTTGTAAACTTTTACAAAATAACATGAAAAGTAGTAATTTGGTCACACACAATAGGCTTGCTGACAGGTGACCATTGTGACACATCCAAAATATTTTGTCCCATAGACTAACATGACCTAAAGAAACATTTATGAACTGTATTGGCTCAACCCCCCTACAACCTGTATTTATAGCATTTTCAAGTAAGAAATGTATGTAAAGATATTTACATATTATCCTTATTCTACTCACAGCCACAACGTTACAACTGTTACCTGACAATTAAATTGTGCATCTTAATTCTCCAAGCATTAGCTGAGTAATATTCATGTTTATTTGCAATGCTGGAATGCACATTAGTTCTACATCACGTGGCAGCTGTTAACATGTCAAGTGTAATGTATCCGTAAATAACAGCTTGGAAACTTATATCAGCATGGCTGTTTATATCCATCACTTTGAGTAGTAGTAGTGACAAACTCATTTGTTGTTGCTTATAAGGAGCTACTGAAATCAGCATATAGAAGTCAATCCATTTAGGAGTGAGTTTACGAAAGCAAGTTTATTTAATTAAAGTCGCACACATTGCGTGAATGCGCGCACCAGAGAGACGCGAGATTCATTTGGAAATGCCAAGTCGTGGTAGTTGTGACTAGGTTGCGCAACTTTTCTACAAAAGTGACCTGGAATAAGGAGAAGAAATAGTGGGGAGATCATCCTAAACTCAAAAAAGTGACAACTGAGATAGCAGGACCATATAGAAGGCTGATAATGGCCATAAGGAAAGTACTGGAGGTTTTTAAAATGGCTGATTTTTGCACTTTATATTAATGTTTGAAATTTGATAGCAAGAAAGTGTTTTTCATCATATTAAAGTATTTTTAGCATTTTGGGGTACACAAAAATATATAGTAATTTGGAATAAACACTTTTACTTCTCATCTGCAAGTTCAAAACCCCCTCTCCCATCAATACAACACCTCCAAATACCTGTCCCGCATCATTTACACCTCAAAATACTTGTCCCACATCAATTACACCTCCACATACCTGTCCTACATCATTTACACCTCCAAATACCTGTCCCACATCATTTACACCTCCAAATACCTGTCCTACATCATATACACCTCCACATACTTGTCCCACGTCATTTACACCTCCAAATACCTGTCCCACATCAATTACACCTCCACATACCTGTCCCGCATCATTTACACCTCCACAAACTTGTCCCATGTCATTTACACCTCCACATACCTGTCCCACATCAATTACACCTCCAAATACCTGTCCCACATCTATTACACCTCCACATACCTGTCCCACATCATTTACACCTCCACATACCTGTCCTACATCATTTACACCTCCAAATACCTGTCCCACATCATTTACACCTCCACATACCTGTCCCACATCATTTACACCTCCACATACCTGTCCTACATCATTTACACCTCCACATACCTGTCCTACATCATTTACACCTCCACATACCTGTCCCACATCATTTACACCTCCACATACCTGTCCTACATCATTTATCCCATTATTAAGCTTTTTAGAGAAGCTCCCCTGACAACTGGCATGTCTTTATTGGCCAAATTATGCTATTTAATCCCTTCCATGTGCATGATTATTCATTGGGATGGGTGTACTGGAGGTTTTGAACTGACCCAACATTTCTACCTTTTCTCCTGCTCAGAGGGGTGCGCACAAATATAGCTAATTTCCATTATAAAAACAGTGAGAGTTTGGAATTGAATTGCAAATGTAGTTCTTGGTGCGAGCTCGACCCAACTCACACCTGATTGAATTAACTCTGTAGACTATGATTCTTTTAAAATAACAATCTATAGATAGATAGATAATATATAAAATCTTTGTATAAAGTGGATTCCTTGAAAAGGGACACATTCCAGGGTGCCTTGCTAGCATATTTAGAACAAAGTTTCAAACACACTAAGGTACCACAGGTAATTAAGACTACCTTGATGCTCCCTTATAGTTTTATTTAATGAAAGTTGTGGTACTAAAATGGCAGGAAGTTGAACGTTAATGTGAAATTTCCACTTTTGCTACTCTAGAGATTGTTCTGCCTCTTTCTATGCTTAGTTGCACATCTACCTTGCTGAGGCACTTGACGAGAGAGATTAGCCATTCAGATACAACGCTGCACAAACCAAAGCGTTTTGTGGTGCACCTCAATCACACTTTGTAAATATGGGTCAAAAGCTACAAAAGAAGGCAAATAAATTGACATATTTGCTACAGAGCATTCTTTAGTACAGGGAGAAATAACAGATAATCTGTGCTAATATTAACAATTCAAATAAGTTATTTGTGTGCCATATTTTCATTCTTTTTTTCTATGAGGCTTTTCAGCATGCATGACATAGGAGAGCAGCTGGGCAGCCATTTTGAGAGGATTACAGAGATAGAAATATGGCAGCATCTGTTGTCTCTTTGTTTTCCTGTCTGGGACAGGACCCCTTTTGTTTTTGCTGCAGCTGGGCGGGCCCCATCTTGCTAGGCCTGCATCAGGGCCTAAGATTTCACAGACGTCAGCATTGCCAGCAGCCAAATGAGTTAAGTGATTGGCTTGACACCGTGACTGCTGAGGCAGTGACATTATAACCCTGTGCCTGACAGACTGCAGCAGCGCCTGTAAACACGGTCACATGACTAGCCACGTGGAGCTGTACATGGAGGGGGGGAAGGAGCACTGTTGTGCAAGACATCCACAAAGGCTGGGAAAATAGAGAAGCAAGAGAACAAAAACACAAAAACAGCCTAGTGTGCAAAAAAACGAAGAGCAAAGGTGTTGTGAATCCCAATGTGTTCCAGTGACAGACAGCTGCACGCATTTACAATTTTTCACACGTTTACACATTTGTAATAAGTGGGAAATGTGCAGTGTTAGACACTTGTATGGTATTGGACTCGCGGCTTTCATATAATATGGTGAAAGCCTTATAATAAGGTAAAGTATCCTTATGCCATGTATTTCTCTGTTGATCTACTCCTATATTTTAAAATAATTTGAAATAATCACTGTACTATATGATGTACAACACATGCAGCTATAATCCATTATTTTGAGTATTATTTTTTATATATATAGCGATAGAATACTCTGCTTTATGATTGGCTATATGTATACATACAGGTTTCATTAACAGTCAGTGGGCCTGATTCAGAGATGTACGCTAATGCAAACGCATTTGCGAATTTTGCTGCTTAGTAATTGCTTAGTAATTGCTAATATATGCTAATGTATCAACCAGCAGAATTTGTATTGAGACGCCCACCGGAGCCCTCGCAGCTGCCGCAACAGCGTACAGAAACGCAACATTGGGCTCAGATCCTCAAAACATCGACTCCTTGAGTGAGTGTATGGTCACTAAGGACTGTTGCGGTAACTGAGATGCTGGAGCTTTGTTCTCTGCAGACGCTTGCGAAATGTCCCCGAAATGCCTGCGTTTTGGCCGGAACTCCTGTAACCACCCACAAAATGGTCTCTTCCTGTCAATCAATTGCGAGTGCCTCCTCACTATTCGCATTGTGCGCAATGCGGCTGCGACGCATGTGCAGATCACTGATAATCGCTTAACTGCGCGAACATCGGAATAGCGTTCAATTCTGAATCAGACCCCAATATACGGTATTTAATAATATAACAGAATAAAGTTGTGATCTGGACATCAAAATGCATGAACTGGATCATAGGCAGCAAAATGGGGACAGTTACCTGTATAACAGTGAGTCCTCACTCACTTATTAGCAACATGAAGCCTGCAAGGCCATTTATTGTGGCCCACAGAAGCAGGACAGATACAGGGGATGCCAGTACAAAAATATTGCAGTAGTTTTGGATACTCCTATATTTATCCCGTCCCATAATGCACTGGGTGTCCCTAAACCTGGCCTAATGCTGCCCATCCACTAGCAGACCATAGAAACGACAGCACAATTACGACATTGTATACGTGCCGTCGTTTCTATGTCTGTGATAAGCCTACACTGAACGAGCAGTCGTTCAGTGCAGACTCATCAATCATCTGGCAACATGCTAAACCTGACAAGCACGTTTGCGCGATGATTGATGTCGGAAACGACCAGCGGGCACGCGCATCGCTGGCCTTTTCCGACTTTAAAGTGCCCAATTTGCGGGCAATTTGAATGCGATTGCACGATAACGACGTTATCGTGCAGTCGCCTGTCAAAATCGTCTGGTGGATGGACAGCATAACAGGACATCAACATATATCAGTTGCACTCTCATTCACTGCCGGACTGCAACTGTGCAGGGGAAGAAGAGTGCTATGGGGTGGGGGAGGCATGTATTAGAAGTGAAGTACCTCATTCAGTGTTGGATGGAAAGGCAAGTTGTGCCTTTTTTTCCTGGCAACTTGCTCTTTCTTTTAATGCGCATCTATTAGCTGGGCACTTCTGTTGTCCTGGCAACAGTCTCTACTTATGGCTCCTTGCTCCAAGGCAGTGATGATAGATGGGGGATGGAGGGGGGACGTATAGATGCAACCAAAGTAAAGTAAGAGCGTGTTTACGTGAAATGTGTCTCAAGGTGGCCCCTCACAGGTGCAAATACGCCTGTTTGGAGTGGGAAAACTTGCATGTACTTGACCCCTAGTACAAGTTGCGGGCTGATGATGATGATGATGACGGCCAGTGGCCTTGTCTGATTCGCCAAATGCCCAAGACAACAAATTATGAAAATATAGTATAACTGCTATGGCTGTGATCTAATAGGATTACAGTGTAGTGAACACTTGTTTTTAAACAATAAAGCATGTTTCCTACTCGGTTTGGGTTGGGGAAGGCTACTGATATATTTATTAGTGTGGACTTTAAAAATGAAAAAGGAAACATTTTACATTTGCTTCTTGTTCATTTTGCATTCAACACGCTTTATGCCACATAAGTATTTATTATCTACACTTTCCATCCACTTATTGTAATTACGGTAGTTGTGTACTGTGTTTTTGTACTGTAATGAGTTGTGTACTGTGTTTTTGTACTGTAATGAGTTGTGTACTGAGTTTTTGTACTGTAATGAGTTGTGTACTGTGTTTTTGTACTGTAATGAGTTGTGTACTGAGTTTTTGTACTGTAATGAGTTGTGTACTGTGTTTTTGTACTGTAATGAGTTGTGTACTGTGTTTTTGTCCATGCTTTGTACTCACATTGAAGCCACGCCTCCTGTCGTATCTGCTCCAGTTATTTGCAGGAAGGTGCGTTTGTTGCCTATGCAAACTTGGTTACATCTCATGTTTGCGGCCAACTCTGCATAGTTATCACAATGCTATCATTTTCCCTGGGCACATTTTACACTCACACTTATACACAAATTGCATCCAACTCTGAATCAGGTCTTAAATATATTGCAGAAGATGGGGAAAATGTTTTAGAGATGCGGAGCCAAATGTTATATGGAAGTGTGGGGGTAATATGTTAGCGGTTGATGTAATGTTGCTGCAAAATTGTTTATTTACAAATAAGTATAGGCAAAAATAGATAAAAAAAAACTTTCACTAGTGCTTATAATAATAATGATAGGGGGAGTTGACATTAAGGTAAAGAAGTAAGGAGGTATCCGCAATCGCCTTCTCACCATGGGGAGTGTGATGACGGTGCTTGTGCGTCCCAGCGCGTACCGGCCAATCCTTGGCCTCCCTCGGGTGGGGACGTCACCTTATATTACTCACCCCCAAGATTTACTTCCCTCACTGCAAGTTGCATAGCAACCAACTTTACAGGGCGACATATGGTAATGAAGGTGATTGACATTAATGTCAGCAATAGGCTTAAGCAACAACATACATTTCAGATAAATTATCTCTGTGCAGAATATCTCGATCTCTTTCTTCATAGAGTTTAGGCAAATATGTGGGCTGTGAAATAATATAGTCAGTGCAGGTCACTTATTGTGCAAAAAGTGGGGCACATGCAAAAGCTGTTTACTTCGTAAACTGTAAAGAATAATAATTTAGATGATGGATAGACCTGTCCATTCTTGTAAAATGTTAGATAGATCTTTATTTGTCTGCTCTCCCAGAATGTCCATTACACTTCCAGTATAGTAGATGATCTCCTGCACTCAAGAGAGAGTCCTGCAATCTCTCATATACCAGACCTGATGGAGAAACAGTAGTTGGATTGGATGATGACACAATTTGCAAAACCAGGCAATGCCCATCATTCAGTTATGATATCTACATGACTACACTGTGCAAGGTGGGGCTTTAGGTCACCAGTCACAACATTAACTCCCTCTCACTTCCCCCTACCATCACAGAGCTACCATCCTGGAGTGAAGGTTTGAGAAGTCAACAACTATGAGATATGTTAAGTAATTATATAAATTAGTGGTATATGTGAAATCAAGACATACATGTTTTAAGCGGGCCATACACGGCGCGATAGGCACAGTGAGACTCGACAGGGGATCCGACGTCCGACATATCGGGCTGTCCCCACACATGGTGCGATCGGGTGGCCGACCGCCCGATATGCCGGCTCCCCCTCCCCTACACGCATAGCGCTGCATGGGATCGCACATTGCATCCCCTGATTGACTGAACCTTTAGTAAGATCAGGGGGTGCGATGTATGACCCCATGGGTGCGCGCTCGGTAAGAAATCAGGCTCACACACGGTGCGATATAGCAGCCAAATCGTACCAATCCGTCGGATCGGCTGCTTTATCGCACCGTGTATGGCCCGCTTTAGGCCTTTCAAGTGATACTCCATATATAAATCCGAAGTCTATTCTGAAATATTTGCAAATGTAACAAAATAATGACATTTATTAAGTATGTTTATATCGTCTTTTTAACTATGTTTTCTAATAAACAGTATAAATTATATAGAAAACAGCAGCACCTGTGAATACAGCGTGAACTATAATAAGCACAAGTTGCATATGCGACCACAAAGTAATTGAGTAATTATAAGATTATAGAATTTGAAAACGTGACAATACAGCCTAAATTGCACCAATATAAACACAGATTGTGTAGGTAGGCTAAGTACACAAGGGATGCCATGTTTAATTTTGGCAGCCACTAGAACTTTAAGCTCTTCCTGACACACACAGCATGATTCACCACTTAGACTGGGATTTTAATAGACGTTATGCTACTGGTGATTACAATACGTTCCTTTGATATTTTACAGCCTGAATCATGGAAGGGAACGCAGTGTTATAACAGGTAAGAACTTCTTCACCTCTTTATTCCATAATTACTTCTTTTGGAAGATACAGAACCAGTTGAAATCTGTCTGCAATAGGAGCATTTGTGAATTGTTTTGTGGCTTCTTTACAGTAAAGAGGTCAGTTTCCTTAAAACAAATACACAATTTTAACTCCCTGAACTGAAAATATCATTGTTCAAAAGCAAACAAAAAAATCAGTAAAATTATTTTCTATGTCATTTCCCTATAGTACAATATCTTGGACTTTAGGTACGCATTTTTTTTTAAATGATAACAAAGTATTTATATATTTTAAGCTGTGTTACTGCCTAGGAAACATTTAATGTGTCCACTTCGATTAGCCCTGTGTGCTGTTCTGGGTAGCTATTTTCCCTAGAGTTTCTGTGCTTCTCTCACAGCCTTGGAGGCAAACTGGTGAGGAGGTGAGCGATGTGTGAGCTGAGTGACCAATCGTAAGCTGTAAACAAGCATTTGCGTCTTGTGATTGGTTCTCCTGCTTACATTGTGACATTCACTTTTTCACTGCACCCATGTCTCTCCATAAAGATCAATGATCTGAAGGCTCATTGTGTTCCTAAGACATAAATTAATACCATTGTGCAAGAATAAGCCATACTTAAGCTGGGTACACACTTAACGATGTGTGTACCACACCTACAATGGGCCAACATATCGGGTGGCCGGTACACATTACACGCTCAGGTGCCCGACCACCCAAAATGCTGGGACCAGCCGCATCCCGCTGCATGGGGTCCTCAGTCAGATCGTCAGGTTGAGCTGCATGTAGAGCCGACCTGACGACGCGTCTGACAAACAAAAAGGGAGCACACTTGGCCGTTAGTAGTGCGTACACACTGGCTGATGTTGACAATGTGTCGGCCAGATCCGCTGGATCGGACAACATATTGTCTACATATCAACTAATGTACGTGTTGCGGCATCACCTAGCAGGAGCTGGGGCTATAATTATGCGTTCTTTTTGAATCAGGAGGATATATTGCTCCCTGAATATTCTGGTAGAGTAAGCAAGTATGGTAACACTTAAGTTATTTCAGGTATATTATTCCACTTACTAATGTACATCCATGATGTGTACAGTATTATTGTCAAATTTTGCTTTACCTTGTCTTGTTCCAAGCTTGAATATGACATACTGTAAGCTAGACGAGGAAGCTGTGATTGCTGTACAGGTTATGCAAGGAACATACCACTCGAATAACCTCCCCATGAGTATATTGTTTACATCTTACAGACTCATCCAGCAAGAACTTTGCTTTGTTTCCACTTCGTCATGCTGGTTATTTATTCTGTTACTGCATACCTAGTCATTAACATTATCAAGAAGACAAATCAGAGCAGCTCTCCTGTGTGTATTTTATCAGTCTGTTGCAAGGTTGTGATCGCCATAAAATGTGTATAACATGCAGACACTGATTGAATACACTCAATAAAGGGCATAGCATTAAGTATGATAAATTAAACGTGTTATATAGCAAAAGAAATATATCTCTTGCTGCACAGTCTTCATATTTTAAATATATTTTCATTCTAAAAAGAGTCACATTATTTATTTAAAGAGGATATTTATGATCTGTTATTTATAATACTGTAGCCCAGCAAGAATAACCAGTGCATATAAACTAAATTACTTTCTTATTGTTATGAGTCCCAAGGGCTGCTCAGTGCAAACCCCCTAGAACCCAGGCTAGCGAGGTCTTCCGCCACTAACAGCCACCCATTGTTCCCTTAAAACTAGGCACATTCACCAGTACTTAGATGTAGTAGCGGTTTGCACGAATAACCAAGGGGATCCAGTGGTGATGTGGGGAACAGGAAGCAAAAAGTCGATGGCATGGCAAAGGAGCCAATGGTGTGGCTTGAGAGCTGACGGTGTGGCTTAGGAGCTGATGGTGTGGCTTGGGAGCTGGTATACAAGTTGATGAACTCGCGATGCGGCTCTGAGAGCTGATGATTGTACTCAGAGCCGGTACACAAGTTGGTGAACTGGCTATGCGGCTTTGAGAGCCGATGGTGCGGCTTAAGAGCCGATGGTGTGGTTTGAGAGCCGGTACATAAGTTGGTGAACTGAAGATGCTGCTTTGAGAGCTGATGGTGCAGCTTAGAGCCGGTAGCAGAAGTTGATGAACTGTTGTAGCGGCTTTGAGAGCCCATGGTGCAGCTTAGGAGCCAAAGATGCAGCTTGAGAGCTGGTACACAAGTTGATGAACTGACGATGTGGCTTTGAAAGCCGATGGTGCGGCTTAGAGCCGGTACACAAGCTTTGAGAGCCGGTAGCAGCTCGGAAGCTGCTGGTGAGGCTGGGAAGCCAATGGAGTGGCTTAGGAGCCGGTGGTAGCACGGAAATTGCTGGTGTGGCTGGGAAGCCGATGGAGTGGCTTAGGAGCCGGTGGTAGCACGGAAGCTGCTGGTTTGGCTGGGAAGCCGATGGAGGGGCTTGGGAGCCGGTGGCAGCACGGAAGCTGCTGGTGCGGCTGAGAAGCCGATGAAGTGGCTTGGGAGCCGGTGGCAGCACGGAAGCTGCTGGTGCGGCTGAGAAGCCGATAACCGGTGGCTAGGCAATACAGCTGGAGAACCAGGATACAGTATAGCGAGAAGGCACAGAATGCTGACCATGCAGCAGAGATGAGAGAACCAAAAGGAACGCTATAGTCGGTGAGGCGGCAAAAGGCCAGCGTACACAAATAGGAGAGGAGGCCAATCACGCAGTGCAATGGATAACACGTGACATCCTGCGGCGTCCAGATCGCATAGCAACTGACAGAACAGGAACAACAGTTCCTGATAGAGAAGGAGCACTCGTGCCCGAGACTTGTAACACTTACTTTATCATATTAAGACAATCCCATTAATCACATTATTAAATATAGGGGATACATTCAATATCCTGGCACAGAATGCCGGAATCCCGATACCTGTGAGAGTCCCGGCGCCGGCATCCCGACTGCCAGAATCCCAATTGTAAGTAGCGGGGTTAGGGGGTGGGTTAAGGTTAGGCACTAGGAGGAGGGTTAGGTTTAGGGTGCAGAGAGGGGGAGGTTAGGTATAGGCACTAGGGGGGAGGTTAGGTTTAGGCACCAGGGAGGGAGAGGGGGAGGGCTAGAATACCGACAGGTGTCGGTATGCTAACCCTGTCGGGATGCCGAACGCCGCCATCTCATACCCATCCCAAATATAGATATTGGCATTGATGATTTTTAGTGATATAATGTGATATACTTTAAGAGATTAGTCACATTACGCTACATGTAGGTTTTCAAAGTAATTTTTTTCTTATACTAAACTAGAATTCCTAATAAAGTAAATTGAATGTGGACTTGCAATGTTTCTCTATGTGCAGCCACACACTATAGTGCATCCGGAAAGTATTCACAGTGCTTCTCTTTTTCCATATTTTGTTATGTTACAGCCTTTTTCCAAAATGGAATAAATTAATTTTTGTCCTCAAAATTCTACACACAATAAATACCCCATAATGACAACATGTAAAAAGTTTTTTTGAGATTTTTGCAAATTTAATAAAAAAAACAAAACTAAGAAATCACATGTACATAAGTATTCACAACCTCTGCTCAATACTTTGTTGATGCACCTTTAGGCAGCAATTACAGCCTCAAGTCTTTTTGAATATGATACCACAAGCTTGGCACACCTATCTTAGGGCAGTTTCGTGAATTCCTCTTTGCAGCACCTCTCAAGCTCCATCAGGTTGGATGGGAAGTGTCGGTGCACAGCCATTTTCAGATCTCTCCAGAGATGTTCAATCGGATTCAAGTCTGGGCTCTGGCTGGGCCACTCAAGGACATTCACAGAGTTTGATATCCTGGCTGTGTGCTTAGGGTCGTTGTCCTGCTGAAAGATGAACCGTCACCCCAGTCTGAGGTCGAAGAGCGCTCTGGAGCAGGTTTTCATCCAGATGTCTCTGTACATTGCTGCATTCATCTTTCCCTCTATCCTGACTAGTCTCCCAGTTCTTGCCACTGAAAAACATCCCCACAGCATGATGCTGCCACCACCATTCTTCACTGTAGGGATGGAATTGGCCTGGTGATGAGCGGTGACTGGTTTCCTCCAAACAGAACGCCTGGCATTCACGCCAAAGAGTTCAATCTTTGTCTCATCAGACCAGAGAATTTTGTTTCTCATGGTCTGAGAGTCCTTCAGGTACATTGTGGCAAACTCCAGGCGAGCTGCCATGTGCATTTTAATAAGGAATGGCTTCCGTCTGGCCACTCTACCATACAGGCCTGATTGGTGGATTGCTGCAGAGATGGTTGTCCTTCTGGAAGGTTCTCCTCTCTCCACAGAGTAATGCTGTAGCTCTGACAGAGTGACCATCGGGTTCTTGGTCACCTACCGGACTATGGCCCTTCTCCCACGATCGCTCAGTTTAGATGGCCGGCCAACTCAAGGAAGAGTCCTGGTGGTTCTGAACTTCTTCCATTTACAGATGATGGAGGCCACTGTGTTCATTGGGACCTTCAAAGCAGCAGATATTTTTCTGTACCCTTCCCCAGATTTGTGCCTCGAGACAATCCTGTCTCTGAGGTCTACAGACAATTCCTTGGACTTCATGCTTGGTTTGTGCTATGACATCCACTGTCAAGTGTGGGACCTTATATACTTATAGACAGGTGTATGCCTTTCCAAATCATGTCCAAACAACTGACTTTACCACAGGTAGACTCCAATTAAGCTGTAGGAACATCTCAAGGATGATCAGTGGAAACAGGATGCACCTGAGCTCAATTTTGAGCTTCATGTCAAAGGCTGTGAATACTTATTTATATGTGATTTTTTTATTTATTATTAAATTAGCAAAAATCTCAAAAAAACTATTTACACGTTGCCATTATGGGGTATTGTGTGTAGAATTTTGAGGACAAAAATTAATTTATTCCATTTTGAAATAAGGCTGTAACATAAAATGTGGAAAAAGTGAAGCGCTGTGAATACTTTCCGCATGCACTGTGTGTGTATATATATATATATATATATATATATATATATATATATATATATCTGCTTAGATGCAATAGTTTTATACTGGCAATGGGCCTAATTCAGAGATGGACGCAGTAAACGGAAGCTGGCACCGCCCCCACCCTGACCCCAAACGGTAGCCTGTCAATCAAGCTGAGGACCAGGGGGCACTGTGTGCAACAATGCAGGACCCATCCTGCACATGCACAGAACGGGTCATGTACAGGTGCCCCACCACTGGAGCTGTATGCAAACCGTCGGGTTTGCATACATCTCTGAATGAAGCCCAATTACAACTGGCTTCATAGAATTACAATTACCAGGATTCCTATGAAGGAGCAAATAGCACCATGTATTAAGTGTCTGTGGTATATAAGGTTGGGTGCTCAAGTCCCCTATATGGCATTCTGAGCATTGTATATTTTAGGCAAGGTGTACACATATCACTCTATTACTCATAGCTCACAAGTTAAATGTATAAATATGGTATGAGAGGTTTGGTATTGTAAACCCTTGCTTGGATTGTACACTGTTTTAAATGAAGGAAGATTTAATTGAAGTTGCATATATCTTCTGTATATACGGGTGTCAATCAAACAATCCTGCACCCAACCCCCAGAACATAGAAACTGCGATGGTTAGTTTCCATCTCAGAAAAAAATTGGTCTGTCTGGAAAGGGTCCTGGGTATCATCACTATCGGTGCACATCTCCATCGGCCCTATCCTGAAAGACGGATCCCTGCATATGCACAACTACAAATAGCTTGCAATTCTGTGTACAAACCCACAGCACACTTATCCTCTTATCATCATCAGTATCATCATCATTAATATTAAATTTTATTTATAGGATGCCACAAGTGGTCCGCAGCGCCGTACATACAGTACAGGGAGCACAGAACATTACATTACAATACAGTAACCAAAATATAAACAGAGCACAAGTAACAATTAGCAACACAATTTTCCATACACAATACAGCTGGGAAGGTGAAGGCTGTCATTGAAGTGCTAGAGAAGAGGGCTTTGAGACAGTAGGGAGCTTACAATCTAGGGGAGACAGACAGATGATACAAGGCATGAGTGTGTAGATGGGGACCTGAGTGCAGGAAGTAGGCAAGGTGGAGATGGCTGAGGCAGAAGAGAGAGCAACCTGGTGACACGGTTATGTGGTGTAAGAGTATGCTTTGATGAACAGGTGGATTTTTAGTGCATGTTTCAAACTGCCAGGTCGGGGAGAGCCTGATCGAGCGAGGGAGCTCATTCCAGTGAAGGGGGGCTGCACTGGCAAAATCTTGCACACGAGCATGAGATGAAGTAACCAGTGTGGAGGAGAGGTAACAGTCACTGGCAGACCGAAGTGAGCGGGAGGGAGTTGTATGTAAGGAGATGAGGTTGGAGATGTAGGGAGCTGTGGAGTTAGAGAGGGCCTTGTATGTGAAGGTGAGGAGTTGGTAGAGGATTCTGTAGGGGAATCGGAGCCAGTGCAGGTTTTGGCAGAGGGGAGCAGCGGAAGTGGAATGGCGGGGAGGAAGATAAGTCTAGCTGCAGCATTGAGAACAGACTGGAGGGGAGCAAGATGGCAACGTGGGAGGCCAGTAAGGAGAAGGTTGCAATAGTCAAGCAGAGAAATGATAAGTGAATTAATAATCAGTTTGGTAGCATTCTGGGATAGGAAAGGCCTAATGCGAGCGATGTTTCGTAGCTGGAACCGACAGGATTGAGCCAGAGATTGAATGTTTAGTAATTTTTGATTAAAAAGCCCTAACATTTCAGTATCACGTAGGCAAACATCATACAAAATTACTGGGTATGCAGTAAAAATTTAGACAGATACAGACGATAAACAGATTTATATACAGTATATACATAATTGCAACCCACAAAATGCATAATTACGTAACAAGACATGAGGAGAGAGAGAGTCCTGCTTTCAAGAGCTTACATTCTAAAAGGGCAATGGACGTGGGGAGCACCTGCGAGCACCCATTGCCACCCAGTTACACCCACTCAGCCACAAGTGGAGATGTGGATGAGATGCCCAATGACAGGTCCGAACCATGGGTGGCGAGTAAGTGATTATACAAATCTTCTGCACTTGTCCCTTGGGTGTTCTTGGAGGATTGGTCAAGAAAGTAGGCAAGTATGCTTCCACTAGTCTCCCTAGTCCATAACAACAGTGACAGAACACATTCTTTAGTAGATGACATAGGTACCATATTTTTCTGCAGGAAGATATGGGTGATACATTATCACAGGTTGCTACTCATTCCTGCCTCCTTTATTTTCTGTATATCAGTGGAGTGCACCTTAATGTGTCAGATCCAGGGGAAGGAGGCAGTGGAAGCTGCTCTTCTGTATAACCAGCAACAGGGCAACATTGCTCTTAAAACCCCTTATGAGCAATACTGTTGTGATAGGAGGAGCTTGTAAATTCCACCCCGTAAAGGAAACCTTACAGCCACCTGGCACCTTATAATATATTTTCTGATCAGAAATTTCCTTTTAGGCCTGGCTCAACAGAGATCATGTTCTATTCTGTAGTTGTAGTGAATAACTTTAAAATAACTTGTATGTAGCTTCATTTGACCTCAACAACTGACATTTAGGGGTAAATTTACTAAGATGAGAGTTTTTAGAAACGGAGATGTTGCCCATAACAACCAATCAGATTCTACTTAACACTGAACTAGCACCTTCTAGAAGATAATAGCTAAAATCTGATTGGTTGCTATGGGCACATCTCTATTTCTAAAAACTCTCATCTTAGTAAATTTACAACTTAGAGTGTCCTGTGCTTTCCCAGTGCACCACAAAACAATTTATCATTTTCCTCTAGCCCTTAGCTTTCAAGCGTGACCTCACTAGTCAGGTCATGTGTCTGAGAGGAACACTATAATTAGCCCTAGCTTCAGCTGATGTCACCATAGCTATCTACATACGCACATAAATTAACAGTTACTCATTGTGAGACATTTGTGACAATTATGCACTTTCAGCTCCACGGTCCTAAGGATATCAGAATGTGCCTAGCACCATAACAACATATATTTTTAAACAATCTATGTGTGAATTGGGCTTTCCCGAAGCACAACAGATAACAGCAAGCATTGAGGGCCCTATTTACTACAATCCGCATTAAAATGCAGATTGTAGTGTGACATTACTGACTGAATTCGCATTGCGAATTCAGGTATAATCAGAGGAATTTATTAAAAATCCCTTGCAGGAACAGAGCTTGCGATAAAGCTCTGTCCCTGCGAATCCCCTCCGCACACTTATCACTGTATTTTTCGGAAAAAATACAGTGACAAGCTGCTGCACATGTGCCGACCGACCGTCACTACCCCTCGCAATCGCAACCCCCTCCCCCTTAGTTTCACTTACCTCCAGTAATCGGGGCTCCTGTGATGTCTTCCGTAGCCCCAGTCAGCTGGTCCCCCATCCTGCACTGTGACCTGGTTAGGTGACCGTGTCACAGTGCAGGTTGGGAGATCAGCTGACCAGAGCCATGGAGGACATCACCGGAGCCCCGATCACCGGCGCTGGACTCAGGTAAGTTTTTTTTTTTTTTTTATTAGCAGTGATCAGCTTGTGGTCTGTTTAGACCACACAGCTGATCACTGGGGCTAGCTCCGGGCTCTGCTCTGCCTGTTAGAGCAGAACAGGAGTCCGGTAACTGGGGGAGACCCTGGATAACACCACTTCCAGGTGGCATTATTATCACAGGGTTTACCCCAAGATTTTTTCACATTTTATTTTTAGTAAATCCCAGGCAGATCGCATTTCGATTACAATTATGGGAAATGCGATCTGATTACTAAAAATATGTGATAATTAGGTCTTGAAGTAGAATTTTACGAATTCTACTCCAATTGTCCTTTAGTAAATTTATGTGATACTAAAATAATGTGAAAAGGGTGTGAAAACACCCTTTTTCACTTTATTTTAGTAAAAAATAATGTTAACAAATAGAGACCTTTATGATGAACAGTTTATCTGCATAATAAAACTATATGGTATTAGATGGAGAATTAAGGTATATTTTGAGTCCTCAAAAAGACACAATATAATTACCTGGCAAAATAATGAAAGCAACAATCACTCATTTATATATAATGTAATAAAATTCGTACTTCATAATGTTGTTTATTTTTAATTTTTTATTTTCTGTACTTCAAAAAGTATTTCATGGCATCAGATTGGGATCTTAAATTGTTCCTAGAAAAAAATATGAACGTGATGTCATGTAGGCAGGATTAATTCAAAAGTGGGCAGAGCCAACACAAAAGTAAATTGGATTAAAAGAAAATAAAACTAAACCAAATTGCTTCTTTTTACTTGTACCCAAAACTTAGTGTGTCCGAGTATCCTAATGATTTCCATACAATACAGAGAGCATTCTAGTCAATACAGAAGGCATCCAGTGATAGCCATATACACAGAGCATCAAGTACAGACAGCATGCAAGTGACTAGAATACAATACAATGCAGACAGCATGCACGTGACTGCCATAGAACTTCCATATACTACACAGAGCACTCCAGTAACAGGATCCAAGTGAATGCCATAAAATACAGAGATAATTCATGTGACTGCTACATAATACAAAGAGCAGTCTCAGTGACTGCCAGATAAAATAGAGAGCATTCTAGTGGCTGCCATACAATAAGAAACCGCCATCCAATATTCAGGGCTAAATGTAATACAGGTTGAGTCTCCGATATCCAAAATGTTTGGGACGAGGGGTATTTTGGATAACGGAGTATTCCATATTTTGGAATATTTGCATATCATAATGAGATATCTTGGGAATAGGACCCCAATATACACACACAATGCATGTATGTGTTATGTACACCTTATACACACAGCCTGCAGGTCATTTTATACAATATTTTCAATAATTTTGTGGCTCAAAGAAAGTTTGTGTACATACATAAAATTCAGTTAGGTTTCATATACACAAAGCCTGAAGATGATTTTATACAATATCTTTAATGATTTGTGCCTTAGACAAAGTTTGTGTACATTGAACCATCAAAAATCAAAGGTTTCATTATCTCAGTCATTTCGGAATATTCCGTATTTCGGAATATTTGGATATGGGAGACTCAACCTGTAGTGTGAGAGTATAGAAGATGTGAGAGTTTAGTAATAAAACTCTCACACTAATACATTGATCGAGTTGTATTTTCAATACCTGAAACACCTGGATGAGAGTTTAAATCTTGAGAGTTTTTGAGTCTGAAAAACATGCAAGTTTGCCTGTTGATTTGGATCAGAGTTGATTTGGATCTAGGCGTAAGGGCGCATATCCACTACACGATTCGCTCCATGAGCGATATCGTGTAGTGTGTCCTCGGCAGTGGTGTGCTCAATGTTCTAAACTACATTGAGCACCCACATTGAACGATACATTGTTCATTGCCGGCACCCTCCCTCATCCCCGAACCTGCACAACCTGACGATATCATCCGGTTGGACAGCAGGTTCAGGCGATGAGCGACTTCGTCAAGGACCAGCGGGAGCGCACATCGCTGGTCGTTGACGGCATATCCACTGGACGATATAATGAACGATTGAACGGTAACAATATCGTTATCGTTCAATCGTTCATTAAATCGTCAAGTGGATACGCGGCATAAGAGTTGGCTGCAAACGTGAGATGCGACCAACACTGCACAGGTAGCAAATGCAACTCCCTGTCCCTTCAAATAGCAGAATCAGATGCACAAGAAATACAACTGATGGTGAGTACAGAAGATGGGCAAAATGACAGAATGCAATTCATACACATTATTATTATTATTATTTTTTTTTTTACCAGCTACTTAGTGCATGCACATTTAGCAGCACTGTACAAAGACTATCCGCTCATTAACAACAGTCCCTGCCCCAGTTGAGCTCAAACACGTGTTCAGTACAATGCAATACAGTTATCAGATCACAGCTGCAACATTTATACTAATTTTCATAATTGGGTGTGTATTAAATTCTGCTAATCAGATGCAGTTAGCTGCCATCATCATCATAAGCTAGGCGGGTGCAATTTGCCATAATGTCCAGCTTGTTTTTGCTCAATAAACAGGAGATCAGTTCTTCTCACTATTTAAAAAGAGGTATATTGCAGAGGAAACACAGATTTATCTGTGGTCCCTCTGTTTGCTCATTGAAGCCCATCCCCATAGCCTGCTATAGTGACTGCAATGTGGTTTTAATTTATAAAACTGTTATAAGGTAATCTTATTGCAGTTTGAGGAAAAAAAGATAAAGCCATCTCAGGATGGTGTTATGTATACTTACCAGTTCCGCTGCTGTCAGTGACCCACCAAAGACGTAATGCGCGTGTGTGGTTTTCAATCTGCAGTATCGAATGCAAGTGAAATGATTACTAGACGTGCACAGACTTATCGGCTCCCACATGCACAGTTCCAATATAAGACTTGGGAATGCACTATCAGCGGATGTGCAGTACAGTAATCCATATGTAGCTTTTCGCCAAGCTCTGTGAGACAAGCAGAGACTCTTCAATGGCCACACACAGACCTGATTGGTAATGGTAGTATCAGCCATGGCTCTGTCTCATTGCTCTCCAGTCAGCTGGATGCATCACAATAAATGCTGTGGTGTGCCTTTGGTTTTCCTGCCCCTTTTATTAAGGAGGAGAGCTAAATAGAAACTATTGTCCGGTTTTTATAGATACATGAGTTTGAATTAATTGTACAGTACATGTTCCGCTCTGAAAGGTGTACACATACCAGGCCTTATACAGAGGTCCACGGAATTGGAACCCAATGATGATTGTTCATGTATTTGAGCAATTATTTACCACTATGACGCAGTATGGCGCATGCGTTACACAGAACGCACACACAAAGAAGCTGTTGTGTTCTGGACAGACGTTATCAGAAATGGGGAGGCAAATTAATGGGTGTCCATGCTTGGTGACTGGGAGGTGGCCTGAAATGAACACAAAAATAGTCTGTCTCATTTGGGTGTTATGGTAGTGTCATTGAAAGCGGCCGCGTTCTCAGATGCAGAGCCGCAGCGACAGAGGAGATAGAGTCAGATGGAGAAACTGCACCTGGTGTAGGCTGGTGTAACAGTCAGTAGTGTGCACAATGGTGATGTGTGAGTAATCACTGGCGGTGTTACAGCGTGCTGAGATGCTGAAAGTGGGCGATTCAGGGCTTGCTCTTTCAGACGCAGGCTACTCCGCCTGGGAAGGCAAATAATAGCATTTGCATATTATCGCTGGCGCGACTCTGGCAGCGGAGGCAAGAGCAGACGCAGCAGAGATCACCTCAGCATCAGGCCCACTGTATGCAAGCATTTAGCAATGTTACTGTATGTAAAATGTAGATTTCTAGATATTTTTACGATGACTCAATACCACATTTGCCTACTCTCCCGGGATGATCGGGAGCCTCCCGAAAATCGGGTGTTGATCCCGGCCCCCCGGAAGATTGGGCAAGTCTCCTGGCCGGCGCCACCCACCCGCACCCACTTTACGTTTGCTCGACCCTGTGATTGGCCGTCCAGGGGAGCCAATGAAGCGATTCGTGCTAAATCGCGTCACCGTGGCCCCACCCCGACTGCAAAATGCCTTTAATCTCGGCATTTTGTAGCTGGGGCAATTCACATTACACCCCCCTGCTCTGACTTTCTAGCTGCCTCCTCCCAGAAAAGGCAGCCAGATTGTCAGCAACCCTGCTCAATACATTCACTCACCAAACATGTGCATTTGTGATATTGCATGTCCCCACAGTAAATGACCCCATTATATGAAATGATAGCTAAGATTGAAGATTATGGGCCTGATTCAGAGATGGACGCTAATGAATTTGCAGCTGCGATTTTGCACGGAAAGCAGCTGCGAAAATATTCTACTGTTTCCAAAGCTTACCCGAGCATAGGGACACCCACTGCTGCCTTCTCATATTCGTCCGCCGACATACAACAGCATAAACATCGAATAACATCAACGCAGATTAGGCAGCCATCTAGCTTGTGAGTGAAGTTTGACCTGCCTCAAACACTGCGACTCTCCTGACACACAGAGAGCTCTCATGCTGCGCAGGAGATCGGAATAGCTGCTTTATGCAAGCACATAAAATGCCATTTAAACAGTCAGACATGCCTACGTTTGCCTAACCACCCCCCGTTACCTCTCCCAAACGATGAATACCTGTCACTCACTTTGCGAATGAATCCTCTGTGCGAGCGCAATCGCAAACACACGCATGCATAATGGTAAACAATTGCTTGATCTGCATAAATATCGTCATTGCGTAAATCTGTAAATCAGGCCCTATGTTTGGATATTCACATTCTCCTGCCTCAAAACACAGAACATGAACAAAAGTAAAATAATATGTCCTGATCTTACAATGATGTTTTATATCATAACTGTTAAATGGCTTTGTGTACATATATGAGCTGTAATTCTTCCATTCCACCTTAACTCTCTAACTGCCTGTAGGCATAACATTTAATGGAATTAGCATAATAATTAAATTCTGTTGGACCACAATTCCAAGATGACTGAGGGCCTGATTCAGCAAGGAATGCAGTTGCAAAGACGCACGCAATCGGTCGATTGTTGCGTTCTGCGCATGCATCGCAGTGCGCGAACTAGCCATTGCGATGGAAACTGCATTTGCAGAGACTACGGAGACCCTGAGCAGAGTGATCGACAGGAAGTGCCGTTTGTGGGTGGTGACGGGGAGTAGTCGGGCGAACGCAGGTGTGCCGGTGCGTCTTAACGCTGTTACATGGGCGTGCATAAATTAGCCACTGCGATACCTGACGCCTCCTGAGGTCTCATAGCGTGCACAGAAGTTAGCAATTCCTGAGTGAGGTCTGGGCTTCCTTAACTGTGCGTATGGGTCCGATCAGGGCTGGCTCTAGGGGTGTTCCACTAGTGCGGTCGCACAGGGGCGCATCCCAATTTCAGCGGGACAGTACTGTAGTGGCCCGCGGGTAGTCAAATCGGGAGGTTGGGGACCGCCACAGCTGTGCAGCGGTGCCGAACTCCCGGAGTGTGAATGGATGCCGCACGCATGCGCGCGGCATCCATTCACTGACGGAAGAGGGCTGGGGGAAGCCCAGCCAGTGACTGAATGCTGGGCTTTACTTCCAGCCTGACGTTATTAGGAGGCGTGCCATGCGGGCACGCATCCAAATAACGTCACATAGGGGACGTGGCCTATTGTAATTAGGCCACACCCCCAAATTTTGTCGCACGCGTTATTAAGGGCCGGCACAGGGTGCTCCAACTCCTGGAGCCGGCCCTGTGTACAATGTTACTCGATGTTACCAATTGTTTCGCTATGTTGCCCTAGTATACAGATGTGAGTAAGGGGAAGTTGGCGTCCTTATGTCAGGCTGCGTACACTGTGTGAATGCACACATTTAAATAGCACCGCTGATATTAGCAATGCAGTTGCGTGCGTATAAGCAGAATAGCAATCCATGCTGAATCAGGCAATGAGAGTGGTGCAAATTAAGGGTTAAACATCTGAGAAAGGGCAGCTGCTAATCTAGTTATCCCATTGTACTTTCTGAGATAGTTTTAGCCATCTCTTCTCTAGAGTGACAAGGAGTAACCTTCTGCTGTTGGCATGTTGCTGTGAGGGACTGCAGCAGTTCTAATGTTGTTGTTCCTCCTGCAGAACTGACAGCATGCACTAGAGGTCTTCACAGCACCAAGAAAAGAAGATTTGAAAGTCCAGGAGACAAAAGGAGACAAGGAAGGAATACAGATTCTGTGCCAATGCAGCAGCACAAGCGGCAGCCAGAGTTAGTGGAAGGAAACCTTCCTGTGTTTGTCTTTCCAACTGAACTTATATTTTATGCTGACGATCAGTCAACTCACAAGCAGGTTTTAACTTTGTACAATCCCTATGAATTTGCCTTAAAGTTTAAAGGTAAGTTTTACAGCAGTTATGGCATACTATATAATCACACTGTAGGATCCAGCATCAAAGTCTAGAAAAGAGTTAAAGAAGTTGTTTGCTCTAACTGGTAGATATGGTTTGTTTATACAGCTTGACTTTAATATGGTAATGTACCCAGCTTGAAGGAGAACAGGGTACAACAATATCATCTTAAAGGGGAAGGAAGGCAGCTATGGCCACAAAACGTTACAGGCAGCAGCTAACTGTGTTTTAAGTATATAGTGTGTGATAGGATGAGGAATTTCAGTGTTAATCTATAGGGGAGAAACAGATACAGGTAATTATTTTTAAAAAGTCACTAATGAAGTGTCCGTCAAGAGTCAAGTAGGGTTTTTTGTAAAAGGGCCAAATATACACTTTACTTCTGTGCAACTTAGTAACTCAGATATTTGGGCTTTGAGGAAATTGTGTACTCTAAATTGTGGTAAGATAGAGTGACAATTTAGCTGATTTGTCTGTAATCTGTCCCTGAGCAAATGAGGTATTTTACTTTTTTTATGTACGTGTGACTAGGGTCAGAGCACACATTGTATTTATTCTACAAATCTGGAGACGCAGTCCTACAGTACATGAGATAAATGTCGGTGGGGCTAGCACAACCTGCAGCCAATCAGTGCGTTAGCATTAGAAAGATGACAGCAGCACAGAGTATTTAATCTCACCCAACTCCTGTGTAGTAAGCTTTGAAGTGGAAGGGGCTAGGTTAACAAATAGTGAACCCTCATAAGCTGAGCCCCTCTGTGTACAAAGACGCAACGGCTGTGTGATTAGCATACATCTCTGATCAGGCCCATAGTACAGTATCCCTTACATCAGGGTGACATTTTCCTGCATACATGTTTAGTGTGCACTCTGTCTTGGTCCTTTGTGGCATCTTATAAATAAATGATGGTAGTAACAATTATAGAAAGATCTAAACTTGACCTTATAACAAAATAGTGACTTGTTCCTATGCAAAAAGTTTTATGATTTACATTTCATGCATACAATTTATGGGGCCGGATTCAGATTCGCACACGATGCCGATATTTACGCAGATTTTGCAATTGCTAGCCATTGCGCATGCATGAAAGCCGTACTGTGTACAGCGATTGTTTTGCAATCAAGCTCACAAAGTAAGTGAGAGGTAGTCCGCGTGAGGAGGTAAGAAATGGGGGGTGGTTAGCAAAACGCAGGCGTGTCTGACCGTTTAAACAGTATTTTCAGGGCGTGCATAAATAAGCCACTGGGTCCTTGCTTGCAGCAGGAGAGTCCTCTGCCTTGCATCTATATAGTAAGGTAAGCAAAAGGTTTGCAAGGACGTATGCCTACATTCCTATTTTTTGGAAACGGTTCTGCAAACTAGAAGTTAATCTAGCTGTACGACATCGCATGAAAAGTCCAAATCCTTCCCACTCTAAACTAGAGACGAGCGGTTCAGTTTTGGCTCAAATATTGCCGCCAAGTTCAGAACGAGGCAAAACATCATCTTTCATATCCGTGATGATGTTTTGCCTCCTTCTGAGATCTGAACTTGGCGAGAAGATCCGAGCCAAAACTGAACCGCTCGTCTGTACTCTAAACCTCCTCTCACGTTAAACAAAGTATTGCTATTTGTACCATAAAGTATTGCGCGCTTTAGCCTAACTTATAGTTATATTAGGCATGTTTTATGTGTGCCACTTTTCTGTATTTAAATCTTTTTTTTCACATTGGAGAAAGACCATCTGGAAATAAGTGCATTTAGAAGCCGCAAAACTTGTCTTATTAAAAGTAAAATAAGAGACCGAATCTTGAAATCCACGCACTAACGAATTCTGCTTCTTTTCTCCAGTTCTCTGTACATCCCCCAACAAGTACGCTGTTGTTGATGCTGCCGGTGCAGTGAAACCTCAGTGCTGTGTTGATATGTAAGTTATTTAAAGCTTGTCTTTAGCTAAAGATATTGTGAAAGTACTTTAACATGTTGAATTTCACTGATTAACCAACGGCCTGCCGATCATCACTACTGTACGCAGATCTGCGTTTTTGTGGATTAGATCAGTGTTAAGGAATCGCTGATGTTTGGCCCGTATGAGAGAGTCTCTTACTCACGATGTAGAGTGTACATTTCCATTCATACAATGTGTTAAATAGTAAATGTCCGTATGGAAAGCCGGGTCTTGTGTCTCCAATGTGAAAAGGTCTTTCCCAAGTTCTCTTGTGCTGCGCCTCTGTAAATAAGCAGTGGCTTCCCTGGTTATCGTAGTGTGGAAGGTACTGTTATTATTATTATCCTTTATTTATATGGCGCCACAAGTGTTCCTGCAGCGCCTTACATAGTACATAAAACTAGTAAGTGAACAAGAAACAAGTAACTTACAGTACATTACAGTGCAGGACAAGGACACGACTTATATACATTGCTGCAACAGCGATTAAAGCACTCACAATAAGCAGCAGGGAGTTGGCAGTGTTAGGTGTCCTTATGGGGAGTAAGGAGTAGAAGAAAATGTAAAGAGAAGCACAGGAGGGAAGAGGTCCCTGCTCGTGAGAGCTTACATTCTAAAGGGGAGGGGCAGACAGACAGCCGTGACACAGAAGGGGAAGATAGGGAGGAAAGAGCATGAGGTGGGTTAGGATGAGTGCTGGAACGCCTTGATGAAGTAGTGGGTCTTGAGAGCCCGTTTGAACATTTGTAGAGAGGTGGAGAGTCTGATAGGGAGAGGGAGAGTATTTCAAAGGTAGGGAGCAGCACGGGCAAAATCTTGGATGCGGGAGTGGGAGGAAGTAATCAGTTGGCAAGAGAGGGGGCATGCATTTGTTGAGCGAAGCGGGCGGGAGTGTGAAGGGAGAGAAGGTCAGAAATGTATGTGGGAGAGGATTTGGTGAGGGATTTGTAGGCGAGTGTAAGAACCTTGAATTGGCAGCTGAAGGGGAAGGGGAGCCAGTGTAAGGATTGAAGGAGAGGGGAAGCAGATGTAGAACATCTGGAGAGGAAGATGAGCCGAGCAGCAGCATTGAGAACCGATTATAGTGGAGAGAGGTGAGAGACGGGTAGGCCAGCTAGGAGAAGGTTACAGTAGTCCAATTGGGAGATGACCAGCGAGTGGATGAGGGTTTTAGTAGCATCCTGGGTGAGGAAGGGTCTAATCCCGGAGATATTTTTTAGTGGAAACGGCAGGACTGCGAGAGGAGCTGAATATGTGGTTTAAAGGAGAGGGAGGAGTCTAGGATAACTCCGACAGCGCACTTTGGGGCTAGAGGAGATAGTTGTGCCATCAATAGATAATGAAATTTGGGAAGTGATGTAGTGGGAGAGGGAGGGAAGATGATCAGCTCAGTCTTAGACATGTTAAGTTTAAGAAAGCGCTGGGACATCCATGCAGAGACAGCAGAGAGACACTGGAGATACAGGTGAGGCGCGAGGGGGAGAGCTCAGGGGTGGAAAGGTAAATTTGAGTATCATCAGCATAGAGATGATATTGGATGTCAAAGGAGTTTATGAGTTCACCTAGAGAGAACGTATATAGGGAGAAAAGGAGTTGTCCAAGAACAGAGCCTTGGGGAACTCCTACTGTTAGTGGAAGTGGGGGGGGAGAGGAGTCATGAGAGGAGACAGAGAAGGAACGATCAGAGAGGTAGGAGGAAAGCCAGGAGAGTGCAGTGCCACTAAACCAAGAGAGTGAAGGATTTGCAGGAGGAGAGGGTGATCTACAGTGTCATGCAGCAGAGAGGTCAAGGAGAATGAGCAGAGAGTAGTGGCCCTTGGATTTGGCAGCATGGTGGTCATTGCTGACTTTCGTGAGGGCAGTTTCAGTGGAGTGGAGAGAACGGAAGCCAGATTGAAATGAGTCAAGGAGGGAGTGGGAGGAAAGAAAGGTGGTAAGGCGGTTGTAAACAATACGCTACTGTATTCTCAGTCCCAAGAGGAGACCAGTGCGGTGCATACTGACTGCTCCGCTATGCTGCAGCTTCGTCTTTCTTAATCAGGGTATTGGAGGTGGAAGTTTTGCCTTTTGGTAATTTCCTTATAATAACTTTTACTATTGTATTTTCTTGTATTTTAATTTTGGTAGTTATATTTTAAGTTAGATAAATGAAACGGTTATAATTATTCTTCTGTGCTTCAGCGTCATCCGGCACAAAGATGTCCGAGCCAGTCACTTTGGCGTCATTGACAAATTCCGCCTTCAAGTGTCCGAACAAAGTCAGAGAAAAGCGCTGGGACGCAAAGAGGTGATAGCGACACTACTTCCGTCAGCTAAGGAGCAACTGCACAAAGACGAGGAAGAGAAAAGGATCAAGGAACATCTAGCAGAAAGTGTTTTCTTTGAGCAGGCCCCATGCCAGCCAGGTCAGTGAAAATAAAATAAGCCATGTTTAGAACATTAATTTTCTACTTGTGACCAACACTTTTCTCCTATAGATACTCCAAGTTGGCCACTTTGTCAGCAAACACATTTTTACACAGATAGTTTTTCTTATAATTATTAATCCTGGTGTAAAGTTGATATTGGGAATGTCATTTTGGAGCCATTGATGAGAATGTGTTGGTCAGTACAGGGCATGTACAGTACAGTGCAGGAGTCCCGTTGTAAGCCTGATGCGCATTTCGCTTTGCACTGGCTTGATCACCGTGTCAGTCTGAGCTAGTGCTCCTGCACTGCGCTGGCATGATCTCCTTCTGGAATGGGATTCAAATAATGGCGGCGGTTTAGCCACCGGTTCAAATCCTTCTAGCTTCCTGAAGCCACCACTGTATGAATACACCAAAAACTAACCTCTTCCTTTACTATTTTCAGTGCTCACTCATTGGTTTTATCTGTATGGCCAGAGATATTGTGTATTTGACATAACCAACAGCAGAAGCACTTTGGGTCCCCATATTGTGGTTCCAGTACTCTCAATTTTCGGTTATAGTTCACGTGACGCACAATCAAAAGTAGATGCTGGACACCTAAGAGAGGGATCTTTTCTTACCTACTCATCTATCCTTACTATATTTGGGTGTATCATATAGTCTATTACTTAATATGTGGATTATTGCTTAGGTTTGAGGACACCATACATTACAATATTATTTGTTTATGACTACAAATTGAATGATTTAATATTTTCGCCTACTTATACTTAGGTTGGTTAGTGGTAGGTTACACCTACCACTAACCTACCAGACACCTACCAGACAAAACAGCTGACATATGTAACAGCTTTTTTCATCTACTTCCCAGCACTCTCATTGACTCTTTACAGTCTCCCACTAAAGACGCTTAAAGAGTTAATAGCAGATGCAGAACATTTATCTATATATATATATATATATATATATATACATGGTATAGTCTCTCTCATCAGAGGCCGTATGTCATTTGATATGACGTCTGACGGAATCGGTATGATTTACCGCCGGACCCGGCGGTTGGAATCCCGAAAGCGGCATCCTAGCAGAGGAGAAAATCCTGATCGTCCCCAGGTAAGTATATACTAACCTATTTCTACCTCCTAACCCTCGCTTAGGGGTGCCTAACCTTAACCTTCCCCCCAGTGCCTAACCCTAATCCCCCCTCTAAGTGCCTAAACTTAACCCCCTCTTCCCCGCCGCCTTAACCTAAGTCCCCCAGGGGGGGTGGCTAACCCTAAGCCCCCCCCGGGTGCCTAATGCTCCCCTCCCCCTAGCCTAAACCTAACCTCCCGGGGGGGAGTGCCTAACCCTAAGTCCCCCCTGGCAACCCTAAACCTACCTCCCCCCCTCCAGCGGCTATCGGCGCCCGGCATCGCTTTGATCGGGATGCCGGGCGTTCGGCTCCCGGCGTATGTCTAATGACAGGCGTTGGCATATCGATGCCTGTCTTTAGACCCTTGCCAGGATATGACAGTCGGGAAGCCAGTTGTCGGGATTAGGTCTGCCGGCTTCCCGACTGCATACCCGTCTGACAGCAGAGTGCTGGAATGCACATTCTATATATAATTTTTCATACTTCTCTATCATTCTGCATTTACATATAAGTTTTTTCAAATGCGATCATGTGATGTCGCAAACTGCATAACTGTGAGACTATGCTACTCTGCAAAAGTATCTAATTATATTATTATGCAATGTACTGCTTTTTATATGTTGTAATTGTGTAGAGCTAATAAAAGTTTGTGATCACCCTACACAAAATTTATCTTTATATGGTGTTATTGGATAAGTATGATGAGAGATCACACGTATAGGAGACATACTGTATTCCCCAATCGGTTGTTCTTTGAATTATTTTTTTGTGTGTCTTCTACTGGCTCTTTGATTGGTGTGCATTATTGTGCCGTATTTGTATGTTCATTGCAATATTTGTTTGATAATATGCCTCCTGGTAAATGAATCTAATTTATTGACAACATTACCCTCTACACATTGAGACCAAAATTGGGTAATTACTCACTACATTCCTCATAATATAAGGGAGTAATAGTGCAAATTACAGAGGGAATAATACACTGTTTCCCTGCACCATTGGAACTACACAATACAACTAACAACCTGACAATCTGGACATTCCATTCTAGACTCTAATATATGTCTATTAAAAATGATCTGATTGTTTTGTGTTCTGTCTGTCTTGTAAGTCCTTTATAAAAGTAAAATTTTAATACTATTTCAAGAGTGCCCCAAAAATAGAGCTTTCTTATCTCTCCTCCCCATACTTTACATTTACTGCTCTAGGTAGCACCACCGGTTCTAATATCACTTTCCTTGAAATTAAACATTTTATCCATAATTGTATAAGGAAATGTTGTTATTTTTTTCTAGATGTTTTTCTTTATGTACTGGTTACAAAATTTCTCTCCACCTGACAGTGGAATCAGTGCACCTCACTAATCCCCCCTTTATTCCACAGAGCCGTCATCTGATACTAATTTTAATTTCCCCCCAAATATATGTGCAAGCCGTATAATCTTAGGCACAATACCTACCGTCGTTGCTTTATTTTAAAAAAAAAGGAACTGCTGCTATGAAATAAAGGTAACGGTACTCACCCTAAACTGTTGAAGGTCCTGTGTCCAGGCTAGGGTCTCACTGGTCTATTAAGTGGCTGGAGTGGACTTTTCTGGTGGTACAAGTCCCACAAATGAGTGTTCATATGTACTAACCATGACAGTAGAAGAACTTCTCGCGACTTAACATGGTTGTTTAGGTGCGAGAACCTGCATTCTTTGACCAAAGTGCCGGGCGTGCGACAGTTAGTGCCGTGCTAAGGAGGAAAACAGCAGCCCGCCCAGCACTTTTGTCGGATTTCTCCTCGCATCCTGAGGGAGGTGCGAGAAGAAACCCTTAGCCCGCCCAATCACTGTATTGAATTGAATAGCTTCGGGCGCTCCCTCCTGCAGCTATTCAATAACGCATTGAATTGAATTCCCCCAATGTTTACAGTGTGCAGACTGATCTCATCAGTCTTGTCATGTCCCTGCGGTTTTGTAGATTCAGATCAGGACCCTTGGAATTAGATTTGTATGTGGGAGAATAGTGGAAGCTTTGAGGCCTTGATTAAGCTTCTACTCATCTAGACCACTCCCAGAAGGATATGTATGGGTGCTTATAAAAAAACAGATATCATGCAGTCTTTTAGGAGAAGGATCTGAATGATATACCGTACAAATCGTATAGTGTGTATGCTCAATCCGTTGTTGTTCATCACATTGCCCGATCTGCTGTGCTGCACATCAGATGGGACGATTCCATGACCGACATCGTACAGCGGATCATGTAGTTTGTAGCGGGAAACGATGTATCGTTACATCGCATCACTGAGTCGCACCGTCATAAGGTATGTACCCAGCTTAATACCCCGATCTGTGACAGGTCTCTTTCAGTAGAGTTTTGCAATCACAACGCAGCTGACAATAGACATCTGCTAATGTGTTTATGGGAATGTTTTTCCTTTTAGGACAGCACACATGTTCATACAAGGCCAGCTCTGCATAACACTCACTGCAGGGGATTTGCCTGACTGATTGGAATATGATTGATATCTGAGTTCTCAGCCATTGTACAGAAGAGCTGGTTATGAAATTTATATTAATTCTTCCAGATTTCAGAAATTCTTCCTCGGGACCCAGTTTGCTGATGGTCTTCCTTGGCGTGGTCTGCATTGCTGCACTGATGATGCCCAGTTTGGGTGAATTGGAATCTGTGGTGCCTCTCTACCTCCACTTAAGTGTGAATCAGAAATTAGTGGCTGCATATGTTTTAGGTAAGAATATTGTTCTGCAATATACTCATATGACAGGTGTTTTTCCAAAGGCAAGAATTACTATCTGCATTAAAGTCAGAAGACTGCACACAGATTAAAATAAAGAAAATTATCGCATGTTGCACAGCAAATCCAAACGTTCACTTACAATCTCTGCTGCAGCTATTAGAATAACCCATTTGCTGGAAGACAATGCCATTTCCTTTTTTCTGTAAAAGGAAAGCTGGCAGTTTGTGTTAGCTGATATACATAGAGAAGCTTAATGAAATATATACCACTAGCAACCTGCCCAGGCTTCGCGCGGGAGCAATTTTATCTCGCCACAGCCCCCTGTATCTCATAACAACCTACACCATGTCACCACAGTCCCCTTCATCTCACCACAACCCCCTGCATCTCACCACAGCCCCCTGCATCTCACCACAGCCCCCTGCATCTCACTATAGCTCTCTGCATCTCATAACAACCTACACCATGTCACCACAGTCCCCTATATCTCACCACAGCCTTCTGCATATCACTACTGTCCCCTGCATTTCACAACAGCATCCTATATTTCACCACAGCCCCTGCTCACTCCTGCCACTGGTTCCTACCATAGCCCCCTTCACCTCACCACAGGCCTCTGTATCTCAAAAATGCCTCCTGATTCTTAATCCTACCCCCTGTATCTCACAACAGTCTCCTGCTTCTCACTACTGCCCTCTGCATTTCACCACAGCATCCTATATTTCACCACAGCCCCCTGCATATCACCACAGGCCTCTGTATCTCACAACAACCCCCTGCTTCTCACCAAAAACTCCCTGCTCCTCACTCCTGCCCCTTGCATCTCACCAGTGTCACCAAAACCCCCCTACTGCTGCCCTGCCCTTCCCACACTGGGATGTGCTGGGAAGGGCAGGAGGATCATGGATGAGAGATTTGTATTATGAGAGATTTGTATTATAGCTATCGTAAGCATTATCAGCAGCATGGGGCTGGGGCACCTGTGCATATTTCCGCAGCCTCCATGTGCACCACCCCTCGGCTGCCGAACATGGCGATGAGCAATATCCTCTTTGCACAATGTATCCTGTATTTTCTGGTCTTCCTGTTGAGCTTCCTTGCCTTGGTGCCCCTGTCCGAAAACAGGGCTGAGTTCCATGGGAGGTGCCTCCTGTACACCGAGGACATGTGGCTGAGCGGGAACATCATACTGGAGAGGGAGCACTTCATGGTGTAGGAGTGGTAGCCGGAGTCTGCCTGCAGGTTCTGCTTAGGATGGACATCTGAATCCGCTGGTTACTAACCATCACTGTTTTTGTTCTGATAGTAGTGTTTTTACCATTTGATGGTGGTGGTCCAATGTTTGCCATCTTGTATCTATCAGTGCCTGCAGGAGGGAATGGTCATTGGTCGTGGGTGATATTGTTGGTGTGTGGATAAATGATATCATTCATACAACACACCAGGAAATTCAAGGGAGATCGTTCAGCGGTATCAATCGCTGAACAGATCGTCCCGTGTGTATGCAGCATTAGGCGGGTTAGGGTCCCGGTCGGACCTCCTGTTGGTGTATGGTGTGCAGAACTTTAACTATAGATTGTAAGCTTGCCTATAGATTGTAAGCTTGCGAGCAGGGCCCTCTTACCCTTATGTATGTCATGTATGTATGTCTTTTACAACCCAGTATAATGTTAATCTTGATTCAGATTGTAAAGCGCAACGGAATTTGCTGCGCTATATAAGAAACTGTTAATAAATAATAATAACCCGGGGAGCCTGATCTGGGCCTTCCAATGGATGGATTTGGACAAAATCGTCACAGAGGGGTAACAATTGGTCTGGGATGCCTGGCAATTGGTCTTGGCAGCCTAACTAAATAACTTAAAGATTAGATCTTGGTCAGATCTCCGGTTGGTGTATGCTGGGCAGAACTTTGACCCGGGGAGCCTGTTCTGGGCCTTCCACTGGATGGATTTGGACGAAGTCGTCACAGAGGGGTAACAATTGGTCTGGGATGCCTGGCAATTGGTCTTGGCAGCCTAACTAAATAACTTAAAGATTAGATCTTGGTCAGACCTCCGGTTGGTTTACGCTGGGCAGAACTTTGACCCGGGGAGCCTGTTCTGGGCCTTCCACTGGATGGATTTGGATGAAAACTTCCCAGAGGGGTGGCAATTGGTCTGGGATGCCTGGCAATTGGTCTGGGATACCTAATTTAATAACTTGAAGATTAGGTCCTGGTCAAACCTCCTGTTGCTGTAGGCTGTGCAGAACTTTGACTCGGGGAGCCTGTTTTCGGCCTTCTACTGGATGGATTTGAATGAAAACTTCACAGAGGGGTGGAAATTGGTCTGGGATGCCTGGCAATTGATCTGGGATTCCTAACTTAATAAATTGAAGATTTAAACCCAGGCAACGCTGGGTACTTCAGCTAGTTTTATATATAGTTTCTAACAGTCCAGAATAAAAACTGCCAAATGTGTTACTGCTGGGAGGGACAATGGGGGTATAAAAAAAAGGTACAGTGCCTGCCTTGATTTACAAAAAAGGATAATGGCATATTAGACTGGTGTTAATATGCATAAGTCTGATCTGGCAAATCTAGAAGGCAAAATCCGGACCAGGTTTATTCAGAGTAACATTAGTCTGATGTGCGGATATAGTTGAATGCAAAAGTTTGGGCATCCCAAAGCTCACACAACCTCAGCATGGCACAAACTAACATGACATTGCTGCACATTTTATTGCACAATTACTATTTATCTGCTGATTTTAACAGATCAGAAAACATAATAGCAATGTGGTATATGGTTACAGCATGAGGTACACCACTGCAATGTTAATTGTACCTTTTGACGTTTGGTGCAATAAATTATCTTATGCTGCGTACACACGGTACGATAAAATGTCAGATTTTAACTAGTTAAAATCTGACAGTTTCTGGCCCCTGCAAACGACCATACGATGGTCGATGTGCTGCCACGTATGGTCATTATCGACCAACTACCGTCGTCTGTGCAAGCAGTCAGACCTGGTAGATATCGACCAGGTTAGCCTGCTTACTATAGGGACCCGCGGGGGCGTATGGGTTATTGCCCCGCAAGGGCGTTGGGGTTATTGCCCTGCGAGGGCGTAAGGGTTATTGCCCCGCAAGGGCGTAGGGGTTGTTGCATGTGTCGGAGGAACATTCCAACACATGCAGGGTGATCAGACAATGATCGTCTGATCATTATCTGATCGTTGCCATTGTACCGTGTGTACGCAGTATAAGTTTAAGCTGTGTACTTTGAGCCTGATTCAGATTTGGGAATAGAGCAAGAAATGGCAAGTAACTGTGCATCTGGGTAAAACCATGCTGCACTGCAGGTGGGGCAAATTTAAAATGCAGAGATATTTTGATTTGGGAGGGGTGTGTTCAATCTGAAATCTAAGTTGCAGTGTGAAAATAAAGCTGTCCAACATTTGTGGGCTACATGCAAAAGCAGCCAGTATTTACCCCACATGCAAAAATAATGTATATATTTGCACCCCTTGCATTGCAACATGGTTTGTCCAGGTACAAAATTACTTGCTATACCTTACTCCAGTGCTTCTCAAACTCGGTCCTCAGGACCCCACACAGGTCACGTTTTCCAGGTCAACCAACAGGTGCACAGGTGTATTCATTACTCACTAATTTTAAAAGATCCACAGGTGAAGTAATTATTTCACTTGGGATTCTGTGAGGATACCCGGAAAACAAACGCTGTTTGGGCTCCTGAGGACCGAGTTTGAGAACCTGTGCCTTACTCTATTCCCAACTCTGAATCAGGCCCTATTACCTGTATGAACCTTGCCTTGGATTCAGCATGACTACAGTGCTCATTTAGCTTTGCACCATGGAGCTGTTTCTGATTAGAGATGAATGGTGTGACAGTTTATTGTACACTTTTTATTTGAAAATGACCTGATTCACTCTTAAATAAAGTATTTGGGAAAGATTTCTGGACTGCACAACCTGACTATATATATAATAGGAGGTGCTACCTGATGAGATTAATTGCACTTGCAATTGTGCACCTGAGATTTGTCTGTTTCTGTGCCTGCAATTAGTCTCATCAGGTAGCACCTCCCATTATATATATAGTCAGGTTGTGCAGTCCAGAAATCTTTCCCAAATACTCCATTTAATGTGCTTTAGTGCACTTCTGAGGGAAAGGAGACGCCCCCATTCTGGACTAGCACCCTTCCTTATTGGTTTAAAAGCATGGAGTATGGTAATGTATATGCACACTGTATTAGGCACAATTCTAGGTAAGTCCTACAAGTTATATACTGTTGTGCAACTTTGGTTCATTTTTGGGGCGTGGGTCCCCCTGGATTGTGTTGGCTGATCTGTCTCAGGGCAGTGCATTATAACACATTTTCCTTTATAACACATTTTAACCCTTCACTGTGTGTTTAATATATATGTACTTAACTTTTTTATTTTCATTCTTTATATGCAGCTGCGGCTGCTCCTAACTATCTCTTTACACTGCACCTTTCTTACTACGGTGGTGCCCTGGGGCAGCTTGGCTGGGCTAGTTTTGGGGGGTCCTGCGCTCTGGATTTGAACCCTAGTATGTTAGGGACCTACCCGAAAGAGATTACCTGGATATGGTGGGTAGGCCCATAACCTTGGCCATGATTATGCTAAAAACCTCTATTGACTGCAAAATTTTATTGCATTGTTAATAATTTGGAGTTGTGCACCTGAGATTTGTCTATTTCTGTGCTCACTCTTAAATAAGAAAGCATTTCTGCATTTACAATGTGATTGCAAAGTAAAAGGAGATTAGCATTCAGTGGAAATGGTTGTTTGCAGGTGATCAGATTGCTGCAAATGACGCCCTGAATTGAGTGTCAATTGCATTTGACATAATTCTGACTGTTAGACAGGGATATTAGGAACCACAGCGCTGAGGATCTATTGATCTGCCGAAGTCTACTTGTTCTGTAAAATTACTACTAGGTGAACAAATACTTCAATCTTTCTTTCATCTCACATACACTATATGGCAGAGTAATAAACACAAAATATCACCAAGAATGATCCTCAGGCGCTCTATAATAAAGTTTTCTTCAACAACCGAAGATTCTCCGCATCAGAAGATGTTCTTCTTACAACAGAGTATTTGGACCCAAAAGAGAGAATATAAAAGTACATAGGGTACTGGAATTACACAATCATGGTAATTCCAGATTCCTACCAGATTTATAGGTCTACACATTTAGGTAGACAGTATACGCCTTTTAAAGTCCCAGATGTCAGGAAACGATATATTCTATTTCCAATCCCGTTTTATATAAATGGAAGAGAGAGTTCCATATAGTGTAATACCGTTTTATTCAACTAACAAAAATAAGTTAAAAATACATAAGGAAATGTTTGGCCCCTCACCAGATGTAGTGGTCAACTTTTATACAAAGGCATATCAATAGCATATGCAAAGAATGATGTCATAAATTAAAGGCGCTAATCCCAATGAACCGGAAACAGGTGTATAGTTAAAATAACTAGGTTTTATACGTGGATGTCACATAAAGATACAAAGGTAATAAAACGTAAAACAGGATTCAAACAATCAGTTGGATCCAATACCGAGGTAGATACATCAAAAACATAAAGATGTGCAATGAAGTAAAAGTTGACAAACAATAATGGACATATGTATTGGGGCAAAAAATGTCCAGACAAGCAGAATAAAAAACGGCCTCTGATGGAGGAGGCTGGGTTCTCCAGAACCAATAGTAGTGTTATTAAAACTGTAAAGATGGTGACACATATATGAAATAGTGACACTTAAATAATAAAGTTCTGACACTTTATCAAAGAAATTCATACCGCACACAGTGATGAGGAGCCGGAAATGTAAATGAAACATGCAGAGGCACCGGTTCCCCTGCACATAGCTCCTAAGCTTTACCGGTAGTAGGGTGTCTTGCCAGTGATGACTAGTGTCCGGGTAGCATGACGGTGATACCAACGCGTTTCGGCCTCACCGTCGTGCTACCCTGACACTGGTGATCACTGGTACAAACTAAGGGACTCACAGTCATTCTGTTAGGCCTGCTTTGATCCCAGAAGCTCCCACACCAGCCCACTCCATTCCATTATCTAAGCATATCAATAGCAGTCCGTCAGGCGTCCCTGGATACCGTTATGAAAAGCCTTGGTTTGGAGTCAAAGTGTCCTTTTTGCAGTCCTCTTTTACCAATGCGTTTCGATATACTGAAGCTTTATCTTTCTCAAGGCATATTTGAGGATACTAACATATTGGGTTTTTATACCCCTTTCAATCTCTCACCCGCTTTGCCTAATTCCAGACATGGATCATCTATCTACTAAAAAGTCCCCACAAAAGTCCAATCCCTTACCCATTACATGTTTTCTTGCATTTATAAGGCACATCAGTTTCCCGCTATTTTAGTGCTATTTTAGTGCTTCCGGCTGTGTGCCGGATGTGACGTTTCTCCTGTGTTCCATCTGCACAGGTCCCCGTGATAGACATTTGTTTGTTCATCATTACCTAGTGGTACATGTTTCCCAGATCTCAGGCTCTATTTGTTGTTCTCTCGCGTTAGCTTGTTCCGCTTGCGCACTTCCAGTTTAGCGGACTCCATGCGGGTTTCTCTAGTTCTTTCATTTTGTCTCTATATATGGTGGCTGCCATTTTGGGATGGATCAAGTTGGGATGATAGCCATAAATACATGTGCCAAAAAGGGAAGAAAAACATGATAATTAACACTCAAAAACATTAATAATCCATTAATAACTAATAAAAGTATTTCCATAAAAGATCTATAAAAACCACTTGATCTCGAAATCTTTATTGAGACCAGTGGGCACTAGTTTTAAAATTGAAATTAAAATTAATTTAATTTTTAGCTAAAATTTCATTAATGTTATTGGATCTAAGACCCTGAAAAACTTTTTTAAGACCGTAAAAATGTAAAATATGTTTTGTATCACTTTGGTGAACCTCTTTAAAGTGGATGGATAGTGCATAGGATTCAAGACCCTTCTTTATATTCGGTAAGTGTTTACTTATTCTAATTTTTAATGATCTACTGGTCCTTCCTATATAAAATTTATTGCAGGAGCACTCGATGCCATAAATCACATTGTTTGTGTGGTAGGTAATAAAATCCTTAATGATGTGTTTTTTATTGTTAATAAAGATCTCCACTTTTTTGTTCCCAAAAGTATTTTTTACATTCTTACACCTATACAATCGCCACATCTATAAAAACCTTCAGATGTTACTAAACAGGGTTTAGGGGATGAACGGCATAAACTTCTTACCATTTTTTTTTTCTAAGTTTGGTGCCTTTCGGAAAATACAAATCGGTACCTCTGGTAGGTCGTCACCTATAAATGGATCTTTTTTGAGTATCGTCCAATGTTTTTTAATAATTTTTTGACTTGTTGGTGCTGTGAGGAATAGTTAGAGACGAAAGACCATTTAAATCTGTCATTCTTCTTTTTTCTTTTTGTTTTTAAGAAGATCATCTCTATCTAAATTTTAACCATCTAGAGAAGAATGTACCCCTTCTCGTTTGTAACCACATGTTACAAAATTCTCCATTTCTTCGGCTTGAGCAATTAACATGTTTTGATCTGAACAGTTCTTTGTTTTAATTTCACCATTTTCTACATAGATAGTCAGATCTAAAAAATTAACTCTTTCCTCACTAACTTCAAAAGTCACAACTATATTATTAGTGTTATTTAAATAATTAAAAAATTCTTCTAAAATGTCATGACCGCCCTTCCACACAAATAAACTGTCATCAATATTTATTTTCCAGGACACTAGGCTCGCCCCATATGGGTTGTTATTCCATATTGTCGTCTCTTCCCAACATCCCATAGAAATATTTGCATAACTTGGGGCGAACCTAGTGCCCATTGCAGTTCCCCTTTTCTGGATAAAAAATTTGTCATTAAAAATGAAATAATTATTAAACAGAATAATTCCAATACCTTCAATTAAAAACTCTTGTAGACCAGATTTAATATTTGACTTTGCCAAAGCCATTTTAGTAGCCTCAATACCTTGCTGGTGATCTATAATAGTGTACAAAGCACTAACGTCGGCTGTAACTAAAAGATACCCATCCTCCCATTTGATTGTCTTTAAAAATTCTAGCACATCACCAGTATCTTTTAAATGTGAAGGGTTAGTTAAAACAAGGGGTTGTAAAAAAAACATCTATAAGTTGTGATAGATTAGCCGAAAGAGAATCGATCCCCGAAATTCTTGGTCTCCCCGGGGGTCGTGTTGGATTTTTGTGTCCCTTCAGCAAAACATAAATAGTTGGTATCACTGAATTAACATTAAAAAGGAATTTACTCTCCTCATCAGTTATAATACCTTTCTTATTAAATTTCTCTATAATATTTTTCAATTGTAGGGAAATTTTCTTGTAGGATCTCATCTCATTTTTTTATATGTTTCTTTATCACTAAGTTGTTTATAGATTTCCCCTTCGTAATCACCTCGATTCATGAAGACTATTCCTCCCCCTTTGTTGGTGGATTTTATCACCAAATTTTTATCGGAATTTAAAGATTTGATAGCTTTCCGTTCTTTCAATGTTAGATTATTTTACATTTTTCTAGTTTCTCTAGATCATCCTTTACTAAGGAGCCAAAGGTTTCTAAAAAATTTCCCGTTATATGGGTTGGAAAAAAAGTAGATTTTTTTCTAAACTTCGCATTGTTGTCTATTTCTTCTATTTCCTTTTCTTTTTCTTTTGAATGGATCTTAAAAAAAAATTGTTAACTTCCTTAAAAACTTCTAAATATCAACGAACAGTTTGAATTGATCTACTTTTGTTGCAGGGGCAAATTTTAGTCCTTTTTCCAGCAGTGATCTTTCTTCCTCTAAGAGAATATGGGTACTAAGATTAAAGATTTTAATGTTTTCAGGTATGGATTTATTGGTAATTTGTGACTCTACCGTTACTTTTTTTTCTTTTACTTTTCGTCTTTTTTCTTTTTCTTATCTTCTTAGTCCCCCCCTCTTTTTCCTCTCTTTCTCATTTTTATCTCCAGTATCGGGGTTTCTTCCTCCAATATAAAAAAGGTGAGGAATAGTTTTTTTGTTCCAAAAACGGAGAATCTATTTTGACCGTCACGTTGGGATTTTGGAGATGCAGTTTGTCTCTTAATCATATTGAAGCTGCCATTTCTACCATTTCTATCATATCTATATTCTGAGTTCCGCCATTCTGGGGTTTTTTGTTGCCATTTTCTATCTCTATAGTATTCTTGTTTTCTAAAGTTTCTATTTTCATATACAGGTTCTCTAGGATTATTCTCCATATAATTGTGATGCCTCCCATCAGGGTAAGGGATTGGACTTTTGTGGGGACTTTTTAGTAGATAGATGATCCATGTCTGGAATTAGGCAAAGTGGGTGAGAGATTGAAGGGGGTATAAAAACCCAATATGTTAGAATCCTCAAATATGCCTTTAGAAAGATAAAGATATTACGAAACGTGTTGAAAAAGAGGACTGCAAAAAGGACACTTTGACTCCAAACCAAGGCTTTTCATAACGGTATGCAGGGATGTCTGACGGACTGTTATTGATATGCCTATTTGTCTACTTTGTATAAAAGTGGACCACTACATCTGGTGAGGGGCCAAACATTTCCTTATGTATTTTTTAATTATTTATGTTTGTTGAATAAAACGTTATTACTCTATATGGATCTCTCTCTTCCATTTATATAAAACTGATGACAGAATATATTGTTTCCTGACATCTGGGACTTTAAAAGACGTATACTGTCTACCTAAATGTGTAGAACTACAAATCTGGTAGGAATCTGGAATTACACATGATTGAGGTGGACAAGATATCTTGATTATATTACCCTATGTACTTTTATATTCTCTCTTTTGGGTCAAAATACTCTGTTGTAAGAAGAACATCTTCTGATGCGGAGAATCTTCGGTTGTTGAAGAAAACTTTATTATAGAGCGCCTGAGGATCATTCTTGGTGATATTTTGTGTTTATTATTCTATTGTGGGTGGTGCTTTTGGTGACTGCTGTCATATGCGCATTTTTCCACTGTCTATAAATTACTCTTAAAACTATATGGCAGAGGTTCCCAAATGTGGTCCTCAAGGCTCCCCAACAGTTCAGGTTTTAGAGATATCCATGGTTGAGCACAGGTGGTTAAATTAAATTGACTGAGGTACTAATTAAGTCGCCGTTGCTCAACCATGGATATCTCTAAAACATGAACTGTTGGGGAACCTTGAGGATCGCGTTTGGGAACCAATGCAATATGGACAAAAGTATTTGGCCACACCTGTTAAACATTGAATTGAGGTGTTTCAATCAGACCCGTTTCTATAGTTGTTTAAAATCATGCAGTCTCTATTTGCAAACATTTGTGATACAAAATGGGTCATTCTGAAGAGCTCAGTGACTTAAAGCGTGGCACTGTGATAGGATGCCACCTTTGCAATAAGACAGTTCTTGAAATTTCTTCCCTGCTGGATATTCCACGGTCAGTTGTAAGTGATATAATTAGAAATTTGGAATCGTTTTTACGGAAGACCACGTAAAATCACAAAGCGAGGTCAACGACTACTAAGGCGCATGGTGCGTAGTCGCCAACACTCTGCTGATTCCATATCTGAAGAGTTCCAAACTTACAATGGCATTAATGTAAGCACAAAAACTGTGCGGCGGGAGCTTAATGGAATGGGCTTCCATGGCCGAGCAGCTGCATGCAAGCCTCACATCACCAAGTCCAATGGCAAGCGTCGGATGGAGTGGTGTAAAGCACACCAACACTGGACTGCGGAGCAGTGGAAACGTGTTCTGTGGAGTGACGAATCATGCTTCTCTGTTTGGCAGTCAGATAGGCGAGTCTGTGTTTGGCGGATGCTGGGAGAATGTTACCTGCCTGACTGCATTGTGCCAACTGTGAAGTTTGGTGGAGGAGGGATAATGTCGTGGGCCTGTTTTTCAGGGTTTGGGCCAGACCCCTAATCTCCAGCGAAGAGCAATCTTAATGCTTCAGCATACCAAGACATTTTGGACAATGCTATGCTTCCAACTTTGTGGCAACAGTTTGAGGAATGCCCTTTTCTATTCCAACATGACTGTGTCCCAGTGCACAAAGCAAGGACTATAAAGACATAGTTTTATGAGTTCTGTGTGGAAGAACTTGACTGGCCGCACATAGCCATGAGCTCAACTCCATTGAGCACATTTGGGATGAAATGGAACGGAGATTGCGAGCCAGGCCTCCTCGTCCAACATCAGTGCCTGACCTTATAAATGCTCTACAGAATGTATGGGCACAAATTCCCACAGAAACACTCCAAAATCTTGTGAAAAGCCTTCCAAGAAGAATGGAAGCTGTTATAACTGCAAAAGGGGGACCAACTCCATATTAAAGTATATGTATTTGAACACAATGTTATTACAGTCCCTGTTGGTGTAATGGTCAGGCGTCTAAATACTTTTGTACATATAGTGTATCTCGTAATGCTTTTTCATTTACAATTCAAGCAAGTCCCATTCAGATAGAAGGTGTGCAGTTAACAAACAGACCATTCATTGAGCTGCAATCAATTAACCCTAAACTACATTCAAATATCTAATGCAGACCAGGTCTTGTCAGTGGTTTGTATATAGTTCTCAGGGACTCGGGTACGGCACACACAGGAGAATATTTATTGGTTCATTGTTGGACCTGTTTGGTCATGCTTACAGAGATCTCACTTTGTGCTGTACTAATGTTCCGGTGAATGATATCATTCATTACTTTTATGTCAGAACTGTTTATCCCCATGAGCACAGAGCACCAACAGTGCAAATAGCTGGTACATATATATCTCTATGTGTCTCTGACATGCCCTTTATGTGTCATGTATGCAGTCAGTCTATAGCAGAAACACAGGTGACGGCACATACCAACTATTTATTACTTTAACAAAAAACGTTAATAAAAGCCAACACAATTAATATATTTTGCTTCAACATGTATAATCGATTGCCCTTTGCCATATATAAGTATCACTGAAGCCACTCCTTAGAGACTATTTGGTTCTGGTGGTGAGGGTACAATAATCTTTCCTACTATAGTTTTGAAAACATACTGTAGGTGAGTACTCACCTGGAATATTGGGAGGCCTCACCTGACTCCGAGGAATGTAGGCCAAAGTCCTGAATCCCACCTTTGTGAACCATGTAATATCACTAGGTATAGCACACAGTATATAACATCATCCTGCCATATCACTGGCATTTGGCCATGCAATAGGCCCACTCTGATTGGTCAGTGCATTTGCTAATTACAGCTTATCAATAAGGGATATTGTATATACTTTATAAGGTTTGAGATTTAAAGCAAGAGGTTTTATTTTATTGTTTTAGAAAAAAAAAAAGCAAAGACAACATACCATTTGTGCGGCCAATAATATTTATTTGTCACAAAATTATGTTTTTCCCATGCACTGTAGTACCTTCTTGTAGCCTGCAGGGGGTGGGCTTCCAATGGCAGTAGGGTAAGACTATATTGCATTAGTGATCTGTATGTGCAACTGCAGGTATGTTTTAATGGTGCATACACACGGGACGATCGTCAGCGATAACGATATATCGCTGAACGAACTCCTTGCACCTTCCCGCGTGTGCTGGATGATCGATATCGATCATCCTGCACACCATCAACACACCAACAACGGCCAGCGACCCGCGATCCCTATAATAACCTGGTCGATATCGACCAGGTTGGCCTGCATGCACGGTCGATGGACGATATCTTTATCGTCCATACGTGCCCGCGCATCGCAGGTCGTTAGTGGGTTGGAGGTACCGAAAAATGCACAATATGAACGATAACGATGTGATTGATATCATTATCGTTAATATCGTGCATTTTTATCGTACCGTGGGCCTGATTCAGACCCGGACGCTAAGTTGTGCTCACTCGCTCTGAGTGATGGTCGCCCGTCTGCGCATGCGTATAAGTCGCAGTGCGCGTGCGCAAACTAGTACGAGCGATCGGATTTTGCTCGCTCGCCCTGAAAAGACTGCCCGATGGAATGAGTGACAGATAGTGCCGTTTGTGGGTGGTAACAGGGTAAGGTGAATGTGAACGTGGGAGTGGTGCTGCGAACACAGGCGTGTCTGACCATCAGAACAGAGTTTAATGGGTGTGCATAATTAGCAAAGTAGGGTCATTGAACACGTCACTTGGTTGTTTTTTACCCAAACCTGCTCGCAGTGCTTGTGGGAGGATAGGGTCTACCTCAAGCACTGCGAGCAGCTCCGATGGCTCTCGATGTTACCGATTAATCCTTTAAATACCGGAGATGACGTGTGTTGCGAGTGGCAAGGGGGCGTCTTTATACACTAGCGAGCGCATATTTCCGGGGCTCGCTAAGACATAGAGGGCATCCTTACAAGACGCAGTGCGAGCGCTTAATTTAAATATCCGGCCTCTTTTTGCCAGCGAGCGACCGCAATTTGCGAGCAGGTCTGAATCAGGCTTCGTGTGTACGCACCATAACTGTATCTAACTTTTCCTATAGATTGTAAGGCTGTGAGCAGGGACCTCTTGCCTTCATATCTGTTTTTTTTCATGCCCTTTCTAGTTTTATTACAGTGTGTGTTTCTAATTGTGAAGTTCTACAAGTATGCTGTGGCTGTATACAGTATTTGTTGTGATAAAAACCACACTTAGAATATCTCTGTTTCATGTCTTGCAGGTCTTATAACAATGGTTGTACTGCGAACATGAAGGCATATGCAGTGAAGGTACCTGCAGTCCACTAGAACTGTACCCGTGTCTGCTCCCCTCATCCCGTGGACCGCATTCAGCTGCTATGCTGGCAATATTTGCCCTTTACACAGGCATAGCAGTGGTTTCAAGGCAAAGTGGCAGAAATATAATATATTTTAGCTCTGTATTACTGTAATTGAATGGCTGAAAGAATATTTCAAGTGACTTTGTTACAGACCACGAAGAATCTCTGTTTTAATGACGTCTGTGAAATAAATCTGAAATAATGCATTTTCTATGTATGCCTGTATGATACTTTTATTGTACATTGGACGGTCATTTTCTACATTTTGTTTGTGTTTCATTTTTCAAGAATAATAATAAAAAGAACGGAAATAACATGTAATTACTCACCATATGACATCTATTAATGTTTGTGTTTAGCACTCATTATCTGTGTACGAGGTCTGGTAATACACATTTTGAATTGAATATAATATGATATTCACAAACATTTCTACAGGTTTGAAAATATCCATAGTAGACAAAAAGCTCTTTTACTAGGTTGTTATGATGGATTAATTTTATATGTTGGGCAAAATTTACTAAACGGCGGGTTCTAAATCCCGGTGGATTGATGTAGGGCCGTAACTAGGGTAGTGCGGCCGGTGCCATCGCACAGGGCACCACAGGTCAGGGGGCGCTGTTTGAGCCTGTCAAATTTCGGTTTATTATCATTGTTGCTTGTAGCTTCCTCTTATTTCATCCCCAGCACCTCCTGGCCTCTCCTATCTCTTCCCTGGACCTTCCCCATGAAGCCATGGCCCTTTTTTGGGTGCATTATGTCCCTTTGAAAAATGAGGGGGCCGCCAATGCTCTTTCTGGCACAGGGCACCAAAAAGTCTAGTTACGGCTCTGGATTGATGGTGGTATGGTGGTGGGTTCTATTCTGTTCTAAACCCCGGCGGTTTGGTGGTGGTTTTGCAGCAGTTTCTAAATGACAGCCCTGTTCTATTCTATTCTAAAATGTGTTTTGACTGTGGTTTGGCGGCGGTTTTGCTATCTGCAGATTTACTAAGGCCAAAACCGCTGCAAAACTGCTGTCAAAACACATTTTAGAATAGAATAGAACAGGGCTGTCATTTAGAAACTGCTGCAAAACCGCCACCAAACCCCCGGAGTTTAGAACAGAATAGAACCCGCCGTCAAACCACCACCAAACCGCCGGGGTTTAGAACCCGCCGCTTCCTAAATTTTGCACGTTATCGCTTTTCATTGAAGTGGGGTAGTCCAGTCTGTAACTTTTCACCTGCTGACTGAAAAGACATTGTTACTACTACAATAATAACAATAGTAATAATAATTGCCCTTATGAAACTGGCATATTAATAAATGTTCCGATGAGTGTAATACTTTTACAACAAAAACATCAAAACCAACTTAAACCTGATATCTATAATGACTGACTATATTGGAAATCATTGCACACTTCAACGCGCTAGGTGTCTTTCATCTGGCAGAATACATATGAAGCTCAGGTGATATTTTACATATATGTACAGACATATACACAGACTTCTGTAATGCAAATGAGATGACCACAATAAGAGAAATTAAAGACCTAAATATAAATAACTACAGTGGATTAGCTTGAGGGGAACACATCTTAAAAAAAAGGAGATACTAATGCAGGAGGTGTTTCCCCTAAAAATGCCATACAACTACCAATTATTGGATACATACCGGCAATAATAATATAATAAATACCTAGAAAATCACAGAGGACAGCTCTCCCGTCCTTTGCGATAGAGGGACTTTCGGGTTTATGACCCAGAAGTCTCTCTGGCGTCATTCTGCGCATGCACAGAATGATGCGTACCGCGGGGGGAGCTGGGATCCCTCTCGGGTGGGAGTTGCGAAAAGAAGCCCATTGGCTTGTATTGGGTAACTCCATTTAAAGATGGTCTTACCCACGGGTCCAAACTCCCGAATTTTATCACATTCCAGAGAAATGCGATAAGGGAATTTTCAGGGGGGGGTTTACCACAGTTTTACCTTAGTACATCCCACCCTAGTTGAGATAGGGGAGGGTCCCGTGCCACTATTTTACAACAATGGGTGGTTGGTCAATATTCTATTCGGTTTGAAGAATACACAATGTATGTGTATGTGTGGGGACACTGGAAGGTGATTTATGCAGTTGCCAATTAAATAACTGGAATGAAAATATGGTGTCAGTGAATAATACACATGCACAAAAGCTGGCTTCTCTTTAAACATGTTTCTACTTCAGGGTCCATAGGGGGTCCACAGGGTTGACCTTGGGGTATAGCTGGATCTGGATCCATGGGCACCACGCAGTTAAAGCTTTAGCTGCTCCCAGGATGCACTTGGGTCCGTCCTCCTCTATACCCCGCCCCCGGCCACAGCACCTCAGTTTGAGTTGGTGCCCGGCTTTCTATTTTTATTTAAAAAAAAAAAAAAAAGAGCCTGTTAGATTTTTATTTTAAAACAGAGGCTCTAGTGTGGCAGCGACGGGCTGTCTATGCAGACGCCCACGCTGCCGCTCTCCTTCCCCGCTGGCGCCGCGACGCCAGTACTGCACTGGGGATCGCGGCGGGAGGCCAGAGTCCGTACTAGCCGGACTCTGGGTCCCTCCCTGGACTGCTGCCGGAGTCGCCGGGGACAAGGTAAGCCGCGAGTCGCCGATTAGCGGCGGCTCGCGGGTTTTGCCTGCAGATGCAGTCCTTTGCCCCCGGTCCTAGGGGACAGACCGGGGGCCGCTAGCGGTGGCGGCGGGCTCCCCCTCTGAGGAGGAATAACCCGTGGGACCACTAGACCACCAGGGATATATGGCAAGCGGGATGCCGGCAAGCCCTGGGGTTAATATGCTAGCCAGGGGAGGAAGCCTTCCCTGTCAGCGGCTCCTCAGCTCAGCGCGCCTTTCAGCACGGAGTCTGGCGTCGCTGAGCTGCAGCTACTCGGCCACTCCTCCTCTGAGGTCTCCAGCAGCCATTTTCTCACAGTGGCAGCACAGATCTTCAGGGAGCACGCAGACTGGTCCCCCTGTGTACCTCTCCCCTGATTAAAGACAGCGTACACAGCACTATAGCCCTCCCAGACACTGAATCTGGGCAGGTTGATTGTAGTGGAAAGGTGCAGTGAGTATATCTTCCTGCATGGTATGTGACTTTTGCTAGTGCTGCCTGTCTGTGCTTATTTTCTACTTACTGTCAGCTTATACCTATCCCTTTACTTCTCCTACAAGCCCTACAGGTGTGTGGGGGAGGGGCGTTTCTACTGACCTCACTTATATAGATCACGTATTTGTGAGGTCCGTCACATACAGTTGTGTGCTACTCAGTGCCATATTGTGGGCTGTTGTTCAGCACACCGGTGAGTGCGTTTTACTTCTACCCTGGTGCCAGATATATAATATATTCTGTCATGTCAGACGAGGAGGTTGAGCGCTCAGTGGCTCCGGTGTTGGCCTCCTGCGGACGCTGTTCTGCAGGAGTAGATAGGGAGGATTTGTCACAGGATGGCCTGTGTAGTCGATGCCAGGTGGCTCCTGGCCCATCCAGACCTTCTCTGGCGCAGGAACCACCGTGGGCGATGTTTTCTCAAGTGCTGGTGTCTATTGCGGACCGTCTGTCGGTCCCGACTGCTCTCCCTACTAGGTCGTTGTCCCAGCCGACCATCCCCCATTCCCCGGGTGTCCCGCAGTTATTGCGGAGTCCTCCTGGGTCTCAGTCGGTGGGTCCCTATGCGGGGTTGCCTATGTATATACAGGCTTCCCCTGTGCCGCAGCAGCCTGTGGTACCTTTTCAGGCCCCTATGGTGACTCCTCCACCCTGGGTGGATGTGCTCTCCAACTCCATGCAAAATTTGGCGGCCGCTTCCTCGGCTTTTCAGTCAATGTTGCAGACTGACATGCCTTCTAGGATTTCAAAACGCCCACTCATGACACGGGCTGCTCAGGTATCGGACTCAGAGGGTTCCTCAGATGATGGGGAGGTCCCTGATGACACTGACTCGGACGCCTCGGTCCAGGAAATGGATACCAAGTCGTCCATTAATGTGCGAGCACTAGTTAGGGCGGTGCGAGCTATTCTTCTTATAGAGGATGAGGCACCGGTTCCTAAGTCGAAGTTTCCTAGTTTCAAAAAAAACTAAGGTGGCTTCTGCGGTGTTTCCCCTGTCGGATCAGTTGACGGATCATATGGCGGTAGCTTGGCAGGCGCCCAGTAAGAGATTCCTTGCTCAGAAGCGGTTGGCTTATAATTACCCCTTCCCTGAGGCACATTGTAAAAAATGGGAAACTCCACCGGCGGTGGATTCCCATGTCACCCGTTTAACTCGGGGCGCCACCTTACCATTACCGTCGATATCCTCGCTGACGGATCCCACGGACAGGAAAGTTGAGACTTGCTTAAAGTCTATTTACTCCCTCTCCGGGGCGGTGGCCCGACCGTCCATGGCCATCTCCTGGGTGGCCAAGGCCATTGAGGGGTGGGCCAATGCATTGGAAGATACCTTCCCGGACGACGCTCCGGATGTCCAGCGGGCGTTGTTGGGACAAATGAGGGACGCTGCTTCTTACATTGGAGAAGCTTCTTTAGATGCTAGTCTGCTGACCTCGCGGGTATCGGCTGCAGCGGTGTCTGCCCGCCGATCCTTATGGTTGCGGTCCTGGAGAGCGGACTCTGATTCAAAGAAAGGTCTGGAGGCCTTACCTTTCAATGGGGAATTACTATTTGGTCCGGACTTGGACAAAATAGTGGACACCCTGGCTAAATCCAAGTCGGCCTTCCTCCCTTCGGCGGCACTGCCTGCTAAGGTTCGGAGTTCGGCTTTTCGTTCCTTTCGGGTTCAGGGTAAGGCGAAAGGTCAGTCCTTCCCGAGACAGTCTGCGAGTAAGACGGCCTCTAAACCCAAGAAGCAAGCCTGGAGTGCTCGGCGCCCTTCTTCCAAGCAGGAAGATAAACCTGCGGCCTGATGGGACGGGCCTCCCTCTGGGGGACCTCAGAGTGGGAGGCCGACTTCTTCTATTTGCCCAGTGCTGGCACAATACCACCACGGATGCCTGGGTTCGAGAAGTGGTCTCCCAGGGGTACGCCCTGTCTTTTCGGCACAGACCACCCCACCAGTTTTTCTGCACAAGTCCTTCTCAGGACAAGACCAAGGCGTTACAGGTTCAGGAGGCTATAGAGTCCTTGCTGAAAGCAGGGGTCATTGTTCCCGTTCCTCTATCACAACGAGGGACGGGGTATTATTCGTCTCTGTTTCTGGTGCAGAAACCCAATGGTTCTCATCGCCCTATCCTCAACTTGAAGTCTCTGAACAAATTCCTCAGGGTTCCCAAGTTCAGGATGGAAACGTTACGTTCCATCATTCTGGCGATGGAACCGGGGGATTACATGGTGTCCCTGGACATCCAGGACGCCTACCTCCATGTTCCGATAGCATCTTCACACCAGCGGTATCTGAGGTTCGCTATCCTTCAACACCACTATCAGTTCCGGGCGCTACCCTTTGGTCTCTCCACGGCACCGAGGGTGTTCATGAAGATTATGGCGGTCATGGCCGCACATCTTCGGAACCAGAATGTACGGCTGCTGCCGTACCTGGACGACCTCCTGTTGCTGGCGAGCTCCCCGGAGGTACTGCTTCAACATCTCCACCTGACGATCGCTTGCCTGCAAGCACACGGGTGGTTGATAAATTGGAAAAAGTCCTCCCTGATTCCATCACAGCGGATGGTTCATTTGGGAGCCCTGCTGGATTCGCGTCAGCAAAGGATCTTCCTGACTCCGGAGAAGGTCGCCTCCCTACAGCTGCGGATACGCAGTTGCCTGAGCCGTTGCCGCCTGTCGGTCCATTCGGCTATGAGAGTTCTGGGGTCCATGGTGTCGACATTCGACATGGTGGAATTTGCCCAGTTCCATTCCCGGCCCCTGCAGGGGCTGATTCTATCAGAATGGAACGGGTTACCTCACCGGATCCGCTCTCAGGTGCTGATGTTGTCTCCGGACGTTCGGCTATCTTTGGCTTGGTGGCTTCAGACAGCTCATCTGGTCGAGGGGCGCCCATTTTGGATCCCGGACTGGGTCCTGCTCACGACGGATGCCAGTCTCCGGGGTTGGGGGGCAGTGACCGGCTCTTTGTCGCTTCAGGGTCGTTGGTCAGCGGAAGAAGCACTTCTCCCCATCAACATCCTGGAAGTGCGGGCAGTATACAGGGCCCTGCAGTCGTCCGGCCCCGCTCTTCACGGAAGGGCGGTACAGGTGCAGTCCGACAACGCCACCACGGTGGCGTATATCAATCACCAAGGCGGAACTCGCAGTCAGGCAGCGATGTCGGAGGTGTCTCGTATCCTGACTTGGGCGGAGGGTCACATTCCAGCGATCTCGGCGGTCTTCATCCCCGGAGTCCTCAATTGGGAGGCGGACTTCCTCAGCCGTCACGACGTGCATCCCGGGGAATGGTCGCTTCACCCAGAGGTGTTTCAGCTACTCGTGGACAGGTGGGGACTGCCGGAGCTGGACTTGATGGCCTCCTGTCACAATCACAAGTTGCCCGTTTACGGGTCAAGGACAAGAGACGCAGGTGCAAGTCTGGTGGACGCGCTGTCGGTGAAATGGACGTTTCACCTGGCGTATCTGTTTCCTCCGATATCCCTGCTTCCTCGGGTTCTGCGGAAATTCAAGCAGGACGGCGGCATGCTCGTGCTGGTAGCTCCGGCGTGGCCCAGACGTCCTTGGTACTCCGATCTCAGGAGCCTCTCCATCCACGCTCCGTACCTTCTTCCTCAGCGTCGGGACCTGTTGTCTCAGGGGCCCTGCCTTTACCCGGATCTGGGTCGGCTGTCTTTGACGGCGTGGCTCTTGAGACAGCCGTCTTGAGGTCTCGGGGCTTCTCCAGTTCGGTTATTGGTACCATGCTCAGGGCACGCAAGCCTGCTTCAGCACGGATTTATCACAGAGTGTGGCACACTTACTTTCAGTGGTGTGAGTCCAGACATTATGATCCTCAGGTGTTCCGAGTTTCTAGGATCTTGGAATTTCTTCAGTCAGGATTGGATCTCGGCTTACGCCTTGCATCTCTGAAGGTTCATGTGTCCGCCTTGTCCATGTGGTTTCAATGGCGGATTGCAATACTACCAGACGTTCACACCTTTTTCCAAGGTGTTCTCAGGATCCAGCCTCCCTTTGTGCCTCCTGTGGCTCCTTGGGACTTGGCGGTGGTGCTACGGGTCCTGCAGGGTCCTCCGTTTGAGCCTCTTAAGGCGGTGGAGCTCAAGTGGCTGACATTTAAGACGGTTTTTCTCCTGGCAATTGCTTCGGCCAGGAGGGTGTCTAAATTGGGGGCGCTTTCCTGTCGCCCTCCTTTCCTGATTTTTCACCAGGACAGAGCGGTGCTCCGCACTCGTCCTGAGTTTTTGCCCAAAGTGGTCTCGAAGTTCCATATTAATCAGGAACTTGTTGTGCCAGCTTTTCAGTCCCCTGATCTTTCAGCTGGTGAGACTTCCTTAGATGTGGTCCGGGCGCTTAGAATTTATGTAGACCGGACGGCTTCGGTTAGGAAGTCTGATTCCTTGTTTATCCTCTTTGGTTTTCACAAGAGGGGTTGGCCTGCCAACAAACAAACGTTAGCCCGTTGGCTTCGTTCCGTTATTTGTGAGGCTTATGCACAGGAGGGCTTACCTGTACCAGCCTCTGTTAAGGCTCATTCCACTCGTTCTGTGGGTCCCTCTTGGGCTGCTAGACGTGGCGCTTCTGCTGTTCAGCTGTGTAAGGCGGCCACTTGGTCTTCAATTCAAACGTTTTTGAGGTTCTATGCGTTTGACACCTTTGCCTCTCAGGATGCATCCTTTGGGCGCCGGGTACTCCTTTCAGCACAGGAGCGTCCCCGCCCTTAGTTGTACTGCTTTGGGACATCCCCAAGGTCAACCCTGTGGACCCCCTATGGACCCTGAAGTAGAAAACAAGAGATATGGTAAGAACTTACCTTTGTTATCTCTGTTTCTACGAAGTCCATAGGGTCCACAGGGCGCCCGCCCTGACGCACCTGGCTTCAAATGGGCTGTGTGGCTGGTCACCGGTTTTCCGTCTCCCATTTCTGTGAGTATGGTTTCTTGTGTGTTCCAGTCTTCCTTCTCTCTGTTTAGTCTCCTCCTCCGGCCTTGGCTGCTTACCAACTGAGGTGCTGTGGCCGGGGGCGGGGTATAGAGGAGGACGGACCCAAGTGCATCCTGGGAGCAGCTAAAGCTTTAACTGCGTGGTGCCCATGGATCCAGATCCAGCTATACCCCAAGGTCAACCCTGTGGACCCTATGGACTTCGTAGAAACAGAGATAACAAAGGTAAGTTCTTACCATATCTCTTGTTATCTCATTTGCAATGTATTTATAGGGCTGTGCAACATTTTATAAATGTGTCTCACTATTATAATAATGCTTCACTGTTAAAAAACACAGTAAGACACATTTTGTAGCTATACTGAAAATTTAAATCTACAGCCATTTAATTTAGGTGTGCAAATACTGGGGTAGTGTCCTTGAACCATTTGTACTGTAAATAATTTACTGTGTAAAGTAGTTTTACTTAAAGCAGTATCTGCAGAAAGGTCCAGTTTTCATGCATCTGCTATTTATGGGCCTGATTCAGCGTGCACTGCTGAACGCAGGTTCCCGATATTTGGGAATCGGCGCAGGACCCATTCTGCGAGTGCAGAATGGGTCCTGCTAACTCGCTCACAGATTGGCAGCAGACTGTCAGTGATTTACAGTCTGCTGCCGTTTGGGGGTGGGGAGGGGGCAGCGATGCCCTCCGTTTCCCAAAATGGAGGCGTGTTGCCGCCGTTGCGGGGGAGGGAAGAAGCCAGGAACTCCGTCGGCTGACTTAGACTTCCTGGTCTCTTCCTCTAAACTGCGGCGGCCAGCTGCGGGACCGCATGGGTCACAGCAGCCGGCCGATGGTACACAGATTATTAGATGCTGTGTTGGACAACACAGCTCGGATAAGTAATGAACAGGAGGCATGATGCCTCCTACTGCATTACCATATCTGCAAGGGTCGCTTTGCAATTACGATCCTTACAGAATCAGGCCCTATGTCCCCAATTTCTATTATGGGACTGATGCAGCGTTATAAGCAAGATGAGCACAACTGAATTTAATAATAAAAAAAGATGCACAGAAAAATATAGTAATTTTGTACATATGCAAAGACGTAATACATCTCGACATGCATTTAGCTCTCCATTGGCAGCATATACGCCTACTTTACTACAGATCATCATGTGCCCATAAGCAGGAGCAAAAGATAGTCCTTTTAACAAGTATATACAGTATGTGCATAATTGCTGCTCTGTGTGTACATGCCATTACTTTACCTATGTTAGAATGCGCCCAATCTGCCTCTCCAGTCATAAGGTTTGATTAGAGCAAATTCACACAAATCTGCATATATGTGCATTCACTTTCTGAGGAGAAGGCCTGATGCCTGTATGATGCACAGTGAGTACTACGCCAGTATGATGCACAGTGAGTATTACACCAGTATGATGCACAGTGAGTATTACACCAGTATGATGCGTAGTGAGTATTACACCAGTATGATGCACAGCGAGTATTACACCAGTATGATGCGTAGTGAGTACTACGCCAGCATGCTGCACAGTGAGTATTACGCCAGCATGATGCACAGTGAGTACTACGCCAGTATGATGCACAGTGAGTACTACGCCAGTATGATGCACAGTGAGTACCACGCCAGTATGATGCACAGTGAGTACTACGCCTGTATGATGCAGTGAGTACTACGCCAGCATGATGCACAGTAAGTACTACGCCTGTATGATGCACAATGAGTACTACGCCAGTTTGATGTACAGTGAATACTAATGCCAGTATGATGCACAGTGAGTACAATGCCAGTTTGATGCACCGTGAGTCCTACACCAATATAATGCACAGTGAGTACTACGCCAGCATGATGCACAGTAAGTACTACGCCAGCATGATGCACAGTGAGTACTACACCAGTATGATGCACAGTGAGTACTACGCCAGTATGATGCACAGTGAGTGCTACGCCAGTATGATGCACAGTGAGTGCTACGCCAGTATGATGCACAGTGAGTACTACGCCAGCATGATGCACAATGAGTACTACGCCAGTTTGATGTACAGTGAATACTAATGCCAGTATGATGCACAGTGCATACTATGCCAGTATGATGCACAGTGCATACTATGCCAGTATGATGCACAGTGAGTACAATGCCAGTTTGATGCACCGTGAGTCCTACGCCAATATAATACACAGTGAGTACTACGTCAGCATGATGCACAGTAAGTACTACGCCAGGATGATGCACAGTGAGTACTACACCAGCATGCTGCACAGTGAGTATTACGCCAGCATGATGCACAGTGAGTACTACGCCAGCATGATGCACAGTGAGTACTACGCCAGTATGAAGCACAGTGAGTACTACGCCAGTATAATGCATAGTGAGTACTATGCCAGTAAGATGCACAGTGAGTACAATGCCAGTTTGGTGCACCGTGAGTCCTACGCCAATATAATGCACAGTGAGTACTATGCCAGGACGATGCACAGTAAGTACTACGCCAGCATGATGCACAGTGAGTACTACACCAGCATGCTGCACAGTGAGTATTACGCCAGCATGATGCACAGTGAGTACGCCAGTATGATGCACAGTGAGTACTACACCAGTTTGATGCACAGTGAGTACTACGCCAGTATGATGCACAGTGAGTACTACGTCAGTATGATGCACAGTGAGTACTACGCCAGTTTGATGCACAGTGAGTACTACGCCAGTATGATGCACAGTGAGTACTACGCCAGTATGATGCATAGTGAGTACTATGCCAGTAAGTTGCACAGTGAGTACTATGTCAGTAAGATGCACAGTGAGTACTATGCCAGTTTGATACAAAGGGTGGGATGCATGATGCATCGCATTTGGGACGCGGTGATATCCCGCCACCTTTGCATGCATACCGGCATTAATTACGCTGGTATGCATAAAGAAAATCACAAAGGTCAGCTCTTTCGGATAGAGATGTCCTTTGCGAATGAGGGACTTGACCCAGAAATCCCTCTGTTGTCACTCTGCGCATGCGCAGAAAGACACGCCGTGGGGGCTGCTGGAAGGGATCCGATTGGATCCCTCTCACGTCACTCTCCGAATAGAAGCCCATAGGCTTCTACAGGGCAACGTTATCAGAATATGGTGTTACCCAATCGCATTCCGGGGCTTGGTGCATATGAGAAATGCGGTCACACCTGCATTTTTCAGAGTTTGACTGCATTTCTCACGTTGCTGCATCCCACCCCATAGTGAGTACTACATTTGATGCACAGTGAGTACTACACCAATATGATTCATAGTGCTATGCCAGTTTGATGCACAGTGAGTACTATGCCAGTTTGATGCATAGTGTGTACTACGTCAGTTTGATACATAGTAAGTACTATGCCAGTTTGATACATAGTAAATACTATGCCAGTTTGATACATTGGCCCTGATTCAGAGCCGGACGCTCTGACCACAGCGCTCGCTCTGAATCAGGGCCGTCCTAGTTAAATTTGGAGCGGCCTTTTGGATGCTCGCATAGCTGTGGGTTACCACCCACAGCTTATGCGAGCGTCCATGATGATGGTCGCGATGGTCGGTAGGGTCTCGGTGACCGCAAGCCCTGGAGTGATTTTGGCTCTATCAGAGCCAAAATCACTCCCACTGACATCACTAGTGATGTCAGTGGGGCTGGACCCAGATGGTAGGTGTTCCCATGGGAACGCCTCCGTCTGGCAGCCACGCCCCCGGCATGCCCACCAAAGGGGGCGTGCTGTCACTCACCATCGACAGCATGCCCCCTTTGGTGCAAGACCCGGAGCGACAGCTTGGCTGTCGCTATCTGGGTCTCACGCATGCGCATTTGGGTACCATCGACCCGCTTGCGAGCGTCCTGCGCTCGCGAGCGGGTCTGAATGAGACCCATAGTACATAGTGAGTATTATGCCAGTTTGATACATAGTTAATACTACTTCAAGTTGATACATAGTAAGTACTACTTCAGTTTTATACATAGTAAGTACTACGTCAGTTTTATACATAGTACTACGCCAGTTTGATACATAGAACTGCGTCAGTTTGATACATAGTAAGTACTACGTCAGTTTGATACATAGTAAGTACTACATCAGTTTGATACATAGTAAGTACTATGCCAGTTTGATGCATAGTACTACGCCAGTTTGATACATAGTGAGTCCTAAGTCAGTTCGATACATAGTAAGTACTACGTCAGTTTGATACATAGTAAGTACTACGTCAGTTTGATACATAGTGAGTACTACGTCAGTTTGATACATAGTAAGTACTACGTCAGTTTGATACATAATTAGTACTACGCCAGTTTGATGCATAGTACTACGTCAGTTTGACACATAGTAAGTACTACGTCAGTGAGTATTATGCCAGTTTGATACATAGTTAATACTACTTCAAGTTGATACATAGTAAGTACTACTTCAGTTTTATACATAGTAAGTACTACGTCAGTTTTATACATAGTGAGTACTACGTCAGTTTGATACATAGAACTGCGTTAGTTTGATACATAGTAAGTACTACGTCAGTTTGATACATAGTAAGTACTACATCAGTTTGATACATAGTAATTACTACATCAGTGTGATACATAGTAAGTACTATGCCAGTTTGATGCATAGTACTATGTCAGTTTGATACATAGTGAGTACTACATCAGTTTGATACATAGTGATCACTACGGCAGTTTGATGCATAGTACTACGTCAGTTTGATACATAGTGAGTACTACGTCAGTTTGATGCATAGTACTACGTCAGTTTGATACATAGTGAGTACTACGCCAGTTTGATGCATAGTACTACGTCAGTTTGATACATAGTAAGTACTACGTCAGTTTTATACATAGTGAGTACTACGTCAGTTTGATACATAGTAAGTACTACGTCAGTTTGATACATAGTGAGTACTACGTCAGTTTGATACATAGTAAGTACTACGTCAGTTTGATACATAATTAGTACTACGCCAGTTTGATGCATAGTACTACGTCAGTTTGACACATAGTAAGTACTACGTCAGTGAGTATTATGCCAGTTTGATACATAGTTAATACTACTTCAAGTTGATACATAGTAAGTACTACTTCAGTTTTATACATAGTAAGTACTACGTCAGTTTTATACATAGTGAGTACTACGTCAGTTTGATACATAGAACTGCGTTAGTTTGATACATAGTAAGTACTACGTCAGTTTGATACATAGTAAGTACTACATCAGTTTGATACATAGTAATTACTACATCAGTGTGATACATAGTAAGTACTATGCCAGTTTGATGCATAGTACTATGTCAGTTTGATACATAGTGAGTACTACATCAGTTTGATACATAGTGATCACTACGGCAGTTTGATGCATAGTACTACGTCAGTTTGATACATAGTGAGTACTACGTCAGTTTGATGCATAGTACTACGTCAGTTTGATACATAGTGAGTACTACGCCAGTTTGATGCATAGTACTACGTCAGTTTGATACATAGTAAGTACTATGTCAGTGAGTATTATGCCAGTTTGATACATGGTTAATACTACTTCAAATTCATACATAGTAAGTACTACGTCAGTTTGATACATAGTGAGTACTACATCAGTATGATACATAGTGAGTACTATGTCAGTTTGATACATAGTGAGTACTATGTCAGTTTGATACATAGTAAGTACTATGTCAGTTTGATACATAGTGAGTCCTACGCCAATTTGATGCATACAGTGCTACGTCAGTATGATGCATAGTGAGTGCTATGCCAATTTGATGCACCGTGAGTACTACACCCAGTTGCATCACTCCCAGAGGGTGATACCAAAATGTCGCCTCCTCCTCGGTGGCACTGCACACTAAGGACCCCATTCAGAGTCGGTCGAAGTGGCCGCACGGTCGTACTGGAAAAGGGGCCGGATATTCAAATGATTCCCTCGCAAGTAGCGTCCCTAAGTTCGGATCGGAAGTTTGCTGACCAAGGGGAGGAAGCGGCCAGAAGACAAAAAAGTACGCCCCCTTCTTGTACGCATTGCACGTCATCTCCGGGTATATAAAGATTAATCGAGACCATCGGGAACCATCGGTACTGGTCGTAGAACTTACCCTCTCTTAAGCTCTACGATCATGTCAGTGTAAAAACCTCCCACGTCACATGTGCCATGGCGCTACTTTGTTAATTATGCACTCCCATAATCCATATGCACTCCCATAAAACGCCGTTCGCATAATGAGGCACGCCTGCGTTCGGATCTCCACTCCCCCGTTTTCAAGCACCTTCCCCTGTTACCACCCACAAACGCCTCCATCTGTCACTCAAACTACCGACCTGGCTGTGTTCAAGGAGAGAGAAATTTCTGATCATAGCGGCTAGTTTGCGCATGCGCATTGCGAACTTTACGCATGCGCAGTATAGCGAACATCGGTGGCGTACGACCGTGCGGCCACAACGACCGACTCTGAATGAGGTCCTAAGGCCCTGATTCAGAGCCGGACGCTCTGACAGAGCACTCGCTCTGAAACCGGGCCGTCCCTCCTCCTTTTTGGAGCGGCCTCCTGGCCGCTCGCATAGCTGTGGGGGACCACCCACAGCTATAGCGAGCGGCCAAAATGATGGTCGCGATGGTCAAGACCATCGCGACCATCGGGCTTGCGACGAGACCCTTGCGGTAGTGTCTCGCTGCCGCAAGCCCTGGAGTGCTTTTGGCTCTATCAAAGCCAAAATCACTCCCACTGATATCACTAGTGATGTCAGTGGGGCCAGCCCCAGACGGTAGGCGTTCCCATGGAAACGCCTCCGTCTGGGCAGCCACGCCCCCGTCACGCCCACCAAAGGGGGCGCGCTGTCAATCACCATCGACAGCACGCCTCCTTTGGTGCGAGACCCATAACAACGGCTTGGCCGTCGTTATTCGGGTCTTGCGCATGCGCACGACGGAGCCACCTCTGTCATGTGCATGCGCACTTGGGCAACATCGACCCGCTTGCGAGCGCTCAGCGCTCGCGAGCGGGTCTGAATTAGGCCCTAACATCACAGTGTAGCACCCGGCTCCCAGTCACTGAGGACAGTGGCAAACGCTTAATTTCTAGGGGAGGGGGGTCCAAATGTTTGATTTTAGGGTGAGTGTGGCCAGTCCATGATGAGGGCGTAATTAGCACTTAACCAGCTTTAATATGTATCATACAAAGTGTATTGTGTCTCATAATTCAAGCATATACAGGAGCGATCACAGTAAGCCATCCTGCCTGAGCTGAATGATTTTATTTCAGATATTGGCAACATTCCAGAGCATTGGAGCAAGTCCAGGAGTCTGAGGGAGCAGCAGAAGAACCTAGCACTGCCCTGGACATATATGTGCATATTAGTCTTGTCATGCACTGGATAGTGTATTATTATATGGTATTAATGATTAGCCTGATTGGTCTATAGCAGTGTACCCTTAACAATGCATGTTTTCCAGATCTCCTAGTTGGTGCACAGGTGTATTTATACCTGGCTGACATGTTAAAAAGTCCACAGGAGGTGCTCACTATTTCATTTGTGATACTGAGAAGAACATGCAGCACTAGTAAAATTATATATTAGTATTTCTATTGTGGTCATGGTGTGGGCTGTGGAGGGGGGTTTCCAGGCAACCAGAAACCCCCTGCGTTTGCCTATGGAGGAGGAGCTGGCAGTGCAGGGAGAGACACCAGGGGCAGCCCAAAGAGGGGGCATGGCCTCACTGGGAGTGGGCATGACCCCACAAGCACACCCCAGGTTTCATCACTCTGGGGGCGTGCATCTACAGGAGTACTGGGCAAGCCCCCAGAGTGATGAAACCAGGGGTGTGCTGTGAGGTCACGCCCCCTCACAGCAAGACCATGCCCCCTTTTTGGGCGTCGGCACATGCTGCACTGGGTATCACCAACCCCAATGCCTCCACTGACTACACCAGTATGATGCATTGTGAGTACTACAACAGTCTGATGCATAGTGAGTACTACAACAATCTGATGCATAGTGAGTAGTACGCAAGTTTGATGCATAGTGAGTACGACGCTCGTTTGATGCATAGTGAGTACGACGATAGTTTGATGCATAGTGAGTACGACGCTAGTTTGATGCATAGTGAGCATGACGCTAGTTTGATGCATAGTGAGTGCTACATCAGTTTGATGCACAGTGAGTATGACGTCAGTTTGATGACATGACGTAGGATGCGAGCGGCCAGGGGGCGTAGTTATCCAAAAAACGATCGCAAGTTTTGTTTGCTCTTTCACACATAGAGGCGTGAACAGACCGCAAAGAGCGAACGGTTCATTTGAATAGCCACCCCTATTTTCTGAACGAACGACCGCAAATAGCGTCCGGCTCTGAATCAAAGAGTCTTTTATATTTTTCTGTGTGTGTGTGTGCGCGTGCGTGTTAGGCTTAACCGCAGTACCGCACAAGATCCAGCCCAACTCCAGCCGGGTTAAAAACAAAAAAAATCAAAGTGTCTTTTATATTTTCCTGTGTGTGCGTGCTTGTTAAGGGGGGTATCCACTTAGCGATTTAGCATCGTTATCGTGCAATCGCTTGCAAATCGCGCATGCATCGTGCATGCATCGGGCATGTTTTAGTTGGAAGCGACCAGCGATGCGCGTGCCCGCTGGTCGCTTCTGACATCCGACATCGCCCCTACATGCTGGTCAACATGACGATCTCGTCAGGTTCAGCATATGTGGGGATGAGGGATGTGCCGGGACTGAACAAGTGAACGTTCAGTCTAGGCACATCACTAGCTATACAAACGAGAACATGATTGCAATGTCGTAATCGTGCTGTCGTTTGTATATCTACAAGTGGATACTCCCCTTTAGGCTTTACCGCAGTACCGCACAAGATCCAGCCAGCAACGCAAGTTGCAACCTAGTGCTGCCCGACTCCAGTCGTGATCGATCTGTGCTCTGGGCCCAAGTTCTGGAGCTGAAAAAAAATAAAAGTCAATTGTTTTTTTTTTCTCATAATTGTCTGTGTGTCTGTGCATGTTAGGCTTAGCCGCACAAGATCTAGCAAGTCGGCAATGCAACCTAGTGCTGCCCAACTCCAGTCGTCATCAATCTGTGCTGTGGGTCCAAGTTCTGGACCCGAAAAATAAAAAATAGTGTCTTTTGTATATTTTTTCTTTCTGTGTGCGCACGACTGGACGTGTGTGAATTTTGTAACCGCACCTTGGCTACACTATTGGTGCTTGTGACACTGCTTCAAGACCGCAGAAAATATGGATGGCTGTCACATGACAGGAGAGCAAGGCCAAGAACCACATGTTGTAGCTGCCGCCAGCAGTCATCATGATAATGCAAAGCCATCAACTTCCTTGTCCTCTATGAAGGCCCATGCCTTCAAATCTCAAGGGTATCCCAACCATCATCTTTGCACAGTCCTCAACTCTATTAATAATTATATCAATCAGTTTTGAGCCAGCAAGCTGGATGCAACCTTTTGGCCCTTTAACTAGATGAAAAAAAATCAATATTGTGAGCTGCTATAATGTAAACCAACTCCAAACTGGTCATCCCAGGGCTGGAAATTATCAGGAAGTGGGTGCCCTACCAAGGATCTACCATGGCGTTGGATACAGGTGCAATGGTGTAAAATATATTTCTTTATTGTGGAACTACAGGTCCCAGGAAGCTGTCTCCGGCATGCAAGGCACTTGGAGAACCACAAGTGCCAGCATGCCTGGACATTAAGAGTCTGCCGTCACCTATAGTTTCACTCTAAAGAAAATATTACAAAAACCAGACGAGACACAGTGAATGTTTTAATTCTTTATTACACACACTCACCTCCTCCTTAGTTGTTATCTGTCCCCTTGTCTTGTGGAAATCCGGTCTTGGTAAAATAAAAAAACACCTTGTACTGAGCCCACAGACACGCTGTACTGTCTATAAAGTATAGCACCCAAATGACAGTTCCCACGTGCTTCTCTGCACTATAACGCTGATTGGCTATAGAGTCAGACTGCTCTCAGGCAATCAGCAGGCACTGCCATAGAAACTGCCCCCCACGCTATGTGTCTCCCTGCTATAGTGCTGGTTCAGCCCGGTGTTGTTTACTGGAAAATAGGAGGAACCTCGAGCCTGTTTTCCCCCGGATTTTCCAGTACCAGACCAGGCTCAGAGGTCTGGGGCTGGTTATGCTTTTGGGGGGGACCCCATGCAATTACTTAAAAAAAATTAACTCTTTAATTACACTTATTAACACCACAGCCTGCACAAATCATACTGATCTGTGCAGTTCTTTGAATACACTGCCGAATGTCAGCAGATTTGTGCCTTGATATGACAGCAGAGTCTATTGTAAATGGGCCAAATCTACTGATTCCACAGACGAACAAAAGGCCACAGGCCTTACATACCAACAAATACATGAATATCATTGCTAGAAGCAGGGGAAGACCAACTAATACCCCTTTCACATTGCAATGCTGGGTCGCACCTGGGATTTTGTACACAGGTCTAACCCAGATACAACCCGGCTGAGACCCCTTTCAGACTGGTGGCCTGACCCGCTTATTACCGGATCAGTGATGTCACCGCCATCATGTGCTGAGCCGGCGATTGGTGACGAGATCATCTCCAAGCACTGGCTTTCCCTATGCTGTGAACAGGACCCGGATCGCATCAACCCGGGTTACCCATTCACACTGCATTGCGAGCCGAGTTTAACCAGTGTTCAACCCTGCTCATTACCAGGGTTGTAATGCCGGGTCACTCAACCAAAGTTATTTCAACCTGGCCCTTTTGTTAAAACCCGTCAGGTGGGGTAGACGGTGAAATCACAATTTTTAACGTATGTTACCTGTTAAGGGTGTATTCCTCTGCACTGTTGTGTTTCCTCTTGTTTCTTTCAGTTACAACTGAGAGCTGAGGAGTATGGTGTAGTCCTTAGCACAAAAACCAACACTTCATTTTTAAAGAGGAATTTTCTTTACTTTTCAAGAACAATTTAGTTCTCTGATGGAACAATACATTAAGTTTAACATAGATGGGTTTTCACAATACAACAATATTTGAAGGCAAACTTTTCACACTTATATAACACACACAGTTACAAATAGAAACAAAATATTTATTAAACTGGAACTTCTTCAGTGCATTTACTGTAGGGGCAAATTGAGTTAGTAGTTCACATTAGATACACAAGTTATAACATAAATACTTTCCTAAATCATAAGTAAGTAACCTTCTGCATTAACTTGAACTTTACCTAAGCTAAGTACTAGTGACACACTATAATGTTATTATGAAAATTTATTGCGTTGTGGTTGGACACTGTTAAGTCGGTGCACATAGGTAGATAATAATTGAATTCCTTAAAGAAGGCTGTAAACTGATGCTGAATCCTGGCTGTAGGAAGACTGTTGTTGCTATGTTGAGCCCTTGAATGGTGCAAACCCGGATTTGTTAGCAACTTATTTCCCTGTTGTTTAAGACGATTTAAGTGATGGGCCCTGAATCCCTTCAGAATTCCTTAACCGTACAGTCACTGCAGGGAAAACCTCAGTTCTGTGTCTATAGCAAATTACTAAGTCCATTAATGTCTTAGTATCCAAAAAGTTTAAACAGTATTTGGGAAGTGCTAATACTTTTAAGCTGCAGAGTCTGAAGACTAATTAGGGTTGGTTGCCTTCCTGGTGCAGCTAAAACACTAATAGCTCGGAGTACTAAATGTTCATTGCTCTGATTAGTCCCCGTTTTGGGCAATCAGCTTATATGGGCTGAGTTCTCCTCAGTTACCTGGAAGAGCTGCAAACCTGAGCACTTCTATTCTATGACAAAATCTGACAGCTTGACAGGGCAATTACCTCAGGACGTTTAACTGTAAGAATAAAAGTCACTGCACCTCATAAAGGAGATGTTGATGTTAACATAAGACTTGTCAGCTCCCCTATACTAGTCCTGGTGAAGTTATGGTTTAGTATATGTGTCTTTGTGCTGCAGCTGTCTCATGAAGAGAAGGGAGAGTCACTACTACGTGTCTCCTGCAGAATGTGCCTGTGACAGTAGCTGAATGGTGTGCTGCTGTCACATGTATACTGACAGACCTGAATGGTGTGCTGCTGTGACATGTATACTGACAGACTTGAATGGTGTGCTGCTGTGACAAGTATACTGACAGACCTGAATGGTGTGCTGCTGTCACATGTATACTGACTAGGGGTGAGCGGGTTCGGATTTCTGAAATCCGAACCCCCCCGAGCCCCCCCGATCCGAGTCCGATCCGAGTCAGGCTCGACTTTTCCCGCCTGACTCGGATTCTGAAATCGAGGCAAAACGTCATCATCCCGCCTTCCGAGTCTCGCGGGTTTTGGATCCTATATAAGGTACCCGCGTCGGCGCCATTTTCTCACTCGGCTGTGGACAGTGAAGAGGGAGGGTGGGAGTTAGGGCTGGCTGGGCTGTGTAGTGTAGTGTAGTGCAGAGTAGTGTTGTGCTGTGCTGTGCTGCGCTGTGCTGCTGTTGTCCATAGGGGCTGTGTCCACTACTTCAAAGTCCATAGGGGCTGGCTGTGTTGTGCTGTGCTGCTGTTGTTAATAGGGGCTGTGTCCACTACTTCAAAGTCCATAGGGGCTGGCTGGACTGTGTTGTGCAGTCAGTTGTCCATAGGGGCTGTGTCCACTCCAAAGTCCTGTGCAGTGTCCCAGTCCTAAAGGGGTGCTGTAGTGTTGTCCATGGGGTGCTCTGTTCGTCAGGGGTGCTCCCCCCAAGTGCTAAAAAAAAATATTTTTTCTGTGTTTGTGAATTGTGTGCGCAGTAGCCGCACGTGCATCAACAAAGTAGTGCCAAGCGTGCGCCTGTGTCATAAGTAAAGGGCCGGCTGGCTTGACCGTTAAAGGGTGCTGTAACCCCCAAAGTACACTCCAAACCAAATAAAACATTTTTTTCTGTGTTTGTGAATTGTGTGCGCAGTAGCCGCACGTGCATCAACAAAGTAGTGCCAAGCGTGCGCCTGTGTCATAAGTAAAGGGCCGCCTGGCTTGACCGTTAAAGGGTGCTGTAACCCCCAAAGTACACTCCAGTCCAAACCAAATAAAAAAATATTTTCTGTGTTTGTGAATTGTGTGCGCAGTAGCCGCACGTGCATCAACAAAGTAGTGCCAAGCGTGCGCCTGTGTCATAAGTAAAGGGCCGGCTGGCTTGACCGTTAAAGGGTGCTGTAACCCCCAAAGTACACTCCAAACCAAATACATTTTTTTTTCTGTGTTTGTGAATTATGTGCGCAGTAGCCGCACGTGCATCATCAAAGTAGTGCCAAGCGTGCGCCTGTGTCATAAGTAAAGGGCCGGCTGGCTTGACCGTTAAAGGGTGCTGTAACCCCCAAAGTACACTCCAAACCAAATAAAAAAATATTTTCTGTATTTGTGAATTGTGTGCGCAGTAGCCGCACGTGCATCAACAAAGTAGTGCCAAGCGTGCGCCTGTGTCATAAGTAAAGGGCCGGCTGTCTTGACCGTTAAAGGGTGCTGTAACCCCCAAAGTACACTCCAAACCAAATAAAACATTTTTTTCTGTGTTTGTGAATTGTGTGCGCAGTAGCCGCACGTGCATCAACAAAGTAGTGCCAAGCGTGCGCCTGTGTCATAAGTAAAGGGCCGCCTGGCTTGACCGTTAAAGGGTGCTGTAACCCCCAAAGTACACTCCAAACCAAATAAAAAAATATTTTCTGTATTTGTGAATTGTGTGCGCAGTAGCCGCACGTGCATCAACAAAGTAGTGCCAAGCGTGCGCCTGTGTCATAAGTAAAGGGCCGGCTGTCTTGACCGTTAAAGGGTGCTGTAACCCCCAAAGTACACTCCAAACCAAATAAAACATTTTTTTCTGTGTTTGTGAATTGTGTGCGCAGTAGCCGCACGTGCATCAACAAAGTAGTGCCAAGCGTGCGCCTGTGTCATAAGTAAAGGGCCGGCTGTCTTGACCGTTAAAGGGTGCTGTAACCCCCAAAGTACACTCCAAACCAAATAAAAAAATTTTTTCTGTGTTTGTGAATTGTGTGCGCAGTAGCCGCACGTGCATCAACAAAGTAGTGCCAAGCGTGCGCCTGTGTCATAAGTAAAGGGCCGCCTGGCTTGACCGTTAAAGGGTGCTGTAACCCCCAAAGTACACTCCAGTCCAAACCAAATAAAAAAATATTTTCTGTGTTTGTGAATTGTGTGCGCAGTAGCCGCACGTGCATCAACAAAGTAGTGCCAAGCGTGCGCCTGTGTCATAAGTAAAGGGCCGGCTGGCTTGACCGTTAAAGGGTGCTGTAACCCCCAAAGTACACTCCAAACCAAATACATTTTTTTTTCTGTGTTTGTGAATTATGTGCGCAGTAGCCGCACGTGCATCATCAAAGTAGTGCCAAGCGTGCGCCTGTGTCATAAGTAAAGGGCCGGCTGGCTTGACCGTTAAAGGGTGCTGTAACCCCCAAAGTACACTCCAAACCAAATAAAAAAATATTTTCTGTATTTGTGAATTGTGTGCGCAGTAGCCGCACGTGCATCAACAAAGTAGTACCAAGCGTGCGCCTGTGTCATAAGTAAAGGGCCGGCTGTCTTGACCGTTAAAGGGTGCTGTAACCCCCAAAGTACACTCCAAACCAAATAAAACAACTTTTTCTGTGTTTGTGAATTGTGTGCGCAGTAGCCGCACGTGCATCAACAAAGTAGTGCCAAGCGTGCGCCTGTGTCATAAGTAAAGGGCCGCCTGGCTTGACCGTTAAAGGGTGCTGTAACCCCCAAAGTACACTCCAAACCAAATAAAAAAATATTTTCTGTATTTGTGAATTGTGTGCGCAGTAGCCGCACGTGCATCAACAAAGTAGTGCCAAGCGTGCGCCTGTGTCATAAGTAAAGGGCCGGCTGTCTTGACCTTTAAAGGGTGCTGTAACCCCCAAAGTACACTCCAAACCAAATAAAACATTTTTTTCTGTGTTTGTGAATTGTGTGCGCAGTAGCCGCACGTGCATCAACAAAGTAGTGCCAAGCGTGCGCCTGTGTCATAAGTAAAGGGCCGCCAGGCTTGACCGTTAAAGGGTGCTGTAACCCCCAAAGTACACTCCAGTCCAAACCAAATAAAAAAATATTTTCTGTGTTTGTGAATTGTGTGCGCAGTAGCCGCACGTGCATCAACAAAGTAGTGCCAAGCGTGCGCCTGTGTCCCATAAGTAAAGGGCCGGCTGGCTCATTTCTTAAAGGGTGGTGTAACCCACAAAGTGCACTAGTCTCCAACAAAAATAAAAAATTATTTTCTGTGTTTGTGTGCGCCTTAGCCGCACGTATATATCAATATAACATAAATGGAGGACCAAACTTTCTCCGATAAAAATAAAATAGGGAGAGATCAAGAACCACTTCCTCCTAGTGCTGAAGCTGCTGCCACTAGTCATGACATAGACGATAACATGCCATCAACGTCGTCTGCCAAGGCCGATGCCCCATGTCATAGTAGAGGGCACATACAATCCCAAATGACAAAGTTCAGGAAAATGACCTTGAAAAAAACATTTAAATCATCTGAAGAGAAACGTAAACTTGCCAATAAGCCATTTACGACACGGAGTGGCAAGGAACGGCTAAGGTCTTTCCCTATGTTCATGACTAGTGGTTCAGCTTCACATGACGATGGAAGCCCTCCTCCTGCTAAAAAAATCAAACGAGTTAAGCTGGCAAAAGCACAGCGAAGAACTGTGCTTTCTAAGAAGATATCACAAATCCCCAAGGAGAGTCCAAGTGTGGTGGCGGTTGCGATGCCTGACCTTCCCAGCACTGGACGGGAAGAGGTGGCTCTTTCCACCATTTGCACGCCCCCTGCAAGTGCTGAAAGGAGCACCCACAGTCCACTTGCTGATATGCAAATTGAAGATGTCACTGTTGAAGTACAACAGGATGAGGAAACTGGTGTAGCTGGCACTAAGGAGGAAGTTGGCGAGGAGGATTCTGATGGTGATGTGGTTTGTTTAAATCAGGCTCCGGGGGAGACAGTTGTTGTCCGTGGGATGAAAAAGCCCATCACGGTCATGCCTGGGCAGAAGACCAAACATTCCACCTCTTTGGTCTGGCAATATTTCTATCCAAATCCAGACAACAACTGTCTTGCCATATGTACCATATGTAAAGGTGAAATAAGTAGGGGTAGGGACGTTAACCACCTAGGAACATCCTCCCTTATACGGCACCTGCAGCGCGTTCATAAAAAGTTACTGTCAAGTTCAGAAACTTTGGCTCAGACCGTAAGCAGTCCAGGGTCACCTAAATCCCTTTTTCCTGTTTTATCCAAGGAATCGGTGGATGAGGAGGATGAGGACGACATCTTGCCAAAACAATATTGTGAGGTGTGAGGTGTTCAGAATAGACTGGAAATGAGTGGAAATGAAGGTTATTGAGGTTAATAATAGCATAGGAGCAGAAAAACCCACAAATTCCGTGATTTTAGCTGTTTTTATGCTTTTTTAAAAAAAAATACAGATCCAAAACACAAAACCCAGAACCCAAAACACGGAAGGGTGGTTTTGGCAAAACCAATCCAGATCCAAAACACGAAGAAAGATCCAGATCCAAAACCAAAACACAAAACACGAAAAGTGGCTGGTGCACACCCCTAATACTGACAGACCTGTTCCTCGTTGGCAGATCTCTGTGTTCAACACCACCAAAAGCCAGACAGCCCTCTCTTCTCAGCACTGAGCCACAGCTGTCACTCATGGAGGAAAAGAGGCGGCTCTGGAGCTCTCTTCCTTCTTAAGACAGCCCCCCAGCAGCAGACATGATGGAGAAGGCCTGACCTCCCTCACCAGTGACAGGCACCGATCACCGGCCAGCTCAGCTCCTGCCTCACAGCCAGTTACCTCAGGAGTTCCCCCCAACAGCCAGTGCAGGGTCCCTATTTATACACTGTAGTCACATGACAGTTAGTTTCCAACTGACCACATGCGCTGCTGAATCTGACAGTTGCCTTCTACCTCACAGTGCAGGCAGGACTCCCCCGCTCAGCCAGAGATGGGAGAGCCCCTTCAGCCAGTCCCAGGCAGGGTCAAACCACTTCCCCTCTGAGAGGGGGTTTATATTAATATATATATATATATATATACAGCACCACTTAAAAGGATAATATCCCGATGTAAGGGTCACAATCATAATATACATATGCCCTCTCAACATGGAGTACACCCAGGTTCTGGGGTACCACACTTTTACACTGCACAGTAACCTGGTTTGCTGCGCGTTCATGAGAAATAAACCGGGTTATTGTTGGCAGTGTGAAAGGGCTATAAGAGGATAAAGAGAAGAGATGTGCAAAAGCAGAAGATGGTGGGTTCAGTTTAGCCAGTAGGCCAGGTCTGTTGAACATGTGGCCCTCCAGCTGTTGTGGAACTACTCATCCCAGCATGACCAGACACATGTTTATCATGCCCTAATAGTAAAACTGTGGCAGGTAATTCTGGGTTGTGTAATTCCACAGCAGCTGGAGTGCTGCATGTTGAATACCCGTGTAGTAAGGGAATGGTTAGACAGATGGCTGGAGCTAAAATGTCAAAAGCAATCCCAAAGCTATAGGGTATGGGTTCCCAACCACGGTCCTCAAGGCACACTAACAGTCCAGGTTTCAAGGATAGCCATACTTGAGCACAAGCAACTTAGGCCCTCATTCAGAGCCGCTCGTTAGCGGCAGTACGCTCGTTCCGAGCGATGTTTGCACATCTGCGCATGCGTACGCATTTTAGTACGCATGCGCGAACCAGTCAGTGCGGCCGAAAATCCTTTGTACGCTATATAGCGAGTGCCTGCTATTTTGAGTGACAGAATGAGGCGTATGTGGGTGGTAACAGGGGAAGGTGCTTGAAAATGGGGAGTGGAGATCCGAACGCAGGCGTGCTTAAAGGTCAAAACGGGCGTTTTATGGGTGTGTATGTTTAAAACAGCAGCGTCATTGACCACGTTACTGGGTTATTTTATAGCCAGAACTGCACGCAAATTTGTGGTAGCAAACACCAACCACAAGAATAGCGAGCAGTTCATACGCTGGTCGATGTACTCGATTAATCTAATAAATAGCGGACATGACGTAGGATGCGTGCGGCCAGGGGGCGTTTTTAACAAATAAACGAGCGTATGTTTTGCTCGTTCGTTCAGACTTAGAGGTGTGAACACACTGCAATGTGCGTACGGATCATTTAAATAGCCACCCCTTGATTTTAAACGAACGACCGCAAATAGCGTGCGGCTCTGAATGAGGGCCTTAATTGGTACCTCAGTTATTTTGATTAAACCATCTGTGCTTTAGCATGGATATCACCAAAACCAGGACTGTTAGTGTGCTTTGAGGACCGAGGTTGGGAATCACTGCTCTAGGGGATAGGGGGCCTAATTCACAGCCGCTCGCTCTGACAGAGTGCTCGCTCTGAATCAGGGCCGGGCTTTTTTTTTTGTGGAGCGGCCTCTTGGCCGATCGCATAGCTGTGGGTGACCACCCACAGCTATAGCGAGCGGCCATGATGATGGTTGTGATGGTCAAGACCATTGCGACCATCGGGCTTGTGACGAGACCCTTGTGGTAGGGTCTCATTCATCGCAAGCCCCAGAGAGCTTTCGGCTCTAACAGAGCCGGAAGCTCTCCACTGACATCACTCGTGATGTCAGTGGGGCCGCCCCCAAACGGCAAGCGTTCCCTCGGGAATGCCTCCATTTGGGCAGCCACCCCCCCGGCCCGCCCACCAAATGTGGCGAGCTGTTACTCAACATCGACAGCTCGCCCCCTTTGGTGCGAGACCCGGAGTGACGGATTGCCCATCACTAGCTGGGTCTCGCGCATGCGCACGACAGAGCCGGCTCCATCGTGCGCATGCACTGTGGGCCACCATCGACCCGGTTGCGAGCGCTCAGCATTTGCGACCGGGTCTGAATCAGGCCCTGGGTTCTATATCTACATCCTATGGAGACTCCTGTCATAAGGAATATAGCTATTGCTTTAGCAGAAATGTGAAACTAAAGCTGGGTACACACCATACGATAATGCAACCCAGCTATGCTGCGACCGATGTAACGACACATTGCGATGGCAAAATGTATCATTACATCATTACATGCTGCAAGTAGCAGCACTGCCCTGTTCATTGCATTGTGCCATCTGGCATGCAGGACAGCTGATGGGACGAGGCAATGAACGACCGTTGAGAATGATGGAATTGGAGTACACACTATACAATGTGTATAATATGTCATTCCGATCCACGTGGGAACAGCATATCGTATGATACATCATATAGTGGGTACCCAGCTTAAGACGTTTTTGAGGCACCTCTTCTACGACTCTAAGAGGGAGATTCAATTGTTTTTTAGGGCGCCTAAATTAATTGGCGCCAGACAGAGCAATTCAATTGTTGTTCCATTCAGGAGTGCATAACTACAGTTAGACAAATGTTGGCTTGTAGCCTCTCAAGGTGGCGAGCAGAAGTGTGCGATAAGTCAGCTAGCAAATAGGCGCTTGGGCACCCAAAACAGGACTTTAGACGGGGTTAGCTGCTATACGTGGCTAAACTCTGTGCCTTTGGGCGCGCACATGTAGCACGGGTGTCCAAACGGAGCAACAATTGAATTGCTCTGTTGGGTGCCTATTTGAATCGCCCCCACAGTTGCCACCCACAGCTAATGCGAGCGGCCAGGATGATGGTCGGGATGGTCAAGACCATTGCGACCATCGGGCTTGCAACGAGACCCTTGCGGTAGGGTCTCGTGGTGGCAAGCCCCAGAGAGCTTTCGGCTCAACCAGAGCTGAAAGCTCTCCCACTGACATCACTTGTGATGTCAGTGGGGCCGCCCCCAAACGGTACGCGTTCTCATGGGAACGCCTCCGTCTGGGCAGCCACCCCCCCGGCCCGCCCACCAAAGGGGGCGTGCTGTCACTCAACATCAACAGCACGCCCCCTTTGGTGCGAGACCCGGAGCGACGAATTGCCCGTCGCTATCCGGGTCTCGCGCATGCGCACGCCGGGGCCGGCTCCGTCGTGCGCATGCGCTCTGGGCCACCATCGACCCGGTTGCGAGCGCTCAGCGCTTGCGATCGGGTCTGAATCAGGCCCTTAGTGGGCTATAAAAATATAAAAACATCATGGCCTGACAGCCATCGATGGTGGAGAACCATCAAATCAATGTCAAAACAATCAACCATTGGTAGCAAACAAGCAATGGTTGTTAACCTTACTGCAATCATAGGCCCTGATTCAGACCCACTCGCGAGCGGCTGTCCGCTCGCAAGTGGGTCGATGTTCTGCACTGAGCATGCGCACGACGGAGGGAGCTCCGTCGTGCGCATGCGCCAGACGCGACGAGCGAAGGACTTTCCTTCGCTCGTTGTGTCTGATCAAAGGGGGCGTGCTGTCGATGTTGATTGACAGCACGCCCCCTTTGGTGGGCGTGCCGGGGGCGTGCCTCCCTGACGGGGGCGTTCCTAAGGGAACGCCTCCCATCAGACGCCGGCCCACTGACATCACTAGTGATGTCAGTGGGAGTGATTTTGGCTCTGATAGAGCCAAAATCACTCCGGGCCTTGTGGTTGAAAACCTCAACCGCAGGCTCCGGCTCGCAGTTTCGATGGTCGCGATGGTCAAGACCATCGCGGCCATCAAACTGCACGCTCGTATAGGCTGTGGGTGGTGACCCACAGCTATACGAGCGTCCAGGAGGACGCTCCATAGTTATGGAGGCCGGCCCTCATTCAGAGCGTGCGATCTGCTCAGAGCGTACAGCTCTGAATGAAGGCCATAATTTGCTCTGGCTCTAAAACAGTATCTACACTGCCCTTACTATAAAGTAAGAACATTAAACACTATTGTATTAAATGCAAGGGTTTTTCCAATCTCCTATTTCTAAAAACAGAGCCACATAGAGTGTTTTTGAACTTCCAGGGCAAGCTGTCTGGTGCAATATCTATCATGATATGTTTTAATGGTTTACTATCCATTTATATGTTAGCTAAATGAGTCCTAATTCAGAGAGAACATAACCCTGTCAGACCACTTCCAGCATTATCTGATTTGCAGTGGGGAAAAGCGCTCTTCTATAAAATAGTTAAGATTTATATTCAGACATAATACCATCCAGGGCACTTTAAATACTTATTATCGTGAAGCCTGCTGGTGTGTATATTAAAATGATCAATAAGAAAAAATAACTGTGCTGCACTAATCAATTCCATTGGGAATGAGTTGTAAATCAAAAACATGCTTATGCTATACATAAAACCAACAACATAACACTCCACAACCCTACCACCAGGCCCAACAGCAACAATTTTGTTTTGACTGGGAGGGACATTCATCACCCTTTTCCCTGCCTTTCTGGGTCAGAATATTGTGGAGTGAAGCACTGCCTGGCACCTCTAGGTCCCATAGCCACTGCACCCCCTTCAATGGAACACATCACCAATTTTGAGATTTTTTTTTAAGGGGGTGGGTGGGGGGGCTTGGAGCTTTGGCCCTCATTCAGAGCCGTACGCTCTGAGCAGAGCGCACGCTCTGAATGAGGGCCGCCCTCCATAATTATGGAGCGTCCTCCTGGACGCTCGTATAGCTGTGGGTCACCACCCACAGCCTATACGAGCGTGCAGTTTGATGGCCGCGATGGTCTTGACCATCGCGACCATCGCCACTGCGAGCCGGAGCCTGCGGTTGAGGTTTTCAACCGCAAGGCCCGGAGTGATTTTGGCTCTATCAGAGCCAAAATCACTCCCACTGACATCACTAGTGATGTCAGTGGGCCGGCTTCTGACGGTAGGCGTTCCCTTGGGAACGCCTCCGTCAGGGAGGCACGCCCCCGGCACGCCCACCAAAGGGGGCGTGCTGTCAATCAACATCGACAGCACGCCCCCTTTGATCAGACACAACGAGCGAAGGAAAGTCCTTCGCTCGTCGCGTCTGGCGCATGCGCACGACGGAGCTCCCACCGTCGTGCGCATGCGCAGTGCACAACATCGACCCACTTGCGAGCGGACAGCCGCTTGCGAGTGGGTCTGAATCAGGGCCTTTGTCTGAATTTTGCACATAGTAAGAGGTGCTACAATGCTCAGACTTGTAGTGCCATGCATGAAAAGGAAATGCAGGTACACACTCTATGGGGTATATTTACTAAAATGAGGGATTTTAGAAGTGGAGATGTTGCCTATAGCAACCAACCAATAACTAATTACTAGTAGAACACACACATAATACACTTATATCTTACATTTATTTTTTTTAAACCAAAATACATGGAAGAGGTAGAGTCTATCATGGCCGGATTAAGGCTTGTGGGGATCCCTGCGCAACTAACTTGTGGGGGCCCCCTCCAAGCCATACAGAGCCTGCCTCCACTTAAAGCACCAAACAGAGCCTACCCCACCCCCCCGGCCACATGAAGACATGGCCAAACGCAGTATCTTCTTTGGGGGTGGGTGTCCTAAATATAAATATACATATACAACATACACACACATAACCAGTATACACACACTAGCGCATATATATACATTAACACATACGTACACACTAACACATACACAGTATACACATAACACATATATACTATGACACATATACACACAGAATCACATACATACCTTCACGATGCAGCAGCCACTGTAGAACCAGTCCTGGGGTTGCAACCGGGGCTGGGCACCTCGTTTCATTAGCCCCCCCATGATGTAATGCCGCTATTTGCGGGTGTTAAGGGGGGCATGCCTTACCGAATTGGCTCCATCCCCGATGCAGACAGTCACTGTAGGAAAGAATTGGTGTTTCGGGGGGGTTCTAGGCACTCAAAAACTCCCCCTGCATCCGTAAGTGTGTGGAGCCAATCCCTTTCCTCCCTAGTTGAAAGCTGATGCAGATGCACTGACTGTGCTGCTGCATTAGGTAGAATAGCCGCGGCTGCTGAGCCATGAACAGGTGTCCAGCTGGACTATTGTTCTCGGCAGGGTCACATCGACCCTGTGAGGGGACCCCTCTGTGTGTGGGGGACCCGGGATAACCACTCCTTTCGCCCCCCCTTAAACCGGCCATGGGGTCTATGGTGAAGGACTGGAGAAAGAAATGCTTTTGCACCTCACGTACAACACGGCAAGGCATGGTGACATTCTGTAGCATATTGGCCCTGAGATAGACGCTAATACAAGTGTGGCTGTGATTTATTTTGGATTCGCAACTGCAACAACACGCAAATGCTAGTCTCAGCAGGACTGGATTAAGCCTTCGAGGGGCCAGAGACACTTAAGACAGGGGGGCCCACCCCCACTCCTGCGGCCCTCTCCCTCTTGTCAGCACCATCCTCATTCAGTGGTGGCACAGTGGATATTGGATTCTCACACACTTTATCTTCCACACTTGTGGGACTACTTGGGCATGTCTGTATTTGCCGGGCAGAGAAGAGGACTTGGTAGGGTGCCTCACATACACAAAAGATGCATGTCGGAGGTCATGGTTCCGTGGACAGCCACTGGGTACTAATACCCAACAGCTGCTCTGCGGGAATAGTCTCTGACACTGCACAGTGTCACCCCTCCATGGACCTCTTCCTGTAACCGCCATTACCTTACTCCTTCCATCACACTCTGGCTCCATCCTCTCCTCCATCACCCTGCAACTTCCCTCACACCCCAGCCACATCCTCTACTCCATCAACCTGCTCTTCCCATCACACCCCAGCCACATCCTCTCCTCCATCACCCTGCTCTTCCCATCACACCCCAGCCCCATCCTTTCCTCCATCAACCTGCAACTTCCCTCACACCCCAGCCACATCCTCTCCTCCATCACCCTGCTCTTCCCATCACACTCCAGCCACATACTCTCCATCACCCTGCTCTTCCCACCACACTCCAGTCACATCCTCTCCTCCATCACCCTGCTCTTCCCATCACACTCCAGCCACATCCTCTCCTCCATCACCCTGCTCTTCCCATCACACTCCATCCACATCCTCTCCTCCATCACCCTGCTCTTCCCATCACACCCCAGCCCCATCCTCTCCTCCATAAACCTGCAACTTCCCTCACACCCCAGCCACATCCTCTCCTCCATCACCCTGCTCTTCCCATCACACTCCAGCCACATACTCTCCATCACCCTGCTCTTCCCACCACACTCCAGTCACATCCTCTCCTCCATCACCCTGCTCTTCCCATCACACTCCAGCCACATCCTCTCCTCCATCACCCTGCTCTTCCCATCACACTCCATCCACATCCTCTCCTCCATCACCCTGCTCTTCCCATCACACCCCAGCCCCATCCTCTCCTCCATAAACCTGCAACTTCCCTCACACCCCAGCCACATCCTCTCCTCCATCACCCTGCTCTTCCCATCACACTCCAGCCACATACACTCTCCATCACCCTGCTCTTCCCACCACACCCCAGCCACATCCTCTCCTCCATCACCCTGCTCTTCCCACCACACCCCAGCCACATCCTCTCCTCCATCACCCTGCTCTTCCCATCACACTCCAGCCACATACTCTCCATCACCCTGCTCTTCCCACCACACCCCAGCCACATCCTCTCCTCCATCACCCTGCTCTTCCCACCACACCCCAGCCACATCCTCTCCTCCATCACCCTGCTCTTCCCATCACACTCCAGCCACATCCTCTCCTCCATCACCCTGCTCTTCCCATCACACTCCAGCCACATCCTCTCCTCCAACACCCTGCTCTTCCCATCACACTCCATGCCCTCCTCTCCTCCATCACCCTGCTTCTTCCTTCACCCCCAAGACACAGGGATTAATCAGTTCTCAGGCACAGTGAGTGAATAGCTTGCAATATAGCGGTGAAGGGGAGCACAGTGGACAGTTACACAGGGTTCAGTCTCTCTAGATGTACAGAAGGAATTATGGACAGTGGACCTGATTCAGACCCGCTCGGGAGCGCTGAGCGCTCGCAAGCGGGTCGATGTTGGGCCAGTGCGCATGCGAACGACGGACCCGGCTCCATCGTCGGCATGCGTGAGACCCGGATAGCGACTTGCAAGCCATCGCTATGGGTCTCGCTACAAAGGGGGCGTGCTGTCGATGGTGAGTGACAGCACGCCCCCTTTGGTGGGCGTGCCGGGGGCATGGCTGGCCAGACGGAGGCGTTCCCATGGGAGCACCTACTGTCTGGGGCCGGCCCCACTGACATCAGAAGTGATGTCAGTGGGAGTGCTTTTGGCTCTGATAGAGCCAAAAGCACTCCAGGGCTTGCGGCAGACGAGACCCTACCACAAGGGTCTCGTCGCAAGCCCGATGGTCGCGATGGTCAAGACCATCGCGACCATCTTTTTGGCTGCTCGCTATAGCTGTGGGTGGTCACCCACAGCTATGCGAGCGGCCAGGAGGCTGCTCTAAAATCAGGAAGGATAGCCCTGATTCAGAGCGAGCGCTCTGTCAGAGCGTCCGGCTCTGAATCAGGGCCTGTATGTGCTCACAATGCATACAACTTACCCCACATCCTACTCTTCTATAACCTAGTGCTGAAGAGTTCCTATTATACAGTCAGGTTAAAGAATATACAGAGGATGACAGCTCATGTGAAACCGTTTCTATAGAGAACTTAGGCCGGGATGTACTAAAGGAAAAATGCGGGCTCCATTTACTAAAGAGTTTCAGGTAGTTAAACCCGTTTTTGACAGTAAACAAGTGTTCCTGATCTTTATTACAGCATGCATATGGTTTGGATACAGAAGCGCTATATTTTAACGTTTCCTTATAAAATCCAGATGGCAACCCTAATTTATGAACAAACGCTAATTAAAACTTACCGGTTGTTTTCCTAAAATGATCTCTCCAGGCACTGGCTTCTGTTAAATAGCGTTCACAAGCACTGTGGTCCGTCCCGTCTATCCCTCCGGGGTACAGCACCACTCAGTGGTACACATGTGCCCAGAGCTGTAACTAGACATTTTGGTGCCCTGTGTGAGCAAGAGAATCGGTGCCCCCCCCCTCCCACTTCCATGTCTCTCTCCCAGATGCAGCACTCACCCGACCAATAAATTAAAATGATCCATACTGTTCCAAGTATAAGGTAATAATTTAACAGGTAACCAATAAGCAATAATATCTTCTTGTTTGCCATTGTCTTATTAAAATGAAGACACAGGATAATTAAATTATTACCTTACAGTAGGGGTGAGCGGGTTTGGATTTCTGAAATCCGAACCCCCCCGAGCCCCCCCGATCCGAGTCAGGCTCGACTTTTCCCGCCTGACTCGGATCTGAAATCGAGGCAAAATGTCATCATCCCGCTTTCCGAGTCTCGCGGGTTTTGGATCCTATATAAGGTACCCGCGTCTGCGCCATTTTCTCACTCGGCTGTGGACAGTGAAGAGGGAGGGTGGGAGTTAGGGCTGGCTGGGCTGTGTAGTGTAGTGTAGTGCAGAGTAGTGTTGTGCTGTGCTGTGCTGTGCTGTACTGCGCTGTGCTGCTGTTGTCCACTACTTCAAAGTCCATAGGGGCTGGCTGTGTTGTGCTGTGCTGCTGTTGTTAATAGGGGCTGTGTCCACTACTTCAAAGTCCATAGGGGCTGGATGGACTGTGTTGTGCAGTCAGTTCTCCATAGGGGCTGTGTCCACTCCAAAGTCCTGTGCAGTGTCCCAGTCCTAAAGGGGTGCTGTAGTGTTGTCCAGGGGGTGCTCTGTCCATCAGGGGTGCTCCCCCCAAGTGCTAAAAAATTTATATTTTTTGTGTGTTTGTGAATTGTGTGCGCAGTAGCCGCACGTGCATCAACAAAGTAGTGCCAAGCGTGCACCTGTGTCATAAGTAAAGGGCCGGCTGGCTTGACCGTTAAAGGGTGCTGTAACCCCCAAAGTACACTCCAAACCAAAAAATATATATTTTCTGTGTTTGTGAATTGTGTGCGCAGTAGCCGCACGTGCATCAACAAAGTAGTGCCAAGCGTGCGCCTGTGTCATAAGTAAAGGGCCGGCTGGCTTGACCGTTAAAGATTCCACTTCACTAGGCAGGCGATACCGAGACTGTACAGAAACGTCAGAAAAAGTGTCCTCAGTGTCCTGAAAAATGCCATTGTACCCAATGTCCACTTAACCACGGACATGTGGACAAGTGGAACAGGGCAGACTAAGGACTATATGACTGTGACAGCCCACTGGGTAGATGTATCACCTTACGCAGCAACAGCAGCAGCGTCACCAGTCGCAGCATCTCAGAAACGCCAGCTCGTTCCAAGGCAGGCTACGCTGTGTATCACCGGTTTCAGTAAGAGGCACACCGCCGACAACCTCTTAGAGAAACTGAGGGAAATCATCGCCCAGTGGCTTACCCCACTTAGACTCTCCTGGGGATTTGTGATATCTGACAATGCCACCAATATTGTGCGGGCATTACATCTGGGCAAATTCCAGCACGTCCCATGTTTTGCTCACACAATAAACTTGGTGGTGCAGAATTTTCTGAAAAGCGACAGGGGCGTGCAGGAGATGCTTTGGGTGGCCCGAAAAATTTCAGGCCACTTTCGCCATTCAGCGACTGCGTGCCGAAGACTGGAGCGCCAGCAAACACTCTTGAACCTGCCCCGCCATCACCTGAAGCAAGAGGTTGTGACGCGGTGGAACTCAACCCTCTATATGCTTCAGAGGATGGAGGAGCAGCAAAAGGCCATTCAAGCCTATACATCCACCTATGACATAGGCAAAGGAGGGGGTATGCACCTGACTCAAGTGCAGTGGAGAATGATTTCCGTGTTGTGCAAGGTTCTTCAGCCCTTCGAACTTGCCACACGTGAAGTCAGTTCAGACACTGCCAGCTTGAGTCAGGTCATTCCCCTCATCAGGCTTTTGCAGAAGCAGCTGGAGAAAGTGAAGGAGGAGCTAAGACGGAGCGATTCCGCTCGGCATGTGGGACTTGTGGATGAAGCCCTTCATTCGCTTTGCCAGGATTCCAGGGTGATCAATCTGTTGAAATCAGACCACTACATTTTGGCCACCGTGCTCGATCCTAGGTTTAAAGCCTATGTGGTGTCTCTCTTTCCGGCCGACACAAGCCTGCAAAGGTGCAAAGACCTGCTGGTGAACACACTGTCAGCTGAAGCGGAACGTGACACGTCAACAGCTCCTTCTTCATTTTCTCCCGCAACTGGGGCTGCCAGGAAAAAACTTAGGTATCCTAAGCAACCCGCTGGCGGTGATGCAGGGCAGGCAGGACCAAGTTTGGACATCTGGTCCGGACTGAAGGACCTGGCAACAATTTGTGACATGTCTACTGTCACTGCATATGATACTGTCACCATTGACAGAATGGTGGAGGATTACATCGGTGACAGCATCCAAGTAGGCATGTCAGACAGTCCATACCTGTACTGGCAGGAAAAAGAGGCAATTTGGAGGCCCCTGTACAAACTGGCTCTATTTTACCTGAGTTGCCCCCCCTCCAGTGTATACTCCGAAAGAGTGTTTAGTGCAGCCGGGAACCTTGTCAGCGAAAGGCGTAGGAGGTTGCTTCCACAGAATGTGGAGAAGATGATGTTCATCAAAATGAATTATCAGCTCTTCCAGGGAGACCAGCCTCCAGAACGTACAGAGGGACCTGTGGTGGTGGATTCAAGTGGGGACGAGTTAATACTTTGTGAGGATGAGGATGTACACACTGAAGAGGGTGAGGAATCGGTGGATGAGGAGGATGAGGATGACATCTTGCCTCCGTAGAGCCAGTTTGTGCAGGGACAGATTAATTGCCAGCTTGTTTTGTGGGGGCCCAAACGAACCAATCATTTCAGCCACAGTTGTGTGGCAGACCCTGGCGCTGAAATGATTGGTTTGTTAAAGTGTGCATATCCTGTTTATACAAAATAAGGGTGGGTGGGAGGGCCCAAGGACAATTCCATCTTGCACCTCTTTTTTTTCTTTGCATTACAGTTTGTACAGTTTGGGGCCTAGTTTTTCAAACTGCCATCCTGTCTGCCACTGCAGTATCACGCCTAGATGGGTCACGTGTTTGTGCCGCCCACTCATGTCGCTTAGCATAGTCATCCAGCTACCTCGGTGCAACCTTTTGGACATAAAAACACTATTGTGAGGTGTGAGGTGTTCAGAATAGACTGGAAATGAGTGGAAATTAAGGTTATTGAGGTTAATAATAGCATAGGAGCAGAAAAACCTACAAATTCTGTGATTTTAGTTGTTTTTATGCTTTTTTTTCAAAAAAATACAGATCCAAAACACAAAACCCAGAACCCAAAACACGGAAGGGTGGTTTTGGCAAAACCAATCCAGATCCAAAACACGAAGAAAGATCCAGATCCAAAACCAAAACACGAAAAGTGGCCGGTGCACACCCCTACCTTACAGTAATGTTCATTTTAATATTATTATCATGTCATATTGTAATTCCCCCCCTCTTCCCATCCTATTCCACGGGCTCTCTCCTATATGGAGTCAGCAGTGCAATCATCTGGTCAATGATACTTTATGACCAGGCACAGAATGACACTGACACAGATTGTGTCTGAGTGGACTGAGGAATCTGCCTGGCTGTCTGCCGCTTGTGTACGCGCCCAACAGCTCCTCCTCCCTCTTTCCACTGTGGTTCCTGACAGTGTGGAGAGACGTAATAACATCTCTTCTGTCCCTACAGAGAGTGTGCCGAGTGTGGAAGCCATGGGGAAGGCAGAGCTGCCTGTAAGTGACAGACAGGAAGGGCTTCAGTGAAGGTGCCGAGTGCACTGCTACTGATAACCACAGCAGCAGGTGCCTGGCAAAAGAGAGATTGCAGCAGGTGGCCGTTTCCACTCCAGGGCATCCTGCGCTCTGTGTGGTGGCACCGGCCGCACCACCCTAATTACGGCCCTATATGTGCCGTAGGGGTTCCAGGGCTTTTCTTTCATGCAAATAGCACCGTAACTAGGGGTTCCGGCGCCCGATGCAAGCCACGCCCCCTCCGTGTGATGTCATATGGAGAGGGTGGACCCAAAATCACTGGTAACTAATTACAGCAATGCCTGGAGCATCCTCAGGCAGGGGGGGGGGCTGTAAGGGCAGCGGTGTGCCCGTTTGAAGCTAAGGATGCTCGAGGACTTACTGCTGCAAAGATTCTGTCTGGTACCTGGTTCACCTTCAGGGTCGCGCTGCACTGTCTTGGCGGGGGTCCCGGACTGGGGTCTCGCGGTGGCACTGCTCGTACAGCCCTAGTTATGGCGGCCCTGATAGCAAATAATTGCAAACAACACATTGCGTCCTCCTCTGAATATTGAAGACTGGTCCACCGTACGAGCGAAAAAATGTAAATTCAAGCGCTCGCTCGTATGTTCGCTCGCAGCTAATCTTCCGCCTCATATTCTCACAACCCCTCCTCTAGCTAGTGAACGTTCGAAATAGCGACCGTCCGTCTCCTCTTTAGTTGCAGGGAACGCTCGCACAAGTCAAATCCGGAAGTGGCCCTGTCAGTTTTCGATTGCCTGCTATTTCATTCAGCAAACATACTTGAATCGATTAATAGCAATCACTATATTAATTAGCTTAATTGTTATTCACATGTTTGCAATCCTTTTTTTTTTTTCAATGTCAATAAACTTTATTATTGTTAGTGTGTGTCATTGCTTTCGCAGAATACGTACGGTTGGACCAAGGGGATGGTTTTTCAAAATTAAAAGTTTGTTTGAACGCTACTCTTGTTTTGCGCGGAGGTGCCGCGCTGCCTGCGTACGATCGGCTACCGCCGGAATATCGGCCAACTGGAACAGAGGTGGTCCGATCTGGGGCGCAGATCCCCACGTCAGTTGGCCAATTTGCGTCAGCAAATACAGGAAAGTAAGTATTTTTTTTAATTATATTTAAAATGTAAGCATACCTGCGTGTGCATGTTTACTGTATAGCCCTGTTTCTTTATTTTGGACATACCTGTGTGTGCATGTTTACTGTATAGCCCTTTTTCTTTATTTTGTACATACCTGCGTGTGCATGTTTACCGTATAGCCCTGTTTTTTTTTTTGGTTTTTTTTGGTGTGTAAATTGTTGTAACAAAAAATGAAATATGTAATAATCAAAATTTTTCAACATCATTTAGGGGCTGAGCGCAGACTACAACATCGCCAACGTCAGCGATGTCGGGCTCGTCCCCTATCCCCCACTCCCACCCAAACCTCCTCTGCCCATTCTTCCCCAAATTCCCCCTCCAACCCAGACCTGGCCGACCGTGAGGCCCCTCCCTCTCCTCACATTCCCATCCCTCCCAATTCACACTCCCCTCAACCCCCCCTCTCTTTTCCTCACCCTCAACTTCATCCCAAATCACCCCTCCTCCATCCCTGCTGCACTGGCCCACCTCTGATGAGGACGATTTTGGGGCTCCAGAACCAGGCACCATTAGGACCGGTATGTTTCGCTTTAAAACTATGGCTGTTTTTTCATTATTTTGATTTTGGTTGATGTTGTCCTTTTGCCTGTGCATTTCAAAATTGTAAAGTATTTTTAATGTTTTTGATATATATCTTTGTGAAACAATGTCTAGGATGTTTTCCCCTTACACATATGACACATGTCCAAACACTCATACTTGTGTCTTTCTTGTTTACGGTACCAACAAATGTTGTATTTTTGCGTCGTTGTAACTCTCTTTTATGTTATTTTTGCCATAGATTTTTTGGCTTGGTTTTTCGACAATCTTTTCGTTTGGCATTCCTTTTGTTTTGTAGTTTTTTTTGTCACCTTTTTTTGTATAGTATGATTTTTTAGTTGTTTTTTCACATATAAATTAAGGTGCCATTTTAGTAATCCGCCCATTTTTTTTACCCACAGAGGACCAGAGGCGTAACGCTGAAATTTATGCAGGCTTGCTGAATTTGAGGGGCCATGTAGTTGCCATGCTTGTGGCCTTGGATTACATTTTGGCGCGCCTGTGCCACTAATTCTTTTGTTTCACTCCAAAAATGTCTAAAAAAATAAAATTTATTTTGATTTATTTAAGTCTCATTCCTTGTGTATAAATCTTAGATTGTTGGACCTTACTATTTGTCCATGATTTTTTAAGAAATGTAAATGTGTTTGTCGAAAGCTCAAGTAAGTATGTAAGCTTGCACATTAAACACATAACAATACCAATAGGTTTGGAGAAGTAACCTCAAAATGTGATTTTTTTTTTTCGGTGTGGGTAATGTTAAATTTAAATGTACCTGCTTAGGCCTACAATTGCAAACATACTGATTCACCATAATACCTTTGGTGTTTGTTTTTAGCAACAAAGCAGGGTACTAAACTTACAGTATTAGGCATTAAGCAACTTTGCATTTTTAGAAACAGGTTACACTTGGTTGTAATTTACGATGGAAATCGTTGGTGAACGTAAAATAAATTTTTAATACATAAAATAATAAACACCAAGTGAATACACACAATAAATACAAAAATTCAAAACACACACACACGTAAAAAACACACCAAAACCCCCAAAAAACTAAATCAGGAACTGTTTGAAGGAGCATGCCAACATGAATCCACAAATGAGGAGAAGAAATCATTGTTCCCGAAGTTATATCCAATGTGTCCACATAAAGTCATTTGTGTTGATCAGGTAGTAGGCATGGTTTTTAATGGTCATTTTAGGGATTAAAAAAAAAAAAAAAAAAAATCAGTTAAAAGTGTACTTTAAAATATTACATGTCTACATTGTGGCATTTTTAAACATTATGAGGAAATAATTACCTAAAAAATCTGGCCACAACTTCATCGCATATGGCCCCCCCACATACTGACCTCCGACCAACCTCGGGGGGGCCGTCCTCAGGCAAGGCATCCTCTGGCTGCATTGGGACACCACTCCTTGTGGCGATGTTGTGAAATATCCCACACAGGACCACAATTTTTTAAACCATAGCCGGCAAATACATGAGGTCGCCACCAGAGCGGTGGAGGCATCTGAATCGGCCTTTTAAAAGGCCGATACAGCACTCCACCACCTGCCTGGTGGCTGTAAGTGTGGAATTATACTCACTTTGTGGCCCTGGTGTGGGAGCCAAATAAGGAGTGAGCAGCCAGGGCGTGCAAGGGTAACCACTGTCTCCTGTGAAAACAGATAAAAAAACATCAGGACCATTGTGTAACAAGCTTTGCATTGGTTTCAACAGAAGGTGTCAACTTACCCAGAAGCCACACATCACCAGCTTGTAGGTTGTTTAATTTGTGCCAAATCCCTGATTGCCGGATGACGAAGGAATCATGTGCACTGCCGGAGAATTTGGCATTCAGGGACAGGATCTGGAGTGAGGCATCACATACCACCATTACATTCATCGAGTGAAAGTGTTTGCGGTTCCTAAATATAGCCTCCAGCCTTGCTGGAGGCTGAAGTGGTATGTGAGTGCCATCCACTACCCCTATAATGTGTGGGAAGCCAGCTATTTGATAAAAATTAGCCTTCGCCACATTAAGGGAACCCATATCCAATGGCATTTTAATAAAATGATGGAGGTGTTTGAAAAGGGCCTCCATCACTGCCCTCAGGATCCTTGAAAAGGAGGATTGGGAAATTCCAGCGACTATTCCCACAGTGGTTTGAAAGGATCCTGAGGCACAAAAATGGAACACCGACATTAATTGTGTAAGTGGTGGTATTGCTGTAGGACTGTCAATTTGCCGTTCAAGATCACTCTCTATTAATCAGAGAGTGTCTATGATGAGTTGTGGCGGAAGACGGTAGTGCCTTAACACCTCATCATCTGGCATTCCAAAAAGGGTGACACGTGTTCTATATATCTGGGGCCTTGCACGCCTATGAGGCCTACGCCTGGGACACAGTTGAGGTTGGTCGGGTTCTGGAACCATGGCCAATATTCTACGACCAACATCAACCTGAAATGTTAAGCAAGGTAGTTATAGGTTTAGACAAATGTGTTAAGAAAAATATACTTATCTTTTCCAAGAAAACCAAAGATGCTTACAGGCCTGGGATGTGTCATGGGCAAATCAACCTACATTTCAAAACTAGAAATTTTTACAGATATTAATTTCAAAAACTAGGATTTTGAAAAAAATTCATAATCTAAAAAATAGAGAAGGGAGCACACATTAGTTCTCAAAATAGTACGCTACATTTAGTGGGAAGACATGATTTTACACAGAAAAATTGAAAACACATTAGTTCGCTAAATAGTACGCTACTTTTACAGTTGAATAAGGATACATTCGTTCGCTAAATAGTACGCTACTTTTACAGTTGAATAAGTATACATTAGTTTGCTAAATAGTACGTTACTTTTACAGTTGAATAAGGATACATTAGTTCGCTAAATAGTACGCTACTTTTACAGTTGAATAAGGATACATTAGTTCGCTAAATAGTATGCTACTTTTACAGTTGAATAAGGAAACATTAGTTCGCTAAATAGTACGCTACTTTTACAGTTGAATAAGTATACATTAGTTCGCTAAATAGTACGCTACTTTTACAGTTGAATAAGGATACTTTAGTTCGCTAAATAGTACGCTACTTTTACAGTTGAATAAGGATACATTAGTTCGCTAAATAGTACACTACTTTTACAGTTGAATAAGGATACTTTAGTTCGCTAAATAGTACGCTACTTTTACAGTTGAATAAGGATACATTAGTTCGCTAAATAGTACGCTACTTTTACAGTTGAATAAGGATACATTAGTTCGCTAAATAGTATGCTACTTTTACAGTTAAATAAGGATACATTAGTTCGCTAAATAGTACGCTACTTTTACAGTTGAATAAGGATACATTAGTTCGCTAAATAGTACGCTACTTTTACAGTTGAATAAGGATACATTAGTTCGCTAAATAGTATGCTACTTTTACAGTTGAATAAGGATACATTAGTTCGCTAAATAGTACGCTACTTTTACAGTTGAATAAGGATACATTAGTTCGCTAAATAGTACGCTACTTTTACAGTTGAATAAGGATACATTAGTTCGCTAAATAGTATGCTACTTTTACAGTTGAATAAGGATACATTAGTTCGCTAAATAGTACGCTACTTTTACAGTTGAATAAGGATACATTAGTTCGCTAAATAGTACGCTACTTTTACAGTTGAATAAGGATACATTAGTTCGCTAACTAGTATGCTACTTTAACAGTTAAATAAGGAAACATTAGTTCGCTAAATAGTACGCTACATTTAGTGGTAAGACATGATTGTTCAAAGAAAAAAAACAACATTACTTAGCGAAACATATGCTAAGACCAACACATCGAATTTGTAAAATCATGAAACCAAAAACACTTACCAAAAACAGACAAATATCCCAAAGTTCAAAAACTTCACTCGGTCACTGAAAAAATAACTGTAAAAGAAAAAAAAATTAGAAACAAATGTAAACTATTTTCTATTATTTTTTATGGTGGATTTTTTAAATACTTACTCAAAAATGCAAATCCAAAAAGCTGAAAAAGATAAAAAAATGCGAACGGAAAATAACGAAGAAAAAAAGCCAAAAGATCAAAATAAACCAGTCCTCCTTCTCCAAACCAATCGCCAACAATCAACTCCAACGCTAAACCTCCAACAATCAAAACATGCCACCTCGACTCGAGTCACACCAAGCCATAAATAGGCTTTATTTTCCCGCTCAAATTAAGGACGGACAATAGGAGCGACAAGGAATGATGCGGCCAAATAATGCTGACGCATGTATAAAAACGTCACTGAAGGCCAAAATCGGTCTGCTACATTGACCGAAAAAAATGAGTACAGAGAAGCAAAGTACTAGCCAACAGGCACCATGTAAGTGTTTTTTTTTTTTTATGGGAAAATGCGTATGTTTAACATTACATTTTAAAACATTTTACTAAAAAACATTTTTAACATTTAAAAAAAAAGGTGTGGAGGATGCCATGGAAGAGGCTGCTGGCCCTAGTAGGCAAACTAGGGCCAAAAAAAAAAGGCAGCCACAATTCACAAGGAAGGAGATGGAGGTTTTGGTGCAAATGTGCAATGACAACTTGGCACAGGCACCAAGGAATATGGGTGCAACCCAGAGATGGAAACTGTGGGACGACATAGCCAGTGGTGTCAATGGTGTGGGTGAGTTTGAACGTTCAACCCGGGAGGTCAAACGCCGGTACGTAAAAACTACATTTTAGTAAAAGTGTTTACAGGTCAAAATACTGCAGGAATAATGCCAAATTTTAAACCAACAGATGGAGCGACTTCAAATATCGGCTTAAACAAAAACTGGCTGATAGGGCTAGGCATGCAGGGGGGACAGGTGGGGGTCCCACCCCTGTGTCACTTGAGCTCATGGATTTGGAGGAGCTATCTCAGGGGTGTGTGCAGGATGAGGAGGTGTTTGGTGTGTCAAACATGGATGCCGACATGCCAGGCTTTGCGGCTCCTCATGTTGCCCCAAGTAAATGTTGTAAGGTTACCAACTCAGAAATGTGTTTTTGACAATATCTAGATTATAATTTTACTCTTTTCTCTCACAGAGACACAGGTGGATGAGTCTGCTCTAGAGGTGAGCTTTGGCCGCAGAATTTCTTCTGGCTCTGTAGGGGAGGAAGCAGTAGATCCGGCTGGGGACCCTGTGGCAGACAGTCCAGGGCATTCCACCTCGCAGGCAGTGGCCCTCCTCTCTGATCTCAATGGTAAAACGGATCAGCAGACCGAGATTCTGCAGAGGATGGACGCCAATCTGCTACGGGTGGCGGACGCCCTGGAGCAAAGTGCTGCAGCCAACATGACCATTGCTAAGGCCCTTGCGGAAAATACTGGGGCCAATGTGCGAATAGCAAATGCCCTGGAGCAGCTCGTTCGCCAACACATGTTGGAGCCGGCCTCCCTTCCTGCTGGAACATCAGGACCCTCCACCTCTGGCACAACAACAGCCATCCCTCCAAATGTGCCTAGCCCTATGCCTAGTCCAGAGGCCACAACATCTGCCTCTGGCCAGGCCAGCCGAAGGACTTCCCGTACCCGTTCAGGCTCCCTCCAACCCCCGCCTAAAAGGCGATGACAGCACTGGCTAATTTCCCCACAATCCATCTCTGTGTTTGCCCCATATTCCTGCATGGCAAAAACCTCCCTCTCCTTTCTTGTGAATTGTTTTTATTTGTTTTATTTGTGTTCAAATGCCACTTATTTTGTTGGTGTGTGGGCAAAATGATTTCTAGATTTTGGCCCAATGAAAAAAATATGTTTACTTTAAAAAAAACTTGAAACAAAAAAAAACAAAATATTAATAAACTTTGGAAACAAAATGGCAAAATTCTATTGTTGATTTATTCACAAACTGGTTAAAAGGTAATCCCTCTAACAAACTTACAAACAGTACAACGGAAATAGAAACATTTCATATTTTGCCTAAAAACAAGGGTTAAAATCAATTTATGAGTTTTAATTAACAATTATCAAAAAACAAAAGGACGATTGGTTTCTTGGTCAAAAAATAAAATAGAAAAAAAACAAACATGCGTACAATATTGTTTGCCTACAAAATAAATACTTACAAATATGTAAAAAGCACTCAAAAAACCCAAACATTTGTTAGCTAATTGATTGTATGCCCCAGAAATTAGCAGCTGAGTAGTTCACCTGCGTTCAGTTTTTAGCTACTAAAAAAGGTCTATTTGCTAAACACCTTACAAGCTGTTTAGCAATTAAAAGTTAATTGTTTTTGTTGCCTCACTTGATTAATCGCAACACCTTCGATGAGTCCGGGGAAGTACGAGGAGACCATCGTCATTGCGGTAGACTATACCAGACCCAAAGCTGAGCGAGCAGTCTTAATGGAAAATGGGTCACACAGTGACGTGTACAAAATAGCGTCCACATTGGACGTTCGCACAAGATAATACATGTACGCCCAAAAAACGCCTTGCCACGCCTGCGTTTTCTTATCTCCACCCCCGTTACCACCCATAAACGGAACATTCTGTCAATCAAATGACATAGGTCACTTCCTGTTCGCTGTGTATACGAGCGATCGAGAAATGACCGCAATGATCCGGCCGCACATGCGCAATGAGATCCGGACGCATGCGTGGTTTAAAACAATCGAATGCGTACGAGCGAACGGCTGATAGCGTCCGGCTCTGAATGTGGTCCACTGTGCATAATGGACAAACTAAGGGCCTGTTTCAGCAAGGATCGTTGATGTGATCGTGGCTGCAATCATGTACGCAGTTCTGCTGCGAAAGTATGCTAATAATTGCAATCACAAAGCACTCGCACGGACAGCATGCAGACACCCACTTCCCCTCTCGCACATCCGTAATACCTTGCAATCCAGCCAAAACATCGGTAACATCGAAGTACATTGGAACCACTCGCACATCTAAGGCAGGTCTGACCCTACCACTAAATTGCTAACTTTCCTGTATGCAGTGAGAGCTCAGTTTGTGTATGCCATCGCAGTGGCTAATTTATGCACGTCCCTGCAATGGTGTTTAAATGCACTGGCATGCCTGCGTTTCACCGACCAACCCCCCATCACCACCCCCAAATGGTACTTCCTGTCAATCACTCTGCGATAGGTCTGCGTCCTCACTGCAATCGCAGTTCCCTCCATCGTGCGAATGCGCATTGGGGTAACATCGACCCGCTTGCGATCGTCCTGTGCTCGCGAGCGGGTCTGAATGACCCCCAGAATCTACAGTGCATGTACAGGTCTCTGGGAAAATGGCAGCCGCGCCTACTTTCCCGGGGACATCTTTTCTGCGCATGCGCAGATCACTGGGAAAATGGCGGCTGCTGCCCCCACGCTCACACCGGCACCCTGAAATCACTGTGAGGTCTACAGGGGCTGTTGCTACGCCACTGACCATGATATTGGCAAATTGGCCTGGTATTGCTATGTGTTTGAGATAATACAGAGCGAGAAATTCAGAATATGCAGATTTACAAATTCATTTGGCAGGTGACCGGTACTCCTCATTTACAAAAACAGGCCTCTGTGAGAGAGGGCAGCCAGGGTAGCGATTGATGGAGTGGCGCGGGCAAGTGGTCAGAGTGATGATACACGGGAGATTAGGCAAGTATGGATCCCTGGCCACACATATTTTTGTTGTTCATACATAACATTGATGATTAATAATAATAATGATTATAATTTTTTTTTTTAAGAGAGCAAGAATATTCTGTAAAATGATTTCTATTAATGGTGTCACCTGTACTTCACACTTACCGACTTTGGGGCATATTCAATTAACCGTGATAAGCCGTTTTCGGCAGAAAAGTTTTGCTGATGACGTCATTTCGCCAGGCGAAAAGCTATCCCTGTATTAAATTCCAAAGACTTTTCGCCTATGCGGAAAATCAATGCATTGGTATAGGCGAAAAAGATTTGCCTTTGAAACCTGGCGAAAAAAAGTGCAGAATTGAGGTTTTGGGGTGCAAAGTTGGGGAAACCACACTGCACCCTTGGGACAGGCCCCCAAAGGTTAACTGCGTCAAAAAAATCCTAAAACAAATTGAAGAACACCCCAAAAAATGACTTTGAAAAAGGGGGTGAAAAAGTACAAAGTTGGGGTACAAACTTAAAGACTAGTGAAATAAGCTTTTGGGGGGTCTGCAAGTATGGTTGAGGTGTTTTTTTGATTGCAGGTGCTTACTGAAGGTACGCTTTTCTCGTTTTTTAAAACTCCACTTTTGCGATTTTTAACCATGCTTGCACCCATTTTCATGTAACCCAAATTTGCTGGGACTAGTTATTTTCACCCAAAAAACTGCTAAATGCTATTGAGGGCATTTAAGTACTTCAGTAAGGGTATTCGGGGGCAACTACATTGATCCCCAATGTTAGTGCATCTTTTTTGGGGGTGTCATGCTGATTTCCCCAAATCTGACAGCACTTTTCACCTATTTGCGTTTCGCCGAGTCCCGTTTTTGCATCCTTTGGAATTGAATAGGGCGAATAGCGGGGCCGCGCACAAAAAGTTTTCATCTCCAAAACATGTGAAGTTGGCGAAAAGTACGGCAGGCGAAACCTTTCACGTCTAAATGAATATGCCCCGTGTTATTTTGAACATAAGAGGGTGATGGGTTGTGTTTGCCCTACATAACCTGATGTTATGATTATATTAGCATTTTAAGGATTTTTTCAATAGCAGTGACCTATGAACCGGTTGTGTATTAGACACTCAGGGCCTGATTCAGAGGCGCACGCTATTTGCGTGCGCTCGCTCTGAATCAGGGCGTCCCTTTTTTAAAAGGTTCCAGCCTCCACAGCTTGTGCGAGCGGCCTGTCGATGGTCGCGATTATCGCGACCATCGGCATTGTGAGGAGACCCTTGTGGTAGGGTCTCAGCACTCGCAATGCCAAGTGAACTTCCTGACCTAATAGAGCAGGAAGTCCACTACTGAGTGATGTCAGTAGGGCGCCCACAAACGGCAGGCATTCCTTCGGGAACGCCTCTGTTTGTACAGCCACCCCCCCTCCCCGCCTACAAAACGGGGCGAGCTGCCGATCAACATCGACAGCCGCCCCGTTTGGTTGCGAGCCCCGGAGCGAGTGATTTCATGGGGCTTGCACACGCGAGTTGCGCATTGTCCCACCATCGACCCACTCGCGAGCGCAATGTGCTCGCGAGCGGGTCTGAATCAGGCACTCAGGGCGGGATGTAATAGAGATTGAGTCTGCCGGAGGTGCGGGATGCAGACTGATTTCGATAGTTTTTTTAAAGTTGCAGTCATTTACAAGGCAAAGTCGAACTGGCTTTGCCTTGTAAATGACTGCAACTTTAAAAAAACGATCGCGATCAATCTACATCCCGCACCTCCGGCAGACTCGATCTCTATTACATCCCGCCCTCAGTATTTAAGACGAGTCCTGAGTACTCCTGTCACACTGCTTTGAGGAAGGGAGAGGACACTCCCGAAACACGTTGGTTGAGTGTGACAGGACTGCTCACTATTTGCAGAGTGACCCCCTGATAAGGATCCTAGGAAGAGATCATCCTCCACCTTTTCAAATCTATGCAACAAGAGGCATCACGCCTCCTGCATGCATTACTGATCCAAGCTGTGTCCAAGGATGCAGCATTGGACCATCTGCAATCCTATGACGATCCTGACTAATTTTTCCCATATTCTATTAGTGTCTCCTATGTTTTACCCCTGCTGTGTGTTCCAGCTGGTGCTGGTGTCTGCTCACACTGTGGTCGCACATCACTCCCAGATAATGCAGGGGTCCACCTGCACTGCACAACACATTCAGCTGGCTATGAGGTCTGTCCGCACTTTTTCTGCTCTGTGCTCTCAGTGTGCTTACTCAGCATGCTAGCACTCAGGCTGCACACCAGTTCCCTCCCAAACTCAGTATGAGCGCAGCAATATTGGATTCAGTCAACTGACTTTCCTCCACCACTCAGAGTGCTGATCGCAGCGCCAATCCCTGGGGTTCCACCCCTATAAAATCCATTTCCTGACTGGCCCACATTGCCAGTACAACGTCCCTTCTGCTGTAGTTACAGTTCTGTGCTGAGTTCCCAGGTACTCTGTATCTGAACGGTTCCAGGGCCTGATTCAGAGGTGCTCGCTGTTTGCGAGTGCTCGCTCTGAATCAGGGTGTTTTTTTTTTATCCGGCCTCCAGGCCGCTCGCTAAGCTGTGGATGACCACCCACAGCTTGTGCGAACGGCCTGGCGATGGTCACGATAATCGCGACCATCGGGCTTGCGCTGTCACCCTGCGGAAGGGTCTCGGCTCCCGCAAGCCCGAGTGGACTTCCTGCTCTAATAGACCAGTAAGTCCACTGCTGACATCACGAGTGATGTCAGTATGGCCGCCTACAAACGGCAGGCGTTCCTAAGGGAACGCCTGCATTTGTGCAGCCACTCCCCCTCCCCCCTCTACAAAACGGGGCAAGCTGTCAATCAACATCGACAGCCTCCCCGTCTTGTAGTGAGCCCCGGAGCGACGGAGCTGCCGTCGGTCACTGGGGCTTGCGCATGCGCACACCGAAGGCGGTGCATGCGCAGTGGGGGAACATCGACCCGCTTGCGAGTGCTGTGCGCTCGCGAGCGGGTCTGAATCAGGCCCCCAGTCCGTATCATTCCAGTTCCAAGTCTGATTATCAAGTCTCCAATTCCGTCTAGTACACCAGTCTTGTTTTACCACAGAGACTTGCTCATCCCTACCACCATCGGTCCCATCTGATATCTCTAATCATCGGTCCCAGCCGATATCTCCAATCATCGGTCCAAAACCGATATTTCCACTCATTGGTCCCGGACCAATCCAGTACTTCAATTTATCATCATCGGTCCCAAACCAATCCAGCACTTAAATTAATCAACATCGGTCTCAAACCGATCCAGTTAGTCAATTCATCAACATCGGTCTCCGTCCAATTGTATCCAAACATTGGTTCCAATCTGATTGTCTACAAACATCGAATACAGGGCCTGATTCAGAGCCGGACGCTCTGAACGAGCGCCCGCTCTGAATCAGGGCATTTTTTGCTTTTTTTTGGAGCGTCCTCCTGGAAGCTCGCATAGCTGTGGGTTACCACCCACAGCTTATGCGAGCGTCCATGATGATGGTCGCGATGGTCAAGACCATCACGACCATCGGGCTTGCAACGAGACCCTGCGGGCGGGTCTCGGTGACCGCAAGCCCTGAAGTGATTTTGGCTCTATCAGAGCCAAAATCACTCCCACTGACATCACTAGTGATGTCAGTGGGGCCGGCCCCAGACGGTAGGCGTTCCCATGGGAACGCCTCCGTCTGGCAGCCACGCCCCCGGCACGCCCACCAAAGGGGGCGTGCTGTCACTCACCATCGACAGCACGTCCCCTTTGGTGCGAGACCCGGAGCGACAGCTTGGCTGTCGCTATCCGGGTCTCGCGCATGCGCACGACGGAGCTCCCTCCGTCGTGCGCATGCGCACTAGGGCACCATTGACCCGCTTGCGAGCGCTCAGCGCTCGCGAGCGGGTCTGAATCAGGCCCACAATCCGATCCTGCTTCATCAATTCTATGTCATCGATTCTACTCCATGGATTCTACAGCATCGGTTCCAATCCGACTCTGCTTCACTAATTCCATTTCATCATGCTTGTACATTGGTTCCTATCCGATTCTGCCACTATAGTTCCAACTCAATTTCCTGTTTAATAAAATTGTTCCCTATTGTCCTTGCCTTCGGACTCATCACCTCCAGTAGTTCCACTGCCTCAGGGCCGACTCCAGGGGTTGGAGCACCCAGTGCTGGCCCCCTCCAGAGCGCCCTATCTTCTACCGAAAATGGGGGCGTGGCCTAATTACCATTGGCCATGCCCCCTACATGACATTATTAGGAGGCTTGTCTGCCTCCAAATAACTTCAGGCTGGGTGGAGCCTCACTAGCTGGGCTTCCCCCAGCCCTCTCCCGTCACTGAATGGATGCCGCGCGCATGCGCGCTGGATCCATTCAGAGTCTCCGGGGTCCGGCACCGCCACACAGCTGCTGGGGGGTCCCCAACCTCCCTATTTCACCAACCGCAGGCCACTTCGGCCCACGGGTGGAAGAGTGGGACATTAATGTCACGCTGAAACCGGGATGTTGGGGAGGGGTGCGCCCTCTATGGGTGGAGCCCCTGTGCGACCGCTCAGGTCGAACACCCCTATAGTCGGCCCTGCACTGCCTCCTATCTTCCCTCATTGTTTGAGGAAGTCCTGGCGCGAGCCATCCAGCTTCAATCACGCCTCCCTAGGCTCCCCATCTGCCTCCCACGCCTGTTCCAACCAACTCCAACCCTCAGGCATGACAAATTCCATTGGCCAGGTGAGTGACCATAGGATCACTGTAGCCGACCGATGCAGATCCTCAAGACAGACCAGGATATATCCGTTAGCCAACGGAGATCCTGGTCTTTTCATCCCCCCCACCCCACCCCCAACGGCGGCGACACTATTCCTTTTGAGAAACAGAGGTCGTCACCGCCCCATTCAGGTCCAGAAACGGCAGCAGACTATCAATCACTGACAGTCTGCTGCCGAACTCCATCCAACATCGCAGACCCATCCTGCACACGCACAGTACAGGTCTGGTGCATTTGCAAACTCCCTGAATCAGGCCCTAGATGCCATGCAAAAAAAAGAACATTGCCATATCCCTGCCATTGATGGGAGAGCTGGACAAGAATGTAAATGTAGAGAAGGTGTCACTAAATTGCTGAGGCCAGCCAGGAGTTCTTAATCATCTGCTGTAAAGTTAGGGAAGTCCTCCTTGCTCTTTTTTTGCTTTTCCGACAACATTTTTTTTCCTCATCAGTGAGGGAGCCAGTCCACACGCACCGCCACACGGCTACCAGTAGACAACCAGGGGCGTATCTATAATGGGTGCAGGGTGTGCGGGGCCTACACCACACACCCTGCAACCATACTTCCAAATACTTACCTTTCCGAAGTCCCACGTCAGCTGGAGAGGCGTTAAACAGTATGCCTGGAAAGTGGCCGAAGCAGGTGAAAATAGCTGCCATACCATTTTCCCGGTGAGCTGCGCATGCGCAGTAGACTCTGGGCACAGACTAGTGCCCGAAGTCTACTGAATGTGTCAGTATGCCGCTGGAGAGAGAGGAAGGGGCCCCGGATGGTAAGTGAACACGGGCCCCCTACTCTCTAAATACGCCCCTGGAGACAACAGATGTTACTGTGAGTGAATGGCATGTAAGCAGGCCACCTTATTGCCGTGCTCACTCTCCCATCTACCTCCACATACCAACAGAGAGCTAACTCCCTGTTCAGGATTTAGGATGCGAGGGAGGGATTTTTTGAGCAACCGAGGGAGGGGAAAGGAAGGAGGTTCCTGGTGCCTAGAAACCGTCTTGCCCCGCCTTAGTGTGCCACAGTGGGAGTCTGTTGTAGACCTAGAAGGCTTAAGCTATGTACACACTACATATCTTTAACGATTTGGCTGATTCCGACACATTAGTACGTTAAATCGTTAAAAATGTTTAGTATGCATGCACTACATCAGGCCTGGCCAACCTGTGGCTCTCCAGCTGTTGTGAAACTACAAGTCCCAGCATACCCTCCAACCGATCACTTGGTAAAGCATGCTGGGAACTGTAGTTTTACAACAGCTGGAGAGCCACAGGTAGGCCAGGCCTGCAATACATCGTGTAGTGCGCAAGTCTGTGGTGTGGTCAGTCTCATTGCCTGATCATATGTGCAGCATGTAAGATCAGGCGATGCGGCTGATGATCCCATGCAGCTCTATGCGGGGGGTCCAGCATATCGGACTGTCGAGCACCGGATTGCCCAGCGTGCATGGACCGCCTGATATGTCTGCCCTGGTATTGTCAGCGACATCGCTGAGTACACACATCGTTTAGTGTGTACCCAGCTTAAGCATTCCCTGCCAGTTATGTATTGTCAGATGCCAGAACTTATAATATTAATTTCATTATTACAGCACGTTTTTTACAACAGGACTCATACCACTTTTATATTGCAGAAAATAAGCATATGATAAAAGATAAACACATAAAAAGATAAACAGAATACTGGAAAACGAGTACTATACGGTGTGATGAAAAAATAGATGCATATTAAATCCTTAGTAATTATAAATATAATCTTCTATCTAGGGCGACAAAGGTTAATTTGTGTGTAACCAGCTAGGCTGTGGCATGTTGTATGGCCGGGTGTTTAATAAAATTCTAACTTATTATATGGACATTACTGTGTGTGTAGTGTGAGTTTGGTACATTCCTCCTCCTGCGCTCTTTGCTGCCCCCTACAGGCGCCAAGCCCTCATCTCTAGTATTAGCGGCGGGCAGCAGCTTCACGCATGCGTGCCGGCGGCTGGCTCTCTCAAGGGCTGCAGCTGAGTGTGCTGGGCCTGAGTTGTCCCGGGGCTGCAGCGGCCTCATACTCACAGAGCTGGGCCGCAGGAGGCCGAGGCGGGGAGGCAGGACTGCAGAAATTGCCAGCCCTCTGTAGGTCATGGAACATCGCTTTCGGACCGGGGCGTCCGTCACCTATAGAGAGGTCTAGAGCAAGGATGAGCTATTGAGGGCTGAGGAGCCCGCATATCTCCGGGGTCGCAGCGTTAGCACCGACCATGGCTCAGGAGAAGATGGAGCTGGATGTGGAGGTCCCGGGGGATGGAAGCCTAAGGAGGTCCAATAGCGCCCCCCATATAAACGTGCTCAGGTGAGAGGGGGCATAGTGGTGTGTAATAGAGATTGGGATGCACAGAAGCAGCGAGGGGAGTGTAGGTGAGATCCCTGGGCATGTAATGGGGGAGGGACAGTACATTGGGGGTAATGATCGTGTTTTGGATAAGAGGTATATAGCTGAGGTTCTAGGATGAATATTTGTAAAATAAATTAGATAAGTTTGTTTTATGCAACATACCATATATGTCACCTTCACTAGCATAGTGACCACTGATGTACACTGTAACCCTGTATCGCCAGCTGTGGTGGTCATCCTCTTGTTGAGTACACTGATCTTTAATATTATTTATTAGCATTTTTTATATAGCCAACACATATTCCGCAGTTCTTCACAGAGGACATTGGGGCCATTCAATTCAGTGCGATGCTGAGTATCCCTAGTAAGGAGTTCCCAGAGCTATTCAATTCACCGCACTGTTAGCCCGACTAAAGGATTTTTGGTCTCACCCTCCTGAGGGTGCGAGCAGAAATCCAAGAGGCTGTTTTCCGGCTTAGGTCGCACTTTAGTAGGAGTCTGTCGGTTAGCGCGACTAAACACCCAGCTTTAGTCGCACTAATCGGCATTCTCCGACTTAAGTGTCTTTAGTCGGGCTTAACAGTGCGCTGAATTGAAAACCTCCGGGAAATCCTTCATGGTGCTATTAATAGTGACCTGAATTGAATTGCCCCCATTTTTAGCCATTCACATCAATCCCTGCCATCGTGGAGCTTACAATCTATATTCCCTGTGGAAACACCCACTAGGGTTGTTGTGTGTTTTTTTTTTTTGTGAGACAATTAACCTTCCATTATATTTTTGGAGTGCTGAAGGAAACACTCAGGCATGGGGAGAATATACAAACTCCACACCGGGCCCTGGTGGGAAGCGAACCCACAATCTCAGTGCAATAAAGCAGTATTGCTAACCATTACTCCCTCCATGCTGCCCAGAATACTTACTCTGTGAAGAAGTCTTATTACTGTTAAAACAGATATTCTACACAGTCTTGGGCGTACAATGTAGATAGTGTAGTAGCTCAATTTATCTGAAAAGCATTTCTGTGGCAGTGAAAGTTGTCTGTCTGTCTTTTCCAATCTGGTGCAAAAACTACAGAACTGATTTTCATGAAAACTGCATCATTTTGTAGTGGAAACTCCTAGAAATAACCTGTACATTGTTCCATCTTGATCTGCCATGTTAAAGCTGATCAATAACAAAAACAACATTTATTGACATCAATGCAAGAGATAGGTGTGGCTCCATGTGCGCTTCCGGTAAGGGGTGGGGGAGAGGTGCTTTGGGCTCACGTTCACTTGAATAGGATAGGCTACGTAGCAGTCTGTGCACAGGGCACACAGTGACATTGGTGTGAGAGGTGGGTGAATAGGATAGGCTACGTAGCAGTCTGTGCACAGGGCACACAGTGACATTGGTGTGAGTGGTGGGTGAATGGGATAGGCTACATTGCAGTCTGTGCACAGGGCACACAGTGACATTGGTGTGAGTGGTGGGTGAATAGGATAGGCTACATAGCAGTCTGTGCACAGAGCACACAGTGACATTGGTGTGAGTGGTGGGTGAATGGGATAGGCTACATTGCAGTCTGTGCACAGGGCACACAGTGACATTGGTGTGAGAGGTGGGTGAATAGGATAGGCTACATAGCAGTCTGTGCACAAGGCACACAGTGACATTGGTGTGAGAGGTGGGTGAATAGGATAGGCTACATAGCAGTCTGTACACACAGTGACATTGGTGTGGGTGAATAGGATAGGTTACATAGCAGTCTGTGCACACAGTGACATTGGTGTGAGTGGTGGGTGAATAGGATAGGTTACATAGCAGTCTATGCACAGGGCACACAGTGACATTGGCGTGGGTGAATGGGATAGGCTACATAGCAGTCTGTGCACAGGGCACCCAGTGACATTGGCGTGGGTGAATGGGATAGGCTACATAGCAGTCTGTGCACAGAGCACACAGTGACATTGGCGTGAGTGGTGGGTGAATAGGATAGGCTACATAGCAGTCTGTGCACAGGGCACACAGTGACATTGGTGTGAGGGGTGGGTAAATAGGATAGGCTACATACCGTGTTTCCCCGATAATAAGACCTACCCCGAAAATAAGACCTACCCTTAATTTTGAAACCCGGTCCAAATTAAGCCCTACCCCGAAAATAAGACCTACCTGAACTCATTTTCAGCTGGGAAGGCTGCAGAGACCAGCATTCCCAGTCATGCAGTGCGCGGGTGACTTCATGACGTCACCCGCGCGCTGAGGATCCTGTATGGTCGCGCCTGCTGGATCATGTTAGATCCAGTCAGTGCGCAGGTGAGAGCGATATCCCGGACGGCGGCGAGTCAGTTAAGTGCACTGCAATAAGGGACACTGCTACAGGGGGGGACCTGCATAAGCGGCACTTCCACAAGGGGGCCTGCAAGGGGGGGGCATGCATAAGCGGCACTTCCACAAGGGGGGGCCTGCATAAGGGGCATTTCTGCAAGGGGGTGGCCTGCATATGGGACACTTCTGCAAGGGGGGGCCTGCATAAGGGCACTGCTGTCAAAATTAATATAAGACCTACCCCGAAAATAAGCCCTATGGTGTTTTTGTTAACAAAAAAAAAAATAAGACAGTGTCTTATTATCGGGGAAACACGGTAGTCTGTGCTCAGGGCCACAGTGATGTGGATGAAGGTGCTGCCGCCACCGGTCATTATAGCGCCGCTGGTCACGTGGGCCACTCCAGCGACAGGGCTCCTATGCAAAGCAATACAACTCAAACACCTCAAATAAAATGTTGGCAGAAGCGATTTCATTGTGGACGAAGTCTCGGGCACCAGCTAGTAGTTATTTCTTATATTTGTCTTCTCTGTGTTTATGGAACATTCTCTGTAGACAGCTGTTGCATGAATATCACCTTGGTACCATGAAATGGACTTGCATCAATCTTGAAAAGCAATGATTATAAAACAAAAAAAAGTCCAAAGAAAAGCAACAGGTAGCAAATGGTAAAAATATGAAGCAGAATTGGCATATATGGGAGGGAGAAATGCACTGACAAGCTCCTTCCCCTCGAATGCACAGTGGTGGCAGATTGCAGTGCCACTCCAAGTCAGAATGCGGCAATGAAGACTTTTCTTGTTTGCCCATTCTCTTTATACTGTATTCTGTGGCTTTGACATTGGATCAAGACCACAATCTATATTGTTCTTTGATGTTTTGTGTTTAATGTTTGATGTAAATTTTGCTTTCTGAAAGGTTTCCCCATCTTTATTTTTCTTTCCCCTCAGTGATCACTCACAGGTATTTCAACCCTACATAGCCCGGGCACGTCGGAACAGCACTACGATAGTTAACCGCCAGAGCATGGTAAGAGGTTAACTATAGATAAAATTACATTTACTGACTGACTTGTTTACTTTGTTAATGTACAGTGTGCTTAATTATGCAATGGAACGTGTGATGTAGAACATCTATTCATACAGAGTGCAAGTTCTCATAGTGTAATGGTTTGAACATTTTATTCACTTTGTACTTGAATGTATGCGCTTAGTTTTTGTTACTGTGCTGGAGTTTCATAAGCACTAGATGGGCAACAGGCTGAGCTGTCATCTGTGGCCCCTAACTCCTTCCTCATTCATGCTTCATCGACCCCAGCTCTTATTTTCTGCTTTGTACCTTGCCGAACTGCACCCCTGACCCCAGTTTATTTAATAGTTGAAGTAATGGACAGTCATATAATATAGAATAAGACTGAACTTGATTGTGATTCCTGCTTACTTTAAAACAAGGTAAGCCATGTTTATATAGGCCCTGCCATACACCAGTGTGCTGCAAAGTTGTGGTCATATTTTCAGTTTCACTTACATACGTGAACACAACATGCGTGAATACAACAAGTGCAAAAGTTTGACTAATAAAAGCCTAGCTTTTAAGGGGTGGTGGAAAATGTGGTCAGCCAGAGGTCTCACTGTTCTGTACTTGTTTTACATTATATTAAAATGCCTCATGATCTGTAACTACATATTGTTCTCTGACCAAATGTAGGTTAGAGGCAGCTGATGTGGCTCTTTAAGAGCATTAGGTTGCCCATCGCTGCACTAGATAGTATCTGGTTCGTACTAATTTTGGCACATGTGCCCCCATTCACCCCAATAAACTGGTACTAGGCCACTAATGAGAAGTGGAGAGGCAGAGTTCTGCCCTGCTCTTCTCTAAAGTACTTGGCATGGAGGAAAGTATTCTAGGCAGATCCTTGTCTCCCCAGTTCACCAGCACCAGAAGTGCAAAGATTTTGTTGATTTCGCTGCAAGATTTTAAAGCAGCAATTTGTTTTATTTTTTAGGCAAGGGGTACATTTGTCACTGAGACTAATGCTGGGCAGACACTATAGTTCTGATATCGGAGGGTCAATAAGATAATTGTACAGTGTTATTGCAGCAACCGACCACTAATTATTGGTCTGTCGGACATGCTGACATCATCCAGCAATTCCCCAAAAATTGATAATTAATAGTCTGAATCCAGCAGTGTATGCCCGACATTCCCCCTGTTGTAGAGGGCAATACTGTTAAGAAGACTAATTCCAATTGTGCCATTGCCGACGTTTCAATGCCGTTCCAACGGCAAATCACACCTAATTGGATTCACCCCTAAGTACGGCAAGCAGGGTAGGATTTAAGGTTTATTTGGTGAAATTTGTGCAGAGCTAATCTCATCGGAAAAATAATTAATATTTTACTCTCTTTACATAGGTGACCTCTTCCTCTCCTATTCGAATCCCGAGCAGCAGACTTCATCAGTTAAAAAGGGTAAGACGCCATATTTCACTAACTTTTTCTTTTCACATTCGAGCAGTTAGGATTTGTGACTTTTAGGATCATAGGGTAATTCTGAATGTTTTATCCATGCTGTGTGCAGTGAGCACTCTTGTACAGTGGTCGCGCTGAGTGAAAAAATTTGTGGGTCCTGGGGACCCCTCACTAATATTGGGGTCCTACTTCACTGTTTCTGGGTTCCATTACATATTATGGGGGTGAGGACAGGCAGGAGTTGGTTTAGAAGGGGTTAAGGGCAAGCAGCAGTTGGGGTAGAGAGGAGTAAGGGCAAGCAGTGCTGGAGGTTGGTGGGGAGGGGAGAAGTGCAGATAGCAGTTGCGACAGTGCTACGGGGCAAGGAGGGGGCTAGGGGAAGGCAGTACTGGAGGTAGGGAGGAGACAAGGGTAGATCGCAGCTGGCGCAGCACTGGGGGCAAGGATGGGGTTAGGTGCTTTCACTGGCATTGCACAGACTGGTACCACCACACACTGGCAGCACCATGGCACCACACAGAAGGCTCCAGCTATACAATAGCACCACCCTGGCATTGCACAGAAGGGTCCCACCACATATGGGCACAATAGAGCAGGGTCCAACCATACTGGGAAATGAGTGTCCCACAACACAATGGAGAACACCTGGTGTAACACGAGGGGCCTCAGCTCACCCTGGTACCACCATGTTCCACACAGTACAGCACCTCCACAAACTGGTACCATTCTGGCACTGCACAGCAAAGGAGTGCCCCCACCACACACTGGCAGCCCCAGGTAAGACACCGGGCACCGATTAACAGAGGATGTGGCCCCAGAGAGCGGCTGCTGACCGTTCAGGTGCTTCTTCTTGGAGTGACCTCGTGGGTGGTGGCCTTGCAGATGTTCCTGGTAATGGTCCTGGCAATCTGTGTTGCTCTGGACAGACATTGCTGCTCCAGGCGGGGGGGTCTGGCAGGAAGAGGATCGGGCTCGGGGGAGAATCTGGTGTCGCCTAGCCGCAAGACAGAGCAGGGAGGCGCCAGGGCACACTGGCAGTCCGTGTTGCGCAGAAAACGGCAGCTGCTGGAGAGAGTCCGGCGGCGTCACGTGACTGGGAGGCGGAGGTCTCAGGCGCCATTTGGATGATGAGAAACTGTCTCCCTCAGTCATTGGTTGATAGTAGCTGCCTCCCGCAGTCACTGGGCCGGCAGCTGCAGCGCGGTCACTTTTAAAAACTGGGTCCCTTAGTGCCTGTATTGCGTAAATACGCGCTATGGCGGATATTTTGCGATCGTTCCTGATGGAAGTCAATAAGTGAATCAAATTTGTTATTAGAAAATACAATTAAGAAGACATTAAGGGTTTATACAAAATAAATGGTACAGATGTGTCCTTACTCGTCTTTGCTGCAGTCGCGCCCCTCCTGCTGCGCCTGGTCTCGTGAGACACTGTTAGCGTTGTTCGTCTTTTTTGCTGACAATGCGTCTAACCTGCAATACAATGCGACTAGGACGCACCAGTAGACTGCTGATTCATTTGATAAGCGACACTGTATATCTGTCTCCTGATGCGTCCTGGTCACATCACATTGCTACATAGATGCATTTTCGGCAAAAAAAGTTGCCCGATGCTAGCACAGTCTCACAGGACCAGGCGGCTCTCTCACGCCATATATAGCGCGTTGCATGGTGATTTGAGGCTAGATGAGAGAGGACACATCTGTATATTGATAACTCTCCCTATGGGGACAATTCAATTAGCAGCTTGGCTGCAATGTGTTGTTCCAGGACAGCACATCCCAACCAGCAACCTAGAAAGTTATTCCTCATACTACATAGAGGTGCGCAGGAAGTGTTGTGGTGATCAGTGTTTTATAATGGTCATATATGTACGCAACCGATCAGCATGGGATATCCAGCCACACATCACCCCAAATGATTTGCCAATTAAGATTTTAAATAACCATCTTCTAATAGTAGCTGACATGTTCCTTATTCTCTTGGTCTGTAAAGGAGGAAGGAGTGGACTTGATGAACCTGGAAACGGCGCGCGAGCGGTGAGTTTTTGCTGTTTGTGTAGGTGTGCAATAAAATCACATCTGAGTAACAGTGATCTATATAAAACACAATTATCTTTAAAACAGTGGGGCCCAGAATTCTTATACATAGCTTCAAATTATTGATCTTATAAGTAATATTGAAGTAAGGACCTGGTTCACTTCAGAACGCAACTGCGAATGCAATAGCGATTACACACGCAGTTCAACTGCGATAGTATGCTAATCCATTGCGATCACAATGCTGCCTTTGCACTGCACAAGGACGCCCACTTTACCTTACGCACATCCGTAATGTTTAGCAAGACTGCAAAACCATCGTTAGTTGAGTACCATCGCAGCCTCACGCACACTAGCACAAGCCCTGACCCTACTCAGAAATTGCTAACTTCCACGCACGCCATGAGTCCTCAAGCTGCGTACGGCATCGCAGTGGATAATTTATGCACGCCCATGTAACTGCATTCAAACGCACTTACACGCCTGTGCCGAACAACCCCCCCCTCCACCTGTTACCACCCACAAACGGCCCTTCTGGTCAGTCACTCTGCGATGGGTCTGTGTAGTCATCGCGTTCGCAGTCCCAGTGGCTAGTTTGCGCACTGCAATGCATGCGCAGTATGCAACAATCTGCCAGTTGCGTGCATATTGGCAACTGCACTCCTTGCTGAATCCGGCCCTAAGTGTAAACTTCGCCTCCAGTCAAGCATCTGAGCCTGCTGTCTATGGCCCTCATTCAGAGCCACTCGCTAGCGGCAGTACGCTCGTTCCGAGCGATGTTCGCACATCTGCGCATGCGTACGGTTTTTAGTACGCATGCGCGAACCAGTCAGTGCAGCCGAAAATCGTTGGTACGCAATATAGCGAGGGCCTGCTATTTTGAGTGACAGAATGAGGCGTATGTGGGTGGTAACAGGGGAAGGTGCTTGAAAACGGGGAGTGGAGATCCGAACGCAGGCGTGCTTAAAGGTCAAAACGGGAGTTTTAAGGGAGTGCATAATTAATACAGCAGCGTCATTGACCACGTCACTTGGTTTTTTTTAACTCAGAACTGCTCGCAAAATAGCGGTTGAAAACACCAACCACAAGAATAGCGAGCAGTTCATACGCTGTACGATGTACTCGATTAATCTAATAAATAGCGGACATGACGTATGGTGCGTGCGGCCAGGGGGCGTTTTTATCAAACGAGCGTATGTTTTGCTCGCTCGTTCAGACTTAGAGGTGTGAACAGACTGCAATTTGCGAACGGATCATTTGAATAGCCACCCCTTGTTTTTGAACGAACGACCACAAATAGCGAACGGCTCTGAATCAGGCCCTATACTCTTTGTGACAGTTGGTTGTTTTTTGTTTTGTTTTTTCTTCTATGGACGGTTAATATACCCGTGATGGAACATGGAACTATGGTAATAATGCTTGTGTGTTTTTTTTTTTTTTTTTTCTTTCATTAGTGAAGTGCAAACAGCAATGCAGATGAGCTTCTCCTGGGAGGAAAGCTTTAGCTTGGTAAGTGGCTGACTTCTATTTATTGCAAATTGTTGTTTTACTGCTGCTGCGCTTTGTCACTACCTACATTGCTTGCTTGTTCTTTACTGAGTCCAATATGACAAACTACTAAAGCCAAAGCCATTAGCAAAACTGCATGTACACACAACGCATCTCTTACCTCAAAATATCTCCTGACGACTTCTCCGATCTGCTCCTCTCATCTACACTCCTTAGTTGCTCCCGTTTCTAATTACAGATATTTTATCGGCCTGCACCTACTTCGTGGTAACTCCCTTGTACGAGATATTTTTCCTCTAGTATCTAAACCTTTATACATGCTCTGAAATCTAATCTAGGAACCTGCAATATGAGCGTTTTATATTTGTAATTTAGTCCTCACACATTTCAAGAAATAAATATATTCTTAAATATATATTCTGTAGAATGGAATTTGGAGATGCATCGTAGCACTTCGTATACAGATTCAGGCACAGTATGCAGATTCAGGCACAGTCGCAATCATATTAATGAGTGCAGTCTCGTCAAGCTCTTATGTCACATTACGTTGTGACTATGATGCACATTTGAGCAGTAAAGCCATTCGGAGTAAGTCAGATCACAGGAGACCTGGTGTGCCGAGAAGGGCTGTTAGGAGTTACTGCGGCAATAGTGTATGAGGACAAATCTGTAACAAGGTATTTTATTTATTGTGCTTTAGTAGGCTGTGTTAGCACAGGCCAGGTAGACTATTGGTCTCTTTCGCCATAGTGAGAGACTTCAGAATAGTGATTTGGGAGCAGGAGTTCCAGATGAAGGAGGACTACCTCTTGCTCCCCAGAAGTTGTTTAACACCTGGATAGCGACAGTTTGTCCAGGACTGATGTCTGCCACTTTCCAGGGTGCCCATTTTATCCTTCCAGAGCTTAGCAGTGTGGCAGTGGTGCACCCGGCCTGCCAGCATGCATACCAGTCTCCACTTCTATATGATATCTGAGCTTAAGGACATCCATCATTCTGATCATAAGATGCAAATGCACATGGTCAATTATTTTAGTGAGGGTTAATTTACAATTTGACATAGCGTGCAAAAGAGAGAGGAAACAAATGATCATTAATTAAAATGTGATTTTTGTGTTATAGTTTTTTGCATACTTTTTGCTAGAAGTTGCTTTTTGTACTACTTTTTATTTGCATTTTACTTTTCCTTTACAGAGTGATAATGATTTTGACAGACTTGATAAACCTTCATCCCCAAAGCGTGTGGATTTTGCCCCTGTGTCACCTGCCCCGTCTCCTACCAGAGGAATAGGGAAGGTAATATGTAAGATTAATCTGTCAATTATTACTACTGTTATTTTTACCGTAACGTATGTATTAAAGCTGTCTCTTGTTTGTTTTTTAGAGCATAATTTTCCTTTGCTATCTTTCCTTTCCAAATCTTAGAGATCAATATTATATGGTCTCCATGGAGGAAGTGGAGTGATCTTATATAATGTGGACTCTAATCTTCATGCATGTTGGGGCTTTCATTGTGTCCTTTATTCCCGTAGGACACATTTCCTCTATACATGCAATATAAGCACAAGGGGTTATCAGGGCTGCCAGCCTTTAAGTACAGGCTGAGTGGTAGTATATTACCCCTACAATAATAATCAGAAATCTACTATTATTATCCTCTATTTATATGGCGCCACAAATGTTCCGCAGCGCCTTACAAAGTACAGAAATAAACCAGTGATTTACAGTTCAGTACAATGCAGGACAAGGATTATATACACTGCTGCATTAACGATCATAACACCCAAATAAGCGACAGCACATAAGCAACCAAGTATTAGGTGCCCAAGAGTGAGGAGTAGATGAAGGTATGAGTAGGGGGAAGCACAAGAGGGTAGAGGGCCCTGCTCTTGAGAGCTTGCAATGTAATGGTGCCTCTTGCTTTTAACTTGTTGGATCTGCTGATGCACTAAATTGGTTCTTTAGCACTGTATAACCAGGAGTTTCTGATGAAACCTCTTCATATAAGGATAGTTCTGTGTTGAAATTATATGTTAATATCAGGACAGAGCAAGAGGCTTAATTGTCACTTTGTCACCCACAGCAGTGTTTCTCTCCTTCTCTGCAAATGTGTTTGAGTAGTAATGGCTTACCTCCGAGCCCCGTCCCCAGCCCTACTAGACGCTTCACAACGTAAGTATGACACATTGAAGTATGATCTGGAATGGTAGCGGGTTGATGAGAAACATTTTGATAGAGATGTATATACACGGATGCATTGTATGCACCTGTTGTTTTTAATATGTTCAAAATGACAGATGCCAAATGATTGGCCTCAGAAAATGGAAACTATGATACTAATGTTGTTCTTATTAGCATGTATGTATAGTGCACTACAAAGTTCTGCAAAGCTAAACAAACGGGGTAACAAAGTAGCAAAATGACATGTAAGTGTGTGTATGTATGTATAGATTTTTAATAACTTATCATTTGTTGTCCCATGTGGCTGCTCAGTATCCAGCAAACTCTAAAAATTGAAAGTTTTCAGAGTTTGCCTGGTGGAACCTATGCAATCTCAAGATGGCGTTGTTACCCAGAGCCCTGCTCCTTCCTATGGGAATGAGGTCCAGGTTGTGATGTGGGATCCGGTCCTTCTAGCCCTGCTTCACCCCTGACAGTGCGCCTGTATTTACTCAGGTCATCCCTGTTCACGAACACAGCCAGGTCAGTCCAGGCAGTGCATAAACCCACTGCTACTAATTAGCGATAGAATCATTCTGTGGTAAGTATGATCTCCACACTGGGGCAGAATTGCATTGCTCCAATATGTTAGTACCCTCCGCCATATTTTAATTATTGGGGGATAATTAAAAAAAAAAAAAAAACACTTTCTTGGTGCAATTTTAAGATAATTTTTTAAGTGCTAACATATATTTTTTCAGAGCTTAGCTTCCAATGCTGTATTTCTATCCAGTCTCAAGCTGCCCATCCACTAGGCGATGCGGAAGACGACGGCACGATTACGACGCCGTCGTCTCCTGCGGGGTGAACTGCATACACTGAATGTTCAGACATTCAGTGTATGCAGATCAATCATCCCCGAACACGGCGGTCATCAGGTTGACCGTCATGTTCGGGCGATGATTGATGTTAAAAACGACCAGCGCGCGCGGGCATCGCTGGTTGTTTTTAACCTTTTACTGCCCGATTTGCAAGCGATTACCAAGCGATGGAGCGATACCGACTGTCGTTATCGCTCCATCGCTAGGTTTAATCGCCTAGTGGATGGGCAGCATTAGTGATCATTATGGTCTTCTGTGGGGTTATCTGGTATAATGTAGACTATATATTTTGAGGAGTGAGGCTTCGCTCCTGCATGTTGGATAATTATTGTGTCCTTTTTTCCATAGGACACATTTCCTCTATACATGCAATATAATCACAAGGGGTTATCAGGGCTGCCAGCCTTTTAAGTACAGGCTGAGTGGTAGTATATTACCCCTACAATAATAATCTCCAGAAAACTATTAACTCTCCAAGTATGTGTGTGTTTTGTTGTTTGATACATTTTCAATTTATAGATAAACCTCAAAGTGGGATTTAGCAGTGATTTATTTTCTTTACAATATGTTTTCGTTTAAAAGTATCACTAAACTCAAACACACTAAGGACCAAATGATAGCATTCACAGGTCTATATAACCATTGTATTTACTATTGCATATTTAAGCCGTTTCAGGCTGAGCTGACTGGTATCCAGTTGGATTACATACTGTAATTTTATACAGAAAATAAAGCTGCTGTCTAGGTGAAATAATGCAGGCTAGGCAATGGTTGCGGCAGGTAGGACATTTTCTGAGTCTGGTGCTTGAAAAACAAAAGGAGTCCAGCGGAACAGCCAGAAGTATGAGGGGTACAGGATTTATAGAGCGCTCACTGATTGCATAAATAGGAAGGTGGTGCCCAATCTTCTTTGTGTTTGTATTAGGCCTTTGAGAAACTCACAGGAACAGTTAGGGTGAGAACAACCAGATACTGTAGGTGTGTTACAAATGAAGAAGTAGCAGGGAAATGGCAAACTTTACCTCTTCAGCATTTGCTCTGTCTATTTCAAACTTACAGAATTTCTGGTAATATCGCAGCACACTTATTAATCAATCCTGCCTTTCACAGATAGCGAATGTGTGTAGACCCCTGGTCATCCCCACCCACCATTACCTCAAATCATTCTTGCTAGGGAAGCCTGCATACTGTAAGCACTCTGGACCTCATTCAGAGTCGGTCGTTGCGGCCGCACGGTCGTAAGGGAAAAGGGGCCGGATATGCAAATGATGCACTCGCAAGTTGCGTCCTTAAGATCGGATCGTTAGCTGGCCGACCAAGGGGAGGATGCTGCCGTAAGACAAAAAATACACCCCCTTCTCGTACGCATTACACGTCATCTCTGGCCATATAAGGATTAATCGAGACCATCGGAACTGGTCGTAGAGCTTAAGGTTGACCATACCCTCTCTTAAGCATTACTAACAGGTCAGTGTACAAACAACCCATGTCACATGTGCCATGACACTACTTTGTTAATTATGCACTCCCATAAAACGCTGTTCGCATAATTAGGCACGCCTGCGTTCGGATCTCCACTCCCCCGTTTTCAAACACCTTCCCCCTTTTACCACCCACAAACGCCTCATTCTGTCACTCAAACTACTGGCCTGGCTGTGTTCAAGGAGAGAGAAATTTCTGATCGTAGCAACTAGTTTGCGCACACGCATTGCGAACTTTACGCATGCGCAGTTTAGCGAACATCGGTGGCGTACGACCGTGCGTCCGCAACGACTGACTCTGAATGAGGTCCTCTGTATCACTGTAAAAGATCTCTATGGACTAGATTTCAGAGCTATGTATTTAGAGTCACTGAGATCAGGCTTCTGGTTTGGGCATCTTAGAGGGGATCGGTATGAATGACCGGCGGTTCAAATCCCGGCAGTGGATGCCAGACAGAGGAGATCCCGACAAGGTAAGTATTTTACCTATTCCTAACCGTCCCTTAGGGGTGCCTAAAGTTATCCCCTTCCCGCAGCCTAAACCTAAGTCTCCTGGGGGGGGGCGCCTAACCCTCCCAGGGGGCTGCCGAAGTCTCCCCGGGAGCCCTGAAACCTACCCTACCCTGCCCGGGTTATGTCGGGCTCCTGGCGTAGGGATAAAGATAGGTGTCAGTATTTCGACGCCTGTCATTAGTCTCCTGACGAGATTACAGTCGGGAACCCGGCGGTCGGCATTGCGATCGTCGGCTTCCTAACTGCATCCCCCTTTAGAGGAGGGGAAATCACCTTATGTGCTATAATAGATATATATTGATTAGTGTGTAATTATATAATACACTAAAGTTGCTCAATTTAGGGTGGGGAAATAAGTTACTCTGATCAGAGTGTTAAGTGATGGTAGTGGTTCTGATCTGGGCATTAGATTTTTTTTGAGATGACACTGGAACCTTAGGACTGTGTGTTTAGGACCTCATTCAGAGCCGCTCGCTCTGAATGAGGGCGAATGCTTTTTTTTTTTTTTTTTTAGCCGGCCTCCTGGCCGCTCGCTAAGCTGTGGGTGACCACCCACAGCTTTTGCGAGCGGCCAGGCGATGGTCGCGACCATCGGGCTTGCGACGAGGCCTTTGTGGTAGGGTCTCGTCTGCCGCAAGCCCCAGTGTACTTCCTGCTCCAATAGAGCAGGAAGCTCACTACTGACATCACGAGTGATGTCAGTAGGGCCGCCCACAAACGGCAGGCGTTCCTTCAGGAACGCCTCCGTTTGTCCAGCCACCCCGCCTACAAAATGGGGCGAGCTGTCGATCAACATCGACAGCCGCCCCTTTTGTAGCGAGCCCTGGAGCGAGTCAATTTCTCACTGGCTCCGGGGCTTGCACACACGTGCGGCGCGTGCTCAGTGCCCCACCATTGACCCGCTTGCGAGCAGGTCTGAATGAGGGCCTTAGTTCTTCCTACGGATATTGGGGCTGTCAGTTTAATTTGATGGCTACCTTTAGACTGTAAGCTCCTTGAGCGAGGCCCTCCTCCCTCCTGTTGTCATTACCTACGTCTCTTGCACGCCAGCTACACTGTACACCTTCCCCTTGGGCTCTCTGCCCCTGACTCAACTCCTAATCCATTGTTTTAGTTTCTTCAGATGACCTAGGCCCATTATCTGTACCCATGCTAATAAGTACAGGTTTAGGCTTACGCTGAATTTTTCCATGCGCCCCTTGCATCAGTGGCTGTTAAGAGTTGTAGTGCTATTTGTTACTTGTCTACTGAACTCTGTTTTACCCTGTATTGTGGTATTGTTTTGCCCTCTGTATGGCGCAGCAGACCACTTGTGGTGCCCTATAAGTGAAGTTTAATAAACATATGACATGGTTTACTTTGGAATTCAATCTGGTATACACTTAACATTAAATAATAATGATTACGGACTTTAGAAAACAGATCATTAGAGAGAGGATGACTGGCTGTGCTAGAATATTCTAACACAGCCAACTGTAATGATTTTCAGAACTGGGAATATGTTCCATTTACAGCCTATGGCCAGTTCTACATTTCCGAGTATGGGCTCCTATTGTGGTAAAGATTGATTTAGGTTTCTCTTTTTTGCTTTCCTGACACATTTGTCTAGAGAACATATTACTTACTATATTATATTATATTATATTTTAAACTATAAGGGTGTTTCTTAATTTAAGAGTTTTTCTTCCATTCCTTCTACTTGAGTGCTGTTACTATAGTTACTGCACACTCGCCATTTCGCCAAGGCTTTTTCTCCACCCCGCTAACTAGTTTTCCTTAACTTTTATGTTGGTCCATAAGAAGGGCTTATTCTGGCAGAGGGGAAAAATATTTAATGATTCTTAAAAATGACCCCACACCTGTAATAAACAAGAAATGAACTCATTAGGCTTTTCCTTCAGTGGTTTTCTAAAAAAGCAGAAGTGTAAAATATACTTTCCCTTTTTATTTATTTATTTATTTATTTTTTACCCTTAAAGTTCTAAAATTCTGATCGTTTTCACTAGCAGGAGGAGCCAGAGTCCTATAAACTGTATACGCCCGAGTGCGCTTGGTCCCATAAAGAGAAAAGGTACGGCATTACTTGTGCTGAGTGTTCCTTGTATATATGAGCTGTCCTCCAGTACTAACTGTATTATACTTGTGCATGCCGGATGTTACTCTTGTGCCCCGCTCCATGGTGCATCAATGTATCTAGGTCATGCTAGAGAAATCCTATGAGGAGTTATCAGGGCTGCCAGTTATGAAGCACAGACTGAGTGGTAGTATATTACTCCTACACTATCCTGACTCTGTGCCAGCACAATTGTACAGGATGATTGACACGTGCTGTTAGTTCATGTCTCACTTACTGAAGAATTAAAAAGAAAAGAACTAAATGTTTTACGTATGCAAAGACTTCTGAACCTTGTGCAAACATTCTTTATTTACTTTTTCAGTTGAAATGGAAATAGAAACCCAACCAAAGAGATTATTTCAAGGAACAACACACATGCTTTCTCCGGACATCGCCCAGCTGTCTCACTTCAGCTGGTAAGGAGACATATTGTTGTCTGTGTGTACTTTGTAAGGTGACCTGTGATGTTTACTACCTGGTTTCTGACACTAGGTAGCTATTCTTCCCCAGTAAGAGAGGATGGAACATGGAACTGTACATGGGCTTTGTGTTTGTTTTTTAGATATATGAAAATCTAGAATAAAATGAAGATGGATTTGTATCACACAGGTGTAGTAGTAGCACCGTACGGTTTTGGGGCGGTTACATGTCCATGAGCTTTGTCATACGTGTTACACAATATACATATAGTTTATAGGTCATAATTAAGTCTAATCTTCCTTCTGATTTTGCAGCATTTCGTCAGACATTGATAACAGCATCTTCTCCTCCTCTGGCTCTGCGTCCAAAGAGGGCTGTGTCACCGACTCTCCTCTGACCTGTTCCAACTCCTGCTCTTCATTCATATCCCTGGGTGATCTATCGCCCAAGTGACTGCAGTTATACAGCCACAAGTTCTTTATTTCCCTATTTAAAGACTGTGCCAGGTACCTTGGTCCTTTGCACTGCGTACTAGGTTGTTGTTTTTCAATCATTATGTACATAATTCCTGTCATGCTGGAAGGACTGTTACAGGACTTTTGAAAGATGGTGCAGGGGACTTTGTATTTTATGTACAGAATAGTATGTACAGTATTAGTGTAGATATTGCCTGCTTGTTCCAGGTGTTGTTGTGTCATTTTGAAGTGTTTTTTTGCTGTGTTTTTTTTTTTATGTATGTTTATGCAATCACAGACAGTCATTTTATTTAGATTGTAATCAAAGTTGGCCATCTTTTGAGTAATGGGACACAAAATGACACTTAGTAATGTAAAATGATCAGTTGCCCGTAGTTTAAATACTTTAGTGGGAGTCTGTAAACCTCCGCTGCATAACACAGATGAGCTATAGTAGATTAGGTTAATTCTGTTCCCCTGAAATGAATGTGTACGCTGCCTATCGCGTAACCCATGGACCATCTCTCCTAAAAATGGTTTTACTTGTTTTTCAGTTTTGTCCATTTTTTTTTTTTTTTTCCACCTTTAAATGGATCTGTCTTTAACACCATGGAAAAATACAGTTAATAGCTATGTGCCATCGGCCATCACCGCAATGTCTGACTGCATATTACCTAATGTTAGTGTAAAATTAGCAACGGTACCGGTAGTGAAATGCCTTCATCCCATGTTCCAGAAGCACTTGTGATTCTTCTAATATACACTAATAGACACCCTTCCCCACATGGATATTCAGCCTCGTGAGCCAGTAGCATGAGTCTCAGTATTGTTACTAATAAGATAAGTTGAAGCCACAAAATGGCCACCACCACATTAACTTTCCCCAACCTGTATAGGCTGCTTCTATAATAATACAAAGTAGCTGTTAGACCCCGGTTACGGTGCAGTGTGATGTCACAGGATTCCCTCAGTAAGTGATGATGTGTCAGCAGCATTCCGTTTGGACATTGGGGCCTGAGGGGGGGAAAAAAAAATATTCCTGGTCTCAAAATGATGACAAGGGTTAGGCCATACACCAGGGATATTTTTTATTTTAATAATTTGCTATTGATTTTAAGTATTTGTTCCTTAAATCACACTGGAGCCTATGTCACATTAGGAGCTAAAAGGTATTTGCTGCGTTATTTTATGTTGCAGGCAGCTGGGCGTGAGGGACTACTTTCTGTCTAGGAGTGCTAATGAAATCTTTCAGGGATTCCCATGAATTTAGGGTTAGCCTATTGTTGCTTGATAGACTCTTACATTCTTGTAGTTGGGGGACATAATGCAAAAGACATCAAGAATAGAATTCAAGGAATTTTGCAAATATTGTCAGAATCATTATAGCCCCAACAATGTATATCTGTAAGTCAGTATGCACTGAATTGCATGTTTGCACACAAACTATGTCCACTTGTTTTAAAGTCAACTGAAATGACTACAAAAGCTAGCAATAAGTGGCAATATTCACAATTGTATATGCAAATCTTAGTGACCTGTTAAAGCACCTGTTCTATATCACCCTGATATGCTTTGTGCAGGTAGTGTGGTATTGCACTGGACTGAGACCAGGCATAATGCATGAAAACAACTGGAATGGGGAGATCTGATGTCATAGAACAACACCGTAATGACCACAAATCACGAAAACCCACGAAAGCTACATGTGGGGGGCACAGTGGTTTGTATTGTTGCCACCCAGGGCACTATTGAGTGGAAAGTCTTCCCGTGGCTTACTCCGGTTTCCTCCTACAGTCCAAAAACATACTTTTGTTCCAGTGTTCCAAAAAAAAAAAAAAAAAAGTTAACCCTGGTGTGAGTGTGGAACAATTTAGATCGTAAGCTCCTTTAGGGCAGAGACTGATGTGAATGATTGAACCTTCAATATAAAGGGCTTTGTAATGTGGAGGAGCTCTAATATATAAGGGACATTAATAAATACATGGTGCTTTAGCATGTGGTAGTAATGTTAGCATGAAAGGTGGAGGAGGAGATTCACTGGTCCCAGTCTCTGCTCTGTTTGCAATACGCTATGCATTGTATCATTCCAGCCAAACACCAGTGCACGCGTGACTGTGATGTGAGAGTGAGCCCCTAGATGGGCTAATGTGCATATGAGACAGTTCTTTATCCAATTTCCATACAATGTCTGTAGTACTAAATCTATTAAAGGACACTACAGAGAACCACTCGGAGCCTCAAATCCAATAACATATTCACTTATCCACTATACTTTCAGCTAGAATTTTGCAGAATTAATGTAAACTATCTCTCACTGTACTATTATTAGACTGTTTTACATATGTATTTATAAAGTTTTAAGTGTGTTTTCAGTTTGGGTAAACCTTTATTATTTTAAATTGATTTTAGTGGCCCTTTAAGTAAAAAAATTATATTTATAAATAGTGTATATTTTAAGGTTGCTGAACGTTTGTTTTCCGCATTTTTATAGATTAAAATGTACTCCCTTTATTTGTTAGAACAGCTTTACGTAAGCTAGTCGTCTATTTTGTATTAAGATAAGAGTTGCATAAATAAATTCCTATATTTGTATAGTTTTATTCTTGGAATAAATGTTTCTGTATGGTGTACTTGCAATTGTTTTGTCTGAGTATTAACATCATCCCAGTTATCACTGTGCCGTTGCGTTCTGGGCAGTGTTATTAGAATATGGCTAAAAGAATAAAAAAAAATATTTTTATATTATAAATACATTTAGACATTTGCTTTCTTTTTTTGTTTGTTTTTTGGTTGGGTCCACCACTATTCCATGTGTCTTGATATGCAAAACATGACCTGTTTTGTGGATAGTAAGGAAAAGCTTGTGGCAAAGACAAATTCCGATAGCTTCCCTACTGTTCCCTACTGTTTTTCTGAGTTGGGAATATTTTGCCCTCCTCCCGGTGGACATGACGAAAAAATGCATCTGCTTGTGCAAGATATTTTTTAGCGTGATTGACACTGATATGAGTAATCTAAGGGGCTGTACTTGCCTTCCCCTTGTCTATAGTCTGGCCTATTTCCTTACTTCCAGCCCAGTAAGGTGGATAAAGACCAGTTCACTGGTTGCCAAACATTGTGTCACGGTGGGATACTGGCAGGGGCACCGTGGGTTGGTGGTACACGGACCAAATCAAATTATTTCCGGTCAGTGTGATGGGCAAGATCAGTGACAGTGGATGCCAATCATAAAATGTGTGGACAAGCACAACTCTGCCCACCACATAACTGGCCCTAAGGATGGCAGGTTAGCACAATATACTTTATGATTTTTCTGAATTTCTCAGTGAGAACTGTTGGCCTAGGAGTGCCGTGAAGAAAATGCTGATACTCTAGCGTACCGTGATTCAGGAATGTTCGGGAACCACTGCACCAGTTGCACAACCGATGCCAAAATATTTTGCAGATGTATAGGTATGGGTGACCTGCCGACCACCCATGCACGTGTTGCAGGAGCAGCTGACACTGACATCCCAACTGGGTGGGTAAATTTAAATGCCCGACCAGTTGTGATGTCTGCCTGGACATATCGATTGTTAAGTGGTGTATAACTAACAAATTGGCTGCTCTGTTGGTGGATCGGTCTAATGACCAATCCGTCATGACAGTGTGTACCCAGCTTAACGCTCTTGATGATAACTGGGCCACGCCAACAAATTGTATTATGCGAAGATTATCATATATGAATAACGCTGGCTGCACATCCTCCAATTGAATACAATTTGTATGCAGTTAAGCCACACGTTAAAGGCCCTTTACAGATCCTTGGTACTGCAATAAGTGTTCTATTTGAGTCCTAATGTATGTCGACATACATTAGGACGCGAATAGAATACTTATTGCAGTACCATAGAGCGCTTAGCTTAAAATTTTCTTCACAATATATTTGGAGAGGTTTGGAACACCTCATAAAGCTAGCAGCACTTGGTACATTTAGCGGGTTACTTAGTGTGCGCAAGCCGTCTATTCTTACTACCTTTACAGATCCAGCAAGCGTACAATGATCAGCGTAATAAAATGGAAATTTCCTGCACGTGTCACTATTTAAGTGACGAACACTGATCACATATGTTCCAATGGGTGTTATTGACCAACCTGATATTTCATTGCATCAAATTAGGTCACACACTGTACAATTGTCGGTCAATTTGGTTAAATTGTGTGAGCAATTTATGATCAATAGCATTCAGAGAAGATAAGGTTGAAAAGAAAGTAAATGTTCTATAGGCTAGTTGAGCTCTGAAGGTTATGTAATAGCATCATTAAAGATCATTTCTTCTTCAGGGTCCCTAGGGCTCCACGGGGGAGACAATGGGGTATAGGTGGGACTTGGAGTACCGGACATCAACAGCAAAGCTTTTCAATCCCAGGATGCTCAGGTCCATCCCCATATACCCTGCCCATAGCCTCTCAGTTTTGTTTGTGTCCGGCAGGAGCTGCATCACCGTTTTAACAGTGTGGCTGCTATTTAGCAGCCCAAGCTTATTTTTATGATTAATTTTATTTTCATTTATTCTAACTGAGCAGCAGCATGAGACCGTCCTTTGGACGTCTGCACTGCTGCTCCATCAACCTCCTCCATGGCGCCGTGACACCAGCCTTGGCTAGGTACTTCCGGCGGGACTCCAAGGGGGACCTAGCTAGCAGGGCTTCCCGGATCCCAGACTGCAGCCGGGACTCAAGGTGATAGGTAAGGCGGATCCTTGCGTTTATGCTTAGTCTTGTCTCCGGTCTCAGGAGACAGACCGAAGGTGCTGATGTGGACACTGGTGCGTCCGGGACCCCACCAGACCACCAGGGCTTAATGTCAGCATAGGGGAGAAGGTGCTCTCCCTGTGGCCCCTCCCCCAGCTCAGGGTACCATTCCACTGCGGTCTTGCTGCTCCACCCTCACCCTCCGCCCCCTCTGAGACACACTGCATACATTTTCTGCATTTAGGTCTCCGGGAACGCTGGGTCCAGTCTCCTTGTATACCTCTCCCAAGTTCCAGGTTTATACAGTGCTACACTGCGGTCTGTGTAGTTGATTTTAGTGCCCACTACAGTTGTATTGTATATTTCTGCATTTGTATGTGACTTGCTAGCACTGCTGTCTGTTTGCCTATTACTGTCGGCGCAATAGATATGCAACACCGCCGGATGAAATCCCGACGCCGGAATCCCAGCAGATGAAGATCCCGACTAGGGTAAGTAAGTAGTACCCTCTAAACACCTGGGACTACATATCCCAGCATGTCCTGCCACAGTTTTAGCATCCCTAATGGAAAAACTCTGGCAGTGCATGCTGGGATATGTAGTCCCACAGCAGCTGTAGTGCCAAGGTTCACCACCACTGGTATAGGGGGTTCATTCTACATCACATCTCCCTATATTTGTGAGAGCTATCACATAATATTTATTGCTGTTCCCCACTACACTGTGCCATATTACACATACATCTGGGTTGTTCACTGCACTGTCAGATTGTGTTACATTATTCTTGCAGCTATGTCTGGCAGAGGCAAGAATAACAAGCAGCCAACTGCTCCCACTCTGGTGTCTTGTAAGTCCTGCTCAGCAGGCTTGGCTTCAGAGGACCTCATTCAGGATGGTCTTTGTGCATCTTATACTGCCCCGGGTTCATCAGCCCCGGTGTCCCCTCCTCAGGACCCACCCTGGGCTACCACCTAGCGGTCCCTGTGGTAACTACCCCTATGGGATGGCCACAGCAGGTACTCCCTGCAACTCCTTTGCCTCACCCCTGGGTAGACTTTGGTACTTTCTACCTCAGTGCAGAGTCTGGTGGATACCTCTACAGCCTTTCAACAAATGGTGCAAAAGGAGCGACCCCTACCTCTTAAACCTACTAAGCGTGCTGTGTTATCTTCCCAGTCCACCCAGCTATCAGATTCTGAATCATTTTTGGGGGAGCAGAAGAAGCAGACCTCTCTCACTCCCCCTCGGGTGATGAGGAACCCCCCTCTAAATTGAATATACATGCACTTGTGAGAGCTGTAAAATCTATTATCCAAATAGAAGAGACAGAACCTGCTCCTAAAACAAAGGAGCCCCTCATTAAATGACAAAAGGTCATTTTCCCAGAGTTTCCTCACTCTGATCAGCTATCTGATCATATGAGTGAGGCATGGAATATGCCCAATAAAAGATTTCAGCTGCCTAAACATTTAGGTTCCTTTTACCCTCTTACCGCTACTGATTCCACTCGTCCTGCCAGGGCTACGGCCTGGGTGGCAAAAGCCATTGAGAGTTGGGCAGAGGCCCTTGAAGAGACATTTCCCTCTGATGCTTCGAGGGAACAGCTGTCCTACATATCTCGCAATAGAGATGCAGCCTCCTATTTGGGTGAAGCTGCTCTGGATACGGCTCTCCTAGCTTCCACAGCATCTGCCACTTCTGTAGTAGCCCGCCGTATTGTTTGGCTCTGCTCATGGAAGGCAGATTCAGACTCTAAAAAGGCATTGGAATATCTGCCTTATTTTGGGGATATCCTGTTTGGCCCAGAATTGGACAAGATTGTGACTACCTTGGCAGCTTCCAAGATGGCGTTTCTGCCCTCTGCATATAATGCAAAGCCTCGGCTGTCATCCTTTCGTCCTCAAGGAAATGCTAAAGGTCAGTTCTTTCCAAGGCATCAGGCATCAACTAAGGCCTCCAAGCCTAGGACCAAACAGACTTGGGCTACTAGACGTCCACCTACCAAATCTGAGGACAAGCCTTCAGCCTGACGAGGCGGGCCTCTGCTCCAAAAGGCCATTCAGTCCTTGCTGCTCTTAGGAGTAATAATTCTGGTTCCCTCCTCACAGCGAGGTTTATTCTACCCTTTTCTTAGTTCAGATGCCCAACTGGTCTCATCTGCCTATCCTCAACCTCAAGTCTCTGAACAAGTTGATCAGGGTGCCCAGGTTTTGTATGGAAACCCTCCTCTCTGTTGTCCTGGGTGTGGAGCCTGGGAACTTTATGATGTCTCTCTGGACATTCAGGATGCTTACCTACATGTACCTATAGTACCTTCTCATCAACAACTCCGGTTTGCTATACTACAGCAACATTACTAATTTCATGCTCTGCTGTTTGGCCTTTCAATGGCTCCTGGGGTCTTTACCAAGATCATAGCACAGTTATGGCTGCTCCCATACTTGGACGATCTCTTGCTGTTGGAAAACTCCCCAGAAATTCTTCACCGCCATCTACAGGTAACCATTTCCTTTCTACAAACGGACAGTTGGCTGTTCAACTGGAAAAAGTCTTCCTTGACACCTTCTCAAAGAATAGTACATCTGGGAGCCCTCCTGGACTCTCCGGTTCAGAGAATCTTCCTAACAGCAGACAAAATCTCTGTATTACAGCATCGGGTGTGCAGACTACTACACAGTCACCGAATGTCAATTCACTCTGCAATGCAGACCCTGGGATCCATGGTGTCCACCTTCGACATGGTGGAGTTCGCTCAGTTTCATTCCAGGCCCCTAGAACACCTGATCCTCTCCAGGTGGAACGGGCTGCCCCATCTCCTCAGATCCCAGAGGATAGGCCTCTCCCCGGAGGTTCGCCTGTCCCTAGCCTGGTGGCTACAGACGTCCCACTTAAAAAGGGACGTCCCTTTTGGATCCCGGGCTGGGCACTCCTCACCATTTACGCAAGCCTCTGCAGGTGGGGCACAATCCTTCAAGGGCCGCTGGAGTCCAGCCGAGGCGGTCTTACCAATCAACGTCCTGGAACTCCGAGCCATCTACAGAGCTGTCACTCTGGCTCAGGATGTTCTTCAGGACAGGCCAGTACCAGTACAGTCCGACAACTCCACAACTTTGGCCTACCTCAATCACCAAGGAGGCATTCTAAGTCGGACAGCAATGGTAGAAGTGTCTTGCATTCTCACATGGGCCGAAGGCCATCTCCGCAGTGTTCATCCCAGGAATTCTCAATTGGGAAGTGGATTTCCTCAGCCATCACAACGTGCATGCATGAGTGATCTCTACATCCAGAAGTCTTTCAGCTCCTGGTGGACAAATGGGGTCTACTGGATGTGGACCTCATGGCCTCAAGACACCACCACTACAAACTTCCAGTGTATGGAGTCAGGGCAAGGGACCCCAACGTGGCCTTCGTGGGCACATTATCTGTGAGGGTGGACCTTTCATTTGGCATACCTCTTCTCTCCAATATCCCTTCTTCCACAGGTTCTTCGGAAGTTCAAACAGGAAAGGGGCACAGTTCTGTTGGTAGCTCTGGCTTGGCACAGGCGCCATTGGTACTCCGATTGTCAAAGTCTCTCCATAGATGTTCCTCTGCGACCAGACTTGTTGTCTCAGAATCCCTCTCTACATCTGGACCTGACCCGCCTGTCTTTAACGGCTTGGTTCTTGAGACATCCCTCTTGAGGTCTAAGGGATTTTCTAGCTCTGTGGTTCAGATCATGCTCTGAGCACGTAAACTGGCCTCTGCCAGGATTTATCACCAGATTTGGCATACATATTTTCAGTGGTGTGCTCCTAGAAACTATGACCCTCAGGTTTTTAAGTTTTCTATAATACTTGCCTTTCTTCAGGCTGGATTGGATCTTGGGCTCCGCCAGCATCTCTGAAAGTGCACATCTCTGCTCTGTCCATCTGATTCCAGTGCAGAATTACTGCAAGGTCTTCTACGTATACAACCTCCCTTTGTCCCTCCTGTGGCTCCGTGGGATTTTTCAGTGGTTCTCCACCCACTTCAGGAACCTCCATTCGAACCCCTGGAATCAGTAGGTGTCAAGTGGCTCACTGCAAATACTCTGTTTCTTCTGGCTATAGCATCTGCCCTACGGGCATCGGATTTAGGGGCGCTTTCGTGACACTCCCCCTTTTTAATCTTTCATCAGGACAGGGCTGTTCTTAGAATGCGGCTGGGCTTCCTTCCCAAGGTGGTTTCTCGTTTCCACCTTAATGAGGAAATTGTGGTTCCGGCCTTTCAATCACCTGACCTCTCAGCAGGTGAGGCTTATTTTTATGTGGTCTGTGCTCTGAAGATCGACGTGGACCGTGTTTCATCAGAAAAGCAGACTCCCTCTTCATCTTATACGGATTCCATAAGAAGGGATGGCCAGCTAACAAACAGTCATGCGATGCCATCTGGCCAAAATATCTCACAGGCTTACACTCAGATGGGCCTTCCTGTACCGGCTACAGTTACTGCTCATTTTACTCGCTCTGTGAGTCCCTTGTGGGCAGCCCGGCGTGGCGCCTCTGCTGTACAGCTATGGAAGGTGGCCACGTGGTCTTCTGACCCTGAAGAAGAAAAGAGTTATGGTAAGACTTACCCTTAACTCTTTCTTTGAAGTCCATAGGATCCACAGGGCACCCACCCTAATGCAACTGGCTTCTATGGGTTACATCTCTTTGTTACTGGTTTCCTTCTCTTTGTGAGTGATTCTTCAGTGTAACAGTCTTCCTTCTCTCCTACCCTTGCGAGCAGGGCCCTCTTACACTTATGTATGTCTCATGTATGTATGTATGTCTGTCTTTTACAACCCACTAAAATGTTAATGTTGTTTCAAATTGTAAAGCGCAATGGAAATTGCTGCGCTATATAAGAAACTATTAATAAATATATAATACCCTGCTCCTGCCTTGGGCTTGTTAACAAAAGTGAGTTGCCCTCAGGCTGTGGGTGGGGTATAGGGGGAAGGACCGGAGGATCCTCGGATTGAATAGCTTTGCTGTTGGTGTCGGTACTACAGGACCCACCTACACCCTATTCTCTCACCTGTGGACTTTGAAGAAAGAGTGTTAACAAAATAAGTTTTACCATATCTGTCTTTTCTTGCAAAATGTATATATACATTTGTCTCTTAATATGTACCTAACCACATACAAAGGGGAAAGAGAAACCCTAGAGCACATTAAAAGTTAGATCAGTCCCGGTCAGTGCATGGATTCCTGGGATATCTCAGCCCCGTGGAAGCACTGCAGGATCTTATAAGGATATAAAAGGGGAGAGGGTTGGAGAGCGCAGATAATACAGTTGTATTGTAATCAAACAATCACTAATAAAATAAAGGATTATAATGATTGACAAATGGGAGACCAATATAAAGAGTAATAGTAAATAGACATAGACACACGCATGAGGTTTAGATGTATGAACCATTCACCTGTGTCAAAGGAAGCTGAGCAGTGACTATTTTAGTGAAGCAAAACACAGAAGAAAAAAAAATATAAAATCTTCCACCAAGCAACTGTATTGTATCCAATATCTAAAACCACAAAGATCTATAAGAACTTAATAATAGAATATCTTTGAGCATAAAAGAGAATCTACCATCTATTCCTTCATCTAGGACTGTTTGTTTGAGCACTTAGATTGCTATCTACATTGACTGTATTACATCTAGTTTTATAAATATCTATATTTTATTTGTGTCTGTGAGCACCCCTTCTCTTCTTTTTGTTTTGTTACTATCTATACTATCTTATATCTAACAGAGATATAAAGAGAAAGGTGCAGCCATTTATAGTATTGTTTGTAATATTTTGGATTTTTATCACTACTTTTAAAAGAATTAGCGAAAAGTGAGGGCATTTGTCATATATAAATATATATATATATATATATATATATATATAAAAATAAATTGTATTATGCATGCAATAAAAAATCTCAATTGAAAAATTTCAATATAAATACACGTGTGGAGAATATAGCGTAAATTCATCTATTAGAATCTAAACATCGGGGAGAAATGGCTCGCAAATATGATTAGCAGAATTTTGCTTATAAAATGAAGGAATATAAAGTTAACCAGTCTGAGGAACATACTGTCTCAATGCAATGGTCTAGGGGCCACCAGGGAATATTAACTAAAATCAGTTCCTAGGAACCACAAGTTCAAGTCACGCAGTTACAAGGATTATAATAATGAGCATCTCAGACTACCGGAGATGGTTGCAGCGCTGGGCTGTATGGGACAGCAGTACAGTGAGTGTGTAATCAATAGTGTATAGTTCCCTTTCTATTCACATGCCTCCAGGCACTGTTAGTTCTCACTGCACCTGTAAAAATACCAGAGCTAACTTGCAGCACCCAGCATGGTGTGTGAGCCGGTGTCTGATAAATGTTTTCGGCCGGCTGGTAGATGAATGGCCAGCCTTACGTGAATGCAATAGGTTGTGGGTTTCCAGCAACAATAAACTCTTTGGAACCCGCAGAGTTTTCAGTTAGATTCAGTGGATCTCAGTGGCGGATTTCCCATTAAGCATGTGAGTCACGTGGCTAAGGGCCCCACCTGCTGGGGGTGGCACGGCAAGTCGCCTCTCACCCCCCTTCTGCATAAGAGCAGCTGCTGATCTGCTTTTTTGTGTATCACTACCAGCGGGGTGATGGTGGATGGGGATACCTACTGGGTCCTGGAGACTTCAGCTTTGGGACTAGCTGGACCCAGTCGTCATGAAGGGGTTGGAGCTAAAACCATCCAGTAGCTGTGATAGGTGGCTCTGAATAAACGCTCTAGATCAGCAGCTGCTCTGATGCAAGGGGGGATGGGACAATAATGTTGTGCCTAGGGGGCGGTCTGACCCTTAAATCTGCCAATGGAGGATTTCTTGTCAGTGTTCTCCCCACAAAATTTTGCTAGCCAGTTGGCATTAAGAAGGAGCCAAATGTTGAAATCCTGACCTTATCTTCATTTAAACTTGAGATTAACATTTTATATATTCTTCTCTTCTTATAGCCCCAGTCATTAATACACAGTTCTTAAAGTTCCCACAAAATATATCTGCAAGTTAATCAAAACTTAACTTGATCGTTCATTTTCTCCTATCCCAGTTTCTTTGAAACAATGGGCCTGATTCAGACCCACTCGCAAGCGGCTGTCCGCTCGCAAGTGGGTCGATGGTGTGCACTGAGCATGCGCACGACGGAGGGAGCTCCGTCGTGCGCATGCGCCAGACGCGACGAGCGAAGGAAAGTCCTTCGCTCGTTGTGTCTGATCAAAGGGGGCGTGCTGTCGATGTTGATTGACAGCACGCCCCCTTTGGTGGGAGTGCCGGGGGCGTGCCTCCCTGACGGGGGCGTTCCCACGGGAACGCCTCCCGTCAGAAGCCGGCCCACTGACATCACTAGTGATGTCAGTGGGAGTGATTTTGGCTCTGATAGAGCCAAAATCACTCCGGAGCTTGCGGTTGAAAACCTCAACCGCAGGCTCCGGCTCGCAGTTTCGATGGTCGCGATGGTCAAGACCATCGCGGCCATCAAACTGCACGCTTGTATAGCCTGTGGGTGGTGACCCACAGCTATACGAGCGTCCAGGAGGACGCTCCATTTTCATGGAGGCCGGCCCTCATTCAGAGCGTGCGCTCTGCTCAGAGCGTACGGCTCTGAATGAGGGCCAATGTTTTTAAAGTATATTTAAAATGGATCAGTGTGTAACTTACTTTGCTCATGGTCAAGTAAACTTTCTTTTCAAAGTCTTTTGTATGGAATAGTCACCCGGATTGGGTACGGGATGTCTGCGCTCGGGATGTCGGCTCTGGCATCCCGACAGGGTAAGGATACAGACACTTGTCGGTTTGTATCCTAAACCTCTCCCTCTTTCTACCCCTAACCCTCCCTCCTTGGTGCCTATACCAAACCTCCCCCTCCCCCTTAGTGCCTAACCCCAGTACTTAACATCGGGATGCCAGCACCAGGATTCTGACAGGTGTCGGGATTCTGGTGCCGGCATTCTAAGCATCGGCATCCCAGTAACCCAAGTCACTTAATTGTTTTTGGCCGGTCTCGTTCCATACTTTCTACATGTGGAACACATCAATCTATTATCTTTACCAACAACCCCTGACATGTTTCAAACCAGTCACTGTTTACTCCTGTTATGCGATATTTGGAGAAACATTCTTCTTACAAAACAGACTGTGATTCATAAGATGGACCAGCCTCGTCTGCAGTGTCCCTTATCGGAAATCTGTGGCTCTGATGATATAGATTCTTACTTATTATGGGTAATACCTGGCTGAACACAGATATATATTTTTAACAGCACTTTGATTCTGCCCATTTGTTTCCTGGACATAAACATTTTTAAATAGCACCCAGATACTGCACAATTGCTTTTTGGACACAATTTTTTTTTCGTGTGCCTTATTCAGACCCGGACACTATTTGCGGCCGCTCGCTGGCTAAAAGGGGCCGGCTATTTAAATCATGTGCTCGCACTGTGTCGTGTAAAGCCGCCCACTAAATAATAGCGAGCGGCCGCACTATGTGCTCGCACCTGTATAAAGACGCCCTTTGCCACTCGCAACACACGTCATCTCCGGCAATTGTAGGATCAATCTGGAACATCGAGCCCTGGGAGCTGCTCGCAGCGCTTGTGGTAGCCTTTTCCCACCACAACACTGCGAGCAGTTCAGGTTAAAATACAACCCAGTCACGTGTGCAAAGACGCTACTTTGCTAATTATGCACACCCATTAAACGCTGTTCTGACGGTCAGGCACACCTGCGTTCGCACATCCACACCCCCGTTTAAAAGCACCTTCCCCTGTTACCACCCACAAGCGGCACTATCTGTCACTCAAAATAGCGGCCCGTCTGCGGGCTACGGGCAAGCACTTGCAAGCGAGCGAGCGCAGCATAGAGTCTGGGTCTGAATCAGGCTCACTGTCCCCACAGAAGGCTTCCCAGGAAACGCAGATAGTGGACGCAGGAGGACCACTCTCTTCACTGTTCACCGGCAACTGTTGCTACCAGCAACCGCCCCCTTTCTTTGAAACAGGCGGGATCTTCTCTGCCCTACAGTCTGACACCGCCCGGCACTGTGATGCAGCCATTGAAAAGTCTGTGCATCGCAACTTTTGGCCACATCACAGTGGATAGTGGGTGCCTGGTGACGGGTCAGTGAATCCTAACTTTCGGCCGCATCCAGGGGCGTAAATTCGTACCAGGAGCCCAGAGGTGAGATAGTTGTTGGTGCTCCCCTCGCATTCATTACCAACACCCCAGTCCCAGCAGCACTCGTACACACTCCCCCTAAACCACATTAACTACCAATAGCATCCAGTCCTCCCTCTGCATTCACTTCCAACACCCCAGCAGCAGCCAGACTCACACCCTCCACCTTCACTTCCCACACCCCACCAGCAACCAGTCACACACTCTTCTCCCCCTGGCCTGATACCACAACTGGGGTGGCATTTAAATTTGTCTGCCCAGTTTCAATGTTCGTGTCAGCGTTCGGCAAGCCGCCCATACACACAGCCAGACGTACCAATATAGCTGCAAGATATATCGGCATCGGCTGTGCTTCATAGTTGATCTGATATGTCTGAATTATGTCGTTCACGGACATATTGGGTGTACGCACCCGCTGATGCACTTGCGATATCTCGTTTGTCGTTTAAACAAACAATATATATCCACAAGTGTGTACTCAGCTTTAGTCATTGTCTAAACCAGTCGTTCCAAACTTTTTTAATTACGGCTCCCTAGAGTATCAGCATTTTTTTCACAACACCCCTAGGCCAAAAGTTTCTTATTGAGAAACTCTGCAAAAAATTATTAAAATTAAGTAAATTGTGCTTACCTGTCATCCTGAGGTTCAGTTATGTGGTGGTTGACATGGTTGTGCTTCTGTTTGTTCACATATTATATGATAGGCAGCCATCAGCTCTGGGTATCACATTTACTATAAATAATGTGATTTTTGTCCTGGACCCCTAACCGTGGCACCCCTGCAAGTGCCTGGTGGCACCCAGTTTGGGAACCACTAGCTTAATCTCTTTTTGTCACTTTGCAACCTTCACTGCTGATTTGTATTTTTCTGTCTTATTAATTTAAAAATGAACTTTGTGAAGTCAGCGGCAATGAATCCCCTTAACGATACAAGTTACTCTGTTACAACTCAATTTCTCCTTCTGCTAGTCACTCTCCCAAATTAAATATCTATGAATTCAGTAAAAATCAGTCATCGGTAACATTTATTCAATAAATTACATTTTGAAATTACATTTACATGATCTGCAGAATAAAAATAATCCATTTTATTCTTGATTGAATGTGTCAGCATAATCAACGTGAACGCCACTGCCAGGGCTTCTCTGCATACTTCTGTAGTTCCCAATGCCCTTTCCAGGAAATTCTTTTGGTTTTGTTATGATACACCCGAATAATTGCATGAGACCCCTAGAACCATGCTACAGAGGTCTTCGTCTATAACAGCCGCTCTTTTCCCATAGAGAGGGAAGCTCTCCCCGGTACTGAGATGCCCTCAGGACTTCATTTAGGATAATTGGAGCACATACAATTAACAGGTAATCACAGGGATAATGCTGGAGTTACTCAATGCAATATGTGAGTATACTGAAACTATGGTTTAACACAGGGGTCCTCAAACTACGGCCCGCGGGCCACATGCGGCCCGCTGAGGACATTTATATGGCCCGCCGGGTGTTTATGCCGCCGCTGCCTGTCTGTCATTTTTTGTTACATGAGAAGGACGGTCATTGGTGGAAGAGGGAGAGGGGGCGGCGGCCGCCGCTGCCGATAGGCTGGCCGGCTGAAGTGCTGGATCATGAGAATTGTTGGCTGCAATCTAGCTTCAGGCGGTGAGAGGAACCGAACAGCGCAGCCGGACTACAACTCTCATCTCCCAGGATTCAGAGGAAGCCAGGGCATTTGGGAGGGCTGCCTGAGCGGTGACTTGTGGGCAGTGAAGGTCGGGAGCGCGAAGAGCGGGAGAGAGTGTGCGGGAAACGGAGGCATCACAGCGCAGAGGCAGCTTGGAGGAAGTTGGGAGCATTATTACCTCAGTGTGAGCCTGAGGTAAAAGCGGAGTTTCACCAATCAGACTGCAATGATGGGCATTGCAGTCTGTATGTCTCTGTGTGGGCAAAGTTATTGCTGGTATATTGTTTTTGTAGCGCTGTATATATATATTGGTATTTTACTAATAGCAATTTGGAATCCCTAGGAAACAATGATGTCAAGAAAAAGAAAAATTGACTCGGAGTGTAGGATATTCAATTTGATATTTCTATGCATCTCTCCCCTCTGAGACATATCCTCATCTCAGGAACCATGCACTCAAAATGGCAACCATCTTTGGCAGCACTTATGTCTGTGAACAGACTTTTTCTAGAATGAAACATTTGAAATCTCCAACCAGATCAAGACTAACGGATGCACACTTGCATCACTTGTTTCGACTAGCAGTGACAAATATGGAACCAGACATTGACCATCTCATTAGCCAAAAGCAGGCCCATAGTTCCCATTGAAATACTGGTAAATTTGTTGATTTAACTTTACTTCATTTTAAATATTGTATTTGTTCCCGTTTTGTTTCTTCACTTCAAAATAAGATATATGCAGTGTGCATAGGAATTTGTTCATAGTTTTTGTTTTTACTATAGTCCGGCCCTCCAACGGTCTGAGGGACAGTGAACTGGCCCCCTGTTTAAAAAGTTTGAGGACCCCTGGTTTAACACATGATTTTGACAATGGCAACTGAAGCTGTATTACAACATATAGCTTGGTAATGGTAAGTATTTCTGTATGTGCCTTTACCATGAGGCCTTACAATAGACAATTACATGGCCTAGAGCGGGTACTGTTATCAAGCAGTGTAGGGACCACCAGTATCAGAGAAGCTATGAAGTTAGCCTGGTGGCTTACCATGTTTTTGCAAATGCATGCAACAAATATCCCAGAATGTCTATTACTATATAGGCCCGTATTCAATTAGAAGCGAAAAGCTAAGATCTGCGAAAAAGTATCGCGGATGACGTCATTTCGCCTGGTGGAAGACAGCCCCCCAAAGGATAACTGCATCACAAAATTCCTAAATAAAACTTAACACCCCAAAAAACAATAGTACCCCAAATAGCTCTATTTTGGCTATTCGGGCACCTCTACATTGATCCCCAAAGTTAGTGCATCTTTTTGGGGTGTTTTGGCAGGTTTCCCTATTTCTGACAGCACTTTCCGCCTGTTCAGACTTTGCGGGTTGACGTTTTCGCGTGTTTTGGAATTGAATACGGTGAATAGCGGGGATGCGCCCGATAAGTTTCCTCATCCAAAACACGCAATGTAACCAGAAAATCGGACAGACAAAACTTTATCGCGGACGCAAAACTAATTGAATACGGGCCATAGTTTTTAAGTATCATGGCAGGTACAATTTAGTATGCTGGGAGACACCCCCTTTCTGTTTTTTTGTTTAGTATGATCCCCACCTTTCTTGCACCTGAAGAGTATTGCCAAATTGATTTGAGCAGCTTATACTTTGTTTAGTTTGTTGTTTGAGAGGCATACATGGAACCAGCATTTGGAGAGCATGCTGGTTCTTATAGTGCTAATTGACTCCCATGTAAGCTGGCTCTCAATTTGGATGTTTTTCTGTATGTGCCTTTACCATGAGGCATTACAATAGACAATTACATGGCCTAAAGTTTGTACGGTTATGCAGTGTAGGGACCACCAGTATCAGAGAAGCCGTGAAGTTGACTTGGTGGCTTACCATGTATTTGTAAATGCATGCAACAAATATCTCTGAATTTCTATTACCATATAGTTTTTAAGCATTGTTGCAGGTACAATTTAATTTGCTGGGGGACACCCCCTTTCTGTTTTTAGCTTGATAATGGTAACTGCAGACAAACAGCACTTTTTCAAAATTAAGTAAAGCTATACTTAGCAACAGGTGATACAGATGATAGACTATAGACCACACTGGACGTGCACAAATGAATCGGGGTACCAGCAACACAGAGTTTCTCCAGGCACCAAGATCAGCAGGCTAAACACCACAGCTTGAGTCTATGACTGACAAGACAGAAAAGGTCTGTCAGTCTTTTTTTTTTTTTAAATGTATTTTATTGAATCTTCCAATATAAAATACAAACACAGGGCCTGATTCTGTAAGGATCGTAATTGCAAAGCTGCACTCAGGCAATAGATATGATGTATGCACTCAGGCAGCTTTGCAATTGCGATCCTTGCAGATATGGTAATGCAGAAGGAGGCATCACGCCCCCTGTGCATTACTTAACCATGCTGCGTTGTTCAACGCAGAATCAGTTAATCTGCGTACCATCGGCCGGCTGCAGTGACCCATAGGATCCCGCAGCCATCCGCCGCAGTTTACAGGAAGAGACCAGGAAATCTCCGTCACCCGGCAGAGATCCTGGCCTCTTCCCTCCCCCCCAACTGCGGCAACACGCCTCTGTTCTGGGTAACGGAGGCTGTTGCCGCCCCCCACTGGCAGCAGACTGTCAATTACTGACAGTCTGCTGCCAGTTTGCAAGCGTACTCGCAGATGCACGCGCAGAACGGGTCTGGCCTCTGTGAAGATTCCCAAACATCAAGAATCTACGTTCAGCAGTGCACGCTGAATCAGGCCCTCAGATAACACAAATAAGATAGTATAAAGATATTGTCTGAGAAATCATACGAAACAACATATCTAATGATATACATAAATTAGGTTACAGAACGAAATCAATACTGTTTTAGTAACAATAGACTTTAACAACTGTTAAAGGTAACAGACCAGTGAAACACAATAGCGTAATTACTATAAATAGTAATAAATAGTATTGGAATATACAATCTCTCATTTCCATTAGAAGAAACATACTGTACATCACAAAATTAGACTAGACCAAGACAAGATAAGGAAGGAGAATCACAAAATAAAAGTTGGGGGAGGAGAAAACGGTCATACTGTATAATAGATCATAGTCTTCAATATCCATATGGGGAGCAGAACAGTCAGCATTAATGAATATTTAAAAGAAGGAACCAACTTCTATTTTCAAAAAGACTTAGGGCCGTATTCAATTAGTTTAGCACCCGCGATACTTTTCGCCTCCCGGACTTTTCACCTACATCGCGTGTTTTGCGTGTGAAAAAGTATCGGGCGCACTCCCGCTATTCGCCGTATTCAATTAGAATGGACGCAAAAACGGCACCCGGCGAAACTGAAACAGGCGAAAAGTCCTGTCAAAAATGGAGAACTCAGTCTGGCAACCCCCAAAAGATGCACTAACATTGGTGATCACTAGTTGCCCCCGATTAGCCCTAATGAAGGTATTTGGGGTACTTAAGTTGTGACAGCTGGTTCTAATTACTGCCTTAACACAAGTGGTGAAGAAAAGCATTTAGCGGTATTTTTTTGAGAAAATAACTACTCCCAGCAAATTTGGAGTACATGAAAATGGGTGCTAGCACATTTTTAAGTTGCTAAAGTGAAGTTTTAAATTATGTAAAAAATCCACCTGGCAAGCACCTGCAATCATAAAAACACTTGCCCCATACTTGGGGACCCCCCATAAGTCTATTTCGCTAGTTTTTAAGTTTGTCCCCCAACTTTACACTCTTTTGCCCCCATAATGAAAGTACTTTTTTTGGGGAGTTCTAAAGTCTTTTTTCATTTTTTGTTTGACACAGTTTATCTTTGGGGGACTGTACCAAGGGTGCAAGGGGGTTTCCCGAAGTTTGCACCCCAAAATTCTGCACTTCTTTCCACCTGCTATTTATAGGCAAAACTTTTCTGCCGATTACATTGCATTGACTTTTCGCGTACGCGAAAAGTCTTTGGAATTGAATACAGCAGAAACTTTCCACCTGGCGAAATGATGTCATCCGCGATACTTTTCCGCGGATGAATCTATGTATTGCCCCCATGAAAATATAAGCCCTATGTATAGTACGAAAATGTACTTCTTGAAGACTGGCAGGGAGGAGATTGTTTAAAGGAAGCTCCATTGTGGTCAGCAACTCCGCTAAAGTGAAATTCTCAGGAAAATCCTGAAGCCATTTATCATTCAACATCTTTCATAACGTTGTTTTATCTACAGACATGAGACCCCAATAAAGGTATTTTGTTTTATATAAGATGGATACCACAAAGGATAATAATGCTTGTAAGACATCATCATCATTTGACATACAAATAGGTGTGGATAAAGAATTTATAAAATGTTTTACTTGTAGGTACATATAAAAGTGAGTATTCGGCAAACCAAAAGCAGACTTTACCCTTCGAAAAGAAAAAAGATCCCCACCAGGGTCAAATACGTCTTTAATTGCAATAATAGCCTTAGACTTCCATTTTTTTAATTGAGTATTTTCAAGAGCCGGAGAGAAGCATGGGTTACCACAGATGGGAATATATTTAGATGAGGTGTGACTGCCAGATACAAGTTTAATCATTTTTACCCAGTCATAAGTGTCTCTAACAAGAGCATTACACTTTGCTATTGTAGACAATAATTTACATATGTAATAGGGCACCAAAGAAAGGGGAGGCCAAGGCTTCTTCAATATATAAATTAGTGACAGTGGAGAGAGACAATAACCAATCAGAAATATATCTGAAGAAATACAGAATACATAAATAATTTGATGTTGGGGAGAGCTAAACCTCCCTTTTAAGACACAATTTGGATATGGAGATTCTGGCTTTTTCCCAGACCATAAAAATTTAGAAACAATTTTTCAGCCAAATTTGAGGGGGTAAGACTTAAAGGTATAATCTGTAATATATACGATAATTTGGGAAAGATGAGACTCTTCAAAATTGCCACACGGCCCAACAAAGAAAGCGGTAAGGAAGCCCAATCTTCTAATTGTTTGGTAATCTTTTTCAATAAAGGGGAGCATTTGGTCTTATATAAATCAGTCAATTTGGATGGAATGTGTGTTCCTAAATATTTCATAGGCGATGTTAAAAATGTAAACTGATTAAGCGGGAGACAAATTGGTTGTTGTATAGACACACCACCCAAAGGTAAAATTTCGGATTTGTCAGAATTTATCTTAGAACCCGAAAAAGCTTTGAATGTTGAGATAGTTGGAGGAGATTAGGGATAGAATTGACTGGGTCCGATATGAAAAGAAGCATATCGTCTGCAAATAGAGCGAGCTTAATTTCTTCCTTATTAATTGATATTCCCTTGAAGGATTTATTAGAGCGCAGAGCAACAGCTAACAGATCCCGGGATGGTGTGGGGGATGTTAGGAGACCTGTGGCATCCCTCTGGTCTAAAGGTTAAAGATTAGATATTCGGGTTTGGACTTTCTAGCAATTGATAAGCCTATACATAACTGGAGAGTAGGTGACTTTACACACATAATAAACAAAACCAAAATTCAATGGATATACAATCTACAGACATTAGAGCCCAGAGGGTTAAGTAGTGATTTTAATATCGCCAGTCTTTTACACAAATAGGCATTAGCATTTACATTATAGACCAAATTTAGGGCCCATTTCAGACGCGCTCATTTGCAATTTGCGCATGCATACGCATCGCAGTGCACGTGCACGAACCAGTCCATGGGATCGCAAAGGGCTCGCTCGTTGAGCATAGCCACCTCGCTAGAATGAGTGACAGAATAAGCTGTTTCTGGGTGGTGACTGGAAACGGGGGAGTGGTGGTGCGAACGCAGACATGCCTGAGCGTCAACACCGTTACAGAGGCGTGCATAATTAAGACACAGCATCATAGTACATGTCCCTTGGTTGTTTTACACACTGAAGCGCTCGCAGTGCTTGCGGTAGGGTATGGTCAACCACAAGTGCTGGTACTCGATGTTACCAATGGCATTAGTGGTTGTCTTAAGACAGTCTTGTAGGCGTCTAGTTACACATCACTATTGCACGCTAAGACATAGTGGGCGTACCAATGCCTTGAAGTGTGATCGCGGGATTTGCATATGCGATCGCATCTAGCGAGCGGGTCTGAATTGATCCCTTAGTTAAATACACAGGGGTAAAATATCCACCATAGTCATGTATCACTTACAGATAAGTGATACATATACAGCCTTATGGATATATTGTGTTAAGAGATATAGAATAATGTAATGAATATATCCAACCCAGGGCGTAACTAGGGTAGTGGGACTTGTGCCATGACACAGGGCACCGCAGGGCAGGGGGCGCTGTTTGGACCTGTCAATTTTCATGTTTATTATCATTCTCACTTGTAGCTTCCTCTTCTTTTGTCCCCAGCATCTCCTGGCCTCCCCTGTCTCTTCCCTGGCCCTTCCCCATGAGGCCATGGCCCTTTTTCAGGTGCACTATCTTATGTCCCTATTTAAAAAATGGGGGGGGGGTCACCAAAAAGTCTAGTTACAGCCCTGACCCAACCACATTATAATTTGCTTAATAGGATACTTGTAATACAATTGCCCAACACAAGACATGTAAATGTTCATGGTGCTGTATTAATATGCAAGATCTTATCAGACAGAATATATTCCATTGAACATTCATAACAGATAATAGAAGCTCCTTTTTACTCTACCTGCATTAGCATGTGTAATTGTTATCAAAGTTACATATAAAATAAGTTTTGATTTTTTTTCCCTATGTCAACAAGGTAACCTAGGAATATGAACATTATCTAACTTGGTACAGTCTGTTATATGGACATATTTTGGGAACAATATATCAACCAAGTCAAGACAAGCGGACTCGTTTAAACAGTACATAAACTTGCTTTATTAAACACGCCCATCAGCTTCCCACCCCCCACCATCAAGCCAATTGAAGAGGGAGGTGTGGAATTAATACCACAACAAACACGGAATCGGTTCTAATCCCGACAGCAGCAGCCCGGCAGGGGTGAAGATCCCGATCGTTCATTCTGGTAAGTATAGCTAACCTAATTCCCTACCCTAACCCTCCTTTAGGGGTGCCTAACCCTAACCCTCCTCTAAGTGCCTAAACCTAACCCCCCCTTCCCCCCAGCCTAACCCTAAGTCTCCTGGGGGGGTGCCTAACCCTAACCTCACCCTGGAGGTGCCTAACCCTAACCTCCCCTTCTCCTAGCCTAACCTTCCCGGGGGGAGCCTAACCCTAAGTCCCCCCTTCCCTGCAGCCTAACCCTGTCTCCTGGGGGGGGGGTTGCCTAACCCTAACCTCGCCCCGGGGGTGCCTAACCCTAACCACCCCTAACCTAACCCTCCCAGCCGCGGCTGTCTGTGCCCAGCACCCGGCTTACCTTCGATCGGTATGCTGGGTGTCGGGCTCCCGCCGTAGGTCTAATGTCAGGCATCGAAATCCTGACGCCTGTCATTAGTACCTTGCCGGGATTAGACAGTCGGGAAGACGGCGGTCGGGATTTCGTCTGTCGGCTTCCCGACTGCTTCCCACGAACACCACTGTCAAACAACTCCTTGATGAAGGCAGAAGCCGAAATGCGTTGGAGAAACCTAACATAACACACTCTAGGAGGGCACAAGACAGCTAACATTCATTACTTTCAACCGATTAAGAAGCACCAGGAGCTAACCGCGGTCACGCGGCTCAAGCTGGAAGTGTATCGACCAAGAAGGAGAGAGCCACCAAAGAACATCAAGTTGGCAAGGGGGAGGAGCGGCAAACTGACAGGATCAAGGGTGGGGGTGCACAGTGAACGGTTCCATTCGGAGCCTAAACCGTAACATTCCCTCCCCAGACAGCAGCTGTCCCCTCTGGTGTGCATTGCAAATCGGCGCCTGTGATCCAGGTGCATCGCCGGCATTGCACCCGGAGTGAGGATGCTCAGTCGAGAGCAATCCCCGTCAGTCAGGCACACTGCTGTACTCCTTGCCTCGGGAAGACCCTCCGGGCACTGAAAACCTCATCATTAACCATTAGACCAGTGGAACGCCGCAGGTCTCCTAACATCCCACACACCGTCCAGGGATCTGTTAGCTACCTTGGGACCTATTTTCATTGATTCACAAATTATCTGGGACCTAGGTCTATGATAACCACAAACTTTTAGCTTTGAATACATTGACTTCATCAGCTCCCATACTATCTTACATATTCGCCTTTAACTCAAGAGGACTGAATCATTTTGCTCAGTGTGTTTGTAAAGGAGAACTGCATATACATAACTCTGACTGATTGCTCTTAAAAAGGGTACTTTTATTTAATTGTATTTTCATTCTTAATATTTGATTATGTCTGTTACTTGGCATGTGCTTACATAGTTCTTGATACTTGATGCAGACGATGCTTGAGCATCATTTTTGAAGTAAAGAATTTATTGCATAACCTGCAGCTTACATCCTATGTACGCCGTTACAGTTATTCATATTTAGATTGATCTATCTATTAGATTATTGAACCCCATTGACCATTAATTAGGTAGGCACATAACACACTAGTTAGACCATTTCGAAAAGGGACAATGAGGTGCAGCGCTTCGGTCAACTAATCTGAATTATTGTTTTTATGAGTAATAAATTCGTCTGTGAAGCCAAAGCGAGAAAGGGATTCAAACAAATGATCCCCAGAGACCATATCAAAGACCTTTTCAGCGTCTAAGGCCATCAATACATGGGCATCAGGATGAGCATTTGATTCAACCCAATGTGCTGCAGCCAAGACTTTCCTGATGTAACATGTTGAATGGCGACACCAAATAAAGCTGATTTGATCTTGATGAATAATGCTAGGTAAAAGTAATTTAATACGGTCAGCTAAGATTTTATGATAGACATTCAATAGGGATATTGGTCTATAAGACCCTGGTAATTTTAAATCCCTTCCCGGCTTCGGCAACACACGAATAAGAGCTGAATTGAAATATTGGGGTTCATTTTACAGTTATCTAGAATATAGTTAAAAAACATTGGTAAGTGATTCACTGGCTCCGTTAGAAAGTATCTTAGAAAAATCGCCTGTGAAACCGTCCGGACTCAGGGCTTTGGAAGGCTGCAAATGAGAAATACAAGTTTGTACCTCTAATTGAGTAATAGGGGCTAATAAGGTTATAGCTTGATTAGAATCAAGGGAGCTGCTACATCTGAGCTAGGCTAAGAGTATATTTTTTCAAAAAACCTTGTAAAACCTTCTAAAGTTTGCACACTAGAGGTAGTTCTAGTGTCATCAGGCCTTTTCAGTGACTGGATTATAGGAGATGTACGTGAACTACGCAAAAGATTCTAAAGAAGTTTACCTACTCGATTACCATGTTTATGGAATCTAAAATCTTTATGAAAAGAATATCTGTCTCCATAAAATTGAAGAATTTAATCGTAATGTTACTTGGCTATTGAATATGCTAGTTTTGTTTGAGGGGAGGAGGGTTGTTTGTCATTTTGGTATGAGTCAGTGAGATTCTGTTGGGCCATGTGGAATTTCTCAGTATATTTGCGAGATTGAGTGACATACGAAATAATAGAGCCTCTAATTACAGATTTGGCCATTTGCCAGAATAAAATTGGATCCTCGGACGTATGCTGTATATTATTATTTTTATATTCTTCCCAGAACGACTCCACCTTACTACGAAATTTGAGAGGATTCACTAAGTGATATGGGAATCGCCATTGTCTAGACGATCCTCGGTCTATTTTAGTTATCATAGAAAACCACACCAGTGCGTGATCCGATAAACTTATCGGTTCTATAACAGTGGAGACAGTCCTAGGGAACAATATATCTGACACAAGTAATCAATTCTGGATAAAGTGCCATAGGCAGCTGACAGACAGGTAAATTCTTTATTGATTGGATGTTTGGCCCCACCTATACATCAGTAGTGTGAAGTTGAGAATTAAGCCAAGTAATACCATTTCTAGGAAGATGAGAACGAGATGGGGGATGGGTGTTTTTATCCATAAAATATGATGTGATTAAGTTAAAATCACCACCTATTATCATTTAACCAGAAGAAAAAGGTTGCAAAAGATTAGATAAGTGATCAAAAAAGGATTTTTTTTGCATAAATTAGAGGTGTAGACATTGCAAAGGACATATCTGTCATCATCAAGCATAATATCAGCCAAATCAAAACTACCTGCAGGGTCTGTGAGAACATTATTAATAGAAATAGTGAGGCTTTTAGATACCATAATTGCCACTCCTCTTGATTTATATCTAAATGCAATTAATTTAAGTAGAGCAATACCTTTTTTCTTTTGATAGGTGAGTTAATCCCACCCACGTTCCAAGATCCCACTTTAAATTCCATTGTCAAACTTTATAATGTTAGGACGGAAAGCCATGAAGAAAAATTTTGGAGAAAACTGCTTAAAACATATCACATTCTTCCAAATTAAGCAGATAGACAAGGTTAGGAGGGGGAAAGGGAAACACGATAGGAAGAGTAAAAGACAAAACATAAAACAGAACAATAGAAACTTAAGAGACTTTGAAAATTTCTCAGTAAATACTGAAAGTAGAACTTTACATTAAGAAACCTAGGGGTCTATTTACTAAGCAGTGTTAGGAGACAGAGTGAAGAGTGATAAGGTGCCAGCCAATCAGCTCCCAAATGTCATTTTTCAAACACAACCTATGAGATGGCAGCTGGGAGCTGATTGGCTGGCACCTTATCATTTTTCACTCTGTCTCCTAACACTGCTTAGTAATAGTAACTAGACCCCATAATCACTAAATTGTAAGAGAATGGAGCAATTTGCTCCTAGCCCTAATCCAACATTTAATTAGCATGAAAAAATAAAGCTAATACTTTGCAACCTTAATAGTACAAATAGAGCAGCAATTGTAAATTCTAGACAGAGGAATGACTGATGAATTAAACAGGAGAAATTTCTAGAACAATAATTATTTAGCAAAAAATTTATTTTAGCGAAAGCTATCATATAGAATAAGTGTACCAATTATACATCACCATCTGACACTCTGGGCGGTATGTAATAGAGATCGAGTCTGCCGGAGGTGCGGGATGTAGATTGATTGCGATCGTTTTTTTAAAGTTGCAGTCATTTACAAGGCAAAGCCAGTTCGATTTTGCCTTGTAAATGACTGCAACTTTAAAAAAACGATCGAGATCAGTCTACATCCTGCACCTCCGGCAGACTCGATCTCTAATACATCCCGCCCTTGATATTTCAACATATCAAAAGTTCTGAAAATATGAAAGCAAATTGAAGAAAATATGCTGGCAATAGACTAGTGTCATGATTTGAGTCAATATAAATCCCACCTATACATGAGGATCAGCATGGAGTGATCTGATAAGGATGGGGAAACTTGACAGCCCAGAATTCACGGGAGAACATTAGTCCTTTGAATGGTGAGCTTGAAGATCAAGAGGAGACTCAGAAGCTGCTTGTGATAATTCTTACAGAAAAGCCTCAGCATCAGGTGCGTTAGTGAAGTCTTTAAAGGAAATGCCTTCAAAGAGCAGTAAATGAGCAGGGTATATGAATGCAAATTTCCAACCTGACTTAATCAGTTGCGAACAGACTGAAGAGAAGGTTTTATGGGGTCTTGTGAGTTCCGGCGAATAATCTTGAAAAATAAGAATTTTTGTATCTTCCCAGGAAAGGTTCCTTTTTGCGTCTGGATGCATTCCATATGACTTCCTTGTGCAAAAAATTGAGACATTTGATTAAAACCACACGTGGTCTGGAAGAATTCGATGGCCTGTTTGGGCCAGGTCTGTGTGGTCTTTCAATTACCAGATCTTCACAAATACCTTCTATATTGAGTAACTGCGGGAGAGTTTGTTTCAAGAATTGGTATAGGGTAGGACCCTTGAAGGATTTGGGTAGGCCTACAACCCTTAGGTTGTTCCTGTGAGACCTGTTTTCAAAGTCATCCAATTTCGCCCACACCTGGGAATCTGATTTTTGCAAAATAGCAAATAGCTGTAAGCTCTTTCAAAGTGTTTAACTCTTGAAAAATTTCCCCCACTTCATGTTAGAATGTGAATACTCTTTTTGCCAGTTGCTTACATTGGCTTTTGATATCATTAACTGCATGCTTTAATGCAGCTGAATGTGTCTTAACCTGTTCAGCTAAAAGTGGCTGAACAGTCTGCTTCACCGAAAAAGAAAGGAGTGGGAGGTATAGCCAACCACAGAAGACTCCATAAGGAGAGCACTCAAATCAGCAATTTGTCAATCATTGGTAAAACTTAACCTTTAATAGGATTATATTAAAGAGAATAAAATCGGACTCACAATCACATATAACAAATACTGACCAATTTAAATGAATTGGCAAAACTAAGGTATACTGAAATCACCATAGTTGTCATTTCATACTTGAGGCAAAATATTACAAAATTCACATAAATACATTACTAACAAAAGATTAAAAGGTCTTAATGTAAAAAACACCAGGTTCAGAAAAAATTAGTCAATAATTGGTCCTTTAATAGGACATGAGATGACCACTGTCACTGTATGATCCACAATAAAAGAAAACCTTAGAGTGAAATAATAGTTGGGTGCATCCAGTAATGCAACTAGGCTCTGCTGTTTCCTCTCATACAATGTAGAGGAGAGGAAATGAGAGATCTGCTAGTGCAAACACCCCTTGAAAAGAAAAAAACAGTGATCCACTTCATCAACCCCAATCTCTACTGTTGGTTGTCTTACCAAAAGTATTGGACAAACAATGAGAGGATTCTCAGGTCGGTATGGGAATCACTGGGAAATAAGAATATTGGGACAATGAAGTCTCCAGGGAGGTGTAAAGAAAAGTCAGGGATAAAGATTCTGCCCATAGGCTCTGCTGCTCCTTCTCATGTATGTATACAGAGGAGGAGGAGTGAGAGATGGGGGGGAGCAATGCTTTTTCTGGCCAAGGGCACCAAAAAGTATAGATACGGCTCTGCTCTGCCTTTCTCCCATAATCCAGATGCCCACTCCTAGGAGGAAAGATGGTACTCTTGTGTATGTTGCACCCAAAATTGTGCTGGCTCAGTAGAGGGGTGTAAAAAATGGGTATTACTTGAAAGTGACCTGGTGGGCGATCATTCAGTAAGTTTCCTAAGATGGTTTCCATCGAACATGAGACCAGCCTCGGGACAGGAAGTCCCTTGTGTGAAGGCTGTCCTACTGGTTTGGGACAAAATAAACAAATGTTTAGAACTGGTACCCTACCCATCCCACATGACTCCATTGTGGCATCATCCTCATTTCCTTTTGGGATGCATGTCATCATAAATGCGCCCCTTGGTATCAGCCGGGATGACTAGAAACTTTTTTTCAGACCTTTGTGAAAGGCATAATGTGTCCTCCAGTCACAAGTTTGCATATTTACAAATTTGTAGTTTTATTTGTTCTCTAAGTAAGCCTCAAAAAGTGTGGCAACCCACTCCATTTGAATGTCAGTGTATTTATAATCCAAGTTAAAAGGACTCTATCTCAATTCTATACTCACTTTCAGCACCCTCACCTTCTAAGTTTTAGGGAATCATTTGAGCAGGTCTGGGAAAGGGACCTGGGAATATGTCCAGAAGATGATTGGGAAGACATCAGACAATGGGTAGCTAAGTCCACCATTAGCACCAACATAAAGGAAAATTCCTGTGTGTGTATTCACTCTGGTAAATGGTCCCTGCAAGGTTATACCATATTTTCCCGGAGTCTTGGGACCTTTGCTGGAGACAATGAGGCCATAATGGATCCTACCTGCACATATGGTGGGACTGCCCGCTGATATCTAAATAATTTTGGTGTCTAAGGTTCTTGGTGTTTCCTTCCTCACAGACCCATTGTATATGGTCCTTTGTAAACCACGCAGATCTCTCTCAAAACCTCAAAATATATTTTGTGGCCACATTTATATTGCTGCTAAACTGTGGTACCTAGCCTCAATGGAGTATATAACTGCCCTTCTTCATGATACTGTACTGTTTTAAAATTCATGCAGCTTGGTACCCTTGGTACTCTACATTACACAAATGGTTACCAGGTATAGAATGAATCTGGTCTTCTCTGGTTATGTAGTGTACTACATGTTGCCCCTCTGTACCTCCTTTTTGTACAACTTATATTTACTCCTGTGTTATTTATTTGTTATGTATTTCTTTTCTTTTCCTTCTTTTGTTATTTTTTTTTACAATGCTATAATTATAAAACTACTGGTTGTACAATAATTTCGATGTACAATGTGTCATTTAAGATCAGTGTTTTATTTGTACTATATTGTACATGTTCTACGTTAGTTTTTCTGGTATTTTGCTTTTTATGTCAGCTATTATACTAAATAAAGAGATGAGCAAAAAATGATGCTGTCTAAAATTTGGTAATTACCTTGCCTCATGGAAGGACTTCCCTGGTACCCTCCTAAACTCAGAGCCTGCTCAAGGAATGTTCGACCAGTGCGGTCGAACAGGGGCGCCACCCCCTAGAGGGCGCACCCCTCTCAACCATCCCGATTTCAGTGGGACAGTCCCGTTTCTCGGGCACTGCCCTGCTGTTCCACCCGCGGTCTGAAGTGTCCTGCCGGTGGTCGGGAGGTTGGGTACCCCCACCACCGCAGCTGTGCGGCGGTGCCGGCCCCGAAGAAGTGGAATGGATGCCGTGCGAATGCATGTGGCATCCATTCAGTGCAAGGAGAGGGCTGGGGGCAGCCCAGCTATTGAAGGAGTGCTGGGCTCGCCCCCAGCCAGATGTTAAATGGGAGGCATGTCATGTGGACACGCCGCCATTTAGTGTCATTTAGGGGGTGTGGCTTATGATAATTAGGCAACACCTCCTTTTCAGACACACACAGCTAAGCCACGCGCAGGGTAAGGAGGCGTCGGAGTCTCTCTCTGCACAGGGCGGGGCTCCTCCTCAAGCCGGCCCTGCCTACTCTTATCTAACGTTTACACTGTTCAAATTGTTGTGTTTCTATTGTAGTTTGGGTCCACATTTAATAATTATGTTTAGCCTGTTATACTAATGTAACATATTTTACAGATTTACTCTTACCTGATGTTTATTTAAACTGAAGAATCTAACCTCCTACATAATGTTAATGCTAACAGTCATTGTGTGTCCGTGGCTTCAGGCCACCCCACCCTTTAAAAATTGATTGTACCTAGTTTATCTTTACCAAGCTAAATCCTTTTAAACAGGGCCTATCACACACTGCGCTTTCCTCTGATAACACCCATAGTTCTAAGATAGATATACACTGTTAACTGTTACTTTCATCCACCATAAGGCACTGCAAAATCATTTTTATAAATAACACTGCACTAGCCCATCCTTAAGACAGATGTGTAATAAAATAGGTAAACTCTGGCTCAATGCGCTTACAATAGCCTTTTTTATGCTGCAAACCTGGGACAGAGCACCTTATTCACAGAATTCTTAAAAAAATGTATCTACCGGTAAGTACCCAAAGGCAAAATTATTATGAAGGGGCTTAATTATCATTATTATTTGCGGGATATTCGCAAATCATAAGAATGTATACACCTAGTGACCGCAGCAGATATCTGTGATATATACTGCAGTCTCCCATTTTCGTTCACAAAAGCAGCCCCCATAGGTTTCTATGGGGGCTGTTTTTAGCTGAATTTGTCAAGCTTCAGAACGTGATGTTTGGCCCTGCCAGCTAATGCCATCTGAAGATCGTGTTAGCCCATTGTAGCCTATGGGTTACATTTTGCAAAAAGCATCGGGAGCAGGATCTGTAGAATCCGTCGCTGTCACTCACCATTAGCGGATGAGTGGTCAGCAGACCATGCATGCTCAGTAGTGCGCCCTGCTCCTAGATCTAGTGAAGGGATTGCCCCTGTCCCTGTGAGTGTATTTTAATACTTTCGGGAGAAACATAATAACTTTAATAATTCTAATCATCAGGTTTAAGACTCGATAATAAATCTGCCCCCTCTCCTTCTGGACCCTCGCAAGTATCAAGAAACGTAACCTCCTTAGCAAATCCTATACCCCATAAGCAGACCATTTACCCACTTTTCAACACCATACAACCTATTTGACCTATTAGATATGATCTTATCGGACCACATAACAACACACAGGGGTATATTTACTAAAGTGAGAGTTTTTAGAAGTGGAGATGTTGCCCATAGCAACCAATCAGATTCTACTTATAATTTCTCTAGTACCTTCTAGAAGATAATAGCTAGTATCTAATTGGTTGCTATGGGCAACATCTCCACTTCTAAAAACCCAAAGTTTAGTAAATATACCCTACAAACTCATACGGGCTGAGATTTGCCCCGTGCCCTGGCCTGAGCAGGTACTGGTTCTCATAAATATTATTTCACCTCACATAATAGCTGCCTATACTGGAATAAATTACATAGAGCAAAATGTCTACTATGCAGCACTGCTGCGTCCAGATTGCCGGCAAGGTACATGGTATTTGGATCAAAAAGTGACAATTGTTGAGTAACAGAAGTTTGTACATGCAGAGCGGAGTAATTGGAGGCTAAAGAAGTACAATATACTAAACATTCATTTTACCAGAGGTAACTTACCAAACCCTTGATGGACTGACCTCAACTCTCGCTTGTCGCGCTTGATGCTCTCTTGTTCCTTTCACTCAATTAATCTGGCTCAGGCTATGTAAACCATGGCGGACACTACTAGCTGATTAATAATGATTGAGATAATTAAGGTTTTGTAGTACTGAAAAAAACCTTGAGGCCAGCTATAAAGTACTACATGTAATCAACAAATACCAGAATATGTAATTTTATCAGTCAAAACAGTTAAGAACTATGTGCTCTTTAATGCTATGTTTAAACATAAATATAAATATATACAGTTGAGACTGCCCTGTCCCTTTAAATATTACACTATATGCAAATTAACTAATTATGACATAACAGCAGAATGTTCATGCTGTCACCTAGGATACTTGATGCAATGTCAAACCACTGCAGTGGGATGTGTGAGATGGTTGTCTAACCGTCTCCACAGCTTCTCATCGCAATGACTCTCCGCAAAGGGATTGCAACCCGATCAGATGTGGATAACTATAGAAACTTCAATTCTTTCAAGTATGTTATTTAGCTTAGTTATATGCTTTAATACTTTAATAATAATAATAATAATAATAATAGTAATAATAATTATATAACAAGTACCATTTAATTGTATAAATTGTTATAATAAACTGACATGTGATATTTATGAATAGTACATAGTACTGGATAAAGGTGCATATTGGATCCCTCATTATATGAAAATACAATGTGAGTGAAAGTACATTGGTTTATTTGTGTTGCCTGTGGATACTGAGATTTAATGATGGTTGTAAATTGGTTCCTATCAATAAATTACAGTTTTAAGAAAAATCTGGTCTTCCCCCTGTAATCTGTGCTACCGGGGACCTTAGGAAGCTACTTTTACATTTTACACCAATATTATTACTGATTATTACTTATTACCATTTTTATATCTCTCTTCCACTAAGATACCACAGGTTCCACGACCTCGGTAAGTAGATATATGACTTACGTCTCTATTAGCTAGTAAATATTTCTTACCCATCTGGTAACTTTTTCTTTAAGTAATTAAGGGGAGATGTATCGAGCCTTGGAGAGAGATACAGTAGAGCAGTTGCCCAAAGCAACCAATCAGCTAACTGCCATTTTTAAAGACTGTGCTAGATAAATGACAGTTAGAAGCAGATTGATTAATTTAGGCAACTTCTCCACTTTATCTCTCTCCAAGGCTTGATACATTTTACCTTTGTGAGTTGGCCTCTGCATCCTCTACAGACATTAGCATGGCTGCACCAACTGCCATTCCATGCTGTGCTTCCGCACGGCCCTTTGGTTTTGACCAATCAGGCCAAGGCTCAAACCAGCTTCTTTATATGATGCATGTAGGTATCAAACACCACATGCTGGGGGCACCCATGAAAACTGGTGCAAATTAAAGCGTCTGTGTAGTCCAAGTAGATCTTAATTTTGACAAATGACATTTGAGAAATGAAAGCAGCTTCACACATGGTACAACCAGGGCCGCCATCAGGGGGGGACTGCCGGGCCTGTAGTCCCGGGCCCGGAGAGAGAGGGGGCCCGGATGTCGGAATTAATGTATTGGTCATTATTATATGGGAAGCCAGGGAGAAGACCTAGCGTTGCGCAGGCAGCATTCCAAATAAGTTGCCAGCCGTGAGCCAATTAAAGCTAGCGGAAGGGCAGCCAATCAGGAGTAGCCGCTCCTGATTGGCTGCTTGCAGAACGACAACCAATCCTGCTCCTGATTGGCTGCTGGTCTGCGAGCCGTGATTGGCTCGCGGTCAGTGCCATATTTGAAGTGCCACAGACACCGACGCTTTCTAGCTGGCTGCCGGTGCATAACTGCACTCCTGCAACCCGGGCCCCCGCTCTCTCCGGACCAGCTGAAGTCAGTAAATAGATAAGTACATAAGTCCTCCTGATGCAGTAGCCTTTCACTGCTCGTCCGCCCCCCCAAATCCAGACAGCCTCCCCTGCCCTCTGCCAGAGTCTGCCTCTGCCCTACTCCTAACGGCCCTCCCTCCCCTGTGCCTCCCCCTACTCCAGCCTTTCCTATCCTGCCCCCCCCCCCCCCCCCCCAATAAGGTTCAGCATTCTCTGTCCTATGCTCTCCCCCAGGGGGGCCCTGCCTATTTTATTAGTACCGGGCCCCACAATTTCTGGTGGCAGCCCTGGGTACAACCATATATAGAATAGAGAAAAGAGGGCACATTGCACAATTCAAAACAAAATGCGGCACAAAAGAGGTCACGTCCCTTTAACTTGAGCCCTTTAACCTGGGCATGCGATGCATCACCAAAGGACAAATTGGTACATTTATAAGGAGAGAAGCCAGATGAGTAGTAAACTAAACTCTGCTTCATTTGCCTCAAAGTCAGTGACGATGACATTGGCAGTGGGAGTTTTTTCACAGAAACAAGATACCTGTTTTTACAGCTTGTCCATTATACAAACATCCCATCTGATGATTAATATATAACACGGAGCCCATTCTGCTGGAAAATACATTGTATAACTAATTGGAGGGGGAGGGGGCAGAAACCTGTACTTTGCCTTGGGCCCCATGGGATTTCAAACAGTCTCTGCCTAGCTTCCCTGTTGTTGGGTTTTCAAAAAACTTTGGAGGTATAACAAGGCATTCACCACTTTCTTTTTACTTGGCCTTTGTTTTTACTATACACTAAGGTGTGTGCTGGTGGGATCATTCAATGTACTGATTCTGAAACTAGGCCTCAACTGGATTGGTAGGTGGCATTCCCAGAAAACGGGAAACAGCTGCACCATAATTACTTCAAAACACGGCACTCAACTATCTGCAGTGCCTGAATGGTGTGGTATGTGACCACACCATTTAAATAAAAGAAAAAACATACATGCTCTGCACTCACCTAATTACACTCCAAACTGTATTTCATTTCAATTCAGGTAATGTTTGTTCCAAAATATTTCAATAATTTGTCAAGCTGCCCAACTCTGTCACAGTCTTCCCTTCTGGCCAGTCCCTACACTCTCACACATGAGAGCTGCTCTGCATCCTTTGTCATCAGGTATCACGCAGGGCTTATATACAAACTATGCTTTTTTCATGCGGTGGCGTAACTAGGGCAGGGCCGCCGGGGCTCGGTACCGGCCCGTCCTAGTTAGCCAGTGTAGTGCAGACCGCACAGGCAGGGGTGCCGGGAGGGGGGGGAGCGGGTACAGATTACCCGGGCCCGGGCATGGCAGGGGGCCCGGGCCGCCACAGCACACCACATTTTGTTTTTAAATCTATTATTTATTTTTGTTAAAGTAACCCTTACTAAACAGCCGAGGGTGGCAGTTCGGGCGGATGGGGGAGTGAGGGATCTCTGTCACACTTGCAGGAGTGCAGCCGCACCGCTGCGGAGCTGATGATCTCGCGAGGCTCTCTCCCATCACCAGCACTCAGACACCAGTGCCAGCCTCCGGGTGGCGGACAGAGACGGGAGAGATTGCAGAAAGGCAGGTGAGTGGTGACCGTAGGGCAGATACTCAGAGTGAGTGAGTAAGGGAGACTGCACTGTGAAGAGAAGAGCCCGAGCGCGCCACTGACTGCCGCACTGTCAGTCGGCACTTATTCCTATATTCATCTGACCTGTGAGTTGGTTGCCTTTATATATGGTATATATTACATATATAATATATCATATTTATATCAAATGTACATATCTCTAGACATGTGTTTTATATATATATATATATATATATATATATATGTGTGTGTGTGTGTGTGTGTGTGTGTGTGTGTGTGTGCGTGTCTACATATATATAGATATATGTATAGCACTGAGGGCCTGTTTCAGACCTGCTCGTGAGCGCACAGCGCTCGCAAGCGGGTCGATGGTCCCCCACTGCGCATGCACAGCTCCGTCACTCCTGGGCTCACTACAAGACGGGGCGGCTGTCGATATTGATTGACAGCTCGCCCCATTTTGTAGGCGGGGAGGGGGGGTGGCTGTGCAAACGGAGGCGTTCCCAAAGGAACGCCTGCCATTTGGGGGCGGCCCCACTGACATCACGAGTGATGTCAGTGGTGAGCTTCCGGCTCTGTTAGAGCCGGAAACTCACTGGGGCTTGTGGCAGACGAGACCCTACCACAAGGGTCTCGTCGCAAGCCCGATGGTCGAGACCATCACCTGGCTGCTTGTAAAAGCTGTGGGTGGTTACCCACAGCTTAGCGAGCGGCCAGGAGGCCGGCTCCAATTTAAAAAAAAGACGCCCTGATTCAGAGCGAGCGTCCGGCTCTGAATCAGGGCCTGAGTGCGGTCGCACTACACATTTACACACACGGTGATGTGTGTGTTTCAGCAGCCAATGAGAGTCAGACAGACTCCCATTGGCTGCTGCTGCTGCGCCCACTGCAAGAGCCGGGCTGGAGCTCACTCATGAGCTCCACCTTCTGGCTCCTGCAGTGGGTGATGGGAGAGACGTCATGACGTCTCTCCCATAATGCAGAGCACGTTAGCCTGGGAGAATTGAGGTGTGAACGGCGGCGGGAGCAGAACCTGGGGCGGGGATTCAGGTAAGTATTTTTTCTTTCTTATTTTTTAACTTGTGTGTCTTTGTCTGCACTATTGGGGGCACTGCATCGGGGGAGGGGGACCTCTACTGGGGGGGGAACTACTACTAGGGGCACTGCATTGGGGGGGACTACTACTGGGGGGCACTACTGGGGGGGACCTCTACTGGGGGCACTACTGGGGGGACTACTACTGTAGCACTGCATCGGGGGACCACTACTGGGGACACTGCATAGGGGGACTACTACTAGGGGCACTATATAAAGGGCACTGCACTGGCGGGACCATTACTATGGGCACTGAATAGGTAGGACCACTACTGGGGGCAATGTATAAGGGGCAGTGGATAGGGGGGATCACTACTGGGGGCCTGCATAAGGCGGACCACTACTGGGGGCAATGTATAAGGGGCACTGGATAGGGGGGATCACTACTGGGGGTCTGCATAAGGCGGACTACTACTGGGGGCACTGTATAAAGAGGCACTACTGGGGGCCTGCATAAGGTGGACCACTACTGAGGGCACTGTATAAGGGGGCCCACAATTGGGGGCACTGTATAAGGGGAACTAATGGTGGGCTGCATAATGGGAACCACTACTGGGGGCTTTGTATAAGGGGCACTACTGGGGGCCTGCATAAGGGGGACCACTACTGGGGGCACTTTATAAGGGAAACTAATGGGGCGCTGCATAAGGGGAGCCACTACTGGGGGTACTGTATAAGGGGCACCACTGGGGGCATGCAAAAGGGGGATCACTCCAGGGGGCAATGCATAGGGGGGACTGTATAAGGTTCACTGCGTTAAGGTGCATATGGAATGGAATGTTCAGAGTGACGAGAAAGGGGTGTGTGTCATGTTGACACGCCCCATTTTTAAGTGGCCATGCCCCTTTTGGCCACGCCCATTTTTGCCGCGCGCACACATGGGGGGGGGCTCCATTTTTCTATTTGCCCTGGGCTCCAAATACCCTAGTTACGCCACTGGCTTACATATAGGAAAATGGGGTGCAAGAGAAAGTGTGCCCACAAAATTGTATTATAAACAACAGGCTTTAGCCACTTAACTGATGATTTTCTGGCAAAACCAGTCAGAGATTGCCAGGTACGCAGAAGAGTCCGTGGAGTCAGAGGAGATTAGTTCTGCGCATGTGTAGTACAAATTTCCTCGTCAAAAAAACAGCGGGGCAGTGCGGTCGCACCTTGTCAGCTGATGTACAGCTGGCTGCATTCAAATACCATATGACCACGTAAGTTAGATGGTTAATCCATAGCACTAAACAATCTGTGGTGCCTGAGGTATGTGACCACACCATTTACATAAATAAAAAATCATACATGCTCTGCACTCACATAAATGCACTCCAAACCGGATTTCATTTAAATTCAGGGAGTGTTTTTTCCAAAATATTGCAATCATTTGTTAAGCTGGCCAACTGCGTCACATATATACAGTACACTCAAAGAACTGCCTTGCCCAATGCCATAAATGAGGAAATGTATCGTGGTTTTGGCTACAGTTCAACCACGGTATATGACACTGGAATAATATTGAAATCGTCACCGACAGTGCGGCCTTTCAAATACCACATCTTGGTAAATATAACCCCTATGTTCTTTGTCAAATAAACTATTTGTCCTTTATTTGGCCAATACCACATATAGCAACAACTATTTAGACTTCTTTAAATTTCACTTGTGACATGGCTACAGTAATCAGTTACAGTATATTTAAATAAATTGTCAAATAAGGTAAGTTGATTATAGGAGCCTATTCCTCTGTCATGTTCATTTGGTTTCATTGGACTTTTCAATTCTGGACTTTTTTTTTGTATAATTTTTAATTCTTATAACTAGTTCCAGGAACAGGAAGGAATCGGTGGAGTTATTTCAGAAATGAATAAGTGTCTGAACACTTGTAAAGAGTATGCAGGGATGCCGATGGGTACTGTTTACTTAGGCCTGGGCCTCTGTAGGGGCATGGGATTGCAAGGGAGGCATAACTGTGCCCACCGCAATGCCACTACCAAGCTCCCCTGGGCATGTGCCAATGCTTTGCAGTTGTGCACATAATAGGTACATGACAAGAGAGTGTCACGCCACCAGAACCTGATGAAAATCTCTTTAGCCCTGAGGGCATGGATACTACTATAAAATATCAATTTATCAAATAGACTAAACACCTTTGGCACTCAGTAAAGAGGTTATATCCTCCATTCGGGGATGGGTACAGGATGCCAGCAGTCTGGATCCCAGCTGTCAGAATCCCGACACCGGTATTCCAACAGGGCTAGCATACTGATACTTGTTGTTTGGTATGCTAACCCTCCCTCTTTGGTGCATAACCCTAACCTCCCCCCCTAGTACCTGAACCTAAGCTGCCCCTCCCCGAACCCTCCCCCTAGTGCCTACTCCTAAACTTAACCCTCCCCCCCGCCCCGCTACTTACATTCTGTATCCCAGCGGTCCAGATGCCGGCATCGGTATTGTGAGAGGTGTCAGGATTCCGGCGCCAGTAATATCAGCGCCAACATCGAGGCCGCCGGCATGCTACTTACTGTATCCCCCTCCATTCAGTATTTAACAAACAGCAGTAAGCTTACCTTACCGCTGTTTGTCACTGTACCACTGATGCCATCTATAGATAGTGTGTTAGGGGTATGATCCTCATTCCTGGAAATGGAGACCCAGCATAGGCCTTCCAGGATTTTCTGAGTCTCTGCTGGGAGAAAAAACAATGCGCATGTGCAGACGCATGAACGCATACATCAGCCTGTCGCAGGATATGGACAAGGGCCCTGATTCAGACCCACTCGCAAGCGGCTGTCCACTCACAAGTGGGTCGATGGTCTGCACTGAGCATGCGCACGACGGAGGGAGCTCCGTCGTGCGCATGCGCCAGACGCGACGAGCGAAGGAAAGTCCTTCGCTCGTTGTGTCTGATCAAAGGGGGCGTGCTGTCGATGTTGATTGACAGCACGCCCCCTTTGGTGGGCATGCCGGGGGCGTGCCTCCCTGACGGGGGCGTTCCCAGGGGAACGCCTACCGTCAGAAGCCGGCCCACTGACATCACTAGTGATGTCAGTGGGAGTGATTTTGGCTCTGATAGAGCCAAAATCACTCCGGGCCTTGCGGTTGAAAACCTCAACCGCAGGCTCCGGCTCGCAGTTTCGATGGTCGCGATGGTCAAGACCATCGCGGCCATCAAACTGCACGCTCGTATAGGCTGTGTATTCGCTCGTATAGGCTCCAGAATTATGGAGGGCGGCCCTCATTCAGAGCGTGCGCTCTGCTCAGAGCGTACGGCTCTGAATGAGGGCCAATGTCAGCAGTCATAATACCGAGATAATGGTTTGGTGCTGTTGTAGGCAGTGGGGTGGAGGTGATGGTTTTGATGAAGTTACATTGATAAATATGCCATATTACATGTTCTGAATCTATTTATATGTTCTGATGTTATGCACATATCTTTATTGTCATCTCTTTTATTCATTCACTCACTTTTTCTTTTTTTCTGTTTATTGAAATTGGCACACTGTCAGGCAGTCAGAGATCGGGGTAGCGTGTATGGTTCCTATGACAACCGCCGGGGAACATGAGGATGACGTCATGCAGGCGCGACAGTTTCCCCGGTCGCGTGCACCCGCTCCGGCTGCTGAAGCTTTTTTGTCACTCTCTCGGTGGGGATATAAGGTAAGTTTTTGTTATCATTCTGTATTGTATATCTTCCTGAGGACGAGGCATCAGTGCCTCGAAATGTCGAAGTAAATCACTAACGAGTATACCGCAGTGCCGTCTGTTGTTTTGCCATACCAGGCATTTCTTAGATCTCCTATATATATATATATATATATATATATATACACATACATACATACATATACACGGTTCAAGAGGTCCAGCACTCCAAAAAACGATACATATCCTGCAGGGGTGCCCGCACAAAAAGGATTGAATATGCAGCTACGGTGCAGCACTCCCTTATGAAAAACCGCACAGACCACCAGGGAAATAAAGGAACGTTTCAGTACTTTAAGTATTATCTGAAGATAGTACTTAAAGTACTGAAACGTTCCTTTATTTCCCTGGTGGTCTGTGTGGTTTTTCGTAAGGGAGTGCTGCACCGTAGCTGCATATATATATATACATACACACACACACAAATGGAGGCACTCACGAGACTGATGTTTCCAAAGTTAAAAGTCCTTTAATCCATAATATATATATGGGCATCTAAATGTTTAAACGTTAGGTGGTCAGGGGGCAAGGCATCATTTTGGCACCCCTAAATCGCTGAAGGTTGTCCCCTCAGGGGCAGGTAAAGTAAACCGCCATAGCACATACCTGGTGCCGGGGTTAAACAGTAGTATTTCAGGGATGTCACCAGCAGGAGCTACACAGTGACAGCCTGGAGCGTACAAGGTTTGCTGGGAATTGTAGTTAGGGAAGCCAATCCTGGGATCTCGATCCTAGGGATCCTGGGATTTAGCCTCAAAGACTCTGGGATTTTAATCCCAGGATTTCGATGTTAGCTAAATGGTGGTTAAGTGTTCTCCGCAGTGCTGTTCTGGCCCAGGCAGTGCTGGGCTCTTCCAGTGGCTCAGATGTGTCGGAGCCAGGCTGTGCTGTGCTACAGATGTCACAAGTAAGAAGAGAAGAGCACCGGGCAAGATGGGGGATTGCTTCTGCTGCTGGTTTTGGAATTAAGGTGATAGCTGATGCCAGGCTCACACCCAGATCGCATTGCAATTGCGATCATTAATAAATGGGGGCCTTAAGATGGGTACACAAGGAACGATGTAGGTAACGATCTGATCTCGTTAGCGATTTCCTTTGAACTCCTGAACACTCCCGGGCAAACGATATTGTGCATACACATGGAACGTTTGTACAAACGATCAAACGATATAGATGGGTCATCGTTAACGATATATCGTTTGGCAGCAAACAACCTCACAATGCATCTTCTGTCCTCCCGTTGGCTGGCACAAAACGGTGGAGGGGAGTGGCCAGGAAAAGTGACGGCAAATCGTTCATCATTCATGACATCGTTCATCGTGTGCACACATGGAACGATGTGTGCCAAATCGTGAGAGACAGGTCGAGATCTTTCTGCACGTTCAAAAGATCAGCGGGAGCACGCATCGGCATCAGTATCATGTTCACACACGGAACTTTTTAAACAATATGTCGTTCCAATCGGTCGAAAACGGCCATATCGTTTTTAAAAAATCATACCGTGTGTGGAGGCCTTTTGTGTAGTATATTTAGAGATATCTGATGTGGTATGTATATATGTATATATACATATATACATACCACATATATATATATATATATATATATATATATATATATATATATATATATATATATATATATATATATACATAGTTAGTAGTGGAGTGAACACAAGAATACAAAAGTCTATTTGTCTTGCAGACACATTGTGATGTGTAACAGAATTGCATTCTATATAATTATAATAATAAAGTGAAGGGTGTGTGACTGTCTGAGGTTACCTCCTGCATGAATCCCATGATTTGTTATTTGTAGTTATATTGGGATGCTAATGTGCCTGTGTGTTGGCACTGGGAGGTGTCGCGCTTATCTGCAGACACAGTGTATTCCATATATTTCCCCGGAGCTCACACACAGTGGCTTCTGACTGCGCATGCGTGCTAGTAGCTGGGTCTCTGCAGGGCTACACTGTGTGTACTGGGCCTGAGCTGTCCCGGGGCCGCCGCGGCCTCATACACAACGAGCGGGGCGGCAGGGGGCGGTCACGGAGAGGACACACCGTCTTCCTTCATACAGCCATGGAGCCGTGAAAGCAGAGCGGAGCGTCCGTCTGCTGTAGCCAGGCCTGAGGCAGGGATGAGCCATTGAGGGCTGAGGAGCCCGCACATCTCCGGGGGCGCAGCGTTAGCACCGACCATGGCTCAGGAGAAGATGGAGCTGGACGTGGAGGTCCCGGGGGATGGGAGCCTAAGGAGGTCCAACAGCGCCCCCCATATAAACGGGCTGAGGTGAGAGGGGAGACTGCTGGGGGTGCAGGATGGGAGGGGGATCCCTGCTGCAGAACATGGTGGGCTGTGCTCATGTGTGGGGGCAGATGTGCAACATACATGTGCATCTACTATCTTCTGTAACTCCTGGCAGGCTCCCTCTGGGTGCAACAGAAGTGGGTGTATTGTGCTCCATGGCAGAAGGATAACTGCACCGTGCACACACCCTCCACCCTGCTGTGTGCAATAATATATGCTGTCAGGTAGACTGGATGGGGAAAGTTGCTCTTTCAATAACAACAATTTGCTTATTTGAATGTGCCTCCACTACTTCCATTAGACACCAGTGTTTGTGTGTGTATATATATATATATTATTATTTATTTTTTTAGATATTTTTCAAATGTTTTTTTTCTGCAAAAGGAATGGGCAGATGTACTTAAATATATATTTTAACGTATTCTAGGCATATTGGAGATGGCACAAACTAGTATGGAAATCTATTGGTCTACCTCCCTCATAATGCAAAGAGAACTGACAATGTTCACAAACTTTTTTGTTGTCATCTAGTTCACATATTGAAATTGCTTCAAGGCTATTTCTAATGACCTTTCATTGCAACTTGTATACAGTCATGTCTACATGCGCGCTACAACCATGCCCCTCTAGTGTAAATATAGGCTCTCTGTTGTGCCCTTAAACATTAAAATGGTTGTCGCAGAATACTAAGGGGTTGAATTAAGATATTAAAGTGTACGTTAATATAACTTCTTATAACTGTCTTTATCTTAGTGATCATGCACAAGTGTTTCAGCCATATGGAGCCCGAGCACGCAGGAACAGTACTACTGTAGTTCATCGGCAAAGTCTGGTAATATAACCTAAACAATGTACACACTACTGGAACAATGTACTCACTAGAAAAAGGTGGTGTTGCTCATAGCAATCAGAATGTTATTGGTCATTGGGAATTACACCACAATTGTTCAGTGCACAGTCTTTCTTTCATATTCCTCTGGTGTCATTCAATTATATTTTTAATTAAGAAACTCATATTAATTACAGTAGCTTTAGATCTATGGTGTTAGTCAATTAACACACCTGTGCTCCACCTAGATGATCTGGAAAACATGCACTGTTATGGTGCATACACACCTGTACGATGTTTGCCCGATTTAGCCAAATTGGGCATATTGTGCAGTGTGTATGCCCAAGTTGCACGTTCCCGCGATATCGTGCGATTGGCTGTGCTGCACAATCACACAATATCACATGTGAGCCAGTACAAGTTAATGAAGGACGGAACAGTGATCGTTCCGTCTTTCATTTCATCTTTTAAGTGTGTACCGGCAATCATGCGATGTCCAGGGTGAAGACAAATCGCCCTGAACATCGGCACGATTGCCGGTTGTTTAGGTGTGTACCCACCCTTAGGGTTCCTTGAGGACCTGGTTTGAGAAACACTGGTTTAGATCATGTGTTTTGATAAAAACGGGAACATGTTCAGCTGCAGAAGCCAAGAGGTGTATGCATCTATAAAGAAACTAGTCTAAGGACAGAGAGAAATACCAAGGTTTTCTAATTAATACATAATAAAATATAAATGATCCAACTTTTAAAATATCTTCAATTTGGATAAGCTCTCTGTAACACCCACATACACTAAATGTATGTACAGGTTTAAATTGCCTTATATAAAATTTGGCTACAATGGTAATCCTACATTGGTTTTAACCAATGCTCAAATCTGCACATTGCTGGGATCATTCTGTTTTCGACTCTCCATCCAATATTATTCACACAGGATGCCAAACTGAAATATAGTTACTTGGCGTTTAGGCTCAGCGGTCACAAGGTCCAGTTAGTGCGGTTGGCTTATAATCTCTGTCATGTTCCTGCAACTATTTTCACCACAACTTAGTGATCCATAGGAGATCTTGATTGGGCTTTCACATTTTTTGGACCTGCAAACTCAGATGTTTCTAGATGTATGGGTATTATAAGCAATGATGTCTCTCCCCAGATTGTATTATTTAGTGTATGGGGTAAAATCATACTGTTGTTGTTGGATAATTATAGTTGCTAATGTCTGTCCTCCTCCCACAGATACCTTCATCCTCTCCTATCAGGATTCCAAGCAGCAGACTGTATCAACTGAAAAGGGTAGGAATAAGAATTCTGGGAAGGGAGCAAAATACGGTTTAGATCTAATTGTCTAGAATGACCTACAAAATTTATATTTGTTTGAATCCTAATAATGATTCTAGAATGACAAGTTTAATATTTGTTGCATATATAGTTTTCAAATCCTTAGGATCTTTGAAGAATACTCTATGAAGATATAATATTTTAGAGATAAAGCTGTCAACGTGCAGTAGTAATCTCTTTACTGAAACCAAATATGTAATTTGAAATTATGTTCTCAGATTTAAGGTACAAAAGTGCACATTTAAAATAAAAAAACACACCTACATTCACCTGTAATGATAAATTACCCGAATGTGATTGAATTGCAAAATGATAATTGAAAAAAAAATCTATAACATTTTTTTTTTATTTTTTATTGGTGACTGCCCCTTTTTTTATTTGCCCAAATGTATAAGCTCAGGCCTTCTGCTGTATTGTCTTTGCATGTGGCATATTTATGCAATGAAGGAGTAGTGTAATATAAAAAAAACATTGCCCCTGGCACTTTAGATTTTTGTATATAATAGAAAAGCAGTTTATTTCTGTTTACTTGCATTCAGTTTTTTTATTGGTGTTTTTCATTCCCACAAGGGAAGGAGAGAGAATATCTCATTGTGTGTTGTTTGTATTTATAACGGCAGTATGTGAGAGAAATCATCTGCATATTTGCATTTTGAGTCTCTTGCTTGTATGTCATGTAAATCTATCTCTGAAGGGCTTGGTTTCAGCTATGTTAGCCTGATACTGATGGTTTACATGACAATGCTTTGTAACCTCTTCACCCTTGTTTATGTTTATACAGGAGGAAGGAGTGGACTTGATGAATCGTGAAACTGCACGTGAGCGGTGAGTGTCTTTTAGAACTTTTAACCTTAAAAACACTAAAGTTAATTTTACATCTCTATGGGAGCTGTAAGATCCATGGAATGGTAAAATGTCTGATTCCCTCGTGCAATTAGTCCAAGTTCTCCTTCAAGGTTGTAAAAAAAACTTGATGTATCTCTTTTGGATCATTGAGGTGTTTAGTATTATTTCTATTTAATGTAAATACTTGTTTTCTATGATTTGTTTAGAGAGATCCAGACTGCTATGCAGATGAGCCTCTCCTGGGAAGAGAACTTTAGCCTGGTAAGATTAAGATCATTTTGAACATGTAAAAAAAAAATATATATTTTTGTTTTCCATATACACATTGCCAGTATTGACTAGCTATTATACTAATTTGCCTGTTGGTTTACGTGTAGTCACTGTTTTAGCTTGATTCTGAAACTCACTGGCAGACCTTGTGGGGATGAATATGATATAGGCACAGCTAAAGATTTTGTGCATCATTTATATATTCCTTAGAGCAGGGCTGGACAACCTGTGGTGCTCCAGCGTCTGTGTAACTACAAGTCCCAGCATACCCTCCCACCGATCAGTTGGTAAAGCATGCTGGGATTTGTAGTTTTCGCAAGAGCTGGAGAGCTACAGATGGGCAAGGCCTGCCCTAGGATATATTCACATAACTTTAGGTTCCCATATACACTAGGTTTGGATGGCCTGTTGTAGTGACATAATTGACTGCAAATTGCTATTCACATGAGCAGAGGTGGCCACAGGATTTTAAAGGGTATTGCCTCTAATCTCCCGCTACCAGAACCACTGTGAAGTGGTGGGTTTGAAAAGCCGCCACTTAATAAATATACCTCAGTATACGTTGGTGGATAATGGATGATGTTTCTCCGTCAGATACGGGCATTCAGCCATAGCACTCAATGTCATCTCAGATATCACTGTACATGTCTGTGGTCAAATCCTGCAATATTCTGCCTGACTGTCAGTGTGGCCAGCTTTACTTTACATTCACCATTTATTCTTCACCATGTGATCTAGTGACTGTATCACAGTAGATCTTGGTCTTCGTCATAAAATGTAACTTTTGAAAGCTCTTGATTTCCTGAAACTATGTTCAAAAGTCAGTTATGTTTCACTTGAATGTCCTTTGTAAAAGTGAAGATACTATCTGGGGGAATCTGATTGATAATTCTGGGTGACATGCATTTGCAATGTGCTGCTGTGTATAATCTTCTGATTTACTATAAAACAGCAATGCTCATTTTCTGTGCACCCATGAGCTCTATTGCTCTGCATATCACTGAAAATGCTCATATATAATATAATAGACTAGAGCCCCTGCCCTTTTTCATTGTCTTTTTATTTTACAGAGTGATAATGATTTTGACAAATTGGAAAAATCGTCTTCGCCAAAACGCATTGATTTTGCCCCGGTGTCGCCAGCTCCCTCACCTACCAGAGGCATAGGGAAGGTAAGCGGTATATTTGAGTATCTCTATAGTCTTTGCAGATATATATTTTGCAATGCAGGATAGTGATTGGCAGCCTTATGATGCCATGTGATATTTAGCTGAGTTAATCTTGACACACTGTTGTGTATGTAATCATGAGGCAGGTGTCATGGCTTCCAGGCTGCAGGCTAAATGGTGGCGTATTACTGCGTTCCGATTCATTTTCATGCATCAGAACTACAAAGAAACAAGCCTGTTTCATAGGACATTTGTAAGGAGTTAAACAAACTGAACCCTTGGTGCACTAATAAACATAATAATAATAATAATCATCGCAGTGTATAAGTACAAATGGCAGTAGCTCTTCCTGGAGGATCCTTATCAGCACTGGATCTAGAAATCGCAACAACAACAAAAAAAAAAAAGCAGGAGGGTGCTCATATTGTATAATATAGCAGCTCTTCTACATTGTGCTTACTTTTAGAATAATTAAAACAGGCTTAACTGATATATCACAGCAATGACCTAAAAACAAACTCCCAACAGTTTAAGCAGTTGCACCAGATCTGCAACAAATTTGAGCACCAAAAACACCACGAAAGAACATAGTGTAGTATTTTTTAAAAATTTTTAATCGTAAAATGGGATTAAAAACCTGTATATGTGACGGGTTGCATAAAATTAGAATTTTTTTAAAAAAGCAAATAACTGATTTATTTGATTTTTTTTTTTTTTTTCAGATATTGGTGTTTTTTTGGGGGAAATAAAAAAAAAATTTTTTTTTAAGTAAACTTTTTAAATGTTTAAACATTTATTTACATTTTTTTTTTTTTAATTAAAAATCCTATTTAAATCAAATCGTTTAAAAAAAAAAAAAAATCCAATTGTATGCAACCTATTAATAACAAATGTTCATCAAATATAATTCACCAAAGAGGACGAGATGGAGCATACGTCACAACAGCACTGAGTGCTCCAGTTGTGGTAAAACTTCCAATTTTGGCGATGGCAGGATATCATACGAAACGCGTTGGGTTCAAAACTTCTTCAGGGATGTGGTTAATCTAAGGAGATATTTGAGTAGATGGGAAATGTGACTACCATATGTGACAATGTTTACACAGCACATATATTCTTATATCTTTGTCTCTCCTTGTCACCCACAGCAGTGCTTTTCACCATCTCTACAGATGTTTGTGAGTAGTAATGGCTTGCCTCCGAGTCCTATTCCAAGCCCTACACGGCGCTTTACGACGTAAGTATAATATATTTGTGAAACAGTACAGGGAGATGTGGATTTTGTTAATAAGAAGTTCTTTCCCTTCTGAGGAATAGTCGTTTGGTGGGGTTGGATTTAAAGGATATCTCCACAATATCTTTCCTTTTTATGCAGAGGCGAGCGTGGTAACCAAACACAGGCTGGGTTCCTGGGCACCCACACTATTCGCATGAGGACTCTTAAAGGGTGTATTGCACAATGCCAACATTCACAGTGTGGACATGAGTGTCGACATGGTTGTATGTCACCATGTTAAGAATTTTTTTTTTTTTTGTCTAATTCTCTCAGTAACACTGACTTTATGGCAATGTTGCTATGCTGACTGCATACCTTCTCCAGTGGCTTGTGCTATGGTGCCTTCAGACTTCTATTGCGCACGCTCAACATTTCTGTAAGAAAATCTGTATTGCAGATTGCTCGCCAGAGTCAGTGATGTCTCTAAATTCAGCCTGGGCTCACTTGCCATGCTTAGTAAGGTGTGTGGTGGGGTTTTTGTCTATTACTTGCGGAAATCTCTTTTCCTCAGTTTATTAATTAGTTTGTTCATTCATTCTTTACAATTTGCATGGATATACCCTTTATAACTGTGTGGCCTCCTCTTGTAGATCCTTGTCTTCCTTTTTATGTGTGGAGTTGTAATCCCTTTTGTGATTGGGGCCTCCAAAGCTTCTTCTAGAAATCTTTATCACCCTCCATAAGTTTTATTATAGCGGTGTTAATTTTACTGAACTCTGTTTGTATATCAGGACTCTCTCGGGTATATAACTTTCCATATTACATCAAATTTAGGACTTTGTGTCATTGATGTAGTTGGCACCATTTTGGCAGCCATTGTATTAGCTAAGCCAATATTTATGGGCATGTAGTCTTATCTCCTCGCATTATGCATTCCCCAGAGTATTATTTCCACCAATGAAATGATTCCTTCCACTGTGTATGCAATAGATACTGTCTGAGGCCAAGTTATTATAATTACTGCGTGAGTTTGGAATGATGACATTCGTCTATTTGCATTATTAGATGGATTTAAATATAATTGGTAACCAATCGATAATCACAACTGTGCAGTCAGTATTTTTTTTTCTTCCCACTTCTCATGGGTGACAAAATGGAACATTCTGTATCCTGTGTTTTTCTCTTTTAAAGTTGTTTGAAATATATGACAAGGTGTTTCTATAAATTCTCCTGTCATATTTTCTGACTTGTAACCAGGTCATCCTCAAATTTAGTTATGAATCTGGGCAAAGTATCCAATTTACTGTCTTCATAGGTGCTACTATGCATGCAATTTACTATTGACATTTTTTGTTCTAAGTAATGGCATAGATTTTTTTCCAGAGTACATAATCTGTTTAGTGCTAATTAAATTAATGATGATAAATAACTTGGCATACACTCCTGCACAGACCTACGGTGTTACACAAGATGACACAGAAGTAGGGAATCTCCTGCTAAATTTCGTGTGTGTGTGTGTGTGTGTGTGTGTGTGTGTGTTATATTTGAAAATCCTAGATAGTCCTTTCATTTTGAAATTGTGCGTTTTATTTATTTTTTGATGTATTTATATAAAACTCTGCTTTTCTTTTTTAGCAGGAGGAGCCAGAGTCCTATAAACTGTATACGCCCGAGTGCATTTGGTCCCATAAAGAGAAAAGGTACGGCATTACTTGTGCTGAGTGTTCCTTGTATATATGAGCTGTCCTCCAGTACTAACTGTATTATACTTGTGCATGCCGGATGTTACTCTTGTGCCCCGCTCCATGGTGCATCAATGTATCTAGGTCATGCTAGAGAAATCCTATGAGGAGTTATCAGGGCTGCCAGTTATGAAGCACAGACTGAGTGGTAGTATATTACTCCTACACTATCCTGACTCTGTGCCAGCACAATTGTACCGGATGATTGACACGTGCTGTTAGTTCATGTCTCACTTACTGAAGGCACTTTCCCTCTGTCCATGTTATGTTCAGGTCCACTGAAACAAAGCTTCATAGAACTCTGAAAACAGTGCTGACAGTGCACACGAGTGAGTGCTGCATGGTACCAGGGTGTCCTACTGTATTGTGTTCAGCTTTCACTTATTACAGAAATGTGCAAATGTGTATTACAGATATGACCTTCCTCATCTATCCTCCGTGCGCTACGAGGCACGTTACACAGCGGGCATGAGAGCCGCTGGCTCCCATGTAACTTGGCCGGCGCCAGGCGTCTCTTTAGCTGCAATGTGATGCGAATAAGACCCACAAGCAGACCTGCTGATTAAAATGATCTGCAGAAAACAGCCGCTGACACTGTAACGTATGTTCTGTGTGCAGCAGTCTCACACAGAACATACACATGCTCTATATCCTATTAATCAGCGTAGTCTCCTTGTGCGTCTTATTCGCATCTCATTGTGAAAAAGACTCTCGGCATGTGTGCTCGCACAGGACTAGGCGCGCCTAGATGGGCTACTTAATGTGATTGCAGCAGCAACAACTGAGGACACATCTGTATCCTATATGCTGCTTACTAAATACTCTTATTTCTCAGTTTTTGTGTAAACCTCTTTTATTTTTTGTACTCCTTCACTTTTTCAGTTGAAATGGAAATAGAAAGTCAACCAAAGAGATTGTTTCAAGGAACAACTACCATGCTTTCACCGGACATCACGCACCTGTCAGATTTCAGTTGGTAAGAGAGAGATACATTAATAATATAATAATAATATTATTAAGAATTTGTATTACTTTTAATGCACAAATAACACCCTCTTCGCCTTTTATACATTTCTCTGAATTACATAGTCAGCAGCCTCTAGTTTTATGTCAAAACCAATATACTCTAGACCAGGGGTGGCCAATCTAAGGCCCACAAGCCAAATGTGGCATGCAGTGGAAAAAGAACTATAAATAAATATAGTGAAGGGCGCTGTGGCAAGTTACTGCCCCAAGCAGCTGCAAAACAGAGGTAGTCAATCTCCTAAAAAGTACATCAAAAGATATATGCTGAGCCCCCGAGAAATATGCTGTATATAAAATTTAATATGAATCGCATAAGATCAAAGTTAAAAATGAGCAAGTTGAACAAAAAGAATGATATACATATATTCAAACAGCAATAAATAAGTCCTGAAAAGGTCTTTGGCTGGTAAGTGTCCAGCAAAGAAAAAGATGTGGTATTACCGGCTTGTAATGCAGTCTCAAGGGTGTCCTTAATTAGCGATGGTCCCACACTGAGGCTTCCATCCAACGCAAACAATGGATCCTTGTAATTGTACCTTGCCGGTAGCTGGAAATATTGCACTGTATCCTGAGTCCAGGTAATGTCCTAGAAGATTGCTAGGTGCTTGTTTATAAAGTGACAAGTGCCCGAAGAACAGGGGGAGTCCACCTATGCGTTTCACTGCATCCAGGCAGCTTTGTCAACCTTGCGTTGGATGAAAGCCTCAGTGTGGGACCATCGCTAATTAAGGACACCCTTGAGACTGCATTACAAGCCGGTAATACCACACTTTTTTTTCTTTGCTGGACACTTACCATCCAAAGACCTATGTCCGGTGCTTTAATCTATGCTACACAAACAGTGCCTACAGGGTGTAATATGTGCATGCCTTTTCACGACTTCTTTATTGCTGTTTGAATATATATATATACTTTTTTTTTTTCAAATTGCTAATTTTAACATTAATCTTATGTGATTCATATTATTACATTTTATATACACCATATTTATCGAGCGCTGCATATATCTTTTGTTGTACAAATGTGGCCTGCACCCTGTAGACCCGGACTCTGGAGCTCCGGACATCTCTGTCCGGACTATGGAGGTATCTTAGCTCTTTGAGTGTCTGTGTGGGCCAGCAACTACACGTGATGGAGGGCAGTTAGGGGGAACTCTGGGCTGGCACTTAAAGGCAGTGATGAATCTGTGTTTGCACTTAATTGAGGGGGGCTGGACTGTGGTCTGGCACATAATGGGGGGGGGGGGTGGACTCTGGGCTGGCATAAAGGTGGGGGCTCTGGACTGGGATATAAAGACATGAGCTGGCATATAAGGACATTAGAGGGACTCTTTGCTAGCAGATTACATGAGGGGACTGCTAAAATTATAAGGACCTGAGGGAGCTTGGTGAGCTGGGGCATGGCTGAGGGGGGCAGTCTGGCATATAAAGGGATATTAGTGAAAGGTCTCTGTGTGGAATATTACCAGCTGCGAGCATTACGGTGTGGTATATTACCAAATAGGGAATTGCGATGTGACATTGTCTATATGGGGGTATTACGGTGTGGCATATTATCAGTTAGGGCATTACTCTGTGGTATATTACGATTGGGGGCACTATTTTGCATGGCATAATACAAAATTGGGGACAGTGTTGTGTGGCATGTTATGCCTCTTATCACAGGAAGCCAAATTTGAAATCTAAAATCCTTCAAAATACATTTATTTCAAGATTTTTTTTTTGTTAATCTTAGCGTTCCGTAGAATAAGATTCTCATCAAAAATAACGTTGCCTAATTGCTGGGAGGCTAACTGTGAAAAATTTTTTTGTGGCCCTCCGTCCAAAGTCCTTTTCTTAATACGGCACTCCAACAAATTTTGGATGCCCCTGCTGTAGACTAAGCAGTGTCACAAGAATCCTATTTGATCCATTCTAACCAGATTGCTACTTGTACAACTAGAAATTAGAAGCTGAGTATGACCTATTATACAGGCTGTGTACTTCTACATCCCAGCTTTTGTGTTACATATCACTGCCACTTGCGTATTAGAACGTCCAATATATGTAAGTTGTAGATCATTTGGAAATGTTATAACTAATAGTACATTATTCAAATTTCTGACCTGTTTGGTTTTGCAGCATTTCGTCAGACCTTGATAGCAGCAGCAGTATCTGCTCCTCCTCTGACTCTGCGTCCAAAGAGGGCTGTGTCACCGACTCTCCTCTGACCTGTTCCAACTCCTGCTCTTCATTCATATCCCTGGGTGATCTATCGCCCAAGTGACTGCAGTTATACAGCCACTAATTCCCTTCCTCCCCTATTTAAAGACTGTGGAAAGATCATCCAGTACTTTGGCTCCTCTTCCCTACTTAACCCTGTGTAGTATTATTATTATTATTTTTTTTTTTTTCCTTTTTTAAATAAATCCTTTTCGTCTCCCCCCCACCCCCACCCCCACCACCTGCCTGAAGGACTGTTACAGGACTCTGGATGATTGGAGTGGGTCTGTGTATTTTGTGTACAGAATAGTTTGTACAGTACCAGTGTAACTATTGCCTGCTTGTTCCAGGTATTTATGCAAAATATAAATTTTTGCTGTGTTAATTTATTTTTGATGAATATGTGTGTGGTCTGCAAGCATAGACTAAGAATGTAATTTAATTTAGCTCGCCATTAAAGTGGCTTCGTTTGAGGGGCTTAGAAAAATAAATATACCACCCGTACCATTAGTTTATATTAAGTGGACACAAATTCAAGTTTTACCATGAAATCTGTGACCTGAATGTGCTATTTGGTAAGTGACTTGGTACAGGGCTGGCTAACATGCTACCATTTCCCCCCATCCTAAATGTCTCTGCAGTATCTCTTGCATGCTCCCTAGCTTGCCTTCGTAAATCTGCCTCTTCTTTTTAACGTGCTCATGCTGCCTTCATACAATTGAGGCAGCCATTTTGAATATTGGATCAGCCCACAGTATATCTGTAGGTGACGGGCAGATATTTTCAAGCTTGTATCAAGGCTTGTATCTGCCTTCTGTTTGTCTTTTAACTTCTGTCAGTGTTTCTAACTTGGACTAGTATGTAGCCAGTGACATAAAACGAGTTTGATTAAAGCACCAACTTTCTTCACTATTGTAGGAAAACCACTTTCCTCCAGAAAGATTAATTTAAAAAAAAAATAAAAAAAAAATGTATTGCTAAAACATTACTTGAAGTGTTCACCCTCTGACAGACCTATAACATCCTCCTTTTGATGTCCCGGGATTTCGGACTGTCTCATAGACATTGGGATAGTAAGGAAGGTATGTCTCCTACAATCCCTTATCCAGTCTGTAAATTACATGTGACTGAAATTCCCAATACGTCAAACATTTTTTTTTATAGTCTGGCTTAGTGACACCTACTATCCAACATAATCGGCGAAGTGGACTATGGGCTATGTTAACATGTATTTGCTTTACACTGAATGTTAGCGCTGCTTGAAATTTTCAGTATAGCCCTGTGTCACTAACTACAGTCCATAGTTGATAACTTTTTTTCTTTCTTGTTTTCTCCATGTAATTATATTATGTTATTGGGAAGGATCTATATAATAAAGCTTATTCATGATATTTGTGAATATCAATGATGCTGCACTCTAATTGAATTCACTAGGACCATTTGATGCCACTGAGGTGACAGTAAGTCATAGTGTGGGCTCCATGCCTCAGTGATGTCGCTTTCCTAGTGAAGTGATTGCCTGCAGTCACTTGGTACTGTCGCTCAGCCTGTTGCAGAATCTGGCTACATGTCTTTGCTGATCTGTTTCCCTCTGTCCTTGTGTTAGCTTCTGTAAATTCACTTGTGTACAGGCACTATGACATCTGTTTGATGTTTTCTGTGTTCCTGCTGATAAACATGTTGGTGCTGGATGCTATTACATTGTACTAGAACTCTGCAGAAATGTTACTGACTGATGAGATATACATTGTGTAGCTATGTAGGTTACTAATTATAAAACCATTCTCTGCAGCTTGTATAGGAATAGAGTTGAGATGGCTACTTCCTTATGTGGCCAGCCTAAAACTGGTGCACTAGCCAGGATGGGCTTCCAAGAAGTGGGTGATACATAATGGTATTAATAAACTTAATACCAGATACATTCTTTGAACAAAAAACTTTATTTGAGTGGAATGTTATAAAAAAGGGATTATTTTCCCCTTTAATTATTTTATTTTGTTTCCCTCCTGTTCTGGGAATAATTGCATATTCTCTATATGTAATTGTACAAAATTGCATTATATAGTTAACCAAAAGAAGTTTCATATGCAAGAAAGTTTGTCCCCTGTAGTGTAAAAATCTATTTGACATGGATTTTGCTTAAAATTTTTTTTTTTGTTTGTGTGTTCTGCGTTACATTTATATTTATGTAATCCTTGAATCTAAAATGCAAGTAGCTTCATATAATTGAAGTAAGTTGTTGCAATGTGTTTTTTTTTTTGTGTTTTTTTTAATATGTATTTAATTAGACCTTCCCAGTGCTTAGAAGCTGCACAATGAGTCAATTAGGTCACACAGTGACATTTTTCATGTATGAAACTTCCATCCTATTGCTATAGTGACCCGCCACCTTTACGGCATGCTGCAAGAGAGTGGCTGTTTTCTGCATTGTCTATCTGTTGGCAAATCTAACCATAGAACGATGAGGTAGTGTCACATGCGAAGTCCAAAATGTTAAATTTTCTTTGTAAGGGGAGTGAATCTGTTTTATAATGTTTCTCTGCTGAAATTGGCCTTGAGATCGCTTTGGTAGCCTGGCACAGATGGCAACCTTATACTTCTGGCCTATCGACGACTGGGTTGTTTGCTATTTCCTCGGCAAGGAGTTTTACAGAGTGATTGTAATGTACTTTTTATATGGTTAACCTGGCTTTGACCAACATTTCAGTAGCATGTCTCCAATCAACTCCTGCTGTGCCTTATTGCATTCATTGTTTTATCTGGTGGGCAAGATAGTCTTCCAGGTACACAAACCATTCCGTGCCATGGTTGCGTTTTTGTGCTGCTTTTATAAATGCAAATGCCATTTATTCACTTTAGCTTTTTCTGCTAGTAGTGCCAAAATGTAACGTGTGTTTTTAAATAATCACTGTAACCTGTTACTAAGAGTGCAGTGGAAGTCCTTTAAATTTAACTGTGCAAATATTTTTGTATATATATTTTTTGTTTGTTTTTATTTTTGTGCGAGGTTTGGTCCTCTGTAAATTAATAGGAATTGCTAGACTAGTTTTGGCAATTTCCTCATGTCAATTACTGTACAGATTTTCTGGGTTACTGTCACTCATGTTAATTGCCCCTTTACTGTAAGGTATCTGGAGGTATTGTGTATGATTTGTATTGTACAGATCTGTTAAGGCAGTGTCGCCGATTCAACAATAAAAATGTCTGCATATTTAAGTCTTTGTGTATATATTTTTTTTTTCTTGTAATTGTTCTGAAGTATTATATGTAATTTATCTATTCTGTTTTCAAATAGTTTTAAGGTTAGACATGCATGAAATAATACAGATGATGCAGATTTCTTCTTATGCCTGTTTACGGACTGTATCAAGCTCGTATTTGTACTGCTCATGCTCTAAACACATTTAGATCGCTTCTAAACTAAGAAGAGTTGCCTGGCCATCTGCTACAAGTGCTGCGGTGATGGCAGTGGGTTGGGTACGGAATGCCGATGCTCGGGATCCCAGCGTTCAGAATCCCAATGCCAGCATCCAGACAGGATTTAGGATACCGATACCTGTCTGTAGATATCCTAATTCTTAACACCCCCCCCCCCCCCTAGTGCCTAACCCTATCAACTTATCATTGGGATGCTAACGCTGGGATTCTGACAGGTGTTGGCATCCCCACTGTCTGTATTATAACTACATCCCATGGCGGCGCTAGTCAAAATTCTACATTCCCCAACTATAAAGCTTGCCTGCATATTAGGGGAGCAGATGTTCTAAATGAGGGTATGCAGCCCTAACAATAACTTATGTTTGACCACCAAAAAAAGTAAACCCATGTTTTTATTTAGGAAGTGGGGGGTACTTTAGCAGAGGCTGACCCTTCTTTCAGTCTGCATGGACAGAATAATTAATCTGTGTGAAGTTCTCCCACTAGACTGGTGAAGGGCCAGTATCATCCACCAATCGGTGTGTTGCTGGGTATGACACTATAGACACGTTTGTGCACACGCAGATTATTTAGAACTTAATGCAAATTGACCCTTGTGAAAATGCACCGTCTCCAGGTTCTTGATTTCTTGAATACAAACTGGTCTTAAAAACTTTACTGAGGCCTGTATAAAGATTAATAGTCTGCTTTGGCACAAATAAGATTATTTTAACAGGAAAATAAATATTGGCAGCTTTGAAAATCTAACAAGTGTGTCCTGTCTGGTATGGAACCTAATTATTGTTATAACACTTGTAAAGTTTGTATTTGTGAGCACTGCCTACTCCCAGTGTAGTAACTAAGTTCTTACACTGCGTTAAGTAACCACCTGCTCGTAGTCACATGACTTCTACTATGCTATATGGACAGCATTTATTTTTTCTTGTCATTTACAGGTAATTTACCATAAGAAATCAGCCTGTAGATGTCATTGTAGAGCTAGACTTAGATTTTAGTAGCTCAACCATACTGCTATCTCCACTCTGGTGATATTTACTTCAGCAGTATAACTATAGTAGTGTGGTTCTCACATAATCTTATTAGGATTTAGCTTTAAAGAATAACTCCACATAGAAGTAAACATGTTTTGGGTTTATTTCAGCACTTTGTTTACTGTATTTATGTGGCACCCCACTCTCTAAAACGGTCCCATGACACACACATGAAGCTCCTGAGTCGTATCCCTAAGCATCATTGTGTGTACTCAATAAACCATTTGACCCAACACCCCAGCGTCCAGTCTCTTTTTTTTTTTTTCATCACTACACTGAACACACACCCCCATCCCACACAACCAGAGAGTGCACCTGACCAACCCTCTATACAGTTCATCTCTCAGGTAGGAACCGGTACTCCCACCTTAGGTGCAGCACTCTCCCCCTCCCCCTTCAGGTACACACCCATACTAATACACTTATCTACCCCCTTCCTACCACTTACCCATAACACCACCACCCAACCCTCCTCTACCCGCACACAGAAATACCATTTGAGCGTGGTTCACCAACCATTAACTATATGTTACAGACTGTGTTTGAAAAATGACAGTTGGGAGCTGATTGGTTGGTCATTTATCACTCTCCACTTTATCACTTCCCAGAGCTTCATACATCTGCCAGACTCTCCTCTAATCTTCCCTGTTGGCCTGCTGATTACACTACCAACATTAGAAGCTTACAGAGACAGGCATAGTCACCTGCCTGACTTGTTTTGAACTTGACTGATCAGGATGAGGTGAGACACAACCAGCATGGAAGTCCCAACTAATAGTCCTGTTGGGAACCCAATGAGATTCTGAATATAGACTGGTGTAGTTGAGCTAAAAATAAATATAAATATATATATATACACACACACACAGTCTGGTGCATAAATATTGGGACATTGACAGAATTTTCATATTTTGGTCTCTATTCAACACCACAATGGCTTTGACATGAAACAAATAAGATGTGCTTTATCTGCAGACTTTCAGATTTAATTTGAGGGTAATTACATCCAAATCAGGTGAACGGTGTAGGAATTACAACGGTTTATATATGTGCCTCCCACTTTTTAAGGGGTCAAAAGTAATGGGACTATCAACTCAAAAGCTATTTCATGGACAGGTGTGGGCTATTCCCTCGTTATTTCATTATTAATTAAGCAGGTAAAAGGTCTGGAGTTGATTCTAGGTGTGACATTTGCATTTGGAATCAGTTGTTGTCGACTCTCAATATGAGATCCAAAGATCTGTCACTATCAGTGAAGCAAGCCATCATTAGGCTGAAAATTCAAAATAAACCCATCAGAGAGATGGCAAAAACATTAGGTGTGGCCAAATCAACTGTTTGGTGCGTTCTTTCTTTTTAAGAATGTTCCAGAGAGCTCAGCAACACCAAAAGACACGGAAGACCATGGAAAACAACTGTGGTGGATGACAGAAGAATTATTTCCCTGGTGAAGAAAAACCCCTTCACAACAGTTGGCCAAATCAAGAACACTCTCCAGGAGGTAGGTGTATATGTGTCAAAGTCAACAATCAAGAGAAGACTTCACAAGAGTGAATATAGAGGGTTCACCACAAGATGTGAGCCTCAAAAAGAGGAAGACCAGATTATAGTTTGCCAAACAACATCTAAAAAAGCCATTACAGTTCTGGAACAACATCCTATGGACAGATGAGACAAAGATCAACTTGTACCAGAGTGATTAGAAGAGAAGAGTATGGAGAAGGAAAGGAACTGCTCATGATCCAAAACATACCACCTCATCAGTGAAGCATGTTGGTGGTAGTGTCATGGTGTGGGCATGTATGGCTGCCAATGGAACTGGTTCCCTTGTATTTATTGATGATGTGACTGCTGACAAAAGCAGCAGAATGAATTCTGAAGTGTTTTGGGCAATATTATATGCTCATATTCAGTCAAATGCTTCAGAACTCATTGGACGGCGCTTCACATTGCAGATGGACAATGACCCAAAGCATACTGCAAAAGCAACCAAAGAGTTTTTTAAGGCTAAAAAGTGGAATGTTATGCAATGGCCAAGTCAATCCCCTGACCTGAATCCGATTGAGCATGCATTTCACTTGATGAAGACAAAACTGAAGGGAAAATGCCCCAAGAACAAGCAGGAACTGAAGACATTTGCAGTAGAGGCCTGGCAGAGCATCACCAGGGATGAATCCCAGCATCTGGTGATGTCTATGCGTTCCAGACTTCAGGCTGTAATTGCCTGCAAAGGATTTGCAACAAAGTATTAAAAAGTGAAAGTTAGATTTAGGATTGTTTAGTTTGTCCCATTACTTTTGGCCCCTTAAAAAGTGGGAGACACATATAGAAACCGTTGTAATTCCTACACTGTTCACCTGATTTGGATGTAATTACCCTCAAATTAAATCTGAAAGTCTGCAGTTAAAGCACATCTTGTTTGTTTCATTTCAAAGCCATTGTGGTGGTGAATAGAGGCCAAAATATGAAAATTCTGTCAATGTCCCAATATTTATGCACCTGACTGTGTGTGTGTGTGATATATATAATTATAAATTTGTAGTTCTTTATCATACTATGGTTTACACCATTTTCATTGGATTAGATTTAATTTGGCTAATGTGTCCTTGTAAAAGGGGTTAATCATATGTATTGCTTTATGTCTCCAGTACGAGCTGCAGGGTACTGGCACCATTAGTGGTGTAGTTAGAATCCTAAGTGTCCCTGTGTAACGCTTTGTGTTTTCCCCACTCGGTGATGATCACTAACCTAGAGCATAGTCACATTTCACATCTAAAAGGACGGGAAGCAGTTGGGAAGCCGATAGACTGCTTCCCGACTGTCTAATCCCGGCAAGGGCTAAATGACAGGCGTCGAAATCCTGACGTCTGTCATTTTACCTATGCCGGGAGCCCGACACCCGGCTTACCGATCGAAGGTAAACCAAGCGCGGACAGGGTTAGGTTTAGGGTTCCCAGGGGGGACTTAGGGTTAGGCACCCACGGGAGGAGGTTAGGGTTAGGCACCCCCCCATGGGACTTAGGTTTAGGTGGTGGGGAAGGGGGGTTTAGGGTTAGGCACCCCTAAGTTAGGGTTAGGGGGGGAGACTAGGTTAGTGAATACTTTCCACTTGACGATCGTGATTTTCACTGCTGCCGGGATGCCGCTGTCGGGATTTGGCCGGCGGTAAACAATACTGAATTCAAAGGGACAATGCTAATAGTCACTGTTTCACAGACCATCTCGTGGCTCTAGTACTGCTGCCCAGCAATGGAAGTTTGAGTCATTAGAGTCTGTCTTGGTGATATCGCCATTGTACATAAGAAGAAAATATTTTACGAATGTAGCCCCTCACCAGCTGCAAGTCTGGTGCCTGTTTCATTCCTTTTACACCCCTGAAAGAAAACTTTGGTGTCAGAGGGACTACAATTAGCATTCCATGATAAAGACATTGTGGCTTATGATTGGTCTTTCTACCCTCCCTCAAGTTCCTTTCCATTTGAAGCTCACAGTTCTTTCTGCTTTACTTTTTATGTTGATGCCATTTACTTCCCCAAGGCCCAGTTTCATGACATCTTTTTAGCTTCATTCATTCATCTTTTACCCTACATACTCACCCATGAGGTGGTTTGAATATTCCCATTGGCAGGCCCACTGTCTCTGCCACTGCAGATCTTCTTTCACACACTTGCTCCTTTGATTTCTGCCAGTGGTAATCATCTCCCACTCACTATGATACACTCCCTTCCTCACGATCCATTTCTCATCTTCACTAAAACTGCTTCTCTCTCCTATAACTATATTCCTGCCCTGATTTGGCTGCTCCTTTCTGCAACATACTACAGCCATAGACCGCGCAGTTCCAGATACCAAATACAGTTTACAATCACCAAAACCTGGAACAATGGCACACCACACATACCTGCTACTGTACCTCCAATACTGCTACTGCACAGCTGGCCACCACTGGAGGAAATCTTGATCCCAGGTCATCTTCCTTATAAATTCCCCCTTTATCTAACATCACTACCCTTTCAGATCCCAAGCAAAACTACTTAACTTCTCTAATGTTCACTCACCAGTAATATCCTTATAGTCCTCTCACCCTCAGTGTCCATTTGTCACCTTCAAATCGCTTCTTGCCCACCTGCCCCATTTTCAAAATTCTGGCCCATGAGATTGACATCCACTTCAAAGACTAAATTGATCCTATTTAATAAAATATATCCTCATGCTCAACCTCACAAACCCTACCAACCTTCTCCTACCCTCCCTAATTTCCCTCTGTTTATTCTCCACTGCACAACCAGCCCCCTTGACCCTATAAACTTCCATCTCCTCTGTTCTCTCTACACTTCAGCATGTATGCCTCACCTCTTTACCCAATCTATTACTGCCACATACTCCCCTCACCAATCCATTTATTTCACCAACTGCCATCCTGTTTCTTTCTCCTCTTTGTCTCCAAACATCTTGTGGCTTGTATACAACCACATGTCTCCCTTCCACACCCAACTTTCCCCTGAGGCTGTACTCACTAAAGTATCAATGAAAGTCTAAGGGTCACATCTCCATACTCATCCTCTTGGACTTCTGCTGCTTTAAACACCATTGATCACCCCCCTCTCCTGCACAACAATCACTCCATTGGCCATTGTGGCACAGTTCAAATCCCGACAGCGAAAGTCCGGCAGGGGTGAAAATCCTGAAGCTACAAAAGGTAAGTATTGCTAACCTTTCTTTACACCCCTAACCCTCCTTTAGGGGTGCCTAACCCTAACATCCCTCCCCCCCCCCCCCCCAAGTGCCTAAACCTAACCCTCCCGGGGGGTGCCTAACCCTAACTCTCCCCCCCCCCCCTAACAACGCTCCGCCCCCCCGCGGCTGTCCGCACCCGGCGCCTGGCTTACCTTCGATCGGGTTCCCGGTGTAGGTCTAATGACAGGCGTCGGGATTTCGACGCCTGTCAGTACCTTGCCGGGATTAGACAGTCGGGAAGCCGGCGGTCTGGATTTTGTGCGTCGGCTTCCCCACTGTACACCTCTTCTTCTCATGGTGAACTAATTCGCTCAATCATTCTCCAGTACCATCTCTACCCTGACAACACCCAATTGTGCCTCCCCTTCCCTGACCTCACCCCTTTTCTATCTCATATCCATATCTGTCTGCAATGGTACCTAAATCTCAACATGTCCAAAACAATTGCCACCATTGTCCAAGCCCTCTGCTTTACTACACCCACTCTTTCACAGTCTTTCTCCCAGTCCTGCCAACTCCATATTTGCAATAGTCACCCTTTTATAACCGAAGCTGCAACAAAAACTAATTTATTCTTTCTTCTCAAATTATTATTCCCATGATGCACTGTGATCTTAATTGAAGCAAAGTTTGAATTTTCTTTGTGTAGTTTACATATAGAAAAAATAAATAGTAATTTGCTTCTCATGTGTGATTTAAACTACCCCCAATGTAATTAGTTTTGAATGGTACCCGTAGCGGCTGGTTTGGGTTAGATTTTTCTGAGCATTCCTCTCCCAAAGTCTCCTGAGGCTCTCTTCCTTTGGGGAGAGCTGAAGAAACTATTTTCTTGTAGGAAACTTAATCTCCCCTTTTACCTTAAAATTGGTCAAAGCGGTACTAGGGATTGGCAATCTGTGTGGTTACCAACTATGCAATGGATGAACATTGATGGTTTCACCAACCGATGGTCATCCCTGTTCATTGACTGACTCCCCCGTGGGCCAATCAGAAAATGGGCGTGGGGCTTTGCAGGTGTTTGGGGCAGAGCTATGTTCCATATCCTGGCACCTTGTAAAAAATTTAAATAAAAATCAATCGTCGATGGCCATCCCTAAGGGATACATCTACTAAAGTGCAGGCTTTTAGGAATGGATATGTTGCCCATAGCAACCAATCAGATTCTAGCTTTTATCTTCTAGAACAGTGTTGGCTAACCTTGACACTCCAGCTGTTGTGGAACTATATATCCCAGCATGCCCTGCCACAGTTTTAGCATGCCCTAATAGCAAAACTGTAGCAGTGCATGCTGGGTTATGTAGTTCCATAACAGCTAGAGTGTCAAGGTTAGCCAACACTGTTCTAGAAGGTGCTACATAAATGTACAGTAGAATCTTATTGGTTGTTATGGGCAACATATCCACTTCTAAAAACTCGCACTTTAGTAAATATACCCCTAAGAGTCTTATGGTGGAGGAAAGCCTGAACATCTGTCTCCCCAGCCATCCCCTAATTGTCACCCATGCACATTTAAAAGTATGAAATATAATGAAAAGATATGTCAAAAGGATGTATTTGTAGGAGGGTGCAAATTCATAGTTTGCAGAGGGGTGCAGAATACCCAGGCATTGGGCAGCCCTGGCTGCAGAGTATGGAAGCAGGGGTGGGTGGGATTTTCCCCCTGGATTGGTACAGTTTAGGGCACTTGGGGCCACACCACCTGCCTGTGTCATGTCCGGTCAGTCTGTATGCCATGATGCAAAGACCTGCCTGGTTGTGCACCATTGCAGGGTAGCCGTCTGTGTGGCAGTAAGGGAGCACATACTACCACAGTCAGTCAGGTTTGGGATTACGGACACTGGTGAGAGAGACACTTGGTTTGAAAGGCACTGGCACAGCTGGGATTGCCTGATCGGAGCATTCAGAAATATCCATCCTCTTTTGGCACTGCCATACTAGTGTCCATCATGCCAACGTGTGTATGCATGCCTATTGGCTGTGTGCCCAGAGCAGGTGTGTGTTTGGCAGCAGACGCGGGAAAATGGAGTTGTCCCGTCACGTATGAAACGGCATTGCCATCCCTGTGCAGGATAATATAATGCTGTGCTGCTGGCTTTACATGCGAACATTACCTCTGTACAGCCTGTGAGATCCCTTTTCTTCCAGTTGTTCCAGGCTTGCTATAGTGAGACAGTTAATTAGTATGGTGCATATGTGCTATCTAAAGGCAGTGTATGACCTGTCTATAGTATTTACTGACAGTCTATAAGGAGAGAGAGGGAAGGAGAGAGTAAGAGGTACATGGGATGAGAAAAAGAAGCCGAGAATGAGAGATGCAGGAGGTTACAAAGAGAGGGGAGGGAGTGAGAGGTGAGAAAGGGAAGAAGCTAGTGAGATGTGCATAGGGTGAGAGATGAGGAGGCCACACCCCTCATGACACAACCACACCCCCTCATGATGTGTGACCACAACCATTTTTGCAAGTTTCTTTGTCTCCATACCCCCACTTCAAAATTCCCACTTTGACCACTGCTCATAATCCAGTTAAACTTTCTATCCCTCAACACCACCACTCCTTCATACATTTCATCTCAAAATAGTCTCCCTTGTGCCCTCTAAGATCTGCCTGTCTCTAACCTTGTCTTTATTAACCATATCTCCTTCCTGCTAACAATACTTCTCCAGTGCTGCTAAGGATATATGGGATATCATACCATGCCTGACCGGACACTTTCCCAGTCTTTAACTCTTTTAACATTTTTGAGCATCCAACTGTTTATTAGGGCCTATGGTACGGTCACCTATACTACTGATGCTAATACAAAGCTTGTAGCACGCTAATACCCTCACGTAGCCAATCCCAACACTGAACCACACTTAAGGCCCCCATACATTAGCGACAGATTTTTGCAATTCCCCGATCCCCAAATGCTGGGGTCGGGGCATCGGTGAAATCCAACATGTTGGATTTCCCTGATCTGCTGATCACATCCAAAATATGATTGTTATCAGCAAATCAGGGCTGTCTAACAAAGAATTTCATAGATTCCCTGATGTATTCTCGATGATCAGCATTTCAAACCACGGGATCAGCATTTCTGGTCGCATCAGGGAAACAGTAGGCAGATGTTTGGGGCCCATTCCTCTTCTCGTCTCAGGTGTGCCATATTCCCACTAGATTGTAAAAGGTCACATGAGTTAGGCCGTCCTTATTTTTGTTTCATTGCAAAAACAAATGCAAAACAATATCTGTGACACAAAATATAAGTAATTCTCAATTAATTATAAAATGTATGAAAATAAGACAATAAATCCCATGCAGGTTACTTGGCAGGTGCTCAGGTGCATTTATTACTCACTGACACATTTTGAAAGATCCACAGGTAGAGCTATTTATTGCACTTGTGATTCTGTGAGAAGACCTGGAAAACATGCACTGTTTGGGGTCCTGAGGGGACTGAGTTTGAGAACCTGTGCACTAGACGATATGTCGCCTGATCTCGCAAATCGGGCTGACATATCGTCCACTTCAGCCAGTGTGTACCCATGGGTCGTCCATCAGGTTGAATTAATTGTAACAAATCATTTGTTAGAAAAAAATATATATATTTCACTAGTGACCTGCCCCAGCTTTGCACGGGAGCAAATTTGAATTTACGGCCATAGTCCTATTTAACCGAGGTCTTATACCATGTAGACAACATTTAGTAGTTTTCCCTCCTGATGTCAACACAAAAAGATTTTGTTTTGACATGACATGCAAAAGGGCCACGTAAAAAGTCTCCACCCACGTTAAGTGTCTGCCCATGTGCTTTATTTACTGTCATGCCAGAGCAGAGTCTTACCAGGAAATGGACTCGTTTGAAATTAAAAAAACATTTTTCACATAAATGAAATCGGAACAGTAAAAAAAAAGGAAAAACTGAAATGATGTATCAGTAAATAGGGCTTACATCAATTGTTCTGGAGAAACTGGATAATACGTATCAATCTCTACATGGTATAAAATAAAGTCTGTCATTGTGATATATCTTTAACGGTTTAGGTAGCGTAAGTCAAGACAGCGCTCGTACGTACATTTTTTCATTGACTTCACTAAAATCGTCACTGCCTGGCTCCCTTTTGTTATACATTAATGTGTCATACATCTAAACATTTTTTCCCCGACAAATGCTCTATAGCAGATGTTCCCAAACTTGGTTCTCAAGGTACCCTAACAGTCCAGGTTTTAAGGATATTCATGCTTGACCACAGGTGACTTAATTAGTGTCTCAGTCAATTTGATTTAACCTTTGCTCAACCATGGATAGCTCTAAAACCTGGACTGTTGTGGTACTTTGAGGACTGCGTTTGGGAACCTCTGGTCTATAGAATAGTGAAAACTGCATCAAAATCCATCCAGTGGTTCTCAAGATTACCCCAAACAACCAGACCGATGTCTACCAGGGATTTTATTTTATACTATGTATAGATTACTCTATGATGTCAGTAATGATTAACGTGGCAATTTTTGGACAAATTACAATGACAGAATTTGCAGACAGCAATGTAACAACAAAAAAAAGGTATTTTTATCTGTAACTTTTTTTTGTAAACACACAAATTAGATTATTTTACTCAACATAAAGCTACAAACAAAAGGGGTAGTTGGTAAAAATTTGCAGATACAGACGAACCTGCTATGAACAAGGGAACTATTAGAATATTTTGGTACCTACACCAGTGACTTGTCAGCTGCAACAACTTGTTACTGATTGTCACCTTTAATTTGTCTTATGATGCATACACACGGTCAGACTTGCTAGATCAACGATAACGAAGAACGATTTGATCGATTTTATCAACGATCTAATTAATGATGAACGATTTCTGACAGTATTTAAATGATGAAGTCGCCCAAGTTGGACTACAAACACAGACAACTTCAGATATCGTTGTCTGACATGCGGGTACGCGCATCGTTGGTCGATGCATGCCAAACATGTCAACGATATGAACGATGTAACGATTATTTCCATCGTTAACGTTCATATCGTCAAGAATATCTGACCGTGTGTACCCTCCATTAATGTATCACAACTTTTATCAAAGTGCACTTAGTTTTTGTGAGAAATCGCACCCATTGACTTTTACTCTTCTATAGATTTATGTTAATGCCTGTCAAACTCTCTAGGGCAATGACACAGGTTTATTTTTGGATGCCCCTCGCTCTTACTGCATGCTGCTGCGACCAACAGCAGCTAACAGCAGCAGCTTCCACATATGTAGAAAGTGGTGCAAAACAGTGCAGGACAAGGACATGGATTATAAACATTGCAGCATTAGTGATCATAACACCTAAATAAGCAGCAAGGTGTCAGTAACCAAGTGTTAGGTGCGGCGTTCGGAGTAAATGATACTATGAGTAAGGGAAGGAGAAGCACCTGAGGGAAGAGGGCCCTGCGCGTGAGAGCTTACATTCTAAAGGCGAGTAGCAGACAAACAGGGGTGACACAGAGGGGAGAAACAGAAGGAGCATGGAGCAGTGGGTTAAATATATATACAATATATACCAAACGCTTGGTACGCTAATAACCACAGTGTACAAGTGCAAATAGCAGCAGGTCTTCCTGCAGGATCCTTGTCAGCAGTGGTTCTAGAAATCACAACAAAAAACAAAGCCAGAAGGTGCTCAAAGTGTAGTAGTTATAATCCAACAGTGAAATGAATAATTCATATACTGTACATACTTTTAGAATTATTAAGGCAGACTTTCCTGATATTGTTTAAAATGAATTGTGGTCATCACAGGAATGGCAAATAAGCAAGCTCCAATAGTTTAAGCAGTTGCAACAGGTCAAGCCCCAAGAGGAAGAGATGGAGTACACGTTACAACCACACTCAGAGAGTGGGAGCTCCAATTTCCAGTGTGGGCAATGGCAGGATAAGAAGTGTTATACGAAATACGAGGGATGTTTTCTGTTGGTAAGTATGTGCTTTCCAAGTTGGAGAACACAAGGCAGTAGACAAGCGGCAGGTGAAAATGATTTGTGATGACGGATGTCACGGCTCTCAGCCAATCAGCGCTTCCCCATAGACTTCAGTTGGGCAAATGGCCCCCACCCCACCGAGGACATCACCACCGGCAGTGCTGACACCGCCAGCAACTCCGCACTGTCGCAACCGCCGGCATTTCCACACTCAGAAGACTGTTAGCACTCCTGCACTGCCAACAGTGGTAGCACCCCCGCACTGAGGGCCTGATTCAGCTGCACTGCTGAACGCAGAATCCCAATTCCGGTCTGCTGCCATTTGAGGGCGGGGAGGGGGCGGCGACAGCCTCCGTTACCCAAAACAGAGGCGTGTCGCCACCGTTGGGGGGAGGGAAGAGGCCAGGATCACCGTCAAGTGATGGAGATTTCCTGGCCTCTTCCTTTAAACTGCGATGGCCGGCTGCGGGACTCTATGGGTCACCGCAGCCGGCCGATCGTACGCAAATTAACTGATGCTGCGTTGGACAACGCAGCTCGGTTAAGTAACGCACAGGGGGCGTGATGCCTCCTATTCAGGGCCGACCCTAGCCCAAATTTTTAGGAAAGCAAGTAAATTTTTTGGCGCCCCCCCTATGCAGTGCCCCTTTTACAGTGCCCCCGGTAGTGGTCCCCCTTGTGCCCCAGGAGTACTCCCCCTCTATGCAGTGCCCCAAGTAGTGGTACCCCCTATGCAGTGCCCTTTATATAGTGCCCCCAGTAGTGGTGCCCCCCCCTTGTAGTGCCCCTAGTAGTAATCCCCCCCTTGTAGTGCCCAAGTAGTGTTTCCCCCCCTATAGTGCCCCCAGTAGTATTCCCCCCGTAGTGCCCCCAGTAGTATTCCCCCTGTAGTGCCCCCAGTAGTATTCCCCCCCTGTAGTTGCCCCAGTAGTAATCCCCCCCTGTAGTGCCCCCAGTAGTATTCCCCCCCTTGTGGTGCCCCAGTAGTAATCCCCCCTTGTAGTGCCCCCAGTAGTATTCCCTCCCTGTAGTGCCCCCAGTAGTATTCCCTCCCTGTAGTGCCCCCAGTAGTATTCCCCCCTGTAGTGCCCCAGTAGTATTCCCCCCCTGTAGTTGCCCCAGTAGTAATCCCCCCTGTAGTGCCCCCAGTAGTATTCCCCCCCCTTGTAGTGCCCCCAGTAGTAGCCCCCCTGTAGTGCTCCCAGTAGTAGCCCCCCTTGTAGTGCCCCAGTAGTATTCCCTCCCTGTAGTGCCCCCAGTAGTATTCCCTCCCTGTAGTGCCCCCAGTAGTATTCCCTCCCTGTAGTGCCCCCCGTAGTATTCCCCCCCTGTAGTGCCCCCAGTAGTATTCCCCTCCCTGTAGTTGCCCCAGTAGTAATCCCCCCTGTAGTGCCCCCAGTAGTATTCCCCCCTTGTAGTGCCCCCAGTAGTAGCCCCCCCTTTGGTGCCCCCAGTAGTAATCCCCCCTTGTAGTACCCCCAGTAGTAATCCACCACCCAGAATAGACGTAATAAAAATAAAAAAAAAAACACTTACCTGAAACCCGCTCCTGCTCCTGGTCCCGCCGCCGATATCAGCTCCTTTGTCCGCCGCTTTGCATTATGGGAGTGACGTCACATCATGATGTCACTCCCATTACCCACTGCGGGAGCCGGAAGATGTCCGGCTCTGGCAGTGGGAGCAGCAGCAGATGAGAGTCTGTCAGACTCTCATCAGCTGCTAAAGCAAACACACAGCTGCCGGCTCCGGCGGCTGTGTGTTTGTGCTGTGTAGCGCTGACCGAACTCCGTCCGGTCAGCGCTACACACGCGGTGCAGCTGTGTCACAGAGACACAGTCTGCACCGCGGCCCGCAAGGTACGCAGCTGAGGCGCCCTTCACTATGTGGCGCCTTACGCAGCTGCGTACCATGCGTAACGGGAGAACCGGCCCTGCTCCTATTGTATTACCATATCTGCAAAGGATCGCAATTGCAAAGCTGCCTAAGTGCAGCTTTGCAAATATGATCTTTACAGAATAAGGCCCTGAGAACACTGCTGGCACTCCTGCACAGCCGACACCGCCAGCACTTCCGCACTGAGGACACCACCGCCACCCCGCACTGCTGTCACCGCCGGCTCCCCTGAACTGCCGACACCGCCAGCAACCCCACACTCAGGACACTGCCGGCACTCCTGTACTGTCGACACAGCCAGCACTCCTGCACTGAGGACACCACCACCACCCCTGCACTGCCAACACTGCTGGCACCCCCACTTTTAGGACAATGCCGCCACCCTCTGTCACAGTAAGTACACCATTGGTAAATCCAACCTGCACTGTATCCGACCCGCACTGCATGCGAACAGGACTGTGGGCCTGATTCAGACCCGCTCGCTCCCAGCGTATGGAAATTCCAGCTAAGTGATGTCAAGGCAGCCGCTCGCACGGCAAGGCATAAGCACACCCACTATGTCTTGGCGAGCGATCACTTTGTGTTTATAGACACCCACCAGCCTGTCTTTAGCCGCCCACTAGCGAATGTCATCTCCAGGAAGTATATACAACCATCGGTACATCGGGTTCCATCGGATCTGACCGCAGCACTTGCGGTTGACTGTACCCTACAGAAGTATTGCACAGCGATCACTTCAGTGTATTATTCAACCCGGTGATGTGTACTATGACGCTGCCTGTTAATTATGCACGCCCCAGAAACGGCGTGAAAACACTCTGGCATGCCTGCATCCGCAACTCCACTTCCCCATTAATACTGGCCTGCCCCTGTTACCACCCACAAACGACCTCTCCTGTCACTCATTCCACTGGGATGTCTTTGCAGGGTGAGCGAGCACATTCCGATCGCTCGTACTACTCTGTGCACGCGCACTGTGAACTACACGCATGCGCACATTAGCGAGCATCGTCTGCAATGAGTGGCCGCTTGATAGCGAGTGGGTCTGAATCAGACCCTGTATGCGACCCACACTGTATCCAACCCACACTGTATCCAACCCACTCTGTATCCCGCACTGTATCCAACCCACACTGTATCCCGCATTGTATGCGACTCGAACTGTACCCACGCTGTATCCCGCACTGATTCCAACCCGCACTGTATCCAGCCCGCAGTTATGGAACGCTGTTTCTGTGGTTGGGGAGATTTTGGGGAACTGCTCAACAAAACGGCTGATTGATCACATTACTAATTTGAAAAGCATTTTTAAACAGAAATAACTGCCGTGTATTTGTGCCACTGCTCTGTTTCTTAGTTTAGCCAGCCAGTCTTTGGCTTATATTGGTGACAGGGGCGTATTTATAATGGATGCAGGGTTTGCGGTGCACACGAGCCACTGGGTCCAGGGGGGGCCCGTACCGCACACCTTGCACCCATATTATACTTACCTCTCCGGAGCCCCACGTCAGCCTGGAAAAATGCCTGCAAAATGTCCGCTGTGGTCTTTTACCCATTGTTTTGCGCATGCGCAGTACAGGCCATTTTTTCGGTGACCTGCTCATGCGCTATAGACTCTAGGCACACTCTAGTGCCCAGAGTCTATCAGTGTAGCACTGGCCACGCTGCGCTCAGTGCGCTGCCGTCAGTCAAACTGAGAGGAGGGGGCCCGTGACAGAGACTGCACATGTGCCCCCTCCTCTCTTGAAATGCCCATGATTGGTGAACAATATTGTGAGCTGTAAGGTGGTCAAAATTGAGTGGAAATGACTGAAAATTAATGTTATTGAGGTTAATAATACTCTAGGAACAACGAAAGGCCCAAATTATGTGATTTTAGCTTATTTTTGTCAGTTTTTGGAAAAAATCCCAAACCAAAACCAGTCACAGCGTTTTGGCAAAACCAAAACCGGACGACGAATTAATTTAGAACCATAACCTGCAAAACTGATCCAGCTCACATCTCTAGTTACACTTCCTGTGAGTGCGTATATAAATATATAATATATATATATATATATATATATATATATGCACACACACATTCGTACAATGAAATGAAAGTCCAATCTGTACTGAAAACAATGTAAAGGTTTATTGGATACAGTAATAAAGTAAGATTTTCCAGAGTAGAGTGTGTATATATAATGTTGCTGTGTATACTGTATGCAGTATTTGTAGAGTATGTATATACATAGAATATAAATATTTTGGTTGAAGGCAAAAGCTTGGATCCTCGCTTTCAAAATTCAGTACAAACCAGATCAATATTCACTAACTACTACTTTGCTATTAGTAATAGGGAAACATACAGCTTTAGTCACCTATGTTAGCAGAAATGGATTCTCTGGATGTTACATTGGCAGTCCATCGCAGTAAGGGAACACTTGTGGAAAGTTGGCTAAACATTCCGTTTGGCAAGTAGCACATAAATAGGAGCCACGCTGTTTAGGATGTCTGCCAGAGCGATATTACTCAGGACTTGACTAAACAATGAACTCTGCCTGAACAGATATTTAATGAAACAGACACATGCATTCCACTTAAATTTATAGGTCTTGTATGGAGGACAGCTACATAACAGTACTGGAGCTCATTATGTGACTGTTGCAGCAGTGAATTGTTACATGCAACTCAGTCACTAAACTAAAATCTGGCAGAAACATTAAAAAATGTGATTGCAATGCTATCATATGACTTCCTGCCATGCCTCCTCAGGATCCTATTATTGCTTTATCACAAAGTGGAGACCCCGATGCACAGAATTTACTCTCTAGTCTATCCAAGCCATTACATGCTGCCTTCAGTGTGCCAAATGCAGTGAGACAGCTGTTTGAACATATTACTGCCACTTCTGTTAATCTAGGTGTGACAATGTGAGTCTGAACTCTAGAAAAACAAAAACATTCAAAGTTAAAGGCAAACAGCAACCAGCAGATGTCCCATGCACTCTGCATAGGGTGACCCCTGACATAGCAGGATGGTGTTGGGCCCTTAATCAGGGGCGTATCTTCCTATTGGCCAGGATGGCACTCGCCAGGGGCGCCGGACGCGGGAGCGGGCGCCGGCACCACCTGGCAGTGCTACCCACGGCCAATAGTACTGCCTGTCAAAAGTGCTGCTGTTGATCTCAGTCCGCATCCGCACTTGACGATGACGGGTGTGGAGTGAGGGAGCGATCGCCACCCGTACAGCTGTATGTTTTATAACAGCAGTGCAGTGCCTTGATTAATTAGGAACTGCAGCATGGCTTCATTTTCAATCCTGCTACTCACCTCTATGAAGCCCGTACAGCCGTCTGTTTAACAACAGAAGTGCCTGTTTTAGGTTGGAACCCCCCTCTGTATGAGCTGCTGCTGCAGCTGGCCCCGTCCACCCCGCAGCAGTGACCAGCCCCTCGAACCCCACCCCATGCACATTGATCTTCTGCCCATGGCAGGTGCAGCAGCAAGACCCAGCATAAGCAGACAGATGGCACCTCTGGGTAAGTTTTAATGAAAAAAAAATTGTGTAGATTGCTAAACAAAAACAACCCACAGTTCTCTCTACCTGTATGTGTGTATATATATATATATATCAGGGGCGTATCTATAATGGGTGCAGAGTGTGCGGGGAACACATTTTTGGGACACTGCACATTGGACCCGGAATATACTCACGGTTTACCGGTTAAAGAAAAATATTTGGTACGCATGCATAAAGGATTACTTGTTGTATGTCTACCCACATTTAAACTTAACGTATTACACTATTAGGCGCTTTTTCCTCTTCCCCACTTTCTATATATATATATATATATATATATATATATATATATATATACAAACAGACCGGCGGCACTCTCTTGTAAAGAACAACTCGGACAGCAGGTATAAACAGATGCTGTCCGAGTTGTTCTTTACAAGAGAGTGCCGCCGGTCTGTTTGTATGTTGGAGTCCCTTGCTGTGGAGCTTCTCCGGAGGGCACCTTGGTGATTGCTGTGCTACATGGGAGTGCCACCCACACTGGTATATATATATATATATATATATATATATATACACACACACACACACATATATACAGTCAGGTGCATAAATATTGGGACATTGACAGAATGTTCATATTTTGGCCTCTATTCACCACCACAATGGCTTTGAAATGAAACAAACAAGATGTGCTTTAACTGCAGACTTTCAGATTTAATTTGAGGGTAATTACATCCAAATCAGGTGAACGGTGTAGGAATTACAACGGTTTCTATATGTGCCTCCTACTTTTTAAGGGGTCAAAAGTAATGGGACTATCAACTCAAATGTTATTTCATGGACAGGTGTGGGCTATTCCCTCATTATTTCATTATCAATTAAGCAGGTAAAAGGTCTGGAGTTGATTCTAGGTGTGACATTTGCATTTGGAATCAGTTGCTGTTGACTCTCAATATGAGATCCAAAGAGCTGTCACTATCAGTGAAGCAAGCCATCATTAGGCTGAAAAATCAAAACAAACCCATCAGAGAGATAGCAAAAACATTAGGTGTGGCCAAATCAACTGTTTGGAACATTGTTAAAAAGAAAGAACGCAGCGGAGAGCTCAGCAACACCAAAAGACCCGGAAGACCAAGGAAAACAACTGTGGTGGATGACAGCAGAATTATTTCCCTGGTGAAGAAAAACCCCTTCACAACAGTTGGCCAAATCAAGAACACTCCAGGAGGTAGGTATATATGTGTCAAAGTCAACAATCAAGAGAAGACTTCACAAGAGTGAATATAGAGGGTTCACCACAAGATGTAAACCATTGGTGAGCCACAAAAACAGAAAGACCAGATTAGAGTTTGCCAAACATCATCTAAAAAATCCATTACAGTTCTGGAACAACATCCTATGGATAAATGAGACAAAGATCAACTTGTACCAGAGTGATGGGAAGAGAAGAGTATGGAGAAGGAAAGGAACTGCTCATGATCCAAAACATACCACCTCATCAGTGAAGCATGGTGGTGGTAGTGTCATGGCGTGGTCATGTATGGCTGCCAATGGAACTGGTTCCCTTGTATTTATTGATGATGTGACTGCTGACAAAAGCAGCAGAATGAATTCTGAAGTGTTTTGGGCAATATTATATGCTCATATTCAGTCAAATGCTTCAGAACTCATTGGATGGCGCTTCACAGTGCAGATGGACAATGACCCGAAGCATACTGCAAAAGCAACCAAAGAGTTTTTTAAGGCTAAAAAGTGGAATGTTATGCAATGGCCAAGTCAATCCCCTGACCTGAATCCGATTGAGCATGCATTTCACTTGATGAAGACAAAACTGAAGGAAAAATGCCCCAAGAACAAGCAGGAACTGAAGACATTTGCAGTAGAGGCCTGGCAGAGCATCACCAGGGATGAAACCCAGCGTCTGGTGATGTCTATGCGTTCCAGACTTCAGGCTGTAATTGCCTGCAAAGGATTTGCAACAAAGTATTAAAAAGTGAAAGTTAGATTTAGGATTGTTTAGTTTGTCCCATTACTTTTGGCCCCTTAAAAAGTGGGAGACACATATAGAAACCGTTGTAATTCCTACACTGTTCACCTGATTTGGATGTAATTACCCTCAAATTAAATCTGAAAGTCTGCAGTTAAAGCACATCTTGTTTGTTTCATTTCAAAGCCATTGTGGTGGTGAATAGAGGCCAAAATATGAACATTCTGTAAATTTCCCAATATTTATGCACCTGACTGTGTATATATATATATATATATATATATATACATATATACATACACACACATACAGTGTATGTGTGTGTATAAATATATATATATTTTGGAGGTGGGGGGGCACCAGTCCCTTATTTTGCCAGGGGCGTTCAGACCTCTAGATACACCCCTGCCCTTAATTATCACTGATCAGCATTCTCCTGTAGGGACATCCAGTGGCTAAACGATCAATGTCCTTAGATAACCATAGCACGTCACAGACCTACACATGGGAAAAGTTATTCTAGATTGAAGACTGTATTCATCTGCACAATTGCATTTAATAATATGCTGACACCTTGCTAGCTCAGCTAAAGTTAGGAGGCCCGGCTATATATAGCAGTCTTGTCATGACAAATTGTGCAACAGCTACATATCTCATAGACATAAATGCTTGTTCACAAAACATGTTTCAGCAAATTGCAATTCTGTAGTACTGATAGGGAGCAGCAGAGTCTCCTTCACCAATGCACAAGGGAGGTTGGGTAGTTATAAGTATGAGAGAGAAATCAGACAATAATGTGTTTTTTCCTTTTAAAAAGTTACTTTTATTTTTAAATTAAGATGTGCTGTCCATCCCTGGCACTGCTGTACCAGCAACAGCATACCCATTCACCGCTTCATGGTCAGCACTGGTAGTAGCAATACACGGCCACTCTGTCTGGTGGTAAGAGGATGACACTTGTTTTAACATACATATAAAAGAGGTCCCTCTGGCCAGCAAGATGGCTGCTAAGCTAATGCAATTCTCTCTCCTGGCTCCATTAGTAGAATCATGCAAATAAATAAATTATGCAGGGAATTAGGGATGGTAATGTCAAAATTTTGGGGAACCCACTCTCTTTGTCCCCATGATTTCTCTAGTACCAGTCTAGGCAGAAGCGTCAGTGCTGATTGCTTTACTAGGTGGAATCCTACATGTTTTTTTAAATGTTTATTGTTTATTTTTCAATACAACACACTATAAAAAAGGCAATTTGTGCCTTCATAACCCGCCACACAATGCCGGTAGGTTAGTGACTTCAAATTCATCTGCTTTTAGAACCCATATCATGGAGGCCAAATTCACCAAAATCATGTCATGATTTTCATTGACTGGAAATTTGCCAAAAATTCACACACATTTACAGTCTCCCCTAAACGTGTGATTTTGTTTTGGTGTTTTCTTAGGAACAGATGTTATGGAAGGAGAATCAAACCAATATCTTGTCTAGGACACCATGTAGTCTTAAGAAGATTATGATTTCCAGGGCTCGCAGAATGATTCTATGGGGCCTATTTATTAAAGTATAATTGCAGGAAAATATCCCCAAATATTAAATAATAAATACCCCCAATATATAACAAGTAGGGACCACAGCAGATATCTCCAATATCTGCCGCAGTCCTTCCATTTCTGACAGCAGCAGCAGCCCCTATTGGAGCCCCTGTCCCGGCAACACATTTACGGTACAATCAGTCAAATAAAGATGCCTTATTGGTGCAAATTGCGGTGAGGGCTGGCTGCAAATAACATTAAACATACCTAGAACTTTATGGACAGCTACAGGCTACAAGAAGGTACTGCACTGATAAACAAAAATATCAACTGTTATTTAGGGGACTATTTATCATTCAGGAATGGCTGTTTCCGCATCATTAGCCCCTTATTTTTAGTATCTGCTCTATTTACTAAAAGATAAGTAACTTACAATACCACAGTCCCGAATTATTCTAAATGAGGACTGCGTACTAGTCCAATTGATCAAGCTCCAAAATGATTAGCATTACAAAGCTTGGCTCCGATAGCTAACGTCATCTGACAATGGTGTTATCCATTCTATCCTATGGAGTTGGATCTTCTGATCCCTCTCCGGCAGGATCCATGATCCTCCCCTCACTTCTATCTTGATTTTTTTTCTCTGCACGTGCAATGCCAGCATGTCCTGGGTGAGGATCTGGAAGTAAAGTGGTAGAGAAAGCTATCACTTTTCTAAGGACACGTTGATGGGTCAGACTCTCATCGGAGCCGCTATTGTTGTATTAGTTTTTTGAATAATAACACCAACAAATAATTTCTTATTGCAGAGATATGCTGTGATATATGAAACTGTGATATTTGTTAAATAGGGCCCATAAACATAAGAACAATTACTCTAATAAATCATAGTGACAATAAAAACTATTTGTCACATAGTTATCCAGGACTTAAAATGTTACCTGTATATTCTCAGCATCATTGTCCTTGTTTTCTTTTCTCTGTAGACCATAGGAAATGTATGTATATAACTTCCATATTTTTGCCACAGTTCAGGGTTTAAGTATGCACATAGGATATACTGTCAGACATGTTTCAAGCTAATGTGTTCACATTAACTCCAGATTCAAAGGAATTTGAATACTGTTACTTTATTACTATCCTTGCACATTATATGCTGTAAGTTTATAGACATACAGTATTTGAAGTTAACACAATTGAAACTTCAACTGATCCATCGGCCAAGGTAGGTTATTTTTATCCTAGCTCTGTCTGTGGTGCTCATTATCCAGTACATGTCAACAACAGGAAGTGTGTGTAAACGTGTTCATGATTAAGCTATTGTTATGCACCAGGGCAACTCCGTAGTCAGCCTGCAGGGCAGGGGAACTACAGACACTGGTGCTACTGAGTTTTGCTGTTTAAAAAAGGAAACACAGTATTGCCTTTTCTTTAATTATTAAAATTCCTTGTACAGTGAGACTGAACGTAAAAATTGGGGGATGGACATCTATTCAAACTTGTGTTAAGGAAAATGGTTTAACCAATCAGATTATGTTCTTTTTCCTATGCTGAATACATAGTGAAAGCAAATTCCTGATTGGTTGTTATTCACTTTCAGTAGATTTTTAGACATTTTCCCAATTATTATTATTATTATTTTATTTATTTGTTAGGCGTCACAGTGTTGTGCAGCTCTAGACAGTAGAGAAGAACAGGCTATACCACATGCAGGGACATACAAGGTAGACAATATGAATGCAGAGTGACATGCAAACAAAGGTTAGGGAATGTCTTGCTCATGAGAGAGATAACATTCTAACACAGCTGAGGCAAGGGGAGTAAGTGTGGCTGAGAGCGGAGGGTAAGGAGAGTTGTGAGGGTGTTTTAGTGTTGGGTAATATACATGGGAGTAGGGCAGTGTTGGCTAACCTTGACACTCCAGCTGTTATGGAACTACATAACCCAGCATGCACTGCTACAGTTTTGCTATTGGGGCATGCTAAAACTGTGGCAGGGCATGCTGGGATATATAGTTCCACAACAGCTGGAGTGTCAAGGTTAGCCAACACTGGAGTAGGGTAAACTCTAATAGAGATGAATTTTCATGTTTAAATATTTGAAGTCTGTGTAATGCTGCCCATCCACTAGGCGATTAAACCTAGCAATGGAGCGATAACGACGGTCGTTATCGCTCCATCGCTTGGTAATCGCCCGCAAATTGTACAGTAAAAGGTTAAAAACGACCAGCGATGCGCGCGCCCGCTGGTCATTTTTAACATCTATCATCGCCCGAACATGACGGTCAACCTGACGACCGCCGTCAGGTTGCCTTGTTCGGGGATGAACCTGCCACCATATAGCAGAGTGCCAAGAGCGCTGTCACTCACCTGTCTAGACGCTGCTGCCAAGGAATGTCCGCTGTTGGGAGCCGCTGAAGAGGGGGTCCTGCAGCCTGCCGGAGACCAGTGCCCTGCTGACTCTGCCCGTCACCACTGAGGACTGCTGCCCATCACCGCTGAGGACCCAGGAGGAAAACCTCTCCAGATTTCACCCCGCGGGAGACGACGGCGTCATAATTGTGCCGTCGTCCCCGCATCACCTAGTGGATGGGCACCTTAAGACTCTGGTGGGGTGTGTTAGGGAATTCTGTAAGTGAGTAGGTTTGAAGAAGTATTATAGGTGGGAGTGAACGGTGGTTATCACATACAAGACACAGCTCATATGTAAATCTAATGGTGCGTACACACGGGACGATTTTTTGAACGATTTGATGTTAACGAATCGTTCAGTATTTGCCTCAAAACAATAAACGGAAACTACAAATTCGCGCTCCCGCTTGTCGTTTGTAGTTTTCGTTCATCGTCCGAACTTCCTGTCCAACCTGACGATATTGTCAGGTTGGACATGTTCGGGGATGAGGGAGGGAGCCCGGCACTGAGCGATATTTTCAGGTTGGACATGTTCGGGGATGAGGGAGGGAGCCCGGCACTGAGCTAAATCGTTTTTGATTTCGTTCAGTGTGTGTGCTCAATGTCGTTAACGACACTGAGCACACCCCTGCCGAGGACACACGGGACGATGTTCATTCACTGTGCACATAGTCCCGTGTGTACGCACCTTAAGGGGGAGGTAGAGAGAGTAGTTTGATAAGAGACTTGTTATGTACTGTACAAAGGATTGGTGTTGAGCAGGGGCTCCGAGAGTGGGGGAGCGGGTACTATTTGCCCTGGCTTGTTAAAGGTCCATGTCCACTGCTCCCTCTCACAGCCCCCCCCCCCTCTTTTCTGTCAGTGGCAGCAGCCTTTCCTCCAAGCCCAGCACACACTGCTGTGGCAGCAGTGGGCTAGAGTGTCTGCTGCCGCTGAGCTCAGCATCAGTCTCCACTGCCTGCACCCAATGTGTGTGGGGAGGGGAACGATTGCACCGATTGTGCTTCCCCCCCTTCCAAGATCTGCCACTGGCTGAGGGGTACAGGGCGCCCCCCTGAGTGGCATGTGGTGCCACATTTAATATTTTTTTCATACATTTTTTGTAAGGGATGTTGCCACGCCCATGCAATTAGGCCACACTCCCTACAGTACCAGAGTAAAGACCAACCATGTCTGGGGTGGGATGCATCAAGTGCACCCCACCAATCGTCGCATGAATATACCAGCGTTGTGTAACGCGGCTGTATGCATGATGATTTAAGCAAAGGACTTCCGGTGTGGGGGCTTCTGGGTTTATGAACCGGTAGTCCCTCTGCGCATGCATGGCCATCGGCCAGCGCATGTGGGAGTTGCGGGGGACCCTGGGACAAGCCCAGACAGGTTTATGTTCATTACTCTACAACACCACATCTGTGCTATGTATGCAAATGCACACTTCAGGGCTTACTTATTGTCATAGGACAGTTAATATAAACATCTCACTGGAGGATAAACTTGATTAATGTCACATTTAATATATTTTATCATCAAAAGGTCACAATATTCCATATAACCATTTTATTCCAATTAGTAGAATTGTAGCTTCTTTTCATAAGTTAGTATACAAAACAAGCATTGAACTATAAACCACTTTAAAATTTGGGGACCTCTAACAAATGAACAATCAGCATGATATAAGTAAAAGGAGTGCCAGGTTGGGTTAGATAGATGGCAGCGCCCATAGACTAGTGAGGCATGGGTTGAAGTGCAGAAGCTTTTCTATACTGTGTGATGTCAGGGCTTACATCATTTTTCTGGAATAAATATAGGTGGAAAGCGCTGCACAAATACACAAGGAATCAAAAGAAGTTTAATAAATCACTATTTAATAAACAGTAATACATAATAATATACCTCCAGTCTACTAATACTAAAAGGTTAATATCTGGAATAACGTGGTACACTGCTAGCATAAATACACAATGTAACAATACCAATGGATACAATAAAAGATATCAAATAAGTCATGGATAAAAATGACTGAATAGTCCCTCCTACATAAAAATAAAGTCACTAGTAGGACCGTAATGTTTGTCCGTGGAAAGAAGATATTTTTATATGCTTAGGAGCCACACTCTAAATAAAGCAGTGGTGGCTTTGCTAGATGAATGAGGCAGGACAAATGATGGCTGTTGTTAGCTGACGAAATGACCACATATATTGCACATACCCACAGCGTTTCCTCAGGTAGACAGATCTGTCCCTGCCGCAATGGATATATCCTCCGGCAGCACAGTGGGATCGCTGTTCCTACCAGCTGTATAATAGCCCTGTGGTCAGTGCCAGGACCCGTCCCCTCCTGTGGATATGTCCGTGCCGCACCAGTGTGAGCTGCGTTCTCACAGCCAAAGTCTGCTGTGTTGTAGAGAGGAAGTCCTACACCGCACAGGGCGAGTGGATCGCATCAGGACTGTCAGCTAACCGACAATGTGGAGTAGCGGCGCCGGTGTGAGCGGCTCCACGGGACAGCCAGCAACAGCTCCAGAAATGTGGGAGTGCACAAATTGAACAGACGTGTTCCCTTTAACGCGTTTCACCGCTAGCAGCGGCTTTATCAAAAAAGCAGGATAACTTGTCCATGTCCACAATGGGGTTTAAATAGCCTGTAGTTGGGCTCAAACACCTGTCTGTAGTTGATTAATTCCCAGGCTTAAAATAGCATACCAGGTGCAGCTAATTCCTAATCCACCATTTGCATCAATAGTTCCAGCAGCAAGCACATACTATATTTTATTATTCAAAAAATTATGGATAATAGAAACTAAAGTAAGAGGGAATACATAACAGAATATAAAAAAAAATATATATATAAAAAATAAATATAAAAAATATTCACATTGAGATGACCATATGCATATAAATACACATTCCCGTAAAATACAATATGTGTATAAATATGTATATACATATGTCAATTCCCCAAAACATATATCCAGATAAAAAATAAATAGTAAATTAAATAATTTGACGTGTTATACTATAGTGAGAGAGTTTACAATTATGAATTAATATTCAGGACCTAATCAACTACACTCATTTAATACAAACCAAATATATATATAAATTATCGCAAAGATAATATGGAAATTATATTTGTAGGAGAGTGAGGAAACCACAAGGACAATAAATACATGGAATTATTAATTCCTCTCAAGCCATTTATATAGAGCAGAGAGATATAGATACAAGATTAGATCTATTAATGTTAAACATATGTTTCTATAATACACATATAAGTGCATACAGACAATGCCCAGCGATTAAATCTAGACTAAGAGATATTTAATAATGATCAAAATATCATAAAGAATAACACACATTTATGCAAAAATATGAAGAAAACCAAAAAGAATAATAATCTAGCTAGAGTTCTAGTTAAATAATGTAAATAAAAGTACATACATGGACATAAAAATAGAGAAAAAGGGTACATATATATACTAAAGCTAATCCACAAAGCAGATCTAAACATTACCCAGCAGTAGAGTCTGAATGGAAAATTGTTAAATTGTACAAACGGACCATATATATGGAAGAAAGTGAAGAGAGACTAGAGGAAAATAATAAGGAGAATAGCTAACCACATTTCTGATCAATACTACATTAGATGGTAGATGTGGGTAGCTAGAATAAATGTAAGTATTCAGATTAGCTATCCCTAGAAAATCCACAACCCAAATGTATCTAGGGTGAACACCTTGAATTGCAGAAATGCGTATGACAGGAATAGTAGAGTATATATTTAGATGAATTCAAGATCTATTGTCTCATTAAGACCCTGCGGACTTAGTGTCTGCATTTTAAGGATCCATGCAGCCTCTTGTCTACATAAATGTCTGAACCTGTCACCGCCCCTTGGCATCTGTGGGATCTGCTCTACCCCCACCACCTTAAGGCTGTTAGTGTTACTGGAGTGATGTTCCAAAAAGTGTCTAGGTACACTATGGTTGACACATTTCTTAATAATATTCCGTCTGTGCTCAAGGAATCTTTGTTTAAGTGTCCTAATTGTACGACCAATGTAGTATAAATTACATGGGCATATTAGCAAATATATCACAAATTGTGAGTTACAGTTGATGAATGACCTAATCTCAAATTTAGTAGGAGCCACCAAAGCTGACACATATTTAGTTTTATTTAGAATATGAGAACACGTGATACATTTGTTGTGGTTACATTTAAAACACCAAAGTACTTTAGGGCCCATAATAGTTTTCTGCACTGGAGCAACATTTGGATCATGTTTGCTACTAAAGAAACTAGGAGCTAAGATGTTTCTTAAATTAGTGGCTTTTTTAAATACTAGAGATGGTTTGTGTTCAAGGGTGGTCTTCAGGATAGGATCTGTTAACAATAGTTTATAGTTGTTTCTCAGAATATCACATTTTATTTGCGGCTACATTGTATTTAGAGATAAATGTTGGTCTCAAGGTATTACGGTTAGTATCTATATTTTTCTTATTTTTCCTATCTTTCTTGATATTCTTATTGGTACCTTCCTTATCATGACCCAAAATATGTGCTCTGTCTAAGGATAGTGAAAAATCAAATGCTTCATCTAAAACTGCTTGTGGATATTCTTTCCTGGAGAAGTCTTTCATCATTTCATCCGCATGCTCACGGAATTTATTTACCGATGTACAATTTCTACGAATTCTGTAAAGCTGGCTTTTCGGAACATTGCTAAGCCATTTCTTTTTATGATTACTAGTATAAGGTATAAAGCTAGAAACATCTACTGTTTTTCTAAATGTAGAAACCGAAATCTTATTCTCAATCACTTCCAATGTGATGTCCAAATAATTAATTAGTGAAGGATGACAAATGTGTGTAAATGATAAATCAAAAGTTTTAGTATTCAAATAACTAATAAAATTCGTGATAGAAGAAACATCCCCATCCTAAATAATAAACAAATCATCAATATATCGGCAGAAGAGGACCAGGTTCGCGGCGAACTCCCCGCCCCACACAAGCTCATCCTCAAGGCGGCCCATGTATAGATTCGCGAAGCTCGGCGCGAACCTGGTCCCCATCGCCGTGCCGAGTGTCTGTAGATAGTGACGGTGATCAAACAAAAAATAATTGTGAGTTAAAATAAATAAAATAGATGACAAAATTAATTTACACTGTCCCTCCGAGATCTCACTATCACGACTCAAATACCAATCGGTTGCTTCTACTCCCTTACCATGGGGGATATTGGTGTATAGAGTTTGTACATCACAAGTCACAAACAGGTAATTAGATTTCCAGGGTTTCCCCTCCACCCTTATCAGCCATTTTTATTGTTATTGATGAGTCTTCAGTTAATACTTTAAGGGCACATCTTTCTTGAGCAGTAAGATTGTGACAGCTGGGGTGTATCTTATTTTCACACAGTTTTCTAAATTGTTCAAGGGTGGTATAGTAAAAGGTTTCAATAGCACTAGTTTTGTGTTGTATAGGAAAAAAATTAGATTTAGCTTTAAATTTATACTCAGTATGAGAAGTTACATCAAACAAGAAGATTTCCTCTGAGTTCCTGTCCGTACGCAACTCACTGCTCTCAAAAAGTAGGTCATTTAAGATCTCAACTCCAATTTGATCCATCTCATCTAGAACAATAATCTGGCCATCTTCTTTAATTCTATTCATCTTCTGAGAGGCAAAGTATCTGGCTCTGCAAAGGCTTCTAATATATTTATTAAGTTCTATGAATAGTTAAAAAAAATTGGGTGATGATGTAGGTGCAAAATTGAGACCTCTTGCTAAAATCCGAGTCTCATCATCACTCAATACTTTTGAAGACAAATTGAATACTCCTTTGGTGTTTAGTGGGACCTGTAATTTTTCTTTTTTGTTGATCTTTCTCCCTCCTCTTCTACCTCTAGCTCTTGTTCTCTATTTATTTTGGGTGATTGATAGAGGGGTTCGAATCTGTTTCGGTTGTGAAACTGTTCTAAGTTGGAGTTCGGAGGATCCCGTCTGTCCATCCTTTTTCTCTCTAAAAAATGTAGTTTAGGGGAAGTTCTCAGTGCCAACTAGACTCACCAGTCTTATTGTGATGATAATATTTAGTCACTACAGGTGATCTATTATTAAATCTCCCAAAATTCTCTCTATCTGTCCATATTTTAGGCTTAGAGATCCTAGATGGATTTCTGGATCTAAAGCGATCTGATGTATCGTATATATCTCGGGGATTCTCTGGATATCTCCTATTCTCTGATGATATCCTCCCCCGAAACCTAGGTTTTTTATGATACGTTCTCACTGTATCTGTACTGTAGTCACCAAGATCCCTGTTGAACTTTTTCTCTTTTCTCTCTATTATTTCATTTTCATATTTATCTAAACGAGTGTTTGTGAGTAATTCTCTCTCCTTATAGTGTGCTTCTTCTTTAAATTTTAAAAGTTGTTCCTGTATACTTTTAATCTCCATGTCTAGTGTTTTAAATTTATTCTCTCTATAGTCAATTAGCAATTGCATTAATGCAAAAGAGCTTTTATCTAAAATTAAGTCCGATTGCTTTTGTAAATTTGGGTCTTCATTAAACGAGAGCGTTTTGAAAATCCTGAGGCCACGTGGGATTTTAGAATATTCAATATATTTAAGTAAAGAAGTTTTATCCCACCAATGACGTGCCTCAGCTTTGAAAAGATTCTCTAACTGATTGAAACCATCAAAAATATCATCATGTTGACTTGGCTTCCCAGCCAACTGATTGATTTCATAATTTTTCAAAACATCATGTCTCCTTCGTAATCTATCTGTATAACACGTCAAATTCATCTTTACCAAGCTAAGTGCTGGCGGCTGCCCAATATGGCAAAAAAAGGAACAAGAACTGTTAAATAAATGCAATATATCAGGCGCCAAACAGTCACTTATCAGGTGAAAAATATATAGGTGATATATGCTGCCGCTTGCCACCTGGGAATAATTGCCAATCTTCCCAACAGTAAAAATAGAATAAATATAGGTGGAAAGCGCTGCACAAACACACAAGGAATCAAAAGAAGTTTAATAAATCACTATTTAATAAACAGTAATACACAATAATATACCTCCAGTCTACTAATACCAAAAGGTTAATATCTGGAATAACGTGGTACATTTTTCTGGGACTTCTGGGAAATCTCCAGCACTGAGCGGCTGGAGCAGATAGTCAGTCACAGCAGGCCCTTCAGACAAAGCTTTGTGGTGTGAGACAGAGGTAACCAAGCAGATATGTGCTAGCACAATTATTTTCTGCATTTGATCTATATAGACATAATACAATCAGTGGCGGATCCAGGGGGAGGCGATTGGAGCGATCGCCAACCCTAGCACACTGCTGCCTCCAGTACGACTGTGACGGGAAGCACACACGCACTGTCCGTACACTGACAGCTGGCATTTTACTGTCAGCTGAGACCGCCTGCTGTAGGGTCTCACAGGCAGAGCGCCAGGATTGCCTAGGGGGCATAAGGACATGTTCCCCACCACATAGCAACCAGGAGTATGGGACTTTCACTGTGATGGCGGCCGCAAGCCCGCGATCACAGCTTCATCATGGGCAGCTTAACTGTGTTGTTTCCTGGTTTCTGGCCCCTCCCACAGGACCAGCCACCAATCAGCTGCATTCTTTTTTAGGCCTGTTCCTCCCCTTCTGTCTCCCGTCCCACTTATCAATTCTCCTCTATGTTCTGCTGCTGGTTGGTTTGTCACAGTAGCTCACAGGCTGCTCACTCCACCATGGCACTAGCAGCAGCTTAGTCAGCCACTGATGGTTAGGTATGCCCCAAGATTCTCCTCATGCAAACCTTTTGTCACTTTTAATTAATAAGCCAACTAATATATATATATATATATATATATATATATATATATATAACAATTTATCAACAAATATATGAGATATCCCCGAATACACCAATTTTACCAAAGCAGATATCTGATATGGCCACCTGTATTATAAAAATTAATTGCGTGCGGTCGCCTCTCTTATTATTCTGCCCAATAGTGATGGTCGTGACTCTGCGGCCAGGTCAATCTTCCTAGCAACCAATGTGCTTTCTATGGGGGCTATTTAATTGAGTCGGGACTGGAGAGGGGAGGAGTCAGGACTAAACAGTAAACTGCCCCCCTAAAAGAAAAGTCAAGATCCGCCACTGAACACAATGTGGACAAGGTTGGACATCTTTCATCTTTCTACACTACAAATTCTATCAGCTGGAATTTGTCAGTTGAAAACAATGTGGGAACTTTATAACGTGCTGTGTGCCTACTGTTCAAGAGAGATGAGTGAGGAGAGATGCAAGCAATTAGGTGGGATTTATTATATGAATTATACAGTTTACTATTCAAACTATAATGCAAACATATCATCGCCAATTATCATAAATATACTGTACAGGGCTCGTGCTGTGACTGTGTTAGTATGGTGTCACACAAGTGCTTTGACTGTTTTATTTTTTTTCTAGCCAAACAACTGCTTTAATCGCTTTGTGCTGACATTATGGTGATAAGTAGATTCAGCACCACACATTTTATAAGGGTAAGTGCTCTCTGGTGATAGATCAGTGGTTCAGTAGTACAGAGCAGCCTGAATGTTATGTACGCTAGACAATCTTTCAGAGCACCTGTGTGACACCACCATACATATAACCAGTATAGGTGATGATACTGAGACATACGGATCTCTGTTCTCGGATGTAAATGGTGACTTTTTCCATACAGCACATGCGTCGTATACTGAGTTGGATGGAACTTGAGCGGATCTGTCTTTCCTTGATATAGGGCATTTTGGGGCATGAACTGGGCGGCGACAATGCGATCACACATAATTACGCTGACCTGTGACATTGTTGTGGGCGTGTATCAAAAACTATTCTGCGTTTCTGTGCCGTTTGTACAGGAATAGGAAAACTGTTTTATGGTGCATACACACGGTCAGATTTTTCTTCAGATCTGAACGATAACGATTTAAAAAATTGTTCAATCGTTCATATCTGAAGGAAAATCTGACATATCTGACATGCCTGAGCGATGGACGATGAACGATGCGCATTTCCGATGGTCAGATAACGGTATCTGACATCTGATGTGTTTACAGTCAGACTTGGACGATTCCATTCATTTTAATGCAGTCAAAAATCGATCAATCGTTCATCTGACAAATCTGAGCATGTGTATGCTCCATTAGACTGTTCTCTTGCACTTAGCATGGGGCTGATGCGAGTGCAGATACTGATGATGACGGATGTGGGAACCCAGTGTAAAATGAATGGGTGGCACTAGTTTCCGCTTGCATACACATGAACCACTGCATTTGTTGAATGTATAGTCCCATTACCATAAAATAGTAAATAAGGCTTCCGCGGCTGCATGGAACTATGGACACTTTATGTGCTACTCAGAATCAGCTCATGGTGCCTACATGTTATGCAGCACTGAATCATTCACATCAGTCACTGCCCAAGTAGAGCTCAGAGCTGTAACTAGACTTTTTGGTACCCTGTGCCAGAGAGAGCATTGGCAACCCCCCCCCCAAAATTGGGCCATGGCCTCATGGTGAAGAGCCAGGGAAGAGATAGGGGAGGCCAGGAGATGCTGGGGATAAAAGAAGAGGAAACTACAAGTGAGAATGATAATAGGAAAATTTACAGACCCAAACAGTGTCCTGTTAGTGCCCCGGGTAGTGCCCTGTTAGCGCCCTGTTAGTGCCCTTGGTAGGCTTGATCCAATTGTCTGCGATGATCTTGCAAGTGCGAGTCATTGCAACAACAGCCGCATTTGACGGCAGCCCAAACTCGCACAGAAGTGCTCGTAGCCCCATGGGGCTCTGAGCAAAATTCGGACTCAGAGAGGGCTGCGAGCAATGCAAGATGCGGTGCCGCTGCCAGCGTTTTAACGCCGTGGCAACGGCAACTCGCACCCTTCGTAAACAAGTGGATTGACCTGTCTTTGAGGTGTGGGAGGAAGCCGGATCAGCTGCAGGAAATCCTCATCAATAGAAGGAGAACATACATACTCCCCACAGATAAGGCCCTAGTTGGAATCAAACCCATGACCCTTTGAGGCAGCATTCATAACCACTGTGCCACTGTATCGACCCAATGGCAATAGCCACACTCCCTCTAGTTGGATGGAGTGGTCCTATATTGGATATAGCACAGGGCCTCTGCATTTGCTAAGGTCAGCCCAGCTCACCAGAAATCACTACTGTGCAGGGAAATGCTGGATTATTGGCAGGTATATTACTTTACTGGCAACTATTTGGATTTCCATTCATTTTTTATTTCTAATAAACCCATATTGAATGACAACTAATAATTGCGTTGTCAGTCACATTCCATTGGTTATTTTTGTTCAATCTTTTTAAAGAAAAAATATATTTATATTTGTGTCAAACATAAAGGGCTGTAATGTCCAGTACAGTATCTTGGTCCCGTATTACAATGACATTAGTGGACACAACACACATGGAACCTTTTAGAATACAAAGTATATCAGCTTTGCATACAACTAGCAAATATGGGCCTTTAAAATCCCGAGGTATATACGCAGTATTTGTTTTCATACATAAGTAGCAAAACCATAACAATTATACCCTGTATTCTTTGAAGCTCATTGTTCTCTCATATATACATAGTCATCTGTGAATTTCCTGATTTATGTCCCATGAGAACTTTTCTTGCAGAAAACAAGACAAGTTGTTCTTATAAAGGACATGGCCATAATATTTTGATGAATAGAATTGGGATCACATTATAAAATATGTGAATAGCAGGGATATTCTGTAATCCACAGCAACTAAACAGATATATTCTTTAATTAATTTAGTTGTCAGCAGGGGCGTATCTACCCATTGGCCAGGATGGCACTCGCCAGGGGCACTGGCCAAAGGGGGCGCACCGTCCGGCAGTGCCACCAGCAGCTAATGAGTGGACTACCGCAGAGGCCTGAACTAGCCCCGCTAGTCCCCCGGGCCCCACAAGTGGCCAGTTGCGGCTGTGTGTTTGTTATAGCAGCCAGCCAATGTCAGACAGACTCTCATTGGCTGCTGTGTCCATGGAGGGAGCCAGCTGGAGCTCACTCATGAGCTCCGCCTTCCAGCTCCCCCACGCAGTGGGTGATGGTCTCCCATTCCATAGTGCAGAGTGAGAGCAGGCCCAAAGCAGTGGATAGCGGCGGGCAGCGGCAGGAGCGGGGATCAGGCAAGTTGCTTATTTTTCCTGTGTGTGTGTTTTTTTTCTGGCACAGCACAGGGGGGGTGGGGCTACTAGAGGGCACTGTATAAATGGGGCCGCTTCTGGGGGTATGTTATAGGGCGGTGGCCATTACTGGGGGCACATTATGGGGGGGGTTGGCCACTACTGGGGGCAATGTATAGGGGGGACTACTACTGGGGGCAATGCATAAGGAGGACTACTACTGGGGGCACTGCATAGGGTGGACTACTACTGGCGGCACTGCATAGAGGGGACTACTACTGGGGGCACTGCCTAGAGGGGACTACTACTGGGGGCACTGCCTAGGGGGGACTACTACTGGAGGGCACTTCCTGAAATTATGGGGGGCGCCAGTCCATTACCTTGCCAGGGTCGCTTGGATCCCTAGATACACCCCTGGTTGTCAGTACTGAATGACAGGTAGTACCTGATTGGTTGATATGGATTAGAGCTCAAATGATCTTTGCACTATGGGAACCAATTATTAACAAACCTTAATACCAGCAGAGGGGTCCCCTGCTCAGCTGCTGGTAGCCTACCACTGACAGCGACGGGCTACTATGCGTATGCACGATGGTTAGTCAGGGCATCTGCATGATAGTTTCACCCAGCGGGGACCTAACAGTGCCTGAAAGGCTTTGCTGAAGTTGGAAAGGCTGCTGCCGGGTCTCCAACACTCTCGCCATCTAAAGATAGCTAGAGCGATGCAGTTTCAAACAGCGGTAAACTTATACCACTTTCAGACAGAAAATCCCCAAAACCCGGGTTTTCCCCGTATCGTTCAACCTGGAAAGGACCCGGGAATTTGCTCCTAACCCCCTTTCACACAGCACATAATTCCCGGGAAATTCCTGGGTCGACCTCTTTCACACAGAACACAGATTATCCGTGCAATATACAGTGTGTCATAAAAAATGGACTGCTTTTATGGCACACAGAGATGAGTTCATGAAAGTGGGTGGTGACTGCTCACTGCATTGCATTAACCATGGCTGATGAGTTACTACACAGTAGCCAAGTGCTCCTCAGTTATTGCTGTTTTACACAGCAAATGAAAGCATGATACAGGTGCTTACACTTTGCTACCTGGCACAATCTTATGCCAGGAGGAGAAGGAAGCAATTTATGGTGGAGAGGGCTTCTAGTCGATGCAGGCATTTGCGGAGAAGGAGAGCCCTGATTTTGGGCAGCATTATGTCCACACTGAGGCTTACCAGTGCGTCTAATTGCTCATTGTGGACCAGAGACCGCAGGCATGGAGAAGCTTTCTGGGCAACTGTGGAAGCTTTTGCACCATTGCAGTTGATGGCACACTTTCGTATGTCGCGTGGGACCTTCAACTACCTGTTGGAACTTCCCACCCCAGCACTCAGCAGGGGAAGCACCAACTACCGCAAGACCATCGAGCCATGCAGGAGACTGGGAATTGTGTTGTGGTGGTATGCAACCCCGGGGGAATATCGTACCATCTCCTGTTTGTTTGGTATTGGCATTTCAATGATGTGTGTGTTAGTGCGGGAAGCGACACAGGCATTGTTGGAGACCCTTTACCACCGCTTCATCTCCTTACCACAAGGTGATCGGCTGGATGATACTATCAAAGGATTCCTGCAACGTGGATATCCCCAGTGTGTTGGGGCCATAGATGGGACCCACATACCCATTATTGCCCCCACAGAGAACCCAGCGGATTACCACAACCATAAAGGCTGGCACTCCATCATCCTGCAGGCTGTAGTGGACCATAAGTATTGGTAAGTTGTATGTTATGTTCTAAAGTGAGAGATATGCTGGGCCCATAATGTGTATTTATTATCCACAACTAAAACGTGTACAAATTAGTTTCACAGATGTATATATTGGCTGGCCTGGCCGTGCACATGACTCACGTGTACTTGCCAATTCCGACTTGTTCCACATTGCGGAGGAGAGGCAAGATGGATGGCTGTTCCCTAGAGAGGTAAATTGTTCTCTTTTGTTTCCTTCTGTGTACGATCAAAATGCAATATATTGTAATTTTGGTACAGGGTTGCCCTATATCCCAGCATACCCCGTCACAAATTGTACCCTGCCAACATATAGAGCAGGTCTGGGGAACCTGTGGCTATCCAGCTTTTGTGAAACTACACATCCCAGCATGCCCTACCACAGTTCTCAATCTTGGCAAAGCTCAAACTATGTTAAGGCATGCTGATGTGTGTGGCTGGAGAGCCACGGGTTAGCCAGGTGTGATATACAGATTGCCACGTCTATATTCTATATATATTTATTTTTTGTTTACCTTTACAGAAATCCAAATTTGTAGATGGGGTGGAGATCCCGATCCACATTATTGGAGATGCGTACCCTTTGAGGTGATGGCTCATCAAGGGCTTCACTCAACATCTCCCAATGTCTCCGGAAAAAGTACAGTTCACCCACACTCTTAGCTCCGCCAGGATGGTGGTGGAAAACACGTTTGGCAGATTGAAGGGGCATGGGCGGTGTCTACTGAAGCGCAATGATATTTCCCTCACCCTGGTACCGGATGTGGTTGCTGCTTGCTGCATTCTGCACAACGTCTGCGAGCTTAACAAAGAACACTTTTTACCAGAGTGGAATGTGGTGGACTGTGACCTATGTGCTACTCCTTTAGAAGCAGCAACCTATGAGGGTGAACCAACTAGTGCCAGTGCTGAGGTCATCCGTAACACCCTCACTGGAAACTTACATACAATGACACAGTAGAGGACACAAGGGTTGTCTTGCAAACACATTTTTGTTTTATTTGTTAGGCTCATGTTATGCACATGTTATCTCACATGTAACACCTTCAGTATTAAATTTTTACATTTAAAGTGTTTCTTTTATTTTTGAACAAATATGCATTAGCCTTTAACAACATGACCTTAATGCATTCAACACTTTAAATGTGTATACAGAGAATAGAAGAAGAATAGGTTCTACTGTCATGGAATTCTAAAATATAATAGGGGAGGCACCCCAACTATTTGAACTGTGTTTCAGGCCCACCCTTTGAAACTACACATATACAGTATACATTTGGTAACGTAGCGGCCACACATGGCAGAAAGCTCTAGACTGGCGTGTTAAGTGCAGTATACAAATTATTAACTACAAAACAACAATATTTCTTTGTGGCACATTCACCAAATAGAAGATGTAATGTGTGTATATTGTAAATTATGTACACACAATATATACATGTAGCTGAGTTAAAGGGCACCCACACATTGCCCTGAGCTCTTGCCAGGCCTGTTCAGGATATACAAGATTGTCAAACAAAAACAAGCTTGAACAAAAAAGAAATATAAACTGGCTAGCAAACATGAAAAACATCTTACAAGTCTACAACTGTCTGTAGGCAGTGCTGACAATAGTGCTAAGTGGAGTGTCTTGATTAGTTCCATCTGAATAACTATGCACTCTGCCATTTTGTGTATTAATCCCCGAGCCATTTGCATATGTATGCACAGTGCCATATTGATTAGTATTTCCTGTGCCGTCTGGACTATTATGCACAGTGACATGTGGAGTGCTAGGCACTGTGCCCTCTGGACTGGTATTGGCATGTGGACTGCTCTGTACAGTGACATGTAGATTACTATTCCTTGTGCCATCTAGATAACTATGCAATGTGCCATGTGGAGTATCATGAGGTGGATTGGAGGGGTTACTTTGCAGAAATGGTAGCCCTCTGCTATGCTGTTGGTAATTTCTAAGAGGACCCTCAGAGTACTAAGGCAAATTTATTGCAAATGTATGCTAATGTCACGGTACGTATGTCTTAATGCGTACGCATTGCACTGCCCCACTGCTAGTAGTACATCTGTCATTACTAGTATCAGCACTCACCTCTACTCTTTGCTAGGTGCAAGAGATATGACTGAAATAGGCTTCATCTCAGCATACACACAACTAAGAAGAATATGGAGTAACTCTGGCTACACGGCCATGACACTCCCACAAGATGGTTCTTTTCCATGCATACACCTGGTTGCCGCCCAGTTGACACCCAGAAAAGCTCATTACACTGACAGAAAGATATGCAAAAGCTGTGTATGTTCATTGCTGACTTGTGAGGGAAAGGCAAGTGCTTAAAGCTGCCGAGGAGAGAATCCTTCTGATTCCTAGGTTGCTAGTGGTAAACAAAATAATGAGAATTAGTGATTTATGGGGTGTGGCTTGGACACCACATTGTACGGAGGCAGCTCTACAGGCTTCTGTGACTTCCAAGCTGCTGACGGTGAGATTGCAACCTCATAGCCATCCAGCCTACATAGAGAGATGACGAACTACCCAGAGAGGACCAGAGCCAATCCCAACTGTCGGCCCCGGTGCATGCTGGGATTGTCTGAGAGCCAAGGCCGCAGCTGAGAAGAGATGAGGAGATACACAGACATGTGCAGGCGCCTCTTTCTTCGAGAGAATCCCCAGAGAGGGGCTCGCTGAGACGCCGAAACGGCCCAGACGGTGGAGCTCGGTCGGGCAGGTGTGGAGAAGTGGGAGATGGCAGCTAAACACTGTGCACTGAGAGGCTTGCATGCTGCAGATCATGAGGGGAAACAGAACCGAGTTGGCGTGTAGGCCTCCACTGCCACCTGAGAGAACCTCACAGCCGAGAGAAGCTGCAGGACGGACCTAGAGCTGCTAACTCACCGGAGCGGTAAACAAAAGTAAATGCTGATATATTGTATTGGATGAAAGGCCCGTGTGAGCTTGCTCTAGAAAAACACTCACTGGGGGGAGAGAGAACAGAGGCCCATGCGTTATGCATATAAAGCTAGATGGATGAATTTGGAACACTGGTGTCTGAACTTTCCAGTTATGTAAAACTCCTGTGCTGTGATAATGGTGGTCTAGTATGAAATAGCTGGCTGTCCTACCATTACCTGTATTGAAGCATATTAGCTACTTATTTTAGTAAATTAATTTGAAGCGTAAAGAACAAAAAGTGGGGGAAAAAGAAATAGAAGTGAATATATTTGTGAAAAGTAATTAGAAACCTGATGAATCTTGGGATGGCACCAAAGAGGCCTAAACATTCAGCAACACTTACAGCAAATTTTTTTAAACTTACTACAACAACATCTCCAGTCAAGCAGAAAAATAAACTATCCATTGCGCCACAAAAAGTACTCCAGGAAAAACGAACGTCAGTTATTCGTTAAATTCCCCTTTTCTGTCTATATTAAAAGAGGAAGCTATGGATGAACTTATAACTCTGCGCAAAATGTTTCAATAATTAATTATAAAAAGATATTGCAGCAGAAACCTCTAAAATTTGTGAATTAACAAAAGAAATGACTGGTCTAGGAGAAATGACTGACCAATTAGAAAATAAAAGCACAGAGCTGGTAACCTCCAATAATGATTTGATAATGGCCTACAAATCTGCACAGGCTGAAATGTCTATACTTCATGATAAAATAGCAAATCTAGAAGATAGAGGATGTAGAAATAACCTGAAAATCCGGGGCATCCTCGAATCTCTACAAATATCTGAACTTAATGAATTTGCTATGGTCATCTTTCAGAAGCTACTTCCTGACATACCCAAGGCACAGCTACTAAATGATCGAATTCATCGCATACCAAACGCAAAAAAGGTGCCTGAAGGAGCACCACACGATACAATTATGAAGCGCCATTATTATCATATCAAGGAACAGATTTTGAGAATATCCAGAGATATGCCCACTGTAGCCCCTATATTGGGTAAACTACAGATATTTGGAGACCTGCTGTATCTGTGGCAACGTTAACAAAGAGAAGATCATTTGCTTGGATTGCAAATGCACTACGTCAGGCAAACATCCCCTATAGATGGGGTTTTCCGGTCAGATTAATAGTCACTTATGAAGGAACTAACAAAGTGCTGACTTTAGAAGAAGAAGGACTAAGAGCTCTGGAATTCTGGAGGATCCCATATCTGCCTATAATAACTGGAGAATTACAACAAATTCAACAGGAATAGACACAAGTGGGCTTGATAGAAGTTCTGGTGAACTGGATAAATATACACCTAAGATATTAAGCGAGAAGAGATATTATAAGGATAAAACTGATATAGGGCCTTAAAATGGCCTGGAAAAATGTAAAAATATAGCACAAGGTTTTATGAATAGAAATCACATAAGAAATATAAATCATATATATCCACAAATGTAATAGAAAGTATAAATTTCACTTAAGTAAGAACTTATATACAAAATAAAGAGGTTTTTTTTGTTGTTTTATTTTATGTTCACTGTGTAATGGAAAGCATGTTGGTTTAGGGGGAAAAAGAGGTGAGCTTGTATAGAAGTTAATTAGAAGGGTCTAGCTATGTTACATTTAAATCTAATAATTATATAAATGTATGATATTAACTATATGATGATTCACTTATGAGAGAAAATATATATAAGGTAAACATAACTAGGTAGAATGAGGTTTTCTGTTAACCTATATCACATTGGTATAATTAAGACATAAGAATTGCGTGTTTTAGTTAAATATGGTTAAGGAAATATCTTGTATTTATTTTAAAAATATATTTTTCTCTTTTTTACCTTCCTTTTTTATATGCTTCATGAATATGGTTATGATAAAAAAGATTATGTATATTAATACATGTGATGGGGAAAACAGCCCACTATCCCCACATAAATTAAAGGATAACCTCAAGATTTATGGAGGGGACATTCTGGCGCTCGTGGTAAGGCTATTTTTCTAAATATGTATCTACTGTTTTTGTTTTTTTTTCTATATTCTCCTCTTTCTTTTATGTATACTTCCAGGTTTAAAAATCAATGGGATTTTAAGAAATAGGAAAAGCAGGTTTCACAAGTTATTTAGAATAAGTAAGAAAGTAGGTAAGATGCAAGCAATATTTCTATTCTTTCCATGGTGAAATATTTAACAATTAATGCAAAAAAATGTAATTCTCTGCAAAAACATAAATGGGCATATAGCTATTTCCATGCAAATTTTTTTTTAAATAGTTGCTATTTAAGAGACACATTTTCCTAAAGTATCTGCTCCACCCTTTTCTGATACTAATTATCCAAAAGCATATTTTTCTAGTGCATATCGGAGGAGAGCTGGAGTGGCAATACTTTTTAGATGAAATATTGATTTTGAGCTCAGTCTACAGATAACTGATAAAGAAGGGAGATATATAATTCTAGTTGAATGACTAAATGGAGAAGAGGTTACTTTAATCTCAGTGTATGCCCCAAATACTGTCCAAATTTAATTTATTAAAAATCTGATTAGTAAAATACAGAATGTATCTAAAGGGGCACTGTTCATATTAGGTGATTTTAACCTTGTTTTGGACCCATATATGGATAGATCAGGTATTATAAATAGAAAGATACCTGGTTCAGTGATAAACCTCTCTAATAGTATGAATAAATTGATTTGTGAACATGAAGTTTATGATACATGGCATTCTGTCCATCCAACAATAAGAGACTATGCTTTTTACTCTCATGTACATGGATCTTATTCACAAAAAGATTTGGTGTTTACCATTGGCGTCTTAAGAGAGTAGGTGGCCCGTGTGCACACCCCGTGCGGGGACCCCTCCTCTCTCCCCAGTGGCCGGCAGCCGACTGACACGGCTAGCCAGCCACCGGAGCCTTAGTAGACTCTGGGCACTAGAGTGTGCCCGGAATCTACTGCACATGCGCAGAACGCCGGAAAATGTCTGTGGTGGCCATTTTTCTGGCGTTCTCCGCATGCGCAGTAGACTCCGGGCACACTCTCGTGCCCGGAGTCTACTGCGCATGCGCAGAAAACTGGAAAAATGGTCACGGCAGCCATTTTCCAGTGTTCTGAGCAGCGCAGACACCCGACGTGGGACCACGGACAGGTAAGTCTAAATAATATGGGTGCAGTGTGTGCGGTGTCGGGCCCCGCTGGACCCGGGGGCCCATGTGCCCCGCACACACTGCACCCATTATATGCCACTGGTGTTTACAGATAAAATAACGTTTCAACAAGTAAAGAAATCAGAGATCTTACCAATTTCTTGGTCAGATCATGGCCCATTGATTACAGTTTGGGACCACTAGATCACTATCTAAAATCTGTAGACTTCCAAGTTATTTACTTGTTTCAATAGAGACAAAACAATTAATGGAGAGTCTTTAATGGATTTTTTAAGACATAATGACCCTGAAGAAACAAATACCATAAATTTTTGGTGCACATTAAAAGCAGTATTAAGAGGTACTATTATACATCTTACATCAAGAATTAAAAGACAATAAATAAAAATACAAAAAGATTTAGAAGCTCAATTAGTAGAAATAGAAAAACAACATAAGATTGACCCTAAGAATGTGGATCTAATTCACAAAATGAATAAAGTAAGGCAAGATTTAGAAACACATCATTTAAATAAGATAAAGAAAAAAATTGCAAGGTTAAACCAGAAATTCTACATGGAGCGAAATAGAGCTTCTCAGCTTCTAGCTAGAAAACAGAGGAAAAAAGACCAGAAACTCAGTAGAGACATTATATAACAAAACAGGAGCTAAAGTAACTAATCCAATGGATATCTCTAATATTTTTGCTGAATACTATAAGAAATAATATAACTTGAAAGATGATTTATATACTCGTCAGCCTAAGAAGGAAAGTATAGTAAACTTTTTGTGTAATATAGGATTACCAAAATTGAATGAACAACAGTTAAGCTGTTTGAATGACCCTTGGACAATTCAGGAAGTAAGGGATGCTATAAAGACATTAAAACAGGACAAAACTACAGGTGCAGATGGTTTTACTAATAATTTCTATATTCATTTTCAAGCGAACATAGCTCCAATATTATTGCAGGTTTTCGAAGCTGGAACTTCCTTAAAGGCTTTCCCTGCTGAGATGCTCGATGCTCACATAGTAACAATATTGAAACCAGGTAAAGATCCAACATGTCCTCAAAATTATAGACCTATAGCCTTAGTCAATTCTGACATTAAAATATATGCTAAACTTATTGTAAATCGCTTGAATCCATTTTTGTCTGAACTAATTAATTCAGACCAGGTTGGATTTATAAGAGACAGACATGCGCCGAACAATGTCTGTAGAGCAATAACTATACTGGGGAGATTTGCTCTTAAAGAAGAACCACTTCTAGTAGTCTTGTTAGATGCAGAGAAAGCCTTCGATAGACTACATTGGGGATATATGGATTTAGATCTTGAAAAATGTGGCATTAGAGGTAGATTTTTAGACTCAATATTGGCCTTATATGCAGCACTGGAAGCACATGTGTTTTGCAATGGCTTCATATCATCTAGATTCTCCAAAAGTAATGGCAGCTGACAAGGTTGTCCTCTATCGCCACTTATCTTTACTTTAACTATAGAGCCTCTAGCAGAGATTATACGTCATTTAGTAGAGATAACTAGTCATTTGATAAATACAAAACAGCATAAGATCTGCCTATTCACGGATGATGTTCATTTATTTCTTACTAAACCAGAAACTTATCTCCCTACTCAATTGGATATTGTAGACCAATATATGAAAGTCTCTTATTACAAATTAAATAAAAATAAAACTGAAGGTCTCCCTATAACTATGAATCATTTAGACTTAGCAAAATATACATTTAATTGGAAGGTAGAAGCACTTAAATATTTAGAGATCTTTTTAGTGGTAGAAGAAAAAAACATTATAGATTATAATTATGGTCCTCTACTACACCAAATCATTAAATTTACAAAGGATCAGATGAATGATGAAATATCATGGTTGGGGAGAATAGCAGCAGTTAAGATGTTTTTCCTTCCTATAATACTTTACCTTTTCCGCTCGATACCATAACTTATTGGTGGACGTGGCCAGGGTCCCCGGTACTAATTACCCGGACTCAGCATTGTCTGAGAGGCGGGGCGAGCTGTGGAAAAGGAGAAATGTCCTCTTCTGCAGTAGCGCATCCTATTTTTCATTATTTTTTATTAGCTAAATTTACTAAGCGGCGGATTGTAAAAACTATCAATTTTGTGTCGTTTTGCAATCTGATTATTTACTATAGATAAAGCTGTAGAGAAAGCATACTTTAGAATAAAATAGAATTGAATATCAAAAGCACAATCAATATTTTGGACCATAGAAAAAATAGAACAGAATAAAAACCTTGGATTTATCAAGCAGCTGGTTTAAAAAGCCACCAAAAAAAATGACTAGTCTCACTCAGGCGTGTTTGCTGAAACAGCAGGTAAATTAATTTATTTTTTCTAGGCAACAATTGATTGGCAGGAATACCATCCAGTTGGGCTATGGAGGATCATGATGTCTCTCACTAAACATGACTGGTCTTTATCAGAAATACACAAACAAAAATATATAAAAAAGAAATACAACAAACACACAATCACGTTACACTCACGCACAGGACAAAATAACAAAAAGACTACATGAAAAAACACCTCAAATAGACAAATACAGAATAAGAAACAAGATAACTTATTAAAAAAAAAACTTACTACATTGAGCAATCACTTTATATTGTTCTCCAGGCCCACAAAGTGAAAGTAGCTAGCTGTCTGTTTCTATTATATCAACTGAATGGTTCTTTCTATAACAAATAGAGTAGCACAAGTAAATGAATATAAATAGAATAGCTTCTATTCCACAGTGGTCTGTTTCTATGATATCAGGTGGTGAATGTTGTTTCTATAAAAGCACCATTAACTGAATATGAATAGAATAGCTTCTAAACTGCTATGGTTTCAATAGTTGCAAAATAGAACATATTAGACTCATTGTTGGTTGTCCGCCAGGGATCGACGGCGCAATCAGTTTATTCATCAAAACCAGATCTTTAGTAAATACTACCAATTTGAGGTTTCTTTCTACTCCCCTGGAATTGACTTATCAGAGGGAACTGGTGGAAATAAGATAGCGTTCACTGCCACTACGTTGATAAAATGCTTTGGACCTGCGAATGGCCGATTCACCGTGACACCATGGATTGCTTAAGGAACGGTAGGGTGAGTTCATCTTTCCAAGTCATGATCGGTCACTGAAATCTTCACCTAAAGAGCATAAGGACGGGATGCATGATGCTTCGCATCCCGCCACCCTTTGCATGCATGCCGTTGTTAGCAACGCCGGTGTGCATGCCGAACACCGCAAAGGGCTGTTCTCTGTTAGAGTGGACCTTTGTGATGGAGGGACTTCCAGGTCTTTGGCCCAAAGGCCCCTCTGGCATCCTTCTGTGCATTCAAAGAAAGACATATGCTTGGCGGGGGGTGCTGGGAGGGATCCGATTGGATCCCTATCACAGCAATCTCCCGATAGAATCCCATAGGCTTCTATAGGGTAACGCCCATCAGGAAATGGCGTTACCCACCGCGACCAAGCGGCTTGGTGCATTTCTCCCTTTGATGCATCCCATCCTAAACCCTTGTGTTGTCTATGTTTAGTTACCTCTGCATGTATATGTATTCCAGGGTCTATCTCAAACACACCTCAAGAGCCTCCCTGGGCCCCCTCCAATTTATCTTCTTCTTTGTAAACCTACATGCTTCTCTTTGGCCCGGCGCTGCGGAGCAGCACTTTGGAATCTCCGGAGAGGTAAGTTTTTATTAACAATGGATGCAGGGTGTGCGATGTGGGCCCCCCTGGACACAAGGGCCCGTGTACACCGCACACCTTTCACCCATTATAAAGACGTCTATGAGCTCCGAACGTGGTGGAGAGGGCCTGATTCAGCAGTGCAAGCAGCAAATTCCCGATGTTAGGGAATCTGCGCAGGCGCCAGACCCGTTCTGCATATGTTAAGGACGGGTATGCGTGGCCGCAAGCAAAGTGGCAGCAGACTGTCAGTGATTGACAGTCTGCTGCCGTTTGTAGGTGGGGAGGGGGGGGCAATGTCCTCCGTTTCCTGAAGCGGAGGCATGTCGGCGCCGTTGTGGGGGAGGGAAGAAGCTAGGATCACCGTCCGCTGACATCGATTTCCTGGCCTCTTCCCCTATCCTGCGGCGGCCGGCTGCGGGACCCCATGGGTCACATTAGCTGGTCGATGGTACGCTGATTAACCGATGCTGCGTTGGACAATGCAGCTCGGTTGAGTAATGCACAGGAGGCGTGATGCCTCCTGCCGCATTACCATACCTGCAAGGAAATGTCTCCCCCCCGTGCAGACACCGGGAAAGGGGGGGGAGATAACCTGTAGATAGATAAAGTGTCAACCAATCAGCTTCTGTCATTTATCAAACTCAGCCTGTAAAATGATAGACTTTGATTGATTAGTACTTTTTCTCTCTCCAATGTTGATACATCTCTCCCTGGTTGTCAACGTACACTTCACAAACAGTCCTGCTCTTACACGAAGAGTCTTTCTGTGTAATATAAAAGATCTCTGCTTTGGCAACACACAATCCAAAACCATGTAGATAATTCTGCAAATACTTCCTGGCAACGTCCAACAATGATCCACAGTTTCGTCCAGCTAATCTCTCTACTACCTGCTCTCTCCCAGCTGTGCGGAGTGAATCGGTCAGACACCAATTATTGTTGTGTTATGATTACTTTTATCCAAGGCTTATGATGAATGTAAGTTTGGAGAATGACTTATGACATACCAAACATTATTTTCTATTTAAATCATGAATGACCTGGTGAATAGAATCTTCAATATGTGGCATATTTGTGGTCCACTGCGATGCTGGCACTCAGACAAACCAGAGGTCAAGACAATGTGTACTTTGTTACTGTTTCAGACCCAGACTATCTTATAATGTGACGGCTATTGTCTCTGGCAGGATTTGACTCACGCCTCCTGTAGAGTTACACAATGCCTTACATGCAGACCTGAGGCAGGAAGATTTTTCCTTGTCTGGAAACACAAGGTTTAAAACATGTAAATTGGAAGGTCTGATTGCCACTTAAATGGTGCATTTATAATTGCCTTTAAAGAAGAATTTCATCAACTATTTAAAATCTAATATTGGAGTAAACTATGTTACCTTTAAATCCTGTCACTCTCTGTTATCTCTTATGCACCGTTCTCATAGGCAAATGCCGGAGGGAGGGGGGGGGGGAGTTTGGTTGCCTGAAATCCCCCCTCCCCAGCCCACACCATGATGTCCACAATATAAATAGCATATAACACTAATTCATATTACAAATTAAATAATTAGCACCACCTGTTGATCTTTCAAAATGTGTGAGCCAGTAATGAATACACTTGTGCACCAACTAGGAGATATGGAAAACATGCACTGTTAGGGAGACAGATTTACAGATACGTATAGGTATTAGTGCTGGAAATTTGGTGTGTTTTGATCAGGGATGTGCAGAAAAGGTAGATAGGGGAGGCACACTTTCTAATCCAGAGTTTTGACTAAAAATGATTAGAATAATACAAAGATGATATTTATAATATTTTCTTTATTTTTTTTAGAATTTTTATAGTCAAAACTCTGGAGTATACCTAAGTATAACAGGAAAGGCTCTGCCTCACCTCACTGGTGAGCAACTAGAATGAGAAACAATAAAAGGGCAGAAGGATACAAGGCAGCGGAGCACTGATGACCAAGGAGTCAGGGCTTACATACTATTGCTGGGCATCCACTAGACAATTTTCTGTCAGATATCTGTCCAATCTGGCTGGTCGGAATGAAAACCTGGTAATATATGGGAGCCAATGACAGTCAATCATATGGTTTTAAACACTGAAAAAAAGGACAAAAAAAATTGTTCAAATTGGTTACATTTGTGTATTTTAACTAGAGATGTGCGCCGACCCCCGTGTTTTGGGTTTGGTTTGGATCTGGATCTCCCCTGGTTTTTGGATCTGGATTGGTTTTGCCAAAACTTAACCTCCGAGTTTTGTTTTCGTGTTTTGGTTCTGGATCTGGATTTTTCTTAAAAAATGAAAAAAACAGCTAAAATCACATAAAATGGACCTTTGTTTGTTCCTACAGTATTAATAACCTCAATAACATTTATTTCCACTCGTTTTCAGTCAGTTTTGACCACCTCACAGCTCACAATATTGATTTGTTCATCTTGTTTAGGTCCAAAATTTGCACCAAGATAGCTGGCTGACTAAGCTAAGCTGCAGCAGTGGGCGGCACAAACACATGGCAGTTCAACTTCAAACATGGCACATCAGGAAACACTTATTATTCAAGATAGGCCTGAGGGAGTTGGAGTATGTGTGTAGTTGAAGGTAGGGCAGGGACAGGAAGGGTTGATTTGTAGTAAATTTAATTTTGTTTTTTGATTCAAAACAAAATTTATGAGTGAGAAGGGGAGGGAAGGAGGCATTTACAAAAAAATGTGATACAGTACATTTACATCAGTCCTTGCCACAGAAGAATCCTTGAGCATGGCTGCTGCTGCTGGGAGTTGATTTTCTCATCCCAGAAGGAGACCAGGAAGAGAGCTTTCCAAAAAGAAAAAAAATGTACTTAAATAATGCTTTGCAAATCTTCTATAACGGCATTTCCCAACCTGTACATGGACATAAAAAAAACATAGTTAGTGCCAATTAACCAGCACAGATATGTGGACAAGTGTAAGATCTATGATTTAAGGGCTGGGGTAGCCAACTCTGGTTCTCGAGAGCTATCAACAGTGCATGTTTTCCAGGTGTCCTCACAGAATCAAAACTATAATAATTAACTCCACCTGTGGATCTTTCTAAATGTTTTGGTGAGTAATGAATACACCTGTGCACCAGCTAGGTCGTCTGGAAAACGTGAGCTCTCGAGGACTAAGGTTGGCTACCCCTGATTTAAGGCCTTACATTGTGTCTTTCTTGAGAATCCTGTGTCTACTTCTGCAGGTAGGAGTGGATTTTCATCCACTCCTACCTGCATGAAGAGTGCTTCCAAAAAACAATTGACTTAAATAATCCTTTGCAAACCTTCTGTTCTGTAATGGAACTTCCCAACCTGTACAGGGACATTTAAAAAAACAGAGTTAGTTAGTGGCCTTCAAATTACCATGGTTCCCACTGTCCACTTCTTAGATATGTGAATATGTTAGAATGTAGAAGGTCAAAAATTGGGTGGACCACACATGGCTTGATCGATCAACCATGGTGACTGGATAAGTGTCATAAGGAAGAGGAGGCTGCAAACTGGGTGTCATGTTATGAGTTGGCCATATGGGGTATGTTGCTGTTAAGGGATCAAGCTGGTTATCAGTGGACACATTATTAATTATAGTTTTTGTTATTTTGGGTTGCCATCTCCTGAAGGGTGTTTACCAACAGACAGAGACTACCTACCTATCAGCTCAGGCATAGACACTTCCTGAGGAACAGAGCTCTGTTCTCTGGAGAAAAGCCAAATAGGTGGGAGCCCCTGTTCCAACACCTGAAGCTCTTATCTCTCCACATCATCTATTATAGATGAAAAAAAAATGTCATCAGTGACATCTAGCTCCTCTTTCTGTACCCTGCTCACCCTTTTTGGACAGGAAGTCCAGGATGGATGGTTTGGAAGAAGAAGGCCTAGCAACAGATGGGGATGGTCATTATCAAGACATGGTCCCCCCAGTGGGTGTAGTCTGGGAGGTATTGGTTGGCATGCAGGCAGCAGAATAACAAAGGCCTCCATGTTGTCTGTGCTTACTATTCCATATTTCAGTTTGTGATTCAGGTAGGAATAAAGTCGCTACAGAACACAGTGACAGAATCACTGGATGTCTTAGTGCACTCAGGCCAAATATGATCCATGAATTCCCAGACAGATTCCGGACAGATGAATCCTTTGCTTGTAATAATCTTTGGTAATTCCTGGCAAAGGTGGGTGTTATAGCCAGACACTTTGAAGGCTGTAACTTTGAACTGCTTTATAGAAAAACATTTTTTCATGTTCTCTGAGGCCTCTACTGACTTTTGTTTATGTTTTTAAATAGAACAGTTTTAGAATTTAGGATGTCTACTCTATATAGGTTTGTAAATAAATATAGGCTTTAGTTTTTTAGAGAATATAATTTTATAAGCTTTTAGGATAACATTTCTGCTATGTTTAAGATTAAAAAAAAAACTTTTTGTAACCCAATAGCTTAAAAATAAAGTTTTCATTGCAATATTCATGCAGCCCCTTGACAGACAGCAGCACAGCACCTCTGCGCAGCTATGCCGATGACAGGTGTGGCTAACATGCACACAATAAAAATTGTTTATTTATTATTTTGGGCAGCAGCCCATCGACAGACAGGAGCACAGCACCCCTGTACACCTACGCCAATCACAGTGACAGCCAAGTGTGGCTGACACGAACACAAAAAAAATTTGACAAAAGAAAGACAATTTATTTTAATTTTTTTTTATGCTCCAGTACTTGGGCCCAGAACACAGATTGATCATGACTGGAGTCGGGCAGCACTAGCTTGCAATGCCGACTTGCTAGATCTTGTGCGGCTAAGCCTAACACATACAGACACACAGACAATTATTATAAAAAAAGACAATTGATTTAATTTTTTTTATGCTCCAGAACTTGGGCCCAGAGCACAGATTGATCACGACTGGAGTCGGGCAGCACTAGCTTGCGTTGCCGACTTCCTAGATCTTGTGCGGCTAAGCCTAAAACGCACAGACACACAGACAATTATTAGAAAAAAAGACAATTGATTTAATTTTTTATATGCTCCAGAACTTGGGCCCAGAGAACAGATTGATCACGACTGGAGTCGGGCAGCACTAGGTTGCAACTCGTAATAAATAACTTACGTTGCTGGCTGGATCTTGTGCGGTACTGCGGTTAAGCCTAACACGCACGCACACACACAGAGAAAAATATAAAAGACACTTTTATTGATTTTTTTTTTTTTAGCACGACTGAAGTCGGGCAGCAGTAGGTTGAAACTTGCGTTGCTGGCTGGATCTTGTGCGGTACTGCGGTTAAGCCTAACACGCACGCACGCACACACCAAAATATAAAAGACACTTTGATTGATTTTTTTTTTAGCACGACTGGAGCTGAGCAGCACTAGGTTGCAACTTCCGTTGCTGGCTGGATCTTGTGCGGTACTGCAGTTAGGCCTAACATGCACGCACACACACACACAGAAAAATATAACAGACACTTTGATTGATTTTTTTTTTTTTGGAGTCCAGAACTTGGGCCCAGATGGACTCAGCACCAGCCCAGATGTATCTGCAGTTCTGCACCAGCCAAGATGGACACAGCAGACATGAAAAACACCAGCCCAGACTGTATCAGCAGCACCAGCCCAGGACACAGTAGACAGCACAGACAGCCCAGATAGATCAGCAACAGCCCAGATGGACACAGCAGACAGCACAGTGACAGCACCAGCCTAGAATGGATCAACAGTCACCAGCCCAGGACACAGCAGACAGCACCAGCACCTCTCCCAGCCCTACACTACCCACCCTCCCTGTTCAGTCTCCACAGCCGGAGTGAAATGGCGTCCGTCGCGTGGTCCCTTATATACTACTTTGATCATAGAGACGAAAACTCGCAAACCGCGAGATTTCAGACTCTATCGTTTTGCCTCGGTTTCGAGATCCGAGTCAGGCTGGAAACTCCGAGCCTGCTTGGATCCGACTCGGTTCTGCTAAATTCGGGTGGGTTCAGATCTCTGGAATCCGAACCCGCTCATCTGTAGTTTTAAATAATTTGTCTGAACAACCATTTTTGGATGATTGTCATTTGCTCCCATACATTACCAGGTTTTCATTCCAACCAGCCAGATTGGACAGATGTCTGACAGAAAATTGTATAATGGATGCCCAGTTTAAGGGGACAGGGGCAGTTCTAGACCAAGTGGAGCCCAGGGCGATAATTTACTTTGGTGCCCCCTCCCAATACAGAAGATTAACATATCTCAGTTTAAGCATAACAATAAAAGGCATGGCGCAGGTCACTCTTATTAGACCTCTGACCTTTCTCTTTTTTTACCCTGATTATGCAGTAAATACTCGGGATTAATATTTTTACTGACCTCTCTATACTCTACACTACATTACTGACTAGGACTAAATGCGGGATGGACCAGGGGGCGGGATGGAGCATAGGAGAGGCAGCAGCTGCATGGACCAGGAGGGGAGGCAGAACCAGTGCCACACCCAGACCTACTAGCACCCTGTGCACACATTTTTAGAGCGCCCACCACTCTCCCACCCAACTACATTTAGAAATCATTATTAACAAAAAAATATTTACTGTTCCATATGCCCCCACAGTAATGCTCCATATACACCCACAATAGTTCTTCATATTCCCCCACAATAGCGCCCTGTATGCACCCACACTAATGCTCCATATACACCCACAATAGTTCTTCCACATTCCCAGGTATTCCATAGCTCCATGTCTTCTACTCTGGATCTTATGTATGCATGTGTCCTGTTTTGTAGCTTCATTATTGGGAATGTCTGTAGACTATGCTTGCTCCAATTCCAGTCCCTGGGGGAGATTCACTAAGCCTTGGAGAATGATAAAGTGGAGAGTGATAAAGTACCAACCAATCAGCTCCTGTCAGTTTACAGGCTGTGTTTGAAAAATGACAGGAGTTCATTGGTTGGTACTAAGGATACTGAATTTAAACCTCTATATGCTCCTGCCTATACCTTCTAAAATTGACGCTATTTGCGTACGCAGTCATACTAAAATAAAAGCCTTCAGACCTTGAAAATGTGTTTCCGAAGCACAAAGTATATTATTCAACATAAAAACAGTAGGTTACACGCTGTGATCTAAAGACAATTTAGCGCAAAGAAATTATACAGACCCAAGGTACAGTTATACATACGCACGCGCACTGGGACCAGTTACCGGCATCCATAAGAAACCTCCATCAACAGCATCAGCAGGAAGACTCCAGATTGGGGTCAGACCACACATATATATACACCTTACAGAAATAGACTATACAATAGAAAAGTTTGGTATAGTTTCATTGGTTCTCAGTGCAGGTGCATCTGTTACAGGATATTTAACAGGTTGATTCAAATGGATACAGGTCAGCCTCCGAGAGCCTATTGTCTCCTCTATTCCCCCTGCATGCAAATCTAAGCTGTTCATTTTACAAAGTACATTTTAGTGCTTTAACTCTCTACTGTTCATAAGTTGAGAATGCAGGTTGCGATATTCTCACCGATGATACCGGAAAGCTGTTGAGAAAGAGTCAATCAGTACAACACCAAACACTGTTTGCTTATCATGTACTAACCCTTAGATACCAAATAATCTTTTATTTCACAACATTAGCAATAAATGAATAAACCCTTGATATTACACTTTGAAGCTATGGAACCTTTTACGTGAGTGTGCAGTGTGTAAGTATTATGGGTTTGGGAAAAGATGCTAGTTAACTTGTGGCAGATGCGTACGCATGAAGCTAATAAACTGCGTTCACATGCAGGATATCATGCATTCGCTAATGTGCGTTATGTTAACAGCGCAACTGTGCGTAATGTGCGGTGTTTATGCATGTGAGTCTATTTATGATGGATTTAATATATATATATATATACATATATATACACATATATATATCATCCCTTACTAACATTTTAAACTGCAATGCAATGTGTTATGGGCAGTGAGCTTCACTCTCAAACAGGGAGGAGAGCCCCCGCCGATTGCTGGTGCCATCCTGTCTGATAGTGAGTTTAAAAGTTTTCTTCTGCCTAATTACGATACCTGTGTCAGTTCTTTTCAAGCAGATTTCTTACCACTGTTCATTCAGTCAAATTCAAGTGTCTGGACCATATTACAATTGCCACAGCTACACCTGTCCACATGTGGGGTCTCTCCATTTACATGCAAAAACACCCACACTTCCTGGTGTATTGTGTTTTCTAATTACTTTTCTCAGGAAGCTGTTTTTTCTAGTTGTTTTGGTATTTTTCTATGCAAGGTTATCCCCAGAATGGGCTTGTCATGGCTTCTAAAAGGATTACCAAAAACATTGCCATCTGTACTTAGCTCGTGAGTTGCAACTTAAAATGGCGCTGGACGGCCATTCGCAAAATGGCGTTGTTTCGATCTAATTTTAAGCTGATCTTGTCTCAGCCAATTATCCAGCTTCAACAGTCCACCCTTTGATAGCGAACAGCATGCTATCATACTCTGATTTAAAAGATATTAATTTAGGCTTACATTTTGATATATTATTTAATGTTATTATGGGATGGCACAAGGTGGTTCTTAATCCATCAATAATGTGTCTCTGGGAGGGGACATAAAACTACCATTATACGCACACCACGGATCTTGGAAGATCATGGGCGTGATGTGGGGATGCATCAATCCTATAAAGGCGTTCTTGAGGGGGAATAGGGACTTACATTATTTGAGGTGTTTTTAAAATAACATTTTAATAATACATTTTGTACACGTCTAAATATAATACATTATATGATGGTATTACCAGGTTCAGGGTTGTAATGCAGTTCTATATTTACCTCAGTATTCATATTGTCATTACTGACCACCATCATAATTTCATTCTTTCATTTTACTTTATCTTTACATTTTCCACACTAGGAAACACAATAGGAACACACCGGACACATATGCCAATTACTATGATGACAACTAGTATAAGGATCAGGAGTTTACCTATGCCTGTGATCATATCCTGGACCCATTTCCCTAGGCATGAGAACCATTTACGGGGTTCAAACATGAAACCCATTCCTCTACCTTCTCCTCTACTTCAGCCACTGAAGCATTATGGTTCTTTCGAAATTCCCATTTTAGATGCAGAATTTCATCCATCTTCTGGTCTATCACCTCCTTGGGGTTGCTGGTATCATTGGTGACATAGGTGCAACACTTCACTCCAAATTGGGTGGCCAAAATTACGCAGTACCCTCCAGTGACAGCGGTTAAATAATTTAAGACTAGCCTGTGTTGCACCAGTTCTTTCTTCTACGCTTGCAATTCCCTACCTGTATACCTGAAGGTGTCATCATACAGCTCGGTGATATTATCTATCAATTTAGCTAGGTCCTGAATATATCTAAAGTTTAATGTACCCCGAGCGATCCTGGTGGGATCCAGTGCTACTAAAACTTGAAAGCCAGTTGTCTCACTAATTAACTGAGTGGCTTTATGCACGTCATCAGATATCATATTTCTTTTGCCTCTGTGTTCATAATGCATGTGAAGATATGGTGATGGTGTGTTTTTATGAATACCAAGCATTTCACCATGTGTAAGGGTCATAATTTCTGGAAGTATTCTTCCCAAATAACATAACAATTATGGTACCAAGATTGGTCAGACACTCCCCTGATTTGGCATAGTACTCCTCCTCTCGACTCCACTTCATTGATATCACTATCAGCTCCCTTCTCTGTCCTCTGTCCTCCATCACAGAAACTGGATATCCCCAAACAGATCATCATGACAGAAACTCTGGAAGAAAGAACTAGGATGACCACAGCAGACCACTCCATTGCTGGAAGCACTCATCTACACATTTCTTTAGCTCAGGTATCTCACCGCACCTTTTAACCCTCCTGGAACAGGTTCGCAATTGACAGGTTCACGTTATGTGCCTCGACTCCGCTCCGTATCTCCCCCGGTTGGTTGACCCTTCTACAGTGAGTGGAATGGACCCAGGTATCTCTCTCGGCCACCTTCAGCAACACCTGATACGGACCTTCCCACCAATCTACCGGACAACCTGAGCGTAAGAAATTTTGGATCATAACAAATTCTCCAGGTTTGACATCATGACAATTTGCTTCTGGCATATCAGGTGACAACAATTTCAGTTTCTGCTGCTGCTGTTTTAACTGCTTATTTATTGATATAAGATACTTTACAATTATCTTGTTGTTACCTTTCGGATCTTCCTGCGGACTTATAATCAAATGAGGTTGTCTACCAAACAGTATTTCAAAGGGGGACAGATTTAGAGGTGGCCTGGGGGTGGTCCTGGTGCTACTATTACTCATCAACTTACACATGCTTCTGGATGACCACACCTGTGAAATGAGTATCCCTATACTCTAGGGATACCATATCTGCATACAACCTTCTGTACAATTAAACCCTGTTATTAATAGCTACTGCTCGAAGTAGTGTCTCAGCCTCTGGGTTTGGACAGTTTCCCAAGTACTTGACCTTTAGCTGCCATGGCTGCAATTTGTCCTTAGCAACCTTGTGTCCTGTGTGTGAGAGATGAAGCACAACAGTTTAGTATCATTTAAACATGGTATAAATGAAACAGGGCATAACAATAAATTGTCCACATATAGTATCAGAGCACAGATCCATTGGCAGGTTGAAAAGATTGTAAACAGTCGTATAAGGCCTGGGAGAAAATACTGAGGTTGTCTATGAACCCATGGGACACCCGTGTCCATGTGTAGTGTACACCTCCCCCTATGTGAAAGCAAAAAGATACTGACAGTCAGGGTGTTAGAACACAGGGAAGAAAGCAGAACAGAGATTGGATATCAGTTACATCAATTACCATTACCGGTTTTTCCCTAGTACTTCTCGTCAACCTTTCTTTCTGTAGACCACAAGTATGACCCGACTCCTAGCGTTGGCTCCCACTCTCCAATAAAGCATTAAAGGCCACAATTGGAGCTGGTGCCTGTTGGAGGTTTCCTGTATTCTGTGTATATCCCTTATGAGGGTATACAGGTACTGTCTGGTTTGGGAGTCCTACATTCTTCACTTTGCAGTACTTACTTAGGTGTCCCACTTGGTTGCAGTTAAAACATTTTTGTGAGCGGGGTGGATGAAAGGATTGTTGTGGGGGTTGAGCAGGAGGGAAAGGTGGTGGGTATGGGTAAGGATATAGAGGGAGAGGATAGTATGGGAATTGTGGTTGTGTATGATAAGTGGGGTAAGGCTGTGTTTGTGGTGGTGTAGGATTAGTGAGCATGTGTAACTGTTCAGGTGCAGGTGCAGGTGTGGATGCAGGTGTGTCTGCTGGCTGTGATGTTACCGTCATTCCTTCTAGAGCTTGAATACTGACAGCCATTAGTTTCTCGCTCTGGGTCTCTCTCTTTTTAGAGATGTTCTTATCATGTTCAATTGCAGATTCTATGAGGGTATCTATTGTGACTCCCCTCCAGCCAGGCTATGAGGTCTGAACCCGGGTCTTTAGGTTCTCTTTAAGACCATCCATGACAATCATTCCCCTGTGGTGAGTGCTATCTTTAATATCTTCTAACCCAGTGTACTGGGTTATAGCCTGCAGAGCCCGGTCACAATAATCTTCTGCAGATTCACTCTCCTTTTGTTTTAAGGTGAAAATTTTGTTCCAGTTAACTATTACTGGAAAATATACCCCCAATTGAGTTACAATGCGGGAAAAATTTCCTTGATTAATTTCATCTGTCAAGGGAACATCTCAATCCAATACACAATCTGTGATAAATTTTGTCACGTCAGTATTGTATGGCAGACAGGCCCTTAACACCACTCGCCAATCTTTGTTGGTTGGCTCATGAGAACTACCCAAATTTCTCAAAAATCTTTGACATTTGGCTAATTCCTTTTTGAGATCGGGGAAATCATTCATTATGGAATTTAGCTCTGCTCTTGTCCAAGGACAATGCATTACTACTTCCCTTGTGGGCACTACTCCGTTCGCATCCGCATTCCCATTCGGAACAGTTATTGTCTGGGGGGGATGCAGACCGGCCACACTGCTACTTTTGAACTTACTACCTGGCTGGAGGTTTGAAATGGCAGACATGACAGTAGGCTCATCATCCACATCATAAACATTTTCCTTATGGTTACTTAAGAGAGGGTACAAATTACTTGTTACATTTTTATGGGTTTTTTCAATAACTGTACCTGCACCGCCATCCACATAAGGTGGCGGTGGTGTGCGTGATACCTTCCACAACGCTACCTTGCTGCACGTGCGCGCTATTTCGCGGCTCGCACGCATTGCAATTTAGCGCTGCAGGTGTACTTTCTGGTAATGCGTTCGCAATGCTAGTTTGCATCGTTGGACACACCTTTAAGCCACACAACACCTTCATGCTGCCACAATTTTAAACATTCATAATATTTTACATTTTTTCACTCGAGAACGCACCAAACAGATGTGAGCTCGGACATTATTCAATATATCCTTATCAAAACTACCAATTCTAGGAAACGGCCTAACACTCTTCCTCGTCATATTAAACCATAAATCACAATACCTGGTTGCATTGGTACCACACTTAATATGCATAATATGTTGTGCCGACCCAAGTGGCGCTTCCAACAGCAGCAAATCATTTAGCATCTCTACCGTTTGCTTGGCCCCCATCCTGGGAGAACCCTAAGTTTTTCAATAAAGATTTAAACTGGTGAAAGACAGTCTAGATACTCTCACTTACCTATAGAAGAAATTTCTAGATGCCTCCACTCACCTATGGAAGAAATTTCTAGATGCTCCCACTCACCTATGGAAGTTATTTCTAGATGCTCCCACTCACCTATGGAAGTTATTTCTAGATGCTCACACTCACCTTTTATCTCTCAGTTTACAATCACAAGTTTCCAGTGCGGCTCAATTACAATGCTCCAGTAACCCAACCTAATTACTAAACACTGCAATCACACTGAGAGCCGGTCCCTACAACAAAAGACAACATGTACACCTGCTGATGTGTATAGAATGGTAGCTACTACCGAGCAGCTAGGCTAACTCCTGCACCTAGCCCTTAAGGATCATACAATACCCTTAACATTTAGGACCCGTGTTACACCCTAAACAAATACTCACAGTTACACACTCTTTTCCTGTGCAGTAAAATACACGTTAACCCAGTTATTGGCAACAATTGATAAAGTAATCTCAACGGCTTTGTTTTAAAACATGTGGCAGCATGACCGGAAATACTTATACGCTATTGTGCGACTAGTCGCATACACAATAATGCGACTACTACACATCCGTATGACTTACCCTTAGCTGCACACCCAAAAATGCGTCTCCACTAAATGCGACCCAACCGTGTACACACTACTGCGGTACCACTTTTAGCATGCAATTCTATCAACAAAGGAAAACAAACTTTTTCCTTTCTTGTCCCTGGATTCTAGTCAGCGTACCTTGAATCACACACGATAACGGGTAGCGATTTCTCAGCATCAAGTGGTTGCAGGTAAACTGCGTGTGGCCACACTCCACCCTTTGGTGAGAGATCGATAACCGTATGTTTATCATGTGATAGGTAAGTGACCTCACTCAATGAGCCCCTATCTAAGGATACTGAATTTAAACCTCTATATGCTCCTGCCTATACCTTCTAAAATTGACGCTATTTGCGTACATAGTCAAACAGTAAAATAAAAGCCTTCAGACCTTAAAAATGTGTTTCCGAAGCACAAAGTATATTATTCAACATAAAAACACTAGGTTACACGCTGTGATCTAAAGACAATTTAGCGCAAAGAAATTATACAGACCCAAGGTACAGCTATACATACGCACGCGCACTGGAACCAGTTACCGGTATCCATAAGAAACCTCCATCAACAGCATCAGCATGAAGACTCCAGATTGGGGTCAGAACACACATATATATACCCTTACAGAAATAGACTATACAATAGAAAAGTTTGGCATGGTTTCATTGGTTCACAGTGCGGGTGCATCTGTTACAGGATATTTAACAGGTTGATTCAAATGGACACAGGTCAGCCTCTGACAGCCTATTGTCTCCTCTATTCCCCCTGCATGCAAATCTACGCTGTTAATTTTACAAAGTACATTTTAGTGTTTTAACTCTCTACTGTTCATAAGTTGAGAATGGCGGTTGCGATCTTCTCACCGATGATACCGGAAAGCTGTTGAGAAAGAGTTGATCAGTACAACACCAAACACTGTTTGTTTATCATGTACTAATCCTTAGATACCAAATAATCTTTTATTTCACAACATTAGCAATAAATGAATAAACCCTTGATATTACACTTTGAAGCTATGGAACCTTTTACATGAGTGTGCAGTGTGTAAGTATTATGGGTTTGGGAAAAGACGCTAGTTAACTTGTGGCAGATGCGTACGCATGAAGCTAATAAACAGCGTTCACATGCAGGATATCATGCATTCGCTAATGTGCGTTATGTTCACAGCGCAACTGTGTGTAATGTACTGTGTTTATGCATGTGAGTCTGTTTATGAAGGATTATATATATATATATATATATATATATATATACAATCCCAGATGGCCTGGCACTCCCAATGACACACGAAAGAATAGCTGCTGCCGGTGCCTTCACAAGTTCCTAGGATACAAGTAGCCAAGGTGCGGCACTCGCGGCATACATTCAATAAACAAACAATGCGTGGCGTTTAGTAAATCAACGTTTCAGTTCTTTACTGAACTTTTATCAAGACAACAAATACATACAACGAACATACCTTTATACATGAAGAACACCGCGTGTAAAGCCGGCGGCCAGAGCCGGGACCACTCACCCGTCTGGTGGCACCAAAAGATGTCATGACGCATACGTGTCTAGACTCGGCCTTCCTCGATCGTGTCACCATCACCATGGTTACCATCACAAACAAAGTCTAAAATCAATATACGCAAATGTATAACAACCTTACACGTAGTGCAAACAGGATCACTTAGACCAATACTTGTCAGGTATTAATAAGTGATGTAGATTTTGCATAAAGATTCATAATCAATAATTAATAATCCATCCCCAATACATGTCAGATAAATCATCACATATCTAAAGACGATCTCATATACCATGGACATATAAATAAGAGTAACCTATGGATAAATTATAAAAAGCTGTTAAATGAGATATTCTCATTAAGTCCCTTAGGGGAAATGACCTCCAACCGGGCTATCCAACGTGCTTCGCATTGTAGTAGCTGAGTGGCGCGATCACCACCTCAAATTAGAGGAGGAATATGGTCAATCATTCTATATTTAATGCTAGATAAAGGATGGTTCAATTCAGCAAAATGACGCGCCACCGGCTGTTCGCTGGTGCCACTCGCCAGTGCATTTCGGATAGCTGAACGATGAGCAGCCATTCGCTCTTTAAATTTCCGCTCGGTTTTACCGACATAAGAAAGTCCACAGGGACAAATAATCTGGTACACTACAAAGCAGGTATTACAATTCAATTGATATTTAATAAAGAATTTTTTTCCACTATGGGGATGTGTGAATGTATCTCCTCCTATCATAAATTGACAGGTTACACATGTGCACTTAATGCAACCCAGTTTCTTATTAAAAAATGATTGTGGTTTGTTACCCAGTTTTGATATATCAGTCTTAACTAGAAGATCAAGTAGATTGCGTCCTCTAGAATAACTGGGCATAAGACGACTGCCATGTAAATTAAGTGTAGTGTCTGATTCAATTAGGGACCAGTTAGACTTAGCGATATGGCCAATCCTGGAAGATGATGTGTTAAATCTATTAACCCAAGGGAATCTATTTTCAAGGGATTGATGTTTATCCTTCATAACTAATAGTTGTTTACGATCCAATGCTTAAACTCTTGTTTTAGTCTGTTGTAGTGACTTATATGAATACCCCCGGGCACAGAAGCGCTGAATTAGATCATCAATTTGAGCAATAGCTACATTATGGTCACTGTTAATTCTTCTCACCCTGATCATTTGACTATACGGTAGACCCTGAATGAGTTTCCTCGGGTGACAACTCTGAGCCTGTAATAACAGGTTTCTGTCAGTAGGTTTAGAATAAAGTGTGGTCTCAATAGCATTATTTCTGATTGAGATTTTTACATCCAAAAAATTCACCTCTGTCATACTCATATTATAGGTGAATTTAATTGGAGAACTACTCTGATTGTGATTTATCATGAGTAATTGAAATTCTGCAGCGTCACCACACCAAAAAACTAAAAGGTCGTCAATAAAGCGTGAATATAGCATAATCTGAGATGCGGTATTAGAATTAGAAAAAAACAGGTCATTTTCAACCTCAAACATCACAATATTGGCGTACACAGGAGCTGCGCTAAAACCCATTGCGCAGCCCCTGCGTTGCATGTAGTACGATTTATCATATAGAAAAAAGTTATTTGTTAATAACAATTCAAGTAATCGTAATATACAATCAATCATAGCTTCCTCAAAAATTGCTTTTCTCCCCAAAAAGGTTTTCACACATGCAAGGCCAAAATCATGGGGTATAGAGGTGTAAAGACTCATCACATCAATTCCGATAAGCCAACAATTGTCAGGGATACATTGTAATGTATTAAGCTTATTAAGCAACATAGTTGTATCTAACAGAAATGAAGGTTCATTCTGTACTAGTGGTTGTAGCAAAAAATCAAGAAACACCGCTGTTGGTTGCAAGAGTGACCCTCTGGCTGACACAATCGGACGGCCTGGTGGAGGGTTAATCCCTTTGTGGATTTTCGGCAGCGTATAAAGTAACGGCATGATAGGGAATTTAGGTATCAACGATTCCATCATTTTAGCTGAAATAAGTTGCAAATCCACAGCCTGCTGTAAGATATTGCATAATTTCTTTTTGCACACAGGTGTTGGATCATTAGAAAGTAAAGTGTAGACTTCTTCAACTGCCAACTGGTTCTCAATTTCCTTTTTATAGTCCCCCAAGTCCTGAAGAACAATAGATCCCCCCTTATCTGCTGGCCGTATAATCAAGTTTTTATTATTGGAGAGAGATAGTAATGCCTCACGTTCTAATGGTGACAAATTCGGATGGGAAGAGTTATTGATGGAACTCAATTTAGAAACTTCCTGATCTAGAATTCTCATAAATGTTTTAATACTGGGATTAATCGATTGGGGTTCAAAGGATGCTGTCGGACACAATTTTCTAATTTGCGCAGGGATTAGTTCCATGGTAGTGTTATCATCTTTTTTGAAAAACTCTTTTAATTTCAATTTCCGATGCAATGCATGTTTCTCAATGTTCCACTGAAATTCATCAAATATAACCGTTGGAACAAATGACAATCCTTTATTGAGCAATTGATACTCACTATTTGTGAGCTCGTAGGAAGATAGATTAAAAACTAAATTCTTCTGGGCCGGGGAGGTTTGGCTGCCCGTCCTCTGCCTCTGGTTTTGTTTACTCCTTCTCGTATAACGCCTTTTGGAGCGTTTTTTTCGGACCTTGTTGTAACTCCTAAAGGGCTGGCAGCTTGTTGGCCTCCTTCTACTTCACTATTAGAGCTGGTGTTGTCCTGTGATGATTCAGTCTCGAATCTGCTGATCTGTTGTCTGCGTCTAAAGAATGGATATCTAGCATCTTGTGGACGTGGTCCTATTGTCCATCTATAGACTGAGTGAGTTTCATAATCACGTTCTACTTTGAGCAGTTTCTCAGATTTTAATTTTATGAGATCACGTTTATATTGTGCCATCTGGATTTTTAATTTCTCAACCCAGTTTTGTTCTTGATCCACTAATAATGTAGGCATATGGATTGCTTCAAATTAAGTGATTTTTTCTTTAACCTTATTGAGTTCCTTTGTTGACTGCTCGATGACTAATAATAATAAGTCAAACGAGCACTTATTCAAAATTGCAATCCAACGCTTACAAAATTCTGAATCATGTCGCCCAATAGTGGGACAATTGCGTACTCGGAACTCCCTGGGTATCTTTTTTAATTGAAAGTAATCACTTAGGGAAACTGCATGTAGGTAAAAATCAGTCTCTTTTTTCTTAAGACGTAAAAGATCTTTGAAAATTATATCAGCTGATGTCGATTCCATTTCATCCTTGAGACCTTTGTTATATACAATATTTTCAGCTTCAGAATCTGTGAAGGATAAAGTGTCTCCTATCGGAAATCTGACAAAGCATAGGGGGTCTTGTGGTTCACTAGACATTTTCAGATAAATTTAACAAGTAAACGATGCAAGTACTTCCCAAAATGTGATCCTGAAAAGTTGTGAGGAATTGCAGAATATCGAAGAATAAAAACAATATCTAAAATGTAGCGACTAAGGAGATACAATCTCAATGGTGCAGTTCACAGAAAAAGACGTGCTGGGTGCCAAGGCTGGAGTACTCACTGCCACGGTGTCTACTCCTATATGCAATCCCAGATGGCCTGGCACTCCCAATGACACACGAAAGAATAGCTGCTGCCGGTGCCTTCACAAGTTCCTAGGATACAAGCAGCCAAGGTGCGGCACTCGCGGCATACATTCAATAAACAAACAATGCGTGGCGTTTAGTAAATCAACATTTCAGTTCTTTACTGAACTTTTATCAAGACAACAAATACATACAACGAACATACCTTTATACATGAAGAACACCACGTGTAAAGCAGGCGGCCAGAGCCGGGACCACTCACCCATCTGGCGGCACCAAAAGATGACTTCATGACGCATACGTGTCTAGACTCGGCCTTCCTCGATCGTGTCCATCACAAACAAAGTCTAAAATCAATATACGCAAATGTATAACAACCTTACACGTAGTGCAAACAGGATCACTTAGACCAATACTTGTCAGGTATTAATAAGTGATGTAGATTTTGCATAAAGATTCATAAACAATAATTAATAATCCATCCCCAATACATGTCAGATAAATCATCACATATCTAAAGACGATCTCAAATACCATGGACATATAAATAAGAGTAACCTATGGATAAATTATAAAAAGCTGTTAAATGAGATATTCTCATTAAGTCCCTTAGGGGAAATGACCTCCAACCGGGCTATCCAACGTGCTTCGCATTGTAGTAGCTTAGTGGCGCGATCACCACCTCGAATATCTAGATATCCATTCTTTAGACGCAGACAACAGATCAGCAGATTCGAGACTGAATCATCACAGGACAACACCAGCTCTAATAGTGAAGTAGAAGGAGGCGAACAAGCTGCCGGCCCTTTAGGAGTTACAACAAGGTCCGAAAAAAACGCTCCAAAAGGCGTTATACGAGAAGGAGTAAACAAAACCAGAGGCAGAGAACGGGCAGCCAAACCTCCCCGGCCCAGAAGGATTTAGTTTTTAATCTATCTTCCTACGAGCTCACAAATAGTGAGTATCAATTGCTCAATAAAGGATTGTCATTTGTTCCAACGGTTATATTTGATGAATTTCAGTGGAACATTGAGAAACATGCATTGCATCGGAAATTTAAATTAAAAGAGTTTTTCAAAAAAGATGATAACACTACCATGGAACTAATCCCTGCGCAAATTAGAAAATTGTGTCCGACAGCATCCTTTGAACCCCAATCGATTAATCCCAGTATTAATTTATGAGAATTCTAGATCGGGAGGTTTCTAAATTGAGTTCCATCAATAACTCTTCCCATCCGAATTTGTCACCATTAGAACGTGAGGCATTACTATCTCTCTCCAATAATAAAAACTTGATTATACGGCCAGCAGATAAGGGGGGATCTATTGTTCTTCAGGACTTGGGGGACTATAAAAAGGAAATTGAGAACCAGTTGGCAGTTGAAGAAGTCTACACTTTACTTTCTAATGATCCAACACCTGTGTGCAAAAAGAAATTATGCAATATCTTACAACAGGCTGTGGATTTGCAACTTATTTCAGCTAAAATGATGGAATCGTTGATACCTAAATTCCCTATCATGCCGTTACTTTATACGCTGCCGAAAATCCACAAAGGGATTAACCCTCCACCAGGCCGTCCGATTGTGTCAGCCAGAGGGTCACTCTTGCAACCAACAGCGGTGTTTCTTGATTTTTTGCTACAACCACTAGTACAGAATGAACCTTCATTTCTGTTAGATACAACTATGTTGCTTAATAAGCTTAATACATTACAATGTATCCCTGACAATTGTTGGCTTATCGGAATTGATGTGACGAGTCTTTACACCTCTATACCCCATGATTTTGGCCTTGCATGTGTGAAAACCTTTTTGGGGAGAAAAGCAATTTTTGAGGAAGCTATGATTGATTGTATATTACGATTACTTGAATTGTTATTAACAAATAACTTTTTTCTATATGATAAATCGTACTACATGCAACGCAGGGGCTGCGCAATGGGTTTTAGCGCAGCTCCTGTGTACGCCAATATTGTGATGTTTGAGGTTGAAAATGACCTGTTTTTTTCTAATTCTAATACCGCATCTCAGATTATGCTATATTCACGCTTTATTGACGACCTTTTAGTTTTTTGGTGTGGTGACGCTGCAGAATTTCAATTACTCATGATAAATCACAATCAGAGTAGTTCTCCAATTAAATTCACCTATAATATGAGTATGACAGAGGTGAATTTTTTGGATGTAAAAATCTCAATCAGAAATAATGCTATTGAGACCACACTTTATTCTAAACCTACTGACAGAAACCTGTTATTACAGGCTCAGAGTTGTCACCCGAGGAAACTCATTCAGGGTCTACCGTATAGTCAAATGATCAGGGTGAGAAGAATTAACAGTGACCATAATGTAGCTATTGCTCAAATTGATGATCTAATTCAGCGCTTCTGTGCCCGGGGGTATTCATATAAGTCACTACAACAGACTAAAACAAGAGTTTTAGCATTGGATCGTAAACAACTATTAGTTAAGAAGGATAAACATCAATCCCTTGAAAATAGATTCCCTTGGGTTAATAGATTTAACACATCATCTTCCAGGATTGGCCATATCGCTAAGTCTAACTGGTCCCTAATTGAATCAGACACTACACTTAATTTACATGGCAGTCGTCTTATGCCCAGTTATTCTAGAGGACGCAATCCACGTGATCTTCTAGTTAAGACTGATATATCAAAACTGGGTAACAAACCACAATCATTTTTTAATAAGAAACTGGGTTGCATTAAGTGCACATGTGTAACCTGTCAATTTATGATAGGAGGAGATACATTCACACATCCCCATAGTGGAAAAAAATTATTTATTAAATATCAATTGAATTGTAATACCTGCTTTGTAGTGTACCAGATTATTTGTCCCTGTGGACTTTCTTATGTCGGTAAAACCGAGCGGAAATTTAAAGAGCGAATGGCTGCTCATCGTTCAGCTATCCGAAATGCACTGGCGAGTGGCACCAGCGAACAGCCGGTGGCGCGTCATTTTGCTGAATTGAACCATCCTTTATCTAGCATTAAATATAGAATGATTGACCATATTCCTCCTCTAATTCGAGGTGGTGATCGCGCCACTCAGCTACTACAATGCGAAGCACGTTGGATAGCCCGGTTGGAGGTCATTTCCCCTAAGGGACTTAATGAGAATATCTCATTTAACAGCTTTTTATAATTTATCCATAGGTTACTCTTATTTATATGTCCATGGTATATGAGATCGTCTTTAGATATGTGATGATTTATCTGACATGTATTGGGGATGGAATATTAATTATTGATTATGAATCTTTATGCAAAATCTACATCACTTATTAATACCTGACAAGTATTGGTCTAAGTGATCCTGTTTGCACTACGTGTAAGGTTGTTATACATTTGCGTATATTGATTTTAGACTTTGTTTGTGACGGTAACCATGGTGATGGTGACACGATCGAGGAAGGCCGAGTCTAGACACGTATGCGTCATGACGTCATCTTTTGGTGCCGCCAGACGGATGAGTGGTCCCGGCTCTGGCCGCCGGCTTTACACGCGGTGTTCTTCATGTATAAAGGTATGTTCGTTGTATGTATTTGTTGTCTTGATAAAAGTTCAGTAAAGAACTGAAACGTTGATTTACTAAACGCCATATATATATATATATACATAGTCACCAGGCAAAGGCGGCGGCACTCTCTGTATCAGGAATAATATACTCCGATTATAAAACCTTGTAGTTTACTACAAGGTTTTTTAACCGGAGTATATTATTCCTGATACAGAGAGTGCTGCCGCCTTTGCCTGGTGACTGTGTTCCTTACATAGCGGAGGGCACCTATTGTTTACTATTGGAGTATGAGTGCCAAGCCTGCTATGTTCCTATATATATATACATATATATATATATATATATTAGGGGTGAGCGGGTTCGGATTTCTGAAATCCGAACCCCCCCGAGCCCCCCCGATCCGAGTCCGATCCGAGTCAGGCTCGACTTTTCCCGCCTGACTCGGATCTGACATCGAGGCAAAACGTCATCATCCCGCCTTCCGAGTCTCGCGGGTTTTGGATCCTATATAAGGTACCCGCGTCGGCGCCATTTTCTCACTCGGCTGTGGACAGTGAAGAGGGAGGGTGGGAGTTAGTGCTGTGTAGTGTAGTGTAGTGTAGTGCTGCTGTTGTCCACTACTTCAAAGTCCATAGGGGCTGGCTGTGTTGTGCTGTGCTGCTGTTGTTAATAGGGGCTGTGTCCACTACTTCAAAGTCCATAGGGGCTGGCTGGACTGTGTTGTGCAGTCAGTTCTCCATAGGGGCTGTGTCCACTCCAAAGTCCTGTGCAGTGTCCCAGTCCTAAAGGGGTGCTGTAGTGTTGTCCAGGGGGTGCTCTGTCCATCAGGGGTGCTCCCCCCAAGTGCTAAAAAAATAATATATTTTCTGTGTTTGTGAATTGTGTGCGCAGTAGCCGCACGTGCATCAACAAAGTAGTGCCAAGCGTGCGCCTGTGTCATAAGTAAAGGGCCGGCTGGCTTGACCGTTAAAGGGTGCTGTAACCCCCGAAAGTACACTCCAGTCCAAACCAAAAAAAAATTATTTTCTGTGTTTGTGAATTGTGTGCGCAGTAGCCGCACGTGCATCAACAAAGTAGTGCCAAGCGTGCGCCTGTGTCATAAGTAAAGGGCCGGCTGGCTTGATCGTTAAGGGTGCTGTAACCCCCGAAAGTACACTCCAGTCCAAACCAAAAAAAAAATTATTTTCTGTGTTTGTGAATTGTGTGCGCAGTAGCCGCACGTGCATCAACAAAGTAGTGCCAAACGTGCGCCTGTGTCATAAGTAAAGGGCCGGCTGGCTTGACCGTTAAGGGTGCTGTAACCCCCGAAAGTACACTCCAGTCCAAACCAAAAAAAAAATTATTTTCTGTGTTTGTGAATTGTGTGCGCAGTAGCCGCACGTGCATCAACAAAGTAGTGCCAAACGTGCGCCTGTGTCATAAGTAAAGGGCCGGCTGGCTTGACCGTTAAGGGTGCTGTAACCCCCGAAAGTACACTCCAGTCCAAACCCAAAAAAAAATTATTTTCTGTGTTTGTGAATTGTGTGCGCAGTAGCCGCACGTGCATCAACAAAGTAGTGCCAAGCGTGCGCCTGTGTCATAAGTAAAGGGCCGGCTGGCTTGACCGTTAAGGGTGCTGTAACCCCCGAAAGTACACTCCAGTCCAAACCAAAAAAAAAATTATTTTCTGTGTTTGTGAATTGTGTGCGCAGTAGCCGCACGTGCATCAACAAAGTAGTGCCAAGCGTGCGCCTGTGTCATAAGTAAAGGGCCGGCTGGCTTGACCGTTAAGGGTGCTGTAACCCCCGAAAGTACACTCCAGTCCAAACCTAAAAAAAAATTATTTTCTGTGTTTGTGAATTGTGTGCGCAGTAGCCGCATGTGCATCAACAAAGTAGTGCCAAGCGTGCGCCTGTGTCATAAGTAAAGGGCCAGCTGGCTTGACCGTTAAAGGGTGCTGTAACCCCCGAAAGTACACTCCAGTCCAAACCAAAAAAAAATTATTTTCTGTGTTTGTGAATTGTGTGCGCAGTAGCCGCACGTGCATCAACAAAGTAGTGCCAAGCGTGCGCCTGTGTCATAAGTAAAGGGCCGGCTGGCTTGACCGTTAAAGGGTGCTGTAACCCCCGAAAGTACACTCCAGTCCAAACCAAAAAAAAATTATTTTCTGTGTTTGTGAATTGTGTGCGCAGTAGCCGCACGTGCATCAACAAAGTAGTGCCAAGCGTGCGCCTGTGTCATAAGTAAAGGGCCGGCTGGCTTGACCGTTAAAGGGTGCTGTAACCCCCGAAAGTACACTCCAGTCCAAACCAAAAAAAAATTATTTTCTGTGTTTGTGAATTGTGTGCGCAGTAGCCGCACGTGCATCAACAAAGTAGTGCCAAGCGTGCGCCTGTGTCATAAGTAAAGGGCCGGCTGGCTTGACCGTTAAAGGGTGCTGTAACCCCCAAAGTACACTCCAGTCCAAACCAAAAAAAAATTATTTTCTGTGTTTGTGAATTGTGTGCGCAGTAGCCGCACGTGCATCAACAAAGTAGTGCCAAGAGTGCGCCTGTGTCATAAGTAAAGGGCCGGCTGGCTTGACCGTTAAAGGGTGCTGTAACCCACAAAGTACACTCCAGTCCAAACCAAAAAAAAAATTATTTTCTGTGTTTAGCCGCACGTATATATCAAATCGATATAACATAAATGGAGGACCAAACTTTCTCCGATAAAAATAAAATAGAGAAAGATCAAGAACCACTTCCTCCTAGTGCTGAAGCTGCTGCCACTAGTCATGACATAGACGATAACATGCCATCAACGTCGTCTGCCAAGGCCGATGCCCAATGTCATAGTAGAGGGCACATACAATCCCAAATGGCAAAGTTCAGGAAAATGACCTTGAAAAAGACATTTAAATCAGCTGAAGAGAAACGTAAACTTGCCAATATGCCATTTACGACACGGAGTGGCAAGGAACGGCTAAGGTCGATCCCTAGTATGTTCATGACTAGTGGTTCAGCTTCACATGACGATGGAAGCACTCCTCCCACTAAAAAAATCAAAAGAGTTAAGCTGGCAAAAGCACAGCGAAGAACTGTGCTTTCTAAGAAGATATCACAAATCCCCAAGGAGAGTCCAAGTGTGGTGGTGGTTGCGATGCCTGACCTTCCCAGCACTGGACGGGAAGAGGTGGCTCTTTCCACCATTTGCACGCCCCCTGCAAGTGCTGAAAGGAGCACCCACAGTCCACTTGCTGATATGCAAATTGAAGATGTCACTGTTGAAGTACAACAGGATGAGGATACTGGTGTAGCTGGCGCTGAGGAGGAAGTTGGCGAGGAGGATTCTGATGGTGATGTGGTTTGTTTAAATCAGGCTCCGGGGGAGACAGTTGTTGTCCGTGGGATGAAAAAGCCCATCACGGTCATGCCTGGGCAGAAGACCAAACATTCCACCTCTTTGGTCTGGCAATATTTCTATCCAAATCCGGACAACAACTGTCTTGCCATATGTACCATATGTAAAGGTGAAATAAGTAGGGGTAGGGACGTCAACCACCTAGGAACATCCTCCCTTATACGGCACCTGCAGCGCGTTCATAAAAAGTTACTGTCAAGTTCAGAAACTTTGGCTCAGACCGTAAGCAGTCCAGGGACACCTAAATCCCGTTGTCCTGTTGTATCCAAGCGCCTGCAAACCACACCGTCAACTCCCTCCTCGTCAATTTCCTCCTTAGTCAGGATCGGAAGTAGTCCTGCAGGCCATATCACTGGCATGACTGACTCTCCTATCCGGGATTCCTCCGGAGGATCCTGCATTGCTACGCCTACTGCTGCCGCTGCTGCTGTTGCTGCTGCTGCTGGGAGTCGTTCATCATCCCAGAGAGGAAGTAGGAACACCACTACTTTTACTAAACAATTGACCCTCCAACAGTCCTTAGCGAGGAGGATGAAGTACGACAGCAGTCATCCTGAAGCAAAACGTATAACTGAGGCCTTGACTGCTATGTTGGTGTTAGACGTGCGTCCGGTATCCGCCATTAGTGCAGTGGGATTTAGACAATTGATGGAGGTAGTGTGTCCCCGGTTCCAAATCCCGTCTAGATTCCACTTCACTAGGCAGGCGATACCGAGACTGTACAGAAACGTCAGAAAAAGTGTCCTCAGTGTCCTGAAAAATGCCGTTGTACACAATGTCCACTTAACCACGGACATGTGGACAAGTGGAACAGGGCAGACTAAGGACTATATGACTGTGACAGCCCACTGGGTAGATGTATCACCTTACGCAGCAACAGCAGCAGCGTCACCAGTAGCAGCATCTCAGAAACGCCAGCTCGTTACAAGGCAGGCTACGCTGTGTATCACCGGTTTCAGTAAGAGGCACACCGCCGACAACCTCTTAGAGAAACTGAGGGAAATCATCGCCCAGTGGCTTACCCCACTTAGACTCTCCTGGGGATTTGTGATATCTGACAACGCCACCAATATTGTGCGGGCATTACATCTGGGCAAATTCCAGCACGTCCCATGTTTTGCTCACACAATAAACTTGGTGGTGCAGAATTTTCTGAAAAGCGACAGGGGCGTGCAGGAGACGCTTTGGGTGGCCCGAAAAATTTCTGGCCACTTTCGCCATTCAGCGACTGCGTGCCGAAGACTGGAGCGCCAGCAAACACTCTTGAACCTGCCCCGCCATCACCTGAAGCAAGAGGTTGTGACGCGGTGGAACTCAACCCTCTATATGCTTCAGAGGATGGAGGAGCAGCAAAAGGCCATACAAGCCTATACATCCACCTATGACATAGGCAAAGGAGGGGGTATGCACCTGACTCAAGCGCAGTGGAGAATGATTTCCGTGTTGTGCAAGGTTCTTCAGCCCTTCGAACTTGCCACACGTGAAGTCAGTTCAGACACTGCCAGCTTGAGTCAGGTCATTCCCCTCATCAGGCTTTTGCAGAAGCAGCTGGAGAAAGTGAAGGAGGAGCTAAGACGGAGCGATTCCGCTCGGCATGTGGGACTTGTGGATGAAGCCCTTCATTCGCTTTGCCAGGATTCCAGGGTGGTCAATCTGTTGAAATCAGACCACTACATTTTGGCCACCGTGCTCGATCCTAGGTTTAAAGCCTATGTGGTGTCTCTCTTTCCGGCCGACACAAGCCTGCAGAGGTGCAAAGACCTGCTGGTGAACACACTGTCAGCTGAAGCGGAACGTGACACGTCAACGGCTCCTTCTTCATTTTCTCCCGCAACTGGGGCTGCCAGGAAAAAACTTAGGTATCCTAAGCAACCCGCTGGCGGTGATGCAGGGCAGGCAGGACCAAGTTTGGACATCTGGTCCGGACTGAAGGACCTGGCAACAATTTCTGACATGTCTACTGTCACTGCATATGATACTGTCACCATTGACAGAATGGTGGAGGATTACATCGGTGACAGCATCCAAGTAGGCATGTCAGACAGTCCATACCTGTACTGGCAGGAAAAAGAGGCAATTTGGAGGCCCCTGTACAAACTGGCTCTATTTTACCTGAGTTGCCCCCCCTCCAGTGTGTACTCCGAAAGAGTGTTTAGTGCAGCCGGGAACCTTGTCAGCGAAAGGCGTAGGAGGTTGCTTCCACAGAATGTGGAGAAGATGATGTTCATCAAAATGAATTATCAGCTCTTCCAGGGAGACCAGCCTCCAGAACGTACAGAGGGACCTGTGGTGGTGGATTCAAGTGGGGACGAGTTAATACTTTGTGAGGATGAGGATGTACACACTGAAGAGGGTGAGGAATCGGTGGATGAGGAGGATGAGGATGACATCTTGCCTCCGTAGAGCCAGTTTGTGCAGGGACACATTAATTGCCAACTTGTTTTGTGGGGGCCCAAACGAACCAATCATTTCAGCCACAGTTGTGTGGCAGACCCTGGCGCTGAAATGATTGATTTGTTAAAGTGTGCATGTCCTGTTTATACAACATAAGGGTGGGTGGGAGGGCCCAAGGACAATTCCATCTTGCACCTCTTTTTTTCTTTGCATTATGTACAGTTTGGGGCCTAGTTTTTCTAACTGCCATCCTGTCTGCCACTGCAGTGTCACTCCTAGATGGGTCACGTGTTTGTGCCGCCCACTCGTGTCGCTTAGCATAGTCATCCAGCTACCTCGGTGCAACCTTTTGGACATAAAAACACTATTGTGAGGTGTGAGGTGTTCAGAATAGACTGGAAATGAGTGGAAATTAAGGTTATTGAGGTTAATAATAGCATAGGAGCAGAAAAACCTACAAATTCTGTGATTTTAGCTGTTTTTATGCTTTTTTTCAAAAAAATACAGATCCAAAACACAAAACCCAGAACCCAAAACACGGAAGGGTGGTTTTGGCAAAACCAATCCAGATCCAAAACACGAAGAAAGATCCAGATCCAAAACCAAAACACAAAACACGAAAAGTGGCCGGTGCACACCCCTAATATATATACACATATATATATATATATATATATCACCCCTTACTAACATTTTTAAACTGCAATGCAATGTGTTATGGGCAGTGAGCTTCACTCTCAAACAGGGTGGAGACCCCCCGCCGATTGCTGGTGCCATCCTGTCTGGCAGTGAGCTTAAAAGTTTTCTTCTGCCTAATTACGATACCTGTGTCAGTTCTTTTCAAGCACATTTCTTACCATTGTTCATTCAGTAAAATTCAAGTGTCTGGGCCATATTACAATTGCCACAGCTACACTTGTCCACATGTGGGGTCTCTGCATTTACATGCAAAAACACCCACAGTTCCTGGTGTATTGTCTTTTCTAATTACTTTTCTCAGGATGCTGTTTTTTCTAGTTGTTTTGGTATTTTTCTATGCAAGGTTGTCCCCAGAATGGGCTTGTCATGGCTTCTAAAAGGATTACCAAAAACATTGCCATCTGTACTTAGCTCCTGAGTTATAACTTAAAATGGCGCAGGACGGCCATTCGCAAAATGGCGTAGTTTCGATCTAATTTTAAGCTGATCTTGTCTCAGCCAATTATTCAGCTTCGACAGTACTTTATCATTCTCTAAGGCTTAGTGCATCTCCCCTGCTGTCTTTTTCCTTTTTGCCCTCCTGTCAATCCTGTAGCTGCATTGTTTACCCTCTAAAACCCCAGTCCTGCTTGCTATCTACTTTTTTTCTGCCCTTTTGTTTTCTCTGCCTGTAGAATTTGAGGAATAGATCATAATTTGATGGAGCACGAGCAGCAGTAGAACCCGGAGCCTCGAACTGAGGTCAGCAGGAATATAGGCAGCATGCAGCTATATTTACAGAGAGCATGCAAGGCAACACTTATGTATTGTACCCTCATTGGGGGCACAAATCACTCCACTCATCTCTGCACCTGTCTCCCCCCAAGGTATCTTTCAGTATGAACAAAAATGTGACAACGCTCTGCAGTTCCTACACATTTAAGTGTAGACAATGCAGTGATGTCAGTGTGAGCAAATCGGAGGGATTGGAGCTACTCAAGAAGGCACAGTAAACCAGGAGGCGTGGACTTGAGAATGGTAGGAGGGGGTATGGTAAGGGAAGCAGTGGGGAGGAATTGAGGGACGGTTGTAAACAATTATACAAAGATCACAGCGGTGTCAGTCCGTCTCACTGTACTGGGGATTGAATCAGTGTGTTACACTGTGTGCTCTCTTGGTCTTGGTGCCCCATGCAGTGCAGCAGCAATAGTTTACATGCCTTGAGCCGGCCCTGGGCAGAACGAAGCGGGAACTGAGGGGCTGGGCTGACAGCAGCTATGCCCTTCCAGGCTACAGAACACCGAGCGACGGTCCTGTCATCCCGCCCCTTCAGCCAGCCCCTGTAAGGGGAAGGTGTAAAATGTTGGAGGGTGATCTCAGAATGATATGCGCTGGAGGGGAAAAGGAAAATAGTGATGAGGTACGGGCTGTTGGTAGACTTTAATAAAAAGGCAAATTATAAGAGTGCGTTTAAAGCCGGGTGAGAGATTGAGGGAGTGAGTTCCATAGAATGGGGGCAACTTGAGCAAAATCTCGGAAGCAAGTATAAGAGGAAGTGACCAGGGTGGATGGGAGGTGCTGGTCAGAGGAGAAGCAGAGAGGGCAAGATGGATATGAAGAGAGATGAGGTTAGAGATGTAGGGAGGCAAGGAGTGGTTTAGGAACTGGTTAAGCTGTACCACGTGTAGACTAATTGCCACCAGCACCAAACATGCACAAACATCAGGATCGGTATGAAATACCGACAGTTGGGATCCTGGTGGTCAGAATCCCGACGCCGGGATCCCGACAGGGTTAACATACTGACACTTGTTGGTTGGTATGCTAACCCTCCCCCTCTCCATACCCTAACCCTCCCATTTTGGTACCTAAGCCTAACCTCCCTCCCTAGTGCCTAAACCTGCAACCTAAACCTAACCCTCGCCCCTTAGTGCCTAACCCTCCCCCTAGTGCCCAACCCTAACTCTCCCCCCAACCCCACAACTTACCTTCGGCATCCCGGCGGTCAGGATGCTGGCACCGGGATTCTGACCGGTGTCGGTATTCCGGCTCCGGTAATGTAAATGTCGGCACCCCGACCGCCGGGATATCGAACGCATCCCCTAATATCATATGTACTCTGGCCAAGTGTATTTCATGCTGATTGGTAATATGTCTGGATAATTAATATATCTAGCATCATTCCGTTGCACTCCACATTGCTAGGCTACTATGCCAACGGGTTATGGGACCAGGACGCAGCCCAACAGCCTTAAGCTAATAGGTTATGGTCCCCATACACTGACCCTGCTGACATACACAGCCATGATAACAGCAGGGTGCATCACCTGCCGACTGAGCGGGAAGAAGGGAAGTGTGTCGGCAAGAGGTACATATTTCCAACACTGCATATGCACACTAATAATTTAATTAAATTTTTGCAGTATGTAGTTTACATACCTTGCGTCTGTAAAGGGGCGGGTAAACATAACACGTGCTAATATAGGTGCAACATAATTAGACGTGAACGCATCCGCAAATGTGTCATGTAGGAGGTTATGCCTTGCTGTTACTAGTGGGCTTGTGCTATGATATGCAATCTTGATGACCATCAGCAGCATTATCCATACTTGTTTACCCTCCTGCATTCCGCGGTAGCCTTCCGCTAAAAGCCGGTAGTTTCCGCTACCCTGGAAAGTATGGAGAATCCCCCGGTTTCCCCTACTGCCCCGTCAAAACTCAGCACTGCACACAGTGGTGGGCTGGGCCGGGGGGCAGGGTGCCATGTGCCCACCGGGCCGCAGCGTCATGCGGGCCGCGGGCCGGTGCAGTCTGTGTCACTGTGACACAGACTGCACCACGTGTGTAGCGCTGACCGGACGGAGTCCGGTCAGCGCTACACAGCACAAACACACAGCCGCCGGCACCGGCAGCTGTGTGTTTGCTGTAATCAGCAGCCGCTGAGAGTCTGTCAGACTCTCATCGGCTGCTGCTGCTCCCACTGCGGGAGCCATCTTCCGGCTCCCGCAGTGGGTAATGGGAGAGCCGTCGTCATGACGATGTCTCTCCCATAATGCAAAGCGGCCAGAGGAGCCGGTGGAAGCGTCGGGACCAGGAGCGGGAGTTTCAGGTAAGTGTTTTTTATTTATTTATTTTATAAAGTCTCTCTCTACTTGGGGGGGGGCTACTATGGGGGCACTACCCGGGGGGGGGATTTCTATGGTGACACTACCAGGGGGGGATTACTACTGGGGGCACTACCAAGGGGGGGATTACTGCTGGGGGCACTACAAGGGGGGGACTACTACTACTGGGGGCACTATAAGGGGGGGACTACTACTACTGGGGGAACTACAAAGGGGGACTACTACTGGGGGCACTACCAGGGGGGGATTACTGTGGGGGCACTACCAGGGGGGGGATTTCTATGGTGGCACTACCAGGGGCGGATTACTACTGGGGGCACTACCAGGGGGGTGGATTACTACTGGGGGCACTACAAGGGGGGGACTACTACTACTGGGGGAACTACAATTGGGGACTACTACTACTGGGGGCACTACAAGGGGAGGCTACTACTAGGGGCACTACAAGGGGAGGGGACTACTACTAGGGGCACTGCATAGGGGGGAGGGGACTACTACTAGGGGCACTACATAAGGGGAGGGGACTACCACTGGCGGCACTGCGAGGGACCATTGCTGGGGGCTCTATATAAAGGGCAATACTGGGGGTACTGCATAGGGGGGAGACTACAACTGGGGCCACTATTTAAGGGACATTGCATAAGGGTTACCACTATTGGGGGCACTGCATGGGGGTGTGGACTGCTACTGGGGGCACTGCATAGGGGGTACCACTATTGGGGGCACTATATAAGGGGCTTACTACTGGGGGCACAAGGGGCACTGAACAGAGGGGACCACTACTGGGGGCACAAGGGGCACTGCATAGGGGGGATCACTACCTGGGGCACTACTGGAGGCCTGCATAAGGGTGTTCTCTCCTGTGGCACACGGGGGCACTGCATATGGGCACTACGACAGGGGGCTGCCCCATATCTTTATTTTTACCTTACATTAATCCCATATGGACCCGCCTCCTCTCTGAAACACTTGAGGGGGGGTGGCGCCGTAGCACGCACGTTCTTCGGGCACCCTGGCTACACGCTACTCCTCTGCCAGGGCCGCCTGCATGCATTTGCCACCCAGGCTAAAAGTTGCCAGCCAGCCCCTGACTGCACATGCCGGATGTGATGGGAAAGTTGGTTGAGGACATTAAGCCGCATAGCGTAATTTCTCTTAGTACGATAGGCCAGCCACTGCAGGGTTGCAGGTAAAGTGGTGGCTGCCTAGCCTAGCCCCAGCACACAGTCTCACAGTTACTGCTTTCCCTATCTGTCTGTGTGATGGTAGCGACTGGCAGTGGCGGCAGCAGCAGAAGTGTCCTCTCCTCCTCCCCAGCGGCCGGCCCAAGACAACGTCCATTGGCTATGCACTATCTCACCATCTTAGTGCACCATAAATGTAAGAAGGGAGTAGGACTCAGGATTAAGTAGATTCAGTGCTGATTATTATTTAGGAGCTAAACAGACATTTTTGGTGTAGTCAGTGGGAAAATTTATCTATAGGAATTTGCAATGGGAGACATAGGCTTTGCATCCACATGTCAGACTATAGGCTTATATGATTTGATATCAAATGATGTACATAGCAGAGTTGTGGTTGGAATTTATTGCATAGACACATACACATTCTCTTTTATATTTATAATTTGAATATTCCTGATTTATAATGCCATGTTTTCATATGACCTTAGTATTACGCTAGAGCACATGCCTAAACCTTTAAGTGTACAGTTGCTGACCCTGAATTTCTATTGTGATTCCTTCCAGTCATTACTTACAATGCTGACTCTAAAACGTTATGTCCCTTTTTTGCCTTATTTGCATATTAACATGGGTACCCTGAGTGTCTTCATATTACTCATTTTTCCTGCTTTTTATCTCTAATATACAGTATGTATTATCTCCCTTGATACCGTCATGTCCACTAGGGGAAATCTTTCCCCAGGGATGTAGATCCTTAATATGGTTTTCAACTTCCACTGCAGGACATACACCTGAGTAGCAATAGATACGCCCACAGGTGGAGCTAGACACACCCTTTGGGCGGAGCTGGTCACACTCCCTCGGTGGCGCACCGCGACCATCTAGAATATCCCTGAAGTTAGTTTTCAAAAGTAGGCATGTATGGCATTATCTAGTCACTTCTGATTGGCAGCTTATGTATTAACCCCTCCTTAATTCATTGGCATCACAGATATATCACATCAATAACATCTGTCTGCTCACATGACCTATTTTTCATTTACATTTGAATGACTCCAAGAAAGAACATGACCATTGCATTTTTAAAAGAGGGAAACAACTGATGGTTAATATTTGATAGGATTTATTGAGGAAATTACATGATAGTAGCAGCAGTTAGACACAATTTCAACCTACAGAAATTTTCACGAGCCCCCCTAGGTCCCTGCCCCCCTCCTCACTCCCCTCTCCTCGACTTACCTGCTCTGTGGTTGCATCCTCCTTCAGTCTGTGCTGCGCAGCGCAGGCCCACCTCCTCTCCCGGTCGGCTCCATCTTTCGTGGCTGCCTCCTCCCAACATCAGTCAATGAGGAGAGCCGGAGGCGGAGCTGACTGGGAGGGCGGATGTGCCTACTGGAGGAAGCGACCAAGGCTGGCCTGGCAATGTAGGTGTAGGGGGAGGGCCTATCCCCGAAGGCGGTCCGAACCCCATAGCAGCCGCACCCCCTGCACCTACAGTAGTTACGCCAGTGAGTGCATGGTATTGTCTGGTTAGCATTGCACCACTTTCACTGAAACAATTTGTATTAAGCCTTGGATGGAGATAAAGTCGACGGAGATAATGTTCCAGCCAACCAGCTCCTAACTGTCATTTTTCAAACACAGCCTGTGACATGGCAGTTAGGAGCTGATTGGCTGGGACTTTATCTCTATTCACTTTATCTCTATCCAAGGCTTAGTAAATAGATCCCCAGGAAGGTTAGGGAGATCTTAAAGCTAATCCCTAGCTGCAATATGTAAATGAGCTGTTTGTACTGAGGAGAACAGACTTCTGGGAAATGCCATTTACAAATATGACTGAAACGCGTTTGCAAAACAGGTGCATCAGACTGAGCAAACACTGGCATCTATACATGTGCAGACATAGGCTGATGATCTCCAACTGCTATTGCCAAACAGCCACAACAACAGGTTTTATTGCTGTCAGGAATCAGTTTGGCACATCTGTGTGCTTTTCAGTACAGACTGTGAAATGTGAAACACCCTACACCTGTCTGCACAAAGTATCCTTTCTCCTCTGTTTACATTGGCTAACCTCTGTCCTTGCTCTTATTTAGGGTAAAGCACTGAGGGGATTATGCGTCACATGCAGTAGTTGGGCGGCTGTTGACAGACTGCACCAGGAAATTCCTTACAGGAAACACATACAGTAAATCTCTGTGTTCAAATAATGCTTGCTGAGAAACAAAAATGCCCATAAAATGCAATGCGTACAATATTTGTTGTGTAGAAGCCATATAGATATTATCAGCAGACACTATAAACCTGCACAAGGATCATGCTAATTAATTATCCCTGTAATTAAAATAATTATACTTGTTATTTTTAAGTTTTCCTACTATATCATTTACAGATTACAGCCATCATTTTGCTGTGTAACAAATATTCACAAAGAGGCATAATACTGATAAATCAGGAACATGTATAAAAATGTACCTACCAGGACTATGCTGCATGAAACTTTTCTTTATTATCTGCAATGTAGCTCTATTGTCAGCACTATCTGGACCTCATTCAGAGTCGGTCGTAAGCGGCCGCTCGGTCCGATGTTTCCAAACCACGCATGCGCAGGGTTAGTTGTGCGCATGTGCGTACGAGGCTTTGTAATCCGAAATGCTGTAGATCGTACGGCTTACGAGCAGGAAGTGGCTTCCGAGAGGTGATTGACATGAAAGGCCGTTTGTGGGTGTTGACAGGGGGGTGGTGGTCTGAAAACGCAGACGTGCCTCAGCGTTTTGAGAGCGTTTTAGGGGCGTACATAAATTACCTGCTACGACCGACATAGAAGGCCAGAAGTAGTAAAACGTCACTCTGCGAACAGGTTCGAGGCCTGGTTGATCGTACAACTTGAGGTTGGGTACGGGCTCTCGCAAACCCCAGAGTACAATCGAATGTTATTGATGTTAGGATTGATGTTTCTATTTTGAGCCACACAATGCAAGCAGGTAATAATCGTTTGTTGAAGCTAATAACACTGTTAATTGGCTTGTAATTGATTCAGCTGCGTTTGCATTAGCGAATAATAAAAATAAATACATTTCATGGAGATGGCTTTTTCTATGCGTTTTATTTGTTATTTTTGTGGGCAAAAACACAACACAAGCAGCCGCAACCATCAGAAGAAAATTAACATACAGCAACTGACAACGACTGACTCGATCGCTAGCTGCTATCACTCGCTAGCTAGACAAGGTGTATTGTTCATGTATGGGCGTCACTTTGGTTGCGACCGACCGCCCGTGCGATTGCTTCCTTTTTCAGTTTCTCGGTCGTTAGGCGTACGACCGAGCGGCCGCTTACGACCGACTCTGAATGAGGTCCTCTGTGTGGCCCAGAGTTGCCTACCTTTAATATTCTCTTCCCGGGAGAAGCCCGGGTAAGAGAAGCAGCAGGGGGCCGACGGGGGCGGGGCTTGACGATTCGTGTCATTAAGCTCCGCCCCCTCGCTGTAAAATTGCCGCGATTGGTCACAATTTACATAGGGGCGGGGCCAAATGCTGTGATTCATGCAGAATCACAGTATAAGCCCTGCCCCCTTCACGGAGACCCGCGATTGCCGCGGGTAGTCTCCTAATTCTGCCCACTTCACTAGGAAGTGGGCAGAATGCGGGAGAAATGCCTACCCTTCCGGGGGTGCGGGGGGTTACCCGAAAAATCGGGAGCCTCCCGCGAAAACCGGGAGGGTAGGTATGTATGGTGTGGCCTAACAGTCACTCTCACATTCCGCCTGACACCTATTGTGACCACCACACCAATAGACTATGGGCCTAAATCAGAGATGGACACTAATGCAATCGGAGCTGTGATTTTGCACGGAATGCAGCTGCGAAAATATGCTCAAGTTTCCAAAGGAAGACCCACTGCTGCCTTCTCATGTCCGTCATACAACAGCAAAGTAACATCAACGCAGATTGGGCAGCCACGCAGCTTGTAAGGCAAGTCTGACCTGCCTCAAACACTGCGTCTCTCCTGACACGCAGAGAGCTCTCATGCTGTGAAGGAGATCGCAATAGCTAATCTATGCACGCCCATGAAATAGCGTTTAATGGTCAGCCTGCGTTTACCTAACCACACCCCCATTACCTGTCACTCACTTTGCGAATTAATCCTCTGTGCGAGAGCAATTATAAACCAACAAACATAACAAAGTGGGAGCTGCTCAAATCAATTTGGCAATACTCTTCAGGTGCATGAAAGGGGGGGTCATACTAAACAAAAGACAGAAAAAGGGGGTGACCCCTAACACGCTAAATTGTACCTGCAACAATGCTTGAAAACTATATAGTAATAGAAGATTAGAGATATTTGTTGCATGCATTTGTAAATACATGGTAAGCCACCAGGCCAACTTCACGGCTTCCCTGATACTGGTGGTCCCTACACTGCATGATAACAGTACCTACTCTGGGCCATGTAATTGTCTATTGTAAGGCCTCATGGAAAAGGCACATACAGAAATACATCCAAATTGAGAGCCAGCTTACCTGGGAGTCACCCCTGGGACTTCCAATTAGCACTACAAGAACCAGCATGCCCTCCAAATGCTGGTACCATCTATGCCTCTCAAAACAGCAAACATAGCAAAGTGGAAGCTGCTCAAATCGATTTGGCAATACTCTTCAGGTGCATGAAAGGGAGGGGTCATACTAAACAAAACAAAAAAAATGAAAGGGGGTGTCCCCCAGCACACTAAATTGTATCTGCAACAATACTTGAAAACTATATAAACTATATGGTAATAGAAATTCAGAGATGTATATTGCATGCATTTGCAAATACATGGTAAGCCACCAGGCCAACTTCACTGCTTCTCTGATACTGGTGGTCCCTACACTGCATGATAACAGTACCCCCTCTGGGCCATGTAATTGTCTATTGTAAGGCCTCATGGTAAAAGCACATAAAGAAAAACATCCAAATTGAGAGCCAGCTTACCTGGGAGTCACCCCTGTGACCTCCAATTAACACTATAAGAACCATGCTGCCCACTATGATGATGCTGCCCACTATGTGATGTACTGGAACAGCACATCACAGCAGAGCCAATAATTAATTTGGTACTTATAAATCCTGATTTTATCCATTTGCAATTTAACCTGACTGTGGTTGTGCAAAATATGCTTTCTGATAGGAGGAACTGAGCAGATCACAGCAGTCCTTGCTGAATGCAGTCTTGTCACTGTAACACACCTGGTATTGTGTCCAAATGCAAAATCACAGTTTTGTGTTATGATAAAAAAAAATTAAAATAAGCTTATAGAGGAGGGAAATTTGCGGTTATGAAGGCGTTCCCAGTTTGGCTGCAGCTAGCAGAGACTTTTAATGGCAGCAAACTGTCGTTGAAGGTGCTAGAAACCTACTGTCCTATTCAGGTGCACTTTATATGAGATTGTTTATTTATCTGCACAGAAAAATAAATGTAATGAAAATTTGCACATGCGAATAAGGAAAAAAAGGATGAAACCCACAATACTTTTTCAGACAACCAATACTAAAACAAGTAGCATTGTAAAAGAAAAACTGAAAAGTTATTTTAGTTGAGGTAGGGATGCAAATTGATAGTAGATAGGACCCTGAGGTGACAGTTCTCCTCTTGTCTGCTTGCACAGTTCTATAATTGATGACAACCCTGCCAATATTCACGCAAAGCACTGCTCAATTTCTGTATGTGCACAGTGAGCAAAACCAAAAATAAATGTACTGCATGTACTTTTTTGTGGTTTGCATTAGTGAATATGTACACACAGGCCATTCATTATATATTTGTAGTGCTTAGTACCTACAGTAACTGTGTTTACCTGAAGGTGGCCACGTTTTTACATATTCCATGTAATGCTGAACATTACTTCTATTCTATAAGTATGCTTCTTTCCTAATATTCACCGCACACTTCTAGGCTAATCATTCTGCAATTCCATTTTTCCCAACAAGTTCCAAATTAGTTGTACAAGCCACCAGTGGTATACCAGCTAGACCAAGGTAAACATAATGATACATGGGACCAGTGGCGGCTCCAGGGGTGGTTCTGCAGCATAGTCTAAAATTCAAATAGGGGAGTCACACCAATTGCCAGTGAGTCCCAGCCAGTGATGTTTGGCAGCGTTTGAAATGGCAGTTGGTGAGGCTCCCCTATTTGAATTTTGGACTGTGCTGCAGCCCTACCCCTGGACCCGCCACTGCATGGGACTAATGGCCAGGTTACCCCATATGCCGTACCCCTATGTCTAGTACCAAACTTGGGGTAGATTTACTAAAGCTTTTGAAACAAGTGGAGGTGTTACCCAAATCATATAATCAGATTCTGTCTATCATTTTCTAGAATGCAATATATGGACTCTTGTTGCTATGGGTAACACCACCACTTTTCATTTTTAGAAGCTTTAGTAAATCTACTCCTTGGCCTATATATTGCATATTGGGAATTCTGATGTAAATGGTAATATTGAGTTATGCTCACTGGGGATACGTATTAATACTTTTGTAAGTTCAGTGTCCTTAATGTTGTTTTATTTATTTTTATCCCTCCATAGAAAAACCAAAACTACAGAATGAATCAACACTATGATAACAAAAGTAGAGTTTCCAAATGATACTCTAGCAGAAGACATTACTATTTTAAAAAAGCACTATTCATACCAATCAATTGAATATAAATTACTTCCACCTAGATAAAGTGCTACTATTATTATTATTATTATTATTATTAATAATAATCATAGATTAGTTGATAAGTTGTGGGCAAGAACATAAATCTGTACATGGTGCGCAGGGGCAAATGCAGGATTTTTGAGGGGCGTTTTCCATTTATATATATATATATATATATATATTGTGACACAGTCGGGACAGGGGTCCCTCTGCTGGGGTAGATGGACTCCCTCTTTACACACACACAGCAGCCGTAGAAACAGGACACAAGTCTGGTATTCTCGTACAAACTGGTCGGTGCCAGTCTTTATTGTGCCAAATGATTATAAACATAAACAAAACATAAACATAAGTCCTAGCCCGGCTGGGCACTAGCTACACAGCAGATTCCCTATCTATAATAATGGTAGGGCCTGTTGCCCTCACCATCAACAAAACACATGCACAGTATTTACAAGGATTATCACCAAGTGTCTCTGAACAGGCTAGTCTGCCTGCTTTCCCAGGTGTGAGACACTCAGCCACAAACAAACCATGCTTATATTAGCCATTTCCAGCTGCAAGCCCTGTTGAGCCTGTTACCAGGCTGAAAGACCCAAAACCTCAAGTGGCCTGTGGATGGAGCCCTCCCTCTGCTCACATCCACACCCCCAGGACCCAAACCGGCTTTTCCAAAAGCCGATACTCTGGTCTGCTTACAAAACAGACTTCTCCTGGGGTTTTTAGAACACATAGGCCAAAAACCTAGGACAAATGTACCTGCCATTGACCACTTTACCAGTGCTTCTATCACAATATATATACAGTATATATATATATATATATATATATATATATACACTAGGGGTGAGCGGGTTCGGATTTCTGAAATCCGAACCCCCCCGAGCCCCCCCGATCCGAGTCCGATCCGAGTCAGGCTCGACTTTTCCCGCCTGACTCGGATTCTGAAATCGAGGCAAAACGTCATCTTCCCGCCTTCCGAGTCTCGCGGGTTTTGGATCCTATATAAGGTACCCACGTCGGCGCCATTTTCTCACTCGGCTGTGGACAGTGAAGAGGGAGGGTGGGAGTTAGGGCTGTGTAGTGTAGTGTAGTGTAGTGCTGCTGTTGTCCACTACTTCAAAGTCCATAGGGGCTGGCTGTGTTGTGCTGTGCTGCTGTTGTTAATAGGGGCTGTGTCCACTACTTCAAAGTCCATAGGGGCTGGCTGGACTGTGTTGTGCAGTCAGTTCTCCATAGGGGCTGTGTCCACTCCAAAGTCCTGTGCAGTGTCCCAGTCCTAAAGGAGTGCTGTAGTGTTGTCCAGGGGGTGCTCTGTCCATCAGGGGTGCTCCCCCCAAGTGCTAAAAAAATAATATATTTTCTGTGTTTGTGAATTGTGTGCGCAGTAGCCGCACGTGCATCAACAAAGTAGTGCCAAGCGTGCGCCTGTGTCATAAGTAAAGGGCCGGCTGGCTTGACCGTTAAGGGTGCTGTAACCCCCGAAAGTACACTCCAGTCCAAACCAAAAAAAAAATTATTTTCTGTGTTTGTGAATTGTGTGCGCAGTAGCCGCACGTGCATCAACAAAGTAGTGCCAAGCGTGCGCCTGTGTCATAAGTAAAGGGCCGGCTGGCTTGACCGTTAAGGGTGCTGTAACCCCCAAAAGTACACTCCAGTCCAAACCAAAAAAAAAATTATTTTCTGTGTTTGTGAATTGTGTGCGCAGTAGCCGCACGTGCATCAACAAAGTAGTGCCAAGCGTGCGCCTGTGTCATAAGTAAAGGGCCGGCTGGCTTGACCGTTAAGGGTGCTGTAACCCCCGAAAGTACACTCCAGTCCAAACCAAAAAAAAAATTATTTTCTGTGTTTGTGAATTGCGTGCGCAGTAGCCGCACGTGCATCAACAAAGTAGTGCCAAGCGTGCGCCTGTGTCATAAGTAAAGGGCCGGCTGGCTTGACCGTTAAGGGTGCTGTAACCCCCGAAAGTACACTCCAGTCCAAACCAAAAAAAAAATTATTTTCTGTGTTTGTGAATGGTGTGCGCAGTAGCCGCACGTGCATCAACAAAGTAGTGCCAAGCATGCGCCTGTGTCATAAGTAAAGGGCCGGCTGGCTTGACCGTTAAAGGGTGCTGTAACCCCCAAAGTACACTCCAGTCCAAACCAAAAAAAAAATTATTTTCTGTGTTTGTGAATTGTGTGCGCAGTAGCCGCACGTGCATCAACAAAGTAGTGCCAAGCGTGCGCCTGTGTCATAAGTAAAGGGCCGGCTGGCTTGACCGTTAAAGAGTGCTGTAACCCCCGAAAGTACACTCCAATCCAAACCAAAAAAAAATTATTTTCTGTGTTTGTGAATTGTGTGCGCAGTAGCCGCACGTGCATCAACAAAGTAGTGCCAAGCGTGCGCCTGTGTCATAAGTAAAGGGCCGGCTGGCTTGACCATTAAAGGGTGCTGTAACCCCCGAAAGTACACTCCAGTCCAAACCAAAAAAAAAATTATTTTCTGTGCTTGTGAATTGTGTGCGCAGTAGCCGCACGTGCATCAACAAAGTAGTGCCAAGCGTGCGCCTGTGTCATAAGTAAAGGGCCGGCTGGCTTGACCGTTAAGGGTGCTGTAACCCCCAAAGTACACTCCAGTCCAAACCAAAAAAAAAATTATTTTCTGTGTTTGTGAATTGTGTGCGCAGTAGCCGCACGTGCATCAACAAAGTAGTGCCAAGCGTGCGCCTGTGTAGTAAGTAAAGGGCCGGCTGGCTTGACCGTTAAGGGTGCTGTAACCCCCAAAGTACACTCCAGTCCAAACCAAAAAAAAAATTATTTTCTGTGTTTGTGAATTGTGTGCGCAGTAGCCGCACGTGCATCAACAAAGTAGTGCCAAGCGTGCGCCTGTGTAGTAAGTAAAGGGCCGGCTGGCTTGACCGTTAAGGGTGCTGTAACCCCCGAAAGTACACTCCAGTCCAAACCAAAAAAAAAATTATTTTCTGTGTTTGTGAATTGTGTGCGCAGTAGCCGCACGTGCATCAACAAAGTAGTGCCAAGCGTGCGCCTGTGTCATAAGTAAAGGGCCGGCTGGCTTGACCGTTAAGGGTGCTGTAACCCCCGAAAGTACACTCCAGTCCAAACCAAAAAAAAAATTATTTTCTGTGTTTAGCCGCACGTATATATCAAATCGATATAACATAAATGGAGGACCAAACTTTCTCCGATAAAAATAAAATAGAGAAAGATCAAGAACCACTTCCTCCTAGTGCTGAAGCTGCTGCCACTAGTCATGACATAGACGATAACATGCCATCAACGTCGTCTGCCAAGGCCGATGCCCAATGTCATAGTAGAGGGCACATACAATCCCAAATGGCAAAGTTCAGGAAAATGACCTTGAAAAAGACATTTAAATCAGCTGAAGAGAAACGTAAACTTGCCAATATGCCATTTACGACACGGAGTGGCAAGGAACGGCTAAGGTCGATCCCTAGTATGTTCATGACTAGTGGTTCAGCTTCACATGACGATGGAAGCCCTCCTCCCACTAAAAAAATCAAAAGAGTTAAGCTGGCAAAAGCACAGCGAAGAACTGTGCTTTCTAAGAAGATATCACAAATCCCCAAGGAGAGTCCAAGTGTGGTGGTGGTTGCGATGCCTGACCTTCCCAGCACTGGACGGGAAGAGGTGGCTCTTTCCACCATTTGCACGCCCCCTGCAAGTGCTGAAAGGAGCACCCACAGTCCACTTGCTGATATGCAAATTGAAGATGTCACTGTTGAAGTACAACAGGATGAGGATACTGGTGTAGCTGGCGCTGAGGAGGAAGTTGGCGAGGAGGATTCTGATGGTGATGTGGTTTGTTTAAATCAGGCTCCAGGGGAGACAGTTGTTGTCCGTGGGATGAAAAAGCCCATCACGGTCATGCCTGGGCAGAAGACCAAACATTCCACCTCTTTGGTCTGGCAATATTTCTATCCAAATCCGGACAACAACTGTCTTGCCATATGTACCATATCTAAAGGTGAAATAAGTAGGGGTAGGGACGTCAACCACCTAGGAACATCCTCCCTTATACGGCACCTGCAGCGCGTTCATAAAAAGTTACTGTCAAGTTCAGAAACTTTGGCTAAGACCGTAAGCAGTCCAGGGACACCTAAATCCCGTTGTCCTGTTGTATCCAAGAGCCTGCAAACCACACCGTCAACTCCCTCCTCGTCAATTTCCTCCTTAGTCAGGATCGGAAGTAGTCCTGCAGGCCATGTCACTGGCATGACTGACTCTCCTATCCGGGATTCCTCTGGAGGATCCTGCATTGCTACGCCTACTGCTGCCGCTGCTGCTGTTGCTGCTGCTGGGAGTCGTTCATCATCCCAGAGAGGAAGTAGGAACACCACTACTTTTACTAAACAATTGACCCTCCAACAGTCCTTAGCGAGGAGGATGAAGTACGACAGCAGTCATCCTGAAGCAAAACGTATAACTGAGGCCTTGACTGCTATGTTGGTGTTAGACGTGCGTCCGGTATCCGCCATTAGTGCAGTGGGATTTAGACAATTGATGGAGGTAGTGTGTCCCCGGTTCCAAATCCCGTCTAGATTCCACTTCACTAGGCAGGCGATACCGAGACTGTACAGAAACATCAGAAAAAGTGTCCTCAGTGTCCTGAAAAATGCCGTTGTACACAATGTCCACTTAACCACGGACATGTGGACAAGTGGAACAGGGCAGACTAAGGACTATATGACTGTGACAGCCCACTGGGTAGATGTATCACCTTACGCAGCAACAGCAGCAGCGTCACCAGTAGCAGCATCTCAGAAACGCCAGCTCGTTACAAGGCAGGCTACGCTGTGTATCACCGGTTTCAGTAAGAGGCACACCGCCGACAACCTCTTAGAGAAACTGAGGGAAATCATCGCCCAGTGGCTTACCCCACTTAGACTCTCCTGGGGATTTGTGATATCTGACAACGCCACCAATATTGTGCGGGCATTACATCTGGGCAAATTCCAGCACGTCCCATGTTTTGCTCACACAATAAACTTGGTGGTGCAGAATTTTCTGAAAAGCGACAGGGGCGTGCAGGAGACGCTTTGGGTGGCCCGAAAAATTTCTGGCCACTTTCGCCATTCAGCGACTGCGTGCCGAAGACTGGAGCGCCAGCAAACACTCTTGAACCTGCCCCGCCATCACCTGAAGCAAGAGGTTGTGACGCGGTGGAACTCAACCCTCTATATGCTTCAGAGGATGGAGGAGCAGCAAAAGGCCATACAAGCCTATACATCCACCTATGACATAGGCAAAGGAGGGGGTATGCACCTGACTCAAGCGCAGTGGAGAATGATTTCCGTGTTGTGCAAGGTTCTCCAGCCCTTCGAACTTGCCACACGTGAAGTCAGTTCAGACACAGCCAGCTTGAGTCAGGTCATTCCCCTCATCAGGCTTTTGCAGAAGCAGCTGGAGAAAGTGAAGGAGGAGCTAAGACGGAGCGATTCCGCTCGGCATGAGGGACTTGTGGATGAAGCCCTTCATTCGCTTTGCCAGGATTCCAGGGTGGTCAATCTGTTGAAATCAGACCACTACATTTTGGCCACCGTGCTTGATCCTAGGTTTAAAGCCTATGTGGTGTCTCTCTTTCCGGCCGACACAAGCCTGCAGAGGTGCAAAGACCTGCTGGTGAACACACTGTCAGCTGAAGCGGAACGTGACACGTCAACGGCTCCTTCTTCATTTTCTCCCGCAACTGGGGCTGCCAGGAAAAAACTTAGGTATCCTAAGCAACCCGCTGGCGGTGATGCAGGGCAGGCAGGACCAAGTTTGGACATCTGGTCCGGACTGAAGGACCTGGCAACAATTTCTGACATGTCTACTGTCACTGCATATGATACTGTCACCATTGACAGAATGGTGGAGGATTACATCGGTGACAGCATCCAAGTAGGCATGTCAGACAGTCCATACCTGTACTGGCAGGAAAAAGAGGCAATTTGGAGGCCCCTGTACAAGCTGGCTCTATTTTACCTGAGTTGCCCCCCCTCCAGTGTGTACTCCGAAAGAGTGTTTAGTGCAGCCGGGAACCTTGTCAGCGAAAGGCGTAGGAGGTTGCTTCCACAGAATGTGGAGAAGATGATGTTCATCAAAATGAATTATCAGCTCTTCCAGGGAGACCAGCCTCCAGAAGGTACAGAGGGACCTGTGGTGGTGGATTCAAGTGGGGACGAGTTAATACTTTGTGAGGATGAGGATGTACACACTGAAGAGGGTGAGGAATCGGTGGATGAGGAGGATGAGGATGACATCTTGCCTCCGTAGAGCCAGTTTGTGCAGGGACACATTAATTGCCAGCTTGTTTTGTGGGGGCCCAAACGAACCAATCATTTCAGCCACAGTTGTGTGGCAGACCCTGGCGCTGAAATGATTGATTTGTTAAAGTGTGCATGTCCTGTTTATACAACATAAGGGTGGGTGGGTGGGCCCAAGGACAATTCCATCTTGCATTTCTTTTTTTTCTTTGCATTATGTACAGTTTGGGGCCTAGTTTTTCTAACTGCCATCCTGTCTGCCACTGCAGTGTCACTCCTAGATGGGTCACGTGTTTGTGCCGCCCACTCGTGTCGCTTAGCATAGTCATCCAGCTACCTTGGTGCAACCTTTTGGACATAAAAACACTATTGTGAGGTGTGAGGTGTTCAGAATAGACTGGAAATGAGTGGAAATTAAGGTTATTGAGGTTAATAATAGCATAGGAGCAGAGAAACCAACAAATTCTGTGATTTTAGCTGTTTTTATGCTTTTTTAAAAAAAAATACAGATCCAAAACACAAAACCCAGAACCCAAAACACGGAAGGGTGGTTTTGGCAAAACCAATCCAGATCCAAAACACGAAGAAAGATCCAGATCCAAAACCAAAACACAAAACACGAAAAGTGGCCGGTGCACACCCCTAATATACACATATATATACATACACACATATATATCAGCCCCTGATGGGTAAGTCCCAGCCCCAAACAACCAGTTCCAGCCAGCCCCTGTCGCAGCCAGACAGCCACCCCAGCCAGCCAGCCCTAGATAGCCAGCCTGTGCCCCATAATGCCAGCCTCTGTTCCAGACAGCCAGTCCCAGCCGAATAGCCAGCCTGCCAGCCCCTGCCCCAGACAGCCATCCTCAAACCCACACTTACCTGATGCTTGGAGCAACTCAGTCAAAAGCCGCAGCTCCAAAACCTGTGCTCTCAGTCGTGCAGCATGACGTCATGCGCGCTGGCCGCCTGGTCTCACCCTCTTTTTCTCCAAATTAATAAAATAAAAAATCTTGCAGGCTTTGCACTGCAGTATAGCGAACGCATGGGTCGGCAACGGCAGTGCCGGGCAAGCAGGCCCCCCTCTTTGTCCGGGCATCCAGTCTAGTCCCTGATGGCCTCCTGTCCATTCCCTGATGGCGGCCCTGGTGATCACTGCGCGCTGGGAAACAGCTAGATCTCCTTCCGTAGATTGACCATGATGTCATCAGACAGTGTCCAATGTCATTCCCTACCATCCAAGTAGGATCCAACCTTTTATTGGGTAGGTACAATGCTTCCCTAGGTAGTTCTGTTATATGGTGTGAGGAGTAGCAGATAAGTATTGTGATCGGTTGGGGAGTGGGTGTACCCTTTCAGGGGGCTCCTTTCCATGTGGTCCTTACTCCTGCACGTTCCCCTGCTGGACCTATGGTCTACAGTCTTACTGAACCGGGATGTGCGGTGTGAATAAAGTCCAGTACTTGGTGCAGTAGCGGCGTCCCGTTCTGTCTCTGGGATCTTTGTACCTACCGGTAGGTGTGGATTGTCCTGTGGTTCTTTGCAGTTTTGGCTGTGATCCCAGGTGTTAGCCGGATGTTACGTGACACCTCCGCGAGCCCGCGGGGTGTCTGGCAGCCATGCGCCTGTCGACATTCTTTGGTGGTGTGATGCGATGCGGAGAGCCGCGTGGTGGGGTTGATCCACGGTCCCGTGGAGCTAATGGGTGGTATTGGGCATAGTAATGAGGCTGGTGGGGGGGAGCCAGGGTCTGCCTTGTGTCGCGGTGCTGGATCCTCTGCAGCCTCTCTTTGTGGTGTGGTAAATGAGTACAATGGTCAGAGTTCTGGTGGTTGGTGGGGGGTGCTGATTCTCCAACACGTTTCGGCACTGGTGCCTTCTTCAAGGAGAATGATCGATAACGATATCGTTATTGTTCAGTTGTTCACTACACTGCACAGTGCCCACACTGAACGATATATCGTTCAGTGCAGGCACCCTCCCTCATCCCCAAACATGGTCAACCTGACGATATCGTCAGGTTGTCTAGCATGTTTGGGTGATGAGCGATGCCGGCAACGACCAGCGCAAACGCGCATCGCTGGTCATTGCCGACAATTTTCTGCCTGATTTGTGCCCGATTAACGAGCGTTTGAACGATAACGATGTAGTTATCGTTAAATCACTCTGTGTAATCGGGTAGTGGATACGCACCTTAACTCTATGCTCTGAAAAAAGGCCAAATTATCTTAAAACCCCAACAATACAGAGGTCTCTATTTGGGGATTAGACAATGAGTTGTTTCTGTATTATATTGGATCAATATAAAGAATTTTAGGTTTCACTCAAGACTTTTTTACATATACATATTACAGATGAAGATAAGAATTTATGGTCTGAGTCAGAGTTGGACGTAGTGCCGATCTTTACGCAATTGAGCGGTTTTGCTACTGCGCATTTGTGAAAGTCTGAGAATCCCTTACTGCACCCACGCAAACCTAAATGAATGATAGCAGTCATAGTTGTGTACGGGATCTGTATCATTAAAAAGGGCCACTTTGAATCATGGGTGTTTCTGGGATGTGAGCTGAAGTGAATGCAAAAAGAGGCCGTCTTATGGGCCTAATATGGGAGTGTTATGGGAGTGTTATGGGCATGTTATGGGAGTGTTATGGTAAATGCATGTGCTCACCAGGGAGGTGCAGTCAGGGTAGGCCAGGGAAGCAGAACCTCCTCTGTCATACTCCCTGCCAGACTGCAGAGTTTTGACTATAAAAATCATTAGAATAATACAATGAAGATATATATAACTTATACATATCTTCTTTGTATTATTCTGATACTTTTTATAGGCAAAACTCACCAAAATTTCAGCAATCCCTAGGAATACAGGGAAAGATGATAGGTGAGGCAGTAAGAGCTCAGTCTCACCTCTGATAGCTCAGACACTGCCTGGAGCTGGAGGCTGGGCCACAAAGCAGCCAATAAAACACAGAGAAAAAGAACTAATGGAGGCATTAAGAAATGTGGAGATGTTGCCCATAGCAACCAATCAGATTCTACTAAACATTTATCTAGCACCTTCTAGAAGATAATAGCTAGATTCCGATTGGTTGCTATGGGCAACATCTCCACTTCTAAAAACCTGCACATTAGTAAATATACCTCAGAGTATCAGATATGTACTGGAAAAGTGCTGGGCGTTCCTGGGCGATGAATGGGAGGTGGCTAGACAGACACACGGAAATGGTCCGTCTTATAGGCATATTATGGGAATGACGCGGGCGGGTCGCTGAAGTGTTTGCAATATACAGTACAGACGCTCAATCGTTCACTCTGGAGGCCAAACTCAGATGGAAAATCTGCAGCTGCCATAGGGCTGGTGCAAATTTCAATGGTGCAACTGATAGTGGCATCTAAAGACGCACCAGGTGGTATTACAGCATCTACAGTCGCTCATAGCGGGCATCTCAGTCCCTGCACATGCATACGCAGAGCTGTAACTAGACTTTTTGGTGCCCTGTGCCAGAAAGAGCATTGGCGCCCCCCTCATTTTTCAAAGGGACAAGGGACATAATGCACCCAAAAAAGGGCATTGACCTCAGGGGAAGGGCCAGGGAAGAGATGGGAGAGACCAGGAGATGCTGGGGATGAAATAAGAGGAAGCTACAAGCAAGAATGATAATAAACAGAAATTTGATATTCCCAAACAGTGCCCCCTGACCTGTGGTGCCCTGTGCGATGGCACCGACCGCACTACCCTAGCTACGACCCTGTGCATACGGACGGATGATCCCCTGGGAAGTTCTTAGATTCGCAGATGGGCGACCGTGGCTACTGCTGAATCAGACCCACAATGTGAGGCTGTCTATTACTGCATTGGTGTATGGAATTGCTTTATGTATGGAATGGACAGGAGTGTGTGCTGAGGTTATATTACACTTTTTCCCGTTAATTTGGTTATATATAAGCTTTCTATTATGAATTTGTACATAAATATTAGCTACCAAGTATAACTGAGCAGAGCTAAATGCTTTGTAGGCTACAGATATGCTTGTTTCATCACAGCTATGCTGGTGATTGATTGTAAGCAGTAAAGATATGTAACACAATAAAGAAATTCCTTCTCTGGCTCACAGCAGAAGAATAAATAGTTTGTCCTACCTAATGATAATTTAGCATAGCCAATAAAACCATGACGGCTGTGATGTCTATTTGGACGGCAGTGATGTGTACTTTCATCTTCCGAAGGAGCAAAAGGACTGTTCTTCAGTTCAAATAGGACTTGAGACTCTTTACATTCCCATTAATAACTTAAACATCAAGCTTTCCACTACAGAATATTTATGACATAAAATTAAAGGGCAAGACTCTTGCATTTTGGAAAACACATCAGATGAGCTTGTAGGCTCCACTAGTGATACCCCTTTCAGACAAACCGAGAATCCCGGGTATTTGGCCTTCCTCAGCCAAATTCCCAGGTTGCCGCGAATGTCTGAAAGGTACCTACCTGGGAACACGTTCCAGGGTAGCCGACCCTTCAAACGACCAGGGAATTTCCTAGGACTTAAGTCCCGGAAAATTACCCTGCTTATGTCTGAATGGTGCTACCCGGGAATTTACTCCTGGGCTCCACCAAGCAGCTTTTGAGTTGGCAGCGCAGAGCATCCTATAGGACGCTCAGCGCTGCTGCTCACCACCCCCCGCGCCGGTGGCTATGTACAGAGAACCCCAGCCGGATGCCGGGGACACCCGCCGGCGGGTCTCTGCCACAGCGGGCCGCCCGCACTCCCGCTGGACCACCAGGGCAGATAAAAATAATTTAATAATAATAAAATAAAATGGCTGCAGTGATTGGTCGGCTGCCTGCTGCATGATGATGACATCATCAGCGGCAGCCAGAGAGGGGATAGGTTTGGGCAGAGGAGAGGCAGGTAATATTAAAAACTAAAAAACCCGGCTTATGTCTGAAAGGGGTCTACCTGGGCATTTCCCGGGTAGACGCTGTAGTGTGAAAGGGAGGTCTCGACCAAATACCCGGGAATTTGCACAGGAGAAATTCCCGGGTCTGAGCAGGAAATTTCCCGGGTCGTATATCTCAAAGGGGTATAAGAGGACTGTAGAGTTGCTCAATTGGGGTGGGGGGGTCCATAAAATGAAATAGCCATTGGAATATTCATGGTTTGTGGCACCTATGTTAAGGCAAAGAAAATGAGAAATTGTCTGCATTCCCAATGCTGATGCTTGGAGTTTTGACAGGGGAGGTAAGAACACCCTCAGCTACCCCCAGAGAAGTATTAGACCTGGTGGTGCTTACAAATTGCTCCTGCATATCTTTGGTTCTAAATAACCCATATTATTCTGCTGGAGAATTCGTAGCATTCCAAGGTTTGTTAGTGTGAAGAGCACACTGTAGGCCAGTGGTTCTCAGACTCAATCCTCAGGGTACCCGAAGGCCATACACTAGACAAACTTTAGTCCAACCAACCATCAAATTGTCTGTCCAACTAAACCAGCATTTTTCATCAGACCAACCAACTTCCCTCCAACTGAATAATATTGATATCACAGAAGTAGGTGCACACTGTCCATCTACTTCTATTGTTGAAAGAGAGAGAGGCCTATTTGTCATCGAAGGCCGCATGGTCTAAGATGATTAAGTATCCAATTCGCAGTGGGGGATAGTTTACACCGTAGCAATTCATCATTACTCCGGTGAGGGGACAGCTGCCGAAAAGCAGCTGTCCCCTCTGTTAGTATCGCAGTACTAACGTTACTCACCTTCTCCCCATCGGCCCGGGTACGCATATGTGACCCGAGGTCATGCATGCGCACAGTCCCTGGGGAGGTAGTGAGGAGGTGGTGAAGGGATCCGTCCAGATATCTCTTTGCATCCCCGGAACTCCTTCCTATAGGAAGGACCAGGGATCCAAGAAAAAGCGCCGTCTAAAGATGGCGCTTGTTCTCAGCAGCAAACTTTCAGTTTTCGGAGTTTGCTGAATATCACGGGGTCCTGTCGGACCCTGATGATGAATGGCCCGGCAAGTAAAATATGCGGAAACTAGTGTTTCTGCATGGTTAATGGGCCATTTATCAATGATGAATAGGCCCCAGAGAGAAAGAGAGAGAGAAATAAATGAATAATTAAAAAAAATGTTCCTCATATGTCACCAACCCCCCCCTCTGCAGCTTTTGTCTCACAATTTCCCGATTTTCACAGCAACTTGTCACACAATCCCCTCCAATCAGCACAGCAACTTGTCACACAAACCCCTGCAATCTGCACAGCAACTTGTCACACAATCCCCTCCAATCTGCACAGCAACTTGTCATGCAACCCCCCGCCAGTGTGGATTAAAAGATAGACAGTAAAAAGGTTGACAGTGTCTAGATAGACACCAGGGGCCATAGTTATAGGGTGAGAGTTTAGAAACTGTAAACGTTTAGCAGTAATCTCTCACATTGGTCGAGTTTTATCTTCAAAATAGGAAAACATCTGGATGAGAGTTTAAATCGTGAGGGTTTTTTGAGTGTAAATACATGGGAGATTGCATGTTCTCGGACTCTATTACATAGTTTAAAAAGCGTGAGAGATTACTGCTAAACTCTCACATTTTCTAAATTCTCACCCTATTACATTTGGCCCCAGATGTTAGACAGTCAATAGGTCGACAGGGACAAAAGGTCGACAGGGACAAAAGGCTCCCAGGCTCCGGCTAGTTGGTTGGAATGATAATCGTTTAGTGTATGGTCAGCTTATCAGTCCAGGGGCGGGATGCACTGATGTCTGAAATGCCATCATGCAGTTTTCGGGGTTCTGACTGCATTTCTCATATGCATCAAGCCCCGGAATGCGATACATTCCAGGGCTTTCATGCGGTGGGCAATGCCATCTTTAGATGGCATTGTCCAATAGAAGCCTATGGGCTTCTTTTCGCGATACCCCCCTGGGAGGGATCCAATCAGATCCCCCTGCACCCCCCGCAGTGCGTGTCCTTCTGCGCAGGCACAGAAGGATGCCAGAGAGACTTCTGGGTCATACACTTGGGACTTGCATGGGGGTGCATAAATTATCCACTGCAATGCCGTACGCAGCCTGAGGACACATAGCGCGCGCTGAAGTTAGCAATTTCAGAGTAGGGCCAGGACTTGTGTAAGTATGCATGAGGCTACGATGGTACTCGATAGTACCGATGTTTTTGCAGTCTCGCTAAACATTACGGATATGTGTAAGGTAAAGTGGGCGGCCTTATATAGTGCAGCGGCGGCATAGAGATCGCAATGGATTAGCATACTGTTGCAGTTGGACTGCGTGCGTAATCACTATTGCAATCGCAGTTGCGATCTGTGGTGAATCAAGCCCTGTCTCATTAGCATATTTTCTCAAGTTCACTGCATACAGGACCGCGGCAGCGATGGGCACTGTGTGCATCTCTGATTCCGGTTGCTGTCCTGCATATGCAACCAGAGGTGTATTATTTTTATTCTTGATTTCAAATGTCACTTCATGTCCAATAATGGTAAGTTTCTTAGTATTCTTTATGTATGCTTTTGACAAGTCATATAATGCAAAGAAAGGGCTTTTATTTATATTTAATTGAGTAATTTATATTGAAAATTTAAATTTTACAGAAAAAAGAAAAATACAATATATAAATCCTGAACAAAATAAAATAGGGTAATACAATACTTGCAGATATGACGTGGTGCATTATTTCATTGAGTTCTCCGTATAAAAATTATTGTATTAGGATACAACGGACAAAAATTAAACCCAATAAGCATCAAAAATATATTATCAATACAAATTATAAAATTGTTCAAATAATACATTCATAAACAAACTACCGTATATACTAGAGTATAAGTCGACCCAAATATAAGCCGAGGTACCTAATTTTACCACAAAAAACTGAGAAAACGTATTGACTCGAGTATAAGCCTACAGTGGGAAATGCAGCAGCTACTGGTAGTAATCCCCCCCTGGTACTGCCTCCAGTAGTAATCCCCCCTGGTAGTGCCCCCAGTAGTAATATCCCCCCCTGGTAGTGCCCCCAGTAGTAATCCCCCTCCGGTTGTGCCCCCAGTAGTAATCCCCCCCTGGTAGTGCCCCCAGTAGTAATATCCCCCCTGGTAGTGCCCCCAGTAGTAATCCCCCCTGGTAGCGCTCACATTAGTAACCCCCCCTGATAGTGCCCCCAGTAGTAATATCCCCCCCTGGTAGTGCCCCCAGTAGTAATACCCCCCTGGTACTGCCCCCAGTAGTAGCCCCCCCTAGTAGAGAGAGATGTACCAGTAATACAAAAAAAGAAACCCACTTACCTGAAACCCCGCTCCTGGTCCCGACACTGCTACCGGCTCCTCTGGCCACTTTGCATTATGGGAGAGATGTCATGACATCATGACGTCTCTCCCACTACCTACTGCGGGAGACGGAAGATGGCTCCCCTCAGTGGGAGCAGCAGCAGTGAATGAGAGTCTGACAGACTGTCATCGGCTGCTAATTACAACAAACACACAGCTGCCGGGGTGCCGGCGGCTGTGTGTTTGGCACTGTGTAGTGCTGACCGAACTCCGTCCGGTCAGCGCTACACACGCAGTGCAGCTGTGTCACAGAGACACAGTCTGCACCGCGGCCCGCATGGTACGCAGATGAGAGAGGCGCCCTCCAATATGTGGCGCCCTACTCAGCTGCATAACGGGAGAACCGGCCCTGGTCACTCGAGTATAAGCCGAGGGGGGGCTTTTTCAGCACAAAAAATGTGCTGAAAAACTCTGCTTATACTCGAGTATATACGGTACTGACAATAATGAAAGAGTAAAATATAGCAATACATCTGTCTACATTGTTAAGGAACTGCCTTCTTTCAAAATATAATAAACAGGTTGAGTCTCCCATATCCAAAATACTTGGGACCAGGGGTATTTTGGATATCGGAGTATTCCTTATTTTGGAATATTTGCATACTATATTGAAATGTCTTAGGAATAGGGCCCAAATCTAAACACAGAATGCATTTATGGTTCATATACACCTTATACACACACCCTGAAGGTAATCTTATACAATATTTTCAATAATTTTGTGGCTCAAACAAAGTTTGTGTACATACATGAAATTAATTTGTTTCATATACACCTTATACACACAGCCTATAGATCATTTTATACTTTATTTTTATTAATTTTGTGCCTTAAACAAAGTTTTTGTACATTGCACCATCAAAAAAACAAAGGTTTCACTATCTCAGTCATGCTAAAAATATTCTGTATTTCGGAATATTTGGATATAGGAGACTCAACCTGTATCCCATAAACATAAAATACCATAACAATATAATGTCCATATACCACTAGGAAAAAAAAGAAATAAATAAGTAAATACACATATAATAAATACAAATCACACTATACAGATATAAAGAATCTACAGAGGTTATACATGAATAAAATAAAGCTCCGTGGATCCACCTCTTCCCCATTAGAAATATTATTCCAGTCAGCATAAAACTTCCAATAGAATAACATACTACAATATCCCAGGGGCGTTTCTAGAGAGGAGGGGCCCATGTGCAGTCTCCATCACGGGCCCCCTCCTCTCCACTGAGCGGTGCACGGCCAGCGCCGCACTTATAGACTCTGGGCACTAGAGTGTGCTCAGAGTCTATAGCGCATGTGCAGGTCACCGAGAAAATGCCCGCAGTGGCCATTTTCCCTGTACTGCGCATGCGCAAACGACTGGAAAATGGTCACAGCGGCCATTTCCAGACTTTTTTTTACAGGCGCAGACACCGGAGCTGACATGGGACTCCGGAGAGGTAATGTAAAGAAAAAGGTATAAGAACCTGCGCTTCACAAAATGCAGCTATCAGGTGTCACAAGTTAATCCCTACAGATACCTAAACGACAAATATGTGAACAATAGAAATAGACACCTAGCACTAGGTGTCTATTTCTATTGTTCACATATACGGAGAGGTAAGGTTTATGGGTGCAGGGTGTGCGGTGCAGGCCTGCCCTGGACCCAGGGGCCTGTGTGCCCCGCACACCCTACACCCATTATAAATACGCCCCTGCAGGGACCAGTTCCGCACTATAAATCAGTTCTGAGGTAGCGCACGTGCATAATTTGAGTTAAGCCATCTACCTCATATGCGATTAAACTTCTCAGCTTTATAACATATAAACACGTTTCTCATATTCAATAGTGGTACGAACTAAGGACAGCTAAGGATTAAAATCTAGACATGTAGAGGCCATCCAGTCCGTGCTATACAGTCCTTGGCTAACATACACATGTTATCAATATATTGCTTAGTATATCTGTCCAGTACTTCATCATCTATTAAACCCAAACAGCACAGCAGTGGCGTAGCTAATGTGGGAGAGAAACCAGTCTTAGACAAAACATTCAAAACTTTGTTCCAGAACACACTAATCACTGGACAATCCCATAAAAGATGCCAGAATGTTCCACTACTTGTTTTACACTTAGGACATAGATCAGACGCTCTCCCCCCAAACTTAATCAATCGAACAGGAGTTAAATAGGTACGATATAGGACGAACAGCTGTATCCATTGGCGGCTCTAGAGGTGGGGCTGCAGCGCACTCCAAATTTCAAATAGGGGAACCGAACCAACTGCCATTTCAAACACTGCCAAACATAGGGCCGTATTCAACTTGAGGCGTTAAGTTCGGATCCACAGTAATTTACCACCGATTATGTCATTATCGCCTGTTTTGGTTTTACCCCGTATTCAATTTCAAAGACTTTCCGCCTAGGCGGAAAGTCAATGCAATGTAATAGGCGATAAAGTATCGCCTATGAATGGCAGGCGGTAAAAAGTGCAGAATTGGGGTTTTGGGGTGCAACATTTTGGGAACCCCCGTGCAGCCTTCAGACAGTCCCCCTAAGGTAATCTGTGTAAAAAAAAAAAAAAAAAACGTAAGGACACCCCATAAATTGATTTTGAAAAAGGGGGCGAAAAAAAAAAAGTTGGGGTACAAACTTAAAAACGAGCAAACTTGACTCTGGGGGGGTCCCCAAGTATGCCCCAAGTGTTTTTTTGATTGCAGGTGTTTGTGGCAGATGGATTTTTCACAATTGTTTTAAGTCACTTTAGCAAGTTTAAAATATGCTGAACCCCATTTTCAAGTACCCCAAATTTGATGGGCATAGTTGTTTTGCCCTAAAAAAAACTTCTAAATGCTCTTCTGCATCATCTTATTCAAAGCCGCATTTATGCACCTGCCGCGGCTATTAGAAACCCCGACTTCCTTCAGGAGTTAAAAATAGGGGTACCCTTTGTCCTCCCCTATGTTTACACATCTTTAGGGGGGTCCCTAGAATATATTTAAGACCAGCACCAGACCCAACCGACTGGGGTCTAATGCCACAGCCTGGAGACCTAATCACCGGGGCTCCAGGTCCAAAGCATTAAAATCCCAAATTGGTCAGCGCAAGCCGGTGATCTCGGGGGAGTCAGGGACTCCCCAAAGAAGGGTCCCCCCCCCTCCCGAGCACCACAGGCTTACGCTGAAGCCCGGGGCTCTTCCCCAAACTCCTGGTTTGGTGGGTATGGGGGTAATGGGGGGCCAAAAAACTATTGTGTTTTACAGTGGAACTACAAGTGCCAGCATGCCTGCCATTTTACACTTGTGGAACAAGAAGTGCAAGCAGACATGTGGCACCTGTAACTTCACTGTAAAATAAATAGTTAAATAAAGACAAAACACACGCACCGCGACAGTATAACTATTACACGCACCTACCCATTCACACACACTTACCTATACCAGATGTGTCTGTCCCCTTGTCCAGTAGAATATCCTTAATGAATGGCTCTGCAAATAAAAATTCATACTCACCTATATCCTGGCGCTGGTCTACGCAGTAATCCAGGAACTTGGCAAAACAAAAAACGATTTTACACTACCCACGCAAGCATCGTGCCAATCTATATCACTTATGGGGCCTATATCACTCACCCACTTCGATCTAAGGTGTGGTAAACTGTCATTACAAACAAACAAAATATAAGACTATGAATGAGAATGGGTGAGATGTACAGTTTTCTGGGGTTTTACCGCATTCCCCAAATTACAAAGCACCGGAATGTGATGCATTGGGGATGCTTCGTCCCGATGGGTAACACCATCTTCTGGTGGGGGTTACTCAATAGAAGCCTATGGGCTTCTTATCAGGATGCTCCCCCTTGGGATCAGATCCCTCCCATCACCCCCCGGCGCCCTTCTGCGCATGGACTTCTGGGTGTTAAACCTGAAAGTTTCTCTGTCCAGAGCCATCGCAAAGGACAGCTCTTACCAGGAGATATTCTAGGTACATACCGCAGTATGTACCTAAAGACAGGCGGGATGTGCTGCATCGTGGATGCAATGCATAGTACATCCCGCCCAAAGTGTCTTCTGCGGACTTTAAAGGGGATATTTGAATTAATGGAGGACTGTCTGAGAATTGTGATGAGAGGTCATGCCATAATTGGAGATATCTGTAAAAACATGAATTAGGTAATTGATGGGTTACTTGGAGCCTGTGCAAAGCATTTAAGAGCAGACTCATCATATAAGTGACCCAGAGTGGTTATCCCCTTAGACCCCCATATCACCCCAGGCTGTAGTGAAGCCAATTCTGGTAATATACGACAACTGGAAAAGAGAAGTATCTGGCTCCAATCCTGTAAACTGCAGGAGATTAGAAAGCAGTTTCCATATATTAATAGCTTGCATCAACAGGGGAGGACCTTTGTGCAGAATCCTTCCTGCCAATAAAGCCTTGAAAGGTGTAAAATCAGGGAAGGTCTGAGAGACCAGCAAAACATGCAGGGCATCGGGAGATACGTCTTGAAGCCACAATCGTATGTTTGCCACTTGGGATGTGAAATAATAGAATTTGAAATTAGGAAGAGCCAGACCTCCCGTAGAACTAGATCGGAATACAACAGCCAACTGGATACGCGATCGACGATTCACCCAAACCGTCTAAACAATGTATCTTGGAGAAACACTGGAGAATGTTGCAAAACATACACAAATTTGGGCTGCACCACCATTTAATTAAATTAATTCTGCCTGTAACTGTAAGTGGGAGTTTGCACCAGGGCCTAAGTTTATCCTTTAAATAAACAAATAAGGGCTCAGTATTCAAGGCTATGTAGTCCTTTGGGGAATTAGTTATCCAAATACTTAAATATTTGAACCTGCTAACCCAACTTAGAGGGAGAGTAATATGAGGAACAGACGGGCATGATCCCCTAGAGTGGAAGAATAGGGGATCATGCCCATAAAGGGCCACTTTGTCGATTCTATTACCCAGACGCAGTACCTGAATTCCAGGGTGAGAACGTATAATATAGGCCAGTGGCTCTGTAGCCAAGGCAAATAAAGTCGGAGACAAGGGACACCCTTGTCTTGTGCCCCATGACAAGGAAAATTGAGGAGAGATAACCCCATTAATCAAAACTCTAGTAGTGGGTTTTGTAGATAGTAATCTTACACATTTCAAGAATATCGGTCCAATTCCAAAACTGAACACGACCTCCCAGAGGTAGGGCCACTCAATTGAATCAAATGCTTTTGCAGCATCTAATGAAGAAAGGGCTTTTCAGTAATGTTATTCTGTCTTAATTTTAATATCCGACAGAATCCTTTAAGAGCAAGACACTTGTGACTAATAAACAGTGACCAATAAAATGGAGTGTGCCACAATGTTACACTATTACATGATTGCCTTACATTACTTTACTTTAAGTAGTTAGTGTTTACAGGAAAGTACACTGTGTCATATGTTCACAATCTCGTTTTAGTCCTTTATTAATAGCACAGTTTCAATAATCATAATGACAACCTTATACACAGTGACTCTGAAACGCCACCAGTGCAAACACACTGTAGAGAAAGTGTTGCTTAACACACAGCATTTAACAAGTGCAATGGAGAGCTTAGGGGAGCAGCCAACAGCGTCTCATATTCTTAGCATAGTAATTCTAATTATGCTGGGAACATGGTCAAATATACAGGGCTGCCAACTTATTCAGGCACTGTAACACAGGGCTTTTATTCAGAGCATCCTAAAACTTGTAGTTCTTGTTACGAGAAGAAATCTAAAAAGATAAAAACAGTACTGTAACCTAAAATGTGTTTCTGCTATTCTGCTTCAATGTAGTTAGTTACTGGGAGTGGAATAAACACATCTATAATTAAAGTAAATCCACAAAGATTAAAAATGAGAAAATAAACAATTTCAACAAACCACAAACAAGAAACAAACAAAAAAAACCCTGTACTTCTGCATGTATTAAACTTTGTAAAGTTTTTTCTTAAATGTTTTTATTTTGAAGTGTTTGGGTATTCACGTGTAGGATGTGTTCTTTGGGCAGAATCGTGGGCTATGCCATACTTGCCTATCCTCCCAGTATCTCCAAGAGACTCACGAATTTGCAAGGAGTCCCCCATACCCCCAGAAAAATAGGCAGCGCTCCCGCTTTTCGTCCACTTTCTAGTGAAGTTGGCAGGATGGTGGGCACAATGCAGGACTCGCAGATACATGGGAAGGGGGTGGAACCTTTAGGATGCTATTCTACGAAAATCGCATCATTTTGGCCCCGATCCCTCTTCAAAGACCGGCGATTTGTGGCATTATGCCATAATGGGATGGGACGTAGTGTTGCGAAGTGTCCAACCCCAACCCTATCACCAATCAGATGCATCTCCCCTCCACAAGGCAGGCTGATTGTGATGACGGCTTCATTCACAAGCGGATGTATGGGGAAGGTGCAGTTACATAGACACGGATGACTCTGAATACAGGTATATATTTGCAATTATTTCTGAGCTTTGCTTGCATCTCTCAATCAGGCATAGAGATGCGGGATGAGAGTGTTATTAGTAAATGCGAAAGTCACATTACGCTATTTGCACGCAATATGATAATGTAATAATATGTTATCTACATAAGAGTGAATAGTGTCTTCACAGTGTTAATAAATATCAAGGTGCACATTTATTATATAATAAATTCAAGTACAAAACAAACAAAATACTTACATCTGTTGAAATTAAAAGTAAGTATTTCAGCACCACCAGAAACTCAGTATAGTCATAGTTAAATACTCTCGTGATATGTTACAAATGCACAACAATGAATAAAAAATTATACAATCTGAATGTTTTTTTCTCTATGGAAAGTCCCAAATTTCTTGAAATCCTCCAGTGATAATATCCTCTAGAGACATGTAAAAATGTAGAGAAATTACATAAAATGAAAAATATTGTGCTATCTTAAATAATAGAATAATCTAAGGGTGTGCACCGGCCACTTTTCGTGTTTTATGTTTTGGTTTTGGAACTGGATCTTTCTTCGTGTTTTGGATATGGACTGGTTTTGCCAAAACCACTCTTCAAGATATTGGTTTTGGATCTGTATTTTTTTGGGAAAAATGCATAAAAACAGCTAAAATCACCGAATTTGTTTTTTTTTTGTTTCAACACTATTATTAACCTCAATAACATTCATTTCCAGTCTATTCTGAACACCTCACAATATTGTTTTTAGGCCAAAAGGTAGCACCGAGGTAGCTGGATGAGTATGCTAAGCGACACAAGTGGGCGGCACAAACACGTGGCCCATCTAGGCAGTGGCAGACAGGATGGCAGTTTGAAAAACTAGGCCCCAAAGAGTACATAATGCAAAGAAAAAAAAGTGGTGCAAGATGGAATTGTCCTTGGGCCCTCCCACCCGCCCTTATGTTGTATAAACAGGACATGCACACTTTAATAAACCAATCATTTCAGCGCCAGGGTCTGCCACACGACTGGCTGAAATTATTGGTTTGTTTGGGCCCCCCCAAAACAAGCTGGCAATTAATCTGTCCCTGCACAAACTGGCTCTACAGAGGCAACATGTCGTCCTCATCCACTGATTCCTCACCCTCTTCAGTATTGTGTACATCCTCATCCTTAGAGAGTATTAATTCATCCCCACTGGAATCCACCACCACTGGTCCTGCCTGCCCTGCATCACCACCAGCTTGTTGGTTAGGATATCTAAGTTGTTTCCTGGTAGCCCCAGTTGCGGGAGAAAATGAAGAAGGAGCTGTTGCTGTGTCACGTTCTGCTTCAGCTGACAGTGTTTTCACCAGCAGGTCTTTGCACCTCTGCAGGCTTGTGTCCGCCGGAAAGAGAGTACGGTGGCCAAAATGTAGTGGTCTGATTTCAACAGATTGACCACGCCCAAATCCTGGCAAAGTGAATGAAGGGCTTCATCCACAAGTTCCACATACCGAGCGAAATTGCTCTGTCTTTACTCCTTCTTCACTATCTCCAGCTGCTTCTGTAAAAGCCTGGTGAGGGGAAAGACCTGACTCACTGGCAGTGTTTGACCTGACTTCACGTGTGGCAAGTTCGAAGGGCTGTACGGCCCTGTCATTTTTCAAAGAATTCTGCACCACCAAATTTATTGTGTGAGCAAAACATGGGACGTGCTGGAATTTGCCCAGATGTAATGCCCGCACAATATTGGTGGCATTGTCAGATATAACAAATCCCCAGGAGAGTCTAAGTGGGGAAAGCCACTGGGCAATGATTTCCCTCAGTTTCTCTACGAGGTTGTCGGTGGTGTGCCTCTTACTGCAACCTGTGATATAGAGCATAGCCTGCCTTGGAACGAGCTGACATTTCTGAGATGCTGCTACTGATGACGCTGCTGTTGTTGCTGCGTAAGGTGATGCATCTAACCAGTGGGCTGTCACAGTCATATAGTCCTTAGTCTGCCCTGTTCCACTTATCCACATGTCCGTGGTTAAGTGGACATTGGGTACAACCGCATTTTCTAGGACACTGAGGACACTTTTTCTGACGTCTCTGTACATTCTCGGTATCACCCTCCTAGTGAAGTGGAATCCAGACGGGATTTGGTACCGGGGAAACACTACATCAATTGTCTAAATCCCACTGCACTAATGGCATATACCGGACGCAAGTCTAACACCAACATAGCTGTCAAAGCCTCAGTTATCTGCTTTGCAACAGGATGACTGCTGTCGTACTTCATCCTCCTCGCAAAGGACTGCTGGATGGTCAATTGCTTAGTAAAAGAAGTAGTGGTGTTCCAACTTCCTCTCTGGTGAACGACTCCCAGCAGCAGCGGCAGCAGTAGGCATAGCAATGCCGGATCCTCCGGAGGAATCCCAGATAGGAGAGGAGTCAGTCATGCCAGTGACATGTCCTGCTTGACTACTTCTGATCCTGATTGAGGAGGAAATTGACAAGGAGGGAGTTGCTGGTGTGGTTTGCAGGCACTTGGATGCATCAGGACAAAGGGATTTAGGTGTCCCTGGACTGCTTACGGTCTTTGCCACAGTTTCTGAACTTGACAGTAACTTTTTATGAATGCGCTGCAGGTGACGTATAAAGGAGGATGTTCCTAAGTGGTAAACGTCCTTACCCCTACTTTTTACACCTTTACATAAGCTACATAAGCTACATATGGCAACACAGTTGTTCTCCAGATTTGGATAGAAATATTTCCAGACCGAAGAGGTGGATTTTTTGGTCTTCTGCCCAGGCATGATGATGGGCTTTTTCATCCCACAGACAACAACTGTCTCCCCTGGTGCCTGATTTAGGGCACAGGGCAGCGTACCCCTACACCACACAGGGCAGCCCCTTTCAAAATGATTTGGATTAATTAAATAACCCCTGTCAAATTATTTGGATGAATTAAATCACCCCTTTTTATTTGGGGACTGGAGTGAATACCCAGGGCAAATTCCAATGGGCTTTTGTGACTAACTTCTCATCACAATATAGAAGTTTAGAAAGAATATTAAAGAATCACTGGAATCTGCTAAAAAAGGATCCCATTATTGGGAAAGATCTACCAGAGGTTCCGGTGTGTGTATATATAGAAAAGCTCCCAACCTTAGGTCAAACCTTGTTAAGAGCTTATGTCCTTCGTCACCAAAAGTATTGATAAACAAATCAACCAGTTTCTACAGATGCGGCTGTTGTAAATATATTAATAACAAGTTTTGTAAAAAAATTACAGTAATTGTCATTAACAGAAAAAAATGTACCATAAGGGATTTTATTACTGGTCACACACCTAATGTCATTTATGCAGTTGAATACCAATGTGGGATGTTCTACATTGGGAGAACCAGCAGACCCCTTAAGATATGGATAAGGGAACACCTCGGCAACATCAAAAAGGGTTTAGAAACATATGCCATATCATTACATTTTAAAGAGAACCATCAGCGTGATTTTAGGAATATTAAAACATTTTATGGTTTAAAAAGAGTTTTAGGCACTAATAGAATGAAGGAAACATCAGTTAAATTAGCTAAAATGGAAATGAAGATGATTTTTTATTTCGAGACCCTGCACCCAGGGGGTTAAATAAGGACTTCGAAATAAAATGTTTTTTTTTATATATTTTATTAAATATCTTTTAGATTGGTAACCTTTATATACAAATGTTCTATATGTTTTTCATGTTTTGAATTTTATGATGTGTAAACTAAGTTATTTGGTCCTTTTCTTATATTCTGTTTTTTTTTTGAGTTTTAGAAAATGAAACAATCCATACCAAAATAGTCCCCATGTTTATAAAAGAATCTTCTAGAAAATGGCCGCAACCGGAGACACATATACGATATCCGGTGATCACAAACTTCCCCCATATACAAGTAAACAAAGAAGAAAAGTCTCTCCGGATACACTCATATGCAGACAGGAGATAGACCTGCGTACGGCCAGAGCGAAGACCAGAGATGACGAGGTATTTTCCCGCGTCACTTCCGGTTCTAAGGTCGGACACCACGAAGACCGGAAATGACTAATTACTTTCCTCGTCACTTCCAGTTCCGAAAACAGAACGTGGTTTTGCACATGTACTTTCCAGAGCTGTCTGGAAAGAATGATGTATCCCGCACAAGGGGGAACATATTCCCCAAGGAACTTCCTGTATCCAAACAGATTTTCGGCGGGAAAGGAGTGGCGGCAGAAACTAATATGTGGAATAATGGAAGGGGAGCTTTTAACATGGTTTGTATGTGGTTTTAGGAGCGGGATTAGTTGTCAGATATTCTCTGTCTGGAATTAGGTTTAGCCTCATGTAAATGAACATGGGTATATATAGCTGTTTAGTTGAGCAGCACATCACACTTTGAGAAAGACACAGGAAGTGTGTATAATAGACCACAACATCTGGTAGGAGTCCACCGTTATTATTACTGCTTTTTGCATCTTTGCACCAGATTTTATATATTTTACATTGAATTAAAACTTTAATACACTATTGGAGGCTCTCTTCCCCTTTATTCACATCTGGGGGAAGTGTTGTTTTTTCTTTACATCCATCACAGAAATCATGGAGGAACTATGGGAAAAGGATCCTAAGTGTGTTGATATCCCTCTCCTAATATTGCATCTTGAGTCTACCTAACCAGTAGACACAACATTGGGTAGAGGTCCAGCTTGATATATATCAAAATTCATTAATTGTCAAGACGGTGTTGCACTATTGTATTTTTTTATACTCTTTTATGCACTGAGAGATAAAGAGTTGAATATTCCTCCCTCCACTCTTATGAACCTGAAAAACATCTACCTTTAAAAGGAAAGTAATCAAGCGCTCAGCTGTTACTTATTGTGAATTTTATTTGTTTTATGACTTGTTTTGAAAGTGTGGGCAACATTTTCTTCACTGATTTGTCTTTTGAGCTGCTGACACTTGCGCACCTTTGACTTGTCTATAAAATACATATCCATTGATTATCACTTTCTTTGCCATGTTATAGACATCCATAGTGCTGCTAACATGTTTAAACATAGAGATAGTCACATGCAGAGGTTTAATGACATTTTTGATAGACCGATAAAACAAATAGAAATTCAGGATGAAAATCTCAATAATGTTCTATTTAAATTGGAAAATGCTTTGATTAAAGAAACTAAAGTTTGGTGGGAGGTTGTTACTGTAGAATGATCTATGGCCCACCATTTGATTCCGAGAGGTCTAAGAATAGATAAGAAAGCAAGTTTTTCACACTCAACAGAAGAGTTTAAGAAAAAGTGGAAAGAAATCATCAATGATTGTTCCTTTTCTTTAATGGATTTAATTATAAAAGAAAGGAGAAGAGCTGGAAGGATTAGAATCTGAAATTGAGGATTATAGAACTACCACTATCCCCTTTTCAGATCTACCTGACTTTAGGGAAAAAGAGAAAAAAATTGAGGAGAAAATTCAAAGGGTAGAGAATTAAATTATTCAGAAAAATAAGAGGAAATTTAAGCAAGATGAAAAAGAAGTGTCCACCGACCCTTATCTAATAAAATTAATTTTATTCCACAATCAAATCAGTTAGGGGAGCAGAGTACGAATAAAAACAAATGGAATATCATGAGAAAAGATAGAAGGGATTGGGAAGAAGATCGTTTTTATGACACAGAGCATCTAGAAATTTTAGATCATTTGATAATAGAAGATATAACCAAAGATCTTTTCCATTAACAGAATTGCAAATAGACCAGTCCATTATAAAGGTAATAGAAGAAGTCCTGAAAAATATTATAGAAATATGAATAGAAGGAGTCCTATGTTCAAATTACAAAATACGTTTTTCCCACTAGAACTGGATGACCCCTCTAGCCATTTTTTAGAGAAGTACAGGGGTTTTCCCAGTCAGTTGTAGCTTACAAACCAAAAAGGTCCAGAGGTGAGAAAAATAAAAACAATAACAAGAAAAGGAAAGAAAACAAAAGGAGGATTAAAAAAAACATAAGGCAATAACAAATGAACAGGAAAAAATAGAAAAAAATAAAGATTTTCAATTTAAGTGACCATATTCTTTTGAAAGATGAAATATCTCTCCTTGAGCAGGGATTAAAGTTTGCACCATAAAAAAAACACTTTGACACTTTAAAGTGGATTTAGAGAAGTTCTTAAGAAAGTTGACTCTTAAAAAATTTCAAATATTAAAAAATAATGAAAATTAACAGGAAATGGTGAATATAGGAAACCTTTGGAGCTTTAGTGAAAGAGGATCTGAAAAAAATTGGATGCAGAAAAGATTAAATATAACCTTACGTTTAAAGAATGAAAATCACTGAAGGATTTAAAACTTAGTGAAGACTTGATTGGGAAACCCACTGATAAGGGGGGGGTAGTAATATGGAATAAAATAGACTATGAAATAAAAGATCTATCGCCAATTAGAAGACTGTACTACATACAAGAAATTAAGGGGAGATCCAACTAAAAAAAAATCTCAATATATATCGTTGAAACCTATGTGAAGAAAAAAACTATATCAGAAAAAGAAGGAAAATTTATAATTAACAAATCCACTGTAATACGAACAATCTATATACTTCTGAAAGTGCATAAAAATCCGATTGCACCCCCTGGAAGGCCGATAGTCTCCGGTATAAATTCAGTAACATCGAATTTATTGGAATTTATAGATTATCTTCAGCCATTAGTGCTTAATAACCCTTCACATCTTAAAGACACTTGAGAAGCTAATAGATTTTTGGAAACAATTAAATGGGAGATAGATTATGTCCTGATTACAGCAGATGTATGTTTGTTATACACAATCATCAACCATAGTCAGGGAATTGAGGCTACTAAGTCTGCCCTCTCACAGTCAAATTTGGCAGGTGATGTACAAGAATTTTTAGTGGATGGTATTACTTTTATCCTTTTTAATAATTATTATAATTATAATTATTTTATTATTAAGGATGATTTTTACCTACAGAAGATAGGCACCGCGATGGGCACCAGGTTTGCTCCAAGCCATGCAAACCTATTTATGGGTGCATGGGAGTCAGACACTATATGGAATAACAACCCATTTGGAGCGAACCTGGTGTCCTGGCAGAGATACATTGATGATATCCTTTTTATCTGGTGAGGTGACCAAATAAAAGTTTTTTTAATTATCTTAATAACAATTCCATGAATATTGTATTTTCATTTAACAGTAGTCAAGTTAGTATTGACTTTTTGGATATCAGTATATACAGTCAGGTGCATAAATATTGGGACATTGACAACATTTTCATATTTTGGCCTCTATTCACCACCACAATGGCTTTGAAATGAAACAAACAAGATGTGCATTAACTGCAGACTTTCAGATTTAATTTGAGGGTAAATACATCCAAATCAGGTGAATGGTGTAGGAATTACAATAGTTCCTATATGTGCCTCCCACTGTGGTCCCCCTATTTGAATTTTGGACTGCACTGCAGCTCGACCTCTGAAGCCACCACTTGTCCTGATCAAGTGTGCTTTTACACACTGCTCCAGATGACCTGCTGAGGTAGTCCTGATTCACTGAGCTTGCAGCTAAAAGTGGGTATGGGGCCAAAAGTAATGGGACTATCAACTCAAATGCTATTTCGTGGACAGGTGTGGGCTATTCCCTCGTTATTTCATTATCAATTAAGCAGGTAAAAGGTTTGGACTTGATCCTAGGTGTGACATTTGCATATGGAATCAGTTGCTGTCGACTCTCAATATGAGATCCAAAGAGCTGTCACTAATAGTGAAGCAAGCCATCATTAGGCTGAAAAATCAAAACAAACCCATCAGAGAGATAGCAAAAACAGGTGTGGCCAAATCAACTGTTTGGAACATTCTTAAAAAGAAAGAACGCTCCGGAGAGCTCAGCAACACCAAAAGACCTGGAAGACCACGGAAAACAACTGTGGTGGATGACAGAAGAATTATTTTCCTGGTGAAGAAAAACCCCTTCACAACAGTTGGCCAAATCATGAACACTCTCCAGGAGGTAGGTGTATGTGTGTCAAAGTCAATAATCAAGAGAAGACTTCACAAGAGTGAATATAGAGGGTTCACCACAAGATGTAAACCATTGGTGAGCCACAAAAACAGGAAGACCAGATTAGAGTTTGCCAAACAACATCTAAAAAAGCCATTACAGTTCTGGAACAACATCCTATTGACAGATGAGACAAAGATCAACTTGTACCAGAGTGATGGGAAGAGAAGAGAAGGAAAAGAACTGCTCATGATCCAAAACATACCACCTCATCAGTGAAGCATGGTGGTGGTAGTGTCATGGCGTGGGCATGTATAGCTGCCAATGGAACTGGTTCCCTTGTATTTATTGATGTGACTGCTGACAAAAGCAGCAGAATGAATTCTGAAGTGTTTCGGGCAATATTATATGCTCATATTTAGTCAAATGCTTCAGAACTCATTGGACGGCGCTTCACAGTGCAGATGGACAATGACCCGAAGCATACTGCAAAAGCAACCAAAGAGTTTTTTAAGGCTAAAAAGTGGAATGTTATGCAATGGCCAAGTCAATCCCCTGACCTGAATCCGATTGAGCATGCATTTCACTTGATGAAGACAAAACTGAAGGGAAAATGCCCCAAGAACAAGCAGGAACTGAAGACATTTGCAGTAGAGGCCTGGCAGAGCATCACCAGGGATGAAACCCAGTGTCTGGTGATGTCTATGCGTTCCAGACTTCAGGCTGTAATTGCCTGCAAGGGATTTGCAACAAAGTATTAAAAAGTGAAAGTTAGATTTAGGATTGTTTAGTTTGTCCCATTACTTTTGGCCCCTTAAAAAGTGGGAGGCACATATAGAAACCGTTGTAATTCCTACACCGTTCACCTGATTTGGATATAATTACCCTCAAATTAAATCTGAAAGTCTGCAATTAAAGCACATCTTGTTTGTTTCATTTCAAAGCCATTGTGGTGGTGAATAGAGACCAAAATATGAAAATTCTGTCAATTTCCCAATATTTATGCACCTGACTGTATGTTCAAGAAGGAAAACTTAAAACTAAAACATTTACTAAACCTACTGATTCTAAAGCCTACATTAATAAAACAAGTTGCCATTACAATAATTGGCTAGATACAATCTCTTTAGGACAAATTAAAAGGCTGAAAAGGAACTGTACAGATCAAATGTCTGCCTCGATCAGGAAGGGGCACTGCATAGGGGACTACTACTGGGGCACTTTATAGGGGGCACTGCACCGCTGTTCCACCCATGGGCTGAAGTGTCCCACCAGTGGCCAGGAGGTTGGGTGCCCCCACTGCCGCAGCTGTGCTACTGTACTATTGGGGGCACAATATAAGGGGCACTACTGGGTGCCCTGATAGGGGGAACTGGTGGTACTATATAAGGGGCACTGCTGGGGGCACTGCATAGGGAGGACTAGTACTGGGGCACTACATAAGGGGCACTGCATAAGATGGACCTCTACTGGGGGCACTTTATAGGGGGACTACTACTGGGTCACTTTATAGGGGGCACTGCACCGCTGTTCCACCCATGGGCTGAAATGTCCCACCAGTGGTCAGGAGGTTGGGTGTCCCCACTACCGCAGCTGTGCTACTGTACTATTGGAGGCACAATATAAGGGGCACTACTGGGTGCCCTGATAGGGGGAACTGGTGGTACTATATAAGGGGCACTGCTGGGGGCACTGCATAGGGAGGACTAGTACTGGGGGCACTACATAAGGGGCACTGCATAAGATGGACCTCTACTGGGGGCACTTTATAGGGGGACTACTACTGGGTCACTTTATTGGGGGCACTGCACCGCTGTTCCACCCACGGGCTGAAGTGTCCCAGCAGTGGTCAGGAGGTTGGGTGTCCCCACTACCGCAGCTGTGCTACTGTACTATTGGGGACACAATATAAGGGGCACTACTGGGTGCCCTGATAGGGGGAACTAGTGGTACTATATAAGGGGCACTGCTGGGGGCACTGCATAGGGAGGACTAGTACTGGGGGCACTACATAAGGAGCACTGCATAAGATGGACCTCTACTGGGGGCATTTTATAGGGGGACTACTACTGGGGCACTTTATAGGGGGCACTGAACAGCTGTTCCACCCACAGGCCGATGTGTCCCGCCAGTGGTCGGGAGGTTGGGCGCCCCACTACCGCAGCTGTGTGGTAGTGCCGGCCCCAGAAAAGCAGAATGGTGCACGGTATCCAGTGCAGTGAGAGGGCTGGAGGCTACTGAAGGAGTGCTGGGCTCGCCCCCAGCCTGACGTTAAAAGGGACCCAATTAGGATCACTTAAGGGGCATGACCTATGGCAATTATGCCATGCCCCCTTTTCGGACACACACAGGGTTTGGGGTGATGGAGTCTCTGTCCGCACAGGGCGCGGCAACACCTGGAGCCGGCCCTGCTGTAATCCCATATACTCATACAATTCAAATTGTAATAGACTTGGACAGTACTTAACAACCTTCATTAATATTTGCTTTGATGAATATAAATCTTAGAGCTGGGGGAATAAGATCAGAACACTTTTATAACTTCAATTTTATTTAGGACCACGTCGTAGGTGTAGTAAACCATTTTTCTTTTTGAATGCCTATATTATACGTTTACTGTCAATTGTACCCAGTCATTGTATGATGTGAATTTGTTATTAAAAGTGCTAAAACTAACTGAATTACCTATTGTCTTGAATTCCGAAACAAGTGCACAAAGTAATTGTACTGGGTCCAAACAAGACAACATTTCTTTACATTACTCAGGCTGTGGTTTATGTGAAAGATGCTAATATCCTACGGGCCTTATTTAGAGTTGAACGCTATGGTGATTTTCATGCACTTGAGCGATTATTTGTAGTCTGAGCATACGTCACAGCCACATTGCGCATGTGTGGCGAATGAATTGCGATCAAACAAACTGTGAGGATTCACTCACAATTGATTGACAGGAAGATACCATTTTGTGGGAGATATCAATTTGTGCAAATTGATATCAAGATGTTCTCTACATAGGAGATTTGCAGTTGGTAATTTGATGGTGAATCAGTTTCACAAATATTTTAATTTGAAAGTGCTCAAAATATATAAAAAATGCAAATTTACGTCTAGCTTTCCTGTTCTTCTGATTAACATTCTTTAATTTGTAAACAAAACACCAACAAAAAATAAATGTTGAATTTTCATTCCAAGTTCTATTGTAGAGATACAGGGTCTGTCACAGCCAAAACACAGCTCCCTTCTTGTTCAGTGGTGGCTCCAGAGGTGGGGCTACAGTGCAGTCCACACCAACTGCCCTTCAAAACATCGCCATCTTGGACTCACTGGCAGTTGGTGTGGTTCCCCTATTTGAATTGTGGACTGCACTGCAGCCCGACCTCTGAAGCCACCACTTGTCCTGATCAAGTGTGCTTTTACACACTGCTCCAGATGACCTGCTGAGGTAGTCCTGATTCACCGAGCTTGCAGCTAAAAGTGGGTATGGTTGAGCAGATAGGTGCAGAGATCGGAAGTATCAGGGACAGGGATTATTTTATTCCGATTTTCCTTCATAAATGTTGGGGAGAGGGGGGTATGCTATACTATAAATCACTTCAGAACTTACTCCAGCTATTTGAAATTCACTTATTGATATAATCCATAGCCATCTTCTCATCCTACAGTGACTCTTTAGCTATCGCCGCAGCCTCCAGTAACTCCATAGCTATTTCCAGCATACAGCGACCCAATAGCTATCTCCTCAGCCTCCAGTAACTCTATAGCTATCTACTCATCCGCCAGTGACTCTATAGCTCTCTCCCCAGCCTCCACTGACACTGTAGCTATCTCCAGCCTCCAACAACCCAAAAGCTATCGCCTCAGCCTCCAGTAACTCTATAGCTTTCTACCCAGCTTCCACTGACACTGTAGCTATCTTGCAAAAAAAAAAAAAAATGGTAGTTTGCCCCCCAGCACACTGCAGCAAAAACAATACTTAAATCCTACTTTTCTATTTGTTTGTATATTATTTATGTCATTTTAATTCTCTCTCATTTCATTAACACTTATTGATTTATACTTACACATCTTTTCTTTATACTTCACTATCACCTTTTTTCCCTTTTTCGTGTGATGCCCTGGGGATGGCCCTTGGTTGGAATTTTTTTGGGGTGCCTTGCTTCTCGGACGTGAACCCCTTAATGCTAGGGACGCCAGTATAGAGGAGCCTTGACGATTGGCCTGGCGCTTATTCATATATTTGCAAATGTATGTAACTAATACCTCTGAATCGCTATTATCATGTAGGATTTGAGTATTGTTTTTGCTGCAGTGTGCTGGGGGGCAAATCTCTTTTTTTTTCTGTGTTCAGAGTAAACCCCGCCCTTTACAAGCACCTGTGTTATGCAATTAAGCTGATCTGGGCAACTACCATTTTTTTTTTTTGCAAGTTTGGAGAGGCATGAAGGCAGTCAGCATAAGGAGGATGTGCTGATGCTTATAGTGCCATGTGGAGGTTTTTTGGGGTACCTCCAAGGTAAGTTAGCTCTCAGCTTTTATATGTACTGTTATCATGCAGTACATCAATTGTAATTATATGACCCAGAGTGGGTGCTACTATTATGTAGCAATAATTATTTTGGGGTGAGCGTTTGGGAGTGGGGCCCCCAGGGGGGTTCTGACTGGGCCTTTCTCATGGCATCATCACTTAATTCACATAGAATACTTTTATCACTTTTCTATTTGTTTGTATATTATTTATGTCATTTTAATTCTTTCTCATTTCATTAACACTTATTGATTTATACTTACACATCTTTTCTTTATACTTCACTATCACCTTTTTCCCTTTTTCGTGTGATGCCCTGGGGATGGCCCTTGGTTGGAATTTTTTTTGGGGTGCCTTGCTTCTCGGACGTGAACCCCTTAATGCTAGGGACGCCAGTATAGAGGAGCCTTGACGATTGGCCTGGCGCTTATTCATATATTTGCAAATGTATGTAACTAATACCTCTGAATCGCTATTATCATGTAGGATTTGAGTATTGTTTTTGCTGCAGTGTGCTGGGGGGCAAATCTCTTTTTCTTCTGTGTTCAGAGTAAACCCCGGGGCCTGTAGGGGCCTGCTAGACATGGTCAGTGTGAGGTTGGCTTCTGGGTGGGCCGTTTGTCCTGATGCAAAGTATGTGTGGTTGTGCCTCTTGAGGAAGGTTCTATAAGGACCGAAACGTTGAGACTGTCCCTCAAGCTAGAAACCTGAGGTATGATGTACATGGAATAAACCGCTTTTTTCATCTTTAAAAACTCTGGTGAGTGCTCCATTTTCTTGCTCTATATATATATATATTAGGGATGTGCAGGCTCGGTTCTACTCGGTTCCGTTCGGTTCTTTTTACCGGATCTTATTGGGTTTCAGCTGTCACGAGTTTTGGATAGCCAATAAGATTCGGTAAAAAGAACCGAACGGAACCGAGTAGAACCGAGCCTGCACATCCCTAATATATATATATATATATATATATATATATATACTAGAGATGTGTGCTGACCCCCGTGTTTTGGTTTAGGATCTGTATTAACTTTGTGTTTTAGTTTTGGATCTGTATTTTTTTTTAAAAAAGGTTGGGTGGACACAACACAGCAGCAGCCACTGGAGGTAGAGAGGATGGATACAGCACAGCAGCCACTGGACACAGGGAGTAGATGGACACAGCAGCTCCCACTGGACAAAGGGAATGGAGTCGACACAGCACAGCAGCAGCTGCTTGTGGTGGAGAGGTTGGACACAGCACAGCAGCCACTGGACATTTTAGCTCACAGCACAGCCGAGCACTCAGACCGAAATTAGTTTGAAATGGCACCCTAATCACCACTGGAGGGACTTATATAGAATCCAAAACCCGCGAGAATCCAACTCCGTGATGATGATGATGTTTTGATACAATTTGGAATCCAAGCAATGCGGGAACACACGAGCTGGTGCTCAGATTCACTTGGATCTATGAAGTTTTCAGAAAACCGAGCCCACACATCTCTAATCCAGAGGTATGGATGGGCGCAATAGTGTAGGAGGAAAAGGAGATGGGGAAGAGGGGAGGCAACAGGGAAGAAGGTACAAGCTTGGCTGCTCAGGAAACATATTTAGGAGACTTTACAGGATAGTAATTGAGCTGGTTACACAAAGAGACCAGATATAAAGAATTTGAAAGGGCGTCCAAGGATAATGCTAGTGACTGATTGTGAACAAATTAGAGTAAACTCACTAACAGTGTATTAAACCTTCAATCATCTGAGTGGTGTCCCACAGTGATGGAGAGGTAGGTGAGGCAGAGCCTTTCCTGTCATACTTAAAATTGTTATAGTCAAACTTTGGAGTATCCCTTAGATAAATTTCAAGAAAATATTATAAATATCTCCTTTGTATTATTCTAATAATTTTTATAGTCAAAACTCTGGTGTAAAAAGTGTATGGCAGGGGAGGCACTGCCTCCCCTATCTACCATTTCCACACATCCCTGATCAAAACACACCAAATTTCCAGCACTATATACTGCTGTCACTTGGTATAATGCCCACAAGAACCCTCGGGTATTTGTAAATCTGGCTCGGATACTAGCCAGTGCCTCCCGAGCCTTTACCTCACCGCACATAATTGGTGTCCTGTGCATACACCATATAATTAACACACTCACAATAATATAAATAAAGACTCAGAGACATGGATTTGACAGAGTAAAATTTGTTAGCTATTTATTTAAGACATATTAAGAATATTCAATTACGTTTAAATGAAAAAAAGGTGGCAAAGAAAGGACAGCCATATTCAGTCCACTACAACAATGCACTACACAACTAACATCAACAACTACCAACAATAGGTATCCACACAACCCTCTAACATGACTTGCCACATGGTAGGGTGACGACACCCCCCCGTCTGTGTGGTCCAACGAACAAAAAAGTAAATGAAAAAGACCCACCAAAACAATAACATTAAACAACTCAACCAAATTTGCACTCAAAGTGGTGAATTGCCATTCTTTCCCGCATTAAAAACAATTAACGACAAAACCACCATCAAAACAACAACATTTTGGGAGGGAGAGTTGGTAGGAAGACAGGAACAAAGAGGCTTAGTATCAGCCCACAAAGCTTTACATACCACATAATTACACACCCCTAAAGAAGTAAGGTGCACGCACCAAAAACCATAACATTAATCAACTCAACCAAATTTGCACTCGAAGTGGTGACTTGCTGTTCTTTTCCACCAAAGTGAAGTTCTGCCTACAAAACCATTGCACCGCCACCATAGCACCACTAAAGCACAGAAGCAATACCCTGAAACATCCTCCACAAAAAGTCCCTCATCAGACATAAGGACTCCATCGGACCTATACAAATAAACTTAGCAAAACCTAATTCTGGAATGTCCAACCACACTACCACCGTTGGCTAATACAAATTTTGCGACCGCTGTATTCACCTTCTTCCTGGCTTCATCAATTGCCTTGTAATCATTGAAGCCATGCCAAATAAGCCTCGGCACAATAAAAGACCAAATGACTTTACAAGAGGGCCAAGCCAATAAAATACTGTCAATATTGTGCACTATGGAGCATCTCAATTCCAAACCTGTCATCTTTCCTATATCGTTATCACCTAGATGTATAATCAAGACTTCAGGAACCCCAAATCTTTGGGCTAAATCCAAAAGCTTAGACCACAAGGCCCGCCATATCATACCTCTCACACCAATCCACCAAATACTATCTGAGCACAGAAAGGAAGGCGCACCATTGGAAGCCATGAACCTAGCAGCTCAAAACATATATGAATGACCAACAATCCGCTCTCTAAGGTTGTTAAACTAAACACCTAGAAAAGAGGGAAAAAGAAAATAAAATAGTTAAAATAATATGAATTGAAATTGTAATGAAATGGGGGATCTGCCAACATTTTTTTTTATTTAATGCCAAATCAAAACAAGCTTCAGGGCCAATTTGAAGCAACATAAAGACACATGAGGGTATACTAGGTACCAAGGTAGGAGGGAGGGGGTTAGGGAGGAGGGGAGGATAAACAGGGTAACACAATTAATAACTCGGCAAGAGGTAAAACAAAAACCTGCTGAGGGACTGTCAAATTGCAATTAATATATCCAATTAGTCGAATTAAGTCCGTCAGTACAGGCAAAAAATGGCCAAATCCCTCAAGACCCCCGCTGCCAACAGCGGTGAGTAGCTAATCTCCAAGTAGGGTAGACGAGGGAAAACATGACACTAGACAAGAAAAACAGGACAATCATCAGAAAAAATTAATGTACCCAAGGGTGGCTATGCAAAGGGCCCCACCATGCGCCCAAGGCTCACCTCCTTCTGCACCTTAGTCTTAAGGATATCAGCAATTCCCGCACAGACTGTAGCATTCTATGTAAACGCACATGTGCCACACCCCTAATGGTTATCTAAAAACCCAAAAACAAGAACTGCGCATCTGCTGCGCTTGGTTACCAACCTAACCATTTTGCCATGGTGTCCAAACACATCGGGGATGATGATTTATTTAGACCCGCTGCTCCTGGTCAGTTTGGACGCTTGTTGCCCTGCCAGCCTAGATCAGTTGGAGATGGGGTGAGCTCCGCCGCAAAGCAAACAAAGGTGTCAAAAATGACACAGCTGACCCTGCCACCTCCACGTCCTTGGATCCAAAATCCTTAACAAGCCTGCCTCGAGCTGCGCTGCAAGCTATTAATCAGCTGCAGATATCTGATAATGTTCTTCTGGACCGCTCTTAAATAACATGCGGAAAATACACAAAATTTCGCAATCCAATTGCTATAGCATTTGAAAGTGTCAAGTGCGGCTCCCCATTTCCCCCTTGCAGCCTTAAACTCTTTCTTTAACTTCTCGGTGAGGACAAAAATGTCCACATAATTACCTTTAATAATTTTATGCTTGCAACAGGAATGCAGGCCACACAGCATTATTATCGCAATGGACTCCATCGGAACCACAAAGAGTGAAACGCATGCGCACCCTTTCTGTGCAAGCGGAGACGCTTCGACAATTTATCTCGGAGTTCGGCCTTGCATTTTGCATATCTAGCCGCTTACTTGGGCGCCCTTGAAAAGCTGCTAAGATCAGACACCAGCAAAAAAGAAGATGTGATACAAGAATGAGACCCAAGTGACGATCCCGGGTACTCATCATGCGAAGCATTTCCCTCTTCTTCAGTGGTTATAGTCTCATGATCGTAACTCCCATCACCATCTGAAAAAGAGAGTAACACCGCATCTGGGGCCCCCACCCCAAACACAGACCAGGGCACAGACAGTGCAGATAAATAAGAGACCTTCTAAAACATGCTTTACTAATGATCGTCCCTGAGTATTAGGGCTCCACACACATTCCAGCATAATTTAATGCATGCTTTTACCTGCCTAAGCTGTGGAAGCACAGACTGCTTCCACTGGACCCATCCAACCTGGTATCAGATCAAAGTCTTTGATGTAATCGGCTAATCGCTCACTTTGCTAATTCCATCAGCAGCAGAAACAAATGGACATTAGATACCCAGAGAAGATAATACACTACCAGCTAGTGGTGCTAGCTAACCCTGCAATTGATTAAGCACTATTCATACATACCTGAGGAGCCGTACTCAATGCAACCTTACTGGGCAAAACAGGAAGTAGTGACGTCAAAAGCCCTGCCAATGCCACTGAGGGATTAAACGCTGCAGCAGGATCAGGAGAACCAGCCAGTGGCACAGCTGCCCATACTGCACTTGCGCTCCCCCACTACCCTCCTGTCCCCTTCAATAGTCCATTTAGGTCTAATTATTGTTGTTTTTTGTTGTTTTGTTTTTTTAAAAAGAACAAACTCACCGCTTTAGACTTTTGGTGTGTATATCAGGTCTCCTTCTTCTGGTTGATGTCTCTCAGATAAGGTATGAGAAAATGTCCAAGTCGTAGCATCGCCTGAAGCACAGGGGGCAATCGTTGTTCATCTGCAGCCATTGTGTCAGGCAAGGAACATGGAAAGTATGCTGGCAGGATGATACGGCCATTTCCATTCCAACTTCAATATCGGAGATACAGATGGCGCAGAACTCTACTTCATCTCCTCCAACAATACGTCTGCTGAATGTGGGCAGACGGGGCAGAATTAGCCTTAGGATGGTGTCCAGAATGGGGCATTCTACATTCTGCACAACTTGTTGATATTGGCTGGCAGTTGGCTCGTTCCTTGCTGTTCTAGAGGATGCTCCATTTCTTACTCTTCTTGCTGATCTTCTTCCAGCTGATGGTCTAAGGCGACCTGACCTCAGCCATGTCCCAGCCATGCTCTGGTTTGGTTCATCTGAAAAGACATTCATATAATGTAGACTAGCTGATGTACCCGGTTTCACCTGGGTAGACTTTAGATATGTACTGTTTTCATTTCCATCTCACCACTCCAATAACACATTAATCCTTCGCCTCTACAGTAATTCATCCCCTCCCTAACTGCTATAGTAAGATATTACCCTCCCTCAACTGTGTACTAGCACATTCCACTCTCTCACCTCTGTAGTAACACATTTCCCTCCCTCGCTGGGTGTTGTAACACATTTGACATTCCCCTTTCTCACTTGTGTAGCAATACAATCCCTCCCTCACCTCTGGAGTAACACATTACTCCCGCCATCTCACCCCTGTAGTAACACATTCCCCTCCCTCATCCATGTTGTAACACATTCCCCTTCTTCACCTTGTAGTAACATATTTTACATTCCCTTCCCTCACATGTGTAGTAACACATTCCCCTCTCTCACCTGTGTAGTAAAACATTCCCTTCCCTCACATGTGTAGTAACACATTCCCCTCTCTCACCTGTGTAGTAAAACATTCTCTTCCCTCACCTGTGTAGTAACACATTCCTGTCCCATTCCTCTATAGTAACACATTCCCCTCTCTCACCTGTGTAGTAAAACATTCCTCTCCCTCACCTGCGTAGCAACACATTCCTCTCCCATACCTCTATAGTAACACATTCTCGTCTCCAACCTGTGTAGTAAAACATTTCCCTCCCTCACCTGTGTAGTAACACATTCCTCTCCCATACCCCTATAGTAACACATTTTCCTCTCTCACCTATGTAGTAACACATTCCCTTCCCTCACTATTCAAATAGGGGAGCCACACCAACTGCCAGTGATGTTTGGCAGCACTTAGGATGACAGTTGGTATTTGAATATTGAACTGTGCTGTAGCCACCATGAGTCAGTCAGGACATTGCACAGGTGGAAGAAACATTTTAGCCCTTTTCACCCCATTAGGAGTAGAATTTCGAAAAATCTTTTCATTGTGGGTACCTACAGTACGTCATGGAAGGAATATACTCCCCGATTTTCATGTTTCTATGTCCAGGGGTTTGGGCTGGGCGTTGATGAGTCAGTGAGGCTTTGAGTCAGTCAGTCAGTCAACCAGTCAGTCAGGACATTTGATTATAGATATAACAAATAGCCATATACTATATACCATGGTAAGATCAAATATTGTTAGTATACAATATGAGTTACTGCAATAATATGATTTATAGATATTAATCAAAAAAGAGCTGCAGTAGTATAAGTGTATGGATGCAAGTCCCAAATGTTTAGCGGGTTCTTATCAGTAACTGACTAACAGCATGGAAGGCGCCACCCAGTAACACAGGGACACCATCCAAAGACTACTATCATAATTCCTCCCACTTCAAAGGACAACTGCTAAAGAATGAGAAACCGCTCTAAGATTTCATTTACTGAACATGTTTCTTACCTTCGTTTCCAATCAGCTGAGCTAACTCCCGCTGGCTCATTGCAGCTACTGATAAAGTGCCAAATAAGATGAAAGGTAGGTGCACAAACTAACAAAAAAACAACAAACAGAAAGAAAAAGCACAGATGTGATTGTGCGCTGAACTCCGGTCACTGGTGGATCGCTGGAAGCAGACACTAGTGGGGAAACTCGCTCTCTCTTGTGAGGCCTTTTTCATGTGTTAGCAACAGCTTCAACTGAGGAAATGCCAGTGATATTGCCGTGCGCTGGAGTTTTATACCCGGCCATACAGTGGGCGCCTGACCATGGTTGTTGTTTACATTTGAATGTGGCATGCGGGCGGCAGTTGGTGATCGCTGTGCGTTACATCAGCTCTCTGCCCTATACCCCACATCATCATCTTCCCACTGATATCACACAGATACACATGAGGGAAATCAGTGGGAAATGGCATGTTAGTGCTGAGGAGTCATCACACCAAGAACAGGGCGGTTTGTGGCCTCGACTGAAGCCATCTCAATTCTGCTGCTGGACCCAGTGAGCTCAGCTGTCATAGCTGCTGCTATCTCTGCTCCTCCTTTGGTGATCTCTGATGTGGTACAGTAAAAAGTTATATCACCATTAGCAGAGTTAGTCCAATATGCATGTTAAATTAACAATACATACTGCACTCAACCCCTAAGATGTATAGGGTGCATAATGTAGCAAGTAAATAGACAGGGTAAATGAAAAGTGTGTACTTGTTAAATAAACACATGCAAAACACTAAATGCAAGATTATGATTGGTACAGTTCACCACCCAATATATGATGATAGGTTGTTGTGGCCGTGGTGACGGGCAGCCTATTTTCCAGAATAGTGCTTTGAAGTTTGACCTGCAGTATATTAAAGCAGATATAAATGCTAATAGATACAAATCCTGAAGAGTAGGATATTGTATTGTTAGTGAAATTGTCTTTGTGCCCAAAATTACACTTAAAGATGACTTGCGATGTCCCGCTAGTTACTTTTAATGCAATTCAGTAGTGATTTTGGCCCAAGAACATCAGGATTGAATCCCGGGATTGGTGCCTCCATTCTCTGGATTTATGGGATTAGAGTGCACATCTGTATTTACCTGGGTAGAGCTGAGCACTCGGCTTAGGGGCTGCTCTGGCCCGGGCAGGCTGAGGGGCTGTGCGTGATGTCAGAGGTCACACTATGCAGCCCCATACCAGCCCGCCCCTTCAACAGCCGCGCCCACCCACGGAGGTCTCTGTGAGTGCCAAGTCAGTGCCATGGCCGTGTGGTGACAGTGAATCTGAGCGGCGCCTGTGGCTAGGCTCGGAGTGGGAGGCACTGTCAGACAGTGCTCTGGAGGAGGACTGGGTCTGGGGGGACTGGACTGGGAGTCACTGTGAGTGCCTGGGCTGGTCCTGCCTGCACTCTGCAAACTGTGCTGTGCTGCTAGGACTAAAGCAGTGGCGTCCCTCATTGAGGTGACACTCAGTGCAGGCAGGGGTGGGGATGGGTTAGGGGTTGTGGTCTTGTGAGATAGGGGGCATGGCTTTGCGGGTAGGGGCGTGGTTTTGCCGTTTCAAAGTGCCGGCTCCCTCACTGTGTCAGGAGCAGTTGGTTTGGTGTCACCCCTGTGACGCCACTGGACTGAAGCTGAGGAGGTTGTGTGTGCTGCGGCAGAGACTATACTTCAACTAGAGTGGACTCTGGAGAAGGGTGAGAAAATTTTATGTTTTTTTCTTAGTGCTGAGCTGGTCTGGCTGGGGGGGGCATGAAAGTAAATTTATTCCTATGGGGGATGGGACGGGGACCACAAAAGATTTGTTTTTTGCCTGTGGGCCAGAAACATAGGCCCACAGGAAAAAAAAAATCTTTTCACCCCCCCCCACACACACACACCAGAGGAATAAAATAACATTCATGGCCCATGAATTTATGGCCATGAATAATATTTTAATTGATCAATTCAAAGATTTTTTCAATCCCGAAACCTGGGAATTACTCTGGGTGGTAAATTAAGAATAATTCACATTGGATGATAAGAAAAAATTGCACTGGAATACAAAAAATAAGCATTTTACTTTTTATTAATACATTTGTGAAAGAGGGATTGAGGAGGTTTTTTTCGCTAATAAAAGTTAGTGTGTTTTGGTCAGTGCAACTTTTTTGCAGAGACCAAAAGGAAGCTGTTTCGGAAGCGCTCATTACCAATGACATAATACAGAACAGTGATCCTGAACCTGCTGGCCTTGCTGACAGTGTTTACAGAAAGTGGCTGTTTGGCGATGTGATATCAGCCAAACATAATCGCGCAGGGTCAGTGTGTTGGCAATGTCTGCCCCAATGCACATTGGGAAGACGAGGAGCACATGCATAATCAGAAGAGAAGAGAGAGCCCAAAGGTCTGTGACAAGTGAATCAGGGGCCTATTCAACAACACTATAATGGTTTTAAGGACATTTTCCTTAATTACCGTTTTTTAGTATTCATGAACTCACTTGACACAGGAGATATCACTGATATCTCCTGGTTAAGTCCGTCTGCGTTAATTTTCACACTCCCCATACATTATTACATTAGTATGGGGATATGGAAATTAGGCTATTCATCAAATTCCGAAAATTATGTATTTTCGGAATTTGGTGGTGTTACTATACGCCACTCTCAGGTGGCGTATAGCAGGTTACACTTACCTGCTTTCAGATCCCTCCGTCACTCCCTCGTCCCTCATCCGGCTCCGGCTGCTGCTCCGACTGTGTTCTCCCGGCAGAACACAGTAAAGTAAAAATAAAAAAATAATAATAATAAAATATATATATATATATATATATATATATATATATAAAACACAATTACTTCAAGGGCGCTTCTTTATATATAAACGTTTTTTTTTACTTTATTGTTTTCTCCTCTTCAGATGCGGTAAGGTAGAGTAGATAGGTAAAAGTATCTATTTCCTGAAAAGCTGTCATCGAAAAAATGACAGCTTTTTGGAATAGATACTTATGGAGAGAAGGAATGATGATTTCTTCCGGTATTTAGGTATAGAACTCGCATGGAGTTCTACCTAATTACCTCCATTGATATTTTAGTTATGATGAATAGGCCCCTGAGTCTTATTTTATTATTGAAAAACAAATCAACTTGAAAAAAAAGTGATTGGGGATGTATTATTGATTATAGTAAGAATGGCATGTGGGGTGGTAAGCAGAAATATATTATGCTCTGCCCACTACCCTTTATTCCCAACAGTTCCTGAATTTATTTTTCTAGAAAACTTGCACTGCTTTTATATATTTTTTATATTTTATTTAGAGATGAGCGGGTTCTGTTCCCTGGGAACCAAACCCACCCGAATTACGGGGATCCGAGCAGTGGCGTAACTTCATCCCAGATGCCCGGAGGCAAGATAAATGTTGGTGCCCCCCCCAAACTAAAATGTACCACCCCCCAGCACCTATGCCAGCCCCAGCTGCTGCCGCCCCCCTTATGCAGTTCCTTTTATATAATGCCCCCAGTAGTGGTCCCCCTATGCAGTGCCCGCCTATGTAGTGCTCCCCAGTAATGGTCCCCCTATGCAGTACCTCCAGTAGTGAGCCCCCGTTAGTTGCCCCCAGTGGGGAGCCCCCTGTAGTTTACCCCAGTAGTCAGCTCCCTGTAGTTGCCCCCCAGTAGTGAGCTCCCTGTAGTTGCCCCCAGTAGTGAGGCCCCTGTAGTTGCCCCCAGTAGTGAGCACCCTGTAGTTGCCCCCAGTAGTGAGCCCCTTGTAGCTGCCCCCAGTAGTGAGGCCCCTGTAGTTACCCCCAGTAGTGAGGCCCCTGTAGTTGCCCCCAGTAGTGAGCACCCTGTAGTTGCCCCCAGTAGTGAGGCCCCTGTAGTTGCCCCCAGTAGTGTGCACCCTGTAGTTGCCCCCAGTAGTAAGCCCCTGTAGTTGCCCCCAGTAGTGAGCACCCTGTAGTTGCCCCCAGTAGTGAGCACCCTGTAGTTGCCCCCAGTAGTGAGGCCCCTGTAGTTACCCCCAGTAGTGAGGCCCCTGTAGTTTCCCCCAGTAGTGAGGCCCCTGTAGTTTCCCCCAGTAATGAGGCCCCTGTAGTTGCCCCCAGTAGTGAGCCCCTGTAGTTTCCCCCAGTAGTGAGCCCCTTGTAGTTGCCCCCAGTAGTGAGCCCCCTGTAGTTGCCCCCAGTAGTGAGGCCCCTGTAGTTACCCCCAGTAGTGAGGCCCCTGTAGTTGCCCCCAGTAGTGAGCACCCTGTAGTTGCCCCCAGTAGTGAGGCCCCTGTAGTTCCCCCAGTAGTGAGCCCCCTGTAGTTGCCACCAGTAGTGAGGCCCCTGTAGTTACCCCCAGTAGTGAGCACCCTCTAGTTGCCCCTAGTAGTGATGGCCCCCCGCGCGCGCGCACACACACAAAAAAAAAAACAAACACCTTTATCCCCGCTCCAGTGCTGCTGCCGTCAATCCCTGGCGTCCGCTCCTCGGCACTATGGGAGTGACGTCATTACGTCACTCCGAAAGTGCACTGTGGGACCCGGAAGACGGAGCTCACTCCTGAGCTCCGTCCCCGGCGTCCGCTCCTCGGCACTATGTGAGTGACGTTATGACGTCACTCCCATAGTACACTGCGGGACCCGGAAGACGGAGGGAGCTCCGTCCTCTGGCTACTGCCGGGGGTTTGAATAGGAGCCGGGCGCCCGCTGGTAACACACTCAGCGGGCGCCCGGCAAATGGAGGGTGCAGGGGGTGCGACCACACCCCTTGCACTCTCCATAGTTACGCCAATGGAGGTGGAGCTCCGATCAGCAGCGCTCCTTCTCCATGCAGCTCCCGGGGACAATGGAGCCAGGAGCCCCCTTCACGGCTGACGCCCGGCGGCAAATGACTCCATTGTCTCCGGGAGTTCCGCCACTGGATCCGAGGCATATATGAGTCGACTCGGGTTTTCCCGCCTGACTCGGATCTGAAACCGAGGCAAAACGTCATCATCCCTCTGTTGGATTCTCACGGGTTTTGGATTCTAGAAAGATCCCCCAATTCCCCGCCATTTTTCATTCCGGCTGTGGAGAGTGAAGAGAGAGGGAGCTGGGAGCTGTGCTGTTAATACTTAATACTTGTTATTGTTAATTGCACGCTGATGCTGTGCATAGGGGCTGGCTACTGTTGTCCATAAGGGCTGGCTGTTGTCCATAGGGGCTCTGTTGTCGTGTCCATAGGGGCTGGCTGGCTGTCTTCCTGTCCATAGGGGCTGGCTGGCTGTCGTTGTCCTGTCCATAGAAGCTGCCTGTTGTACTTGTCCTGTCCATAGGGGCTGGCTGGCTGTAGTGCTGCTGTGTTGTCTAGGGGGTGCTCTGTCCTTCATTGGTGCTCTTCACCCACCCCTAGTGTGAAAAAATAAAATAAATTAGTGTTAGCTTAGCAACACTTGTCATCGGTGCAGGGGTGCTGTGCTGCTGTCTGTTAAGGGGCTGCTGCCTCTTTTCAGGGGTTCACCCCAGTGTTAAAAAAAAATAAAAGAAACAAATTTTTTAGTGTGGCATGTTAGCCACACCTGTCATCGATGTAGGTGCGCAGGGATGCTGTGCTGCTGTCTGTCGAGGGGCTGCTGCCCAAAAATAAATAAACAATTTTTTTGTGTGCGTGTCAGCCACACCTGGCTGTCACTGTCATCGGCATAGCTGCGCAGGGGTGCTGTGCTGCTGTCTGTCGAGGGGCTGCTGCCCAAAAATAAATAAACAATTTTTTGTGTGCGTGTCAGCCACACCTGGCTGTCACTGTCATCGGCATAGCTGCGCAGGGGTGCTGTGCTGCTGTCTGTCGAGGGGCTGCTGCCCAAAAAATAAATATTTTTTTGTGTGCGTGTCAGCCACACCTGGCTGTCACGGGTCCCGGACTATAGATAGACAGTAATTAGTTAGACAATGTCTAGATAGACACCAGATGTTAGACAGTTAATAGTTAGACAAGGATAAAAGTTCGACATAGACAAAGTCAGACACACTAAAGTTAGACATGTAAAAAGTTTGACAGGTACAAAAGATCGACAGGGTCAAAAGTTCGACATGAAAAAGATCAACACAAAATGGTCGACATTTTTTTTTTTAGGGTTAGGTTTAGGGTTAGGCACTTACTGGAGGGTTAGGGTTAGGCACTTACCCCCACGATTAGGGTTAGGCACTTACCCAGATGGTTAGTGTTAGGCACCAGGAGGGAGGGTTAGTCACCAAGGGGAGGGTTAGGGTGAAGATTAGGGCTAAAAAACAAAAAAAATAATTGTCGTCCATTTTTTTATCGACCATTTTCATGTCAAACTTTTGACCCTGTTGACCTTTTGTACCTGTCGAACTTTTTACATGTCTAACTTTTGTGTGCCTGACTTTTGTTTGTGTCTAACTTTTTCCCTGTCTAACTATTGACTGTCTAACATCTGGTATCTATCTAGACATTGTCCAAGTAATTACTGTTTATCTCTTATACCACACCCGCTGTCACTGTCATTGGCGTAGCTGCGCAGGGGTGCTGTGCTGCTGTTGAGGGGCTGCTGCCCAAAAAAAACAAATTTTTTTGTGTGCGTGTCAGCCACACCTGGCTGTCACTGTCATCGGCGTAGCTGCGCTGGGGTGCTGTGCTGCTGTCTGTCGAGGGGCTGTTGCCCAAAAAATAAACAATTTTTTTGTGTGCATGTCAGCCACACCTGGCTGTCACTGTCATCGGCGTAGCTGCGCAAGGGTGCTGTGCTGCTGTCTGTCAAGGGCTGCTGGGCCAAAAATAAAAAATAAAAAAATTTTGTGTGCGTGTTAGCTACATCTGGCTGTCACTGTCAAGGGGCTGCTGCCTCATTCAGGGGTTCACGCCCAGTGTGAAAAAAAAACAATTTTTTTCTGTGTGCGTGTTAGCCACGCCATCAGGGAAAAAATAAAAACTCTTTTTATTTTATTTTTTCATTTTTATTGCATTTTGTAAACATAACCAGTAAAAAAATATCTATTTTTTTTAAAAAAACAAACATGAATATTGCAATGAAAACTTTTTATTAAGTTATTGGTTTACAAAAAGTTTTTTTTTCATCTTAAACATAGCAGAAATGTTATCCTAACAGCTTATAAAGTTATATGCTCTTAAAAACTAAAGCCTATATTTACAAACCTATATAGAGTGGACATCCTAACTTCTAAAACTGTTCTATTCAAAAACATAAACAAAAGCAAAAATTATGGGCCAAATGTAGTCAGTTTTAGTAACAGTACAAACTCGCACTTTCTCGCACTTTTAAAAAGTGCGAGTTTGTACTGAAACTCGCAAATTCAATAGCCTGCGAACTTTTCAGCTCGAGCCTACAGCATTTGAGAGTGCAGGCGAGTTTAGGACTATGTAAACTGACACCTTTTAATGCGAGTAGCATTAAAAGGTGCGAGTTTTCGAGAAGCCATCACAGATCAGTGAGATCCGTGATGGCTTCTGTGTGTGTTAAAAAAAAATACTGTTCTGGTTCTAAAAATACAGGGGCCAAAATGTGTAGGGGGCCCCTGTATATTAAGAACCAGCACAGGGCTTTGTTGAGCTGGTCCTGGTTCTGGAAAATCAGGGGACAAAATGAGTAGGGGTCCCCTGAAAATTCCAGAACCAGCATCGAACTCTTTCTAGCAGGGGGATAATGCCACAGCCAGGGAAAACCTTTCACTGGTTTTCGAGAAGCCATCACAGATCAGTGAGATCCGTGATGTAACCACAAGATTAACATCAATTAATCTTGCGGCTACGATGTAGCGGTTCCCACAATAGACGTCTATGGGGATTTCTCACCATAGACGTCTATGGGACACACAGGCTGGCCGCATTCAGCTAATCATGGAGCTGCTCCCTGATTGGCTGGCGGCCCCCTCACTGACGGGGCACACGTGTGCCCCGATCATTTACGCGGAGCAAAGGTATGTGTACACACATACCTTTGCTCGGTCCATATGGTTCATTTTTTTGCGTTTTTTTATTTTAACCCCTGGATTACCTACTTGCAGAAGAGGACGTGATCGACGCATAGGAGAGGTGAGCATGGATTTTTTTTTTCAGATTCATGTGTGAGTGTGAGTGTGCATGTATGTTTTATTAAAATTATACTTTCACGGTGTCAGTTTGTTTATTTACGTATTTCTTTAGTTGTGGAACTACAAGTGCCAGCGGGCCCGTAATGCCCCGCATGCTGGTATTTGTGGTTCTCCAAATACCAGCATGCAGGGGAGGCTTGCTGGTACTTGTGGTTCTACAAATAAAGACAATATGGAAAATTTAATTTTACACTTTACACTTTACACAATCAACCCGTCACCCACCGCCCTAGGGTGCCAGGGATAGCCCCGGGCTATCAGTGTAGGCCTGGGGTGCCCTGGAGAGGGGGACCCCTTTATTGGGGGGGTCCTCAACTCCCCAGGGATCCCCGGCCTGGACTGACTAGCGGTCAGGGATAATGCTTTGGCCGGGGAAACCGGTGAAAGGTTTTCCCTGGCTGTGGCATTATCCCCCCGCTAGACAGAGTTTGGTGCTGGTTCTGGAATTTTCAGGGGACCCCTACTCGTTTTGCCCCCTGATTTTCCAGAACCAGTTCAACAAAGCCCTGTGCTGGTTCTTAATAATATACAGGGGCCCCCTATGCATTTTGGCCCCTGTATTTTTAGAACCAGAACAGGCTTTATAAAGCCCGGGGCTGGTTATGCTTTTGGGGAGGGGGTGCACGTAATTTTTTTTATTTAAAAACATTTAACATAAGTACACACAGAAACATGTACATATCTCATGGATATGTGCATGTTTCTGTGTTAATCTGACCTGCTCAGGATGTACTCGCTAGCCTGAAGCAGGTCTATTATTTGGGGACTTTTGGTAATCTTTTTTTTGCGAGTCTGAAACAGACACTCTATTACATTGGGTGAGTTGATTGTTTTCAATGTGAAAACATCTGGATGCGAGTTTGAGAACGGAGAGTTTTAGTAACTCTGAAAATGCGAGTTTTAGTGAACAGACACCCTATTACATTGGAGAGTTGTGAAAAATTGCGAGTTTAGCACCAAACTCGCAATTTACCAAATCAGACTACCTATTACATTTGGCCCTATAAGTCTAGTGTGTTATAGTGTATTATTATGATGTTAGAATGTAGGAGGCCAAAAATTGGGTGGACCACACATAGCTGATTGATCAACCATGGCGACTGGATTAGTGTCATAAGGAAGAGGAGGCTGCAAACTGGGCGTCATGTTATGAGTTGGCCATATAGGGTATGTTGCTGTTAAGGGATCAGGCTGGTTATCAGTGGACACATTATTAATTATAGTTGTTGTTATTTTGGTTTGCCATCTCCTGAAGGGTATCTACCAACAGACAGAGACTACCTACCTATCAGCTCAGGCATAGACACTCCCTGAGGAACAGAGCTCTGTCCTCTGGAGGGAAGCCAAATAGGTGGGAGCCCCTGTTCCAACATCTGAAGCTCTTCTCTCTCCGCATCCTCTATCTATTATAGATGAAAAAAAAATGTCATCGGGGACATCTAGCTCCTCTTTCTGTACCCTGCTCACCCTTTTTGGACAGGAAGTCCAGGATGGATGGTTTGGGAGAAGAAGGTCTAGCAACAGATGGGGATGGTCATTATCAAGACCTGGTCCCCCCAGTGGTTGTAGTCTGGGAGGTATTGATTGGCATGCAGGCAGCAGAATAACAAAGGCCTCCATGTTGTCTGTACTCACTATTCCGTATTTCAGTTTGTTATTCAGGTAGGAATAAAGTGGACTACAGAACACAGAATCACTGGATGTCTTAGTGCATTCAGGCCAGATATGATCCATGAATACCAAGACAGATTCATCCTTTGTTTGTGATAATCTTTGGTAATTCCTGGCAAAGGTGGGTGTTATAGCCAGACACTTTGAAGGCTGTAACTTTGAACTGCTTTATAGAAAACATGTGAATGAAACCTTTCCACACTGCAGAACATGATGGATAAATCCCTTGAAGTTCAGCACCTAGAGCATCTTTTTTCATGTTCTCTGTGGCCTCTCCTGACTGTGAAGAAAGATTCTCCACACTGTAGTCTTCCATTGTGACATTTTAATGGTGATTTCAATGTTGTCCACTGGCTGAGATCCATCTCATCTGAGGGTTGGGTTTTCCGCATGCAAATGAGACAATTCACATCCAGAAGGTGACTCTTATGTTTAGCCGTGGTGTCAGTCTCTCTTTTGGCAGAATTTGCACAATCTTGGTCTTGGGGGCACCATGATGAATCAGACAGATCCTCCAGGGTAAACATCTGATCTGGTGTTGTATCTATTTCTAGTAAACCTTTGTGTGTGTGTTTAGTCATCTGCCACGTGTGGTGGAGCTTTTTTTCTGCTTTCTAAATGATCTCCAGACACAACGTAAAACTTAAACCTTAAACTGAAATGTTGCATTTAATGCTCTGTTCCGCTTGTTCACTTATCTAAGTAATATAGTTAAGTGGATAGTGGAAACAACGGCAATTTGAAGGCCACTAACTAATTCTGTTTTTTTAAATGTCCCTGTACAGGTTGGGAAATTCCTTTACAGAACAGAAAGTTAGCAAAGGATTATTTAAGGCAATTGTTTATCTATTCTTGGAAAACACACTTCTTGTTCCTGGTCCCCTTCTGGGATAAAAAAAAAAGTCCACTCCCATCAAGCAGACATGGCACTCAAGAAAGAATTCCCAAGAAAGACACAACATAAGACTTAAACCTTAAATCTGAAATGTTGTATTTAATGCTATGTTCCGCTTCTCCACATATCTTATATGGTTAAGTGGATAGAGGGAAGAACGGCAGTTTGAAGGCCACTAACTAACTCTGTTTTTTTTTAATGTTCCTGTACAGGTTGGAATATGCCTTTACAGAAGGTTTGCAAAGGCTTATTTAAGTCAATTGTTTTTTGAGAGCACTCTTCATGGTCCCCTTCTGGGATGAAAATCCACTCCTAGCCGCAGAAACAGGCAAAGGATTCTCAAGAAGGACAAAACGTAAGGCCTTAAATCAGGGGTAGCCAACCTCAGTCCTTGAGAGCTCACATTTTCCAGAAGACCTAGCTGGTGCACAGGTGTATTCATTACTCACCAAAACATTTAGAAAGATCCACAGTTGGAGTTAATTATTATAGTTGTGATTCTGTGAGGAGACCTGGAAAACATGCACTGTCGGTAGCTCTTGAGGAGCAGGGTTGGCTACCCCTGCCTTAAGTCATAGATCTTACGCTTGTCCAGATATCTGTGCTGGTTAAGTGGCACTTTGAGGCCACTAACTAACTATGGGCCTGATTCAGAGCCGGTCGCTATTTGCGCTCGCTCGTCCAGAAAATAGGGGTGGCTATTCAAATGAACTGTTCGCTGTTTGCGGTCTGTTCATGCCTCTAGGTCTGAACGAGTGAACAAAACTTGCGGTCGTTTTTTGGGAAACTATGCCCCCTGGCCGGTCACATCCTAAGTCATGTCCGCTATTTATTAGATTAATCGAGTACATCGAACAGGGTATGAGCTACTTGCTATTCTTGGGGTTGGTTTTTGCTACCACAATTTTGCGAGCAGTTCTGGCTAAAAAAAAAACCCAGTGACGTGGTCAATGACGCTGCTGTTTTAAATATGCACACCCATAAAACGCCCATTTTGACCTTTAAGCACGCCTGCGATCGGATCTCCACTCCCCGTTTTCAAGCACCTTCCCCTGTTACCACCCACATACGCCTAATCCTGTCACTCAAAATAGCAGGCATTCGCTATTTTGCGAGCACATGAATTTCGGACGAACTGACTGGTTCGCGCATGCGTATAACGATCCGTACGCATGCGCAGTTGGGCAAACATCGCTCGGAGCGAACGAGCTGCCGCTTATGAGTGGCTCTGAATCAGGCCCTATGTTTTTTTGTATGTCCCTGTACAGGTTGGGAAATGCCTTTATAGAAGGTTTGCAAAGGATTAATTAAGTCAATTGTTTATTTGTTTTTGGAAAGCACTCTTCCTGTCCCCTTCTGGGATGAGAAAATCAACTCCCAGAAGCAGCAGCAGCAGCAGCCATGCTCAAGGATTCTTCTGTGGCAAGGACTAATATGAATGTATCACATTTTTTTTGAATGCCTCCTCCCCTCCCCTTCTCCTTCATAAATTTTCTTCTGAATCAAAAAACAAAATTACATTTACTACCAATCATCCCTCCCTGTCCCTGCCCTGCCTTCAACTACATACATACTCCAACTTCCTCAGGCCTTTCTTGAATAATAAAAGTGTTTCCCGATGTGCCATGTTTGAAGTTGAACTGCCGTCTGTTTGTACCGCCCGCTGCTGCAGTCAGCCAGCTATCTTGGTGCAAATTTTGGGCTTAAACTAGATGAAAAATATCAATATTGTGAGCTGTGAGGTGGTCAACATTGACTGGAAATGAGTGGAAATAAATGTTAATGAGGTTAATAATACTGTAGGAACAAAAAAAGGCCCATTTTATGTGATTTTAGCTATTTTTATGATTTCTTAAGAAAAAATCCAGATCCAAAACCAAAACCGAAAAACAAAACACGGAGGTGAGGTTTTGGCAAAACCAATCCAGATCCAAAACCAGGGGAGATCCAGATCCAAAACCAAAACACGAGAGTCAGTGCACATCTCTAATTTTATTACAATAATCTGGACCACTGTACTGTTACCACTAAAGTAACATATTCACCCCTAGGGTTCAGTCGCCAGATGAGAGTCAACCTAGCACTGCAAATTTCCCTATTAATACTTTATAGTGGGTATCAGCACAAACTCTCCTGTCTGGAGACGATGATTTACATTTTAGCTTGGGGCCTTCTTGTTTAATTACTACCTGCACACATGCAAGATACCAGATCGCTAATTAAACATATGGAGATAGCTTAGAACTTCAATGAGCCTGGAGACAACCAGCTTACTTTTAAATAGCCAATGGGTATCTCCCTTGACAACTGATGGCTAATAAACATTGGGGAAAACAATGGCTACCTACGTGCATCATAATCCCCAGAGATTACAAAAAATATTGGTGGTGTATTTCCAGTATTAGGATCTAGGTATAGTAAGACACAGATTATCTCTCCTGCAGTACACCCAGGGCTGTAGCTAGGGTAGTGCGGCCGGTGCCATCGCACAGGGCACCACAGGTCAGGGGGCGCTGTATGGGCCTGTCAAATTTCTGTTTATTATCATTCTTGTTTGTAGCTTCCTCTTATTTCATCCCCAGCATCTCCTGGCCTCTCCTATCTGTTCCCTGGTCCTTCCCCGTGAAGCCATGGCCCTTTTTTGGGTGCAATATGTCCCTTTGAAAAATGAGGAGGACGCCAATGCTCTTTCTGGCACAGGGCACCAAAAAGTCTAGTTACGGCTCTGAGTACACCGAGAAGCTCTATTAGATTTGGACACATATAATTTTGTTTGGCGTTACATACTTATTTCCATACAGCACATGTCTCACACATCAGAGACCCAGTCCCCATCAACCACCAGCATGGTGTTTGCCATTATCTCCAGATTAATTCCCCAAATTTTCTGAGCATGAGCTTTGCCATCTTGGTTGAGATCAGTGGCGGCTCCTTACCTGTCTGGCCGGGGGGTCTACAGTGCACGTCCTCCTTCGCCATCCCGGTGATTGACTGATGATGTTATCAGGAGGCGGGGCTTAAATCAGATGGCCGTGGGGCGGGGAATAAGCCCCGGAGATGCTGCTAGGCTAGCAGACAGACTGGCTTTATGGGCTGCATTAGCTGCCGCCCCTATGAGCCAGCTAAGGCAGCTGTTATAGCAGGGAAGTGTGTTCCCATGGGAAGCCCTCTCTGCTATTGCAGTCCGGACTGGCAGTCCCAGGGGGAGAAAACACCACCCCCTGGGACTGCCTGCCTGGCTGTGATCAGCAAGGGAGTGCTTCCAATGAGAAGTCACTACCACTGCTGCTAGCCTAGGCAGTGCCTGCAGGTGGTGGATTTTATTGGGGGGGGGGGTGTTTGCAGTAGCGCAGCCCCTAGGTAAAATCCACCACTGATTGCGATCATCTGTCACCAGAGTTCAGCAACATTGGCCACCTGCTATGCTCAGCCTATCGGCACTAAGAGTGGTTTATTTAAGCTGGGACTTGCACTGTTGCCAGAACAACTTCTTTTCCATGAAGATCAGTCTCCTGGCTTCTAGTTCTGTTTACATTCTGCTTCTAATCCAGTCACCTGTCTCCTGCGTAGCTGTAGAGCATTCAGATTTAGGGCCTGATTCAGAAGAGGATGCAATTCTAATGTTGATACAGTTCAGTGATTATCAGTTGTCGGTTAGCAGATGTCTGCGCGTGTATCTGAGATGCTTTGTGCATGCATCAATTTTCATTACTGAAGCCGCTCACACTGAAGATTTATTCACAAGGTGATTGACAGGCAGTGACCATTTGTGGGCAGCAATGGGAACAGGGGGTTGTGGCGACTCAAACTATTTTTAGGGCATGTCTTTGCCTGTGACTGCGATCCCATACGCAATAAAAATGGCTCCAGCATCTCCAGCCATTCTGCACAACCATAGAGCTACTCAGAAGTCCGAAAATAGACTGATCTGCCATAGAGGTTTGCATACATCTATGACGGTTGGATCTGTACCTATCTATACTACGTACTTGCTACAGTCAGAGTAGCGTGGAACCATGGCGTCCGGAGAAAGTGCATGTCGCCACACCCCCCTCCCTGTACTCAACTGTGCCAGTGGGGTATGGCCAGCCTGTGGGGGAATACTGAAATGAAGAAAAAAACTGCAAACAGTGACAGTATCGCGCTGGGCATTGAGGTCCCATTGGGGGAATAGAATGCTTTGGTGATGCACTATCTGACATTAAGGGGTAGCTACTTTGGCACTGCTTTATTATGTATAGCACCTGGGATCTGACTTTTATCTCATTTGAATAATTATTCGTCAATAGAGCAGATTGTATTATATATTCTGATCGTTTAATTTAAATTGACAGAGTACATGTGCTAGAGTGAGATTCCACAGGGTGCACAGCTTATTACTGCAATTACTGCCCCAAGCAGCTTTCATTGCACCTATATTAATGTGAGTAAAGCTAACCATGTTCTGTCTACCACCATTATTTCAGGTCTCCTAATACAGTATTTTTAAAAGACCTTTCAAATAACATTTTGTGGTCATGCCTAGTAGGAACACCTCATTACTTTACATAGCAAAACAGTGACTTTTTTTTAAACTCATACCTGCCAATAAGAAAAGGAGAGGAGAGGGGTGGGGACAGAAGCCAATAAGAAAGGAGAGGGAAGGGACAAAGAATTGATCAGAGAGGGGTGGTGACAGAAGCCAAAAAGAAAAGAGTGGACAGGGCAAAGAGCCGATCCCATGGTAGAGAGGGGAGGGAATTAAAGAGTTGAGAAATGAATGTAATCAATCTGACAGATAAGGGGAGGTGACAGAAGATGATCACAGAGGAGGGAGAGTCGGAGGGGAGACAATCTGGGCAGTTTGAGGGAGCATGAAATGTAGAAACGGATCTCAGATACGTAACTTATTTAGGATATAGAGCAAACAAACTGAGAAAAAACTAACACGTGGCCGCCATACTGTGCATCGCCCCATAAGTTCCAGAAACATGAATGGCGCCCTCTGTCCATTTTCGCGTCCGGAGCTCATGCTCCACGGGAACCACCCTCGCTCTCCCCTGGCTACAGTGACCTACATGAGGAGAGGCATCATAAGAAGAAACTCCAGCTTCATACATTCTCCCACTAGTGCAGCTGGCCCCAGTGGTCTCAATCCGAATGACTAAACCCCCAATGTCATGACAGCATGCACACATATATATTTCTTTGCATATCATTGACATGGGTCTCCTGGCGAGGCGAAACTAGCAGGCAAGTGTAGACCATGTGCAGTAAACACGTGTTCATGTAATTACAATACATTATATAATAGGCTGACAGTTTATCATCTAATCATCTATTAACGAATAAAAGGGAAACCACTTAAAGGGGCCCCACTCTAACAATTTTGTGGTTTAATTTTGCTCTGATTTATTCAGCCCTATGCATCAATGACGTGTCCACACTCATGTCAGTCAAAGGAAGTGGCTGTTATTCTTCTTATATTGAAACAATTTCTTTATGAGCATCAGTGGTACGGAGGTGCATCCAGTGCCTGCAGTGATAAAGGGGCCTGCAGCTGGGCACCCTTGGGTGGTCTACTGACAGTTGTGCCACCCAGACCAGTGGTAACCCTAGCTGGGATTCCACTAGCTGCTCTGTCCAGGTTTTCCGCGGCGGAAAGTGGTGCCAGTGACATCAGTGCATTCTGGGCAGCCCTCTGTTGCTCAAACCTGCCTGAGGTGGCCTCCTGTTCCTCTGGGCCTGTCCATTCTTGTGGCTTAGGCCGTAGTTCCAGAGATGGGAGAAAGGCAGGCAGGGAGTGTGACCTACAGGAAGGAAGAGTTGCTTGTTTAAAGGTTTGGAAAGAACATGGGGCATGACACAGGTACTAAGATGAAGAGAAGGGAGGGGTGGACAGCCTTGACATTTGTATGGATATTTTTTTAAGCCTCTATTTAATCTGACAGCTGCAGCCATCTCTCAGCACCCCATTCTCTGACACCCCAAGCCATCTCTCCAGCACCTAATTTTCTGACAGCCCGTCACATCTCAGCACCCCATTCTCTGACACCCCCAGCCATGTCTCAGCACCCCATTCTCTGACACCCCCAGCCATCTCTCCAGCACCCAATTCTCTGACACACACAGTCACATCTCAGCACCCCGTTCTCTGACAGCCCCAGCTATCTCTCCAGCATCTGATACTCTGACACCCCAAGCCATCTCTCCAGCACCCCATTCTCTGACACCCCCAGCCACATCTCAGCACCCTATTCTCTGACATGCCCAGCCATCTCTTCAGCATCTGATTCTCTGACACCCCCAGCCATGTCTCAGAACCCCATTCTTTGACACCCCCAGCCATCTATCCAGCACCCGATTCTCTGACGGGGTGTCAGCCACATAACAACACCCTATTCTCTAACACCCTCAGCCTTGTCTCAGCACCCCATTATCTAACACTGTCAGCCATCTTTCAAGCACCCCATCCTGACCCCCAGCCATCTCTCCAGCTTTCACAATGCTCTGGTTTTCTCCAACATTCCAAATACATACTGGTATGTTAATAGGCTCCTGACAGAAATGAATCCCTCATGGGCATGTGTGACCATGTGATTGGGAATATAGATTGCAAGCTCCACTGGGGCAGGTACTGATGTGTATGGCTGAAATATTCTCTATAAAGCGCTACATAATGTGCATATGCACACAAGATACTACTTGAATTCTGTCTTTTGTGTGTGTGTGGGGACTAAAGCATATTTTTGTACCTGGGCCCATCACTCGTTAGTTCGGCTACTGATTAGCATTAGCAGAGATATCAAGGATAAAAATGGACAGCTGGAAACCTAACTAGTATTGTGCCTTCATTTCCTGAGACAAACTACCAACACTAAAAGAAACATGTTCAACATACATAGGCTAAAAGCAGCTTACTTTGATTGATGTGAATGTGGTCACATGGCTTAAATCTCAGTGTCACAGCTCCCCTCTTATATGGGCAGTTTACTGGTCACCGAAGGGCATGCAGGGCTCCCCTCCAAAGCCCATTGGGAGAGTCCCTGTCTTGTGCCCCTAGGATTGTTGAACAGCCCAAACAGGGGGAATCCAGTAACCCCTTAAATTTACTAAAGTGAGAGTTTTTAGAAGAGAGTTTTAAAAGTGATGTTGCACATAGCAACCAATCAGATTCTACTTAACATTTAATTAGCACCTTCTAGAAGAAAATAGCTAGAATCTGATTGGTTGCTATGCGACCGCATATGCAGCTTGTGTATTCACTGCGTGCGACGAGGTTAGCGATTTTCGAGTAAGGTCCGGGCTGTTGTAATTGTCAGGGGTGTATCTATAATGGGTGCAGGGTGTGCGGGGAACACGGGCCCCTGGGTCCAGGGGGCCCCGCACCGCACACCCTGCACTCACAGAATTACTTACCTCTCCGGAGTCGGTGCAGGGGTCTGGCGCTGTAAAAACTACTGGAAAAATGGCCGCCGCAGCCATTTCCCGTCGTTTGCGCATGAGCAGTACAAGGAAAATGGCCACGGCGAACATTTTCCCGGTGACCTGCGCATGCGCTATAGACTCTGGGGACACTCTGGTGCCCAGAATCTATAAGTGCGGCGCTGGCCACGCACCGCTCAGTGTGCAGCCGGCCACCGGACGGAGAGGAGGGGGCCTGTGACGGAGGCTACACACGAGCCCCCTCCTCCCTAGAAACGCCCGTGTACAGCCGTGTTACTGAAGATGCAATCCCTGAGACACTCACAGTCAGTATCTACAGACCCTGCCCCCAATCATGCTTTGCTTGTCTTTAGAAGCCACCATAGGTCCCACCATTAGAACTTTCACCAGCCCTATGCTAGGTACAGATCATCCATCTGTATGGCTTCCAAAGTAAGTAATTCAGCGTCTTTATAGCCAACCCCCTGTGACCGCCCAGGAACTACCAATACATTTCTGATACACTTCTTGGTGCATGCGTCAGAATCTGTATTGCAATTCTGTATGAACATCATCAGAACGCATGTGCGGTGTAACTCAGACACATGCACAGATGAAAAACATTGCACAAGTAAAAAAAGCAAACACATTGGCTCCCACAGGAAAAAACACACACATTGTCCTCCAGAGAAAATGAACACATTAGCCCGCACAGGAAAAAATAAAAACACATTGACCCCCACAGGAAAAAAACACACACATTGACAGCCGGCAGGAAAAAGAAACTCGTTACCCCCCACAAGAAGAAAATAATACATCCACAAGAAAAAAATAATGCCTCTACAAGAGAAAATAAAACACATTGGCTCCCATAAAAAAACAAAAACATTGGCCCCTAAAGAAAACAATAAAACACATTGTCCTCCACAGGAAAAAAACACACACAATGAGGGGAATTCAATTAGAGGCGAAAAGCCATATTCGCCTGTTTTTTTGTGAAAAATTTGCCTAAAAAAAATTCGACAAATTCAATTCCAGGACAATTTCGCCTAAGTGGAAACAATTCTCCAAAAATGATTCTCCAATCAATAGCTGGTGTAAAGAAATGGGGTGCAAACGTGGGGAAACAACTCAGACCCCTTGGGACAGCCCCCCAAAGGACAAATACGCAAAAAATACAGAAACTAAAACCTAAGAACACCCCAAAAAAGACATGTCATTTTTGGGGTGAAAATTTAAAAAGTGGGGGGATAAACATTAAAAGTAGCGAAAAAGACTTCTTGGGGGTCCACAAGTATGGGTCAGGTGTTATTGGGATTGCAGGTGCATGCAGCAGGTGGATTTTTCACGTTTTTTAAAAGTTCACCTTAGAGACATAAAAACATGCTTGCATCCATTTTCAAGCACCCCAAATTTTACAGGAATACTTATTTTCACCAAAAAATAAAGCTTTATCCCATTCTTCACCACTTTTACAAAGAAGCTAATAGCAAGCAATTTACACAACTTAAGTACGCAAAATAGTTTTATTAGGGCTATTAGTACACATCTATATTGTTTCCCTATGTTAGAGCATCTTTTTCTGGGGTACAGACTGATTTCCCCAATTCTTTCAGTACTTTTCATCTGTTCCGCATTCGCCTATTTCCGTTTTCGCATGTTTTACAATTAAATTAGGCGAAAAGCGGGGACGAGCACGGAATAAATTCGCCTCTGAAACAGGCGAATAAAGCGAACAGTCGGAAAGGCGAAAACTTCGCCTCTAATTGAATATGGCTCATTGACCCTTGGCAGGAAAAAAAAAAAAAAACACAGACCCCACAGGAAAAAATAAAACACATTAGCCACCATAAAAAAACAAACAAACCCATTGCCCCCTAAGGAAAACAATAAAACACATTACCCCCCACAGGAAAAAAAATACAAACACATATGTTTGGGGGGGAGGGGGTGGTTTGGTGGGTAGTGTATGTTCCTGGGCTGGAGGATCCTGTATGTCTAGGGGGCCAGGGTATGATCCAGAGGCCAAGGGGTTGGGTGGGTTACGGGTATGTTCCAGAGGCGGGAAATGGTAGCTTGGGTGGGTACTGTATTGTGAGACCAAGGGGTAGAGCTGGCTAGCCAATCACCCCCACCGGAACCAGCATCTGAAGAACGAGGCTCCATACACTCCGCTGCTTCTGCCGGGGTCAGGATGGGAGTAGCAATAGAATTGGAATGCAGTGGGCAGGATGGGACTGGAGTAGTAGTGGAATGTGGGGATAGGATAGGAGTAGTAGTAGTTGAGAGCAGGGGGTTAGATGGGAGTAGAAGTGCAGATCAGGGGGCATGATGGGAGTAGTAGTGGGATTAGAATGGGAGTAGCAGTAATGGTGGAGCAGGCTGGTAGTAGTACTGTGGAGCAGGGCCAGGGTGGTTGTAATGGTGGGAATAAGCAGGCAGGGTAGGAGTGGAAGGGACTCTGCAGGAAGAAGCTGCTGACTAAGAATTATTTCCACTCTGGGGTCACCTCAGTCAGATCACCGCAGCTCCAGGGTCCCGGCAGCCGTCACAGCCAGAGATTGTATTAGAAAAGCCCCTGCACCCGTTCCTACCGCTCTTCTGGCTCTTACAATCGTCTCTGCTTGGTCTACCTTGTCTGCCACAGCCCTAAGGGATGGCCCGGCCCCAACCATCCCACAGAGACAGGGGGTCTGACGGCGGGCGGCAGAAGCTGAGGGAGGGGATGTCGCATAGTGATGGTGGAGGCGGGAGCTTCCAGTTTGCGTTCCACAGTGGAACACAAATCCTGGAAGTGCGGCAGCCGACAGGCAGTGATAGCCAGCCCAGCAGAGGGGTTATTTGGATGGGCCCAGCGGGAACTTTCCCGCTTTCCCGGCGACCCAATCCACCCATGCCCCAATCCCCTGTAAAATATTTCCTTTGGGCCCGGTTTTCTTCTCTCCCTCACATTTTTATTTATAAATTTAATTTAATTAATTAATGTGTCTGGTCCTTTCTGTTTTTGCCTGAAAAATTCTATTTGTTTTGCCAAACAAATAGGATACCGGGATAAAAAAACTGACGAAAAACTGGGATTATCGGCGAAAAAACAGCGCATACGCTATGCAATGTGAAAGATATGTTGTTCCAATTTGCCTCAAAACTACAATATATCTCCTAATGTGTACCTGGTCTTAATGGTGCCAGAATGGGCCTATCCAAGCATTAACCAAGTTGTACTACTGTAGTCAGGGGCGTTTCTAGAGAGGAGGGGGCCCGTGTGCAGTCTCCGACACGGGCACCCTCCTCTCCGCCCAGCGGCCGGCAGTGCACTGAGCTGTGCACGGCCAGCGCCGGAGATATAGACTCTGGGCACTAGAGTGTGCCCAGAGTCTATAGTGTATGCACAGGTAGCCGGGAAAAAAACTGCGGCGGCCATTTTCCCTGTACTGCGCATGCGCAAATGACGGGAAAATGTCTGCCGCGGCCATTTTCCAGTCGTTTTACAGCGCCGGATGCCCACGCCGACGTGAGACTCTGGAAAGGTAAGTATTATTATGGGTGCAGGGTGTGCAGGGTGTGCGGTGCGGGGCCCCCCTGGACCCAGAGGCCCATGTTCCCCGCACACCCTGCACCCATTATAGATACGCCCCTGACTGTAGTATATTGACTCCTAGTTCCATCATCTGTTTGTATATGAATAGTGGGCCTGATTCATCATGGATCGCAATTGCAACCAAGTATGCAGATCGGTTGATGGTGCATACTGCACATGTGTATGCACCACAGTGTGTGTGCGTGAGTTAGCATTGCGATCACCTATGTCAGGGCCGAAACTAGGATATCTGTCACCCAGTGCAAGGCAGCAATTTTGCGCCCCCTTCCTTCCCGTACCTGGATTTTGTACTTGCTCCTCGATAAGGCAGTGCACTACTCAGACATCCCTGGTATAGTGACTTACATTATTCCACACATCATAATGCCCATTACACATTATGCCACACACTGCAATGCCTATTACCAAAGTGCCACTTACATATTTGCCCGACACCATTTTATGCCCCACAGTAATGCTTCTAATTACTTTAAAATTACCTGCTCGTTGCCAGGGGGTTACATGCTCGTTGCCATGGGGTTTCATGCTCGTTGCCATGGGGTTTCATGCTCGTTGCCATGGGGTTTCATGCCCGTTGCCAGGGGTTACATGCTTGTTGCCAGGGGGTTTCATGCTTATTGTCAGGGTATTTATGCTTGTTACCAGGGGTTACATGCTCGTTGCCATGGGGTTTCATGCTCGTTGCCAGGAGTTACATGCTCGTTGCCATGGGGTTTATGCTCGTTGCCAGGGGGTTTATGCTCGTTGCCAGGGGGTTTCATGCTTGTTATCAGGGGGTTTCATGCTTGTTGTCAGGGGTTCCATGCTCGTTGCCAGGGGTTCCATGCTCGTTGCCAGGAGTTAAATGCTCGTTGCCATGGGGTTTATGCTCTTTTTCAGGGGGGTTTGAAGGGAGAAGATGCAGCTCTAGGTATCCTCTCCCTGCAGCGCCAGCATTCCCGGCACTTCCGGGAACGCTGTGTGCATTGCGCTCTGCTAACAGACACTAGAGGTCCAGTAGGACCTCTAGCATCTGTCTCTTCTTTGGCGGCGGCCATTATTGGATGGCCGTTTTCAGCAGAGTCCATGCGGACGGCTAGTCCGCATGGAATCTGCTGAAAACGGCCATCCAAAAATGCCCGCCGCCAAGGAGGAGACAGACACTAGAGGTCCAGTAAGGACCTCTAGCATTTGTCTCCTCTTTGGCGGCGGCCATTTTCAGATGGCCGAGTCAGATTTTTCACACCCCCCCGCAATACCCACCCGGTGCACGTGCACCTCTAGCCCCCCCCTAGGTGCGGCCCTGCCTTTGTAGATACAAAGCCATCACAGAGTGAGTGACGTCAGGTCAGCGTTTGGGGGTGGTGACGGGAGTGGTTGGAGAAACACAGGCGCGCCTGTCTGTTTGAATGCCGTTACTTGGGCATGCATAAATTAGCCACTGCGATGGCATATGCAGCTTGTGTACTCACTGCGTGCGACGAGGTTAGCGATTCTGAGTAAGGTTAGGGCTGGTGTAATTGTCAGGGGTGTATCTATAATGGGTGTAGGGTGTGCGGGGAACACGGGCCCCTGGGTCCAGGAGGACCCCGCACCGCACACCCTGCACCCACAGAATTACTTACCTCTCTGAAGTCCCACGTCAGCGCAGGGGTCTGGCGCTGTAAAAACGACTGGAAAATGGCCGCTGCGGACACTTTCCCATCATTTGCGCATGCGCAGTACAGGGAAAATGGCCACGCGGCCATTTTCCTGGTGACCAGCGCATCCTCTATAGACTATGGGCGCACTCTATTGCCCAGAGCCTATAACTCCGGCTGCCAGACAGAGAGGAGGGGACCCGTGTGCAGTCTCCGACACGGGCCCCCTCCTCTCTGTCCGGACAGAGAGGAGGGGGCCCATGTCGGAGACTGCACACGGGCCCCCTCCTCTCAAGAAACGCCCATGGTAATTGTGCGTGAGGGGCCGATGGAACTCGATGTTCCCAATGTATATGCAGTATTGCAAGATATTTTGGATGTGCGAAAGCAGTAATAGGCGTCTCTATGGTGGCTTTATTTACACCATTCTTCAACACCACTCATAACAGCTGAAAACAATGGGGGGAGTATCTGGCCTTATAGAACAATGAACATTTCCCAGTCACTTTAATTCCCAGATAAGTAAGGGTTTAACTTACCATCTAAAATCTTCAGTTCAGTTGGACCATCTTATCTTTAGGTGCAGCCAAAGAGCCAATATATTATGCAGCACTTTATAGAAAGTGTTTTTTAATCATTCACATCAGTCTCTTCCCCGCTGGAGCTCACAATCTAAATTGCCCAGCACACATAGGTAACCGGAAACCCCCCTCCCCAAAATAGTAAATAGAATATAAATATATATATAAAAGAATATTACTAATGCTGCATGTTCTTTTCAGTATCACAAATTAAATAATTAGTACCACTTGTGGATCTCTTAACTTGTGTAAGCCAGTAATAAATACTCCTGTGCATCAACTAGGAGATCTGAAAAACATCCACTGTTAGGGGTTAACTACCATAAACCATCAATAGGGTTAATTATTAATACCATATAATAATACACTACCCAGTGTATAACAAGACCAATATATACATATACGTCTAGGGCAGTGCTACGTTCTTCTGCTGCTTCCCCAAGACTCCCGAACTTGCTCCAATAATCTGGAATGGTGCCCACATCTGAAACAAAAACATTCAGCTCAGGCAGGATGGCCCTACTACCGCATCTAATGGCTTAGTGTGATCACTTATCACTGATGTATATGCTGGAATTATGACTAGAGATGTGCGCCGACCCCCGTGTTTTGGTTTTGGTTTTGGATCTGGATCTCCCCTGGTTTTGGATCTGGATCTGGTTTTGGATTTTTTTCCTCCGTGTTTTGTTTTCGTGTTTTGGTTTTGGTTTTGAATCTGGATTTTTTTCTTAAAAAATTATAAAAACAGCTAAAACCACATAATTTGGGCATGTTTTTGTTCCTACAGTATTATTATCATTGATTTCACTATTTTCCCCAATATAGGCCAAAGGCTGCAGCGAGCTAGCTGGCTAAAGTAAGCACCAGAGCAGAGGCACAAACGCCTTCAGTTTAAAAATATATAGGACATCTATGAAACATTGCCACACAGCAGTGACAGACAGGATGGCAGTTTAATAAACTATAATAATGTCAGTCGGCAATGCCCCAAATTGTGCCAAATGTAAAGGAAAGAGGTGTAAGATGGAATTGTCCCTCCCACCCACTCTTATGTGGGATATTAAAAAGGACATGCACAGTTTATCAAACCAAGCACTTTAGCCACTAGGACTGACACTTTCGTGGCTTAACTCCTTGGTTTGTTTGGGCCCCACAAAACATTTTTTGAAAGGACTACCTTCAATTATTAAGGAGGAGGTTGATGATAAGGGTTTTGGATTGCATGTGCTGGTCCAAACTGCTGGTAGCTGATAGTGGACTGCTTGTTATTAATTTACAAATTATAATTTTGTTAAACAAATTGCATGAACTCGCTGCAAATGACGTAACAGGGAGGAGGTGCCTAGATGGTTAACATCCTTTCCTCTGATAACTTTGGCTTTACAAATGGAACAGATGCCTTCACAACTGTTGTCAGAATTTAGATTAAAATAATTCCACACCCAAGACGTTGCTTTTCTGGCTTTCTTTTTATCATTACCAAGAACTGCTGCCACTGGTGGCTGATTTACGCAAACCACATCCTTATCATCAACATCCACATTAGCATCAGATAGGACACAAATTTCCCCCTCATCCTCCTTTTGCACTTCCTCCACACTATCATCCTCATTTTTTATTATTTCACCATCTAATACTATCACAGCCATCATGGCGTCAGTAATCCGCTGTGAAACTGGGTGAGCTGTTATATTTACTTCCTCTAGCAAAGGACTGTTTAATAGTCAATTGTTTTTTTTAAATTACTTCTGATCACGAATGAGGATGTAGATGATGATGCAGGTGTTGGTGTTGGAGATCGAAGGCGCTTGGATCTCACAGAGAGGGAGCAGGCAGGTGACCCTGGACTTGTTACGTTTTGAGTTTTGGAACCTGGGACGTACACTTTGATATTTGATGAAAGCGCTCCAAGTGACATAACCAGGAGGAGGTTCCTAGGTGGTTTAGGTCCCTCCCTCTACTCACTCTTGCATGGCAATGGGCACATATGGCTTGACAACTGTTGTCCGGATCGGAATGGAAATAATTCCACACGTGAGAAGTAGATTTTTTTGTCTTTTGTCCCGGTATGACAACAATGTGCTTTGGTTTTTTCAAACCATGGGCAACAGCTGTTGCCTTACTTACACAAAGGACATCCTCGGCATCAACATCCTCATCACCAACATCTTCATCATCAACATCCACATCATCCTTAGCGCCTTCAACTACCAAAATATCCTCCTCCTCCATGTGCAATTCCATAGAAGCATCCTCAATGACTATGGACCTCATTCAGAGCCGGACGCTATTTGCGGTCGTTCGATCAGAAAAAAGGGGTGGCTATTCAAATGAACCGTTCGCTCTTTGCGGTCTTGTCGAAGTTGAATAATTGAGTGAGACAAGTTCAGTTTAAAATTTAATCGCAGCGACACCATCTTGCGAATGGCCACAAGACTCCATTTTGGAAATGAGATCACAAGACATCATTTTGTGTGGTCAGCATTAATTCAAGTTATAACCCATTAACTAAGAACAGATGGCAATGTTTTTGTTAACACCAAGGGCAACGGGAAAAACCAGCTTTCTAAGTAGAAGTAAATAAGAAGAGACAATGGGTATTTTTACATACAAATTGGGAATCCCGGGATGCAGATAAAGTATAGTTGTGGCAATTGTAATATAATATCTACACAATTGGATTTGCCTGAATTCTAGACAAGATGGCTCTAAATCCCATAGTTTGAGGTGATAATACATTTGCACTTCACACAAGAGTCTGTGAGAACAAAAGAGGTTTTGTTTTCCTTTGAACACAGCAGGTGGGGGCCTGCTGACAGAGGGCATGTGGAATTACAACCCTCAGCCATCCACACTGCTGGATGTTCACTTTGTGTATGAGAGATTATGCACTTAAATCTCACCCATTAATAACTAGCGTCCTTATATTAAACCCCGAATACCCACACACTACATATTCGCACACAAGGTTCCATTAGCATTAAAAATGTATGATTCAAGAAGGTTCAGTTAGTTTAAATGCTAAGAAATAAAGATATTTGTTAACTAAGGAATTATACAAGATAAACATGTCATTCTTGGAGTTGTTCTGACTGTTCTTTCCACAGTTTTCCGGTGCTATCGGTGAGGAGATCGCATTATGCATTCTCGAGTTATGGACCGCAGAACCTACAAGCAACCAAAATGTATATTTTAGATTCAACTGTTAGGATGTTACAGGAGGCGTTACCAGAAAGACCCCGGCTGTTAGAGGCAGGGAAAGTCTATTTGAAACAACCTGTTAAATGTGTCGTTACATATGCTCCTCCTCTGGGAACCAATGAGATCAGCAGGAAGTTTACCCTTTGTCCTGTTTCAGTCTGGGAGGGAATAAATACATGTGTCCAAACACTGGTTTGCCAGTTCATGCTGAATTTTGGGTGAACTGAGGATATCTAGTCAGAAGTCTATCTCTGGGTCCGGAGGCGCAGCGTATGTATAACCGTACTTGGTCTGTATTATTTCCTTTTACGCCTAAATTATGTATGTATAGATTGCGTGTAACTGACTGTACTTTTACCTGAATAATACTTGTGCGTTGGAACCACAAGATTCCACTCCTGTCTTTATTTGCGGTCACACTGCGTACGCAATTAGCGTTGTGTTTAGAGGTTTCTAGGCAGGGTTTTGTCTTAGAGGTTTTTAGGCAGGGTTTTGTCTTAGAGGTTCTAGGCAGGTGAATCTTAGAGGTTTATAGGAAGGAATATATTAAAAGGTATTTACAAATTTAACAGTGGGGGCTCGCATCGGTTTATCACACTATCTGATACACGATAACACTCCGTCAGTCCTCTCTCAGCAAAAGGGTGGAGGCGCCTTTTGAAAGACGCATTAGTCTTTCATTACCACAGTGTTGCTGAGAGCATACTGCCGGTTATTGTGTAGAGGAAACGCTGATCAGAATCCAGGGACAAGTGCCGCAGTATTGAGTATGTGGCTGAGATGCATTTTTGCGTACGCAGTTAAAAAGTCATTATACGCTTGTGTGGTAGTCGCATAATTGTGTATGCGGCCGGTCGCACAATAAGCATATACGCACTTCCGGTTCTGCTGCCACGTGTTTGAACAAAGCCATTAAGGTTTACATTTTTTTTCTATCTACCAATATCTGGGTTAAACGTTTATTTTCTGCGCAGAGAAAAGTGTGTAACAGTGAGTATGTGTTGGACAGTTAAGGGTATCATATGATCCTTAAGGGCTAGGTGCAAGGGTTAGCCTAGCCGCTCGGTAAGCAGCTTACAGTTCAGTACACAGAGCAGGTGTATGGTTTGTTATTTTTGTTAGGGACCGGCTCTCAGTGTGACTGCAAAGTTCAATAATATTTGAGCATTGTAGTTGAGCTGCACTAGGTGTGATTGTGAGCTGAGAGATAATAGGTGAGCTGGCGCATCTAGAAATAAGGTCCGTAGGTGAGCATGGCGCATCTAGAAATTTCGTCCGTAGGTGAGCGTGGCGCATCTAGAAATTTCGTCCGTAGGTGAGCGTGGCGCATCTAGAAATTTCGTCCGTAGGTAAGTGAAAGTATCTTGATTGTCTTTCACCAGTTTAAATTTTTATTGCAAAGCGTAGGAGTTGTCTCAAAATGGGAGTCACGCAAACGGTAGAATTGTTAAGCAATGATGTGCTGCTAATGGAGGCTCCAATTGGATCAGCCCGTCGTATTATGCATACTAAGTACGGTACTTATGCAATAAGGTATTGTGATATATGGTTTAATTTGACGAGAAAGAGTGTAGTCCGTTCCCCAGAATTGGTAGTTTTGATAAAAATGTGTTAGATAATGTCCAGGATCACATCAGTATGGTGCGATCCCGAGAGAAAAAGATTAAATATTTTGAATGTTTAAAAATATGGCAGCATGAAGGGGATGCTTGGCTTAAAAATGTGCAAACGACGCAAACTAGCGTTGCGAACGCATTGCCAGAAAATACATCCACGACGCTGAGATGCAATACGGGCGAGCCGCAAATTGGCGTGCACGTGCGGCAAAGTAGCGTCGTGGAGAGTATTGCCAGCAGTTCACGCTCACCTCCCCCACCTTATGCAGAAAAACCTACAAATTCTGTGATTTTAGCTGTTTTTATGCTTTTTTTCAAAAAAATACAGATCCAAAACACAAAACCCAGAACCCAAAACACGGAAGGGTGGTTTTGGCAAAACCAATCCAGATCCAAAACACGAAGAAAGATCCAGATCCAAAACCAAAACACAAAACACGAAAAGTGGCCGGTGCACACCCCTAGTTTAAATGCTAAGAAATAAAGATATTTGTTAACTAAGGAATTATACAAGATAAACATGTCATTCTTGGAGTTGTTCTGACGCATACTCTTTCCACAGTTTTCCGGTGCTATCGGTGAGGAGATCGCATTATGCATTCTCGAGTTATGGACCGCAGAACCTACAAGCAACCAAAATGTATATTTTAGATTCAACTGTTAGGATGTTACAGGAGGCGTTACCAGAAAGACCCCGGCTGTTAGAGGCAGGGAAAGTCTATTTGAAACAACCTGTTAAATGTGTCGTTACATATGCTCCTCCTCTGGGAACCAATGAGATCAGCAGGAAGTTTCCCCTTTGTCCTGTTTCAGTCTGGGGGGGGAATAAATACATGTGTCCAAACACTGGTTTGCCAGTTCATGCTGAATTTTGGGTGAACTGAGGATATCTAGTCAGAAGTCTATCTCTGTGTCCGGAGGCGCAGTGTTTGTATAACCGTACTTGGTCTGTATTATTTCCTTTTACGCCTAAATTATGTATGTATAGATTGCGTGTAACTGTCTGTACTTTTACCTGAATAATATTTGTGCGTTGGAACCACAAGATTCCACTCCTGTCTTTATTTGCGGTCATACTGCGTACGCAATTAGCGTTGTGTTTAGAGGTTCCTAGGCAGGGTTTTGTCTTAGAGGTTTTTAGGCAGGGTTTTGTCTTAGAGGTTTTTAGGCAGGGTTTTGTCTTAGAGGTTCTAGGCAGGTGAATCAGAGGTTTATAGGAAGGAATATATTAAAAGGTATTTACAAATTTAACAGTCTGTTCACGCCTCTAGGTCTGAACGAGCAAACAAAACTTGCGGTCGTTTTTTGGAAAACTACGCCCCCTGGCCGCTCGCATCCTACGTCATGTCCGCTATTTATTAGATTAATCGAGTACACCGACCAGCGTATGAACTGCTTGCTATTCTTGGGGTTGATTTTTCCTACCACAATCTTGCGAGCAGTTCTGACTATAAAATAACCCAGTGACGTGGTCAATGACACTGCTGTATTAATTATGCACACCCATAAAAAGCCCGTTTTGACCTTTAAGCACGCCTGCGTTCGGATCTCCACTCCCCGTTTTCAAGCACCTTCCCCTGTTACCACCCACATACGCCTCCTCCTGTCACTCAAAATAGCAGGCATTCGCTATTTAGCGAAGAAACGATTTTCGGCCGCACTGACTGGTTTGCGCATGCGTATTACGATCCGTACGCATGCGCAGTTGGGCAATCATCGCTCGGAACGAACGAGCGGCCGCTTACGAGCGGCTCTGAATCAGGCCCTATGTGTGCAAGATGTTGACTGCCTTTCCCCACATTTACAGAGGGCACACAAATGTTGGAACTTGGAGGAGCCTCCAGTACACTAGTATTTAGGTCGGGCTCAGACATGGCAACCGCGGACACACTTGCACTCTCCTCAGGGATTTGTGATTTCGATTTCTCAGGGCACACAGTTGGTTTTCCCGGAGCTGTCTTAACAACTTTCACATTTTTAATTGGACCACCACCACTACTACTACAAGCAGAAGGGCGATCAGCAGTCTTCATAAAGAAAGGCCAAGGCCTTATCCTTTCCTTTCCACTTTGTGTAGTGAATGGCATATTGCCAATTTTTTGTTTATCTAAAGGCAAATATCCTTTAAAAAATTTTTTCTTAACATCAGTAAAACTTGCTTTACCATATCGATGGCGTGACTTAAGCCCTGGGGCATGGGCCTTCATAGAGGACGAGGAAGTTGACGGCCTTGCACTGCCGGTAGCAGCTACAACATGTGGTTCTTGGCCTTGCTCTCCTGTCATGTGACAGCCCTCCATATTTTCTGCATGTCTTGAAGCAGTGTCACAATCACCAATAGTGTAGCCAAGGTGTGGTTAAAAAAATTGAAATACATGCAGTCGTGCGCACACACAAAAATATTAGAAAAAAAGACAAATGATGATTTATAATTTTTGTCAGCTCCAGAAGAACTTGGGCCCAGACCACCAATTGATCACGACTGGAGTTGGACAGCACAAGGTTGCAACGTGCGTTGCTGGCTGGCTCTTGTGCGTTACTGCAGCTAAGCCTAACACCCACGAGCACACACAGAAGAAAAACATATAAGACAATTTTATTGGTTTTTTTTGGAGGGCGACCTGAGTCGGACAGCACAAGGTTGCAACGTGCGTTGCTGGCTGGCTCTTGTGCGCTACTGCGGTTAAGCCTAACACCCAAGAGCACACACAGAAGAAAAAAATATAAGACACTTTTATTGGGTTTTTTTTGGAGAACGACTGGAGTTGGACAGCACAAGGTTGCAAAGTGCGTTGCTGGCTGGCTCTTGTGCGCTACTGCGGTTAAGCGTAACACCCATGAGCACACACAGAAGAAAATAATATGACACTTTTATTGGTTTTTTTTTTTGGCGAACGACTGGAGTCGGACAGCACAAGGTTGCAACGTGTGTTGCTGGCTGGCTCTTGTGCGCTACTGCGGTTAAGCGTAACACCCATGAGCACACACAGAAGAAAATAATATGACACTTTTATTGTTTTTTTTTTTGGCGAACGACTGGAGTTGGACAGCACAAGGTTGCAACGTGTGTTGCTGGCTGGCTCTTGTGCGCTACTGCGGTTAAGCGTAACACCCACGAGCACACACAGAAGAAAATAATATGACACTTTTATTGGGTTTTTTTGGGGCGAACGACTGGAGTCGGACAGCACAAGGTTGCAACGTGCATTGCTGGCTGGCTCTTGTGCGCTACTGCGGTTAAGCCTGACACGCACACACACGCACACACACACACACAGAAAAATATAAAAGACACTTTGATTTTTTTTTTTTTACTTTTTTTTTTTTGGAGTCCAGAACTTGGGCCCAGAGATGGACACAGCACAAGCCCAGGACACAGCAGACAGCCCAGGTGGATCAGCATACAGCACAGTGACAGCACCGTGACCAGAGACTAGAATGGATCAGCAGTCACCAGCCCAGGACACAGCAGATAGACCAGCACCTCTTCCAGCCCTACACTACCCACCCTCCCTGTTCAGTCTCCACAGCCGAAGTGAAATGACGTCCGTCGCGTGGTCCCTTATATACTACATTGATCATAGAGACGAAGTCTTGCGAACCGCAAGATTTCAGACTCTATCGTTTTGCCTTGGTTTCGAGATCCGAGTAAGGCGGGAAACTCCGAGCCTGCTTGGATCCGACTCGGTTATGCTAAATTCGGGTGGTTTCGGAACTCTGGAATCATCTCTAATTATGATATACAACACAATACACTTTGGATGATGCATATTAAAGCTGGATAAGTGCTGATTATGCTCTCTTCATGGACAGGCCACAAAATAAAATCATGCATTTGGAAACACCCCTCTAGAAATCCTGCATTTGCCTCTGGCACACAAACAAGATTAAGCCTATCAATATGTTTGAGCTACAGTGACCTCCAAATTGCCTCTTTTTCCTGCCAGTACAGTTACGGACTGTCTGACATGCCTATTTGGATGCTGTCACCAATGTAATCCTCCACCATTCTTTCAATGGTGACAGCATCATATGCAGTGACAATAGACACGTCAGAAACTGTTGGCAGGTCCTTCAGTCCAGACCAGATCTCCAAACTTGGTCCTGTCTGCCCTGCATCACCGCCAGCGGGTTGGTTAGGATATCTAAGTTTTTTCCTGGCAGCCCCAGTTGCGGGAGAAAATGAAGAAGGAGCTGTTGCCGTGTCACGTTCCGCTTCAGCTGACAGTGTTTTCACCAACAGGTCTTTGCACCTCTGCAGGCTTGTGTCCACCGGAAAGAACCTAGGATCAAGCACAGTGGCCAAAATGTAGTGGTCTGATTTCAACAGATTGTCCACCCTCGATTCCTGGCAAAGCGAATGAAGGGCTTCATCCACATACTGAGTGGAATAGCTCCGTCTTAGCTCCTCCTTCACTTTCTCCAGCTGCTTCTGCAAAAGCCTGATGAGAGGAATGATCTGACTCAAGCTGGCAGTGTCTGAACTAACTTCACGTGTGGTAAGTTTGAAGGACTGGAGAACCTTGCACAACACGGAAATCATTCTCCACTGCACTTGAGTCAGGTGCATACCCCCTCCTTTGCCTATGTTATAGGCAGATGTATAGGCTTGAATGGACTTTTGCTGCCTCTCCATCCTCTGAAGCATATAGAGGGTTGAGTTCCAATGCGTTACAACCTCTTGCTTCAGGTGATGGCAGGGCAGGTTCAAGAGTGTTTGCTGGCGCTCCAGTCTTCAGCACGCAGTCGTTGAATGGCGTTTGTGGCCCAAAGTGTCTCCAAATTTATTCTGTGAGCAAAATATGGGATGTGCTGGAATTTTCCCAGATGTGCCCGCACAATATTGGTGACGTTGTCAGATATCACAAAAATCAGCAGGAGAGTCTAAGTGGGGTAAGCCATTGGGCGATGATTTCCCTCAGTTTCTCTAAGAGGTTGTTGCTGGTGTGCCTCTTACTGAAACCGGTGATACACAGCGTAGCCTGCCTTGGAACGAGCTGGTGTTTCTGAGATGCTGCTACTGGTGACTCTGCTGTTGTTGCTGCGTAAGGCGATACATCTACCCAGTGGGCTGTCACAGTCATATAGTCCTTAGTCTGACCTGTTCCAGTTGTCCACATGTCTGTGGTTAAGTGGATATTGGGTACAACCGCATTTTTTAGGACACTGAGGACACTTTTTCTGACGTCTCTGTACATTCTCGGTATTGCCTGCCTAGTGAAGTGGAATCTAGACGAGATTTGGTACTGAGGACACATTACCTCCATCAATTGTCTAAATCCCACTGCACTAATGGCGGATACCAGACGCACGTTTAACACCAACATAGCTGTCAAGGCCTCAGTTATCCGCTTTGTAACAGGATGACTGCTGTCGTCCTTCATCCTCCTCGCTAAGGACTGTTGGAAGGTCAATTGCTTAGTAAAAGAAGTAGTGGTGTTCCAACTTCCTCTCTGGGATGATGAACGACTCCCAGCAGCAACAGCAGCAGTGGCAGCAGGAGGCGTAGCAATGCAGGATCCTCCGGAGGAATCCCGGATAGGAGAGGAGTCAGTCATGCCAGTGACATGGCCTGCAGGACTACTTCTGATCCTGATTGAGGAGGAAATTGACGAGGAGGGAATTGACAGTGTGGTTTGCAGGCACTTGGATACATCGGGACAAAGGGATTTAGGTGTCCCTGGACTGCTTAAGATCTTAGCCACAGTTTCTGAACTTGACAGTAATTTTTTATGAACGCGCTGCAGGTGACATATAAGGGAGGATGTTCCTAAGTGGTTAACGTCCTTACCCCTACTTATTACACCTTATACTATGTCCAGTGTTGAGAAGGTCAGGCATTGCAACCGACAACACACTTTGACTCTCCTTGGGGATTTGTGATATCTTCTTAGAATGCACAGTTCTTTGCTGTGCTTTTGCCAGCTTAACTCTTTTCATTCTTCTAGCAGGAGGAGGAGGGCTTCCAACGTCATGTGAAGCTGAACCACTAGTCATGAACATAGGCCAGGACCTTAGCCGTTCCTTGCCACTCCGTGTCGTAAATGGCATACTGGCAAGTGGATTCAGTATGATTTACCGCCGGCCGCAAATCCCGACAGCGGCATCCCGGCAGCACTGAAAATCTCGATCGCCCCCAGGTAAGTATTCTCTAACCTATTCTACCCCCTAACCATAACCCTCCCTTAGGGGTGCCTAACCCTAACCTCCAACTTAAGTGCCTAACCCTAATGCCCCCTCTAAGTGCCTAAACCTAACCCGTCCTTCCCCGCCGCCTAAACCTAAGTCCCCCGTGGGGGGTGCCTAACCATAACCTCCCCCCGGGGGTGCCTTACCCTAACCTCCCCTTCCCCTAGCCTAAACCTAACCTCCGGGGGGGGGTGCCTAACCCTAAATCCCCCCCGGGAACCCTAAACCTAACCCTGCCAGCCAGCCAGCCAGCATACATAGATATGGACAACAGTAGCCAGCCAGCCCCTATGGTCAGCATCAGCAACAGCTTTATAACACACAACAGTAGCCAACAGCTCCCAGCTCCCTCCCTCTGCACGCTCCATAGCCGGAATGAAAACTGGTGGCGATCACGGCACCTTTATAGAATCCAAAACCGGCGATAATCCGACAGCAGGATGATGACGTTTTGCCTCGTTCCATGAACCGTGTCTGGCAGGAAAACCCGAGCTCATGTCGGCAAGGCTTGGGGGGTTTGGATTTCGAAAATCCGAACCCGCTCATCCCTAGAATAATCTCCCACTGAGTGATTTACCCTACACCTTCATGTAATCTCCTAGAGGTGTGGCTCCCCTTGTAGTTGCACTTACACAATATATAGAAATTCCAAGCCTTTAAATATCCTAAATCCAAGGAACACCTTCTGTACACTTTGTTTTTGAAAATGTCTCCCATGCACAACACATTTGTTTATTCCTCTACCGATCCCTATGCAGTTATACTTACATAAAATCCACCACTGTAGAGCATATCACATCAATTATATACTGTAATTATAATAATAATAACTTTTATTGATATGGTGCCACAAGGTGTCCACAGAACAGTATAATGAAAACAAAATACATACATATACAGGAGCAAACACAGGATTTACTGGGATTAAATATATATAAAATTACAAAGGATAATCAAAATACAAATAAGCGAACAACATTTGGGGAAGAGGTATAGGTAGTGAAACTCACTACGGCCAGAAGGAAGCAGTAATGGGTAACACAAGGGGAAGAATGGAGCAAACAGCAGTCAATGATCTTGTACACACAAGCAGACAGACAGACAGGATCAGAGTCACTGGAGGGAAGTAAGGAGACAGGGGAACAGAAGTGTTTTTGTGACAGGGATAGTGCTAGAGAGATGACAAGAAAATAAGAGGGAGGGGAGTCACCAGGAGGGAGAGCTGGGAAAGATGGTGGGTGGACAGTCAGGGGTACTGAGTAGATAGTTTTGATTGCTGATAAGCTTGTATGAAGTGGTGAGTCTTGAGTGCTCGTTTAAAGGTGTGGAGTTGTCAGAAAGTCTGACTGAGCGAGGGAGTGAGTTTCAAAGCAGTGGGTCAGCATGGGAGAAATCTTGAATACAGGAGTGGGAGGAGATGATCAGGGCTGCAACTAGGGCGGGGGCTGGAGGTGCACGTGCACCGGGTGCGCCGCTGCACCTGCTGCCAGTGTCCTCCAGCCCGGCGCCGCAGGGAGGCTCCAAGCCGGATGCCCGCTGAGATGTTATCACCAGCGGGCGCCCGGCTCCTTCCCTGCAGCGTCGCTGTAGCCGGAGGCTGCAGTTCTCTCCTGAACTCCAGCTTCCGGCTCTCCCCATGGGCACTATGGGAGAGACATCATGACGTCTCTCCCATAGTTCCGAGGAGCAGCCGGGCAGACCAGACGGCACCAGAAGCGGGGTTTAAGGTGAGTATTGTTTTTTTTTTGTGTGTAAGCGGCACTACAGGTGCATTACTAAGGGGACATTAGGATAAGGGCACTACTACAAGGGCATTACCATATGGGCACTACTACAGGGGCATTACTATGGGGGCATTACCATATGGGCACTACTACAAGGGCATTACTTTATGGACACTACTACAGGGACATTACTATATGGGTACTACTACAGGGGCATTACTATATGGGCACTACTACAGGGGCATTACTATATGGGCACTAATACAGGGGCATTACTATATGGGCACTACTACAGGGGCATTACCTCAGGGGGCATTACTATAGGTGCACTGCTGAAGGGGGTATTACTAAAGGGGCACTACTACAGGGGCATTACTATATGGGCACTAATCCAGGGGCATTACTATATGGGCACTACAGGGCATTACTATTGGGCACTACTACAGGGGCATTACCTCAGGGGGCATTACTATTGGTGCACTGCTGAAGGGGGCATTACTATAGGGACACTGCTGCAGGGGGCATTACTATGGGGGAATTACCATTAGGGGCGCCAAATTACTGTCTTGTCCCAGGTGACAAAAATCCTAGTTTCGGCTCTGTGATTATAGATTGCAGCGGGGAAAGAGGAGAGGAAGGCCAGTGAAAAGGGGAGGGCAGTAATCTAGATGGTAAATGACAAATGCATGAATTAGGGTTTTGGTAGCATCCATGGTGAGGAGAGGTCTGATTCTAGAAATTTTGTGTAGGTGGAAGCGGTAGGAGTACAAAATAGACTGAATGTAGAGTGTGAAGTACAGGGAGGAGTCAAGGATGATGCCCAGGCAGCAGACTTGAGGGAGAGAGGTGAGTGTATTACTGCCAACAGCGGGGGAGGAGATGGAAACCTGCATGGGGGACACACACAAATGTTGGTTTTAGACATATTGAGTTTGATAAATTTCATGGACGTCCTGGAGAAGATGGCAGATAGTCAGTTATGCTGGGTACACACTAAACGATGTGTGTACCCAGTGATGCAACTGACGACACCCCCGCCAACGGGCCAACATATCGGGCGTTTGGTACACATTAGACAATCCGGTGTCTGATTGCCCAATATGTCGACCCCTGCCACATCCCACTGTATGGAGTCGTCAGCTGCATGTAGGGCCGACCTGAAGATTGTGGCTGATGACCACACGGAAGTGCGCAACGGCCGACAGAGTGGGTACACAATAGACGATTTTGACAATATGTCAGCCCAATCCGTTAAATCGGGTGAAATATCATCTAATGTGTACCCAACTTTAGAGATACTAGAGAGGAGATCATGGTAGTAGAGGTAGCTTTGGATGTCATCTGCTTAAAGGTGGTACTTGAGGCCAAAGGAGCTGATGAGGTCACCAAAGGAGGTAGAGCGAGCGGAAACCAGACTGGAGTGGGTCAAGAAGTAAGTGGGAGGAGAGGTCAGTGGTGAGGCTGTTATAGACAAGTCTCTCCAGGATTTTGGAAGCATAGGAAAGGAGAAAGATAGGGCAATAATTGGAGAGAGAATCAAGGATCAGAAAAGTTTTTTTGGTGATGCAATGCTTTAAGGAGGAGGGCAAAGCACCAGATGAAAGGGACAGATTGAAGATGTGAAGGGGGAGCAGGCTTCAGGAGACAGGGAGTGAAGGAGGTGCAAAAGAAATGAGGTCAAGGGGGCAGGTGGAGGAGGGGGGAGGAATGAGAGAAGGTCATGGATTTCATTCCCAGTGACGGGAGAAGGAGGACTGAGTAGACAGGCAATTGGAGTTGAGAGAGGACAGGAGGAGAATGAGTGGAGGAGATGTTCTGATGGAAAGAAATGATTTTGTATGTGAAATAGGTGGCAAAGTCAAGGGCACTGAGGGAGGAAGGTAAAGGAAGAGGGCGGAAGAGGAGTGTGCTGAAGATTGCAAAAAGGCGCTGGGGGGTAGAGGACTGAGAGTAGATGAGCGACTTGAAGTAAGATTGTTTGGAGAGTGATAGGGCAGAGCTGTAGGAAGATAGGATGAACTTGAAATGGATGAAGTCAGCAAGAGAGTATGACTTCCTCCAGCATCGTTCAGCAGTGCAACAGCAATTTTGGTAGTAACGGGTGAGTTTGAAATACTATGGTTGCAGGGCAGACTGGTGGAGCGTACAAATGGAGGCTGGGGTTGTGGAGTCCAATGAATAGAGCCTGGTCAGGGTTAGTGAGCATAGAGATGAAGGAGAGAAGTGTGTCGAGTGAGGGAGAAAACATGGCAGGTCAAATGTACTGAAGTAGCGTGGTGACAGTGGACTTAGGAGGGGAGGAGGAGACAGGGGAAAGGAAAGGCTAAATTTCTACTTTGGTAGGCTTTAGTTGGACCTGTCCAGACCTTCCATATTAAGTCCATCGTAAATGTCGTAAGGAAAAGAGCATGTAGAGAAAAACAGCAATCTAACGCATTATTTCACAACAAATGTATTGATATGAAATGGTACTGTATATCACACTCATATAAAAATGTAAACAGTATGCATATTGTAAACATCCTAAAACATCTGAACAGTAGGCGACAAAAACTAATACCTGACAGTGAATATCACAGGTGTGTAACACGTTCTTTAAAAAGAGAGACCTGATACATGGAATTTCTATATATTGTGTTAGTGCAAGCACAAGGGCATCCATGGAAGCAACACCTATCACATCTGTCCTGCAGCACAACCGATGCCGATATATCTTGCAGATATGTCAGCACGTCTCACTGTGAGTACGGCAACCCGCCGACCGCCAGTACACTTGCTGCAGGTGTTTATACACTTACCAATCGTTAGATAGGTCGGCCGACCAGTTGGCCAGGTGTGTACCCAAATTTACACCTTAGATTACTTTCTTTTTTCTTGCCATATTCAGTCTGAGGTGACTGATTATTATGATAAGTTTCGTTCTTGGAGTCCTATCTGTCCAGCAGCTCAGTTTACATAACTACTTTGACCACTTTTGTGGCTATGTCTGCATGTAAGGAAATAAAAATAACACTTGCCTTATTCATTTATTAAACTGTTTCTGGTGCTTTGATGTGCTTGACGAGGTGTCCTTAGTGTCTAATGATTGACCAGCTACAAGCTAAGGCAGCCAAAGAAAACAACTTTGCTGAGGCTTAAAAAAGACATGTTAAGCAAGCATTGTCTCCTCCTCAAGGGTTAGTCATCTGAGGCTAGCCATATTGATTAAAAGTGAACAATCCAGTTGACTGATGTGGTGGGGAGAGGAGAAAAAAGACGTGCTACCACTTGCCAAGATAAACAGGCTCCTCTATTTTTGTACTCAAATATTTCTGATTACACATTTCAACCTGATGCAGCATTTTAATATTATTACAGTAGCGTGGGTGAGTCCATTAGCCGCCAAAGCTTTCTTGGAAGATTAGAGTAAAGGTTACAGTGCCAGCAAGTTATTGTTTCTTAAGTGGAGCTAAGTGTGCCCTGCAGATGTAATAATCCGATATTTGGACTATTTAGTCATTTTGGAGGGTTTTTTCCCTCTCCCTTATATTCATGATTCCAGACCCTAATGTATCATTCAGGGCCTGATACAGAGATGTGCGTAATGCCCGTCACTGCTGTGATCCTGTACGCAGCGAACGTGTGAAAATATGCTAGTGACTAGTGCCTCCATCTTGTGCACAGAGACGGCCACTCCTGGCGTCTCACACACGCCACTTAAATACAAAAGCAAAAGCATTGAAAAGATTGGTCGGACATTGGTCACTGATCGCCCCTCTGTGCAAATCTATGCTGTCTCAGAATGAGCATCTCACCTAAGATGCCTGGGCCTATCCAGCTGCATACAAGAGGCTCACTAGGGCATCCCCAGAAAACGGTACTGACACACCTGCATTTTTCTAACGGGTGTGGCCACACGATCGCGTTATTTTGGCCGAGATTACCGGCATTGTAAAGCAGTAGGCGGGGCCAAAATGATGCAATCGCGTCACCCCTCCCCCTTCCCCCATTGCGGGGGATTCTCTTATAACCGGGGGGAAGGGGGTCCGAGGGGTCCCGAAAATCAGGTGCCGCTTCCGGGAGGCTCCCGGCTGAATCGGGAGGGTAGGCAAGTATGACTATTAGCCTTAATCTTCATTTAATTCTTCCATGTCTCCTACTTCATATGCGCTTCACAACCTACTGTATATTTTATTAACACTACACCTCTTTTTAATAACTCCTCCTACAAGTGAGGTATATTACTGCTACAAAATATAGTGATCGGAAACTTGGGGAGTTGCATTGAACAATAATGTAACATTATAATTGTGTTGGATCTCTGCTTTTACAGTGGTAATCGGGTGCTGCTTAAAGTGATAGATGTAGATCGCGGCTATATCTATATACGTGCCAAGACTCTGTAAAAACAGAAAATGGGAAGGAACCCCACTAGATTACTATTACAGGGTATGCAGCATGGTTGGCGTAGTGGTTAGCCCTGAGTCTATCATCAGTTCAATTCCTGCCCAAAGCATTATATGTGTGGAGTTTGTATGAATTCCCCGTGTTTTTTTATTTATTCTTTTATTCATAGAGGAAAAAAAAAACAGGTACAATAAAGATGTATTATAAATATAATATTAGCAATACACATTATACAGATGCATCTATATTTTATTTTTTTAAATAATAAACAAGCAAATACAAAGGCAAATGGGGGGAGGGGTGAGGGGCAAAAGAGAACATACTGTGCATTTTCACCATGTGTGTGTGCATTTCCTCCCACCCTCCAAAAATATACTGGCAGGTTACTTGGCATCTGACAAAAAAATTAACCCTTGTGTGTTTGTGTGCCCATGTGACAGGAAATATCTGCATCGTTGCCTGCCCTCCGGCCCGGCTTCTGAAAATTGGGTGCCACTCCCGGCTGCCCGGGAAAAGTGGGAAAGTCTTTCCGAGTGGAGTGGGCGCACTTCCTGAGTGAAGTGGGCGGTACAGGCAACAATGATACAATTCGCGTATAATCGCATAATAGTGGCTCCGTCCCCACTTCACAATGCCGTCATTGTATAGTGGGCAGAGCTATGATGATGCGATCGCAAAGTCACGCCCCCAGACTTACTCGCTGACAAGTCATGCCGACCTGGCAGGTGCGTATCTATAATGGGTGGGGGGACCCGCACTGCACACCCTGCACCCATATTATGTATAACTTACCTTTCCGAGGTCCCACGTCGGGTGTATTAGCGCTGCTCAAAATGCCGGAAAATGGCCACTGCCGCCATTTTTCTGTGTTTTGAGCTTCCACAGTGAGGAAATCGCCAGGAAAATGGCGGACGCACATGCGCAGTAGACTCTGGGAACACTCTAGTGCCCAGAGTCTACTGATGCTATGGTGGCCAGCCAGCCTCGTCAGTTGGTTGCAGGCCGCCGGGGAGAGAGGAGGTGGCCCCGGACGGGGAAAGCACACGAGCCCCCTCCTCTCTTAAGACGCCCCTGCAACCTGGCTACCCCCTGCCAGAGAGAGCAGCCAAAAGCTCAGCAAGTATGAATATCTTTAAAGCAAGTATTATATGTGTACTATAAAAACCTGTTACTAAATAGATAAATGATGGGATTATGTGGAATTCACATTGACAGGGCAAAGCTTCTTTAAGTTCTTCATATCTGGTAGCGGTTTGAGCTCAGACAATGACCACACTGCTTTTAATGTTTCTGTAATACATTACTTCTTGAAATAACTTTCATTAGTCTACCTTAGTGAAGTTTGGGGGGAGGGCGCTTGGAGCAGATAGAGCATTATTTTGATAAGGTAGTACAATATATAGTTTTTCACTTTAAAAACCCTGAATGCCAGGGAAAATATTCACCTTCTTATAGCTACTTTTACAGGGCTAATGGAATGTGGAATCCCCTTACTGAACTTGCTGTATGCTAATATATGGATAAGGCATCCCGGTTGGCCTGCATAGAGGGGAAATCGATTTTGAGCTATGATGTGCTGCTGGCCGTTAATGTGGTGTACACCTGCGCTCAAAACCATTTAATATGGCGCCTCTAAGGGACACAGAGAAAAAATAAGCAAAGATGTTGGCCACGGAGTGCGTTCAACCATTCTGGTTGCACTTCCTGCTCATCGCTCCGAATTGAATCCCCTCCATTAGAGTGTATGTTACATTTCTGGTGGCTTCCTTCATACAGTTTCCCTGTCTCCCAAGCTTTTACAGTGACAGCGAGCCAACCATGAATGCACATTTTTTTTGTGAGCGATACCAAGGGACATTTTATAAGGGAAGGTTACAAAGGTAAACCAATGGGGAGTTTCCAGTTGCCTGGAAACCACCCGGCAAGCAGCTCAATTTATGACCAGAATAGCAGCAATGTATAATATGAATTTACTAAAGCTTCGGCCACATCATGCAGTATAAATAACGAACGGAGCTGCTGGGCATGCTCAGTGGCAGCAGATTTTCCTACCCAGACTGTGGTAGGTATTTATCTGAGCGCTCAGTCAGCGCACCAGACCAGAGAGCATCTGCTAGCAGTAAAAGACAGGCATCTTGCAATGAGCTGGGAGAATGTGTGCTTGAAAAGCTCTGTTCGGATACCTACTGTTATATTATGTACAGTATTTGTATTTATTATGGGTTTAACCTTTTCTTTACCACTTATGTTGTTTGAGATAAATATGTTATACTGAAACTTAATTTTTTAGACTCCCCTACAGCCTGTACAATAGAATAATTTATAATTATTAAATATACTATTAAGTGTATAAAGAGACCAATGTGTACATATATGTACAGGACCAGTGCTAGGATCTACTAGCACTCCCCCAGACTCACTGACTTACAGTAATGCTCCGCAATGCAGGGTACTTGGATTGTGGAACGGTGCCCATGGGCCTGACTCACAGAAGGTTGGTAATGTAGTTGTGTTCACAACCATTTGTGCAATAGCGGTTGCGGGAATATTCAAATGCTAATCTCAGCCTTCCCTTTGTGATGGATCTTGTAAACACTCCAACATCGACGCAACATCGGTCGCATCATTGACATTTACGGTAACCTAGGGTCTACTCTAGCTACTCTCTTCAAATCCAATTAAACCTGGCCTCTGAAACTGTGGATTTGTGACTGAGAATCCAGCAGTGTTCCCAGACACCCCCATGACACTCCCAAAAAGGCCATGTAACGGACCCTTTTACAATCACTTTGGGTCACCTCCCAGTCTCCACCCTGAAATGCCCAGGGATCGCCAACCCCTTCTCAAGTGTTAGTGATGCCATATGTAATAATTGCGAACGGCGTAGGACACTTGGGTTCGCGTGTGCATGGTATGGGATTTCTGGACTTTTCGCGCATGTATAGTAGCAAAAATCGCTCAACTGCGTAAACATTGGTTCTGTGTCCATCTCTGAATCGGGCCCCACATGCACAAAAAGAATATCAATCAGCTCATTCAGGTGGTCTGGTCCTATTGCCACATCTAATAACTCACTATGATTGCTGGACCTATATATGTCTGAAGTATTTACATTCACTGCACTTTGATTGAGGCAGACTATAGCTTGCTAAGTGCTAATTATGCCCCCTTCAAGGAGAGGCCACACTCACTGTAAAATCAAGCATTTGGAAACCTCCCTCTAGAAAGTTTGCCCCTGGGTTAGCTACCTGTCAATTGGTGGCTGCAGTGTGTGTCTGAGTTTTCAACGGGCAATTTCAGGCAGAACTCTTCTTTCAAGTTATTTCAATTTAAAACTCCTAGGAACTACCTTTGTGACCTTAGGTTTTAATATATGCACTAGAAATCTGTGTGGCTTTTAAGCCTGTACCATTACAATTTGTACAGAGCTGTTGTATATGTTAGAGCTTTACAAGCATAAAAGAATAATCATTCTTGTTCTCCTTGAACAAGTGTATAATTCAGACATGGCAAGTGCTTGCTGCCTCTATTCATATTAGGTCAATCTCATATACAGCGACTCACTGTTGCTGTCCCATGTGGCCAGTCTAGACTGGCTCTTGAGCTTGCGAGCCCCAGTGCTAAAAAAAGACATGTACACGTTGTATCAGTTGTTTTCTAGATTTGATGCATGAAAATATTCTCCTTATTATGACCCTTTTTCACAAAGCAGTATTATGCCAAGAGACTCTGTCTGCTCCCAGACACATTGCAGCCTATTCAACTTAATGGAATATTTATTGTGATATGTTAATGCTTTGTAAATATGGGTGTAAAAGTCTCAGTCACCCCGAAGCATAGTAATGGATCAGATGAGGTTTGTTGCTGAAAATACACCATAGGGCCTCCTGTTAGGGAAAGCAGGTAACTGTGGAGAAGCATGATTTTGTCTCATTTACAGAATTATAGGTAAATTATAGGTATACAGTTTTTTGAAATAGTCATTTTAATTGTTTAATTGTTTGATAAATTGTAAACTCAGCTATGCTCGGCTGTGCTCTCTAAATTTGGGCTATTGAGCTCTATGAGATCAAAGCAAGAGATTAGAGTAATGATGTAGGGATTGCATAGCTGATATTTGGCTCATAAATTGTTTCTAAGCTGAACATGGTACCAGAAAAGGCAGTATAGAATTTGTGTTTGCAACTTTGCCATCTGCTACAGTGCCCAGTGCTACAATGGGATGGTCCCACAAACCATATATATATATATATATATATATATATATATATATATATAATGACTTGCCATGGCATAGCGTCGCACTGATAGCGAGACCCCAGAAGTTGTTTAACCACATGACGTAAGAGACTTGTCAGCCAGGATGTAGGATTGCACACTGTACACTTTGATATTCCAAATTCGCTTCAAAAATGACTCTCTGTTGAACGTAATTCTAAACAAATTTGCTCATAGCACTTATGAGTATTTTATTGTAGAAATCTCCAGGTATAGGTGCAGACTGTGACTAGGGCCCAATTTTCCCTACTCCTGGAAGTGGTAACAGGGACCAAGAATCCTAGAGCATTTTTAAAATCAGTAAAAACAAAATCCCATGTAGACATTGCAATGGAGCTGTCTGTCCTGCAAATCTGTTCTAAAAGATGGTGAGATATTTAATGTGCAGCTATTGGGGGGAAAGAGGAGCCAAGACATACTAACTCTAATGATAACAGACCAGTTTAATATGAACAGGCTCCTACTTACACAGTTGAAGGTTATAAACAGGTGAAATCCTGACTTGCATCGGCTCTACACTCTCAAAGGTACAGTAACTAACTGGTTAATGTCTCACCAGTCTCTAGCCAAAGATGTAGAATATCCATAAAGTAGCTGAGATCTCAACACCAAGTTTGGAATTATTAGAAACCCCCATACAGTCCAAATGATAAAGATTAGAAGATTTGAAATATTATTTTTGTATGTGGTTTTCTGCTATTTTGTGATAACTTGGTGTTAGGGATCCTGACCGCAATCTATTAGCTATGCAGGAGCAAGTACAGGGCATCAGATGGATGATTTAAAAGCTGCCTCCTATCACAGGGGAAGACGCAAAAAAGGTCGACACTTTTTTATTAAGTATGTTTAGGGTTGGGGGTAGAGGGTTAGAGTTAAACTCCAGAAGGGATGGTTAGAGTTAGGCACGTACCCCGATGGTTAGGGATAGGCAATAGGAGAGACGGTTATGGTTAGGCACTTACCGGAGGGTTAGGCACTATGAGGGACAGTTAGGGTTAGGCACCAGGAGGGAGGGTTAGGGTTAGGCACCAAGGGGAAAGCAAAAAAATAAATGTGTTGACCTTTTTGTGTCAACCATTTCTATGTCAACCTTGTGACCCTGTCAACCTTTTGTACCTGACCACTTTCATCCATGTTGACCTTTTGTGTGTTGACCTTTTGTCCCTGTCGACCTTTTGTCTGTCTAACATCTGTTGTATATCTATACATTGTCAATATTTTTTTTGTAGATCTTCTATACCAAACTTGCTGGTGCCACCCTCTTGGACTTGCTCCCTGTGCGGTGACATCACTCACACTCCTCTAGTTACTGCCCTGCTAACACTGTTCACACTCAGCAAGAAAGACCCCACCGCCACATTGTAATTCTGGCTGCTGGTTAGACTTCTTCTAGGTTAAAGAATACCCCTGCAGTTTGTGAATTATTAATAGATTTCACTGCCCCCAGGCAGAACTTTTGTTTTATTATTATTATTATCTTCATTCACACAGACCTGAGTTTATTGTGAACACAAGGGCACATTTTTCTCTAACATATTTCCTTTTCTTGCAGCATGTATGAGGGAAGAGATTGTGTAAGCGTCTCTTGGCAGTGCCCAAGCATTAACTCCCTTTCATGTGGGCAGTTTTCCCTTGTGGCACTTTAACAAATGCACTGCTCTGGCAGTGAGCTACCAGACCATCTCCACTGACATTCATTAAAGACCATGTAGGCAAATTCCTCTACAGAGATTACCTGGCTGCATCCACCACATCTTCTGTTTTCAGACAGACTTTTATCACTTGCCTATTGTTCCTGTGGTCTTTGTTCAATTGCAGGAGAAAGCTGAACTGCAGTGAGGAGAGATGAATCATTGCGCACTTGACCATGTCTATCATGAATGCCAATTTCTCTATGTCCTATTGGCATATCTTTGAACTAGAGACATTGCTCCAGGAAAATGGCTTATTCAGAGATCATGTTACTGAGGAATGAGACCTGAAAGTTATATGCTCTTAGAAACTTCATTTATCTACAAGTTTTTTAATTCACAACAAGTGATAAAACTCATTGCGTATGATAAATGGTGATCCAGCCAATCAGCGCCCAACTGTCATTTTTCAAACAGATGACAGTTAGGAGCTGATTTGCTGGAGCATCATTATCACCACAACGAGTTTTATCACATCGTATTGGGTAAAGCCAGGGCCGGACTGGCCATCGGGCAGTTCTGGCAAATGCCAGAAGGGCCGATGGCCAGATGGGCTGGTCTGGGCGAGCACAGGCTTACCCGGCCGTATCATTACGTGATGCAGCGAATACTTTTGTTGTACAATAAAGCTTCCTACTCTGTGACGTACTATCCCGGGTCCACTGACTGTCTAGTGGCCAGGCCTAAGCTGCCTTCAATGATGGTCTCTCCTCCTCACCCTCTGTCATGCTGCCATTGGCTGCTGCCTGGCGGCTGGGGTGGTGATCATGCAGGGGCAGTGGTATTGGCTAAGCCGGATGCTACTGCTGGTCTTCACCATAGTCGCGCCCTCCCGCCGGTGACACGCTGCGACCTCCGTGGGGCTCCTCATGACGCCGCACACACGGTCCCGCAGCATGGTGCCCCAGCTGCTGCGACCTCCGCGGGGCTCCTCATCATGCTGCACACCCGCAGCATGGCACCCCGGCTGCTGCACGGCTCGACTCAGCCAGGAGCAAGGATGCTTCTCTGGGACCCTGCGTCAATCGACGGCGCTGACCAACTGTCCTCGCATGGCTAAAAGGTATAACCCAGGGGGGGAACTTTCAGCTGCTGCAGAACCTCTTCCCAGTGGGAGGACACTTCATTTAGTTTTATAATAAGGAAGGCTTATTTATAACAGTTATGATTGGCACTGAATGGATGTTGTTTCCTACTGTCTATCCTTTCTGTTTTCCTGTGTCTGCCCCCTCAGACTCTCTCTCCTGCCCCTCATTGTCTTACTCTCCTGCCCCTCAGTCTCTCTCTTGCCCCTCAGTCTCTCTCTCTTGCCCCTCAGTCCCTCTCTCTTGCCCCTCAGCATCTTACTCTCCTGCCCCTCACCGCCTTACTCTCCTGCCCCTCAGCGCCTTACTCTCACTCTCCTGCCCCTCAGTCTACTACTCTCCTGCTCCTCAGTCTCTCTCTCTCCCCTGCCCCTCAGTGGCTCTCTTTCCTGCCCCTCAGCCTCTTTTTCCCTTCCCTCCGCCTCTTTCTCTCCTGCCCCTCAGCCTCTTTCTCTCTTGCTCCTCATCCTATTTCTCTCCTGCCCCTCATCCTATTTCTCTCCTGCCCCTCATCCTGTTTATCTCCTGCCCCTCATCCTGTTTCTCTCCTGCCCCTCATCCTCTTTATCCCTACCCTTCATCTCTTTCTCTCCTGCCCCTCATTCTCTTTCTCTCCTTCCCCTCATCCTCTTTCTCTCCTGCCCTTCATCCTATTTCTCTCCTGCCCCTCATCCTCTATCCCTACCCTCCATCTCTTTCTCTCCTGCCCCACATCCTCTGTATCCCTACCCTTCATCTCTTTCTCTCCTGCCCCTCATTCTCTTTCTCTCCTGCCCCTCATCCTCTTTCTCTCCTGCCCCTCATCCTCTGTATCCCTACCCTACATCTCTTTCTCTCCTGCCCCTCATCCTCTTTCTCTCCTGCCCCTCATCCTATTTCTCTCCTGCCCCTCATCCTCTTTCTCCCCTGCCCCTCATCCTCTGTATCCCTACCCTCCATCTCTTTCTCTCCAGCCCCTCAGCATCTTTCTTTTCCAAAAGGGAAAGGTATAACAGGGGGAGCCTCAGCTGCAGCAGAACTTCTTCCCAGGAGGTAAAGGGGGGGGGGACTCAGCTACTGCAGAACCTCTTTCCGGCTTTGTATCATCATCTCCCATAGTGAGCAGCATGTGCGAGTCCGGTCCCCTCTCAGACATTGTATATGGTATACATTGAGTGGCCTCCTGTCATATATTGTATATAGTGATACATTATAGTGTGTGTCCTGTGTGATACATGCTATAGTGTGTAACGCCCTGTCATACATGATGTATAGTGTCTGTACCCCTGTCATACATGCTGCATAGTGCCTGTCCCCCCTGTCATACATGGTGCATAGTGTGTGTTTAGTCTTACATGGTGTCTAGATTGTGTGTGTTCCTCTTATACATGGTGTATAGTGTGTGGATCCTCCTCTCAGTATATTATATGATACATCATACATAGTTATGCATTGTATATATTGTCCTTCTGTCATATTTGCATTAGTGCACATATATTATATTATAGTGTGATACCGTACATTGATTAAATATCATAGTGATACATAAGGGTCAATTCTTTTAGGTGTGAGTTGTGTCCTGCAAGCTGTTCTCAGCAGTGGCATAACTAAGAGGGTCGAGCGGGACACGTGTCCTTGGCGCTGTTGACCTGGTGGCCGAGGGGACGCTGTCCGCCGTCCAGGTAGTGCGGTCCGTGGCACTATACAGAAAACAAACACTTCTGCCGGCGGCGGTGTGTTTGATTTAGCATCCAATAAATGTCAGACAGGCTCTTATCAGCTGCTACACCCATGGCCAGTGTCATGTTGGAGCTCACTCAAGAGCTCCAACTTCCCATAGTGCCATGTGGAACCAGCGGAGCGGACGGCGGTGTGCGCAGAAGCGGGGATACGGGTAAGTATAATTATTATGTATGTCTGGGTGTTTTATGTGTTTGGGGCACTACTACTGGAGGTACTGTATAAGGGGCACTACTGGGGGCACTGCATAATGGGCACTACTACGTGGGCATTGTATAAGGTGCACTGCTACAAGGGGCATTGCTACTGGGCATTGCATAAGGGCAGGGCCGCAACTAGGGGGGGGCTGAGGGGTCATGTGAACCAGGCGCCATCCTCCAGCGACCCCGGCCACACACTTCTCTGTGCCGGAGGTCTGCAGATAGAGGCCTCCGGCAGCGGTGCGCGCCGGACACTGAAAATCGGCAGAAGATCCCGCCCTCCCTCCTCCCCTCGGAAGTTAGGGTAAGAGCTCAGGGGGGAGGAGGGGGGCGGAGAGGGAGTGAGAGGGGCGGCAGTGCTACACAGGGCGCACTGCCGTCTAGCTACGGCACTGATAAGGGGCACTATTACTGGGGACATTGCATAAGGGGCACTATTACTAGGGGCATTGCATAAGGGGCACTACTACTGGGGGTATTAAGGTGCATATGGAATGAAAAGGTATGTTCCATGAGTGATGAGAAACGGTGGTGTGTCATATTGACACGATCCACTTTCAGTGGCCACACCGTTTGTGGCATGTTAGGGGGGGGGCTCCGTTTTTCATCTTGCCCTGGGCTCCAAATACCCTAGATATGTGTGTGGCTGGCAAAATGTATATGGGGCATTACTGTGTAGCATAATGTATAAGGGGCACTACTACTGCATGGCATAATGTATAAGGGGCATTACTACTGTGGCATAATGTGAATGGGCTCTGGGTGGCATAACGTCAAGGGACACTACTGTGTGACGCAATGTGAAAAAGGGACACTACTGTATGACGTAACATGAATAAGGGATACTACTGTGTGACGTAACATGAAACAGGGATACTACTGTGTGATGTAACGTGAATAAGGGACACTACTGTGCAGTGTAGTGTTATGAAGGGACAATACCGTGTGGTGTAATGTGACTAAGGGACACTACTGTGTGACATAACGTGACTATGGGGCACTACTGTGTGACGTAACATGATTGCTGACTCCCTGCTGCTTATTTTGAGAGCTATGATCGCTAATGCAGCATTTACTTGTTCTGTATTCTGTTGTACTGTAAGTCACTGGTTTCTTGTTCACTTATTTGTTTATGTACTTTGTAAGGTGCTGCAGAACACTTAAGGCGCCATTGAAATAGAGGATAATAATAATGTGACTAAGCAGCACTACTCTGTGGCATAATTTGAATTGGGGGTACTATTATGTGGTTATGCGCCTTCCCAGCGAGACCACACCTGGATTTTGTTGTTACTCGATCTCCCTGCTTCACCTGTGAATTGCGGCACAAACGCTCTTTTGTCAAAATGTGTAATTACAGCTTTGCTTTGGTGTACTCAGATGTGTCCTCTGCATTCAGCACCCCTGCCCTAAAAAATTCCTACAGTGAACACTGGGCCTGATTCAGACCCACTCGCAAGCGGCTGTCCGCTCGCAAGTGGGTCGATGTTGTGCTCTGCGCATGCGCCAGATGCGACGAGCGAAGGACTTTCCTTCGCTCGTTGTGTCTGATCAAAGGGGGCGTGCTGTCGATGTTTCGATGGTCACGACCATCGCGGCCATCAAACTGCATGCTCGTATAGGCTGTGGGTGGTGACCCACAGCTATACGAGCGTCCAGGAGGACGCTCCATAATTATGGAGGGCGGCCCTCATTCAGAGCATGCGCTCTGCTCAGAGCGTACGGCTCTGAATGAGGGCCTCTATCTTATCCTGTACAACTGCTAAGCCAGGGATTGGTCATTTGGGAAAATGCTTTCCCTTTTCTCTGTGTGACCTACACCAGTAATGTCTGACTAGGGCACATGTTTGAATCCCCTGCGGTATGAGCTCTGTTGTAGGTATTACATTTTTAATACAGAGAATGATGTGTACTTGTATGTTGTTCTAATATTAATTATATTTGTAAGAAAATAGACTAAGAAGTGGGAGGGGCCAGGAATAGTAAGGGGAGGAGTCGTTGCCAGATGCTGATGCGAGTTGGGCCTGTGTGCTCTTTAAATGCCAGGGCCTATTTGACTAGACGAGGGATGCCTAAGCCGGAGACTGTTTAAGAGTTCTACATTATTTGTGATGGGTAGCCTAAAGAAGCTGTTGCTAGGCAGATTCTAGTTTGTGAGGTATTTGGTTATCATTTAGGGTTAGCCAATTAAGGTAGTTAGGGGCGTGTACATTTAGGTTGTACTATTTAAAGAGGAATTTGAATAAGGTTCTGCCTCTTTTTCAGTTGGAAGCAGATAAGTCAAACCTGTATCGCTCTTGTATTACCTCAGTTGTGCCAGCTTTTCTGTCCTCTACTGTTTAAGCCTAATTTTCCATATCACTTTTATTAACCTTCTTGTTCATTTAATATTGTATCTTACATTTTTCTTTAGTTAATTGTTCCTCAAACATCGTTTAAGCCCCCCCCCCCCCTGTCTGCTCTACTTCACCACTCCTTTTCCTTTTTATACCTACAGTGTGTTTTTTCCTTTACCCCCCCCTTTCCCAGTCAGGATGCCCCGTCCCAAGCGTTCAGCACCCCCTCCCCTCCGTTTAGTGGAGGCGGCCCGCCCACTCGTGGCCGCAGGATATCGCCGGCCTGTCCTTTTGGCGGGCCCTCCTTCCCCTGGGGAGCCCGCCGGAGTCCAGCCCGTTGCCCTAATCGGAGGTGAGGCGGCTCCCCATCTTCCCTCCTCCGGGCCCCCGCTGCCTGTCTGTGTGGCGGTGGAGCTTGGCAGCCCGGGCGCGCGCTCAAGTCGAGCGTGTGCTCCCGCGCCGGCGTAGGGGGGTGATGACCCCCCGCGAGTCGGGGATTTAGAATCCCCGACAGCGGCAGCGCGGCTGCTGGGCTCACCTCCCGGCGGTCCTGGCCTCCATCGCGGCTCCGGTGTTCTCCCTGGCTGCGCGGTGGACGCTGGGGCGGGTGGGGGGTCAGGTGACAGGGCGCTAACAATAACTGATGAAGCGGCGAGTGGCGGGGGGACCCCTGGCCTCTCTGCAGAGGTCTCAGGGCCCTTGCCAGCCGCTACCTCTGCGGGCGCCATCTTAGGGGCTGCGAGGGAGAGCCCTGCGGCTCCTGTGATGGCGGAGCCTGTCAGAATTTTGAATAGGGCGCCACCTGCTGGTTCAGCTGCATATGTGCAGGCCATGGGCACTGCAAGCTCATGGTCAGCAGGTTATAGTTTGCAGCAACAGCCCACTAATTTAAACTCGCTTAATACTTTTGCGGGTTATGTGGTTAACTCTTTGCCAGTTAATGCCCCTTCTTTTCAGGCTGTGCCAGCTGTCAGTACGGCTCGGCAGCCATTTTTTCAGTTGTCAGCGTCGCATGCGGTCAGTTCGCACTTACCCTCGGTGGTCTCCTCTCCACATGCCGTGCAAACCACTTGGTCCCTAGGAGCGCACCATGTTTTTCCCCAGCATTCCGCTTTTCCCCCCATGACAGTTTCTTACCCCTCCTACACCCCCTCGGCCCCTAATTTTAGCCAGCTCCCCTATGGTCTGCCGAGTCTTTTTGGATCGCAACAGCCGCTTAGCCCACATGGCTCCTGGCACCCTGCTTATGGTTCACCTGGATCCTGGTTGCCAGCTTATCCCCCGCCAAGCACGCTGCAGCAGAGTTTTCCGCAATCACCAGTGGTTTCCGCCCCTTATTTTAGCCCGATTTCCACATCGAGTCAGAATTTTCCGGTTACGGCACCGCAAGCGCCTCCCATCCCTCCGACCCCACCTCCCCCTCCCCCTCCCCAACACCAGTTGTTGAGTCATTGTCCTCCGTGGATGTTAACACGTCTTTTGCCACACCTGATGTTCTCCCTAGTGTGTCAGCAACCGTGGCGGTACCAGACGCTGGGGTACGGAGAAAGAGGAACGTGTCTCGGGACGAAGCTGCGGCATCAGGGAGCAATGCTACGGGGACGGCAGGAGTGATATCGGAAGGTTCAGAGCTTCCAGGCCCTTCAGGAACAGGTGAGCATACATCTGCACAGATTTCCAATGACAGTTATTCGTCTGTTTCATCTACTAGCAGCGAGTCGTCGGGGTCCCCTAAACGTCCGCGGAAATTAGCAAAATTGATTGCGCACCGCATAGTCAAGAAAGCGGCAAAGAGCAAGGGTCCTGAGAAGATAGCTGCGCCTTCTGAAGTGCCACCATATTCTGATATGGTGCATTGCGCCAATACGGCTATTACGAGGGGTTTAAGAAAGAGAATTCGGGAAAAGATAAGAAAGGGGAAATATATTGACATTTTTACTCTCACGGATGACATGAGGCAGGATTGTGAGAAGGCCAAGAAGACAGGTGGCATTGGGGAGAATGCTTTTCGTAGTATTCATCATTGGATGAGGGGTGTTTTAGTGTTTGCGGCGTGTTATCTTGAAACTAGGCCTGGAGAGCACATGAACATGCTTAAATACATTTATCTCGTTCACGATATGTTCTTGGCTTCTCGGGGTTATGTTTGGAGAGATTACGACGAAAAATTCCGTCGTAAGCAGGATGGAAATTTGGTCATGCCTTTGGGGGTAAAAGACGTGGAAGTGTGGCTGGAGGTAACCCAGCATAATAAAAACCCATCAGAGAGTCAGTATAAGAAGACGAGTGGAGTAGGGAAGGGCGGCTCAGGGTACTCGGCAAAAGGTAAATGTTTTGCCTTCAATGATGGGAAATGTACTAGAGGGGCGAATTGTCGTTTTCGCGACTCCTGTCGCAATTGTGGGGGAGGACACTCAGCCAAGGATTGCAAGGGCGGGGGTGGTGCTTCCCATTCGGAGCAGCAGGAGAGCGCTGGGGCTAATAAATAGGGCGCCAACACCCATTATTTTGAAAGAACTTAGTAAGTGGTTGGCGCGTTATCCTTTGGCCCTGGGGCATTGATGGCAAAGTTAGATATCGAGTCGGCTTTTCGGCTACTGCCACTACACCCCGATTCCATGCGTTATATGGGTTTTAAGTTGGAGGGTAAGTTCTACGTGGATAAATGTCTGCCCATGGGGTGTTCTGTTTCTTGTGCCTATTTTGAGAAATTCAGCACTTTCCTTCACTGGTGCATTGTCGCGGGCACAGGTCATTATGGTGTTGCCCATTATCTAGACGATTTTCTCTTTATAGGTCCAGGAAACAGCAAGATTTGTCAAGAAATTTTGTTTTCAGTCAGCTCGTTGTTTCATGTTTTGGGGGTTCCAGTTGCTCAGGAAAAGACAGAGGGCCCCACTTCTTGTTTGGCCTATTTGGGTATCGAAGTCGATACCAGGGCGGGATGCTGCCGCCTCCCGGCAGATAAGGTCCAGAAGCTTTTGGAGCAAATAGAGGAATGTTTGCAGCTAGAAAGGCTCCGGTTGAAGCAGGTGCAATCCCTTTTAGGCTCTTTTAATTTTGCTTGCCGAATTATTCCTATGGGGCGGATTTTTTGCCGTAAGCTTGAGAAATCGACGGCAGGTGTTTTAAAGCCGCATTATACCATTCGCCTCTCTAGGGAAATAAAGGATGATCTACGTGTGTGGTTTTTCTTTTTGTCAAATTTTAACCGGGAAGTCATATGGCCTTCTTCTAGGGTTCTTAATTCCACTTTGCAATTATTTACTGATGCGGCTGGTTCTACGGGTTTTGGTGCATTTTTTCAAGGGGAATGGTGTGTGGCGCGTTGGCCGCTGTCATGGGTTGCACGGGGTTTCACGGCCAATCTGTTGTTGCTGGAGTTATTTCCAATAATTGTGGCTGTGGAGCTTTGGGCCATCAGATTGGCGAATCAGAGCGTAGTATTTCGATGTGACAATTTGGGGGTAGTACACGCTGTTAACAATCAGCGCTCATCTTCCCCTGAGGCTTTGCGGTTCTGAGGCATTTGATGCTGAGGTGTTTGCAGTTTAACATAAATTTTTCAGCAGAACACGTACCAGGGGTGGAGAATGACATAGCGGATGCTTTGTCACGTTTCCATTTTTCTAGGTTTCGCATTTTGGTGCCTGGGGCTGCCCCTATTGGCTTAACATGTCCTCCTTATGTCTGGCAGATTATCGAGCAGGCATAGCTGGACTGGCACATAAGTCCTTGGCACCATCTACATTACGGGCATACACATCTGCGTGGCAGGATTGGGAGGCTTACAGGGTTAAGTATGGGGATGCGGGTGAGTCACAGGAGGATTGCTTGTTGGCTTTTGTTTGGGGTCACTACGAAAGGGGTAGATCTAGGGCAGCCATGGCTGCTGCGTTAGCCGGCATTCCCTTTTACTCTAAGTTTTACAAGAGACCTGATCCCACCAAAACATTTGTGCTATCTAGGGCTCTAAAAGGTTGGGCCAGAGATAGACCTGCTTCTGCAGATCACCGCAGGCCCATTGATTTAAGATTGCTTCAGGACCTTATGTCAGTATTGCCATCGGTGGCTGCGAATGATTTTGAAGCCTTGCTTTTCCGGTGTGCTTTTTCATTTGCTTTTTTCGGGGCCTTTCGGGTCAGCGAGCTGGTGGTGGTTAATAAACGTTCGGAGGTCACCGGATTGCTGTCCAGAAACGTGCTGATTAAAAAAGAATCAGTTTTGCGTAAAATTCCCCGTTCTAAAACGGATCAGACTGGCCGTGGGAAGTGGGTTTCCCTTAAATCTCATGCCATACCCGACATCTGCCCTTTGCGCCTCGGGGGCTTTTACAGTCGAGCGAAGCCGGCGGGGGGTTGCCAATTTTTAGTTCATTTAGATTCTTCCCCTCTTACGAAATTTCAGTTTGCGGCGGTTTTTAGGAAATGTTTGCTTGCGATGGGTTTGAAGAGTGAGGACTATGGTACTCACTCGTTTCGCATCGGCGCTGCTACGTGCGCTGCGGCTGAAGGAATGTCAGTGGCTGCTATTCAGCAAATGGGGAGGTGGAAATCAGCTGCTTTTAAAAGTTATGTTCGTTGCGATAAGTTGTGATGTTGCGCCTGTTGCGCCAACCCAGAAACGCTGCTTACCTGTCAGTTTTTGAAAGATTAGCTTTCAAAAACTGGGGGTGTGAAGGGATTTTTTAAATTTTTCCTCTGCGGGGGCCTTAATTACAATTGGCTATACAAGTGGTCCACGGGAGGTTTTTTAAGTTTTCTCCTTCGCCTGGGTTTATGTACTAACATTGTATGTCGCATGTGTTTTCGTTTACGTGGGTTTTGGGTTCACAAGTACATTATCTGACGGTTAGGTGTTTTCTTTTTCAGCATCCACGGGCTCTGCGGAGCAAATATGGCTGGTGGGCCATTCCTATATGTTTTGGGCTGAAAGACACCCCCTAGCTAAAAGAGCGGGTATGCTAATGGGCGGCCGCACAGTGAGATGGTTAGGAGTCAGAGGATTGCATTGGAATTCCCTTTTGGGTCTGCTTTTTGACCATGAGAAGCAATGGGGCCGTCCTGATTGGTTGATTATACATTTAGGAGGTAATGATGTAGGTCAGATCAAAGGCATCGAGTTGATACTGAGAGTCAGAGAGGATTTGGTTAGGGTGTTGTCCCATTGGCCGGGGGTACGTTTAGCATGGTCAGAAATTGTACCCCATTTTAATTGGAGAGGGTAGATGTGGTTGCTTTGAACAAAGAAAGAAGAAGAAAGAAGATAAATATTGCAGTGGCTAAGTTGGTGTCGGCTGCCGGGGGTGTGTAATTAGGCACCCTCTTTTGGTTCTTGAGAATTCCCACTATTTTAGGTCAGATGGGGTACATTTATCACCTTTGGGGATGGGAATTTTTCTTAAAGGTATTTTTTCTGTTTTTGATTAGCTTTTTTGTTGTTGGGTGGCAGGCTGCGGTTCATGGAACCTGGCGTGGCGGGAAGGCGCTACTAACCAGCGGCCACATGTAGCGTAAGCAGTCATCCTTTTGAAGGACGGCGAGTGGGTCCTACCTCTGTGGGTTGGACAATCGGGCACTATTCTTTGCGGAAGTGTCCGGACTGTGCCAAAGTAAGGGGCGGTGAGACTTGCACAGCGCAGGTTACGCATTTTTTGAGAGGTGGGGGCGTTTTAGTCGTCCCCCAGTTTTTTATAGTAAGATTTATATGGGCTAGAGCTAGGTAGTGGTAGCGCCTTCTTTTGCCACCCTTTTTTAATTAAATTTGCAATTTAGTAAATAAAACCAATTCTAATTTGACCTAAGCTATCGTTGTCTGTGTGGTTATTTCATTTAGAAGTTAAGCTTAGCATAAGAGGTTATTATGTTTTATCACGATATATGTATGAACGCCTTATTAGTCCCAGTCCGGCCCTTGGTAAAGCTGACTCCTACCAATTCACAATTCATTGGAACTTCTGTAGCTCTTGCACCACAACCTGAAAATAGAATAACTCTTTTTTTTCCCACCACATTCGGATTTTTCCCGCCAAAAATCATGACTCAGAAAGAGGCAAAACATCATCTTTCATGGACTTTTGTCGTTTTGCCTCTTTCTGAGACCCCATTTTTGGCGGGAAAAAAAATCAGAATTTGACAGGAAAATCCAAACTAATCCGAGTCTGCACATCCCTATTCAGCACAGACTAATGTCATTTTTTTGCGCAAAAGAAGTGGGGCGAGGGAATTAGCATGTGATATTTCCTAAATTCGCAATACAACTTAGGAAAAAATATCACACCACAACCACATTTTAAATACGGTTTGGGGTAAATAGGTACTTTTATGATTTCTACAGCGCCCATGGAGAGATAAGTATCATGTATGGATGTGGGCCTGTGTGTACTGCACAGCCTGCACTCTTTATATATACAGTACACCTATAGATATACCACTTCTCTGGCCAACATTTACATTGTTGCACACGATGAAGCAGGGAATACCATGAGAGATCATTTGAGCACTTTTGTACAGTACAGGTGCTCTATTTTTTAAACACTAGCTTTGAATAGCCTCTAAATATATATATATATATATATATATATATATATACTTTTATCCATTAGAGTGGCACCTTGGCTAGAATGACTGGCATGCTAATTGATGTAGCTAGCATGCTAACCAGCCTGACCACCATTCTAATCAAGGTCCCTGCACTACCTCAGCTCTATGACATTGCTCTAAAGCAGTAGGTAGTATCTGAAACAAAGAAAGAAATGAAATAAGCTTGCACTCTGTAAATGCCATATTGTATAACTAATGTCATTTATAAGGATCCCATAAATTCCCATAAATACTTTTTTTATGGTTGTAATGCAGTTCGTGAAAGATGTTTTTTTTTATTATAGTTTGACATAAATTGCCTATATTATCACCTCCTCAGCATGTGGGTGGCTTCTTCTATCTTTGCAGTGTGCTATTGCAGGTACATCTGCTGTCCTGGTGGCCTGACTACTTCTCTCCAGACCTCACTGATGCTGGGAGGAGGTGTGGCCATGCTGAGCCTGCTGAGACGTCCCTGGCCACGGCCACAACTCCTCTCAGCATCAGTGAGCGTGTCGGCCCACCAGGACAGCAGATGTACCTGCAGCAGCACACTGCAAAGAAAGAAGAGGCCACCCACGGGTCTCAGGAGGTAAGCGCCCGCTCTGCACTTAGTAGTCCACTGTAGTGTAATGTGGTGCAGCATAATTGGGTGCAGAGGAAGGACAGGGTCCTGGAGCCAACCCAGGCCTATAGCAGATTCACCCCCTGCACCTACTGTAACTATCCCCTTATGTATAAACATGTCGAAGAGAAAGAGATCTATGTATGTTTCTGCCAAACTCGCAGATCACATACAGGTGTATTTATTTCACAAGTTTTTATGGAGAGTTTTCCCATCTCATGAAAAGGTTCTCGAGTTTTGCCGATGGTGAATTGAAGAGAGTTTGCTAACTCGGATTTTCCCGTAGTAAAGGAGGAGATCTCTCTCCCGAGTTTGACATTAGTAAATTTGAGAGTGGGAAAAAATGCCCAAACTCTCCAGAGTTTGCAAACTCTCCCAAGCTTAGTAAATTTACCCCTACATCTATTATCTACCCATAAAATTATCAAATGGGAATCTTTGCTGTAGTCCAAATGGAATTATCAATTGAATAATGCAAATAGATGTCAGATATTTGATATAAAGTGGCTGCTACAATAATAATTGAAGGTATCATCAGTTGGAGGATAAATATGCAATGAGCCAATCAGAAGCTGCTAAATTTTGCTGATAGTCCTCCAGCACCCACAAGAATTTCGTACTCGTGGTTGTATCCACATCTAATTATGCCACAATTTACATGTCTTTCAGTGACGGTTCTACTGACGGCCAAGAAGAGCTATCGCCTAGGGTGTTGTGGCCTGAGGGCGCACCCACGGTCACCCCACTAGCACCATCTAATCAGACGGCGCCCACCCACTCTTGCCCCCTGCCATATTTACAACCACCGGTGCCATATTTTCAAACAGTGCTGCTGTTGTCTCCTCCCACTGGGAGTCCCAGTCTCCCAGAAAGCCAGTGCCTGGTGTGACGACATCACGCAGCATATGGCATTCTGGGAACAGCCGCGGGAGAGAGAAGATGGAGGAAAAGCAACGCATCACCAGAACAAGCAGCAACAACAAGGAGGAGAGCCCCATCTACCTTCACAAGGTAAGAGTTAGGTAAACCGCCCCCCATTGGCAAACAGCAACCCCCCCCACTGTCAAATGCCCTCACCCCTGGCAAACCATACCCACCCCCTTGCTTTGCTGCCCTGTAATTAGTACATTCTTAATGTTATTTTCTTGGCTGCCATGGCCATACCCCCCCAATCAGACCGTGCCCCCTAAGCTCAGGACACCAAAGGAAACTTTCACCCTGAACTCCGCAAAGTCTAGAAGCGGCCCTGACGTCTTTATTGTATTTACTGCCCTCCCCGATCCGCCTCTAGACAGTAATAGGCTAAAACATACCTTATACAGTATAATGACATGCGGCATGCCTACACATTTTTGGCATACAAGTTATGTAAATGGATATCTTGATGAAATTAATTGACTTGTAGCCAACTATATGTGAGTTCCACCATGTTCTGCTCAGTTTTACAGAACCGAGATCCTAGCAAAGTGCGATAATTGTCTGTTTGTATGGAGGACATAGCCTATCATTATGACTCATTGCAGATACTCAGACTATTGTTTAGCACTCATCTTGCATCACGTATGTTATTTTCTTCCATAAAATACCAGTTGTTTAAAGCTGGTTTCACAGGCTCTTCTAGTTTGACGTTTATACTCACATTCTGCCTGCTGAGTTTAAAAACATGTTTTGTTTTTTTCTGGGGAAGCATCTGATGTGGTTAGAACTGCTCTGCACCACTTGGCAGCTTATTACAATGTCAGCAGAGAAAGAAAAAAACTTTTATCTGTATATCTTGTTAGCGGCTTTAACAGCTGTTTGAGTAACCCCCGTGTTCACACTTGTTCCTTTTTTATACCAACTGAACACCCTGCTCAAGCATGGGACTTATTTTATCTGTCAATTGTAAAATAATACTGTGGTATGATACCCTACAGGTCAAAAGATTTAAAATGCCCCAATTTTTTATAGTTTTTATTGAACATCAAGCAATTTGAGTCCAGCGAATGACCTGCCATGAACAAAGGTAAGGGGTAGACTGATAGAGATTAATTTAAAAAAATGAGCTTAACAAAATCTGAAAAATAATTTAAATTCAGAGGCTTTTTTTCAGGTAACAAACAATGTAATGAGAACTTACAGCTGTTCTGTAGCAGTTAAACGAAGGCTTGTCTGGGCCATGAAGCACCTCTAGTGGACTACTGAAGACTGGAAGAAGTCAGGGCCATTACTAGGGGAGAGTGTACGGTGCTGCTGCCCAGGCCACAGGGCACTGAGGGCGGCCTTGTCGCTGACCCACAGCACTTGCATTTGGCTTACAGGGTGCCATTCCAGACATGCAGTTCTAATAATTTGAATAGTACTAATTTATGTAAATAGTTGCATTAAAACTCTAAATGCAGGATGGAAGAAAAAAGTTATATCACCAATACCCCTTTCACAAATACCCGGGTTTTTGTCGGTGCACGTGCACCAACCAGGGTCTAGACTATGTGTGAGAGGGGCCGACCCAGGTCATCCCAGCTTTGTACCAGGGATGGGGACTAAGACCCGGGATATTCACCGGTTAATTGACCCGTGTATTTCCCGGGACATTGGTCTGAAAGGGGTATTACAAATATGTGACTGATTTAAAAACTTGAGAGCAAATACTATAATTTTAGGACAAAGTGTGATTAGTAAGAGACCAGCTACTCATGGATTATATATAAATATATATATACAAAGTCTAATTGAAAAGTAATTAGACTGATTTTTTTTATTCAGAATCAGATGACTCCACAGGAGTAGCGTCCTTCACATTCAATAAATTTTTTGCAGCGTTTCAACTAGGGGTGAGCGGGTTCGGATTTCTGAAATCCGAGCCCCCCCGATCCGAGTCCGATCCGAATCAGGCTCGACTTTTCCCGCCTGACTCGGATCTGAAATCGAGGCAAAACGTCATCATCCCGCCTTCCGAGTCTCGCGGGTTTTAGATCCTATATAAGGTACCCGCGTCGGCGCCATTTTCTCACTCGGCTGTGGACAGTGAAGAGGGAGGGTGGGAGTTAGGGCTGTGTAGTGTAGTGTAGTGCTGCTGTTGTCCACTACTTCAAAGTCCATAGGGGCTGGCTGTGTTGTGCTGTGCTGCTGTTGTTAATAGGGGCTGTGTCCACTACTTCAAAGTCCATAGGGGCTGGCTGGACTGTGTTGTGCAGTCAGTTCTCCATAGGGGCTGTGTCCACTCCAAAGTCCTGTGCAGTGGCCCAGTCCTAAAGGGGTGCTGTAGTGTTGTCCAGGGGGTGCTCTGTCCATCAGGGGTGCTCCCCCCAAGTGCTAAAAAAATAATATATTTTCTGTGTTTGTGAATTGTGTGCGCAGTAGCCGCACGTGCATCAACAAAGTAGTGCCAAGCGTGCGCCTGTGTCATAAGTAAAGGGCCGGCTGGCTTGACCGTTAAGGGTGCTGTAACCCCCGAAAGTACACTCCAGTCCAAACCAAAAAAAAAATTATTTTCTGTGTTTGTGAATTGTGTGCGCAGTAGCCACACGTGCATCAACAAAGTAGTGCCAAGCGTGCGCCTGTGTCATAAGTAAAGGGCCGGCTGGCTTGACCGATAAGGGTGCTGTAACCCCCGAAAGTACACTCCAGTCCAAACCAAAAAAAAAATTATTTTCTGTGTTTGTGAATTGTGTGCGCAGTAGCCGCACGTGCATCAACAAAGTAGTGCCAAGCGTGCGCCTGTGTCATAAGTAAAGGGCCGGCTGGCTTGACCGTTAAGGGTGCTGTAACCCCCGAAAGTACACTCCAGTCCAAACCAAAAAAAAAATTATTTTCTGTGTTTGTGAATTGTGTGCGCAGTAGCCGCACGTGCATCAACAAAGTAGTGCCAAGCGTGCGCCTGTGTCATAAGTAAAGGGCCGGCTGGCTTGACCGTTAAAGGGTGCTGTAACCCCCGAAAGTACACTCCAGTCCAAACCAAAAAAAAAATTATTTTCTGTGTTTGTGAATTGTGTGCGCAGTAGCCGCACGTGCATCAACAAAGTAGTGCCAAGCGTGCGCCTGTGTCATAAGTAAAGGGCCGGCTGGCTTGACCGTTAAAGGGTGCTGTAACCCCCAAAGTTCACTCCAGTCCAAACCAAAAAAAAAATTATTTTCTGTGTTTGTGAATTGTGTGCGCAGTAGCCGCACGTGCATCAACAAAGTAGTGCCAAGCGTGCGCCTGTGTCATAAGTAAAGGGCCGGCTGGCTTGACCGTTAAAGGGTGCTGTAACCCCCGAAAGTACACTCCAGTCCAAACCAAAAAAAAAATTATTTTCTGTGTTTGTGAATTGTGTGCGCAGTAGCCGCACGTGCATCAACAAAGTAGTGCCAAGCGTGCGCCTGTGTCATAAGTAAAGGGCCGGCTGGCTTGACCGTTAAAGGGTGCTGTAACCCCCGAAAGTACACTCCAGTCCAAACCAAAAAAAAAATTATTTTCTGTGTTTGTGAATTGTGTGCGCAGTAGCCGCACGTGCATCAACAAAGTAGTGCCAAGCGTGCGCCTGTGTCATAAGTAAAGGGCCGGCTGGCTTGACTGTTAAAGGGTGCTGTAACCCCCAAAGTACACTCCAGTCCAAACCAAAAAAAAAATTATTTTCTGTGTTTGTGAATTGTGTGCGCAGTAGCCGCACGTGCATCAACAAAGTAGTGCCAAGCGTGCGCCTGTGTCATAAGTAAAGGGCCGGCTGGCTTGACCGTTAAAGGGTGCTGTAACCCCCGAAAGTACAGTCCAGTCCAAACCAAAAAAAAAATTATTTTCTGTGTTTGTGAATTGTGTGCGCAGTAGCCGCACGTGCATCAACAAAGTAGTGCCAAGCGTGCGCCTGTGTCATAAGTAAAGGGCCGGCTGGCTTGACCGTTAAAGGGTTCTGTAACCCCCAAAGTACACTCCAAACCAAAAAAATATATATTTTCTGTGTTTGTGACTTGTGTGCACTGTGGCTGCACGTGCATCAACAAAGGAGCAGCGCCAAGCGTGCGCCTGTGTCCCATAAGTAAAGAGCCGGCTGGCTCATTTCTTAAAGGGTGGTGTAACCCACAAAGTGCACTACTCTCCAGCAAAAATAAAAAATATTTTCTGTGTTTGTGTGTGCTTTAGCCGCACGTATATATATCAATATAACATAAATGGAGGACCAAACTTTCTCCGATAAAAATAAAATAGGGAAAGATCAAGAACCACTTCCTCCTAGTGCTGTTGCTGCTGCTGGGAGTTGTTCATCATCCCAGAGAGGAAGTAGGAACATCACTACTTTTACTAAACAATTGACCCTCCAACAGTCCCTAGCGATGAGGATGAAGTACGACAGCAGTCATCCTGAAGCAAAACGTATAACTGAGGCCTTGACTGCTATGTTGGTGTTAGACATGCGTCCGGTATCCGACATTAGTGCAGTGGGATTTAGACAATTGATGGAGGTAGTGTGTCCTCGGTTCCAAATCCCGTCTAGATTCCACCTGCATCCTCAAAGCAGCAGCGACAAGCGTGCGTCTGTCTGTTAAAGGGTGGTGACACCCTCAAAGTGTGCTACACAAACAATTAAAATATTGTTCTTTTTTTTTCGGTCTTTGTGAAATGTGTGGGCTGTAGCCGCACCTGCATCCTTAAAGCAGCAGCGACAAGCGTGCGTCTGTCTGTTAAAGGGTGGTGTAACTCTCAAAGTGCTCCAAAAAATAAAAAACTATTTTTTTAATGTGTTTGTGACTTGTGTGCGATGTAGCCGCACTTGCATCCTCAAAACAGCAGCGACAAGCGTGCGTCTGTCTGTTAAAGGGTGGTGACACCCTCAAAGTGTGCTACACAAACAATAAAAATATTCTTCTTTTTTCTGTCTTTGTGAATTGTGTGGGCTGTAGCCGCACCTGCATCCTTAAAGCAGCAGCGACAAGCGTGCGTCTGTCTGTTAAAGGGTGGTGACACCCTCAAAGTGTGCTACACAAACAATTAAAATATTGTTCTTTTTTTTTCGGTCTTTGTGAAATGTGTGGGCTGTAGCCGCACCTGCATCCTTAAAGCAGCAGCGACAAGCGTGCGTCTGTCTGTTAAAGGGTGGTGACACCCTCAAAGTGTGCTACACAAACAATTAAAATATTGTTCTTTTTTTTTCGGTCTTTGTGAAATGTGTGGGCTGTAGCCGCACCTGCATCCTTAAAGCAGCAGCGACAAGCGTGCGTCTGTCTGTTAAAGGGTGGTGACACCCTCAAAGTGTGCTACACAAACAATAAAAATATTCTTCTTCTTTTTTCTGTCTTTGTGCATTGTGTGGGCTGTAGCCGCACTTGCATCCTCAAAGCAGCAGCGACAAGCGTGCGTCTGTCTGTTAAAGGGTGGTGTAACCCTCAAAGTGTGCTCCACAAACAATAAAAATATTCTTTTTTTTTTTCTGTCTTTGTGAATTGTGTGGGCTGTAGCCGCACTTGAATCCTCAAAGCAGCAGCGACAAGCGTGCGTCTGTCTGTTAAAGGATTACATCGGTGACAGCATCCAAGTAGGCATGTCAGACAGTCCGTACCTGTACTGGCAGGAAAAAGAAGCAATTTGGAGGTCCCTGTACAAACTGGCTCTATTTTACCTGAGTTGCCCCCCCTCCAGTGTGTACTCCGAAAGAGTGTTTAGTGCAGCCGGGAACCTTGTCAGCGAAAGGCGTAGGAGGTTGCTTCCACAAAATGTGGAGAAGATGATGTTCATAAAATGAATTATCAACTCTTCCAGGGAGACCAGCCTCCAGAACGTACAGAGGGACCTGTGGTTCCTGCAGGGACGAATTAATACTCTGTGAGGATGAGGATGTACACACTGAAGAGGGTGAGGAATCGGTGGATGAGGAGGATGAGGATGACATCTTGCCTCCGTAGAGCCAGTTTGTGCAGGGACAGATAAATTGCCAGCTTGTTTTGTGGGGGCCCAAACGAACCAATCATTTCAGCCACAGTTGTGTGGCAGACCCTGGCGCTGAAATGATTGGTTTGTTAAAGTGTGCATGTTCTATTTATACAACATAAGGGTGGGTGGGAGGGCCCAAGGACAATTCCATCTTGCACCTCTTTTTTTTCTTTGCATTATGTACAGTTTGGGGCCTAGTTTTTCAATGCCATCCTGTCTGCCACTGCAGTTTCACGCCTAGATGGGTCACGTGTTTGTGCCGCCCACTCGTGTCGCTTAGCATAGTCATCCAGCTACCTCGGTGCAACCTTTTGGACATAAAAACACTATTGTGAGGTGTGAGGTATTCAGAATAGACTGGAAATGAGTGGAAATTAAGGTTATTGAGGTTAATAATAGCATAGGAGCAGAAAAACCTACAAATTCTGTGATTTTAGCTGTTTTTATGCTTTTTTTCAAAAAAATACAGATCCAAAACACAAAACCCAGAACCCAAAACGCGGAAGGGTGGTTTTGGCAAAACCAATCCAGATCCAAAACACGAAGAAAGATCCAGATCCAAAACCAAAACACAAAACACGAAAGTGGCCTGGGCACACCCCTAGTTTCAACAATGATTCAACAGTAGACTGTTTTGTGACATCACTTTTAGTGTTGCAGCTGTGGCAGTTTTCACTTAATCATCTGTTGAGAACTTGTTTCCGTGCGGTTGTTTTTTCAGGGTTAGGAATGCCCAGAAATAACAGGGCGCTAAATCCGGGCTATATGAAGGGTGTTCCAGTGCTGTCCCATTAATCTCAATCAGTGCTGCCAATGCAATAGCAGCAACATGTGTTTGGGCATTGTCTTGGAGCAAAAACCACTGTTTCTTCAGCAAATGTGGTATTTTCTTCCTCATGGCTCCATGCAAATGGCCTTTCAGGACGTTTGCATAGTAGTCACCATTAATTATCTATCCACGAGAAACCCAGTGATGTAGGAACATACTATGCACAACAAAGAACAGCAGAAGCATAACTTTACACACCGAAGGAATCACACTGAACTTTTGGGCAGAGGCGAATTTGCGTGTTTCCATACACTGGACTGTTGTTTGGATTCCACATTATAATAACGAATCCACGATTCGTCACGTCACAATCGATGTCAGGAAATCGGGCATCCTCTCCGCCATACTAACGGTGTTCTTACACAATTCAACTATTCGTCGCATCTGCTCTTCTATGAGATTTCTGGGTACCCACCTGACACACACAAAGCATTTTCAGTTCCTTTGTCATAAAACGTTTGAATGAGATGCCAAGTGAAGCCAAAAGTTCGCATAAAGATAACCCTTCTTTCATTAGCAACATCTCCGCAGCTTTGGCAATGTTGATATCTGTAACCGCGGTGGATGGTCTCCCAGAACGCGCTTCATCAATCACTCGCGTATTACTCTCTGTGAAGTGCTTCCGCCATCGAAATACTGCAGCACAGCCAGTTATTACTCCACCACATGCAGCCCTGAGGAAGAGTTTTGGTGACTCCAAACGCGTTAGTGGCTAATGCATTCACCTATGCAAATCACCAAGGACATTGGGAAATTTTGACTGTTGAACCTACTTGGTCTAACCTCCTGGTACAGAGTTTGGAAGTGTTAAGGGAAGTTTCCGGATCCTCCCAATGATTTACAACCATATCCTTGCTCCATCTGGTGGAGCTACCACATTACGGTTCCAATCTCTACAGTCTTCATTGTCTATGTGATACCACTATTGCCTTTTATATATGGCATGGTTGATATAGTCTATATTTATGTATTTTATTTTTTTATTGTTTGTGATAATTAAAATAATTTGTTTTGATCTGCACTATGTCCTCTTCTCTCTATTATTTATTTTGAGTGCATTTGATTGGAGAAGAAATTATACTCAATGCAACCCGAGAAAGTCTTCTGGTTGAATATTGAATTTATGTGTGGACATTTCATATGAGCACTCTATTGGACGGAAGAGGTCTTGTTGATTATTGAAAAGAACTTTTTCAACATTACATCGAACGATTATTTGTGTGTGAGACTTTTTATTCTTGTGATTATGTTATACAATTTTGCACTATTAAGGTTATATAATCCTGTATCATTAAGGTGGTAACATAGTAGCGTCCTGAGATCCTCCTCTTTATTTTATTACCAATTATTACTCCACCGCTTGCTTGCCGCAACATTTCATGAGTTTCATTTCTGCTTTTTCCAAGTTTAACACAAAATTCAGTCACACATCTCTGTCGTAATCTCACAGATACGTCTTCCTCATCTGCCATGACGAAACTTAAGAAGATCTTCCACTCGCTATGACCAAACAAAGAAGTCTACAGCAGTCCAACTGCAGGTTCAGACACATCGATGTATGAGCTTCACAAAAACCAGCATAGCGTTGCCACGTCTACCTATGGGACAGAAAAACAGCCCTAGTATATTCTACTATCCACTCATTTTGCATCAAAAGGGACACCTGATAATGAAGCACCACTGATCCAAGACAAGCACAGTCAATAAAGAACAATAAATAACACAGAAAAACAATGGGAAAAATGGTCCCCCTACCAACCTTATAACCAGCCTCAGTAGAAGCCAGCCTGGGCTAATCATTACAATTATTAGGTACACCAGCAGCAATGGGTCCGCATATTGTAATATCAGCATCAGGTTACAGCTGTACCAGGAATGAGTGAAATGTATTAAAAAAATTACATGATTCCCTCTCCTAGAGTTGACCATCCTTATGATGGATATGCTGGGACCATGTAGAGTTATGTACATTTGCATTGAGTAAACTAAAATCACTTTTCTTTTTGAAAACTCATTATTAAAAAAGCCTAAGGTAAAATACAAAAATGAAAAAAAGTACATTGCTAAAAAACAATCCTGCATGACTAGCGTTGGACAGTATGTCACTGAGAGCAATGATGGGTAGGACAGTCTGTCATTGATAGTAATGATGGTTAGGACAGTCTGCCATTGAGAGCAATAATGGGTAGTGACCATCGCGGGTGTTAGATGCGGTCTTCCACTCATCTCCTTCCCAAATTTGTGTGAGAATATATGCTCCTCACAAGTCCAATTTGGTGAAGATGGTGGCTCCACTTACATGGTCAAAAAGCTCTGTGATTAGAGGGAGAGGATAGCCGTTTTTAATGATGATTTAATTCAGTCCTCTGTAGTCAAAGCAGGAGCGCAGACCTCCATTCTTTATTTTACAAAAAAGAAGCCCACACCAGTGGGAGAGGTGAAAAGACGGATGAACCCCTTTTCCAGATTCTCTTGGATATAGTCAGTTATGGCCTCCAGGGATCGATAGCGGAAAAATTTGCCCTCTTAGAGGAGATTTCCCAGGGATTAATTCAATTGGACAATCCCATTCACGGTGACGAGGAAGAATATCAGCACCAGCTTTACTGAAAACTTCAGTGAATTATTGATAAGGAGGAGGAGGAGTATCCAGATGAGACAGTACTGCAGACCATACTGGAAGAACTTTTTGGAGACAAGAACTGAAACAGGAAGATCCCCAGGTGGTAATTTGTGAGGCTCTCCAGTCAATTTAAGGATTTTCATTTGGCTCAGTTGCAGACATATCGACGGTGTGCGTCGTGTCCACTGCAATGAAGGGGGCCACACAGCAGCATTGACAGCACACAGCAGCATTGACAGCAGTGATAATAATGAGTCACACTGACTCATTACACTGGGGCCGGCCATAACAAAGAAGGAGGAGGTGGTCCGGCACGCCTCTTCTCCTCCCCTATAGTCTCCTCTCCTCCCCTCCTCTTACCTCCTCCTCTCTGCGGTGAGGTGGTCAGTGTCTGAGGGGTGGGGGCTTTAGAGGCCGGGGGCTGCTGGGTCTGAGCGGGCTTAGACGGCTCCTGAGCGGCGGGCTTCATCTCCGGGGCAGGCTGCTGCTTGGGCTTCTGCAGGTTACTGGTTGCTGCTGCTGCTGTTGTTGCTGTTTGTGCTGCTGAGCTGAAGACTGCTGCTACAGTTTGTGATGCTGGTGCTGATGGCCAGCCAGCCCGCGATTCGAGTCCATGTAACCCCCCTGAAAGGAGTAGTTGGACATGCCACCTATGCCTCAGCCCCCACTGCCCCGCCTGTAAATAATTATTCCCATTCCTCCTCCACTGCTGCCACCGCCCAAACCACCCAGGGGTCCGACGTCACAATTTAGTGACAGGCCCCGGCATGAAAACCAGAGGGGAGGAGCGCTACAGCAACTACCCTACAGTCAGACTGCATGAAAGGTCAGTTCTTCACTCACAGTTAACTCTTGATTTTTTTCTCTCTCTCTCTCTCTCTCTCTCTCTCTCTCTCTCTCTCTCTCTCTTGTATTTCCTCAACTCTCATGTTAAACCCCCTTCTTTATTTCAGCCTGCCTCCTCTACAGATATTTTCCCTTCATGTCCCAGTGAACCCTTTCAGCTGAATTTACCCCCTTTACTCTCTCCTTCAGAAACCTAACATGCTGTACCATTTGCCTCTACCCTTTGCCTATCCCTCACTGCTTCTCCTTGTAACTCTCTTCCCATCACACTCTCTCTCCATCACCCACTGTCCGTCACCCTCTGCTTCTTCCTGTCACCCTCTCCCTTCACCCACTGTCCGTCACCCTCTTTGTCTCCGTTACCCTCTCCCTGTCACCCACTGCTTCTCCCTGTCACCCTCCCCCGTCACCCTCTGCCTCTACCTGTCCCCCTCTACCTTTTACACACTGCTTCTCCTTGTCACCCTCTCTCATCACCCTCCCCCCGTCACCCACTGCCCCTCACCATCTTTCTTTCACCTACTCTCAGTCACCCTTACTCTCTCTGTCACCCACTGCTTCTCCATATCACCCTCTGCTTGTCATACTCTCCCTGTCACCCACCTCTTCTCAATATCACCCTCTGCTTGTCACCCTTTCCACGTCACCCTCTGCCTCTCTCTGTCATGCTCTCCCTGTCCCCCTCTCTCCATCACCCTCTGCCTCTTTGTTACCCACTCCCTGTACCCCTCTCTCTCTCCCCATCACCCTCTCCCTGTCACTATATTGTGAATATATATATTATCCTTCATTTCCACAAGGTTACCACAGAGCCTAACAAAGTACATACATTGTTTGAGAGAGGCTGGGCCCCAAACCGGTATCTTGCCTAGAGCGCCATGTTGTCTAAATCCGGCTCTGCCCAGAACTATGAAATGCGAGGCCCTGGGTATGACAAGGAAACTTATAAGTTCAGAATGCAGAGCACCAATCTTGACTCGCAGATCTGAAGGGTAATTTTACCCCCTAGGATGTGGCTTCCATCAACCTCTGTGAGGTAGATAGGGTGAGGCAGACTCTCGGTTGGTAATGCCCAGCACTGTACTATTTCAGATGTGACGCAGTTGCCAGCTGTGCCTGAATCCAACAGAGCAGAGACTTGCTTGAAGCGCTTGGTCACTTGAAGAGAAACTGACAGTATGCAATCGGTTTTCTTTGGAGAGGAATGAACTACTCCTAACTTAGCCTCTCTTTGTCAAATTAGGTGTGGGAGTTTCCCGGATGCTTGGGACAATTGTTGAGCTGATGAGAAGGATTAGCACAGTATAGACAGATTCTCAGACTGTCGCCTTCAGAGTTCTCCCTGTGATTGGCAAGAATGGTTTGCATCGGTTCTTCTTTGGGAGGAGAAACTGACTGATGCAAGACTGTCGCCTGAGGCTTAGAATGAATTAATCTCGCTCTCTCAATAGCTCGTTCTTTAAAACTTAAGTCCACCTTGGTGCGCAGGGAGATCAAATCCTCTACTTGTATTGGCGATCACGAGTAACAAGAACATCTTTAATTTTGTCAGATAAGCCATTCCAGAAGGCTGCATAGCATGCTCCATCATTCCAAGAGAGTTCTGATGCCAGTATTTGAAACTGCACAAGATACTTGCCTAAAGAGTTTTAACCCTGGCGCAGAAGTAGAAGGTCTGAAGATACAGATGACACTCTCCCAGGCTCATCGAAGATTCGGCGGAATGCCGTGACGAATATCTTGTAAGATGTAAGGATGGGATCCGATCTTTCCCATAAGGGTGAAGCGGGTTTAAGGCAGATCCAGATAATAGGGAGATGATATATGCCACACAGGTATGGTCTCTAGGAAAATTGCTGGGTTGGAGCTCAACCTGTATTTCACATTGATTTAGGAAACCCCTGCAATTTTTGGGGTTCCCATCAAATTTTACAGGAGTAGGAATATGCAGACAAGGTGCCGCTGAGGGAACTGAAACCGGAAAAATCAGAATAGATGAAGCGGCAGCTCTTCAGCCTCTAAGAGTGGATTGGATTTTACCCAGCTGGTTAGTCAGTTCTTGGAGAAACTGAACCACCCAACCCTGTGCCGCCTCTTGGTTTTCAAGGTAAGCAACAAGATCATTGGTAAACCCAGAAGCTTGTGCTTGATTCTTGGCTGGATACATAGTGCCAGTACAACTGTCACGCCTGATGTTAAAAGTTGGACGGAACAGGCATGGGAGGCTGAAGCAGAGTTATATGAACTGTAGAGGATGATGGGCCCAAAGGCGAGGACAGTAAAGTCTTTATTGAGCAGCAGGTCGGAATGGGAACTGGATATATAATACTGAAGAGATAGGCAGAATTGGGTTGGGACCGATGATGCTGGATTGAGAGACCTATATTGATGAATTGACGAACTTCATCGGTTTAAGATCGATGTTGATGAATAAAAGAACTTGATCGATTTGAGACTTATGTTGATGAATTGATGAACTTGATCGGTTTGAGATCGCTGTTGATGAATTAAAGAACTTAATCGGTTTGAGACCGATGTTGATGAACTGAAGAACTTGATTGGTTTGATACCGATGTTGATGAATTGAAGAACTTGATCGGGTTGAGACCGATGTTGATGAATAGAAGAACTTGATCGGGTTGAGACTGATGTTGATGAATTGAAGAACTTGATCGGTTGAGACCAATGTTGATGAATTGAAGAAGTTGATTGGGTGGAGACTGATGTTGATGAATTGAAGAAGTTGATTGGCTGAGACCGATGTTGATGAATTGCAGTACTGGATCGATTTTGGACTAATGATAATGAATTGCAATACTGGGTCAGTTTGCAACCGATGATGGAGGTATCGGATGGGACTGATGGTTGGAGATATCAGCTGTAACCGATATAGGTTAATGTTAATAAGTCTCTGTGGTAAAAGCAGACTGGAATGTTAGATGGAATAGGAGGTATGGAGGTATCGGATGGGACTGATGGTTGGAGGTATCAGCTGGAACCGATATAGATTAATGTTAATAAGTCTCTGTGGTAAAACCAGACTGGAATGTTAGATGGAAGAGGAGACTTGAATAGCAGACTTGGAACTGGAATATAACGGACTGGAACTATTCACATACAGAGCACCTGGGAGCTAGCACAAAGCTGTAACTTCAGCAGAAGCGACTTTGTAGTACTGGCAACAGAGGCCAGTCAGGAAATGGAATTTATAGGGTCAGATCTACAGGGATTGGATGCTGCAATCAGCTGGTCCGGGAGCAGCACTCTGAGTGGAGGAAGAGCGTCAGGTGACAGAGCCCAACATGGCTGCGCCCATACTGTGGTTTAGGAGGAAACTCTGGTGTGCAGCTTGTGTGCCATCATGCTGGGAAGACACGCTGGGAGCAAGGTGCTGCAGAGAGCCATCTCCATGCTCAATGACAGGACACTAAGAAGACAGAGCAGGAGCAGCACAGACACACCTCAGCACCAGCCGGGAGCGATGTGCAGTATGAGCGGACCTCTGTGCTAGTCTGGACAGATGCCGGAGAGGTAAGAAAGTGGTTTTTAAGGACCGGAGGGTGACACCTATTCGTTAAGCATGGAAGAACAACCTCAGGAGACATCTTACACTTATCTCAGGGTTCAAGAACCATAGGTCAATTTCAAACATTGGCTTCATAATTGTGTTGGAATGAGGATGCACTAATTGCAGCTTTTTGGAATGGTCTTTCTGATAAGATCAAAAATGATCTGGCTACCCTTGAATCCCCTACTACACTACTCCTTGGAAAGGAACAAGAATGATCATTTTAAACCTTGCCCAGCTCCACGTCAGAGATCTCCTTTACCTTTACCAATGAAATTAACAATTTCCATATTACACCTGAGGAGCAGCAAAGATCCCGTCTAAAGAATCTTTGTATTTATGGCCTGATTCAGACCCGGTCTCTAAGCTGTACTCGCTCGTTGCCAAAAGGGTCCGGTTATGCAAATCCCGCGATCGCATTGTCTGGCTTAAGGACGCTCTCTATGTCTTAGAGAGCCATGGCAGTGAAAGCGCGCTGGTGTTTAAAGACGCCCACTTTTCATTCTTAACCCACGTCATCTCCAGGACGTGTATGAATCATCGGTAACATTGAGAGCCATCGGAGCAGCTTGCAGCCCTTGAGGTAGACCCTACCCCACCGCAAGCACTGCGATCAGTTCAGGCAAAAAAACCAACCAAGTGACGTGTTCAATAACGATACTTTGCAAATTTATTCACACCCATTGAACTCTGTTTCGAATGTCAGACACGCCTGTGTTCGCACCACCACTCCCCCGTTCACAAGCCCCTTCCCCTGTTACCACCCACAAACAGCACTATCAATCACTCAAAGTAGCGCTCAGTCTGTGTACAACGAGTGCACGATTCCCGATCGCAGTGACTGGCATGCGCACGTGCACTGCGACTCATACGCATGCGCAGATGTGCAATTATCGCCCCTAGCGAGCGAGCGCAGCTTAGCGACTGGGTCTGAATCAGTCCCTAAGTCCGGCTCATTATGCCTGGGAGACTCCCGTTACTAACTAATGGTAGAGAAGTTAAGTTAGGAGTAATAACCAATTCTCCACAAAATTTAGAAATAGACCTCTGCGCTTGATAATTATATATAATTATATATAAGAGAGGAGCGGCATGAAATGATTCATACACTTCACAAATTGGCTATAAACAGTTTTAATAACTAATAAAATAAATTATAATTCATTGACCAGTGAAATAAAATCACAATAACAACCTGTTACACATATATTTTATTTAATATTATATAGAGAAAGCAACGTTGCAAATTTTATATTAATAAAAACATTTAGCTTAAATAGCAGCACTATGTTTAAATAGGATTGATTCAAGGAGGTGGATCATAAACCATCCAAAAAGATTTTTCAAAGTCCAAAAAATGTGAGAAACAAAATAGGGGGGATAGTTTTCAAATCATCCACATCTGCAGTAGTTGTGATAATAAGCACTTTCCAAAGTTTATCCAAGTTACAGCTCACAGTCACTTTTACTTAATAAAGATTGAAACAAGCTCCATAGAACTTCATACCAGCATTGAATGTTACCGATTTCTTGCAGAGTCCCCCGCAAAGAATCCACGGTGGAGCTATGTAGCTGAGACGGAGTGGCGGGGGAAGGGGGGGGGAGGTAGAGACACAACCTCAAGACAGTTTAATTGATATTATTATCATTAAATTTATATATCAGTGCTGGGCATAATTTTTTCATTTAATTCTCCACAAAAGACTGATTGTACACTCACTCTCATTCTAGAACAACCTCTCAGCCCTAAGTCCCTGTCAACTTTATTAGATTCCAGAGAAGCCGGAAATGTCATCACTCATGATTACTTACGGAAGTATCAGCTACCCACAGAGGGCCTGATTTAGATCCGGACACTCTGACAGAGCGCTCGCTCTGAATCAGGGCCGTCCTTCTTGTTTTTCCGAGTGACCACCAACATCGACATTCACGCCCCCTTTGGTACGTGACCCGGAGCGACGGTTTGCCCATTGCTATCCGGGTCTCGCGCATGCGAACGATGGAGCCGGCTCCATCGTGCGCATGCGCATTGGGTCACTATCAACCAGCTGGCGAGCACATAGTCCCTTGTCATGTCCCATTACTCTTACTACAATGACGGCTGCCAAATTCCAGGTGGAATTGTAACTCAACAGACAGTTCCTCTAAAGCTCTGAGTAGGAGCCTTACACTCATAGGGCCTGATTCAGAGGCGCTCTCAAAAAGCGAGTGCTCGCTCTGAATCAGGGTGGGCGCTGTTTTTTTTAGGAGTGGCCTCCTGGCCGCTCGCATAGCTGTGGGTGACCACCCACAGCTATAGCGAGCGGCCATGATGATGGTCGCGATGGTCAAGACCATCGCGACCATCGGGCTTGCGACAAGACCCTTGTGGTAGGGTCTCGTTCATCGCAAGCCCCAGAGAGCTTTCGGCTCTGACAGAGCCGGAAGCTCTCCACTGACATCACTCGTGATGCCAGTGGGGCCGCCCCCAAACAGCAAGCGTTCCCTTGGGAACGCCTCCATTTGGGCAGCCACACCCCGGCCCACCAACCAAACAGGGCGAGCTCTCACTCAACATCGACAGCTCGCCCCCTTTGGTGCGAGACCCGGAGCGACGGATTGCCGGCTCCGTCGTGTACATGCGCTGTGGGCCACCATCGACCCGGTTGCGAGCGCTCAGAATTCCTATTGTTCTTAGTTATTCCCAAAGCCAAGCCTGTCTTAGTCCTTGGCCTTCTCTGGCTGCAGAAACATAGTCCTCAATTCAACTGGACAAGCCTGAGTTATTACCTTTGTATTTTAAAGACTTCATTTGATGTCTTCAGTAAACAAGGACCCTACAGCCACATAAAGAATGGGACTGTGCCATCGACTTGATTCAAGGAAAAGCACTTCCCAAGGGATGTATTTATCCTTTGTCTTTACCAGAAACTCAGGCTGTCTGAATATATTAAAAAGAACTTAGGCTTTATCCATACTTCATTTTCATCTGCAGGAGTAGGGTTCTTCTTTGTTAAGAAAAAAGATGGAGGACTTTATCCATGATTTGATTACAGGGGCTTGAATGAAATTACAATCAAAAATTGATATCCGCTACCACGCATCACTGAGTTATTTGACGGGGTAAAAAAGGGGCAACAGCCTTTACTAAACTCGACTTAAGGAAAGCATACAATGTGATCTGGATCCTTGTGGGGGCGAATGGAAAACAGCCTTCAACACCAGGGACAGGCATTATGATTATCTGGTCATGCCCTTTGGATTGTGTAATGCCCCAGCTATTTTCCAACACTTTGTGAACAAGATCTTCCAAGACCCTCTCTACAAATGATTTGTTTTATACCTAAATGACATATTAATGTTTTCTCAAGATTTGTAAACTCATAATCTAGAAGTTCAAGAAGTTCTTTGTTCCAAGCGCTTGTACTGTAAACTGGAAAATAGTGTCTTCATAGTGTCCATAATACCTTTCTTGGGATATATCATCTCAGGCTCTGGTCTCCAAATGGACCCTGAAAAACTGCAAGCCGTCATTGATTGGTCCCTACCAACTTCTCTGAACACTGTACTGAGATTCCTTGGCTTTGCAAACTATTACCGTAAATTTATCAAGGGATATCTCCGCTCTCAGTCCTACTCAGTGGTCAGAAGAAGCTCGTTCTGCCTTTCAAATTCTTAAGCAAGCCTTTATTTCAGCACCAGTTCTGAAACAACCAGATGTCAATGTCCGCTCATTCTTGAGGTGTATACTTCAACTGAGGGCGTCGGAGCAGTGCTAACTCAGCACTCTGAGGTTGAAAAACTTCACCCTTGCAGTTTTTCTTTGCGGAGATTTCTTCCAGCCAAAACAAATTACTCTATCAGAGATCAAGAATTGCTTGCCATTAACCACTAGCCTGGCATGGTCGTATATTTCCGACGACTCCAGGCAGTGCGTTATCTGATCTGGTTGCAATATTTTGACCAGTCAGAAAAACAGTGTCGGCGGCTGCAGGAAGAGAATCTTCCAGCAGCTGCCGCTCTCAGAGGGACCTTCCCCCAGTGTCTGCTGTGCTGCTGATTAGCACAACAGGAACCCCCCCCCAGCGCTGCAGAGATTAGCAGCCGCTGGAAAAAGTTAATTATCCCAACCTCACCCCCTAAGTTGTACCTGGTGCCCGAAGCCACTGTAAAAAGGGCAGTCACGATGGTCTCGATATTCCGATGGTGGTGATCCGATGTTCCAATGTTTTATTATTTATTTTATTTTTACAAATATTAAATAAAATAATAATCTTTTTTTCTAATGAAATCACTTTAGATAAGTTGAAATACATGTTCTTCACCTAATTCACTGATTCAGCAAGGATCAATATTGCGATCGTGGTAGCAATCGCGCACGCAGTTCTGCTGCAAAAGTATGCTAATAATTGTAATCGCATAGCACTCTCACTGACAACATGTAGATGCCCACTTCCCTTCTCGTACCTGTAATACCTGACAATCCAGCCAAAGCATCGGTAACATAGAAGTACATCAGAGCCACTCGCACATTTAAGGCAGGTCTGACCCTACAACTAAATTGCTAACTTTCCTGCACGCAGTGAGAGCTCAAGCTACATCGCAGTGGCTAATTTATGCACACCCCTGCAATGGCGTTCAAAGGCACTGGCACTTATGCGTTTCTCCAACCCCGGCACCACACCCAAATGACACTTCCTGTCAATCATTCTGCGATAGGTGTGCATAGTCACTGCGATCGCAGTCCTGCAGTGGTGCCTTCGCACACGTGCACTGCGTTGCATACACATGTGCAGTGAGAAACAATCGACAATCTGCGTACGCTTTAGCAGTTGCTATCCTTGCTGAATCAGGTCCTGAATTCCCAATATCTGTCTTCAGTGACCACAATAATTTAATGTATTTGAAACTCGCTCAGTGTCTAAATCCTAGACAGGCCCGGTGGGCAATGTTATTCTCAAGATTTGACTTCAAAGTTGCTCACTGCCCAGGAACTCAGAATTGTAAGGCGGATGAGTTCAGAAGGTTATTTGTCACCTGCAGAGAACTATCCAATCATTGATCCTGCTTCTTTAGCCACTATTAACTAGACTTCTACTCCACCTTCAGGGAACCTTTTTGTCACTCCTGCTCTTCACAAGAAATTACTGCAGTGGGCCTACACTTCCTACTTTTCCAGCCTTTTGGGTGCTCAGAAAAATCTTGAATTCATCCAAAGATCTTATTGGTGGCCTACTATGAAGTCTGATATCAATAAATTCATCCCATCATGTGTCAAATGTGCCCTACAAAAGGTTTCATGACAAGCTCCAGCCGGACTACTCATCCTTGGTCCCATATTTTGATGAACTTCATCACTGATCTATCCCATCTAATGATTATAATACCATATGGGTCATAGGGCCTGATTCAGAGCCGCTCGTTCGCTCCGAGCGATGTTCGCACAACTGCGCATGCGTATGGGTTGTAATATGCATGCGCGAACCAGTCATTGCGTTCGGAAATTGTGCACTCGCAAAATAGTGAATGCCTGCTAATTTGAGTGCAAGAATGAGGCGTTTGTGGGTGGTAACAGGGGAAGGTGCTTGAAAACGGGGAGTGGAGATCCGAACGCAGGCGTGCCAAATGGTCAAAACGGGCGTTTTAAGGGTGTGCATAATTAACAAAGCAGCGTCATCGACCACGTACTTGGTTGTCTCTTAGCCTGAACTGCTCGCATGATTGCGGTAGGAAAATGCTACCACAAGTACTGCGAGCAGTTCATACGCCTTTCGATGTACTCGATTAATCTAATAAATAGCGGAGATGACGTAGGATGCGAGCGGGCAGGGGGCGTTTTTTTAAAAACAGCAAGCGCATATTTCATTTGCTCGTTTAGACATAGAGGCGTCAACACACCGCAAAGAGCGAGCGCTCAATTTAAATAGCCGGACCCTTTTTCTGAACGAGCGAGCGCAAATAGCGTCCGGCTCTGAATCAGGCCCCTAGTTCACCGTTTCTCGAATATGGTTCATTTTGTACCACTCACTGGTCTGCCTACCACTCCTCGGTTAGCACAGTTGTTTATACAGGAAATCGTCAGGCTACATGGCCTTCCAATAGAAATAATTTCTGATCATGGGGTGCAAATCATGGCCAAAGTTTGAGATCTTTATGCTCTTTTCTGCAACGAAAAATTGAAATTCTATTCAGTGTACCATCCACAACCCAATGGTCAGACTGAGAGAGTAAATCAGAACCTGGAAGTCTTCTTACATTTCATCCTTGCAAGATTATTAGATCAAACTGCTGCCATGGGAAGATCTTTCTCACAACAACCGTTACCACTCCTCTTCAACTCCACATCATTTCTTACAGTTTTAATACTTCACCCATGGGTCCCAGAATTCCAACTCTTGTCCTCAGTTGATGTTCCGGCAGCAGATACTACACTTCAGCAATTTGTCAAAGTTTGGAATGATGTGCATACCTCTTTGGTAAAAGCTTCTGCACGGTACAAAGCGCCTTTGCTGACCAAAGACATTGTGCAGTTTCAAGCTTTAAGCCAGGGGATTGTGTGTGGTTGTCCACCCACAATTTAAGATTTAAAGTCCCGTCAATGTAGTACACCCCACACTTCATTGGACCATTCCCTGTGGACCGAGGCATTAACCCTGTGGCTTACAAGTTGAAATGACCTCCATTCCTTTGCATTCCTAATTCCATTCATGATTCTGAATCGTTTCCAGTCAACTCTTCCCAAGGTTCCTAAGGTCCAGACTCAATGAGGGGTAGAGTACAAAATAGAAAGAACCTTGTATTTCCATTGTTGTTATGGTTGTCTCCAGCATCTCATTGACTGGAAAGGTTATGGACTAGAGAAAAGAGCCTGGATCAACTCTTATGAAGTTCATATTCATTTGATTCGGACATCCTCTCAAAGCCAAGAAGTGTCTTGAGGTCACTCGTAAGAGGAGGGTTCTGAAATGGCCCAGCGCTGCCCGCAGCCTAGACATCGACATTTACCTTTTTGGGCACTGATGCTGCGGCTGAGGAGATTCTCGGGGACCCAGCCAGCATCTACATGGTGGTATGGTGGGTGGCTTTGGCATTCTTCAGACCACAGTTCTTGCCAGCTCTGGTCCCTGGATGCTGCCATGTTTGTCTCAGTCAGGTGATCCCTGTTCTGCCAATCCAGCACTGTCTCCTGCTCGCCTGATCCCTGCAACCAATCCACAACCAGCAGCCCCTATAAGAGGGCTTATTGCAGTGCTGGCAGGTTGCCAGTACAACATTACTCCATCTGAGCAGTGTGTGTCTCAAGTCTATGCTCCTCATTGTCCTTACACTAAGGCTTTTCCAGCGTCCACCAGTTCTAGTCCGGTCATCTCGTCCACTGTTTCCATTCTGGTCATCTCGCCCACCAGTTCCACTCCAGTCATCTTGTCCACCGGTTCCAGCCAGGTCATCTCGTCCATCGATTTCAGTCTGGTCATCTTGTCAACCGGTTCCAGTTTGGTCATTTCATCCACCGGTTCCAATCTGGTCATCTCATCCACTGGTTCCAGTCTGGGTAACAAGCCTAAGACAGCATTACATTTTACTTGTCTCAACCTGGTCTCAGAGCCAAGTAATACCAGTCCTAGTCCGCTCCTAGGTTCATACTTATGGGTCCTTGTTCATTCAGTCATCCTCAGTCATTACACCAAGGGTTCCGGACTTCATTGGCACCTAGCTCCTATACTTTCAGTACCTTCCTACAGCTTTACCTTCGCTATACCATGTGCAGGAACTTTATAAAGCCTCCCAGCTTTCTGCACGTAGCCTCTTCTCCAGCTCCTACTCTAGACCTCAAGTAGGGAACACAACCCAATCCTGATCTGACAATGGTGAATTAACATTTAAAAAAGTCATTAAACATGAATGTGAAATGGAAAATTACATTTCAGTTAGCTGATCTGGCATTTGCATTAAAAATGTTTTGAAAGTCATAAATAAAACTATGCACAGGTTGGTACAACAACGTAATGTATGGAGGCTGTAACCTAACCAGATTGGTCCATCCCTTTTTCTTTGCAGGGGTATGCAGTGGATCAAGGTTAATATGGCCAATACTCAGTTGTTTGGGATTGGTCAGGGAAACACAAAAGGTAATGGGTTTATTTGGGCAACATTGATGACAAAGTTGTCAGCAGATGCATCACAGGTGAATGTTCAGAATTCAGAATGTCGACGATCTAAATTTCAACATGTACAGAATGTCGACATTCAGCACATTGACATTCACAATGTCAACAATGACAGAATGTCAACATTGTGAATGTCGCCAGCTGATTTTTCACGATTTTAGCATTGGGGTTAGGGTTAGTTTACATGTCAGTGCAAAACTACATGGTCGACATGCCTACTGTGGACATTCACAAAGTCAACTTTCTGCCATAGTTGACATTGTCAGTCGACATTGGAAATGTCAACCTTCCGTCCCTGTCGACATTCAGAATATACTGACATTATGGTGTTGACATTCTGAATGTCAACATTTTGTACCACATCACAGACCAGTTTAAGGACCATGGGCCTGATTCAGCAGAGGATGCTAATGTCATCGCAGCTGCGATTTTGCATGGAACGCAGCTTTGAAAATATGCTAATGTCTGCCACAGCTCAGCCAGCATAAAGACACCCACTGCTGCTTTCTCATATCCGCCCAATATCGCTGTTCTGCGTAAACATCTATACCATCGATGAATATCGGCCAGCCGCAGACACTACATGTCTCCCCACACGCAGAAAGCTCTCATGCTGTGTAAGCAATTGCAGTGGCTAATTTATGCACGCTCAGGAAACGGCGTTCAAACGCACAGACACGCCTGCGTTTTTATGACCACCCCTCTGTCACCACCCCGAAACGCTGACAGACCGTCACTCACTTTGCAATGGATTCCTTTGTGTGTCCGTAATCACAATACGATCGCTGTGCACTCGCAGTGCAGCTTATACGCATGCACAAAGGCAAACAATCACTTGATCTGCGCATGTTATAGCCATTGTGTACACTGATGATTCAGGCCCTATATTATTAAATTCAGTGTCACTGAGTGGGAGCACGTCTGCCATGACCTAATTACAGCCACTGAACAGTCTCCATCAACAGACATACTGTTAATTCCAGTTAAGAAGACACTGATTTGTATCTACCCTATTTTTCAATAATATATGTCCGAGTTTATCCATGTTTAAAGGTGTCGCTTGAGATCACAACATAATAATATAATCCTGGAAGCAAGTCCTTCAAAGACTACATGAACAAAAAGTCATTCAGGAACTTAAAAACAAAACAAAGTGCTAGAAATATCCTGCTTTGTTCTAATATAAATGAAAATAATGATGAAGCACTGTCATAATGTAAAGTATTCAGCCCACAGCTGCTGACAGCTAAGCTTGGTTGGAGATTTTGCTTTGGTACGCAAAATTACTGTGATTTGACTTGTTAGATTTTTAAAACTAAAATGTATATTAGTCAGCATTAAGTGGTTCAAATAAAAAACAACCTTCTGACAACGCACAATGGGCCCGATTCAGACCCGCTCGCTAAGCAGCGATAGTCACACGTCTGCGCATGCATCGCAGTGCGTGTGGGCAAGCCAGTCACTGCGTTCAGGAATTGTGCGCTCATAGCACAAAGACTGAGCACTACTTTGAGCGACAGTGCCGTTTGTGGGTGGTAACAGGGGAAGGTGCTTGTGAATAGGGGACTGGTGCTGCGAACGCAGACCTATCTGGGCATAAAAACAGCGTTTTATGGGTGTGCATAATTAGCATGGAAGCGTCATTGTACACGTCACCTGGTTGTATTTCAGCCTGCAGTGATCGCAGTGCTTGCGGTGGAGTAGAGTCTACCTCAAGGGCTGCGAGCAGCTCCGATGGCTCTCGATGGTTCGGATTAATCATACACTTCCTGGAGATGACGTGTGTTAAGAAAGAAAAGTGGGCTCTTTACTCTGGCGTGTGCTCACTCTGCCGTCGCTCTTTAAGACATAGATGGCGTCTTTAAGCCAGGCAGTGCGATAGCGGAGTTTGCATAGCGGAGTTTTGGCTGCGAGTGCGCAGCTTAGCGTCAGGGTCTGAATGAGCTCCAATATATCAAAAGTTATTGTTTCGTCATGGAGGACGTACATCACTGCAGCTCCTGCTACTTTTGAGGATTTAGGTACAGATATGGGGCTTCCCAAAACAATACTGTTAGTGCCCGCATGCCCCCTGACCTCATTGGGACCACCTTTCCGTGGTTTTGTCAAGGTTGATGCCCAAGCTGGGGGCTGAACTGCTTCTGCCCTAGCATCCGGTGCTATTCTTACCGGCGTTTTATAGTCCCCACAGCAGCCATCTTGGGCAGAAATACAGAAGTGCCCGCTGTGCATCTGGTCTAATGCTGCCTTTGGATAGCGGACGCAGGTTACCCTCTGCCGAATCCCTTCTGAATGGTAAGAGAGACTGATCTGTCTGCTGCACATTCTCACATGGTGCGTACCTGCCCTGTGCCCTGTGATCTTCGACTTGTCTTGTCCTACCTCTGCAGATAGCACCCAAATGTCAGAGAGCATCCACCTCAGTACCTCCTGCTTTTTTAAACAACAGTCACCAGCACAGGGTGCCTTGGGGCCATCGCCACGCGGCATTAGCACCAAAAATATTGTTCCTGCTGACATGACGTCTACATCTACTACCCCTATTACGTCAAAGAGAGATACTTTTGGCATATTTCAAGACGGATATTACTTCGGAATTGCGCTTCAGTCCTGCCAACAAAATATGTCATAGAAGGTCATATGGATCACTTTGAGAACAAGATGGAGGAGTTTGTCGGGTCTCATAATGACTTAATTTTTCTCCACAAACAACTCCAAGTTGAAGTCATGGCCTTGAGAGATAAATTCAGCGACTTAGAAGACAGATCCCACCTTAATAATATCAAAGTACGGAGCATCCTGAAATAGGTATCATATGCAGATCTTAAGGACTTTGCTGACTTTCTTATTGATTGCATATACCTCCTTCCTAGAGAGAAGAACTGTCTTGCTGAAGCTGGAGTTCCTCGGGATACACTTATGCGGCTGCACTATTTCCGAGTCAAAGAAGCTATACTCAGGGCCGCCCACCTGTCCAAGTCCTCCGCCTCAGTCTTGGGAGACCCTCCAGTGTTTGGAGATCTTTCAGCTGCTACCTTGGCTAATCGCAGATGGTGTCAACCAGGCACGAGTGTTCAATGAAAAGGGGAAAACCTTTTAAAGTGGTGTTTACCTACCGAATTGATCATATCCACAGTTAAAGTTTCTTCACCTGATGACGGCATCAAGCTGCTCACCTCTTGGAATATTGCAGATGTTCCTGAGAGCCGTTGTATTCAGAAGGAATGACTCTTGGTGGGGTCAATGGATGACAGCCTATGGCGGTTTATTTTTTCTTATTCTCTACTTTTTATTTGTGTATAGAGTGTCTACATGTCAGCATCTTCTGAGCTGTGAAATGTGCTACGCTTATCTAATTTGAGGCATTTGGACTTTGAGCTGGTTCTGGTAAGATATATTTAAAATTCTTAGAAATTTACGGTGCTCTGTATGTTATATGACCATTATATAGCATAATTTATCTAATTTTGCTGCTGTCCATCTTATTTTTTGTTCTTTGGCATCTACATAGATGGTTAGATTTGTTTGTTTGATATTCTGTTGGGTTTGTAGTGGTGGGAGAGGGGCCTCTACCTCCCTCTACTTTTTTCTGTCATCTTGGTTGGTGACACTCGATAGTTCCTTAGAAGAGCTATATCAGTTCCTTATTTATGCGTTATTTGTTTTTCCCAGTTGGTTTTTCTCCCCCTTATTTTCTCCTCTCCCTTTCTTTGGATACATTATATGCTACTCTCCATACAGCGTGTAATGTAATGATGTTATTTGCTCTCATATTCTTCTTTTACTATGGCTAAAGTTGTATCTTTGAATATGAAGGGTTTAAAGTCACCAAATAAGAGATGACTTGCCTTGCATTATTTTGTTAAAAACAAAGCCCATTTTGTAGTTATCCAAAAAATGCACTTTGCAGCACCTTCCCCTCCCCAGTGTTTTTACTATCACTGTCCCCACTGCTAATGGACCACAAAAGAAAGCTGGGGTGGCCATGGGGTGTGACTTTACCCTTGATATACGTACGCATATAAGAATGGCTGTTATTTAATCTTGGTTGGTAAATTGGAAGATCAAAAGGTCACCTTGGTGTCCATTTATGCTCCTAATAATAAGCAGGTAGTGTTCTGTAGGTGATTTTGCAATGTGGCAAAGGGGCTACTCTGCTTCTAGGGGATTTCCTAATGGTTATATATAATGTTATCGATAGATCCTCCCCTACTATTAGATTGTTATCCATTCCCCCTCATGACCATTCCCGAACTTTTCGTAAGGTTTTGACGGAATACAAATTATATGACATATGGAGGACCAAAAACCAAATGGTTTGTTATTATACATTTTGTTCTCAAATCTAGAATGCCATATTCCTCAATAGATTTAGCTTTAACTGATAAATGGAACTTACAGCAGATTTGAGGGGTCTCTATCCAGCCTATGGCTTGGTCTGACCATGCACCCCTAAATTTGTCATGGGATATGGGATCTCAATGGTTGCAGTTCTAGTGCAGTTGTTTAATGAAGCCTCGGATAAGGTTTTTTCCCATAGGAGATATTGGAGGTGCAGATTGTGGCACTACCCAAACCTGGGAAGAATTCCTCCTTGATTATTAATTATCGTCCAATAGCACTATTAAAAAAGATGAAGGAGGGGACATCTATGTATCATATCTGAAACCCCTGAGCATATTGCCTGCTTTTTCAGGGGTTTGAGTCACTGCTTTCACAGTCTCAAAATATCTCTGGATCGGATGCAAAAGTCTAGAAGATAATCTCCTGTTAGTTTTGGATATCAAGGACTTCTACTTTAAATAATCCAGGATAATTTTCTTTGGAAAGCTTTCCACTGATGGATCTGACACCCTTCTTTCCACCTCCTTCAGCTTCAGTATCACTGTCTACCTCTTCCAGGGTTCTAGACTCAGCTTGAATCTTTATGCCAGCCTGAACTTCCTCTACTGCGCAGTCTGAATTATTGGCTGATTCGGGAACAGCAGCTTGCTCGAAACAAACAGACTGCTGATGCTGAAATTGTATCCGTTGTGATTTTCCCTCTGCAGGTTTTCTTGGCTGCACTCATGGTCAGAAGCTTTAGGTACACGCAAAGCCTGCATTGTGCCCTTGGCCATTTCCCCTCCTCATCTGTATCCATTATTGTGCTCCCCCTCCTCCTTCTGTCCACATTATGTTCTCTCCCTGTCAGGGTTCAGCCTAGGATCAGCCTCTCTCACCTCCTTGCCGGCTTCCCCTGACTTCCTTGTGGTCAGACGTCTGGTGCAGTGATGGATGTGGGGCTGAGTATTCTGCCTTAGGTGCTTTTTGCGAGCTTCCATGGTCGGCTGTGTGTGCTGGGGATTGGAGTTCCCATCATGGGTGCCGCCATGACAGTTCCTCTCATGTGGCAGTACTCCTAACCTATGGTAGCATGATTTCAGTCAGCTGATGCTGTGCTCCAGTAATCTGCTACCCCTGGGTATAAATCCGCCTCCAGAACTCCAGGAAGATGCTGTTCAACTTTGTTATTCCAAGTGCCTGTGTTACTCCCACTGTTGCTTTGTGCTAAATCCTTCAGCGTGTTGCTTCAGACTGCTCACAGTTTCCCAGTTTCCTGTATTAGCTTCCATGCTAAACCTTACTCTGAGACTTTAGCTTTCTCACAGTACTTCAGTGTTTCATGTCCCTTCCCTGTGTGTCTTTGTATATGTGCTGCTAATTCTATTGCAGCTTTCCTGTGGCTATTACCCTGTATCACTGAAGTGTCAGATTACCTACTGGTATTAATTAGCTCACAGCTGGACCCCCCAGCACATGTCTGTGTCAATCTGCTCTGTGTCTTGTCAGTGCAAATCTGCACTTGCAGTTAGCACTCTCCCAGTGTATGCCTATCTTCTCTATATGTCTTGTCTGTGCAATCTGCACCTGCATATATAATTATTCCCAGTATTTTGCCTTTGCCCAGTACCAGCATTTCTAGCTCTCCCAGTATTTGGCCTTTGTCCAGTACCACATTTCTAGCATTCCCAATATATTCCTTGAGTCCACTCTACTCTTGTATGTGCAATCCCTAGTATATGTTGTGTTTTCCTGCATATTTAGCAAACTCCAGTACGTGCCTGTGTCCACATCTCCCTGAGCTGCTGAGCTAGTCAGCTGCTGGATTTCTTAGTGATTCTTAGTACTTTCTCAGTAATCTCATGCAAGCCGGTGATCAGGATTTCTAATTGTGTTCCAGTGTATCTCCAGTGTTCTAGCAATAACTTAACGTAATATAGTTCCGGTCTTCTGCCATTCCCAGGTACCTGTCCAGAGGGCCGCGATCTGCTCACTTGGTGCAGCGGGAAACCAAATCCCAATTGGAGGGGTCACTGGAGAAAACCACCAAGTGAGTTAGACTCCGCGCCTCTGGGCAGGTCTAGCCAAACCTGGGTTCGGCCACAAATAGGAGACCTAGCCACAGTCACTCCGATAGTCACCTGAACCCCCCGGCTCACCGTCCTCCACAGAGGATCACTTTCACCGGATTGTGACACCCCCCCTCTTCCATGTGAATTATTATGTTCTTTCCCCTCTTCTGTGTCCATTATTATGTTCTCTCCCCCTCCTCTATGTCCAATATTTTGTTCTCTCCCTTCCTCTGTGTCCATTATTATGTTCTCCTCCATCTTCTGCGTCCATTATTATGTCCGCCTCTCCATCTGTCCATTATTATGCCCCTCCATCTATGCCCATTATTATGTTATCTCCTCCTCCTCTGTGTCCATCATTATGTTCTCTCCTCCTCCTCTGTGTCCATCATTATGTTCTCTCTCCTCCTCCTTTGTGTCCATCATTATGTTCTCTCTCCTCCTCCTCTTTGTCCATCTTTATGTTCTCTCTCCTCCTCTGTGTCCATCATTATGTTCTCTCTCCTCCTCCTCTGTGTCCATCATTATGTTCTCTCCTCCTCCTCTGTGTCAATCATTATGTTCTCTCTCCTCCTCCTCTCTGTGTCCATCATTATGTTCTCTCTCCTCCTCCTCTGTGTCCATCATTATGTTCTCTCTCCTCCTCTATGTCCATCATTATGTTCTCTTTCCTCCTCCTATGTGTCCATCATTATGTTCTCTCTCCTCCTCCTCTGTGTCCATCATTATGTTCTCTCTCCTCCTCCTCTGTGTCCATCAGTATGTTCTCTCTCCTCCTCTGTGTCCATTATTATGCTATCTCCACTCCTCCTCTGTGTCCATCATTATGTTTCTTTCTCCTCCTCCTCTGTGTCCATCATTATGTTCTCTCTCCTCCTCCTCTGTGTCCATCATTATGTTCTCTCTCCTCCTTCTCTGTGTCCATCATTATGTTCTATCTCCTCCTCTGTGTCCATCATTATGTTCTCACTCCTCCTCCTCTGTGTCCATCATTATGTTCTCTCTCCTCCTCTGTGTCCATCATTATGTTCTCTCTCCTCCTCCTCTGTGTCCATCATAATGTTCTCTCTCCTCCTCCTCTGGGAACATAATTATTTTTCTCTCTCCTCCTCTGTGTCCATCATTATGTTCCTCTCTCCTCCTCCTCTGTGTCCATCATTATGTTCCTCTCTCCTCCTCCTCTGTGTCCATCATTATGTTCCTCTCTCCTCCTCCTCTGTGTCCATCCTTATGTTCTCTCTCCTCCTCCTCTGTGTCCATCATTATGTTCTCTCTCCTCCTCATCTGTGTCCATCATTATGTTCTCTCTCCTCCTCCTCTGTGTCCATCATTATGTTCTCTCTCCTCCTCCTCTGTGTCCATCATTATGTTTGTCTCTCCTCCTCTGTGTCCATCATTATGTTCTCTCTCCTCCTCCTCTGTGTCCATCATTATGTTCTCTCTCCTCCTCTGTGCCCATCATTATGTTCTCTCTCCTCCTCCTCTGTGCCCATCATTATGTTCTCTCTCCTCCTCCTCTGTGTCCATCATTATGTTCTCTCTCCTCCTCCTCTGTGTCCATCATTATGTTCTCTCTCCTCCTCTGTGTCCATCATTATGTTCTCTCTCCTCCTCTGTGTCCATCATTATGTTCTCTCTCCTCCTCCTCTGTGTCCATCATTATGTTCTCTCTCCTCCTCCTCTGTGTCCATTATTATATTATCTCCCCTCATTCTCTGTGTCCATCATTATGTTATCTCTCCTCCTCCTCTGTGTCCATCATTATGTTCTCTCTCCTCCTCCTTTGTGTCCATCATTATGTTCTATCTCCTCCTCTGTGTCCATCATTATGTTCTCTCTCCTCCTCTGTGTCCATCATTATGTTCTCTCTCCTCCTCCTCTGTGTCCATCATTATGTTCTCTCTCCTCCTCTATGTCCATCATTATGTTCTCTCTCCTCCTCCTCTCTGCCATTCATTATGTTCTCTCTCCTCCTCCTCTGTGTCCATCATTATGTTCTCTCTCCTCCTCCTCTGTGTCCATCATTATATTATCTCTCCTCCTCCTCTGTGTCCATCATTATGTTCTCTCTCCTCCTCCTCTGTGTCCATCATTATGTTCTCTCTCCTCCTCCTCTGTGTCCATCATTATGTTCTCTCTCCTCCTCCTCTGTGTCCATCATTATGTTCTCTCTCCTCCTCCTCTGTGTCCATTATTATGTTCACTCCCCTCCTCTGTGTCCATTACTATGTTCTCTTTCCTCCTGTGTCCATCATGATGTTCTCTCTCCTCCTCCTCTGTGTCCATCATTATGTTCTCTCTCCTCCTCTGTGTCCATCATTATGTTCTCTCTCCTCCTCCTCTGTGTCCATCATTATGTTCTCTCTCCTCCTCTGTGTCCATCTCCTCCTCCTCTGTGTCTATCATTATGTTCTCTCTCCTTCTCTGCGTCCATCATTATGTTCTCTCTCCACTTCCTCTGTGCACATCATTATGTTCTCTCTCCTCCTCCTCTGTGTCCATCATTATGTTCTCTCTCCTCCTCCTCTGTGTCCATCATTATGTTCTCTCTCCTCCGCTGTGTCCATCATTAAGTTCTCTCTCCTCCTCCTCTGTGTCCATCATTATGTTTCTCTCTCCTCCTCCCCTGTGTCCATGATTATGTTCTCTCTCCTCCTCCACTGTGTCCATCATTATGTTCTCTCTCCTCCTCCTCTGTGTCCATTATTATGTTCACTCCCCTCCTCTGTGTCCATGATTATGTTCTCTCTCCTCCTCCTCTGTGTCCATCATTATGTTCTCTCTCCTCCTCCTCTGTGTCCATCATTATGTTCTCTCTCCTCCTCCTCTGTGTCCATCATTATGTTCTCTCTCCTCCTCCTCTGTGCCCATCATTATATTCTCTCTCCTCCTCCTCTGTGTCCATCATTATGTTCTCTCTCCTCCTCCTCTGTGTCCATCATTATGTTCTCTCTCCTCATCTGTGTCCATCATTATGTTCTCTCTCCTCCTCCTCTGTGTCCATCATTATGTTTCTCTCTCCTCCTCCTCTGTGTCCATCATTATGTTCTCTCTCCTCCTCCTCTGTGTCCATCATTATGTTCTCTCTCCTCCTCCTCTGTGGCCATTATTATGTTCACTCCCTTCCTCTGTGTCCATTATTATGTTCTCTCTCCTCCTCTGTGTCCATTATTATGTTCACTCCCCTCCTCTGTGTCCATTATTATGTTCTCTCTCCTACTCTGTGTCCATCATTATGTTCTCTCTCCTCCTCCTCTGTGTCCATCATTATGTTCTCTCTCCTCCTCCTCTGTGTCCATCATTATGTTCTCTCTCCTCCTCCTCTGTGTCCATTATTATGTTCACTCCCCTCCTCTGTGTCCATTATTATGTTCTCTCTCCTACTCTGTGTCCATCATTATGTTCTCTCTCCTCCTCCTCTGTGTCCATCATTATGTTCTCTCTCCTCCTCCTCTGTGTCCATCATTATGTTTCTCTCTCCTCCTCTGTGTCCATCATTATGTTCTCTCTCCTCCTCTGTGTCCATCATTATGTTTCTCTCTCCTCCTCCTCTGTGTCCATCATTATGTTCTCTCTCCTCCTCCTCTGTGTCCATCATTATGTTCTCTCTCCTCCTCCTCTGTGGCCATTATTATGTTCACTCCCTTCCTCTGTGTCCATTATTATGTTCTCTCTCCTCCTCTGTGTCCATTATTATGTTCACTCCCCTCCTCTGTGTCCATTATTATGTTCTCTCTCCTACTCTGTGTCCATCATTATGTTCTCTCTCCTCCTCCTCTGTGTCCATCATTATGTTCTCTCTCCTCCTCCTCTGTGTCCATCATTATGTTCTCTCTCCTCCTCCTCTGTGTCCATTATTATGTTCACTCCCCTCCTCTGTGTCCATTATTATGTTCTCTCTCCTACTCTGTGTCCATCATTATGTTCTCTCTCCTCCTCCTCTGTGTCCATCATTATGTTCTCTCTCCTCCTCTGTGTCCATCATTATGTTTCTCTCTCCTCCTCCTCTGTGTCCATTATTATGTTCACTCCCCTCCTCTGTGTCCATCATTATGTTCTCTCTCCTCCTCCTCTGTGTCCATCATTATGTTCTCTCTCCTCCTCTGTGTCCATCATTATGTTCTCTCTCCTCCTCCTGTGTCCATCATTATGTTCTCTCTCCTCCTCCTCTGTGTCCATTATTATGTTCACTCCCCTCCTCTATGTCCATCATTATGTTCTCTCTCCTCCTCTGTGTCCATCATTATGTTCTCTCTCCTCCTCCTCTGTGCCCATCATTATGTTCTCTCTCCTCCCCTGTGTCCATCATTATGTTCTCTCTCCTCCTCCTCTGTGTCCATCATTATGTTCTCTCTCCTCCTCCTCTGTGTCCATTATTATGTTCACTCCCCTCCTCTGTGTCCATTATTATGTTCACTCCCCTCCTCTGTGTCCATCATTATGTTCTCTCTCCACCTCCTCTGTGCCCATCATTATGTTCTCTCTCCTCCTCCTCTTTGTCCATCATTATGTTCTTTCTCCTCCTTCTCTGCGTCCATCATTATGTTCTCTCTCCTCCTCCTCTGTGCCCATCATTATATTCTCTCTCCTCCTCCTCTGTGTCCATCATTATGTTCTCTCTCCTCCTCCTCTGCGTCCATCATTATGTTCTCTCTCCTCATCTGTGTCCATCATTATGTTCTCTCTCCTCCTCCTCTGTGTCCATCATTATGTTTCTCTCTCCTCCTCTGTGTCCATCATTATGTTCTCTCTCCTCCTCCTCTGTGTCCATCATTATGTTCTCTCTCCTCCTCCTCTGTGTCCATTATTATGATGTCTCTCCTGCTCCTCTGTGTCCATTATTATGTTCTCTCTCCTCCTCTGTGTCCATCATCATGTTCTCTCTCCTCCTCTGTGTCCATCATTATGTTCTCTCTCCTCCTCCTATGTCTCCATCATTATGTTCTCTCTCCTCCTCCTCTGTGTCCATCATTATGTTTCTCTCTCCTCCTCTGTGTCCATCATTATGTTCTCTCTCCTCCTCCTCTGTGGCCATTGTTATGTTCACTCCCCTCCTCTGTGTCCATTATTATGTTCTCTCTCCTCCTCTGTGTCCATCATTATGTTCTCTCTCCTCCTCCTCTGTGTCCATCATTATGTTCTCTCTCCTCCTCTGTGTCCATCATTATGTTCTCTCTCCTCCTCCTCTGTGTCCATCATTATGTTCTCTCTCCTCCTCCTCTGTGTCCATCATTATGTTCTCTCTCCTCCTCCTCTGTGTCCATCATTATGTTCTCTCTCCTCCTCTGTGTCCATCATTATGTTCTCTCTCCTCCTCCTCTGTGTCCATCATTATGTTCTCTCTCCTCCTCATCTGTGTCCATTATTATGTTCACTCCCCTCCTCTGTGTCCATCATTATGTTCTCTCTCCTCCTCTGTGTCCATCATTATGTTCTCTCTCCTCCTCCTCTGTGCCCATCATTATGTTCTCTCTCCTCCTCCTCTGTGTCCATCATTATGTTCTTTCTCCTCCTCCTCTGTGTCCATCATTATGTTCTCTCTCCTCCTCTGTGTCCTTCATTATGTTCTCTCTCCTCCTCTGTGTCCATCATTATGTTTCTCTCTCCTCCTCCTCTGTGTCCATCATTATGTTCTCTCTCCTCCTCCTCTGTGTCCATCATTATGTTTTCTCTCCTCCTCTGTGTCTATTATTGTGTTCACTCCCCTCCTCTGTGTCCATTATTATGTTCACTCCCCTCCTCTGTGTCCATCATTATGTTCTCTCTCCTCCTCCTCTGTGTCCATCATTATGTTCTCTCTCCTCCTCTGTGTCCATCATTATGTTCTCTCTCCTCCTCCTGTGTCCATCATTATGTTCTCTCTCCTCCTCCTCTGTGTCCATTATTATGTTCACTCCCCTCCTCTGTGTCCATCATTATGTTCTCTCTCCTCCTCTGTGTCCATCGTTATGTTCTCTCTCCTCCTCCTCTGTGCCCATCATTATGTTCTCTCTCCTCCTCCTCTGTGTCCATCATTATGTTCTTTCTCCTCCTCCTCTGTGTCCATCATTATGTTCTCTCTCCTCCCCTGTGTCCATCATTATGTTCTCTCTCCTCCTCCTCTGTGTCCATCATTATGTTCTCTCTGCTCCTCCTCTGTGTCCATTATTATGTTCACTCCCCTCCTCTGTGTCCATTATTATGTTCACTCCCCTCCTCTGTGTCCATCATTATGTTCTCTCTCCTCCTCCTCTGTGCCCATCATTATGTTCTCTCTCCTCCTCCTCTTTGTCCATCATTATGTTCTTTCTCCTCCTTCTCTGCGTCCATCATTATGTTCTCTCTCCTCCTCCTCTGTGCCCATCATTATATTCTCTCTCCTCCTCTGTGTCCATCATTATGTTCTCTCTCCTCCTCCTCTGTGTCCATCATTATGTTTCTCTCTCCTCCTCCTCTGTGTCCATCATTATGTTCTCTCTCCTCCTCCTCTGTGTCCATCATTATGTTCTCTCTCCTCCTCCTCTGTGTCCATTATTATGATGTCTCTCCTCCTCCTCTGTGTCCATTATTATGTTCTCTCTCCTCTGTGTCCATCATTATGTTCTCTCTCCTCCTCCTCTGTGTCCATCATTATGTTCTCTCTCCTCCTCTGTGTCCATCATTATGTTCTCTCTCCTCCTCCTGTGTCCATCATTATGTTCTCTCTCCTCCTCCTCTGTGTCCATTATTATGTTCACTCCCCTCCTCTGTGTCCATCATTATGTTCTCTCTCCTCCTCTATGTCCATCGTTATGTTCTCTCTCCTCCTCCTCTGTGCCCATCATTATGTTCTCTCTCCTCCTCCTCTGTGTCCATCATTATGTTCTTTCTCCTCCTCCTCTGTGTCCATCATTATGTTCTCTCTCCTCCCCTGTGTCCATCATTATGTTCTCTCTCCTCCTCCTCTGTGTCCATCATTATGTTCTCTCTGCTCCTCCTCTGTGTCCATTATTATGTTCACTCCCCTCCTCTGTGTCCATTATTATGTTCACTCCCCTCCTCTGTGTCCATCATTATGTTCTCTCTCCTCCTCCTCTGTGCCCATCATTATGTTCTCTCTCCTCCTCCTCTTTGTCCATCATTATGTTCTTTCTCCTCCTTCTCTGTGTCCATCATTATGTTCTCTCTCCTCCTCCTCTGTGTCCATCATTATGTTCTCTCTCCTCCTCTGTGTCCATCATTATGTTCTCTCTCCTCCTCCTCTGTGTCCATCATTATGTTTCTCTCTCCTCCTCCTCTGTGTCCATCATTATGTTCTCTCTCCTCCTCCTCTGTGTCCATCATTATGTTCTCTCTCCTCCTCCTCTGTGTCCATTATTATGATGTCTCTCCTCCTCCTCTGTGTCCATTATTATGTTCTCTCTCCTCCTCTGTGTCCATCATTATGTTCTCTCTCCTCCTCCTCTGTGTCCATCATTATGTTCTCTCTCCTCCTCTGTGTCCATCATTATGTTCTCTCTCCTCCTCCTATGTGTCCATCATTATGTTCTCTCTCCTCCTCCTCTGTGTCCATCAGTATGTTTCTCTCTCCTCCTCTGTGTCCATCATTATGTTCTCTCCTCCTCCTCTGTGGCCATTATTATGTTCACTCCCTTCCTCTGTGTCCATTATTATGTTCTCTCTCCTCCTCTGTGTCCATCATTATGTTCTCTCTCCTCCTCCTCTGTGTCCATCATTATGTTCTCTCTCCTCCTCTGTGTCCATCATTATGTTCTCTCTCCTCCTCCTCTGTGTCCATCATTATGTTCTCTCTCCTCCTCCTCTGTGTCCATCATTATGTTCTCTCTCCTCCTCCTCTGTGTCCATCATTATGTTCTCTCTCCTCCTCTGTGTCCATCATTATGTTCTCTCTCCTCCTCCTCTGTGTCCATCATTATGTTCTCTCTCCTCCTCATCTGTGTCCATTATTATGTTCACTCCCCTCCTCTGTGTCCATCATTATGTTCTCTCTCCTCCTCTGTGTCCATCATTATGTTCTCTCTCCTCCTCCTCTGTGCCCATCATTATGTTCTCTCTCCTCCTCCTCCTCTGTGTCCATCATTATGTTCTTTCTCCTCCTCCTCTGTCCATCATTATGTTCTCTCTCCTCCTCTGTGTCCATCATTATGTTCTCTCTCCTCCTCCTCTGTGTCCATCATTATGTTTCTCTCTCCTCCTCCTCTTTGTCCATCATTATGTTCTTTCTCCTCCTCCTCTGTGTCCATCATTATGTTTTCTCTCCTCCTCCTCTGTGTCTATTATTGTGTTCACTCCCCTCCTCTGTGTCCATTATTATGTTCACTCCCCTCCTCTGTGTCCATCATTATGTTCTCTCTCCTCCTCTGTGTCCATCATTATGTTCTCTCTCCTCCTCCTCTGTGCCCATCATTATGTTCTCTCTCCTCCTCCTCTGTGTCCATCATTATGTTCTCTCTGCTCCTCCTCTGTGTCCATTATTATGTTCACTCCCCTCCTCTGTGTCCATTATTATGTTCACTCCCCTCCTCTGTGTCCATCATTATGTTCTCTCTCCTCCTCCTCTGTGCCCATCATTATGTTCTCTCTCCTCCTCCTCTTTGTCCATCATTATGTTCTTTCTCCTCCTTCTCTGTGTCCATCATTATGTTCTCTCTCCTCCTCCTCTGTGTCCATCATTATGTTCTCTCTCCTCCTCTGTGTCCATCATTATGTTCTCTCTCCTCCTCCTCTGTGTCCATCATTATGTTTCTCTCTCCTCCTCCTCTGTGTCCATCATTATGTTCTCTCTCCTCCTTCTCTCTGTGTCCATCATTATGTTCTCTCTCCTCCTCCTCTGTGTCCATTATTATGATGTCTCTCCTCCTCCTCTGTGTCCATTATTATGTTCTCTCTCCTCCTCTGTGTCCATCATTATGTTCTCTCTCCTCCTCCTCTGTGTCCATCATTATGTTCTCTCTCCTCCTCTGTGTCCATCATTATGTTCTCTCTCCTCCTCCTATGTGTCCATCATTATGTTCTCTCTCCTCCTCCTCTGTGTCCATCAGTATGTTTCTCTCTCCTCCTCTGTGTCCATCATTATGTTCTCTCTCCTCCTCCTCTGTGGCCATTATTATGTTCACTCCCTTCCTCTGTGTCCATTATTATGTTCTCTCTCCTCCTCTGTGTCCATCATTATGTTCTCTCTCCTCCTCCTCTGTGTCCATCATTATGTTCTCTCTCCTCCTCTGTGTCCATCATTATGTTCTCTCTCCTCCTCCTCTGTGTCCATCATTATGTTCTCTCTCCTCCTCCTCTGTGTCCATCATTATGTTCTCTCTCCTCCTCCTCCTGTGTCCATCATTATGTTCTCTCTCCTCCTCTGTGTCCATCATTATGTTCTCTCTCCTCCTCCTCTGTGTCCATCATTATGTTCTCTCTCCTCCTCATCTGTGTCCATTATTATGTTCACTCCCCTCCTCTGTGTCCATCATTATGTTCTCTCTCCTCCTCTGTGTCCATCATTATGTTCTCTCTCCTCCTCCTCTGTGCCCATCATTATGTTCTCTCTCCTCCTCCTCTGTGTCCATCATTATGTTCTTTCTCCTCCTCCTCTGTCCATCATTATGTTCTCTCTCCTCCTCTGTGTCCATCATTATGTTCTCTCTCCTCCTCCTCTGTGTCCATCATTATGTTTCTCTCTCCTCCTCCTCTTTGTCCATCATTATGTTCTTTCTCCTCCTCCTCTGTGTCCATCATTATGTTTTCTCTCCTCCTCCTCTGTGTCTATTATTGTGTTCACTCCCCTCCTCTGTGTCCATTATTATGTTCACTCCCCTCCTCTGTGTCCATCATTATGTTCTCTCTCCTCCTCTGTGTCCATCATTATGTTCTCTCTCCTCCTCCTCTGTGCCCATCATTATGTTCTCACTCCTCCTCTGTGTCCATCATTATGTTCTTTCTCCTCCTCCTCTGTGTCCATCATTATGTTCTCTCTCCTCTGTGTCCATCATTATGTTCTCTCTCCTCCTCCTCTGTGTCCATCATTATGTTTCTCTCTCCCTCCTCCTCTGTGCCCATCATTATGTTCTCTCTCCTCCTCCTCTGTGTCCATCATTATGTTCTCTCTCCTCCTCCTCTGTGTCCATTATTATGTTCACTCCCCTCCTCTGTGTCCATTATTATGTTCTCTCTCCTACTCTGTGTCCATCATTATGTTCTCTCTCCTCCTCCTCTGTGTCCATCATTATGTTCTCTCTCCTCCTCCTCTGTGTCCATCATTATGTTCTCTCTCCTCCTCTGTGTCCATCATTATGTTCTCTCTCCTCCTCCTCTGTGTCCATCATTATGTTTCTCTCTCCTCCTCCTCTGTGTCCATCATTATGTTCTCTCTCCTCCTCCTCTGTGTCCATCATTATGTTCTCTCTCCTCCTCCTCTGTGTCCATTATTATGATGTCTCTCCTCCTCCTCTGTGTCCATTATTATGTTCTCTCTCCTCCTCTGTGTCCATCATTATGTTCTCTCTCCTCCTCCTCTGTGTCCATCATTATGTTCTCTCTCCTCCTCTGTGTCCATCATTATGTTCTCTCTCCTCCTCCTATGTGTCCATCATTATGTTCTCTCTCCTCCTCCTCTGTGTCCATCAGTATGTTTCTCTCTCCTCCTCTGTGTCCATCATTATGTTCTCTCTCCTCCTCCTCTGTGGCCATTATTATGTTCACTCCCTTCCTCTGTGTCCATTATTATGTTCTCTCTCCTCCTCTGTGTCCATCATTATGTTTCTCTCTCCTCCTCCTCTGTGTCCATCATTATGTTCTCTCTCCTCCTCCTCTGTGTCCATCATTATGTTCTCTCTCCTCCTCCTCTGTGTCCATCATTATGTTCTCTCTCCTCCTCTCTGTGTCCATCATTATGTTCTCTCTCCTCCTCCTCTGTGTCCATTATTATGATGTCTCTCCTGCTCCTCTGTGTCCATTATTATGTTCTCTCTCCTCCTCTGTGTCCATCATTATGTTCTCTCTCCTCCTCTGTGTCCATCATTATGTTCTCTCTCCTCCTCCTATGTCTCCATCATTATGTTCTCTCTCCTCCTCTCTGTGTCCATCATTATGTTTCTCTCTCCTCCTCTGTGTTTATGTTCTCTCTCCTCCTCCTCTGTGGCCATTGTTATGTTCACTCCCCTCCTCTGTGTCCATTATTATGTTCTCTCTCCTCCTCTGTGTCCATCATTATGTTCTCTCTCCTCCTCCTCTGTGTCCATCATTATGTTCTCTCTCCTCCTCTGTGTCCATCATTATGTTCTCTCTCCTCCTCCTCTGTGTCCATCATTATGTTCTCTCTCCTCCTCCTCTGTGTCCATCATTATGTTCTCTCTCCTCCTCCTCTGTGTCCATCATTATGTTCTCTCTCCTCCTCTGTGTCCATCATTATGTTCTCTCTCCTCCTCCTCTGTGTCCATCATTATGTTCTCTCTCCTCCTCATCTGTGTCCATTATTATGTTCACTCCCCTCCTCTGTGTCCATCATTATGTTCTCTCTCCTCCTCTGTGTCCATCATTATGTTCTCTCTCCTCCTCCTCTGTGCCCATCATTATGTTCTCTCTCCTCCTCCTCTGTGTCCATCATTATGTTCTTTCTCCTCCTCCTCTGTGTCCATCATTATGTTCTCTCTCCTCCTCTGTGTCCTTCATTATGTTCTCTCTCCTCCTCTGTGTCCATCATTATGTTTCTCTCTCCTCCTCCTCTGTGTCCATCATTATGTTCTCTCTCCTCCTCCTCTGTGTCCATCATTATGTTTTCTCTCCTCCTCTGTGTCTATTATTGTGTTCACTCCCCTCCTCTGTGTCCATTATTATGTTCACTCCCCTCCTCTGTGTCCATCATTATGTTCTCTCTCCTCCTCCTCTGTGTCCATCATTATGTTCTCTCTCCTCCTCTGTGTCCATCATTATGTTCTCTCTCCTCCTCCTGTGTCCATCATTATGTTCTCTCTCCTCCTCCTCTGTGTCCATTATTATGTTCACTCCCCTCCTCTGTGTCCATCATTATGTTCTCTCTCCTCCTCTGTGTCCATCGTTATGTTCTCTCTCCTCCTCCTCTGTGCCCATCATTATGTTCTCTCTCCTCCTCCTCTGTGTCCATCATTATGTTCTTTCTCCTCCTCCTCTGTGTCCATCATTATGTTCTTTCTCCTCCTTCTCTGCGTCCATCATTATGTTCTCTCTCCTCCTCCTCTGTGCCCATCATTATATTCTCTCTCCTCCTATGTGTCCATCATTATGTTCTCTCTGCTCCTCCTCTGTGTCCATTATTATGTTCACTCCCCTCCTCTGTGTCCATTATTATGTTCACTCCCCTCCTCTGTGTCCATCATTATGTTCTCTCTCCTCCTCCTCTGTGCCCATCATTATGTTCTCTCTCCTCCTCTTTGTCCATCATTATGTTCTTTCTCCTCCTTCTCTGCGTCCATCATTATGTTCTCTCTCCTCCTCCTCTGTGCCCATCATTATATTCTCTCTCCTCCTATGTGTCCATCATTATGTTCTCTCTCCTCCTCCTCTGTGTCCATCATTATGTTTCTCTCTCCTCCTCCTCTGTGTCCATCATTATGTTCTCTCTCCTCCTCCTCTGTGTCCATCATTATGTTCTCTCTCCTCCTCCTCTGTGTCCATTATTATGATGTCTCTCCTCCTCCTCTGTGTCCATTATTATGTTCTCTCTCCTCCTCTGTGTCCATCATTATGTTCTCTCTCCTCCTCCTCTGTGTCCATCATTATGTTCTCTCTCCTCCTCTGTGTCCATCATTATGTTCTCTCTCCTCCTCCTGTGTCCATCATTATGTTCTCTCTCCTCCTCCTCTGTGTCCATTATTATGTTCACTCCCCTCCTCTGTGTCCATCATTATGTTCTCTCTCCTCCTCTATGTCCATCGTTATGTTCTCTCTCCTCCTCCTCTGTGCCCATCATTATGTTCTCTCTCCTCCTCCTCTGTGTCCATCATTATGTTCTTTCTCCTCCTCCTCTGTGTCCATCATTATGTTCTCTCTCCTCCCCTGTGTCCATCATTATGTTCTCTCTCCTCCTCCTCTGTGTCCATCATTATGTTCTCTCTGCTCCTCCTCTGTGTCCATTATTATGTTCACTCCCCTCCTCTGTGTCCATTATTATGTTCACTCCCCTCCTCTGTGTCCATCATTATGTTCTCTCTCCTCCTCCTCTGTGCCCATCATTATGTTCTCTCTCCTCCTCCTCTTTGTCCATCATTATGTTCTTTCTCCTCCTTCTCTGTGTCCATCATTATGTTCTCTCTCCTCCTCCTCTGTGTCCATCATTATGTTCTCTCTCCTCCTCTGTGTCCATCATTATGTTCTCTCTCCTCCTCCTCTGTGTCCATCATTATGTTTCTCTCTCCTCCTCCTCTGTGTCCATCATTATGTTCTCTCTCCTCCTCCTCTGTGTCCATCATTATGTTCTCTCTCCTCCTCCTCTGTGTCCATTATTATGATGTCTCTCCTCCTCCTCTGTGTCCATTATTATGTTCTCTCTCCTCCTCTGTGTCCATCATTATGTTCTCTCTCCTCCTCCTCTGTGTCCATCATTATGTTCTCTCTCCTCCTCTGTGTCCATCATTATGTTCTCTCTCCTCCTCCTATGTGTCCATCATTATGTTCTCTCTCCTCCTCCTCTGTGTCCATCAGTATGTTTCTCTCTCCTCCTCTGTGTCCATCATTATGTTCTCTCTCCTCCTCCTCTGTGGCCATTATTATGTTCACTCCCTTCCTCTGTGTCCATTATTATGTTCTCTCTCCTCCTCTGTGTCCATCATTATGTTCTCTCTCCTCCTCCTCTGTGTCCATCATTATGTTCTCTCTCCTCCTCTGTGTCCATCATTATGTTCTCTCTCCTCCTCCTCTGTGTCCATCATTATGTTCTCTCTCCTCCTCCTCTGTGTCCATCATTATGTTCTCTCTCCTCCTCCTCTGTGTCCATCATTATGTTCTCTCTCCTCCTCTGTGTCCATCATTATGTTCTCTCTCCTCCTCCTCTGTGTCCATCATTATGTTCTCTCTCCTCCTCATCTGTGTCCATTATTATGTTCACTCCCCTCCTCTGTGTCCATCATTATGTTCTCTCTCCTCTGTGTCCATCATTATGTTCTCTCTCCTCCTCCTCTGTGCCCATCATTATGTTCTCTCTCCTCCTCCTCCTCTGTGTCCATCATTATGTTCTTTCTCCTCCTCCTCTGTCCATCATTATGTTCTCTCTCCTCCTCTGTGTCCATCATTATGTTCTCTCTCCTCCTCCTCTGTGTCCATCATTATGTTTCTCTCTCCTCCTCCTCTTTGTCCATCATTATGTTCTTTCTCCTCCTCCTCTGTGTCCATCATTATGTTTTCTCTCCTCCTCCTCTGTGTCTATTATTGTGTTCACTCCCCTCCTCTGTGTCCATTATTATGTTCACTCCCCTCCTCTGTGTCCATCATTATGTTCTCTCTCCTCCTCTGTGTCCATCATTATGTTCTCTCTCCTCCTCCTCTGTGCCCATCATTATGTTCTCTCTCCTCCTCCTCTGTGTCCATCATTATGTTCTCTCTGCTCCTCCTCTGTGTCCATTATTATGTTCACTCCCCTCCTCTGTGTCCATTATTATGTTCACTCCCCTCCTCTGTGTCCATCATTATGTTCTCTCTCCTCCTCCTCTGTGCCCATCATTATGTTCTCTCTCCTCCTCCTCTTTGTCCATCATTATGTTCTTTCTCCTCCTTCTCTGTGTCCATCATTATGTTCTCTCTCCTCCTCCTCTGTGTCCATCATTATGTTCTCTCTCCTCCTCTGTGTCCATCATTATGTTCTCTCTCCTCCTCCTCTGTGTCCATCATTATGTTTCTCTCTCCTCCTCCTCTGTGTCCATCATTATGTTCTCTCTCCTCCTCCTCTGTGTCCATCATTATGTTCTCTCTCCTCCTCCTCTGTGTCCATTATTATGATGTCTCTCCTCCTCCTCTGTGTCCATTATTATGTTCTCTCTCCTCCTCTGTGTCCATCATTATGTTCTCTCTCCTCCTCCTCTGTGTCCATCATTATGTTCTCTCTCCTCCTCTGTGTCCATCATTATGTTCTCTCTCCTCCTCCTATGTGTCCATCATTATGTTCTCTCTCCTCCTCCTCTGTGTCCATCAGTATGTTTCTCTCTCCTCCTCTGTGTCCATCATTATGTTCTCTCTCCTCCTCCTCTGTGGCCATTATTATGTTCACTCCCTTCCTCTGTGTCCATTATTATGTTCTCTCTCCTCCTCTGTGTCCATCATTATGTTCTCTCTCCTCCTCCTCTGTGTCCATCATTATGTTCTCTCTCCTCCTCTGTGTCCATCATTATGTTCTCTCTCCTCCTCCTCTGTGTCCATCATTATGTTCTCTCTCCTCCTCCTCTGTGTCCATCATTATGTTCTCTCTCCTCCTCCTCTGTGTCCATCATTATGTTCTCTCTCCTCCTCTGTGTCCATCATTATGTTCTCTCTCCTCCTCCTCTGTGTCCATCATTATGTTCTCTCTCCTCCTCATCTGTGTCCATTATTATGTTCACTCCCCTCCTCTGTGTCCATCATTATGTTCTCTCTCCTCCTCTGTGTCCATCATTATGTTCTCTCTCCTCCTCCTCTGTGCCCATCATTATGTTCTCTCTCCTCCTCCTCTGTGTCCATCATTATGTTCTTTCTCCTCCTCCTCTGTCCATCATTATGTTCTCTCTCCTCCTCTGTGTCCATCATTATGTTCTCTCTCCTCCTCCTCTGTGTCCATCATTATGTTTCTCTCTCCTCCTCCTCTTTGTCCATCATTATGTTCTTTCTCCTCCTCCTCTGTGTCCATCATTATGTTTTCTCTCCTCCTCCTCTGTGTCTATTATTGTGTTCACTCCCCTCCTCTGTGTCCATTATTATGTTCACTCCCCTCCTCTGTGTCCATCATTATGTTCTCTCTCCTCCTCTGTGTCCATCATTATGTTCTCTCTCCTCCTCCTCTGTGCCCATCATTATGTTCTCACTCCTCCTCTGTGTCCATCATTATGTTCTTTCTCCTCCTCCTCTGTGTCCATCATTATGTTCTCTCTCCTCCTCTGTGTCCATCATTATGTTCTCTCTCCTCCTCCTCTGTGTCCATCATTATGTTTCTCTCTCCTCCTCCTCTGTGCCCATCATTATGTTCTCTCTCCTCCTCCTCTGTGTCCATCATTATGTTCTCTCTCCTCCTCCTCTGTGTCCATTATTATGTTCACTCCCCTCCTCTGTGTCCATTATTATGTTCTCTCTCCTACTCTGTGTCCATCATTATGTTCTCTCTCCTCCTCCTCTGTGTCCATCATTATGTTCTCTCTCCTCCTCCTCTGTGTCCATCATTATGTTCTCTCTCCTCCTCCTCTGTGTCCATTATTATGTTCACTCCCCTCCTCTGTGTCCATTATTATGTTCACTACCCTCCTGTGTGTCCATCATTATGTTCTCTCTCCTCCTCCTCTGTGCCCATCATTATGTTCTCTCTCCTCCTCCTCTGTGTCCATCATTATGTTCTTTCTCCTCCTCCTCTGTGTCCATCATTATGTTCTCTCTCCTCCTCCTCTGTGTCCATCATTATGTTTCTCTCTCCTCCTCCTCCTCCTCTGTGCCCATCATTATGTTCTCTCTCCTCCTTCTCTGTGTCCATCATTATGTTTCTCTCTCCTCCTCCTCTGTGTCCATCATTATGTTCTCTCTCCTCCTCCTCTGTGTCCATCATTATGTTTCTCTCTCCTCCTCCTCTGTGCCCATCATTATGTTCTCTCTACTCCTCCTCTGTGTCCATCATTATGTTCTCTCTCCTCCTCCTCTGTGTCCATCATTATGTTCTCTCTCCTCCTCCTCTGTGTCCATTATTATGTTCACTCCCCTCCTCTGTGTCCATTTCCTCCTCTGTGTCCATCATTATGTTCTCTCTCCTCCTCTGTGTCCATCATTATGTTCTCTCTCCTCCTCCTCTGTGCCCATCATTATGTTCTCTCTCCTCCTCCTCTGTGTCCATCATTATGTTCTTTCTCCTCCTCCTCTGTGTCCATCATTATGTTCTCTCTCCTCCTCTGTGTCCATCATTATGCTCTCTCTCCTCCTCCTCTGTGTCCATCATTATGTTTCTCTCTCCTCCTCCTCTGTGTCCATCATGTTCTCTCTCCTCCTCCTCTGTGTCCATCATTATATTCTCTCTCCTCCTCCTCTGTGTCTATTATTGTGTTCACTCCCCTCCTTTGTGTCCATTATTATGTTCACTCCCCTCCTCTGTGTCCATCATTATGTTCTCTCCTCCTCCTCTGTGTCTATTATTGTGTTCACTCCCCTCCTCTGTGTCCATTATTATGTTCTCTCTCCTCCTCTGTGTCCATCATTATGTTCTCTCTCCTCCTCTGTGTCCATCATTATGTTCTCTCTCCTCCTCCTCTGTGCCCATCATTATGTTCTCTCTCCTCCTCCTCTGTGTCCATCATTATGTTCTTTCTCCTCCTCCTCTGTGTCCATCATTATGTTCTCTCTCCTCCTCTGTGTCCATCATTATGCTCTCTCTCCTCCTCCTCTGTGTCCATCATTATGTTTCTCTCTCCTCCTCCTCTGTGTCCATCATTATGTTCTCTCTCCTCCTCCTCTGTGTCCATCATTATATTCTCTCTCCTCCTCCTCTGTGTCTATTATTGTGTTCACTCCCCTCCTTTGTGTCCATTATTATGTTCACTCCCCTCCTCTGTGTCCATCATTATGTTCTCTCCTCCTCCTCTGTGTCTATTATTGTGTTCACTCCCCTCCTTTGTGTCCATTATTATGTTCACTCTCCCTCCTCTGTGTCCATCATTATGTTCTCTCTCCTCCTCTGTGTCCATCATTATGTTCTCTCTCCTCCTCCTGTGTCCATCATTATGTTCTCTCTCCTCCTCATCTGTGTCCATTATTATGTTCACTCCCCTCCTCTGTGTCCATCATTATGTTCTCTCTCCTCCTCTGTGTCCATCATTATGTTCTCTCTCCTCCTCCTCTGTGCCCATCATTATGTTCTCTCTCCTCCTCCTCCTCTGTGTCCATCATTATGTTCTTTCTCCTCCTCCTCTGTCCATCATTATGTTCTCTCTCCTCCTCTGTGTCCATCATTATGTTCTCTCTCCTCCTCCTCTGTGTCCATCATTATGTTTCTCTCTCCTCCTCCTCTTTGTCCATCATTATGTTCTCTCTCCTCCTCCTCTGTGTCCATCATTATGTTCTCTCTCCTCCTCCTCTGTGTCCATTATTATGTTCACTCCCCTCCTCTGTGTCCATTATTATGTTCTCTCTCCTACTCTGTGTCCATCATTATGTTCTCTCTCCTCCTCCTCTGTGTCCATCATTATGTTCTCTCTCCTCCTCTGTGTCCATCATTATGTTTCTCTCTCCTCCTCCTCTGTGTCCATTATTATGTTCACTCCCCTCCTCTGTGTCCATCATTATGTTCTCTCTCCTCCTCCTCTGTGTCCATCATTATGTTCTCCTCCTCCTCTGTGTCCATCATTATGTTCTCTCTCCTCCTCCTGTGTCCATCATTATGTTCTCTCTCCTCCTCCTCTGTGTCCATTATTATGTTCACTCCCCTCCTCTATGTCCATCATTATGTTCTCTCTCCTCCTCTGTGTCCATCATTATGTTCTCTCTCCTCCTCCTCTGTGCCCATCATTATGTTCTCTCTCCTCCCCTGTGTCCATCATTATGTTCTCTCTCCTCCTCCTCTGTGTCCATCATTATGTTCTCTCTCCTCCTCCTCTGTGTCCATTATTATGTTCACTCCCCTCCTCTGTGTCCATTATTATGTTCACTCCCCTCCTCTGTGTCCATCATTATGTTCTCTCTCCACCTCCTCTGTGCCCATCATTATGTTCTCTCTCCTCCTCCTCTTTGTCCATCATTATGTTCTTTCTCCTCCTTCTCTGCGTCCCATCATTATGTTCTCTCTCCTCCTCCTCTGTGCCCATCATTATATTCTCTCTCCTCCTCCTCTGTGTCCATCATTATGTTCTCTCTCCTCCTCCTCTGCGTCCATCATTATGTTCTCTCTCCTCATCTGTGTCCATCATTATGTTCTCTCTCCTCCTCCTCTGTGTCCATCATTATGTTTCTCTCTCCTCCTCTGTGTCCATCATTATGTTCTCTCTCCTCCTCCTCTGTGTCCATCATTATGTTCTCTCTCCTCCTCCTCTGTGTCCATTATTATGATGTCTCTCCTGCTCCTCTGTGTCCATTATTATGTTCTCTCTCCTCCTCTGTGTCCATCATTATGTTCTCTCTCTCCTCCTCTGTGTCCATCATTATGTTCTCTCTCCTCCTCCTATGTCTCCATCATTATGTTCTCTCTCCTCCTCCTCTGTGTCCATCATTATGTTTCTCTCTCCTCCTCTGTGTCCATCATTATGTTCTCTCCTCCTCCTCCTCTGTGGCCATTGTTATGTTCACTCCCCTCCTCTGTGTCCATTATTATGTTCTTCTCTCCTCCTCTGTGTCCATCATTATGTTCTCTCTCCTCCTCCTCTGTGTCCATCATTATGTTCTCTCTCCCTCCTCTGTGTCCATCATTATGTTCTCTCTCCTCCTCCTCTGTGTCCATCATTATGTTCTCTCTCCTCCTCCTCTGTGTCCATCATTATGTTCTCTCTCCTCCTCCTCTGTGTCCATCATTATGTTCTCTCTCCTCCTCTGTGTCCATCATTATGTTCTCTCTCCTCCTCCTCTGTGTCCATCATTATGTTCTCTCTCCTCCTCATCTGTGTCCATTATTATGTTCACTCTCCCTCCTCTGTGTCCATCATTATGTTCTCTCTCCTCCTCTGTGTCCATCATTATGTTCTCTCTCCTCCTCCTCTGTGCCCATCATTATGTCTCTCTCCTCCTCCTCTGTGTCCATCATTATGTTCTTTCTCCTCCTCCTCTGTGTCCATCATTATGTTCTCTCTCCTCCCTGTGTCCATCATTATGTTCTCTCTCCTCCTCCTCTGTGTCCATCATTATGTTCTCTCTGCTCCTCCTCTGTGTCCATTATTATGTTCACTCTCCCTCCTCTGTGTCCATTATTATGTTCACTCCCCCTCCTCTGTGTCCATCATTATGTTCTCTCTCCTCCTCCTCTGTGCCCATCATTATGTTCTCTCTCCTCCTCCTCTTTGTCCATCATTATGTTCTTTCTCCTCCTTCTCTGTGTCCATCATTATGTTCTCTCTCCTCCTCCTCTGTGTCCATCATTATGTTCTCTCTCCTCCTCTGTGTCCATCATTATGTTCTCTCTCCTCCTCCTCTGTGTCCATCATTATGTTTCTCTCTCCTCCTCCTCTGTGTCCATCATTATGTTCTCTCTCCTCCTCCTCTGTGTCCATCATTATGTTCTCTCTCCTCCTCCTCTGTGTCCATTATTATGATGTCTCTCCTCCTCCTCTGTGTCCATTATTATGTTCTCTCTCCTCCTCTGTGTCCATCATTATGTTCTCTCTCCTCCTCCTCTGTGTCCATCATTATGTTCTCTCTCCTCCTCTGTGTCCATCATTATGTTCTCTCTCCTCCTCCTATGTGTCCATCATTATGTTCTCTCTCCTCCTCCTCTGTGTCCATCAGTATGTTTCTCTCTCCTCCTCTGTGTCCATCATTATGTTCTCTCTCCTCCTCCTCTGTGGCCATTATTATGTTCACTCCCTTCCTCTGTGTCCATTATTATGTTCTCTCTCCTCCTCTGTGTCCATCATTATGTTCTCTCTCCTCCTCCTCTGTGTCCATCATTATGTTCTCTCTCCTCCTCTGTGTCCATCATTATGTTCTCTCTCCTCCTCCTCTGTGTCCATCATTATGTTCTCTCTCCTCCTCCTCTGTGTCCATCATTATGTTCTCTCTCCTCCTCCTCTGTGTCCATCATTATGTTCTCTCTCCTCCTCTGTGTCCATCATTATGTTCTTCCTCCTCTGTGTCCATCATTATGTTCTCTCTCCTCCTCATCTGTGTCCATTATTATGTTCACTCCCCTCCTCTGTGTCCATCATTATGTTCTCTCTCCTCCTCTGTGTCCATCATTATGTTCTCTCTCCTCCTCCTCTGTGCCCATCATTATGTTCTCTCTCCTCCTCCTCCTCTGTGTCCATCATTATGTTCTTTCTCCTCCTCCTCTGTCCATCATTATGTTCTCTCTCCTCCTCTGTGTCCATCATTATGTTCTCTCTCCTCCTCCTCTGTGTCCATCATTATGTTTCTCTCTCCTCCTCCTCTTTGTCCATCATTATGTTCTTTCTCCTCCTCCTCTGTGTCCATCATTATGTTTTCTCTCCTCCTCCTCTGTGTCTATTATTGTGTTCACTCCCCTCCTCTGTGTCCATTATTATGTTCACTCCCCTCCTCTGTGTCCATCATTATGTTCTCTCTCCTCCTCTGTGTCCATCATTATGTTCTCTCTCCTCCTCCTCTGTGCCCATCATTATGTTCTCTCTCCTCCTCCTCTGTGTCCATCATTATGTTCTCTCTGCTCCTCCTCTGTGTCCATTATTATGTTCACTCCCCTCTGTGTCCATTATTATGTTCACTCCCCTCCTCTGTGTCCATCATTATGTTCTCTCTCCTCCTCCTCTGTGCCCATCATTATGTTCTCTCTCCTCCTCCTCTTTGTCCATCATTATGTTCTTTCTCCTCCTTCTCTGTGTCCATCATTATGTTCTCTCTCCTCCTCCTCTGTGTCCATCATTATGTTCTCTCTCCTCCTCTGTGTCCATCATTATGTTCTCTCTCCTCCTCCTCTGTGTCCATCATTATGTTTCTCTCTCCTCCTCCTCTGTGTCCATCATTATGTTCTCTCTCCTCCTCCTCTGTGTCCATCATTATGTTCTCTCTCCTCCTCCTCTGTGTCCATTATTATGATGTCTCTCCTCCTCCTCTGTGTCCATTATTATGTTCTCTCTCCTCCTCTGTGTCCATCATTATGTTTTCTCTCCTCCTCCTCTGTGTCCATCATTATGTTCTCTCTCCTCCTCTGTGTCCATCATTATGTTCTCTCTCCTCCTCCTATGTGTCCATCATTATGTTCTCTCTCCTCCTCCTCTGTGTCCATCAGTATGTTTCTCTCTCCTCCTCTGTGTCCATCATTATGTTCTCTCTCCTCCTCCTCTGTGGCCATTATTATGTTCACTCCCTTCCTCTGTGTCCATTATTATGTTCTCTCTCCTCCTCTGTGTCCATCATTATGTTCTCTCTCCTCCTCCTCTGTGTCCATCATTATGTTCTCTCTCCTCCTCTGTGTCCATCATTATGTTCTCTCTCCTCCTCCTCTGTGTCCATCATTATGTTCTCTCTCCTCCTCCTCTGTGTCCATCATTATGTTCTCTCTCCTCCTCCTCTGTGTCCATCATTATGTTCTCTCTCCTCCTCTGTGTCCATCATTATGTTCTCTCTCCTCCTCCTCTGTGTCCATCATTATGTTCTCTCTCCTCCTCATCTGTGTCCATTATTATGTTCACTCCCCTCCTCTGTGTCCATCATTATGTTCTCTCTCCTCCTCTGTGTCCATCATTATGTTCTCTCTCCTCCTCCTCTGTGCCCATCATTATGTTCTCTCTCCTCCTCCTCTGTGTCCATCATTATGTTCTTTCTCCTCCTCCTCTGTCCATCATTATGTTCTCTCTCCTCCTCTGTGTCCATCATTATGTTCTCTCTCCTCCTCCTCTGTGTCCATCATTATGTTTCTCTCTCCTCCTCCTCTTTGTCCATCATTATGTTCTTTCTCCTCCTCCTCTGTGTCCATCATTATGTTTTCTCTCCTCCTCCTCTGTGTCTATTATTGTGTTCACTCCCCTCCTCTGTGTCCATTATTATGTTCACTCCCCTCCTCTGTGTCCATCATTATGTTCTCTCTCCTCCTCTGTGTCCATCATTATGTTCTCTCTCCTCCTCCTCTGTGCCCATCATTATGTTCTCACTCCTCCTCTGTGTCCATCATTATGTTCTTTCTCCTCCTCCTCTGTGTCCATCATTATGTTCTCTCTCCTCCTCTGTGTCCATCATTATGTTCTCTCTCCTCCTCCTCTGTGTCCATCATTATGTTTCTCTCTCCTCCTCCTCTGTGCCCATCATTATGTTCTCTCTCCTCCTCCTCTGTGTCCATCATTATGTTCTCTCTCCTCCTCCTCTGTGTCCATTATTATGTTCACTCCCCTCCTCTGTGTCCATTATTATGTTCTCTCTCCTACTCTGTGTCCATCATTATGTTCTCTCTCCTCCTCCTCTGTGTCCATCATTATGTTCTCTCTCCTCCTCCTCTGTGTCCATCATTATGTTCTCTCTCCTCCTCCTCTGTGTCCATCATTATGTTCTCTCTCCTCCTCCTCTGTGTCCATCATTATGTTCACTACCCTCCTGTGTGTCCATCATTATGTTCTCTCTCCTCCTCCTCTGTGCCCATCATTATGTTCTCTCTCCTCCTCCTCTGTGTCCATCATTATGTTCTTTCTCCTCCTCCTCTGTGTCCATCATTATGTTCTCTCTCCTCCTCCTCTGTGTCCATCATTATGTTTCTCTCTCCTCCTCCTCCTCCTCTGTGCCCATCATTATGTTCTCTCTCCTCCTTCTCTGTGTCCATCATTATGTTTCTCTCTCCTCCTCCTCTGTGTCCATCATTATGTTCTCTCTCCTCCTCCTCTGTGTCCATCATTATGTTTCTCTCTCCTCCTCCTCTGTGCCCATCATTATGTTCTCTCTACTCCTCCTCTGTGTCCATCATTATGTTCTCTCTCCTCCTCCTCTGTGTCCATCATTATGTTCTCTCTCCTCCTCCTCTGTGTCCATTATTATGTTCACTCCCCTCCTCTGTGTCCATTTCCTCCTCTGTGTCCATCATTATGTTCTCTCTCCTCCTCTGTGTCCATCATTATGTTCTCTCTCCTCCTCCTTTGTGCCCATCATTATGTTCTCTCTCCTCCTCCTCTGTGTCCATCATTATGTTCTTTCTCCTCCTCCTCTGTGTCCATCATTATGTTCTCTCTCCTCCTCTGTGTCCATCATTATGCTCTCTCTCCTCCTCCTCTGTGTCCATCATTATGTTTCTCTCTCCTCCTCCTCTGTGTCCATCATGTTCTCTCTCCTCCTCCTCTGTGTCCATCATTATATTCTCTCTCCTCCTCCTCTGTGTCTATTATTGTGTTCACTCCCCTCCTTTGTGTCCATTATTATGTTCACTCCCCTCCTCTGTGTCCATCATTATGTTCTCTCCTCCTCCTCTGTGTCTATTATTGTGTTCACTCCCCTCCTCTGTGTCCATTATTATGTTCTCTCTCCTCCTCTGTGTCCATCATTATGTTCTCTCTCCTCCTCTGTGTCCATCATTATGTTCTCTCTCCTCCTCCTCTGTGCCCATCATTATGTTCTCTCTCCTCCTCCTCTGTGTCCATCATTATGTTCTTTCTCCTCCTCCTCTGTGTCCATCATTATGTTCTCTCTCCTCCTCTGTGTCCATCATTATGCTCTCTCTCCTCCTCCTCTGTGTCCATCATTATGTTTCTCTCTCCTCCTCCTCTGTGTCCATCATTATGTTCTCTCTCCTCCTCCTCTGTGTCCATCATTATATTCTCTCTCCTCCTCCTCTGTGTCTATTATTGTGTTCACTCCCCTCCTTTGTGTCCATTATTATGTTCACTCCCCTCCTCTGTGTCCATCATTATGTTCTCTCCTCCTCCTCTGTGTCTATTATTGTGTTCACTCCCCTCCTTTGTGTCCATTATTATGTTCACTCCCCTCCTCTGTGTCCATCATTATGTTCTCTCTCCTCCTCTGTGTCCATCATTATGTTCTCTCTCCTCCTCCTGTGTCCATCATTATGTTCTCTCTCCTCCTCATCTGTGTCCATTATTATGTTCACTCCCCTCCTCTGTGTCCATCATTATGTTCTCTCTCCTCCTCTGTGTCCATCATTATGTTCTCTCTCCTCCTCCTCTGTGCCCATCATTATGTTCTCTCTCCTCCTCCTCCTCTGTGTCCATCATTATGTTCTTTCTCCTCCTCCTCTGTCCATCATTATGTTCTCTCTCCTCCTCTGTGTCCATCATTATGTTCTCTCTCCTCCTCCTCTGTGTCCATCATTATGTTTCTCTCTCCTCCTCCTCTTTGTCCATCATTATGTTCTTTCTCCTCCTCCTCTGTGTCCATCATTATGTTTTCTCTCCTCCTCCTCTGTGTCTATTATTGTGTTCACTCCCCTCCTCTGTGTCCATTATTATGTTCACTCCCCTCCTCTGTGTCCATCATTATGTTCTCTCTCCTCCTCTGTGTCCATCATTATGTTCTCTCTCCTCCTCCTCTGTGCCCATCATTATGTTCTCACTCCTCCTCTGTGTCCATCATTATGTTCTTTCTCCTCCTCCTCTGTGTCCATCATTATGTTCTCTCTCCTCCTCTGTGTCCATCATTATGTTCTCTCTCCTCCTCCTCTGTGTCCATCATTATGTTTCTCTCTCCTCCTCCTCTGTGCCCATCATTATGTTCTCTCTCCTCCTCCTCTGTGTCCATCATTATGTTCTCTCTCCTCCTCCTCTGTGTCCATTATTATGTTCACTCCCCTCCTCTGTGTCCATTATTATGTTCTCTCTCCTACTCTGTGTCCATCATTATGTTCTCTCTCCTCCTCCTCTGTGTCCATCATTATGTTCTCTCTCCTCCTCCTCTGTGTCCATCATTATGTTCTCTCTCCTCCTCCTCTGTGTCCATTATTATGTTCACTCCCCTCTGTGTCCATTATTATGTTCACTACCCTCCTGTGTGTCCATCATTATGTTCTCTCTCCTCCTCCTCTGTGCCCATCATTATGTTCTCTCTCCTCCTCCTCTGTGTCCATCATTATGTTCTTTCTCCTCCTCCTCTGTGTCCATCATTATGTTCTCTCTCCTCCTCCTCTGTGTCCATCATTATGTTTCTCTCTCCTCCTCCTCCTCCTCTGTGCCCATCATTATGTTCTCTCTCCTCCTTCTCTGTGTCCATCATTATGTTTCTCTCTCCTCCTCCTCTGTGTCCATCATTATGTTCTCTCTCCTCCTCCTCTGTGTCCATCATTATGTTTCTCTCTCCTCCTCCTCTGTGCCCATCATTATGTTCTCTCTACTCCTCCTCTGTGTCCATCATTATGTTCTCTCTCCTCCTCCTCTGTGTCCATCATTATGTTCTCTCTCCTCCTCCTCTGTGTCCATTATTATGTTCACTCCCCTCCTCTGTGTCCATTATTATGTTCTCTCTCCTCCTCTGTGTCCATCATTATGTTCTCTCTCCTCCTCTGTGTCCATCATTATGTTCTCTCTCCTCCTCCTCTGTGCCCATCATTATGTTCTCTCTCCTCCTCCTCTGTGTCCATCATTATGTTCTTTCTCCTCCTCCTCTGTGTCCATCATTATGTTCTCTCCTCCTCTGTGTCCATCATTATGCTCTCTCTCCTCCTCCTCTGTGTCCATCATTATGTTTCTCTCTCCTCCTCCTCTGTGTCCATCATTATGTTCTCTCTCCTCCTCCTCTGTGTCCATCATTATATTCTCTCTCCTCCTCCTCTGTGTCTATTATTGTGTTCACTCCCCTCCTTTGTGTCCATTATTATGTTCACTCCCCTCCTCTGTGTCCATCATTATGTTCTCTCTCCTCCTCTGTGTCCATCATTATGTTCTCTCTCCTCCTCCTGTGTCCATCATTATGTTCTCTCTCCTCCTCCTCTGTGTCCATTATTATGTTCACTCCCCTCCTCTGTGTCCATCATTATGTTCTCTCTCCTCCTCTGTGTCCATCGTTATGTTCTCTCTCCTCCTCCTCTGTGCCCATTATTATGTTCTCTCTCCTCCTCCTCTGTGTCCATCATAATGTTCTTTCTCCTCCTCCTCTGTGTCCATCATTATGTTCTCTCTCCTCCCCTGTGTCCATCATTATGTTCTCTCTCCTCCTCCTCTGTGTCCATCATTATGTTCTCTCTGCTCCTCCTCTGTGTCCATTATTATGTTCACTCCCCTCCTCTGTGTCCATTATTATGTTCACTCCCCTCCTCTGTGTCCATCATTATGTTCTCTCTCCTCCTCCTCTGTGCCCATCATTATGTTCTCTCTCCTCCTCCTCTTTGTCCATCATTATGTTCTTTCTCCTCCTTCTCTGCGTCCATCATTATGTTCTCTCTCCTCCTCCTCTGTGCCCATCATTATATTCTCTCTCCTCCTCCTCTGTGTCCATCATTATGTTCTCTCTCCTCCTCCTCTGTGTCCATCATTATGTTCTCTCTCCTCCTCCTCTGTGTCCATCATTATGTTCTCTCTCCTCCTCCTCTGTGTCCATCATTATGTTTCTCTCTCCTCCTCCTCTGTGTCCATCATTATGTTCTCTCTCCTCCTCCTCTGTGTCCATCATTATGTTCTCTCTCCTCCTCCTCTGTGTCCATTATTATGATGTCTCTCCTCCTCCTCTGTGTCCATTATTATGTTCTCTCTCCTCCTCTGTGTCCATCATTATGTTCTCTCTCCTCATCCTCTGTGTCCATCATTATGTTCTCTCTCCTCCTCTGTGTCCATCATTATGTTCTCTCTCCTCCTCCTATGTGTCCATCATTATGTTCTCTCTCCTCCTCCTCAGTGTCCATCAGTATGTTTCTCTCTCCTCCTCTGTGTCCATCATTATGTTCTCTCTCCTCCTCCTCTGTGGCCATTATTATGTTCACTCCCTTCCTCTGTGTCCATTATTATGTTCTCTCTCCTCCTCTGTGTCCATCATTATGTTCTCTCTCCTCCTCCTCTGTGTCCATCATTATGTTCTCTCTCCTCCTCTGTGTCCATCATTATGTTCTCTCTCCTCCTCCTCTGTGTCCATCATTATGTTCTCTCTCCTCCTCCTCTGTGTCCATCATTATGTTCTCTCTCCTCCTCCTCTGTGTCCATCATTATGTTCTCTCTCCTCCTTCTCTGTGTCCATTATTATGTTCACTCCCCTCCTCTGTGTCCATTACTATGTTCTCTTTCCTCCTGTGTCCATCATGATGTTCTCTCTCCTCCTCCTCTGTGTCCATCATTATGTTCTCTCTCCTCCTCTGTGTCCATCATTATGTTCTCTCTCCTCCTCCTCTGTGTCCATCATTATGTTCTCTCTCCTCCTCTGTGTCCATCTCCTCCTCCTCTGTGTCCATTATTATGTTCTCTCTCCTTCTCTGCGTCCATCATTATGTTCTCTCTCCACTTCCTCTGTGCCCATCATTATGTTCTCTCTCCTCCTCCTCTGTGTCCATCATTATGTTCTCTCTCCTCCTCCTCTGTGTCCATCATTATGTTCTCTCTCCTCCGCTGTGTCCATCATTAAGTTCTCTCTCCTCCTCCTCTGTGTCCATCATTATGTTTCTCTCTCCTCCTCCCCTGTGTCCATGATTATGTTCTCTCTCCTCCTCCACTGTGTCCATCATTATGTTCTCTCTCCTCCTCCTCTGTGTCCATTATTATGTTCACTCCCCTCCTCTGTGTCCATGATTATGTTCTCTCTCCTCCTCCTCTGTGTCCATCATTATGTTCTCTCTCCTACTCCTCTGTGTCCATCATTATGTTCTCTCTCCTCCTCCTCTGTGTCCATCATTATGTTCTCTCTCCTCCTCCTCTGTGCCCATCATTATATTCTCTCTCCTCCTCCTCTGTGTCCATCATTATGTTCTCTCTCCTCCTCCTCTGTGTCCATCATTATGTTCTCTCTCCTCATCTGTGTCCATCATTATGTTCTCTCTCCTCCTCCTCTGTGTCCATCATTATGTTTCTCTCTCCTCCTCCTCTATGTCCATCATTATGTTCTCTCTCCTCCTCCTCTGTGTCCATCATTATGTTCTCTCTCCTCCTCCTCTGTGTCCATTATTATGTTCACTCCCCTCCTCTGTGTCCATTATTATGTTCTCTCTCCTCCTCTGTGTCCATTATTATGTTCTCTCTCCTCCTCTGTGTCCATCATTATGTTCTCTCTCCTCCTCCTCTGTGTCCATCATTATGTTCTCTCTCCTCCTCCTCTGTGTCCATCATTATGTTCTCTCTCCTCCTCTGTGTCCATCATTATGTTCTCTCTCCTCCTCCTCTGTGTCCATCATTATGTTTCTCTCTCCTCCTCTGTGTCCATCATTATGTTCTCTCTCCTCCTCCTCTGTGTCCATCATTATGTTCTCTCTCCTCCTCCTCTGTGTCCATTATTATGTTCACTCCCCTCCTCTGTGTCCATTATTATGTTCTCTCTCCTCCTCTGTGTCCATTATTATGTTCTCTCTCCTCCTCTGTGTCCATCATTATGTTCTCTCTCCTCCTCCTCTGTGTCCATCATTATGTTCTCTCTCCTCCTCCTCTGTGTCCATCATTATGTTCTCTCTCCTACTCCTCTGTGTCCATCATTATGTTCTCTCTCCTCCTCCTCTGTGTCCATCATTATGTTCTCTCTCCTCCTCCTCTGTGCCCATCATTATATTCTCTCTCCTCCTCCTCTGTGTCCATCATTATGTTCTCTCTCCTCCTCCTCTGTGTCCATCATTATGTTCTCTCTCCTCATCTGTGTCCATCATTATGTTCTCTCTCCTCCTCCTCTGTGTCCATCATTATGTTTCTCTCTCCTCCTCCTCTATGTCCATCATTATGTTCTCTCTCCTCCTCCTCTGTGTCCATCATTATGTTCTCTCTCCTCCTCCTCTGTGTCCATTATTATGTTCACTCCCCTCCTCTGTGTCCATTATTATGTTCTCTCTCCTCCTCTGTGTCCATTATTATGTTCTCTCTCCTCCTCTGTGTCCATCATTATGTTCTCTCTCCTCCTCCTCTGTGTCCATCATTATGTTCTCTCTCCTCCTCCTCTGTGTCCATCATTATGTTCTCTCTCCTCCTCTGTGTCCATCATTATGTTCTCTCTCCTCCTCCTCTGTGTCCATCATTATGTTTCTCTCTCCTCCTCTGTGTCCATCATTATGTTCTCTCTCCTCCTCCTCTGTGTCCATCATTATGTTCTCTCTCCTCCTCCTCTGTGTCCATTATTATGTTCACTCCCCTCCTCTGTGTCCATTATTATGTTCTCTCTCCTCCTCTGTGTCCATTATTATGTTCTCTCTCCTCCTCTGTGTCCATCATTATGTTCTCTCTCCTCCTCCTCTGTGTCCATCATTATGTTCTCTCTCCTCCTCCTCTGTGTCCATCATTATGTTCTCTCTCCTCCTCTGTGTCCATCATTATGTTCTCTCTCCTCCTCCTCTGTGTCCATCATTATTTTTCTCTCTCCTCCTCTGTGTCCATCATTATGTTCTCTCTCCTCCTCCTCTGTGTCCATTATTATGTTCACTCCCCTCCTCTGTGTCCATCATTATGTTCTCTCTCCTCCTCTGTGTCCATCATTATGTTCTCCCTCCTCCTCCTCTGTGTCCATCATTATGTTCTCTCTCCTCCTCTGTGTCCATCATTATGTTCTCTCTCCTCCTCCTCTGTGTCCATCATTATGTTCTCTCTCCTCCTCCTCTGTGTCCATCATTATGTTCTCTCTCCTCCTCCTCTGTGTCCATCATTATGTTCTCTCTCCTCCTCTGTGTCCATCATTATGTTCTCTCTCCTCCTCCTGTGTCCATCATTATGTTCTCTCTCCTCCTCCTCTGTGTCCATTATTATGTTCACTCCCCTCCTCTGTGTCCATCATTATGTTCTCTCTCCTCCTCTGTGTCCATCATTATGTTCTCTCTCCTCCTCCTCTGTGCCCATCATTATGTTCTCTCTCCTCCCCTGTGTCCATCATTATGTTCTCTCTCCTCCTCCTCTGTGTCCATCATTATGTTCTCTCTCCTCCTCCTCTGTGTCCATTATTATGTTCACTCCCCTCCTCTGTGTCCATTATTATGTTCACTCCCCTCCTCTGTGTCCATCATTATGTTCTCTCTCCACCTCCTCTGTGCCCATCATTATGTTCTCTCTCCTCCTCCTCTTTGTCCATCATTATGTTCTTTCTCCTCCTTCTCTGCGTCCATCATTATGTTCTCTCTCCTCCTCCTCTGTGCCCATCATTATATTCTCTCTCCTCCTCCTCTGTGTCCATCATTATGTTCTCTCTCCTCCTCCTCTGTGTCCATCATTATGTTCTCTCTCCTCATCTGTGTCCATCATTATGTTCTCTCTCCTCCTCCTCTGTGTCCATCATTATGTTTCTCTCTCCTCCTCCTCTGTGTCCATCATTATGTTCTCTCTCCTCCTCCTCTGTGTCCATCATTATGTTCTCTCTCCTCCTCCTCTGTGTCCATTATTATGATGTCTCTCCTCCTCCTCTGTGTCCATTATTATGTTCTCTCTCCTCCTCTGTGTCCATCATTATGTTCTCTCTTCTCCTCCTCTGTGTCCATCATTATGTTCTCTCTCCTCCTCTGTGTCCATCATTATGTTCTCTCTCCTCCTCCTATGTCTCCATCATTATGTTCTCTCTCCTCCTCCTCTGTGTCCATCATTATGTTTCTCTCTCCTCCTCTGTGTCCATCATTATGTTCTCTCTCCTCCTCCTCTGTGGCCATTGTTATGTTCACTCCCCTCCTCTGTGTCCATTATTATGTTCTCTCTCCTCCTCTGTGTCCATCATTATGTTCTCTCTCCTCCTCCTCTGTGTCCATCATTATGTTCTCTCTCCTCCTCTGTGTCCATCATTATGTTCTCTCTCCTCCTCCTCTGTGTCCATCATTATGTTCTCTCTCCTCCTCCTCTGTGTCCATCATTATGTTCTCTCTCCTCCTCCTCTGTGTCCATCATTATGTTCTCTCTCCTCCTCTGTGTCCATCATTATGTTCTCTCTCCTCCTCCTCTGTGTCCATCATTATGTTCTCTCTCCTCCTCATCTGTGTCCATTATTATGTTCACTCCCCTCCTCTGTGTCCATCATTATGTTCTCTCTCCTCCTCTGTGTCCATCATTATGTTCTCTCTCCTCCTCCTCTGTGCCCATCATTATGTTCTCTCTCCTCCTCCTCTGTGTCCATCATTATGTTCTTTCTCCTCCTCCTCTGTGTCCATCATTATGTTCTCTCTCCTCCTCTGTGTCCTTCATTATGTTCTCTCTCCTCCTCCTCTGTGTCCATCATTATGTTTTTCTCTCCTCCTCCTCTGTGTCCATCATTATGTTCTCTCTTCTCCTCCTCTGTGTCCATCATTATGTTTTCTCTCCTCCTCTGTGTCTATTATTGTGTTCACTCCCCCCCTCTGTGTCCATTATTATGTTCACTCCCCTCCTCTGTGTCCATCATTATGTTCTCTCTCCTCCTCCTCTGTGTCCATCATTATGTTCTCTCTCCTCCTCTGTGTCCATCATTATGTTCTCTCTCCTCCTCCTGTGTCCATCATTATGTTCTCTCTCCTCCTCCTCTGTGTCCATTATTATGTTCACTCCCCTCCTCTGTGTCCATCATTATGTTCTCTCTCCTCCTCTGTGTCCATCGTTATGTTCTCTCTCCTCCTCCTCTGTGCCCATCATTATGTTCTCTCTCCTCCTCCTCTGTGTCCATCATTATGTTCTTTCTCCTCCTCCTCTGTGTCCATCATTATGTTCTCTCTCCTCCCCTGTGTCCATCATTATGTTCTCTCTCCTCCTCCTCTGTGTCCATCATTATGTTCTCTCTGCTCCTCCTCTGTGTCCATTATTATGTTCACTCCCCTCCTCTGTGTCCATTATTATGTTCTCTCTCCTCCTCTGTGTCCATCATTATGTTCTCTCTCCTCCTCCTCTGTGTCCATCATTATGTTCTCTCTCCTCCTCTGTGTCCATCATTATGTTCTCTCTCCTCCTCCTCTGTGTCCATCATTATGTTCTCTCTCCTCCTCCTCTGTGTCCATCATTATGTTCTCTCTCCTCCTCCTCTGTGTCCATCATTATGTTCTCTCTCCTCCTCTGTGTCCATCATTATGTTCTCTCTCCTCCTCCTCTGTGTCCATCATTATGTTCTCTCTCCTCCTCATCTGTGTCCATTATTATGTTCACTCCCCTCCTCTGTGTCCATCATTATGTTCTCTCTCCTCCTCTGTGTCCATCATTATGTTCTCTCTCCTCCTCCTCTGTGCCCATCATTATGTTCTCTCTCCTCCTCCTCCTCTGTGTCCATCATTATGTTCTTTCTCCTCCTCCTCTGTCCATCATTATGTTCTCTCTCCTCCTCTGTGTCCATCATTATGTTCTCTCTCCTCCTCCTCTGTGTCCATCATTATGTTTCTCTCTCCTCCTCCTCTTTGTCCATCATTATGTTCTTTCTCCTCCTCCTCTGTGTCCATCATTATGTTTTCTCTCCTCCTCCTCTGTGTCTATTATTGTGTTCACTCCCCTCCTCTGTGTCCATTATTATGTTCACTCCCCTCCTCTGTGTCCATCATTATGTTCTCTCTCCTCCTCTGTGTCCATCATTATGTTCTCTCTCCTCCTCCTCTGTGCCCATCATTATGTTCTCACTCCTCCTCTGTGTCCATCATTATGTTCTTTCTCCTCCTCCTCTGTGTCCATCATTATGTTCTCTCTCCTCCTCTGTGTCCATCATTATGTTCTCTCTCCTCCTCCTCTGTGTCCATCATTATGTTTCTCTCTCCTCCTCCTCTGTGCCCATCATTATGTTCTCTCTCCTCCTCCTCTGTGTCCATCATTATGTTCTCTCTCCTCCTCCTCTGTGTCCATTATTATGTTCACTCCCCTCCTCTGTGTCCATTATTATGTTCTCTCTCCTACTCTGTGTCCATCATTATGTTCTCTCTCCTCCTCCTCTGTGTCCATCATTATGTTCTCTCTTCTCCTCCTCTGTGTCCATCATTATGTTCTCTCTCCTCCTCCTCTGTGTCCATTATTATGTTCACTCCCCTCCTCTGTGTCCATTATTATGTTCACTACCCTCCTGTGTGTCCATCATTATGTTCTCTCTCCTCCTCCTCTGTGCCCATCATTATGTTCTCTCTCCTCCTCCTCTGTGTCCATCATTATGTTCTTTCTCCTCCTCCTCTGTGTCCATCATTATGTTCTCTCTCCTCCTCCTCTGTGTCCATCATTATGTTTCTCTCTCCTCCTCCTCCTCCTCCTCCTCTGTGCCCATCATTATGTTCTCTCTCCTCCTTCTCTGTGTCCATCATTATGTTTCTCTCTCCTCCACCTCTGTGTCCATCATTATGTTCTCTCTCCTCCTCCTCTGTGTCCATCATTATGTTTCTCTCTCCTCCTCCTCTGTGCCCATCATTATGTTCTCTCTACTCCTCCTCTGTGTCCATCATTATGTTCTCTCTCCTCCTCCTCTGTGTCCATCATTATGTTCTCTCTCCTCCTCCTCTGTGTCCATTATTATGTTCACTCCCCTCCTCTGTGTCCATTATTATGTTCTCTCTCCTCCTCTGTGTCCATCATTATGTTCTCTCTCCTCCTCTGTGTCCATCATTATGTTCTCTCTCCTCCTCCTCTGTGCCCATCATTATGTTCTCTCTCCTCCTCCTCTGTGTCCATCATTATGTTCTTTCTCCTCCTCCTCTGTGTCCATCATTATGTTCTCTCTCCTCCTCTGTGTCCATCATTATGCTCTCTCTCCTCCTCCTCTGTGTCCATCATTATGTTTCTCTCTCCTCCTCCTCTGTGTCCATCATTATGTTCTCTCTCCTCCTCCTCTGTGTCCATCATTATATTCTCTCTCCTCCTCCTCTGTGTCTATTATTGTGTTCACTCCCCTCCTTTGTGTCCATTATTATGTTCACTCCCCTCCTCTGTGTCCATCATTATGTTCTCTCTCCTCCTCTGTGTCCATCATTATGTTCTCTCTCCTCCTCCTGTGTCCATCATTATGTTCTCTCTCCTCCTCCTCTGTGTCCATTATTATGTTCACTCCCCTCCTCTGTGTCCATCATTATGTTCTCTCTCCTCCTCTGTGTCCATCGTTATGTTCTCTCTCCTCCTCCTCTGTGCCCATCATTATGTTCTCTCTCCTCCTCCTCTGTGTCCATCATTATGTTCTTTCTCCTCCTCTGTGTCCATCATTATGTTCTCTCTCCTCCCCTGTGTCCATCATTATGTTCTCTCTCCTCCTCCTCTGTGTCCATCATTATGTTCTCTCTGCTCCTCCTCTGTGTCCATTATTATGTTCACTCCCCTCCTCTGTGTCCATTATTATGTTCACTCCCCTCCTCTGTGTCCATCATTATGTTCTCTCTCCTCCTCCTCTGTGCCCATCATTATGTTCTCTCTCCTCCTCCTCTGTGTCCATCATTATGTTCTTTCTCCTCCTCCTCTGTGTCCATCATTATGTTCTCTCTCCTCCTCCTCTGTGTCCATCATTATGTTTCTCTCTCCTCCTCCTCCTCCTCCTCTGTGCCCATCATTATGTTCTCTCTCCTCCTTCTCTGTGTCCATCATTATGTTTCTCTCTCCTCCTCCTCTGTGTCCATCATTATGTTCTCTCTCCTCCTCTGTGTCCATCATTATGTTTCTCTCTCCTCCTCCTCTGTGCCCATCATTATGTTCTCTCTCCTCCTCCTCTGTGTCCATCATTATGTTCTCTCTCCTCCTCCTCTGTGTCCATCATTATGTTCTCTCTCCTCTGTGTCCATTATTATGTTCACTCCCCTCCTCAGTGTCCATTATTATGTTCTCTCTCCTCCTCTGTGTCCATCATTATGTTCTCTCTCCACCTCCTCTGTGTCCATCATTATGTTCTCTCTCCTCCTCCTCTGTGTCCATCATTATGTTCTCTCTCCTCCTCCTCTGTGTCCATTATTATATTCACTCCCCTCCTCTGTCCATTATTATGTTCACTCCCCTCCTCTGTGTCCATCTTTATGTTCTCTCTCCTCCTCCTCTGTGCCCATCATTATGTTCTCTTTCCTCCTCCTCTGTGTCCATCATTATGTTCTTTCTCCTCCTCCTCTGTGTCCATCATTATGTTCTCTCTCCTCCTCTGTGTCCATCATTATGTTTCTCTCTCCTCCTCCTCCTCCTCTGTGCCCATCATTATGTTCTCTCTCCTCCTCCTCTGTGTCCATCATTATGTTTCTCTCTCCTCCTCCTCTGTGTCCATCATTATGTTCTCTCTCCTCCTCCTCTGTGTCCATCATTATGTTTCTCTCTCCTCCTCCTCTGTGCCCATCATTATGTTCTCTCTCCTCCTCCTCTGTGTCCATCATTATGTTCTCTCTCCTCCTCCTCTGTGTCCATCATTATGTTCTCTCTCCTCCTCCTCTGTGTCCATTATTATGTTCACTCCCCTCCTCTGTGTCCATTATTATGTTCTCTCTCCTCCTCTGTGTCCATCATTATGTTCTCTCTCCTCCACTGTGTCCATCATTATGTTCTCTCTCCTCCTCCTCTGTGCCCATCATTATGTTCTCTCTCCTCCTCCTCTGTTTCCATCATTATGTTCTTTCTCCTCCTCCTCTGTGTCCATCATTATGTTCTCTCTCCTCCTCTGTGTCCATCATTATGTTCTCTCTCCTCCTCCTCTGTGTCCATCATTATGTTCTCTCTCCTCCTCCACTGTGTCCATCATTATGTTCTCTCTCCTCCTCCTCTGTGTCTATTATTGTGTTCACTCCCCTCCTCTGTGTCCATTATTATATTCACTCCCCTCCTCTGTGTCCATCATTATGTTCTCTCTCCTCCTCTGTGTCCATCATTATGTTCTCTCTCCTCCTCCTCTGTGCCCATCATTATGTTCTCTCTCCTCCTCTGTGTCCATCATTATGTTCTTTCTCCTCCTCCTCTGTGTCCATCATTATGTTCTCTCTCCTCCTCCTCTGTGTCCATTATTATATTCACTCCCCTCCTCTGTGTCCATTATTATGTTCACTCCCCTCCTCTGTGTCCATCTTTATGTTCTCTCTCCTCCTCCTCTGTGCCCATCATTATGTTCTCTTTCCTCCTCCTCTGTGTCCATCATTATGTTCTCTTTCCTCCTCCTCTGTGTCCATCATTATGTTCTCTCTCCTCCTCCTCTGTGTCCATCATTATGTTTCTCTCTCCTCCTCCTCCTCCTCTGTGCCCATCATTATGTTCTCTCTCCTCCTCCTCTGTGTCCATCATTATGTTTCTCTCTCCTCCTCCTCTGTGTCCATCATTATGTTCTCTCTCCTCCTCCTCTGTGTCCATCATTATGTTTCTCTCTCCTCCTCCTCTGTGCCCATCATTATGTTCTCTCTCCTCCTCCTCTGTGTCCATCATTATGTTCTCTCTCCTCCTCCTCTGTGTCCATCATTATGTTCTCTCTCCTCCTCCTCCTCCTCTGTGTCCATTATTATGTTCACTCCCCTCCTCTGTGTCCATTATTATGTTCTCTCTCCTCCTCTGTGTCCATCATTATGTTCTCTCTCCTCCACTGTGTCCATCATTATGTTCTCTCTCCTCCACCTCTGTGTCCATCATTATGTTCTCTCTCCTCCTCTGTGTCCATCATTATGTTCTCTCTCCTCCTCCTCTGTGTCCATCATTATGTTTCTCTCTCCTCCTCCTCTGTGTCCATCATTATGTTCTCTCTCCTCCTCCACTGTGTCCATCATTATGTTCTCTCTCCTCCTCCTCTGTGTCTATTATTGTGTTCACTCCCCTCCTCTGTGTCCATTATTATATTCACTCCCCTCCTCTGTGTCCATCATTATGTTCTCTCTCCTCCTCTGTGTCCATCATTATGTTCTCTCTCCTCCTCCTCTGTGCCCATCATTATGTTCTCTCTCCTCCTCTGTGTCCATCATTATGTTCTTTCTCCTCCTCCTCTGTGTCCATCATTATGTTCTCTCTCCTCCTCTGTGTCCATCATTATGTTCTCTCTCCTCCTCCTCTGTGTCCTTCATTATGTTTCTCTCTCCTCCTCCTCTGTGCCCATCATTATGTTCTCTCTCCTCCTCTGTGTCCATCATTATGTTCTCTCTCCTCCTCCTCTGTGTCCATTATTATGTTCACTCCCCTCCTCTGTGTCCATTATTATGTACTCTCTCCTACTCTGTGTCCATCATTGTGTTCTCTCTCCTCCTCCTCTGTGTCCATCATTATGTTCTCTCTCCTCCTCCTCTGTGTCCATCATTATGTTCTCTCTCCTCCTCCTCTGTGTCCATCATTATGTTCTCTCTCCTCCTCCTCTGTGTCCATTATTATGTTCACTCCCCTCCTCTGTGTCCATTATTATGTTCACTCCCCTCCTCTGTGTCCATCATTATGTTCTCTCTCCTCCTCCTCTGTGCCCATCATTATGTTCTCTTTCCTCCTCCTCTGTGTCCATCATTATGTTCTCTCTCCTCCTCCTCTGTGTCCATTATTATATTCACTCCCCTCCTCTGTGTCCATTATTATGTTCCCTCCCCTCCTCTGTGTCCATCTTTATGTTCTCTCTCCTCCTCCTCTGTGCCCATCATTATGTTCTCTTTCCTCCTCCTCTGTGTCCATCATTATGTTCTTTCTCCTCCTCCTCTGTGTCCATCATTATGTTCTCTCTCCTCCTCCTCTGTGTCCATCATTATGTTTCTCTCTCCTCCTCCTCCTCCTCCTCTGTGCCCATCATTATGTTCTCTCTCCTCCTCCTCTGTGTCCATCATTATGTTTCTCTCTCCTCCTCCTCTGTGTCCATCATTATGTTCTCTCTCCTCCTCCTCTGTGTCCATCATTATGTTTCTCTCTCCTCCTCCTCTGTGCCCATCATTATGTTCTCTCTCCTCCTCCTCTGTGTCCATCATTATGTTCTCTCTCCTCCTCCTCTGTGTCCATCATTATGTTCTCTCTCCTCCTCCTCCTCTGTCCATTATTATGTTCACTCCCCTCCTCTGTGTCCATTATTATGTTCTCTCTCTTCCTCTGTGTCCATCATTATGTTCTCTCTCCTCCACTGTGTCCATCATTATGTTCTCTCTCCTCCTCCTCTGTGCCCATCATTATGTTCTCTCTCCTCCTCCTCTGTGTCCATCATTATGTTCTTTCTCCTCCTCCTCTGTGTCCATCATTATGTTCTCTCTCCTCCTCTGTGTCCATCATTATGTTCTCTCTCCTCCTCCTCTGTGTCCATCATTATGTTTCTCTCTCCTCCTCCTCTGTGTCCATCATTATGTTCTCTCTCCTCCTCCACTGTGTCCATCATTATGTTCTCTCTCCTCCTCCTCTGTGTCTATTATTGTGTTCACTCCCCTCCTCTGTGTCCATTATTATATTCACTCCCCTCCTCTGTGTCCATCATTATGTTCTCTCTCCTCCTCTGTGTCCATCATTATGTTCTCTCTCCTCCTCCTCTGTGCCCATCATTATGTTCTCTCTCCTCCTCTGTGTCCATCATTATGTTCTTTCTCCTCCTCCTCTGTGTCCATCATTATGTTCTCTCTCCTCCTCTGTGTCCATCATTATGTTCTCTCTCCTCCTCCTCTGTGTCCATCATTATGTTTCTCTCTCCTCCTCCTCTGTGCCCATCATTATGTTCTCTCTCCTCCTCCTCTGTGTCCATCATTATGTTCTCTCTCCTCCTCCTCTGTGTCCATTATTATGTTCACTCCCCTCCTCTGTGTCCATTATTATGTTCACTCCCCTCCTCTGTGTCCATCATTATGTTCTCTCTCCTCCTCCTCTGTGCCCATCATTATGTTCTCTTTCCTCCTCCTCTGTGTCCATCATTATGTTCTTTCTCCTCCTTCTCTGTGTCCATCATTATGTTCTCTCTCCTCCTCCTCTGTGTCCATCATTATGTTTCTCTCTCCTCCTCCTCCTCTGTGCCCATCATTATGTTCTCTCTCCTCCTCCTCTGTGTCCATCATTATGTTTCTCTCTCCTCCTCCTCTGTGTCCATCATTATGTTCTCTCTCCTCCTCCTCTGTGTCCATCATTATGTTTCTCTCTCCTCCTCCTCTGTGCCCATCATTATGTTCTCTCTCCTCCTCCTCTGTGTCCATCATTATGTTCTCTCTCCTCCTCCTCTGTGTCCATCATTATGTTCTCTCTCCTCCTCCTCTGTGTCCATTATTATGTTCACTCCCCTCCTCTGTGTCCATTATTATGTTCTCTCTCCTCCTCTGTGTCCATCATTATGTTCTCTCTCCTCCTCTGTGTCCATCATTATGTTCTCTCTCCTCCGCCTCTGTGTCCATTATTATGTTCACTCCCACTCCTCTGTGTCCATTACTATGCCCCCCCTCATCTGTATCTATTATTATTATTATTATTATTATTATTATTATTATTATTATTATTATTATGTTATCTCACCCTCCTGTGTCCATCACTATGTTCTCTCCCACTCCTCTGTGTCCATTACTATGCCACCCCTTATCTGTGTCCATTATTAATATTATTATTATTATGTTATCTCACACTCCGGTGTCCATTATTATGTTCTCTCCCACTACTCTGTGTCCATTACTATGCCCCCACTCATCTGTATCTATTATTATTATTATTATTATTATTATTATGTTATCTCACCCTCCTGTGTCCATTATTATGTTCTCTCTCCCTCCTCTGTATCCATTATTGTGCCCCCCTTTCATCTGTGTCGATTATTATGTTCTCTCCCCCTCCTCTGTGTTTATTATTATGTCCTCCTCCATCTGTGTCCATTATGGTGTTCTCCCCCCCCCCCCCCCTCCTTCCCCTCACATGGTTTGTGTTCTGCTCTCTGTATAGCTGTAATTCTCTTACTTTCTTCTCTTTTCTCACCTCTGTTCTCCCGTCTTGGCTCCCCCTTTAGATATATGAGCTACATTAAAGAGTAGATTGATGGACCTGCTCTGCACTTGTAATAGACAAGGGGGCAAATATGAAATCATCTCATCAGCAACACATATCCTATTGGGATGTAGTTGGGATCCCGGCGCACAGAATGCCGGTGCTCAGCATCCCGGCACCAAACTCCCAACAGGGGTGATAATGCCGGCACCAGGAGCCTGGCACCTGCAATACCAGTGTCTAAGTATGAGGGTTAGGGGTTAGGCACTAGGGGTAGGGTTAGGCTGCAGAGGGGAGGGTTACGGTTAGGCTGCAAGAGAGGAGGGTTAGGGTTAGGCTGCAGAGGGGAGGGTTAGGGTTAGGCTGCAGGAGAGGAGGGTTAGACTGCGAGGAGGGAGGGTTAGAGGTTAGCGTCAGGATTCTGGCTCAGGATGCTGTACCCAAATCATCCTATTAATGGCTGAAAGCTCCATCAGAGATTAATCTATGTAACTACTATAAATGAAGCAAGCTGGTTACATTGTGTAAAATATGTGTTCTTTATAATGAAAATAAGTTTGCATAGTCCCTTTTTTCCAGTTTAAATAGAGAATATTTAAAATTTATGTGTGGTTATATTACAAGAACATTGGGGGGGGCTGAGGAAAATGAAAAGAAGCAATTTCTCAAAAAACAATTACTTGAAAGTGAAGAAGGTCTCCATTGTGGAGCCACGGTACCACGCCTCGTGCCACGCATTGTTATACTTAATTTCCAACTTTATACCAATTCCTTGCAAAAGTACTGTTCTAATGTGCCTAGTACTCTGTGAGTGACTTTGTATGTGGCAATGATGAAATAAGATGGAAAATGCAGGGAAAGGTATGAATCGCTACTGGTGGGGGAGTGTGTAAGTCACGCCAAGCATCTTGCACCAAATGGTGCAAAGATGCAAAGTGAATGGGAACACATCTCTCAATGAAGTGAAAGCCTCTCCTTTGCTTCTCATAACCTAACCCGCATTGGCAGCTTCCAGCCTTGATATACCCAGAGTCTATTCAAAATGCCTCCAATCCAGTGGCAGCTCCAGAGGTGGGGCTGCAGCACAGTCCAAAATTCAAATAGGGGAGTCACACCAACTGTCCTTTCATACGCTGCCAAACATCGCCGCCTGGGACTCACTGGCAGTTGGTGTGTCTCCCTTATTTGAATTTTGGACTCATCTGCAGCCCCACCTCTGGAGCAGCCACTGCTCCAATCCCCATTAATACTTTAATAGTAATACATTATAAAATGAGGAAGATAGGCTGTTGGTTGTACCTCTAGTATGTATCAAATGTAAACTTCCCTGGACTCCAAGTTAAATATACTTACTGGAAACATGCTTTTAGATTGTTTTATTATCTGTGAGTTATGTGTGCATGCTGTTTCCTGCTGATTGGTGTTGTGTAAACTACTGGATATAGGGGCCTGATTCATTACGGATTGCAACTGTGACAGCAAACGCGGATCGGCCGATGGTGCGTTCTGCGCATGCGTATGCATCGCAGTGCGCGAGTTAGCATTGCGATCACCTACGCAGACAAGAATCCATCGCAGAGTGAGTAACAGGCTGTGAGCATTTGGGGGTGATGACGGGAGAGTGGTTTGAGAAACGCAGGCGTGTCTGTCTGCTTGAACGCCACTGCGACGGCATACGCAGCTTGAGTGCTCACTGCGTGCGACAAGGTTAGCAATTTCTGATTAAGGTCTGACCTGTTGCAATTGTGCATGAGGGGCCGATGTTACTCAATGTTACCGATGTATACGCAGGACTGCAAGGTATGACGGATGTGAGATGGCATTGCAATAGCATTCATTAGCATATTTTCGCAGAACTGTGTGTGTAATCGTAGCTGCGAACGCAATACCGTTCTGTAGTGAATCAGGCCCAGAGTGTGTTCTTTTTAGTATACTGTTTTTTGTTTTTTTTTAAGTTTGTAAACCTTGCACCAATCAGATATTTGCTGGTTCAGCATTACAATAACATGGAGTGTGATCAACACATTGACTTGCAGGTGAAAGCAGCTGAACCCTTTTCATTATAATGAAACACTCCCCTGGAAGTCTGCACGTTTCTTCTGTAAGCGCAGCCACCCCTCGCCCTGCTTACCCATGCACGCTGCTCAGCACTTAACCACAAGCTAAATATAGTCAGAGAGCAAAGTGGAATTTAGCATATGAACTAAGAACTCCCTCCCTTTACTTCCCGTTTTCTTGACTCTGTACCACATGAACTATGAATATCGTATACTGTATGTTTTTTGGTAATTTTAACTTTTTTTTTTTAGAAGGTCGAAACAAATTTTTCCACAAAAGAAAACCACCATACAGAGGCGTAATTTCAATACATTTATTGGCAACAAGAACACACTGCAAGGAGGCATAGATTATACAGTATGCATGTGTTACCCAGAGTGTACGCACAAAGTTGCTGTTGCGATCAGGACAGACGGCATCAGAAGTGTGGTGGTTAAGTGATTGGCTCCAACGCAGCAATGGATAATCTGCGTACCATCGTCCGGCTGCGGTGACCCATGGGGTCCTGCCGGCCGCCGCAGTTTAGAGGAAGAGGCCAGGAAATCTCTGTCAGCCGACGGAGATCCTGGCTTCTTCCCTCCTGTGCAACAGCGGCAACACGCCATAGTTTCGGGAAACGGCGCATCACCGCCCCCTCCCCGGCCCCCACACGGCAGCAACCATCTGCTGCCAGTTTACATGCGGGCTCACAGACCCGTTCTGCACATGCGCAGAACGGGTGTGGCGCCTGCACAAATTCCCGAACATCGGGAATCTTTGTTCAGCAGTGCACTAGCGTGCACCGTTGCCAAGGCAGGGGCGTGTCCAGGGGAGATCTGATCAATGTGATCAGCCCCAGGGCCGTAGAGCGCTGTGCCATGCCCGGGTAATTTTGTAACCTCGGGGTTACTCTGAGGGCTGATGGTCTCGCAGATGATCCGATGCTGCGTTTTAGGACGCTTTACTCGTATCTGCGATGCCAGCAGGTGTCTTTTCCCCTAATATGCTCCTGCAGCATTAGCATATTAGTTGTATGGTATTGCACAGCCGCCTCTCTGCGCCTGTGCAATACTGTACAACTACGAATCAGGCCCATGACTACACATCTTGAAATACATAAAGAAAATCCAGTTCTGTGGAACTTCTAACAAATGATTAAATAAATATGAGTATTGTGGGCGGGATGTACTAAGTATGAAAATGCGTCCACAGCTACGAAAATGCAGTTTTCTGAGATTTGGCCGCATTTCCATATGTACCAAGCTCCAGAATGTGATACATTCCGTAGCTTAGACCCGGTGGGTAACGCCATCTTTAGGCATTTACCTTTATTTATTGGGCCTTACCCAATAGAAGTCTATGGGTTTATTATCGGTTTTCTTCTGAGAAGGATCCAATCGGATCCCTCCCAGTGTCCCCTGTGGTGGCTAGCGCCATTCTTCGCATGTGCAGAAGGACTTCTGGGTAATAAACCCAGAAATCCCTCTAGCATCTAGCTATCGCAAAGGACAAGGCGCTGGGTTTTGGAAGCTTAATTCTTTTTGGTTAACTTTAATGGGAGCTGGCTCTGAGTTAATTGCAGCTTGGGAGCACTTTAAAGTAGATAATTCTACATGTTCAGAACCAGGCATACTGTGTGATAGCTTTAAGGCCTATGTTGGGGGCATTTATTAAGAGTGGCCAAAATTAAGGCATTTAATAGAAGGCAGGAGTTGCGGCTTCAACAGCTTTGTCGTTAGCTAGAAGCCAAGTATATTTTAACCAAAGCTGTTTCTGATCGGATTTTGTGGATGGAGGCTCAAAAGGTGTGGTTGGATTATTTGTTTGACAAATCCAGGCGTAGATTGTTATTTTCTAAACATTTGCAATATTCCCAGGCTGAGGTAGGTGGCAGTTACCTGGTGTTTTGTTTAGGGAGCACTCTGGTGGTAGGTCTATTCCTGTAATCCTCAATTCACAGCGGAACCCCTGCTATTGGAGAGAGAATATTGCTAAATTACTCCAACAGTATTATTCTTCTTTGTATACCTCCACGGTTTCCTATACTGTCCCTCAACTGCAGGATTATTTGGCTCAGGTAACATTGCCATGTCTATCTCAGGAAGCTATTGAATTCCTGGAAGCCCCATTTACACTGGAGGAGCTGGAATCTGCGATCGCCTCATTTCTCTCCTTTAAGGCTCCTGGGTGTGATATGATATCTTTGGAGGTGTACCAAAAATGTAAGGATTTTTTTATACCTCACAATTATAACTTGTTTGCAAAGGAGCAGAAAGACAAATATAGTCTTACTGGTGCACTCTTAGGGCCTGATTCAGAGCTGAACGCTCTGACCAGAGCGCTCGCTCTGAATCAGGGCCCTCCTACCTTTTTTGGAGCGTCCTCATGGACGCTCGCATAGCTGTGGGTTACCACCCACAGCTATAGCGAGCGTCCATGATGATGGTCGCGATGGTCTTGACCATCGCGACCATCGGGCTTGCGACGGAGAATCTGCGGTAGGGTCTCGCTGCCACAAGCCCTGGAGTGATTTTGGCTCTATCAGAGTCAAAATCACTCCCACTGACATCACTAGTGATGTCAGTGGGGCCGGCTTCAGACGGTAGGCGTTCCCATGGGAACGCCTCCGTCTGGCAGGCACGCCCCCGGCACGCCCACCAAAGGGGGCGTGCTGTCAATCAACATCGACAGCACGCCCCCTTTGGTGCTAGACCCGGAGCGATGGTGAGCCCGTCGCTCGCCGGGTCTCGCGCATGCGCACGACGGAGCTCCCTCCGTCGTGCGCATGAGCAGTGGGGAACATCGACCCGCTTGCAAGCGTCCTGCCGCCCGTGAGCGGGTCTGAATGACCCCCTTAGGCCCATATTCAATTTGAGACAAAAAGTCTGGATCTGCGATACTTTTTCGCCAATTACGTCATTTTCGCCTGCTTTGCTTTTACCCCGTATTCAATTTGAAAGACTTTCCACCTAGGCGGAAAGTCAATGCAATGTACTAGGCGGAAAAAAGTGAAGATTGGGGTTTTGGGGTGCAACATTGGGGGAGCCCCCTGCAGCCTTCAGACAGTCCCCCAAAGGTAAACTGTGTCAAAAAAATAAAAAAATATATACTTAAGCATATGCCAAAAAATTACTTTGAAAAAGGGGGCAAAAAAAAAAATGTTGGGGTACAAAGTTAAAAACTAGTGAACTTGACTCTGGGGGGGGTCCCCAAGTATGCCCCAAGTGTTTTTTTGATTGCAGGTGCTTGCAGAAGGTGGATCTTTCACAATTTTTTCAACATCACTTTAGCAACTTTTAAATATGCTGACCCCTATTTTCAAGTACCCCAAATTTTCTGGGATAAGTTATTCTCTGGAAAAAATACTCCTGAATACAATTCTGCGCCACGTATAGCAAAACGCTATTTAGCAGCTATTAAGGTCGTTTAAAAAGACCAAATACCTTCAGCAAGCCAAATCGGAACCCCAATGTCAGAGCATCTTTTGGGGGTGTCAGGCTTATTTCCCCAAATCTGACAGTACTTTCCGCCTGTTCAAGTTTTGCCGGGTCCTGTTTTCGCATACTGTCAAATTGAATACGGGGTAAAGCGGGCACGCGCAAGATACTTTTCCTTCTACAACACAGGCGAAGTAGGCTAAAAGTCCGTGAGGCGAAAAAGTATCGTGGCTCGGCTCAAATTGAATACGGTTCATAGTCAAATATAGAAATGAATCAGAAAAAGATGAATAAGTTCTGAAAAAAAATAATACTTAACCTTTAAATAATACATTGATAAAAAGAGTGTATAAAAAATACACTTCTTAATGCCTAGGCTCAAAAAAGACACACATATTCATAAGAATTTATATCAAGAATAATACATCAATTGTTATTTTGGCAAAAATTTCTCACTCCAAAACTAATTCCCCTAACTGATTATAAATTCCTATTGGATATGTTATAAAAGGGGGAATAGGGAATAAAGTAGATACCCACCTAATTATGATGTGCGATACGTGAATACTTTCATAAATTCAATAAAATCAAATTTTACACATCAGAATCAAAGCAGCTTCATATTGCATTTATGCATTTAATTGAAAACAACAGAACTTAAAACATAAATAAATAGGAGACACAGTTTATTGTTTGTATAGTTCTGTACCAATTAGCATCAAACCTGACAGATCACTCTCCAAAAGGTTATTTGTAGAATACGAACTTCATGAATTCCAATAACGGTATAGATAAATAAATGCGCAAATGTACTGATCATATTAGAGAAAGAAGCATATGTATGAGCCTGTTTGGATACACTTTCAATTGATGGCTCATAAAAACAATGTATGATATTTTAGGCAATAAATTGTGCTAATTAATAAGCATAATAATGATCTAGATGAAATTGATGTATAATATTCAAATGCATTCATAGGCAAAGTAGGCACATAGAAATACCTAAATGTTAATATACTCAGAAGTAACTTGTATTCTCCTGTATATCATTGCAGGATTTGACAAAAATATACTTAGATGATTAGACACTGTGTAATGGGTAATAATTGTATCCACTTAATGTTTAGGTCAGGGATGGGGAACCTCAGGCCCGGGGGCCGTATAAGGCCCTCGGAATCATTTGATCTGGCCCTCTGAGCTTTTTTCTGCTAGCCTCATCTGGCTAGCAGGGGGCCTAGAAAAGCACCCTTCAGCCAGAATCTATGCAGCAGGAGCGTCCTTAGGACGATTCATATGGTCACACTGCTGCCCTTACAGCTCCCTCGAACATCCTCAGAATGCTCCTGGCATTGCTGTAATCACGGCGATTGTGGCCCCGCTGCCATGTGATGCACACAGAGGGGGCGTGGCCTGCACCAGGCCCGCGAATAATGTGAAATATATTAAAATGGCCCTCAGCAGAAAAAAGGTTCCCCACCCCTGGTGTAGGTGGACACCACGGGGCTAAATCAATATGTCATAGAGTTAAGAAAAGTCCAGATATAAGATATATTACACTACTTCTGCTTTCCCTTGTTTAAATGTATCGAACAAGGGATGAGAGAGAAGTGAACATAATCCCTAGAGGAACAGCAGATAAAACGCTTCTGCTGTCCCCGCTCTTGACAGTATCTCTCCTCTGTTATTGATAAAGCATTGCAGAGATATAGTTTCAGTCCAGCTTGGATGAGAGAGAGCTAGAGTGCTAGAGAGAAAAGATCCCTTGTATGGGAGTGAGAGCAGGAGTGCAGCTGCCGGTGGTGTATCAGCTTGGCTGTTTAAAGACAAGCAGTCCCGTCGGGTGAATGCGCATTTCGCTTCTACAGGCTTGGTCACCTGATTGCTAAGCATGGAAAGGACCATACCGTACCAAAGTTGTATGGGCCCATTTTTCTCCTGTCTACGTACGTGAAGGATCTTTGTAAATTAGTTGATGTGCATTTCAACTCTGTTATAAACACCATAATACACTGTGATCAAACAGGGTTTATGCCGGGGAAGTCTACTGTCCAGAATCTCCGATGACTCTTTTACCATTTGCAAAGAGGTGATTGGGCCGGTGCAGTTGTGGTATCCTTGGACACTGCCAAGGCCTTCAACTCGGTTAAATGGGGTTATTTATTGGAGGTTCTATGTAAATTTGGCTTTGGGCCTAGATATATTCAGTGAATTTAATTGTATTCTTTCCCGGCTGCCCAAGTATCAGTTAATGGGTATACCACTGCTCCTTTTTCTCCTGCTAGAGGAACCCTGCAGGGTTGTCCTCTCTCTCCTGTCTTGTTTACATTAGCTATTGAGCCCTTGGCATGTCTTTTGCATTCAGCTTCTGATATAAGGCGTTTTAAAACAGGATTGGTAGAGGATGTCATAGCATTATATGCTGATAACATGCTTTTGTTTTTGGCAGATGCTGAGGGATCCTTAGATGCAGTGTTCAGACTGATTAAAGATTTTGGAGGTGTTTCTGGTTTGCTCATTAATTGGAAGAAATCTAATATATTTCCCATTTCTGGATGCCTCCCTCTCTCTTTTCCCTGTCATGTCCCCTCCAGTGGACTTTTCGATTGAAATATTTGGATTACGCCATTTTTCGCAGAATATTGACCCTGTCACTTTAAATTTTAAGTCTAGAATTCATACACAGAAGAAGTTACCCCTTACCGTTTTGGGAAGAGTAAACTTTTTTAAAATGATACTCCTGACGAAATATTTATACCTTTTCCAACATTCTCCAGTATATATCCCAAAAAAGATATTTTCTGGGATTGAGAGCATCCTCTCCTTTATTTTGGGGATTGGTCTGCATGGGTGTCTTTTAAGACCCTATTTAAATCTAAGTTTTCTGGTGGCCTGGGCCTTCCTAATCTCAGGCTATAGTATGTAGCTTCTCAATTGACACATTTGGCAATTTGGACCTCTGACAGCGGGGACTTTACATTGTTGGGTTTTTTGGCTGAGCAGACAATGTCCCCTCTCTCAGTTTTGCAGTTTTTGCTATCTAGCTCTACTACATCTAGCCCAGTGGTTCTCAAACTCGGTCCTCAGGACCCCACACAGCTCACTTTTTGCAGGTCACCCAGCAGGTGCACAGGTGTATTCATTACTCACTGACACATTTTAAAAGATCCACAGGTGCAGATAACTATTTCACTAGTAATTATGTGAGGAGACCTGCAAAACATGCACTGTTTGGGGTCCTGAGGACCGAGTTTGAGAACCTGTGATCTAGACTAACTCCACTACATTGTCAAGCCCTCTATGATTGGTCAGGTATAGATGAGAATTCACCCCTTAAGTTTAACATTTCTTATGAACTGTTTAAAATCTTTTATGATAATGTATGGATTTTAAGAGGGGTCTCTGCTCTAGGACAATTTTACAATGACAGGGTTTTAAAATCTTTTGCTAAATTACAGGAATAATTTGGATTTCCCAAAACAGTTTTCTATAGGTATTTACAACTTCGGCATGCTATGAACTCTCTGTTTAGTGTATTAGGGTAATTGTACCCTCCCTTTCTTCTCTAGACCCAAAAATATGTTTATTTGGCTTTGAACTGGAAGAATTTTCATAGCCTGGGGAATTATCGCTTTAGCATATGTTTCACTACTATGGCAAAGGTTATTGTTGGTAGAACATGGTTTGCATGTGATCCCCCTAATATTATTAGGGGAGAGATTTAGTTAATGATGTTTCTAAACATGAACGGTTTCTATATAGGAGTCGTAACTCCTTAGCCAATTATTATAAAAAATGGGACAGATTTTGGGCTTCCACCTCATGGGTGTGTTGGAAGAGCTGCTAAGCTACTAAGAGGGGTATTCAATATGAAAGGTTAACTTCCCTGGCGAAGTTAACGTTTCATATCAGAGTTTTTTTCTGCGTAAAGGTATGGTGCGCGTTCCCGCTTATCCCCGTATTCAATATCAAATTAACGAAAACGGGAAACTCCGGAATTGGATTTGCGTAAAGTTACGAATTTTTCCTTAAAATAATTGTAAGACCCCCTAAAGTTATAAAAACATGGGGGAACACTATGGGTACCCCCGTTTTAGCCTTTAATTGAAAGTCAGGGCTTTAAATAGCCGCAGCAGGTGTTTTTTTCCCGACATTGAAGAAGTGATGCAGAAGAGCACTTAGGTTATTTTTTTCATTTTTTTAAGTGGTCCCATCAAATTTGGGGTACATGAAAATGGGTATTTGCATATTTTGATGTCCCTAAAGTAAGTTTTTAAAAATTCTGCATTTGTGCACCTGCCGCTATAATTCTATTCTAGAAAACACCTGCCGCATACTTGTAGAATAGCCCTGAACCTATTTCCCTATTGTTAAACAATTTTTTCCCATTTTTTTTTTTGCACCCCAATTTTTAATTAAATTTTTTGGGGTGTCCCTATTTTTTTAACAAACTTTTTTTTGACAAAAAACTTTTTTTTTTTAATGTCAATCTCAGGGGTGCAGGCTATTTTTTTTAAGCCTGCACCTCTAAACCCCAATTCTGCACTTTTTTCGACACCTATTCAATGGTGAAAAGTTATTACCGTTTTTTATCAAAGACTTGTCAAAACTGCGATAAGTCTTTGAAATTGAATAGGGTGTAAAAGTAAAACAAGTGATATTAACGCAAAAACATTAAAAAGTGCGATATTAACGCAAAAAACGATGTTATCGTACCCATATTGAATACCCCTATAATAATTTTTAGAATGGTGACAGTTACATCCAACTCATTGATAACTTAATAACTTGAAGTTTTAAACCATGGCAATGCCAGGTACTTCAGCTAGTATATGTATATATATTTATATATATTATTCACACACACAAAACACAAGGAGTTCATAGAATAGTATATTAATATGTTGTATAGAAGTAGATGATTACATATAATATGCATACTTCAGAAACTATTAAATAGGCTTATCTAATGATACCACTGGACTTCAATTGGAATATGACCACATATGGAAATGGAGCCGGATCCCCACTTTCAAACCACACAACTATAAAAAGGTGGGGGAAGTAATAAGAGAGGTAGGTGGCAGCTGGCAAGACCAATAAACTGACTGTACTTAAAGGTAAACCTATTGGTTTGGGCTTATTGGTATTGTTTTCTATCTGTAACTGAATAAATTAATAGCTCTTTTAATTCTAAAATATTGAGGTCTAAATTTAAGTCGGGAACTTTCATACTGTTTCCTCATCTGTAAATTTTCAGAAGCCTCAGTAACTATTCCACGTGCCGCCTCTGGCAGATGTGCTAGGTGTTGCAGAATGCTGAGGATAATACCGATAGGAATTCTCTCCGCTTATGATTCTAAATTCATCAAGCTCCGAAAATACAAAATATTCAGAACTTAACTGTGGAACATTCGCCATCTTCAGATGGCGTTTATTCTCTCACCTCCGCTGCTTCGCTATGGCAAGGAGTCAAAGACTCGCATGCACAGTAGCACTGCCAAGTCAGACTTTGCAGTGCTTAGTTTCACTGCTACTTTTGAGGGGACAGCTGATCTTTAGATCAGCTGTCTCGACACCAGAGCAATGTTGAATTGTTCCGGTGCTCACGGTAAGTTGGAATGTTAATTATCGAGGTCCATCCACCCCATGTTAATTAACATAATGTATAGGCCCCTTAGTCACCATTCTTAGTTTTCATTTTATGTTACAAATACCATTACTAAACTGTCAAATTGCTTTTATAAAATTGTGGATGTATTTGAGTTGGGAAGAGGCAGCATGCACTGAGAGGAGATTAGCTACACCATTTTGGGAGGCATGGTTATGTACACCTGGCAATTTAGGGACCCCAGAGAGGGCCAGGCAGTGCTTAAATTGGTGCTAGATAGTGGTGGAACTCACCCGCCACCCCTCGGCGCTTTGCCAATAAAGGGACAGCGCACAACTATGGTGCAATCCCCAAAAAGGGGCATAGTCTCGAAAGTAAGGGGAGTGGTCTCACACTAGTTTTCCCAATTCAAATTACGCTACACAGTAGCATAACCTTATCCACATTACACTGCACGTAGTGCCCCCGATTCACATTACACCACATACTAGTGTCCCTTATTCATGTTATGACACACAGTAGTGTCCCTTTTACACAATGACTACAGTAGTGCCCATTATATACAATGCCCACAGTAGTAATGCCCTTAAAACACATAATGCCCACAGTAGTAGTGCTCCTTATACAATGCACACAGGAGTAGTGCCCCTTATGCAATGCCCCCAGTAGTGGTGCCCCTTATGTAGTGTCCCCAGTAGTGGCAGTGCCCATTATGCAGTGCCCACAGTTGTAGTGCCCCTTTTGCAGAGCCCACAGTAGTTGTGCCCCTTATGCAGTGCCCCCAGTAGCGGTGCCGCTTATGCAGTGCCCCCAGGAGTGAGGCTCCTTATGCAATGCCAACTGTGGTAGTGCCCCTTATGCAGTGACCCCAGGAGTGGTGCCCATTATACAGTGCCCCCTGTAGTAGTGCCACTTATGCAGTACCCACAGTTTATGCAGAGCCTACAGTAGGGTTGCCCCTTATGCAGTGCCCCCAGTAGTAGTGCCCCCAGGTGTGGTGCCCCTATGCAATGCTCCCAGTGGTGCCCCCAGTAGTAATGTCCCTTGTAGTACTGCACCCCAGTAGTAATGCCCCCTTTAGTAGTGCCCTCTATAGTAATGCCCTCAATAGTAGTGTCCACAATAGTAATGCTCCCTGTAGTAGTGCCCACAATAGTAATGCCTCCAATAGTAATGCCCCAGTAGTAATTCCCCCTGTAGTAATGCCCCCAATAGTAATGCTGCTTACACAAAAAAAAAACACAATACTTACCTTAAGCCCTGCTCCTGCGTCCGCGTCCGTCAGGCTGCTCCTCAGAACTATGGGAGAGACATCATGATGTTTCTCCCATAGTGCACACTGTGGGATCCGGAAGCCGGAGCTCAGGAATGAACTCCAGCCTATGGCTGCCACTATGGGGAAGGACCCGGGGGCCTGCTGGTAACAAAATCTCAACAGGCGCCCGGCAAATGGAGTTTCCCTGCGGCGCCAGGCTCAGGTGGGCCGGAAGAGGCGGAACTGGTTCCGGCTCCAAATAGAAGTGACGGAAAGTAGTTCCACCTGTTCCGCCCTACTTTAACCCTTGGGGCCAGGCCCAAGAACTTTGTACCAGCCCACCCCTCTGTGTGCACCGCTGGTGATATCAATCATTCTCCACTTTTTGGAAGTGGGCGGGAAACGGGGAATCCACCCACTCTTCCGGGGCTGCAGGGGGCTACCCGAGAAATTGGGAGAGTAGACAAGTATAATCTCCTGAGGGCTTCATACAAATATTTTATGTAATGCAGAATACAATGGGCTGATTCGGAGTGTGACACAATACCCATATTCATGCAAATGGTTGATTTTTTTTTTCAACTGTGCACACGTCTGAGTTGCTAAAAAGTCACACAGAGCCTGCATCCCACAGCGTGAGCATATAATTGATATTAATGTTACTTATAAAATAATCATTATTTCAAAATCATATTTTGGAAAAAGTACAGTTAGATTTATTGGCTTTTGTAGTTTACAAATTCTGTTTCCATGATTCTTTAAATTAGTTTTTTTTTATCCACAATAACAGACAAAATATTGTAACACCAAAACATTTACAGCACTCTACAGAAAACAGGATATAATTACAGTACACGGCGCACTGTTAAATGGAACGTGGAGACTTCTTATTAGAAGAAGGAAATGGTTTCACATTGTTTTTCTGAAAGATTAAATTGAACTGTGCAATAAAATAAATGAAGGACTGCAGAAGAACGTGCATATACTGTATATATACATATATATATGTGTGTGTGTGTGTATATATATATATTATATATATATATATAGTTGTGCACGGAATGGGTATGAAATCCCGGCAGTCGGAATCAGGGGCGCCGAGAGGTGGGGGGGAGCGGGTACTAATTTCCCGAGCCCAGGCTTGCTGGAAGGGCCCTGCGGGGGTCCGTGTCCAGCACCACTCCCCCCTCCCTCTTACGTCACTGCCAGGACCGGCCCTAGCCCAAATTTTTTGGTAAGCGAGTATATTTTTTGGCGCCCCCCTATGCAGTGCCCCTTTTACAGTGCCCCCGGTAGTGGTCCCCCCTGTGCAGTGCCCCTTGTGCCCCCAGTAGTATTCCCCTTATATAGTGTCCCCAGTAGTAGTCCCCCTATGCAGTGCCCCCAGTAGTGGTACCCCCCAATGCAGTGCCCCTTTTACAGTGCCCCCGGTAGTGGTCCCCCCTGTGCAGTGCCCCTTGTGCCCCCAGTAGTATTCCCCTTATATAGTGCCCCAGTAGTACTCCCCCCCTATGCAGTGCCCCCAGTAGTGGTACCCCCTTTGCAGTGCCCTTTATATGGTGCCCCCAGTAGTGGTCCCCCCCCTTGTAGTGCCCCCAGTAGTAGCCCCCCATGTAGTGCTCCCAGTAGTAGCCCCCCCCTTGTAGTGCCCCCAGTAGTAGTCCCCCCCCTTGTAGTGCCCCCAGTAGTAGTCCCCCCTTGTAGTGCCCCCCTTGTGGTGCCCCCAGCAGTAATCCCCCCTTGTAGTGCCCCCAGTAGTATTCCACCTGCCCCCGCCCCCCGCAGTAGAGACGTAATAAAAATTAAAAAAAAACCACTTACCTGAAACCCCGCTCCTGCTCCTGGTCCCGCCGCCGCTATCAGCTCCTCCGTCCGCCGCTTTGCATTATGGGAGTGACGTCACGTCATGATGTCACTCCCATTACCCACTGCGGGAGCCGGAAGATGGCCGGCTCCGCCAGTGGGAGCAGCAGCCGATGAGAGTCTGTCTGACTCTCGTCAGCTGCTAACGCAAACACACAGCTGCCGGCGCCGGCGGCTGTGTGTTTGTGCTGTGTAGCGCTGACCGAACTCCGTCCGGTCAACGCTACACACGCAGACACAGTCTGCCCGTGGCCCGCATGGTAAGCAGCTGAGGCGCCCTTCACTGTGTGGCACCTTACGCAGCTGCGTACCATGCGTAACGGGAGAACCGGCCCTGGTCACAGCAGCCCAGCACAGGCTGCTGTGTGCTGGGCTGCACTAGGAGACTGCTCACGGCTCCTAAAGCAGCAGCCGCAGCAGTGTCCTATGCCTATGGGGGAGCGATCACACTGATTGGGCCCCTCATTGACTGTGCGCCGGGCTGAGGGGCTAACAATTTTCAGCATGGCCACGCCTCCCGTGATTAGGTCACGCCTCCCTATCACCTGGGACCGGCGCAGCTGTCGGTGGGCCTGGTCAGGATGCCTGCTGTCAACACACCGACAGCGGCATCCCGATGCTCAGAATCCTAACAAGGGTTGGGTAAGTATACATACCCTCCCCCCTTGTCCCCCTAATCTCCTGTTTATACATCCTAACACTAACCCTCCCCTCACCCTATCCTAACCCTCCTCTATAGTGCCTAAACCTAACCCTCCCCCTTAATGCCTAAACTAAACCCTCCCCCAATGGTGCCTAACACACATCCAGGGGCACCTAACCCTAACCTCCCTCTCCCATAGCCTAACCCTACCCCCCCCCACTCACTGTGACGCCTAAACCTAATCCTCCCCCCCAGGAAGTGGCGGAACTCCCGGAGACAATGGAGTCATTTGCCGCCGGGCGCCAGCCCTGAAGGGGGCACCTGGCTCCATTGTCATCCGACCACTGCTGAGGAGGAGCTGCATGGAGAAGGAGTGGCGCTCCACCTCCAGTGGCGTAACTACTGAGGATGCAAGGGGTGCGGTTGCACTCCCTGCACCCTCCATTTTCCGGGCGCCCGCTGATTGTGTTACCAGCGGGCGCCCGCTCCTTCTTTCCTCCCTCCTCCAGGCGCCAGCAGCAGCTGGAGCACAATGGAGTGACGCCATAACGTCACTCCCATAGTTTCGTGGAGCGGGCGCCGGGGACGGACGGCAGCAGCACTGGAGCGGGGTTGAAGGTAAGTTTTTTTTTTCGTATGTGTGTGTGCGTGCGCGTGCGCGGGGGGGAGGGGCACAATAAAGGGGGCTTAATACTGGGGGTATTACAGGGGGCACAATACTGGGGGCCTAATACTGGGGGCTTAATACTGGGGGCACTACAAGGGGCTTAATACTGGGGGAATTACTAGGGGCACTACAGGGGGCTTAATACTGGGGGCACTACAGGGGGCTTCCTACTGGGGGCACTACAGGGGGCTTCCTACCGGGGGCACTACAGGGGGCTTACTACTGAGGGCACTACAGGGGGCTTACTACTGAGGGCACTACAGGGGTCAACTACTGAGGGCACTACAGGGGCCTTACTATTGGGAGCACTACAGGGGCCTTACTACTGCAGTGGCAAACGCAGGATTTTGAAAGGGGGGTTTCCAAATAATTGGTTACAGAACCAGTGACAAAAAAGTCTAACCAGAATAAGCCTGCAACATACACTTTATTGTGTACTTCAAGTGTTTTAATATAAATAACTATAAATAATATAAATAACAAGGCATCTGGGCATAAAACTTGATTATGCACTATGGGCCTGATTCAGAGCCGGACGCTATTTGCGCTCGCTCGTTCAGAAAATAGGGGTGGCTATTCAAATGAACCGTTCGCTCTTTGCGGTCTGTTCACGCCTCTAGGTCTGAACGAGCGAACAAAACTTGCGGTCGTTTTTTGGAAAAATACGCCCCCTGGCCGCTCGCATCCTACGTCATGTCCGCTATTTATTAGATTAATCGAGTACATCGACCAGGGTATGAACTGCTCGCTATTCTTGTGGTGGTTTTTGCTACCACAATCTTGCGAGCAGTTCTGGCTATAAAATAACCCAGTGACGTGGTCAATGACGCTGCTGTTTTAATTATGCACACCCATAAAACGCCCGTTTTGACCTTTAAGCACGCCTGCGTTCGGATCTCCACTCCCCGTTTTCAAGCACCTTCCCCTGTTACCACCCACATACGCCTCTTTCTGTCACTCAAATTTTCAGGCATTCGCTATTTTGCGAGCACATGAATTTCGACCGCACTGACTGGTTCGCGCATGCGTATAGCGATTCGTACGCATGCGCAGTTGGGCAAACATCGCTCGGAGCGAACGAGCGGCCGCTTACGAGCGGCTCTGAATCAGGCCCTATGTACGAACAAAATGTAAACTACCAGTGCAATTTCAACATTTGAACTAAAATTAAAATATACTATTATGCCATAGTGGTGCGTCACCTTGACAAAGGGGCGTGTGCACCAAAACGTTGGCTGCTCATTCTAATGGCATGATTCAATTACATGTATGGCTCTACCCCTCTGATGCTTTCCACTGACCTATTTTTCTCCTAATTATATTATTAAAAATGGAACAAACATATTGGTGTACATGATGAAATGGTAGATAAACAATTAAAACAGATTTTTAGAAGGGGGCAGATCCTTTTGCTGATATAACACAAAAAATACACAAGCTTCCTTCAGCAACCACACAACATAAAAATTTGTCAGTCCCACTACTTACTGCTGGCATCTTCGGTGGGCATGATCTCACATACTGCTTCACAGCAACAGTCCTATGGTGCCCTGGTGTATATCACAGACAGACAAGGCAATGTAGCTTTTCAGTATATCACCGGCCGGCTTCATCCCCTGCCCAACGGTGACAGCCCCCAGCCGCACAGCAAATGCACACTAACCATGGAGGCGGAGCCGTGAGGTGTCTCTCACGTGCTCCGCAATGGCCCATGGAGGAACTGCAGCGGCTCGGCATCCGCAGCAGCCCTCCCGCGGCCATCACATATTATTGCTGAAAGACCTTCTGTGCATGCGCCAAAGGTCATGACAGCTGCCCGATCGGAGCTGAGTTCCGATCGCGGCAGCGGTCATGAGAGCCGCTGGACAGTCAGTGCAAAGCGGCCCGACAGAGGTGAAAGGGAACCCGCTGGCCCAATCTGCCCCTGGTCATGGGGGGGGTTTCCAGGTACTCGGAAACCCCCCCTGCGTGTGCGCCTGTACTGGGGGCACTGCATAGGGGAAACACTACTGGAGGCACTGCATAGGGGATCCATTAATAGGGGGTACTACATAGGCGGGCACTGCATAGGGGTCTTCTACTGAGGGCACTGCATAGGGGGACCACTACTGGGGGCATTGTATAAAAGGGACTGCATAGAGGGTCGGCGAAAGCTGGGGGGGTACATTTTAATTTGGGGGGGGAGCACCAAAATCTTGCCTCCGGGCACCTGGGATGAAGTTACGCCACTGCCACCAGATGCTAAGTCCTAACCAGCCCCGCTATACTCACGTTCAGCATCCTGGCTGTCAGGATTCCGGCATCAGGATGTCACCTCTTGTCAGTATTCCGGTGCCGGTCTTGTAGCCGGGTAGTGGCATTCCGGCACCGGGATGCCGCACGTCGGGATTATAACTACATCCCGATGTGAACACCAGTGGAGGGGCTCCAGGTCCCTGGCCGTCCTTCTTTTTGCTGGATGAAAGTTCTGATAATTCATACCTGGCCGTGCAGTCATAATGCATATCCCTAATGGTGTCTTCTTCAGATAGGGGTTCCCACCCTTAAAGGATATTATAGTAAAGAAGATAAAAGAAAATTAGTGCAAAGGAAGAAGTAATTGCATGCAGGTGAATGCACACAAGTTGATAAAATGTCATGATTTAAGCAAAAACATCACTGGTTAAGCTGGAAGAAGGGCTGAGGGCAACCCAGTCAGGGGAAGAAGAGGTAGAGACTTCCCTGATCAGGACAGGGTGGAGGGTGCTGGATCGCCTCAGAAATCTCTCTTGGAAGCAACGGCTGTGGCTTGCTGACAAGTTTTAGTTGGGGGTGGGGGATTGTAAACTCAGGCTTCTGTATCAGCTTACTGCAGGAAAAATCAAGCATTTTTTCCCCATTTTATTATTTTTTTACTATTTCTTTAAATAAAAACAAACATTGTTTGACCACTTAACTAACATTTTTTTTTACTAAATGGCTCTCAAAAATTGTAGATTTTTTTATTCAATTAGGTGTCAGGAGTGAGCTCCGTCACCTATGGGCGCCCGTTGGTAACACAATCTCAGCGGCCCGCTTGGCCCCATAGCAACCGCACCCCTTGTACCCTCCATAGTTAGGCAGACTCAGAAGCGCCCTCTAGTGGCCGGAGCCCCTAGGTACGGAGCGGCTCGCTGGTGTCCAACGGAGCTGGCTATATAGTCGGAAGGAGCTCCGTATAGGGCAATCTCCAAAGCAGCAGGTGGTGTGGCTCACCAGCGAGCCACTCGCCTCACACTGAGCTTCTGCCGGCTGTAAACAGCCAGCTCCGTTATACATCTGCAAGCCGCTCTGCTCCAAACGGCAAATTACTCAGACACTGTGGGACAGAGACTATCCAAACCAAGTGAAACATATACTGGAACAGAGGAATCCAAGCCTTCTGACGGACCCCCTCCCTACTATGGAGAGCCGGGCCCAAACTGGAGTGTCGGCTGCTATCACCCACTGGTAAATCTAACAGCGTCTGGAAAAGGCTTACATCGGACCTCCTGCCGGGGACATCCACCCCTCGTCCCACGCGTTACTTTGCAAGTATATTAGCTGGCATAAACCAGCAACCATTTACTGCACCTTTACAACTGAACACCTTTTGATACAAACTTACCCTCTGTTCAATTGTGTGACTTTGAAACTGGGAATAAGATGTGTGATTAGTCACTTATTAAGGGTTCTGGACGCCCCAGGGTAATACTGTCTTAGTACCTCTACCACACAGGTCAAGGAAGGCACATTTAGGGCAGCAAGCCTCAGGTAACTATTGACTCAGATTTAAATCAATCACCAGAATTCTCCTTTCTACTCCTTTTTAATGTATATTTATATCCTCCTTTCTCTTGTTCCAACAGTGAATACTGGCTGCTCTTCTGACAGCATTGGCTGGCCATCAATTAATCCGGTCTTCTGATTGGCTCTTGATACTGTCAGACGGATGAAGCATCAAATGACTTGATTGCCTACATCTTGCTGCCTCTGCCTAATTTGGCACTCTGTGACTGGTCAGACAAATCCCTGTGAATTGTTTGCCCGGACCTCTGTGGAGGACCATTCCAGTGAGATAGATTCACCATCCTAGAAGTAGAGCAGCCAGGAAATCCCTGTGTGATTAGGAGTTTAGCTGTTTTTGCATGCCATAACACAGTCCTTTCTTGTTGTGTGCCCAGTATCCCCATGCAACTTTTGATATTTTTACTTTTAATTGTCAAACTACCAAGCAGTGAAAAGAGTGGAGAATTGGACCAGTTGAGAAGTTTCCCCTAGCAACCAATAATCAGGAGGATATGGTTGGTTGCTATGGGCAACTTCTCCACTGGTCCACTTCTCCACTGTTTTCATTGCTCGCTGCAGTATTACTTTACCACTTGCCTGGCACAAACGTATGGGTGGTGTCCACATTCAGGAGTGCCTTACCTGACACAGGCGCATCCAATTTCTCTGAGCGGCCCACTATGTTCGCCTTCTGTATGGATCTCATCCTTCTGCTATGTCCTCCTGGGAGTGATGTTGCGTCTACTACCACCGACACCACTCCCGAAATCGCTACGGCACTCTGGGGTGCATGCGCTGTGGCAAAAGTCATACATACATAGTTCCCCCCAGAGCACATATATGCGGATCTCGGCATGTGCAGACATTAGCTACAGCAGGGCTGACTGATGAGCAGCCCCTCACCCGCACCAGGTTCCGCTGAGCTCTACAATAATGTGAAGGGGTGGGGCTATGCCACATGGGAGAGGGGGATAATAGAGGGGCATCATCTTTTGGTACTGACAAGGTGGGTTATGCCATACAAAAATGTTTTAGGGATGTTAGGGTATATAACATAAATACAATTTCATGTACAGGGACACATGGGGAGGGGGGTGCTTATTGAGTGGTGGCCCATTGACACTAGGGGTGGATGTGGGGCCTCTGCCACTGGGATCTATTACCACTAGGGGGAGGGGGGGCTGATAATGCTTGGATTTTTTGCCACTGGAGGGGGATTTATTTCTGATGGGGGTAGGTGGTGATTTTACAATGGGGGCCTATGAACAGAGGGAGGGGGGTGCAAAACACCCCCTAGGTATGCTTTTTTTTTATTATATATTTAAATATATTTTTTAATATTCCATTCTAAACTTTACTAGATATAAAAAAAAAAATTACAATTTCTGACAGTTTTTTTTAAAAAAAAATTTGTCTAAGTAGTTAGTAACAGATCTAGGCTATGAAGACCCTAGTATTATTTACCTGTCATCCAGTGCTTGTAGCACTTTTTATTCTATACAGCCAAAAAACCTTTCATACCGTACTCTACAAAAGATGATTGTACAGCAGTTTAGAGCACTGCAATGGTACTTGGCAGGACATACTACATAGCCTCATTTGTACATGTATTAGATTTGTTTAAGTGCTTGCGAGAGTAATTCTCCAGATGAAAAATATAAATGTTGCTTCAGCTGCTAATTATGGTTGGGGCATGTCTTGCTTTTTATAGATTGCAGCTTCCAGATTGCCTTGCTCTGGCCTAACAAGCTAGACATATTCTATGTGCATTCTGGAATGAGCCCAGTTTTGTAGCATTTCAGTTACAACTGAACCGGAGGAAAAAAGATCTCTCACATCTCAAAGTTACATATTGAGTCAATCATCTGATTGAACTAAATGATATCTGTTGGACATGACCGCCAGGAGATCTAACAAGCCCTGGTACTGGATGGTGTGGCCAAGTGGGTGCTATCTTGGAGGCGTAATGGGACCTCATCGGCATCCCAAACCGGTATCGCTCCATGTCTTCTTCACTTACCAGCCTTAATGCTGCTTATCAACATCAAGAGGGCAGGGGCATTTTAAGACTGTAGGGTGTCTGTTTGCAAAGGTCTGTGAGATTCCTTCCGCCTGGAAAACAAAGCATGCCGCGTACATGCGCAGAACACCACAAAGACAATAATCCTGTATTATCTTTGGAAATATGACACTATATTTCTGGTGGCTACTTCAGAAATATGGCCCCGGAGCAATATTTTCAAAGATATCAACAAAATAACGGACCCAACGGCCCATTTACAGCGCACATACTGAACCCATTATAGATACGCCACTGTAAAGGGAACCATATTCTTCTAATTGTAACCACTGGTCCTGAGGCTGTTTAAGATTTTCTAGAGCAGCGTTCTGTCCATGTATTTTATTTTATAGGAAACTATGGAAAATGTGGTCAAACCTCCGAAAACTGCATTTTCAGGGGTTTGACCGCATTGCTAACATTGATGCACCCTACCCACAGTTTGGAATCCTGCTCCACAGAGCATGGGATGAGATTCAGCTGAGCATCACTTGAACACATGAAGCACATGCTATTGTTTATTTACACTGTGGCAGTCACTGAGTGTATATATATATATATATATATATATATATATATGTATATAAAGAGAGAGAGAGAGTAATGAAAAAAAGTGCACTCACCAGAGCTTTTGATAATAGTTTTGTTCCAAAAAACACATCAAGTCCATATCAAAACACAGCAACTCAGTATTCTTAGAGACCTTTTTCAGGAAGAGATATCAAGCCAAAAAAACTGCATAACCACCACTGTGACTATTGACCCCTAAATACAGGGTTGTCTTAACAGCAGTGTGGGCCCTGGGCAAAGCAATGCACTGGGGCCCCTACCCACCTGTTCACGGGAAAATAATGTAAATGGTCAATAAAATTAAACCCTCCTGCATGCCCATCAGACCTCCCACACATGCTGAGAGACTCTGTCTGACTGGTCTGAAGCCGGCAGATGAAATGAAACTGGGACTGAGGTGAGTACTCATCACCGGGGGGACAGATGGGGTTTGGGGGAGGTTAGATCGGAATACAGTGCACCAGCGTCCGGCTTATAAAAATATCACAGATTTACCAACTGGCCGCGGCTGCAGGGGGTGGGTTGGCGGGCCCCTACAAGCTTCGGGCCCTTGGGCAACTGCCCAACAAGCCCAATGGAAAAGATGACCCTGCCTAAATACAGTATACCCCAACCACTTACCATCCTGTCGCCCACATGAGACGCCACCGGAAGTGATGTCACGGCTGGGTCCACCCACTTCTACACTGGATACAACACTTAACTTGGTAATCCATTGTTAAAGCAACAAGCCAATGGTACCAACTGCTATGTCTGAAACCCGTCCTCTGGACATGTAAAGGGGACAACAGTGGACGGAAGCGATCACCGCACACCATCGGGCCGCGGCCGGAAGTGCACTGCTTTACACTAACTGTTTGCATTCCAACGTGGAAGCCAATCACAGGAAGTGTGACTGCTGCTGCCATGACAACGCATCTACCAGACTCGTCAATAGTAAACAAACATAATATCCATACTAACTTATGTCACAGCTGTAACCATGATACAACCTCCACCGGTCATATGAAAGTAGTATTCAGGTTTCAATCATAAAAAATTGCGCCATCAGCTCCAACTGTAGCACAGTTAATAATACATATGTCAGGGTAATAAAGTCCCTTATAGAAAGGTTAACTAACGTGTAACTACTCTGACATGGAGGACCATCGGTAATTATGTTGGAGGTGAATGAGCATCCACACTAATAAACATGTAATAATTTACATGTAGTAATGATGGTGAGACTCCAGGCACGTGGCTGGTGATTCAATATGTAAAAAAGTAAACAAATAATAAAACAGTGTTCCCATCACCATTAAAAACCAAGTTAATGACATCAAAAACACAATCAAATCTATAACACACATACATATCATGAAGTGGTATTACAAATGGAGCATCAAGTCACATCCCTAAGGAAGCTGGCATAGGGTCTCATAGCATTGGTTGAACAGTTGTCCAAACCTAAACAGAAAAATGTAGAAAATGAAAAAAGGGAAATCAAGGGAAAAGACTGACAAGTCACGAGGATGTTATCTTCTCATTGTAAAAAAAAACACTTAGAATTGTACTTGTGAAGGCCCTTCAGGGCCACAGTGTCCAGGTAGTAAATCCAGCTTGATTTTTTTAAGTAGCATGACATCACGATTCCCACCTCTTCTCGGGGGTACCCATGATCATCTATTTTAGAGTAGAGATCTGGTGTCTCTCTTTAAGAAAGTTGGCTGCCACCTGTTTATCGGTTGTCTCGGTGCCGAATGCCAAACGGATCGAGGAGCGGTGTTGGTTCATCCGCTTTCTGAAGGTTCTAATGGTCTTGCCCACATACATCAGCCCAGAAGGGCAAGTCAAGTAGTATACCACATGATCCATCAGACAAGTTAGTCAGTGTCGAGATGAATATTCTTCCCACTATGTGGGTGGCAGTAGTGACTTCCTTGGATGAGGGCTCTGCAGGTTGTGCAACCTAGGCATTTGAAACAACCATTGGTTTTCCAGAGCTAATGGTCCGTAGTCTTTTTTCCAAGTTTGGAATTGGGTCTGAATAGAAGATCCTTAAAATTTTACCCCCTTCTGATACTCAAGAAGGCAGATTTTTTTGCCCAAGCTTTTGAAGGCAGGGTCGGTGTTAATCAGTTTCCAATTCTTCCTGATAGATTTCTGTACCGAACCCAAATTGGTATCACATCTAGTTCTGAGGATAACTCTTTCTTTTTCGACAGAGTTACTGGTTTTTGTATTTCCTTCAGCAAATAACTTTCTAGCTCTGGTGAGGCACTTTTTGACCATAGACAACTTACAACCACGGGTAGTAAAATGTGTCAAACATTCCTGTAGCTGTATTTCAGCCAATCCAACATCTGAGTTGCTCCTGAGTACTCGTAAGAACTGAGATACGGGTATGTTTGATTGTAGTGTATCCAGGTGTTGGCTCATGGACCACAGCAGAGTATTATGGTCCAGGTTTTTATGGTAGAGGGTATGGCCAAACCTAGATCCATCTTTATAAATAGTCACATCCAAAAAATGTATGTGGGTCATATCAGCCATAGCTGTGAAGCCAACCGGGCCATTGAGGACATTGATCTGTTCAACCATGGTTAAAAATGAATCCGTTCTACCCTTCCAAACCAAAAAAAAGTTGTCAATTAACCTTTTGTAGTGTATGATGTGATCAGAGTAATAATTAAGTATGTTGTCATGCTCATTATGAATCATATAGATATTGGCGTAGGCTGGTGCCAGGTTCGAGCCCATGGCTCTACCTGCAATTTGCATGTAATAGCAGTCCTGATATGAAAAATGGTTGAGTTCTAATACCTTCCTCAGGAGTTTCAGTAAAAACTGAATTGGGGGCCATCAAGGTGCACTTAACAGCCTCCATCCCCTTATTGTGTGGAATCACAGTATATAATGAGCTTACATCCAGGATGGCAAGTAAACAATCCTCAGGTAAATTTCAATGAGAGACAAACCCCTGAGTAAATCTCCTGTATTCTTATTGTAACTACTCATTGATTGTACACTGGGTTGGAGACAAAAGTCCAGTGCTATGGGTTGTAGCACCAACCCCCCTGCTGATATTATAGGTCTTTCAGAGTGTCCACCATAGCTTTCTGGACCTTTGGCAAGGTATTTAGAATTGGACAAATGGGATGGCCCACTGTCAGGAATTTGACAAACATCTCAACAGACCACAAATTTGAAAAGGCCAAAGAAAATAGGAAATTGATCTCCCTTTTGATGCGTGACATAGGGTTGAAATTAAGCTGCTGAAACTTTATGGTATCTGCCAGCTGTCTCTTGAACTCTCTATCATAGTCTTTGAAACTCTGGAGGACCACGACACCCCTTTGTCTGACAACACAATTATTAAATCATCATTCTTGATCAATGATTTCAATGCAAATCTTTCTTGTTGGGACAAGTTAAAATGTTTGGCCCTATTTTTAAATCTGACCTTAATCTCCATGTCCATCAGTCTTAGAAATGTCTTGAGACTGGAACTGGAGGAAAGAGGATCAAAAGTTCCTGTTTATTATTAAATATCCTGAGTCAACCCAGGTTTGAAGTGTGGTTTGTTGTCAAAAAATTCCGTGAGTCTAAGTTTTCAGACCAACTTATAGTAGTCTATAGACAAATGCAAATGGTAATATTCTCAAGTGGGAATAAAGGAAAGATCTTTGCTCAACTGCGAGTGTTCTGTTGCGGTAAGCTGATGCTTGGTGAGTTTGAAGATCAACTCCTCCCTGTCAGGTTGCGGCCTAGGATCAGCCATTACTCACCATGGTGCCGGCGTCCCCCGATCCCTCAGGTGGTTAGATGCCAGGTGCAGCGGCGGGTGACACGCTGAACATTAATCCTGGTGCCATGTTGACAGTCGTGTGCCACACCGTGCACCATCATGGACACGGCCACCATCATGGACACGGCCATGACAGTTCACGTCACCTGACTGCCCTTTACGCAATGGTAGCATGGTAGTGGTCAGCTGATGCTGTCCACCTATGATCTGCTACCTTAGGGTATAAAGCCCGTCTCCGGAGAGAAGGAAGTTGCCTGTGCAATGTTGTCATTATCCAGTGTTTTTAATGCTGCTACCTCATTTCAGGTTCCCTTCTCGTGATCTCTTTGAGTCTACAAGTGCCAATCCTTTTGTGCAACAGTGCGTTATAACATCTTGCCTTTGTGCTGACAAATGCCAACTTCTTGTACAACAGAGCGTCATAACATCTTGCCTGTGTGCTGACTAATACCAACTCCTTGTGCAACAGTGCGTCATAAAATATAGCTTGTGTGCAGCACTGCTGCCATCTTAGTGTGCAGTTGTGTGTCTGGACCTCACACCGGAGTGTACTGCCAGCGGCGCCCCTTGGTGCAACTTTGCATCACAACCACCTTTCTTGGGTATTATTTCAAGTGCCACGTCTCGGCGCAATTGTGCGTCACAAGACTTCTTCTGTGTACAAAATACAGTCTCCTCATTGGTACACTCTACTTCCACAGATGTAGTTCTCGAGGGCCACAGTAATGAGGTCTCTATTCCGGTGGGTACCAGACACCTGATCAAAGGACCACGACCTGCCAGCTGGGTGCAGATAAACCCATATCCCGCTTGGAGCGGTGACTAGTGAACACCTACCGGCTGGTTAGACCCCACACCATTGGTCAGGTCTCGCCAACGTCTGGTATTCGCGGATGAGGAGATCTTCCATACAGGCCCCACGCCTCAGCCCAGGACCTCAGCTTTCATCCCCTCAGTAGGGCAGTCTACTCAGCCAGTTGTGACACTCTCCTTTCTGCCTTTTGGGTGACCTCTTATACCCAGTCCTCATTGGTTGTGGTCTCCTGAATCTACATTTGGTGCCTCCCTCTGTGAGCCTATGCTTACCCCTAAAAAATTACCAGATGGGGGTAGCCTCTCAGATGAATCCGAATCGGATGAGGTTTGGGAAGAAAAGGTGTCATGTCTATTCACCCTTTGTTGATGCCTAAATCTGCATCCTTGTTGGAGATGTGTGTTTGTAATATCACTTAATAACCATCTATACACTATATGTTACTGATAGTCACGTTCAACCATTTCCAGTTTCTTTCTTTTAAAGGACACAAGTTCCACCTATATTTATCAATCTGAGCTTTTATCTTGTCAAGCCAGGGCTCAGTTTTATCTGCTACAAGTTTTGGTGCGTACACTTAATTGAATATCTCAATCTCACTCCTCACCTTTTTGAGGTCAGTGCCTACCTCCTCAATGACCAGGAAGCGAACTACCAATTGTGGGAATATTATTTACCCTACAGCCCCATGGGATATGTTTATTCCTGTAGTATTCTAACAAGAATTGCCCGTGGAGGGTTAAAACAATGTCCCTTTTTCGTAAAGGATAGTCAGGTGATGAAGACTGTCTTGGCTGTATCAATGACAGCAACTGCAGTAACCAAGGCATGGCACAGCTCATGGATGTCCACATGGCTCTTAGGCATAATACTCAGCGCGTCACTCACTACCGCACCTGACATTTGACCACACGAGGGATCAGGGGAAGCCAGTGCTGGGGTGAGTAATGGACGATCCTAGGCCGCAACCTGACACTCTGCCCTTGAGACATGCTAATATCTACAGCAACCTAAGTATGTAGGATCTTACAAAATTACAAATGCCTATACCACGTGCCTGATGCTCCAACATGCATAATAAATATATAATAAAAAAAAATAAAAAAACAAAGCCAGTATGAAAAAAATAATAACTGAAGCCAAAAAAAATTATCGTACAGAAAAATATTAGTCAGTAAACCAAACAAATGGTAATCATCCTCCAGTATAGATTGGTTCAAAATATGGCTCAAAATTCAGTGTAATTATAGTGTCAAGTCTGTATAAATGTGTAAATTCAAAGTGAGTGCTCGATCAGGAGATCCACCAAAAATAGTCAAATATAGTGTATTTTGTAGTTCAGCACTCTCACACAAACATGTGACGGCTGGGGTGCAAATCCTTGGTGTGTATCTCCAAAAAGGAAGTTCCACACATATAGTATAGTGTAATGAAAAAAAAGAGTGCACTCACCAGAGCTTTTGATAGTAGTTTTATTCCAATAAACACATCAAGTCCATATCAAACACGACATTTCAGTCTGCTTTTGGTCTGCTCTCCAAGCATCAGCTCACTGTAACAGAACACTCACTGTTGAGCAAAGGTCCTACCTTTATTCACACTTGTGAATTTGACTCTTTTCATTGGTCTATAGACCACTATAAAATGGGCCGAAAACTTAGACTCAGGGAATTTTTTGACCACAAACCACACATCGAACCTAGGTTGACTCGGGACATTTTTAAAAATATCCCCTCTCTTCCAATTCCAGTCTCAAGACATTTCTAAGACTGGTGGACATGGAGATTATGGTGGGATTTAAAAATAGGGCCAAACATTTTGATAACTTGTCCCAACAAGAGAAATGTGCATTGAAATCATTGATCAAGAATGATGATTTAATCATTAGGTTGGCAGACAAAGGGGGTGCCGTGGTCCTCCAGGATTTTGAGGACTATGATAGAGAGATCAAGAGACAGCTGATAGATACCATCATGTAGCAGCAGCTTGATTTCAACCCTATTCCAAGCATCAAAAGGGAGATCGGTTACCTCATATCTTTGGCCTTTTCGAATTTGTGGCTGGATGAGATGTTGGTCAAATTTCTGACAGTGGACCATCCCATTTGTCTGATTCTATATACCTTGCCAGTGGTCCATAAAGCTATGGTGGACCCCCTGGAAAACCTATATAAGCACACATAGCACAATAGCACCTGGACTTTTGTCTCCAACCCAGTGTACAGTTAATGAGTAGTTACATCAAGAATATAGGATATTTCCTCAAGGGTTTATCTCTCATTGATAACTTATCTGAGGATTGCTTACTTGCCACCCTGGGCATAAGCTCATTATATACTGTGATTACACACAAAGGGGGGATTGAGGCTGTTGATGCACATTGATGCAAAGTCCGTATGATGGCCCCCCGATTGAGATTTTGCTGACACTCCTGCGGAAGGTATTAGAACTCAACCATTTTTCATATCAGGACTGCTATTACATGCAAATTGAAGGTATGGCCATGGGCTCAAACCTGGCACCGGCCTATGCCAACATCTATATGAATCATTAATGTTTACTGTGATCACATCATTCATTGATGAAATTTTTTTGGTTTGGAGGGGGTGGAGCAGATTCATTTTTTACCATGGTTGAACAGTTAAATTCCCTCAATAGCCTGATTCACTCCACAGCTACGGCTGATATGACCCACATTAATTTTTTGGATGTAACTATTTTTAAAGATGGATCTAGGTTTGGCCATACCCTCTACCATAAAAACACAGACAGTAATACTCTGCTGTGGTCCATGAGCCAACACCTGGATGCACTACAATCAAACGTACCCATATCTCAGTACCTACGAGGACTCATTTTGGCTAAAATACAGCTACAGGAATGTTTGACACATTTTACCACCCAGAGTTATAAGTTGTCTATGATCAAAAAGTGCCTCACCAGAACTAGAAAGTTATTTGCTGAAGGGTATACAAAAACCAGCAACTCGGTCTACAAGGAAATAATTATCCTCAGAACTAGATGTGATACCAATCTGGGTTCGGTACAGAAATTAATCAGGAAGAATTGGAAAATGATTAACACCGACCATGCCTTCAAGAACTTGGGCAAAAACCTCCCCTCTTGAGGATCAGAAGGGGGTCCAAGTCCTAAGGATCTTCTATTCAGACCCAATGCCATACCTGGAAAAAAGACTATGGACCATTGGCATTCATAAACCATTGGTTGTTTCAAATGCCTAGGTTGCACAACCTGCTGAGCCCTTATCCAAGGAAGTCACTACTGCCACCCACATAGTGGGAAGAAAATTCATCTCAACAGCGACTAACTTGTCTGATGGATCATGTGGTATACTACCTGACTTGCCCTGATGTATGTGGGCAAGACAATTAAAACTTTCAAAGAGAGGATGAATCAACACAGCTCCTTGATCCGTTTGGCATTCGGTACAAGGACACGTGATAAACCAGTGGCAACCCACTTTCTTAAAGAGAGACACCAAGTTTATATCTTAAAATATATGATATAGACTGGGTACGACCCCAGAGTAGAGGTGGGAATCATGTTGTCAAGGAGGAGTTACTACCTGGACATTGTGGCACTGAATGAGTAGAATTCTTTAAGTGTTTTTTATACAATTAGGTGATAACATCCTCGTGACTTGTCCCTTTTTTCACTTTTTTATTTTCACATTTTTTTTTTATTTTTCTGTTCAGGCTTGGGCAATAGTTCAGCCAATGCTATGAGACCCTATGCCAGCTTCCTCAGAGATGTGACCTGATGCTCCATTTTTAATACCACATCATGACATGTATGTGTGATACAGATTTGATTGTGTTTTTGATGTCATTAACTTGGTTTTTAATGGTGATGGGAACACTGTTTTATTCTTTGTTTACTTTTTTACATATTGAATCACTAGCCACTCACCGTCATTACTACATGTAAATTATTACATGTTTATTAGTTTGGATGTGCATTAACCTCCAACATAATTACCAATGGTCCTTCGTGTCAGAGTAGTTACACCTTTGAGTTAATACCTTTCTATAAGGAACTTTATTACCCTGACATATGTATTGCTAACCGCGCTAGAGTTGGAGCTGATTGTGCTATATTTTATGATTGAAACCTTCATATGACCGGTGGACATGCTGTCATGGTTACGGCTGTGACATAAGTTAGTATGATTATTATGTTTGTTTTCTATTGAGGAGTCTGGTAGATGCATTGTCATGGCAGCACAGTCACACTCTCTGTGATTGGCTGCCACCCAGGAATGCAAACAGGAAGTGTAATGCTGTGCATTTCCGGCCGCGGCCCGCATGTTGTTTGGTGATCACAGTCATCCACTGTTGTCACCTTTACATGTCCGGAGGACGGGTTCCAGACATAGGAGTTGGTGCCATTGGCTTGTTGCTTTAACAGTGGATTACCAAATTAGGTGTTGTATCCAGTGTAGCGATGGGTGGACCCATATGTGAAGTTACTTCCGGTGGCGTCTCATGTGGGTGATAGGATGGTAAGTGGTTGGGGTATATTTAGGGATCAATAGTCACAGTGATGGTTATACAGTTTTTTTGGCTTGATATCTTTTCCTGAAGAAGGTCTCTAAGTAGACCAAAATGTTGTCTTTTGCTATGGACTGGATGTGTTTATTAGAATAAAACTACTACCAAAAACTCTAGAGAGTGCACTCTTTTTTTTCAGTTCACTATATTATACATGTGGAACCTGCTTTTTGAGGATACACATTGAGGATTTGCACCCCAGCCATCACATGTTTTTGCATGAGAGTGCTGATCTACAAAATACACTACTGCATATTTATTTATTAACAGTTTCTTATATAGCGCAGCATATTCCGTTGCGCTTTACAATTGTCAACATTGATAGAACAAAACTGGGTAATAACAGACAGATATATAGGTAGGAAGGAATATTGGACTAGTCTTGGTATATATATATATATATATATCAGGAAGAAGGGTGAGTAACAAGTGCTCTCTAGGGTAATAACTTGATAGCAAATGACTAGTATAGGTAATATGCGTAATGCAATAAGATGATATATGAGCTCATCAGCGTTCTGTAGCCATAAGGATCATCCCTCCAATATTCAACAATGGGTTACCAGGATGAACCTGACTTCTTTAGTTCTACAGTATATGTCCCTCATATGGTAGTTTCCATATTCAGTCACTCATTGTATAATGTTCAAGTGGGTACAAAGAATGCATATGGTCCCATAGTGCAGTATATCTTTGTCATTTTATTTGTATACTCCACACAGAGATAAAATAAAATAAAGTTTTACATGCAGTTTTCACCAGTTGGAGAGAGCATTGGTATAACGCTAAGCCCTCTTGTACCATTGCTAAGGATATATACGATATATATTGTGACACAGTCAGATTAGGGGTCCCTCTCCTGGGTAGAGGTCTCCTTCCTTACACACACACACAGCAGCAGGGAAGCAGCACACCAGTCTGGATGCGAGTACAAGCTGGTCGGCGCCAGTCTTTATTGTACAGTGTCAGAAATAACATAAAGAAAACACAAACATAAATCCTAGCCCTGTCGGGGCACTAACTTCACAGGTGGTTCCCTCACTACCAGAACCTGGCAGGGCCTAATGCCCACACCAGCAACAAAGGCACAGCACAACACTCACAGTTAGGTTTTCAAGTGTCTCTGAGCAAACTCCCTGTCTGCTCTCCCAGGTGAGACACTCAGCCCTAAACACACTAGGCTTATATTGGCCACTCTCAGGTGGAAACCCTAACAAGCCTGTTACCAGGCTAAGAGAACCAAAACCTGGAGTGGCCGTGGGTGGAGCCCTCCCTCTCCTCTCACCCACAACCCCCAGGTCCCAAACCGGCTTTTCAAAAAGCCGAAACTCAAGCCTGCTACACTGCAGACTTTCTCCTGGGGGTTTAAAACACATAAGACAGGAATCTGGGACAAATGTACCTGCCACAGACCACTTTACCAGTGATCCTATCACATATCCCCCCCTTTGTTTTGACCTGTGGGGCGGAACAACTGAAGCCCCCAAACAATGAACGCGTGACAACGCGTCAGCATTGGCCAGCTGGCTTCCTGGCCTGTGTTCCACTGAAAATGTAAAAGTTTGTAACGCCAAGAACCATCTCGTAATTCTCGCATTACTGTCCTTATTTTCGGACATCCACTTCAAAGGGGCATGGTCAGTGATCAATTTGAACTTTCTTCCAACCAAGTAGTACCTGAGAGCCTCTAATGCCCACTTTATGGCCAACGCCTCCTTCTCCACTGTGGCATAGTTTCTCTCATGTACATTCAACTTTCTACTTAGAAAGAAAATAGGGTGTTCCTCACCCTCCTTGTTCTGGGACAGGACCGCTCCTATACCTACTTCTGATGCATCGGTTTGTACTATGAATTCCCTTTCAAAATTAGGAGTCATCAGGACTGGTTGGGAACACAATGCTACTTTCAACTCCTGAAAAACTTTCTCTGCCTCAGGACTCCAATCTACCATGACTTTTTGTTTGCCTTTGGTCAGGTCAGTCAGTGGGACTGCCATGGTGGCAAAGTTGGGTATAAACCTCCTGTAGTACCCCGTAATTCCCAAGAAGGCTCTCACCTGCTTCTTATTCAGAGGTCGTGGCCAGTTTTGTATAGCATCAACCTTATTGAGCTGAGGCTTTATCAGGCCTCTGCCAATGGTGTATCCCAGATATTTTACTTCCTCCATGCCTAGACAACACTTTTTTGGGATGGCTGTCAAACCTGCCTTATAGATGGAGTCCATCACTGCTTGTACCCTGGGTAAGTGAGACTGCCAATCAGGACTATGAATGACCACATCATCCAGATAAGCAGCCGCATACCGTTTATGGGGCCTTAGAATCCTGTCCATCATTCTTTGGAAGGTAGCAGGTGCCCCATGTAGCCCGAAGGGCAACATCTTGTACTGAAACAAGCCCTCTGGCGCTGAAAAAGCTGTCTTTTGTTTGGCGCTCTCGGTTAACGGTACTTGCCAATACCCTTTGGTTAGGTCAAGAATGGTTAAATACCTTGCCGTCCCTAGTCTCTCAATCAGTTCATCCACTCTTGGCATCGGGTAGGCATCGAATTTTGAAACACTGTTCAACTTTCGGAAGTCATTGCAGAAACGCACACTCCCGTCGGGCTTTGGAATCAACACAATGGGACTTGACCATTCACTATGTGATTCTTCAATAACCCCTAACTCTAGCATATTTTTAATTTCTTTCGACACCGATTCTCTTTGTGCTTCTGGTAACCTATAGGGCTTTAGATTAACTTTAACCCCTGGGTCAGTGATTATGTCATGTTTAATGACCGAGGTTTTCCCAGGTACGTCAGAGAACAGCACCCTATTTCTGATCAGAAACTCCTTGACCTTTTGTTGTTGAATTGCCGACAGGGTTTTTGCCACTGTCACTTCGGGAACTAAGGGCCCTGGATTTACTGGAGGGGCTCGGACGGCCGACAGTACCGTTCTATCTTTCCAGGGCTTTAACAGATTTATATGGTATATCTGTTCCGGCTTTCTTTTCCCCGGCTGGTAAACTTTGTAATTGACCTGTCCCACTCTTTCTAAGATTTCAAAGGGCCCTTGCCATTTAGCCAAAAGTTTATTTTCCACAGTGGGAACCAACACTAACACTCTGTCCCCAGGAGCAAAGCTGCGTAACCGGGCATTGCGGTTGTATACCCTCTGCTGTGCCTGTTGAGCCTGTTCCAGGTGCTCTCTCACTATCGGCACTACCGCAGCAATTCTCTCCTGCATTTGAGAAACATACTCAATCACCATTTTGTAAGGACTAGACTGCCCCTCCCATGTCTCTTTGGCAATGTCTAGTAACCCCCTTGGGTGTCTCCCATACAACAAGTCGAAGGGTGAAAACCCGGTGGAGGACTGGGGAACCTCTCTTATGGCCAACAATAAATACGGCAATAAGTAATCCCAATCCCTACCATCCTTGTCGACCACTTTCCTAAGCATGTGTTTTAACGTCTTGTTAAACCTCTCGACCAGCCCATCGGTTTGGGGGTGATAAACCAAAGTTCTTAACTGTTCAATTTTGAACAGGCGGCATAACTCTTTCATGACTTTTGACATAAACGGTGTACCCTGGTCAGTTAGTATCTCCTTGGGTATACCCAGCCTGCTAAAGACATGAACTAGCTCTCTGGCAATGGTCTTGGTTGACGTATTGCGCAACGGGATCGCTTCCGGGTACCTGGTAGCGTAATCCATTATGACCAGAATATACTGGTGTCCCCTGGCAGACTTCATTAAGGGTCCAACCAAATCCATCGCTATTCTTTCAAACGGCACCTCTATAATAGGCAATGGAACTAGTGGACCCTTAAAATGTGGCCTGGGAGCATGATACTGACACTCAGGGCAGGATGCGCAAAAGTCAGACACCTCTTTATGAAGCCCGGGCCAGAAAAACCTCTGCATTATTCGCTCAGTGGTTTTCTCTACCCCTAGATGGCCTGCCATTATATGACCATGGGCCAGATCCAACACTGTTCTTCTGTAGGCTTTGGGAACTATTAGTTGTTCCACAATATCTTCCCCCTTCTTAGTCACCTGATATAACAAATCCTGACACATTGCCATGTGGGGATAGGACAAAGGACTATCAGGGTCTACGGGTTTACCATCAACTACTTTTACATTCTCCCTGGCTTTTACCAAAGTAGGGTCATTCAACTGCTCCACGGCAAAGACCTCTCTTCTGACCTCTAAATCAGGCAGACGATCACCTGGCCCAAAAACACTTCCCACCTCAATGGGAGGCACATCAGTTGGCAGGCCACCGTCACGCTCCTCATTCTCTAGTTCGCCAATCATAGTAGAAAAAGGGAATAACTCTGACTCAGAAGAAACTCCCTCCTCCACTACATCGACAACCTTCTCAAATGGATCGGGGTTGTTCACCTCTGGAACAAAACGGCTTTCCCACAACTTCCAAAAGTGAGCAAAGTCTCTCCCCAATATTGCATCGTACACCAGACCATGCACCAAACCCACAGAAACTATAGCAGAGCCGCATGGTGTCTCGATGTTCACCTCGCCAGTAACATAATATCGAGTATCCCCATGTATGCAGGTCACACCAACAGTTTTCCCCTTACGCCTCAAGGGGTTTACCAGCTCAGCTTTTACAAGTGTCACCAAGCTACTAGAGTCTAACAGTGCCTCTACTCGGTTGCCATCTACAGTGAGTACACACATGTGCTTATCAGTCTCAGCCGTACAGGCTGTCTGTGCAAAGAAAGACCCCCTGCGGTAGACATGAGCAGTATCACATTGCATAGGTTCAGTTGTAAGTGAACAATTAGCGCCAATATGGCCGAAGCCACCACATCGGAAACACTGAGTCATATTAATGTCTAGTCGTTTACGGGGCAAGAACCTTCCTGGCCTGGCAGGCCTGTCTCCAGGTTCTACACCCTCAGTCTTAGGTACATTCCACCGCCCAGCACCCTTCTCCCCTGGAACAGTCTTACCAGTGTCTGTGGGAGTTCGCCGGTGCGCCATCAGGGCTCGGTGGGGCATACTCATCAGCTCCTCAGCCGCCACGTACCTCTCCACCAGCTCGACCAACTGGTCCGCGGACTTAGGGTCTGCATGGCTCACCCACTTGCGCAGAGTCACAGGTAATGATCGCAGGTACGGGTCCATCACGACCCTTTCCACGATCTGTGGTCCCGTCAGCGTCTCGGGCTATAGCCATTTTGAGGACAGATGGACGAGGTCATGCATCTGTGAACGTGGAGGCTTGTCCCTATGGAACTCCCAGCGGTGGACCCGTTGGGCACGAACAAAGGTGGTGATTCCCAAGCGAGTTAGGATCTCCTGTTTAGTTTTTATAGTCCTTGGCATCAGCCAGGCATAAGTCGAAATAGGCCTTTTGTGGCTCCCCAGACAAAAAAGGTGCCACCAGACTTGCCCACTGCTCCTTGGGCCAACTCTCCCTTTCGGCCGTTCTTTCAAACGCGGTGAGATAGGCCTCCACATCATCGCCCGAAGTCATCTTTTGGAGGAAGTGACTGGCTCGTACGGAGTGAGTGGTGGTGGGAGGACCCGTATTAACATCTCTGGGCCGGGCGACCAGGTGCTGTACCACCTCTTTTATGGCCTGGCTATTTTCCGCTAAGGCCTGGCTGTTTTCCGCTAAGGCCTGGCGGGTTTCCTCAATGGCGACCTGTTGTTGCCTCTGGGCTGTCTCCAAGGCCAACAGTTGCACCCTGGTGGATTCCTGCTGAGCCCAGGTAGATTCCTGCGGAAGTTTGTTCGTCTCCTGCTGAGCTCTGGTAGATTCCTGCTGAGCTGCTGTAGCTTGGAGCAAGGCCTTAATAATGTCCTCCATTTTGTCCTGGGGTGTAGGTTGGAAGCGGAACCTTGCCTCTCTGAGCATTGGCTGACGCCTCCTCTATGGGACTCCAAGGACACAGCGTTATTTCCACACTCACAAATTGGGTGTCTGTCCCTTTAATTTTTAAACGGAAAGTTTTCCTCTTGCTGCAACTTCAGTGTGTGTGGGTGCCCGCATTCTCCACCATATTGTGACACAGTCAGATTAGGGGTCCCTCTCCTGGGTAGAAGTCTCCTTCCTTACACACACACACAGTAGCAGGGAAGCAGCACACCAGTCTGGATGCGAGTACAAGCTGGTCGGTGCCAGTCTTTATTGTACAGTGTCAGAAATAACATAAAGAAAACACAAACATAAATCCTAGCCCTGTCGGGGTACTAACTTCACAGGTGGTTCCCTCACTACCAGAACCTGGCAGGGCCTAATGCCCACACCAGCAACAAAGGCACAGCACAACACTCACAGTTAGGTTTTCAAGTGTCTCTGAGCAAACTCCCTGTCTGCTCTGCCAGGTGAGACACTCAGCCCTAAACACACTAGGCTTATATTGGCCACTCTCAGGTGGAAACCCTAACAAGCCTGTTACCAGGCTAAGAGAACCAAAACCTGGAGTGGCCATGGGTGGAGCCCTCCCTCTCCTCTCACCCACAACCCCCAGGTCCCAAACCGGCTTTTCAAAAAGCCGAAACTCAAGCCTGCTACACTGCAGACTTTCTCCTGGGGGTTTAAAACACATAAGACAGGAATCTGGGACAAATGTACCTGCCACAGACCACTTTACCAGTGATCCTATCACAATATATATATATATATATATAAGCAGACAAAACAGCGGCACTCGCAGGACATATGTAAATGAGACTTACGACTCCAATGGGTCAATGAACAGCTCCGGGCAGCTGTAATTATGGTAGAGAGCCTGGTTGTAATGTCCAATGGATGCTAGAGGCAGCACTGCCGCAGGGATACTGGCTGCAGGGTGCCATTCCAGGCATCCTGCAGCCAGAAGCATGTGTCTCGGGTGGTGATGGTGCTGCCCACAGAGCCATGAGCACCAGTCGCACACCCCTAGCTATGGCCCTGTACACACCCCACCTAAGCATTTGGAAGTGGCCACATCTGGTACTGCATGCAGCAAATGGGATTAGGGAGTGACCATGCGGACCAATTAGAGGACACTGTTCCTCACAGAGACCTGCCCCACTTCCCCTGCCTGTAATTTAGTGCTGTACATACCCAAGGCAGAAGGGGACAGAACCACTTTATGCTCATCATGCGCCTTCCACCATTGCCATACCCCTAAGACAGGCCTACACCAAGGTCATTAATATATCCCCACCCCTCTTGGTGTCCCTGGAAAAGTTTTTTATGTAGCAAGTCTTATGTTATATCCCAAAGGAGATTTAGTTTCCAAGTAAACATTAAAATACACTGTAAAATACATACTACATTTTGCTGTATAAAATGGTGGAGCCAAGGGTGTAGCTAGAACTTTGTGGACATCATAGCAACATTTTGAAGGAGCTCACATCGCAAAGCTTAGTCACCTTTCTCTGCAGTGATTGTTCATTGTTTGTCCCATAGTAGTGCCCTAGGCATGTGGATTGAAAGATCTACAGTAATTGAATAGACAACATCTAGATAGACACCAGGTTTTAGACAGGCAATAGGTCGACAGAGGCAAAAGGTCGACATGTGAGAAGGTCGACAGGTACAAATGATCAACATGTGAGAAGGTCGACAGGTACAAATGGTCGACCGGGTCAAATGGTCGACATGCATATGGTCGACATGAAAATGGTCGACACTTTTTTTGGGAGAAATAATGTCCCAACCATTTTTATGTTGACCATTTGCATGTCAACCTTTTGACCCTGTCGACCATTTGTACCTGTCGACCTTCATACATGTGGACCTTTAGTGTGTCGACCTTTTGTCCCTGTCGACCTATTGCCTGTCTGACATCTGGTGTCTATCTAGACATTGTCTACCTTTTTACTGTAGTTCTTTAGACTGGATCCTGTGCCCTAGTACATTGTATGAACCATAGTAGAGCTATAAATAATGTTATGCCCCATAATAGTGTCCTAGTTCACATTATACCACAGTGCCCCAAGTTCATTTTCTGCCACATTATTATGTCCCAGTTCATAATATGCCACAATGTAAAGCTGCCAGTACACATTATGCCACAGTGCCCCTAATTTACTTTGTGCAACACAGTGCCACCAGTACAAATGCTAGATTGAAGTGTCCCTAGTACATTTTATGCCACATTGTATTGCCCCCTAGTTTATACAGTTCAACATACTTTATATTACGCAATATTACAGTTCATTTTATGACACACTATAGTGCCTCCAGTTCAGATTATGCCACATTACAATGCCCCCAGTTCAGATTATGCCACATTACAGCCCTAGTTCACATTATGTGACATGACATTGCCCCAGTACATTATAACATCCATTACACCCAGTATAATATCAACTATACACACCATTCACTGGAAATGGAATGGTACCCCATTAGGCAGCCTTATCCTACATAGAAGTATGACAAGAGATCATTGGCCCCTTATCTTATTTCACCTCATTTGTTGATGGTGATGCTTTAAGTGTTCCTTTCCTATTGGCAGCTTTTGAGTCTTATATGGCAGCCCCATGTATCCGGGGCTCATAAGACTACAGTTTACAATGAGTGTAAAGAGAGGAGAGAAGGGGCAGTGACCAACCATCTCCGACCTGGGGGGGAAATTTTCTAATGCAGAAATTCCAATTTGATTGGATATTTTAATAATTTCATCACACTGACTCTTTCTGGGATAGTCCTAATCTCAGAGCTCAATCCCCGCCCCCCAGCTCACTTCAAAAAGGCTGTAATCAAGGAGAATCCTACTCTACAACAGTGCCGGGACACTGATCAGCTCAGCTGTACATGTGAGGGCAAAATGGGAGCACAGGAGATGGATCATATCAGTGTGGAGCTTTACTGAGAGTGAGAGACAGAGGCCGCCACTTACATGACTAGTGACGAGTCCCCGTTTCAGGGCAAAAGGCAAACAATTGCATAGTGGGCTATTCTGGGAACTTGGTAGACAACTATATGACCTGGGTCCAGGGCCTACTAAGCCTCTGGGCCCCATAACTACAGTACGCCTTGTACCCACTATAGCTACCTACAGGGGATATAAATAACTGTAATAAACAAATAGGGTTTTATAACTATTTTCTTTATAGGAAATGGGTTTACATGGACACCTGTAAATCTATTTTATGTAGTACAATAAGTGCAGACCCACCTAAAACCACTTTCAATAATTTAAACTATTTTTTCTCTTTAAGTACTGATCTGTTTATCTTATTTTATGTTTTAAATTAATCACAAGAATGTGGGGCAGTGGGGTCACAAGGGGGGTATGGGCCACAGTCGTGTGTCACCTGCCGAGGGGTGACACCAAAGTGCTGACTCCTCCTCACTGACAGGAGTCGGGTGCTGTACTGTAGCATTACGTGCAGCACTCGGCTCCTGACTCATTGAGGGAGCCAGCACTGCACACAGACTGGTCCCCGGGGGCAGTCCACATCCCCGGGACTCCCGGAGTGACTAAAACGGGGGTTGGGCCACGAGGCCATGCCCCCTGTCCGCGAGGCAATGCCCCTGTCAACTAGGACACGCCCCCTTCGCACTACAACCCTCTCTGCACCGTGTCACCATGGGGAGGGACGCCACTGATGTTGGGCCTTCTTAAGTGGTTTAAGAATCAAGTTCTTTTACAGGGGAAAAAACTACCTACCTCACACATTTATCTCATTTACTTATGGGCAGTTTTGCTTATGGGCAGTGCTGTAACAGGGCACAATTTTGCCATGTGCTGGCATCAGGGAATGAGCGTGCAAAGTCATGACGTCACGCAAATGGGGCATGAATGGCTACTATGGTTAGCGCAACGCTGACCGGGCGCCCAACAGGTTACATATACTATGAAGGGTGCCCATTTGGAGCGTCCACAGGATGCTCTGCGGGTGCTGCAGCAGCAGTCCTGGTTGCAGGGTGCCGTTCCATGATACAAATATAAATGCTTAAATTATGTGTGTATGTTAACATTTTAACAGTACTATTAATAAAAATATATGAAATTATATATAGATTATAATATATATTACTTATCCCAAATGTTATGCATGCAGTAACATAAAAGCTTGCACACTAGTGTAAGGCATTTTTAATTGCAGAGTCTGGGTATAATATGGTAACACAGGCTAACCACTTCAAGGAAACGCCATTTATAACAAGTCCCATGATTTTTCTAATATAATTTCTTTAAAATGGGCTGAACAGTGCATGTATTTCCCCTTCATCTTGGTGAGTATACTCCTAGACACCTACACATTATTACAACCATTTGACAGACCGAGTAATCTACAGAAGTACCAGCCTTGTATGAGGTTTCCATGATGTGACTGGGATGGATCATCAAGTTTTGCTGTATCCTAAATTTTATGTCAAATACATCCCTTTGATTACACTTACCAAGTCTCAAAACAAAACCCCACTGTTTATTATTATTGGTAGTTTTTCTGGTGAATGCAGAGCTCCCGGTGATTTCTATTTAATCAATGTGGTCACATACCATGTTGCACCCCAAATCTAGGAATGGTGAGTGCCGTGGATTAGTACTTTTTGTTTATTTGATACATTTTTTAAATTAATCATTTTGTGATTACATTTTCTCATACATCCCTTTTAACCTGTTTAATCTAGCTTGTGTCAGTTGTTTTCCTAGGTGCTTTGCAACAGGTGTGCTAGGTGGCTGTTTCACATTTAAAAGGAAAAAGCAAAGTTGCTGTGAGCGTTAAACAAGATAGCATACCTCGGGGTCAATACAATTAGGTGCAATTGCGAGTTGCTATTTTCTCTTTGAATTCGCATAGCTAATTCATTTTACATCCAACCGCACCTCCCTGAGGATGAGAGATGGTAAGGAAAATATTTATTTTAAGGTTAAAATGATGGGGCACTGTGCTGAACCACTTGGAACCTCCCCCCCCCATTGAGTTTCCAATTAGCTTAATTAGTCCAATAATTACATGTCATTATTTGGGATAAAAAAAATTGTCCTCAAATTACCCCAAAATCAAGCTTAGATAGCTTAGATAATATTTTTTTAATTAAAAAATATATATATTTTTGTTTTATCATTTTTTTACAATTTTCATGGTGCCCTCAAAGTACCCCAAAATCATCTTTTTTTCCTACTTTTGTGCATTTTTTGTTTAATTTATTTGAGATTAAACAAAAAAAGTTTGCTTGTTATAATTATGGCTAACGCGTTTGCCTGTAGATCACAGCTTCGTCAGAGGAAACGCGTTAGCCATTATTATCTGGAGGACACCACTGCAAACGAATCCACTTTATTAGCTGTTTCCCACCTTGGGATCCTGTGCATTGCAAACCAAGCGGCCTGTGTCAGTCGGGCAGCCATCTGATGGCTCCCTGGGGTATCCGGCTCAATTATACAGGAGATTGGCGGTCTACACATTGGAGAGGCCGCACTTCTACCTCCTACTAGGGCGATATTAACCGCAGACTGCAGCTGCCGATTACCGCCCCGCACCTGCCACTCGCTTGTGCCCCAGGACAAATACACTCCATCGGAGTCAGCACCATCCTTCTACGGGGACACAGAGCCTTACTAACGGGAGACTGTCTTAGCAACAGAGACCCATCTATTTACCTACACAGCTCCACAGGATTTCCCACTAAACCTTCCCGCTGATTACAAACAGGAATTAAGGTACTGTCATCTACCACAGTGTGGAATAATTTGGGACTACCCAGCCCACAGTACTCAGGGGATTTACACGGCACCCATGCATGGTAACCCGTTTACATATGACTCTTTGAAACAACTTACATTTGCTTAAATTGATGACGAATTGTCTAATTGTCAGGTGGATAACACTGGAAACGTTACACTATATGTGAATTATGTCTGGACTATAACCAGTTTGCATGTGTCTTGGTATATACCTATATACCCTCCAGCCATTTTATTTATTCATGTTTTGGAATTTTTTAGGTATTCTACTATTTTTTATTGTTTTTTAATTACTTTGTTCTATTTTTTACTGTGATTACTACCTATTCAGCTATTTAAAATAAGGATTTGTATTTGCATATTTAAATTAAAAATATTTTTATGCTACAAGCACTGCCTATCGTTTTGTGACATATACCTTTGTATTAGACTGGGACACTACCTGGCTCTTCTTACCGCAGCAGCTGTAGCATTTACAGATAAGGAATATTTGTTCCTATATTTAAGAGGACTCTACAGTGGTGGCCAAAATCGCGGCCACTTTTTTAAATTTGAATGTTTTTCAACTTCCAATGCTTATAAAAACCGTTACACTTCACGCAGTGCAATGATTCATAGATCAAATTAAAGGAAATTTAATGCTGGATTCAACACAATAAACAGAGGTCAAATATTTGCATTACAAGGGAAGTTATGCAGTGAAATCAACACTTAGGGTGAAAATCCCTGTGTACTTATGACGTTACTGTCCTACCAGTATTTCGTTGGGTATTCTTTATTTTTCAAGACAGCAGCACAGCAACGTGGCATTGAGCCAACCAATGTTTGGAGCTCTTCCTTCTTTTTTATGTGGTGCCATGAGACAATTATAGACTCAATTAATTGTCTTTTATTGGATGGACGCCTCAGATATACCAGTTTTTTCAAACAGAACCACAAATGTTCTATGGGGTTCAGGTCTGGGCTGTTTCCTGGCCATCCCAGCACCTGTATGTCATTCTCCGTGAACCCCTTTTTGCATGTCCATGCAGTGTGGCAGGGAGCTGAATCCTCCTGGAAAAAAAATAGGGCATTATCTGGAAAAAGATCCCTGATAGAAGGTAGAAGTTTTGGTTGTAGGATGGTGTCAATGTACTTTCTGCTGTTCAGTGTGCCATCTATGACATAAAGGCGGCCTACAGCATCTGCTGTCATACATGCCCAGATCATAACACTTGTAGGATTCTTTGTTGTCGCTTGAATAAAATCTGGATGTACCTCTTCCCCGATACGACGTCTCACACATTTTCTCCCATCACTACCAAATAGCGATCTTAGTTTCGTCACTCCATATCACTTGTTTCCACTGACCTTCTGTCCATGCAATGTGTTCTTTTGCCCACTGTATTTGTTTCAGACGCTGCTTTTTATTCAGCAATGGCTTTTTTCGGGGAATCCTACCTTTTAGGCTAACCTCCGTTAGTCTTCTCCGTTCCGTTCTTGCAGTGACAAAAACACCAGTTGCACTCAGTTTACTGCTAATGGCCGCAGATGACATCCATCTGTCCCTGATGCAAATTCGTTTTATTCTCCTATCATCAACAGCTGTTGTGCACTTTTTCCGGCCTAAACAAAACTTTCATACTCCTGATGTTGTCACATTCCCACCAATTTCTCTCGCAATTGCTGCATACAAAAGACCATTTTCACTTAACACCACAATCCTGGATCACATCACTGTGCTGCGGTCTTGAAAAATAAAGGATACCCAACGAAATACTGATAGGACAGTAACATCATAAGTACACAGGTATTTTCACCCTAAGTGTTGTTTTAATGGCATAACTTCCCTTTTAATGCAAATATTTGACCTTTGTTTATTGTGTTGAATTTCCTTTCATTTGATATATGAATCATTGCACTGCGTGAAGTGAAACAGTTTTTAGAAGCATTCAAAGTTGATAAACATTCAAATTTCAAAATGTGTTCGCAATTTTGGCCACCAGTGTATATACCTCTACATACCATTGCTTTTTACTACTTAAAGTGAATTTGCCAGTACAGGCTGAGTCTCCCATATCCAAATAATCCAAAATACAGAATTTTTTTTATCATGTCTGAGATAGTGAAACCGGAATGGGTATGATATACCGCCGGCCGCATTCCCGTCAGCGGCAGCCCGACAGGAGCAGAGTTCGAAGCAGCAGAAGCCCAACAGCGCTGGAAATCCTGATCGTGGATAGGTAAGTATAGACTAACCTAACCCCCCTAACCCTAACCCTCCTTAGGGGTGCCTAACCCTAACTACCCCCCCAAGTGCCTAACCCTAATCCCCCCTCTAAGTGCCTAACCCTATCCACCCCCTTCCCCGCTGCCTAAAACTAAGTCCCCCGGGGGGGTGCCTAACCCTAAATTCCCCCCCGGGGGTGCCTAACCCTCCCTCCCCCTAGCCTAACCCTCCCGGGGGGGTGCCTAACCCTAAGTCCCCCCCCCGGGAGCCCTAAACCTAACCCTCCCCCCCCGCGGCTGTCCGCTCGCGGCGCCCGGCATCACTACGATCGTGATGCCGGGCGCCGGTCTCCCGGCGCTGGGGAAATGCAGGCGTCTACATCTAGACGCCCGGCATTTCACCCATGCCGGGATAAGACAGTCGGTACTTAGGTAGTCGGCTTCCCGATTGCTTCCCGTGAAACCTTTGCTTTTTGATGGTTCAAGTTACACAAACTTTATTTAAGGCACAAAATTATTAAAAATGTTGTATAATATTACCTTCAGGTTGTGTTATACATGTGTATATGAAACATAAATTAATTTTGTGTATGTACACAAATTTTGTTTGAACCACAAAATTATTGAAAATATTGTATAAAATTACCTTCAGGCTGTGTGTATAAGGTGTATATAACACATAAATGCATTCTGTGTTTAGATTTGGGTCCCTTTCCCAAGATATATCATAATGGTATGCTAATATTCCAAAATACGGAATATTCCGATATCCAAAATACCCTTGGTCCCAAGCATTTTGGATGTGGGAGACTCAACCTGTACTACACACCATAAAAATATATAACAAAATAATAAACCATACAGATATTATTTCATCTTCTATAAAAGCGACTGTGAAACACGTGCTGGAATGTGAGAGGAAGCCACTACAGGTAGATCATTAACTTTTCTATAAAACTTGTTGGGCTACAGTCTAGGAGGTTAGTACATTTAACTGCAAGGTAATGATGTGCTAGGCATATATGCTAGTGTTAGGGACCTGCAGAAAAATGGGGTCCCGTGATGCTGGGCTGCAGGCTTAAATGCTTTGATCAAATCATGACAAAATCCCCTTTGTTTTATTTACTGCACACACATAAATTTATACATATATGGCATTAATATTGCCATGCTGCTGGTACCATGTATGATATGGGTAAAACCGAGCGCGGACATATTTCTTTTTTGTTGGGCTACAGTGTTAATTACATTGTCTACACACATTGTGATGAGCTTAGCAATGTGATAATGCCGTCTCCTGGAGATGACGGTGGCACATGGAAATAAAGTGGCCGGTAATAGAGCCAAACGTCCAGCACTTTCCTACAACTAGCCCACAGCAGGTTTCATTGAGCAATAAACGAATGAGCAACAAAAATAAAGTAATGACAAAATAAGCCCTAAACCTTTATAGCTCTAACTAGAATATAAAGGGCGGATGTGGAGTTGGACACATTTTACTTAATAAATGCAGGCACACAGGGCTCCAGTCAGAGGTAGGCACAGTGTCCATGTCAAACGCGTACTCGCAATGTTTTAAGTTTGCACATGTGTCTCAGTCGCACAGCGCAAGTGTCCAAATGTCTGTGTACAGATAGAGCCAGACTATAATCTCATGGGGCCCTAGATTCAGGGCCTTCCACCTTCCATCTGCCCCTTTTATTGCCATTAACCCTACTTGTGCCAGCCTGTCTGTGCATCTGACACCACCCTCTGAATCCAGGCTTACCTGCCTCTGTTAGTTAAAAAGAAAAGTCAGTCAAGTGGCCTGTCTACAACTTTGAACTGAAGTAATTTATTTTGTAACCTAAACCAACAAATTTGCTTGTATCTGTACCCCGTTCTGTCTGTGCGTCTATATGTACCCCTACTACCTCTTTCTGTGTCTATCTGTAACCCCTACTGCCTCTTTCTGTGCCTATCTGTACCCACTTCTGCCTCTCTGTGCGCCTATCTGTAGCCCCTACAACCTCTTTCTGTGTCTATCTGTACCTCCTACTGCCTCTTTCTGCACCTATCTGTACCCACTTCTGCCTCTCTGTGTGTCTATCTGTACCCCCTACTGCCTCTTTCTGTGCCTATCTGTACTCCGTACTGCCTCTTTCTGCACCTATCTGTACCCACTTCTGCCTCTCTGTGTGTCTATCTGTACCCCCTACTACCTCTTTCAGTGTATATCTGTACCCCCTACTGCCTCTTTCTGTGTCTATCTGTACCCCCTACTGCCTCTTTCTGTGTCTATCTGTACCCCCGACTGCCTCTTTCTGTGCCTATCTGTACCCACTTCTGAATCTCTGTGTGTCTATATGTACCCCCTACTACCTCTTTCTGCACCTATCTGTACCCAATTCTGCCTCTCTGTGTGTCTATCTGTACCCCCTACTACCTCTTTCTGCATCTATCTGTACCCACTTCTGCCTCTCTGTGTGTCTATCTGTACCCCCTACTGCCTCTTTCTGTGTCTATCTGTACCCCCTACTGCCTCTTTCTGTGTCTATCTGAACCCCCGACTGCCTCTTTCTGTGCCTATCTGTACCCACTTCTGAATCTCTGTGTGTCTATATGTACCCCTACTACCTCTTTCTGTGTCTATCTGTACCCCCTACTGCCTCTTTCTGTGCCTATCTGTACCCACTTCTGCCTCTCTGTGTGCCTATCTGTAGCCCCTACAACCTCTTTCTGTGCCTATCTGTACCCCCTACTGCCTCTCTGTGTGTCTATCTGTACCCACTTCTGCCTCTCTGTGTGTCTATCTGTACCCCCTACTACCTCTTTCAGTGTATATCTGTACCCCCTACTGCCTCTTTCTGTATCTATCTGTACCCCCTACTGCCTCTTTCTGTGTCTATCTGTACCCCCTACTGCCTGTCTGTGTCTATCTGTACCCCCTACTACCTCTTTCTGCACCTATCTGTACCCAATTCTGCCTCTCTGTGTGTCTATCTGTACCCCCTACTACCTCTTTCTGCACCTATCTGTACCCAATTCTGCCTCTCTGTGTGTCTATCTGTACCCCCTACTACCTCTTTCTGCATCTATCTGTACCCACTTCTGCCTCTGTGTGTCTATCTGTACCCCCTACTACCTCTTTCTGCACCTATCTGTACCCACTTCTGCCTCTCTGTGTGTCTATCTGTACCCCCTACTGCCTCTTTCTGCACCTATCTGTACCCACTTCTGCCTCTCTGTGTGTCTATGTGTACCCCCTACTACCTCTTTCTGCACCCACTTCTGCCTCGCTGTGTGTCTATATGTACCCCCTACTGCCTCTTTCTGCACCTATCTGCATGACCAAAAATGGGGCTTGGCCTAATTACCATAGGTCACGCCCCCTATGTGACGTTCTTTGGAGGCTTGCCTGCATGGCACGCCTCTAAATAACGTCAGGCTGGGGGGAGCCTCACTAGCTTGCCTTCCTCCAGCCCTCTCCCATCACTGAATGGATTCCGCACGCAGCCTCCATTCAGCTACTCCGGGGTCTGACACCGCCGCACAGCTGCAGTGGTGGGGGTCCCCAACCTCCCGATTTCACCACCCATGGGTCACTGCGGCCCACAGGTGGAACAGCGGGACAGTACTGTCCCGCTGAAATCGGGATGTTGGGGAGGGATGCACCCTCTATGGATTGTGCCCCTGTTCGAGCGCACAGGTCGAACACCCCTAGAGCCGGCCTGCCTACAGGGCCGGGTTAAAGTCTGTAGGGGCCCAGGGGCAACAAACTTGTGGGGGGCACTATATACCACCGTTTCTTGTCACCCTAGACACATTTTTTTTCTTTCTATTCACCTTAATTCCCCCAGTAGTAATGCCCCTCTTGCAATGCCCACTGTAGTAGTGCCCCTTATGCAATGTCCCCAGTAGTGGTCCCCCCCTATGCAGTGCCCCATATAGAGTGCCCCCAGTAGTGGTCCCCCCTATGCAGTGTCCCCAGTAGTAGTCCCACCTATGCAGTGCCCCTAGTAGTAGTCCCCCCTATGCAGTGCCCCCAGTAGTTGTCCCCCCATGCATTGCCTACAGTAGTAGCCCCCCCATAGAGTGCCCCCATGAAGCACCCCCCTATACAGTGACCACTGTAGCGGCCTCTCTATACAGTGCCATTGCCTCTTGCACACACACACACAAAGAAAAACAATAAAAAAACTTACCTGAATCCCCGATCCTGACGCGACTGGCCGACTCTTCTCCTGCACCATGGGAGAGACGTCATGACATTTTTCCCATCACCCGCTGCGGGGGGAGCCAGAAGGCGGAGCTCATGAGTCAACCAGACACCCTCAGTTTTTCCTGGTGCGCAAATGAACACTACTAAAAAATTGATTGAAAAAGAATGGTTGTGGAATGATAGATGTATCAATAACACAGGACACAGCGCTGCAAAACTTAATGTCAGTTGCTAATCTGACATACAGTAAAACTACAACCAGTAAACAAGAAGGATAAAGTTGCGCTGCTGTGGCTGTGTAAATTGTAAATACTTGATTGATTGGAAATCACCTAAGCCTCTCTGAATCATATATAAAAAACATTTATTGAACATACAATAACATATATTATAAATAGAATGCAACTCTTGGATACAAATAAAATCACAATAATAAGATTGTTGCAACAACTCTTAGGACCATTAAAAAGTATCCATAACGTGTATTAGTCCCACTATTGGCCTTGAATCTTGATTTAAGTCAATTGGTAAATAATAAGATTCAAATGCTCACCACTATAATCCACACATTGATGTTGAAAGTATCCAGCAATAACTTGGTATGTAGAGACGTCTGGCTGACACTTGTAGTGCGCCGGAGCTTGTGCTGGAACCAGCGTTAGCTGTAGTGCAAGTCCCCCAGAGCAGCGTGGCAACGACCAGTGGAGCTGCAAGAACCTCCTATCACACGGGGCCAGAAGGCGGCTGTGAGGTGACCGGCGTCCGTCTGACACCCTGGTCTGCAGGCGGTCTCCTGTTCCCGGCAAGTGTAGACGTTAAAATGCCACGTCCTGGCTGCCGGCTGGTAATTGGTCCAATGTAGTCCGGAGCTCACGTCTCACTGTGTGGAGATGTAACCAGTGGTGATGAGCAGTAGGAGGTATACAGAGTTGCAGAACACTGTTCACAGTGTATGTTTAACCCCTTCGACGCGTTTCAAGATACAACTTGAATAACCGCTGTTGCGTCGATTGGGTAAACTCATTTTTTTGTTTAGCCAAGTCCCGGGGATGCTGTGGAGACCAGCGCCAGGATATAGGTGAGTATGAAATCTTTCTTGCAGGGGGAGGTACCATGGATTTCTACTGGACAAGGGGACAGATTCATCTGGTATAGGTAAGTATGTGTGAATGGGTAGGTGTGTGTAATAAAGTTATACTATCACAGTGCGTGTGTTTTGTCTTTTTTAACTATTTATTTTACAGTGAAGTTACAGGTGCCGCATGTCTGCTGGCACTAGTTGTTCCACAAGTGCAAAATGGCAGGCATGCTGGCACTTGTAGTTCTACTGTAAAACACAATAGTTTTACATTATTTGGCCCCCCCATTACCTCCATACCCAAGCCAGGGGTATGGGGAAGAGCCCTGGGCTTCAGCATAAGCCTGTGGTGTACGGGAGGGGGGGACTCTTCATTGGGGGGTCCCTGACTCACCCGAGATCACCGGCTTGTACTGCCCGATTTGGGGTGCTAACGCTTTGGACCTGGAGCCCAGGTGATTGGGTGTCCGGGCTGTGGCATTCCCCCCTGGTCGGTTGGGTCTGGTGCTGGTCTTAAATATAGGGGGATCTCCAAGGCTTTTTTTACCCCTATATTTAAAACCAGAACTGGTCCCTGCAGCCTTGGGTTGGTTTCTAAAATACAGTGGAACCCTACACTTTTTGTTCCCCATATTTTTAGAAATCACCACTGGCTGGCAAGCCTGGGGCTGGTTTGGCTTCTGGGGGGGGACCTTATGTAATTTTTTTTTTGTACATTTTTGCTTCTTTTTTTTACAGGTACCACACATTGGGAATTTTCAGGAAATATTCTAGGGACCCCCCTAAAGATTTGTAAACATAGGGGAGGACAAAGGGTACCCCCATTTTTAAACTCCTGAAGGAAGTCGGGGTTTCAAATAGCCGTGGCAGGTGCATGCGTTTTGGGACTTAAAATATGCTAGTACCCATTTTCATGTACCCCAAATTTGATGGGACCAATTTTAAAAACAAAAAAAATAAGCTAAATGCTCTTCTGCATCACTTCAGAGTCGGGGAAAAAAAACACCAGCCGCGGCTATTTAAAAACCCGACTTTCTTTTGCAGCCAAAAACGGGGGTACCCATAGTGATCCCCCATGTCTGGACATCTTTAGGGGGGTCCTAGGATTATTTCCCGAAAATTCCCATTTTTTTTACCGCCGATCCAAGTATCGCCAGGTCCCGTTTTCGCCTACTTTCAAATTGAATACGGGGATACGCGTGCACACGCGCGATACTTTAACGCCTGGAAAACAGGCGAAGTCAGTGTTAAGTCCGGGCCGCGTTAAGTTAACGCGGCTCGGCTCAAATTGAATACGGGCCCAAAGCGTTTCTCTGTATCAAACAGCTTCGTCAGAGGCTTAATGACCACATTTCTACTTTCTCTGTGTTAAATACCCTCCTAAATGGTTTCGATTAGAGATGCAGGTGTTCATATTGCAAAGGGATTGGTTAGCAGTTGGTACATATGAAAAGATAGTTAGACATCTACCGTATGTGTACAAAGGAATAGCTCAGACAAACAACAAACAATAATACAAAACTGTCCACATGTGCTGTGTCTATCTCAGAGGAGATATTTACTCACAATCCCCTCGATTCTCTTCAGAAAGACATTTCTATATAATGCAAACCTGTATCTAGCGTAATCGCTTTCGGGCTGCCATGGAAACGAGTGACGTATGCGTCACGTGGGAAGCTGCTGCCAATCAAAGATCTTAGTAAGACCTGACGTATTATGTCACGTGAGCGCATCTTAAAGTTTATTTTTCCCAAAGCTAGATGGCTCGTTTATTTTGTTAGCAGCACGTGATCTGTATTACCCTATTGTGGCATGGTGTATGGCATGATCCGCATTGGATGCAAATACGTATACTAAGTATCGTTTTATATATTCAATTGTTTTGGTATTACATCTGAATTAATAATATGCCCAGAGCGATCGGATAGGTTGTGAAGTATATACATAATTTTAACATTTCAAAAACACTGTGCGATATATATAATAATCTTCAGAAAGAACGGAGGGAATCTTTGCAGTGCAGCCAACTTCCGGGGCTCACTGTGTGGGCAGTGGGCATAGGAGCACAGGGGGAGGTAAGGGGTGTGCGTGGTTCCGGGTGGGCGTTGGAACCCTATGATCATAGGGCCCTAGGTATCTGCCTGTACTGCCCTGTCAGTAATCCTTCTCTGTGTACAGAGAAGCAGCACAGAATCTGACACACAGTCTGAGAATTTTAGTGGTGTTTCTGGGAGGCAACACGGAGGTGGCGAAGCAGACGCGGGCTTATTGCTGAAAGCGACTGCGCCTACAGATGCACAGCCGCTCACACAGGAGGCCATACTCAGATGGAAAAACTGCACCTGCCGATGGGATGTAGTTACATTACCACCGCCCGGAATGCTGGCCGTTAGAATCCCGACAGTGGAAGGCTGATCCGGGACTAAAGATAGGCATTGCAATCCCAACGCCTATCTTTAGCCCAATGACGAAATCCCGACGGCCGGCATCCCGAATGAAGTTAAGCGGGGATAGTTAGCTCTTATCCGAGGGGGGTGTGGGTTAGGTTTAGGCATCCCCAGGGAGACTTAGGGTTAGGCACCCCCCCCGGGAGGGTTAGGCTAGGGGGAGGGGGTGTTAGGGTTAGGCACCCCCAGGGGAAGATTAGTGTTAGGAACCCCCCCAGGTGGGTTAGGTTTAGGGTGCAGGAAGGGGGATTAGGCACCCCCCAGGGAGGTTAGGGTTAGGCACCACTAAGGGAGGGTTAGGGTACTTACGTGCCCCTGTTGGGATATGGCTTCATCAGGCTTCCGGCGTCAGTATGAGAACTGGCGGCTATTCAGCCATCGGTATTTCATAGCGATTCCCTGCCGATGGCGTGTCTAAATATGCACAATGATGGAGATGCACTGTTTTAAGACGCTGCAAGTGGGCATCCAAGGTATTTGGAATTTGGAGGTGGCATTAGCATAAAGACCCAGATGCACTGCAGCAAAAGATGCAGGCTCAGCCGCGTCCATCTCTGAATCAGGTCAATTATGAGCAGCTAGCAGAGCTGCATGGGTCTCTATAAATACTAACGTTGCATTTACCTTGTAAAATACAATTACATACAAACATGCAAGATATAAGTACTAATTAGCCAATCAGAATAGGCTGATGATCGTCATCATCATCAGATTGTATTTTAAACATGAGGTTGAGTATCTGCAAGATATCCATTTCCTGACATGTGCACATCTGTGTTGTGGTCTAGCTAAGTCAAATTTGCATAAACACCCTCTTACTGTACTCGATCTATAAATTCTCTTGTTAACCCATTCTACCTCTATAATCATATTGAGCATAATGCAGCCAAATCAGCATAAGGATGAAAGCATAAGACTTTTTTTGTAGTTATGCGCAGTACAAATGTGTGAAAAAAAGTTACGTCCAATTCTACAGCCCCAGAATTTCCTCTATACCAATATGGAAACCTTGTGTTTAGCCAACATACAAATTGTGATCACATTTTTATATATGGCTAGCAGATGTAGCCTGCTAATCAGCCTATTACAGAGGCCACTGACCAAAACTGGCCTAAGGGAATGGAGGCCCATACATACACCATAGAGTACAGATGTACTAAGTAGCAGATGAAGCACAGATTTAGTCGCAGACAAATGTATTGCATGCTCCAATGCTCAGAGTATGCTAGCAATGTAGTTTTGATGCTTCTGGTTGCTTTAGTAGTGCGAATGAGACACACATTTTGAGCAAATAAGATGCTTAGTACGGCTTTGTCGCATGGACCCTGGCACGCCGAGAGGGGCTATTTGGCGCAACTTGAGCCAGATTGTATTAGGACATATCTGTAGTTTCCCAGTTATTCACACGGAATCTGTATGATATCCCGACCGTCGGGATGCCGTCTGTCAATAGACTGACAGCAGCATCCCGATGCCTACAATCCCGACCGGGGAACGATAAGTAGTGTTCCCCTGCCCTATTCACCCTCTAACCCTCCTTTCCTGCACCCTAACACTAACCCTCCCTACCCCGCACCCTAACTCACCCGGTAAGTGCCTAAACCTAACACTCCTCCCTTAGTGCCTAAGCCTAACCCCCCCCCCGGTGTTGCCTAACCCTAACCCCCCCTGTCTGAAGCCTAAACCTAACCTTCCCCCTTCCGCAGCCTAATCCTAACTCCCCCCGGGAGTTTATAATACACAAGTGATGTTGGTATATGTATATACTCTAAATAATATCAGTCAGGGCTGTAGCTAGGGTAGTCCGGCCGGTGCCATCGCACAGGGTACCACTGGTCAGGGGGCGCAGTTTGGGCCTGTCAAATTTCTGTTTATTATCATTCTTGCTTGTAGCTTCCTCTTATTTCATCCCCAGCATCTCCTGGCCTCTCCTATATCTTCCCTGGCCCTTCCCCATGAAGCCATGGCCCTTTAATGGGTGCATTATGTCCCTTTGAAAAATGAGGGGGCGCCAATGCTTTTTCTGGCTCAGGGCACCAAAAAGTCTAGTTACGGCTCTGATATCAGTGTAAACAGTGAGTTCTGATGTCAGTACTCCAGTCTTCATTAGGAAATTCTGTATATTATCAGGAATAATGCACCCCCTTTTGAAAACTATGTGGATTAAATTTAATTTGGGATTTCTGTAATCAGGGTCGGATTCAGGTCTGTGGGGGGCCCTGGGCAACAAACATGTGGGCCCCTATTAAATGTGACAAACTGGGGGTATGCGCAATGGGGACCTTATGCAGAGCCCCCAGTAGTGTCAGTGCCCACAGTGGTAGTGCCCCGTATGCAGTGCACCCAGTAGTAGTGCCCCTTATGCAGTGCCCCCTATGCAATACTCCCATTAGTAGTGCCCCCTGTAGTAATGCCCTCTGTATAAATGCCCCCAGTAGTAATACCCTGTAGTTGTGCCCCAAACAGTAATGCCCCCCAGTAGTAATTGGGCTTGTGCCCAATAGTAATGCCCTAGTAGTAATGCCCCCTGTATAAATCCCCCAGTAGTAATACCCATGTAATTGTGCCCCCAATAGTAATGCCCCCAGTAGTCATTCCCCCTTTAGTAGAGCCCTCTGTAGAAATGCCCCCAGTAGTAATTCTCCTCTATTAGTGCCCCAATACTAATGCTTCCTCTCTAGTAGAGCCCCCAATAGTAATGCCGTCTCATTAATGCCCCCAGTAGTAATGCCTCCCCCTCCGAGTAATGCCTCTCCCGCGAGTAATGCCCCTAGTAGTAATGCCCCCAGTAGTAATGCCCCCCCAGTAATGCCCCCAGTAGTAATGCCTCCCCCCTCCCTGAGTAATGCCCCCCGCCAGTAATGCCCCCAGTAGGCCGCTTGCACTAAAAAAAAAAAGCTCATACTTACCTTAAGCTAAGCCCCGCGTCCGCTGCAGTCCGCTCGGCTGCTCCTCTGCACTATGGCAGAGACATCATGACATATCTGCCACAGTGCACTGCGTGAGCCGGAACCTGGAGCTCAAGCCTCCAACTCCGGCTGCCGCTGCAGGGAGGGGGCCGGGCGCCCGCTGTTTACAGCGGGCGCCTGGTAAATGGAGCCTTCCTGCAGCGCCGGGGGTTAGCTTGGAACTGATTCTGTCTCCTCTGGTCCACTTTAACCCTGATGGGTGTTGGGTCCCTTAATGTGTGGGGGCCCTTAACGTGTGGGGGCCCAGGGACGATCGCCCCTGTCGCCCCCCTGTTAATCCTGCGGTCTGTAATCTACAATGGGGTTTATTTACTAAGCCTTGGATGGAGATAAAGTGAACGGAGATAAAGTACCAGTCAATCAGCTCCTAACTGTCATGTCACAGGCTGTGTTTGAAAAATGATAGGAGCTAGTTGGTTGTTACTTTATCTCCGTCCACTTTATCTGAGTTCACTACCTCTTCACAAGAAACACCTGCTGCCTGCATAACCAGGACATGCAACACTGAACTCCTTGTTTGATCATTGCAACGAAATTACCACGTTACTTGCTACTATTTGTGCTCCTTCACTTTTTTAACTAAAAACTAACTTTATATATATATCAATGCCAAGTAACCTCTTTAACCTTGCATATACAATCTGATTTACCATTGCTTCTTGCCTAGCCTCACAACTTCAAAATACTGATACAGTCTCTCTTTTTTTTTGCTAACTTTCTGAACCCATTAGATCATATATATTCCCCTCAATATAAGAACTTTTGGAATCAAGCATACATATTCACCAACAGTGTTCTTTCACCAGCATTTTTCTAAAATCTTCAACACTGCTGTTCTCATACAGACACTATTCCTACTTCCAGCTTTCCTCCCCTTTCTTACCTCATCCACACCATGACCATGTTTTCTTCAAATTCTCCCTTTACTCAGTGCCTACCTAATCCTTTATTCTGCCCCCTGTTCCCACCTCTATCCTTCCCCCCTAGTCTCCTCCTCTTCTTCCTCCCCTTCTCTCCCCTCCTCTGTCTGTATTCCTCCCCTCTGCTTCCCTCCCCCTCCTCTCCTATTAATCCACTTTCATTCTTTTCTCCCCAACATGGTCCTACTACCCCACCACTAAGCTCTGCACCCACCTTCCTCTCCCTATCATCTCACTACACTTTCATCTGCATCACACTAAACTCCCTCCCTTTCCTACAAATGCATGCAGCCTCTCTTGCCTGATTACTTCCACCCACTCCCGCCTCCAAGATCCCACCCGTGCTGCTCCCTTCCTCTGGAACTCTCTCCCTTTCAGACTCTCCACCTCTCTACAAATCTTCAAATGAGCTCTCAAGACTCACTACTTCAAAGCCTTTCAGCTCTCATCCTAACCTGCTGCTTACATGCTTCTTACTCACTGTCTACCCTATGTGTGTCACACCTGTCTGTGTGCCCCTCCCCTTTAGAATTTAAGCTCTCACGAGCAGGGCCCTCTTCCCTTATGTGCTTCTCCTTCCCTCACTCATACGATCATCTACTCCAAACTCCACACAAGGGCACCAATACTTTGCAGCTGACGCCCTACTGCATATTCTGGGTGTTATGATCGCTATTGCAGCAATGTTTATAAACTATGTTCTTATCCTGTATTGTTTTGTACTGTAAGTTGCTGTTTTTGTGTTTCCTCATTTGTTTATGTACTTTGTGAGACACTGCGGAAGCCTTGTGGCCCCATATAAATAAAGGATAATAATAATAATAATCTCCATCCAAGGCTTAGAAAATAAACCCCATAAAAACACTCGGCATACAGATTTGTGCTTTTCAGTTTTCACAGAACTGCTTGGTGACTTTTAATATCCTTATCAAATAGAGTAGGTAGAGCATTATCCCATATGTTATGCTAATGTTTATTAGACTGGCATCTTCTATAGCTTAATTTATCACATCAGACGTTCTCTATAAATGACTGTCCGTAAGGTGTATCTGAACAGAGCCATATTGCCCTATAAACAGACTAATATTATGCACAAATGACACTACTAAATGACAGGACACATTGCACAATTTCACACATATTACATAGGCTTTTTTTCCCATCTGGTGATATTTTTCTAGGCATTCTGAAATCACTGCTACAGTATATACCTATAGACGGGATGTAGTCAGCATCCCGGTGTGTGTAATGCCGACGTCCTAATTACCAGCGCCGGAATCCAGACAGTGTCAGAATTCCAGCACCAGAACCCCGACTGACAGCATCCCGAAAGTAAGTATTGGGGGTTAGGGAGAGCATTAGGTTTAGGTACCGGCGAGGGGGAGGTTAGGGTTAGGCACTAAGGAGGGAGGGTTAGGTACCGGCGAGGGGGAGCTTAGGGTTAGGCACTAAGGGGGAGGTTAGGGTTAGGCACCAGGGAGGGAAGGTTAGGGGTAAGGGTTAGTCTTACCTTGCTTACCAAAGGTTATCGGGATTCTGACTGTCGGGATGCTGCTATCGGTATTCTGACCAGCGGCATCCCGACCGCCGGGATCCCATACCCAACCCCCTATAGGCAATTGTGATGATGTATAATCATTGTGACAGTGTAGTATTTAGAGGTGAGTGAACTTTCCACTGGCTGGTTCACCAAAATATTAAATCTGACCCCAAAATAACTGCCCAGACAATCAGACAAATCTAAACTGGTTTGTAACATTGTGCTGGTTCTAAGCGGTTTGCTATTGGTTAGTAACTGGGACATACACAGTGCTATTTCCTACTGATTAGAGTGTTCTTCACTGGTAGAGAGAGGGCTTTTTTTTCTCTTGCTGTTTTTGAAATTTTTTGTTACATTATGCCCCATCTCTAAATCTAATTTCAACATATCTGGGAGAAATAAATGGCAAGGCAGAGAGTGAGCCAAGGTGAATACGGCATCCACAGACCCATTCATTAGATCTGCTGTTAGTGGATGGAGTGTAAAATCAGAAGGGATAGTGGTTGGTGTAACCAAAATAAGAGCTGCAGTCACACTTGTGCATCTTCCCTTTTCCATTTATGGTGCACCACTGCCAAAAGGAGCAGGACAGGGAGCTTGTTGCTCATTGGGTGGTTAGTTTAAAAAGAAGTTGGTTATTTGGTGAGTTATGCGTTTATTATTATTATTATTATTATTATTATTATTATTATATTTATGTTGGGTAAGGTGCATGTGATACTGATATGAATACACTATTCCATATTTTACAGTATTGCTACTTTAATCAGAGAATTTTGGAGAAGCTTTAAACTCTTCACTGCAGAGGATGAGTGGGACATATTTTCCGCATATACATCAAGACATGTGTTTCAAGAGGGTCACACACTAAGAAAAAAAATTACTTTCCTACCATTCTGGACAGCGAGTAGGTCCTGGGTACTGATACTGATGTGCAAGCGCACCAACGTCAGTTTTATGATAAATAATAAATTAAAGTGTGGACAGAGGGCCTAATTCTGCAAGGATTGTAATTGCAAAGCTGCACGCAGGCAGCTTTGCAATTGCGATCCTTGCAGATATGGTAATGCAGAAGGAGGCATCATGCCTCCTGTGCATTACTTATCTGACCTGCGTTGCCCAACGCAGCATCAGATAATCTGCGTAACATTGGCGGGCTGCCGTGATCCATGGCCGCCGCAGTTCAGAGGAAGAGGCCAGGAAATCTCCGTCAGCCGACTGAGATACTGGCTTCTTCCCTCCCCTGCAACGGTGGCAACATGCCTCCGTTTCGGGAAACGGAGGGCATCGATGCCCTCTCCCCGCCCACAAATGGCAGCAGACTGTCAATCACTGATAGTCTGCAAGCATGTTAGTAGGACCCATTCTGCACACTCGCAGAATGGGTCCTGCGCCTTCGCTGCGGTGATCCATGGGGTCCCGCAGCTCACCGCCGCAGTTTAGAGGAAGAGGCCAGGAAATCTCCGTCAGCCGACGGAGATACTGGCTTCTTCCCTCCCCTGCAACGGCGGCAACATGCCTCCGTTTCAGGAAACAGAGGGCATCGACGTCCTCTCCCCGCCCAGAAACGACAGCAGACTGTCAATCACTGATAGTCTGCAAGCATGTTAGTAGGACCCATTCTGCACACTCGCAGAATGGATTCTGCACCTTCGCAGATTCCTGAACATCGGGAATCTCCGTTCAACAGTGTACTAGTGTGCACTGCTGAATCAGGCCCAGTGTGCCCAGTGTGGATGACACGTGCATGCAGCGCGACAGTGAACAGTGGGGCAGTGCCCAAAAAGCAGGACTGTCCAGCTGGAATCGGGACAGTTGGTTGGTATGCTGCTATATTATTCTTACACATAGTTAACGTTTAAATTGAGACGTTGAAAATTAGTAAAAAAAGATGAATGACTATTTTCAAATGCAGATCGTTTTTGTGAAAACCTACACCTCTGTTGGTTGCAATTTTTTGCTCGAGTGCCCTAATAGTTGCTTCTTTTCCCTTCAAAAACTGAAAACCATTAGGGTGGCAATGCCAATGCTGGTTGGGAACTAACCAACCAGACAATAAGAATTTAAACCAGACTAGAAGAATATATATTTTACACTACTGCTCTCTGATGGTCCTCTCAGCGCACATACTGGGGGAGATGTACTAAGCCTTAGAGAGAGATAAAGTGGAGAGAGATAAAATACCAACCAATCAGCTCCTAACTGTCATTTTTCAAACACAGCCTGTAACATGGCAGTTAGGAGCTGATTGGTTGGAAATGTATATCTCCCTCCAAGGTATGATACATATCACCCACTCTCCGTTCTCCGAAGCAGCCTGAATTAGATATGTGGAGTGGCAGTAGATCCTTAGAGGCACGCTGTTCAAAATTGGCAACTTTGCATCATAATCCAACCTTCTGGACCTGTCATACTACCTCATTAATCATGAGTGTGCAGAACAAGAGAACTATCTTTATCAGGGGTGCTTAGGGAGGTAAGCAGCTACAGTTACCCTGGCCTCTGTAGTGGCCCAGTGCAGGGGTAGCGTAACAATGCTCCCGCCTCCCCATCGCAGTGCATGGAATGAATACCAGGAGGGGGTGTAGCAGTGACTTATCCAATACCCCACTCTCCCCCTCACCCCCCTAGTACCTAGGCCTCCATGATCTTTTTAATTGCACACTGCTTACTTTTGTTGTAGCTTGTGGCTGGGCGGGAAATATTTTATGTTTCCAAAGTAAAAATAGGTTGTATTTGATGGCTCTAATATGTATTTTTCCCTACTGTCTGTCACTTCACCTTTTTTGTGTATTTTTTTTCATGAATGCTGTGGTACAGTCCCCTTATTATTATATTTTACTTATAAGGTGTCACAAAGTGTCCATGGTGCCGTTCAGGAGGGCATACATAAAAACATTACAAAACAGTTGAGTAATAGAGCATAGCTAAACATAGTGTAAGTACATAGCATAAATACAAAACATTACACCACAGTCTGAGTAGGACATATCATAACTGACAACCATGTACATATCTGGATGCAAGGACAGTTTAGTAACAAAACAAATTACATAACATATAGAAACAATTCACCATAAGACATGACAGGGACAAACAAGGAGAGTTTATAGACATGAGACATAGGGTGCCAATCCCCAAGATTTAAGGGGAATGAGGGTGATTTGTGACTATTAAGTTCTCACCCCACTGAAACCACTACTAAGGTTCCTTTCTTTGAGGAAGGTGGTGTTATAATACAACACCAATCCTATAGAGTGCAACGGAATGGGTATGTAATGCCAGCTGTCAGGATGCACCGCTGGTCTCATAACTACATCCCGATGCAACAGTGTGAAAATGTATGTACACTTCACTAACTCAATTCACATTCTTAATGTACACACATTATGTACTTTTCACATTATTAGGCTATTATTATTAGAATTAAATGTATATTATAGTATCATTCTCTAGTACAGTGGTGCTTGAAAGTTTGTGAACCCATCAGCATTATCTATATTTCTACTGAAATTTGGCCTAAAACTACCTCAGATTTTCACACAAGTCCTAAAAGTAAAGAGAACCAAATCAAACAAATGCGAAAAAAAATTAGACATGCTCATTTTTTTCAGGAAAATTATTCAATTACACATATCTGTTAGTGGCAAAAGTATGTGAACCTTTAGGCTTAGCAGATATTTTGAAGGTGAAATTAGAGTCAGGTATTTTCAATCTATGGGATGACAATCAGGTGTGAGTTTTTGATGCTCATCAGGCTGGAAAAGGTTACAAAACCATCTCTAAAGAGTTTGGACTCCACCAATCAACAGTCAGACAGATTGTGTACAAATAGAGGAAATTCCAGACCATTATTACTCTACCCCAGGAGTGGTCGACCAACAAATATCACGCCAAGAGCAAGGCGTCTAATAGTTTGCAAGGTCACAAAGGAACCCAAGGTAACCTCTAAGCAACTAAAGGCCTTTCTCACATTAGCTAATGTTAACGTTCATGAGTTCACCATCAGGAGAACACTGAACAACAATGGTGTGCATGGCAGGATTGCAAAGAGAAAACCGCTGCTCTCCAAAAAGAACAGGGCTGCACGTTTGCAGTTTGCTAAAGATCACCTGGACAAGCCAGAAGACTATTGGAAAAATGTTTTGTGGACAGAAGAGTCCAAAATAGAGCTTTTTGGTTTAAATGAGAAGCGCTATGTTTGGAGAAAGGAAACACTGCATTCCAGCATAAAAACCTCATACCATCTGTGAAACACGGTGGTGGTGGTGGTGGTATCATGGTTTGGGCCTGTTTTGCTGCATCTGGCCCATGACGACCTGCCATCATTGATGGGACAATGAATTCTGAATTGTACTAGAATATTCTAGAGGAAAATGTCAGGACATCTGTTCATGAGCTGCATTTCAAGAGAACGTGGGTCATGCAGCAAGACAATGACCCAAAACACACAGGTCATTCGACCAAAGAATGGTTAAAGAAGACTACATTTAAAGTTTTGGAATGGCCAAGTCAAAGTCCTGACCTTAATCCAATCTAAATGTTGTGGAAGGACCTGAAGCAAGCAGTACATGGGAGGAAACCCACCAACATAACAGAGTTGAAGCTGTTTTGTACAAAGGAATGGGATAAAATTCCTCCAAGTCAATGTTCAGAAATGTTTAGAAGCAGTTATTGCTGCACAAGGGGGTCATACCAGATAGTGAAAGAAAAGGTGCACATACCTTTGCCACTCACAGATAAGTGATATTGGATCATTTTCCACAATAAAAAAAATTAGCACATTGATTTTTTTGGTCACATTTGTTTGATTTGGTTCTCATTATCTACTTTTAGGATTTGTGTGAAAATCTGAGGTAATTGTAGGCCAAATTTCAGCAGAAATATAAAAAATTCTGAAGGGTTCACAAACTTTCAAGCACTACTCTATGTATAGACAATGTATTCATTCTCTCTCATCTTCATTTGTAGCAGATTCTTTAATACAGCGCTCATATATAATTACTGGTCCAATGGGCCAAATGTAATAGGATGAGAGCAGGGGTGTATCTATAATGGGTTCACGGTGTGCGGGGAACACGGGCCCCTGGGTCCAGGGGGGCCCTGAACCACAAACCCTGCACCCATAGAATTACTTACCTCTCCGGAGTCCCACGTCGGCGCGGAGGTCTGGCGCTGTAAAAACGACTGGAAAATGGCCGCCGTGACCATTTTCCCGTCGTTTGCACATGCGCAGCACAAGGAAAATGGCTGCTGTGGCCATTTTCTCGGTGACCAGCACATCCTCTATAGACTTTGGACGCACTCTAGGGCCCAGAGTCTATAACTCCGGTGCTGGCCGTGCACAGCTCAGTGCGCTGATGGCCGCCTGACAGAGAGGAGGGGGCCCATGCCAGAGACTGCACACGGGCCCCCTCCTCTCTAGAAACGCCCCTGGATGAGAGTTTAGAAAATGTGAAAGTTTAGCAGTAATCTCTCACATTGTTCGTGTTTTATCTTCAAAATGGGAAAACATCTGGATGAGTGTTTTGAGTGTAAAAACATGTGAGTTTGCATGTTCTTATCAGACTTTATTACATTGGCCGAGTTTAAAACGTGTGAGAGATTACTGCTAAACTCTCACATTTTATAAACTCTCACCCTATTACATTTGGCCCAATGTATGCCTAATAATAAGAGATATGGTAAGAACTTACCTTTGTTATCTCTATTTCTACGAAGTCCATAGGGTTCCACAGGATACCTTGGGGTATAGGTGATGACGTCAGTCTTCAGGCACCACAGAGTTAAAGTTTTCAGCCTCCCAGGATGCATCTGGGTCCCTCTCCTATACCCCGCCCCCGGGCCAAGGCATCTCAGTTACGTCACAAGCCATAGGCCGGAGGAGGAGAAGAAAGGGAGAGAAGAAAGATCTGGACACTCACGAAAATCACATTCTCACCATAGGGAGACGGAAAAACCGGTGACCAGAATAAAGCCCATCTGCAGTACAGGTGCGACAGGGCGGGAGTCCTGTGGAACCCTATGGACTTCGTAGAAATAGAGATAACAAAGGTAAGTTCTTACCATATCTCTTATTTTCTACTGCAGGGTCCATAGGGTATCCACAGGATACCTTGGGGATGTCCCAAAGCAGTATCCTTCAAGGGTGGGGACGCTCCTGTGCTGAGAGGAGAATCCGCCGCCCGAAGGAAGCATCCTGAGAGGCAAAGGTGTCAAAAGCGTAATACCTCACAAAGGTATGGACAGAAGACCACGTAGCAGCCTTGCAGATCTGAACTGCAGAGGCACTACGTCTAGCTGCCCACGAAGGACCCACAGACCTAGTGGAATGAGCCCTCACAGAGGAGGGAACTGAAAGACCTTCATGAAGATAAGCTTCTGAAATTGCCATACGAATCCAGCCTGCCAAAGTCTGCTTTGAAGCAAGCCAACCTTTTTTACGGAAGCCATAGAGGAGAAATAAGGCGTCCGACTTCCTAAACGAAGAAGTGCGGTCCACATAAATCTTTAAGGCCCACACAACATCCAAAGTGGCTTCATTCACTGAAAGTCCAGGTGAATTGAAAGCCGGCACAACAATTTCTTCATTGATGTGAAAACTGGTTACCACTTTGGGAAGGAATCCCGGACGAGTGCGAAGCACCGCCCTATTCCTATGAAAATTCAGAAAGGGGGTCTACAAGAGAGAACCCCTAAATCCGAAACCCTTCTGGCCGAGGCAATGGCTAGAAGGAATATGGTTTTAGCTATAAGCCATTTAAAGTCCACTGAGTCCAGTGGTTTAAACGGCGGTCCCTGGATAACTCTCAGGACCACAGCCCAATTCCAATGCGCCACCGGTGGAACAAAAGGTGGCTGAATGCGAAGACCACCTCGCATAAAGGTGTGCACATCAGAGAGCGCAGCAATCCCACGATGAAACCAGACTGACAGGGCAGACACCTGCACTTTCTGAGAAGCCAGGCGAAGCCCATGATCCAGTCCATCCTGTAGAAAAGCCAACACCCTAGACAGGCGGAACTCCCTAGGGGAATACCCTCTAGGTCTACACCACCGGAAGAAAGTATGCCCCACACGATGGTAGATTCTTGCCGAGGAAGGTTTACGAACTCTTAGCATGGTTTGCACCACGGAGCCAGAAAACCCCCTGGACCTTAGCATGACCGTTTCAACAGCCACGCCGAGTCAGGTCCGGGTGAAGACAAGGACCCTGTGACAGCAGATCCGGTCATAATGGTAACCTCAGAGAAACGTCTACTGACAGACTCTGGAGGTCGGAGAACCAGTGCCGTCTGGGCCACTCGGGAGCTATCAACAGTAGCGTACCTCCTTCTTGTTTTGAATTTCCGTATTACCCGCGGAAGAAAGAAAAATGGAGGGAAAAGGTAGGCAAACTGGAACGTCTACTGGAGGGACAGGGCATACACCAGAGACGCCTTTTTGTCTCTTGTTCGAGACCCGTACACCGGCAACTTGTTGTTGTGCCGGGACGCTATGAGGTCTATCTCTGGAAGACCCCACTTGTCCACCAGACTCTGACAGACGTCCTGGTGTAAAGACCACTCTCCCGGATGCATGTCCTGCCTGCCGAGAAAATCCGCATCCCAGTTGAGGACTCCCGGGATGAACACTGCTGATATTGCTGGGAGATTGTGCTCCGCCCAGACCAGAATACGGGACACTTCTGCGAGTGCTGCCCGACTGCGGGTTCCTCCTTGCTGGTTTAAATAGGCCACCGTGGTGGCGTTGTCCGACTGGACGTGCACAGGGTGACCCTGGAGAACCGGCTGTGCCAGCTGGAGAGCACTTAACACCGCATGGAGCTCCAAAATGTTTATTGGAAGCTCCGCTTCCGCCCGAGTCCACCTGCCCTGAAACAAGTGTGGACCTGCGACAGCTCCCCAGCCCCGGAGACTGGCGTCCGTTGTTAACAGGACCCAGTTCGCCACCCAGAACGGGCGACCCTTGTTGAGGTGGGTCGTCTGCAACCACCAGGTTAGAGACAGGCGAACGTCCGGAGTGAGCCCCATCGTCTGGGACTTGAGACACTGAGGCAATCCATTCCATCTGGACAGGATCAATAGCAGCAGAGGTCTGGAGTGAAATTGGGCATATTCCACCATGTCGAATACCGACACCATTGAGCCCAATAACTTCATTGCTGAGTGTAGCGACACTCGACGACACTGCAGACAACTGCGCACCCTCAACTACAAAGTAAGGATCTTATCCTTCCATCACAAAGATCCGCTGCTGCCTGGAGTCCAATAAGGCCCCGAGGTGCAGGATCTTCTGAGACGGGGTGAGAGTGGACCTCTGCCAGTTTATCAACCAGCTGTGACGTTGCAGTACCGCAATCATCAGATCCAGATGGTGTAAAAGAAGCTCTGGAGACCCCGCTATCAACAGGAGGTCGTCCAGATAAGGCAACAGTCTGACTCCCTGCGTCCGCAGGAGAGCCGCCATGACCGCCAAGACCTTGGTGAATACCCGTGGAGCAGTCACCAGGCCAAAAGGCAGCGCCCGGAACTGGAAATGTTTGTTGCAGATTGCCAATCTAGGAACTGCTGATGGCGCAAAAGAATAGGAACATGCAGGTAAGTGTCCTGGATGTCCAATGACACCATGTAGTCCCCAGGTTCCAGTGCCAGAATAATGGACCGCAGGGTCTCCATCCGAAACAGAGGCACCCTCAAGGACTTGATGAGGGCCTTTAGGTTTAGTATCGGACCGCAAGACCCATTGTGTTTCTGGACCAAAAATAGATTGGAATAGAAACCCTGGCCCCTCTGGGAAATTGGAACATGCACTAAAACTCCGGCCTGGAGCATAGTGTGCAAAACCTTCCACAGTCCCGAGGCTTTGCTCCGGTCTAGCGGAAGGCCTGTGGTAAAGAACTGGGATGGAGGCCTGTACCGAAAGGAGAGGGCATACCCGTGAGAGACCACCTCCTGAACCCAAGTGTCTGTCGTAGTCCTCGACCAGCACTGGGCGAACTGAAGCAGGCGGCCCCCCACTTTGGGATCCCCCAAAGGGAGGCCCGGACCGTCAGGCCGCAGGTTTATTATCTGACCGAGGAGCCGGACGTCTGGTACTCCAGACCTGTTTCTTGGGCTTGGACAATTTCTTGGTCCCAGCCTGACGTGGAAAGGACTGTGCTTTAGGCCTACCTTGGGCCCTGTGAGGCCGAAAGGACGACCCCACCAGCACTAGAAGGAATCGTAGCAGACGGAAGACATACAGAGTTTGCTGCTGCCAACGTAGCTACTATTTTGTCCAGATCTGGACCAAATAGTACCTGTCCATTGAAAGGCAGACCTTCTAATCCCTTTTTGGAATTCGCGTCCGCTTTCCAAGAACGCAACCATAAGATGCGACGAGCAGCCACGGCTGCAGAGGAGATCCTAGAGGTGAGCATACAAATATCTAAGGCCGCTTCATTAATGTAAGTGGCCGAGTCTCGGAGATTGCCCACCAACTCAGTCTGTTCAGCCGAACAGTCAGAGTCCAAAGACTCCTCCAAATTATCCGCCCAGAGCTCCATAGCTCTGGCTACCCAACACACGGCCATAGCCGGTCTGGATGCTTCCCTGCAATGGAATAAACGGATCTGAGGCAGATCTCCACCTTGCGGTCAGTGACATCCTTCAAGATTACATCGAAGGCATAGGCAACGTGGCACTTTTGACTAGGCGTGTGACACGTGAATCCACTTGCGTAGGGGATTCCCACTTAGAAAAATAACTGACCGCAAACGGATAAGCCACGGCTAAGCGCCTCTGGGGCTGAAACCGTTTACCTGGATTTTTCCACGCCTCCTCTAAATGATCCACTAATTGATCAGAAAGAGGGAACACCGTAGCCTCACCCTTAATATCCTTAAAAAGGCATATTAGAATGTGACCACCGAAGGATCAATATCAATAACTAAACACTCCCCCTGTAAAACATCGGACAAATGCTGAACCGATGTAGTTAGAGTATTAACCAACGCAGGCTCCGGAGAAACCTGGGAAGGGACAGGGAGACTGTGGGGTACCATCAATTGTCTCGGGAACTCCCGCATGGGTGACGACACCACTTACTGCTGGGACAAACCCGTCTGGGTAAACGCAGGTGGCGGAGCTAGCTGGCCCACAAGGGTTGTAAGCGCCTTAGCGAAACAAGCCCAGGGAGGTTCCTGTACCGGGACCGTGACCATAATCGGCCGTGACAGTGTCAGGCACTGGGGACATAACCCCTCCGCGTTACCCTCCCCCTCCGCTATTGGTACCTTACATTTAGTACACATGAGCTGGAGAGGAAAATCAGTCTCAGACATGATGGTAAGTATGTAACACTCACACCTATACGTATTGGTATAGTGTGAATAACACCCTGCACACCGCGCACCGCAAGGGCTTTGAGCAGAGCAAGATCAGGGACAGTAATATGGCTGACAGTAGAAAGTGAAAGTACAGACAGCAGGCTAGCAGATTAGTCACATACAATGCAGAAGAAACAAATCCCTGCACTATTAGCGCTGATTCTCAACTACGTAGACCCTCAGGCTGGTAGGACTCAGCGCTGCATACACTGACTTGTGACAAACAGAGGAGAGGTATGCTGGGGGACCCAGACCGCAATGCCACCGCTCATAGGCTTCCAGCAGCGTTCACCATGCTTTAAAGATGGCCACCAAGGAGCAGAGGATGAAGGAGGCCGGCCTGGGGGAGGAGCGCTGACACACTATGGCCAATCAGGCAGAGCAGAGAGGCTGTGTGCAGCAGGGGAGGCGCCGGCTGTGAGACAGGGAAAGCGCGCTCCCCTGGCATGCATTTAACCCCTGGGACGCCGCAGCGCATGCCGCTCAGCAGCGGCCCGCTGTCCCAGGGGGTAGTGGAAGCGCAGGTTGGTCGCCTGGCTCCACGCTGCAGCCAGTCCCCAGGGAGCCCCCTGCCTGGGGACTCAGGACCAAGTGACCAGCGGGGACCCACCGCGGGACCCCGCTGCTTACCTGCTATCCCCTGGGATCCGGCCATGGTCCAAGACATCTGGGGGCACCGCTAGCCGTGACCCCAGATGTCTATCAGCATCCCCGGATCAGTACCGGCGTTCTGGTACCGGCGGGGTGTAGGGGAGACAGCATGGATGTCAGTACTGACTGTCCATGCTGTACTCCCAGATGTGCAGCCAGCGCTGCCTTTAAAACAAACTTCAGGGCTCTTCATAGCCCCCCTCTGCACAGTGCCTCCGACTCCGAGCCAGGCACCGACGAAACTGAGATGCCTTGGCCCGGGGGCGGGGTATAGGAGGGACCCACATGCATCCTGGGAGGCTGAAAACTTTAACTCTGTGGTGCCTGAAGATTGACGTCATCACCTATACCCCAAGGTATCCTGTGGATACCCTATGGACCCTGCAGTAGAAATTAAGGTTTTATTATTGTTGATGGGTTTTTTTAAACTTGAGTTAGGAATAACCTCTTACTTTTGGGTGCTTTATTTGGCTAAAATAAAACTGTTCCAAATAAGTACACAGAGGATAATGTACGTTTTGAGCATGTCGTGGGATTGCTATTGCATGTATATCCAGGGAGGACAGGATACCTAAGCTAGCTACACACTGTCAGATAATTTTGATTGGGACGAGGACCGGGACGATTTTTCGGAAAATTGCCTGCCCCAATATCTGTGCTACACATTATGCAATTTTTTCATAGAAGCTACCGATTTGCCACCGCACCACACTGATTTTGGATATCCCAAAAGCATGATGACATAGTGACAGAAGAACATGGAAAATATGGGCAGATTATTGAGAATGCCCTCACACTGCTCGATATCCGGAATATGAGGCCGAGATTTTCGTTCTTGACCTACAGATCAGATAATCAAAGGAACGCGTGTGTGGATGTTTTCTGTTTTATTGGTGAAACGATCGCTCATACACACTTACAATAAATCAGGCCAATCACTGAATTATTCCCAATAATTGTATAGTGTCTAGGTAGCTTTATATTGCAGTTTTCCTCTCCCTGTTTACATGTGTAAAACTACTTGTGAACTGGGCTTCTGTCCACAATGGGGCAGGAAAAATACAAGCTCAGCAAATGTAGTTCCTTGTTTCTTTCTGACATAAACTTGAGCTACTCTGTGATTTATTTATTCATTTTTACGTTTTATAGTTCCCCATTCATTAATTAAAGCATTAAGGGGCCTATATACCAAAGACTGGAGAGAGAATATTGTGAGATAAAGCACTAACCAATCGGCTGCTAACTTATATTTCATAGGCTGTTTGAAAAATGACAGTTAGGAGCTGACTGGTTAATACTTTTTCTCTCACAATTTTATCTCTCAAGCTTTGATACATAAGCCCCTAAATGTAATGCAAAAGACGATCCCATTACACACTCCTTAGTTATTTCTCTGCAGTAATAATAGCCTGAGATGGCACTGAGCAGCGCACCAGCTTTTTCTCCCTCTGATTAGCATTATTATGTGAACGAGCGAGCAGCAGCCAGCGAGGACGTCACGTATGGGCCAGTCAGGAAACCTACTAGTATAACCCCTCCCCTCCCGCTGCGTCATCGCCCACGCCCCTCCCACAGTGCGCCTACAACTACTACACACGATGTAACCAAACACACGATGACGTCGTACATTACAACCCTCCCCCCCACACCACGCCCACATTATGTGTTTACGCCCTCCGCTGTTTCCCTCTCTCTTCTTTCTTTCTCTATTTTTTCCTCCTCAGCGCTCGCTACCCACAATCCCCCGCGAAAACCCTACAATGAAATTTAAGAAGTTTTTTAGGTTTCGGCGCCATTTTCGATTGGACTGAGGTAAGGAGGGATTTTTTTTCCCAGGGAATAACTCGCCGGAGCGGTCCGTGCCTCGCAGGGAAGTTTCCCTCCCCCGGCGGCCGCCTTCTGCGCGCCGAAAAATCGGGAAAAAATTCAGAAAAATTCCCTCGGTGCCCGGTGTCTGGCGGCGGCCTCCCCCGGCTCCGCCCGGCACTCGGCGACCGTTACCCGCGGCCGCTGCCTCCCTCCCGCCCCGTAATATGTGCGTGTGCCGGGTCATTCCTTTGCCCTGCACACCCGGGACACCCGCACCGGGTCCTGCGCCAACACATGCGGGGAGTAGACGGGGGTGGGGGGGTGTCGGGCCACGGCGACCCCCGCACTGTCCTATCTGCCCCCGCTATTATTATTATTACTGCTGCTGACTTCTCCCTTCTTATTTCCTGTGTTGTATTCAAGTTTTATGCTTGTTACTAGTTTTTTAATTTTTTTTTGAATTTTTGTTTTTATTTTCTTTTATTTAGATAAATATATTTGTATACAATAAAGCAGTGTCCCGTCCCCCCCCTGTGCTGTCTTATGTAATAACTAGTGCTCACATACATACACATACACCCAGGGACGTGCCCAGTGTATATGGAGCTGTCCTCCAGTCCTCAGGCTGTTGTTTTGCTTAGAGGTTACGAGTCCTCTGTGGATGGGGTGGGGGGGCTATTGCTGTGGGAGAGGGGGGGGGGGGGTTGTTTGGGGCTGCCTTGCTTTGTCATGTTGGTGTGTGTGTAGGGGGGGAATCAGTTTGAGGGGGCTCTCCTTACTCTGGAGTGGGGTGGGGGTGGCCTGGAGGGCGCTGCCTGCTATGGAGGGTCAGACAAAGGGGCCGTGAGTCCTCTCTGTGTGTCAGGCAGACATTGCTGCTGCTAGTAATAATGGTTTATGGATTGGCAGCTAAGGATTGGGGGTTTGTCTTCGAAAGTCACTTGTTTTTATCTTAGTTTTCTGTTAGAACGTAGATGGCACTAAACAGTTATGGGCCCATGTCTTTGTTTTTTTTTTTATATATATATTTTTTTTTATTCAACAAGTTGAATGATATTGTGTAATAAATGTAATGGCATTGCTTGTGTGCTGTATTGGGTTGTTAAAAAGGGTTACTTGTTAGAAAGTGGGAGTTGGTGACAATTGTCACCTTGAATATTGTGCATACGTTTAATACATATGCACACTTTCTCATTAATTTCTGTTGGTGAGGAGGGACCCTGGTTCTTGGTTTAGTTTGGGAGTGTGTTCATTTATACGTGTGTAATTACATTCGTCACTGTTCTGTCTAGGATGTTTTGTTAACTGGCCTACTATGTTACTGGCAAAAGTGTATTTTGTCTTTCCGGTTTGTTTTCCATATACAAGCCATTAAAAAATTTTTATATATATAATTTTTTTAGCCATGCTTGCAAACATTTTAATTTTTTTCTGGTACAATTGAAGTAAAAAAAAACAAAAACCAAGGCTTGCCTATTAAAATGTGCAATGGTATAACTGAGGATGTTGCAGGCCTGTTTACCAGAAAATTGTAATTCGTGTTGGTGTGTACCTTGACTCTATGGCCACAGGACACCATAGCTTTTGATGTGAAAGTTTGTAATTAAATATATCTTGCTTGACTTATAAAGTACTAACCAATCAGCTTCAAATTTACTTTTTGCAGACTCTTTAAAAAATGATAAAAGCTGATTGGTTGGTAATTTATTTTTTACGATTTTATCTCTCTCCTTTTAATACCCCCCTTAGTTTTGGTTATTTTTATAATGTGCTGTACACCAGAGAATCGTTTATCATGTAAAGGATGTATGTGAAAACATGTCAGCTACACTGTGTGCAGCAAGTAAATTAGTTGTATGTGTAGTTTACCTGGGTGCCATAAACTGTTCACAAATGTACATACAGTATGTGTTAACGTAATGTCACTTACAGACTGTTAGTGATTTATGTGAAATGTGATATTGTGGTTTAAACCAGCCTTTGAGGTACTACTAGTTCTACCATAAATTATGTCATCTGAATTACAATTTTTCCTATGTCTCTTTATAAGGGTCAAGAAAATCCGAAGCCAATTTGCTATTGCCTGAAGTTAAGAACCTTCATTGTTTTTGTTTGCTTTTAAAGCTAAGGGTCAGTCCAAACGGGTCTTACAACAGCGGGGATATTAACGGTTCTCTGGTTTGCACATATGAAACCAATTAGTACTCTCACCTTAAGGCCCCCATACATCAGCAATTGATTGCAGCAATTTGCAATCGATTGTGAATAAAAATCTTTCCCTTTTTCAATCAATTGCAAATTGCACGATTGCTGCAATCAATCTCTGATGTATGGGGGCCTTTAGCTTTATACTGTCCTGCAAAAAGCTAAGAAAACACCTGTCATTTGCTTGTTTGTCACCTTATTAGTATACAGCAGGACAATTTGTTTCACTTTATGGTTTTTATTCTCAGAATTTTCTCAGAATTTAGTTGTACGTATGTTTGCCGTTTTCAGTAATTTACATAGTCTTTTATCATTAATTTGGCTACAAGAATGGTTTTTATGGTTAATGTGTTAAAATATAGTTGTAATTGGTAAGTTTACCTCATAAGCTAGTTGTTTTGTTTTTATTTTATTTGAATAATAAGGGGCCTATGTATCAGCTGGGAGAGAGATAAAATTGTAACAAATTACCAAGCAATCAGCTCCTAGCTATCATTTTTTAAACACATCCTGTAAAATGTAAATTGAAAGCTGATTGGTTAGTACTTTATCTCTGTTTTATCTCTCTCCCAGCTTTGTTACATAGGCCCCTTAATCTGGTTCTGATTGCAGAGGCTTGGAATATAACAAATGTAATTATTGTAACTGTTCATTTGTTTAAATGTAATTGCAGTTTCTGATGTGATCTCAGACTAACCTCGCTTCACAAATGTTGTTGCAGAGTTTGAGCTGAAGCTGATGTAAATGTGATGTTCCAGGCTGTTCTGATTTCAGTAAGTCTGTTCTTGATTTCACAATCCTCTATACACTCATCAGTAAGTCTCAAATAGAGTAGATACAATCCAAAACAAATATACAATACTAGACCATAAAGTTGAAAAACAAATACTAGGGGGTTAACATTGATATGACAAGGTGTAAACTCCACCTTTTCTTCAAGTGAAAGCAGGTATACTGGGGTGGGTGGGTGGTATTTATCAAAGCTGGGAGAGAGATAAAATGGTGAGAGATAAAGTACTAACCAATCAGCTTCCAATTTACATTTTGCAGGCTCTGTTTAAAAAATGATAGTTAGAAGCTGATTTATAATTCATTTTTTACAATTTTATCTGTTTCCCAGCTTTGAATAATACCCCCCTGGATGTGACTGCATATGTGTTCTGTATTTAAGTTACCCCATATTAGTTTTCCCTTCTACCTGGATTACAGAAGGTTTTGGAATTTTATGTACTGAGTTTTATTTAATGATCTCTGACAATACTGGTGCTTTCCACTAATCTAATAGTACAAGATTTTCCTGACCTGAAATATTTAACTCCTACTTTAACCAAAAGCATTCAGTGTAAAAGCAAGTGAGCATAGGCCATTATGGGCAAATGCTGACTGCGTCTTTACAGTGCAATGTGTGAACATGCCCTTATGGCAGTATCACATACTTGGGGGTCTATGTACTAATAATCATGGTACTACCGAGATTGTTATTGGTCCTACTCACAGGGGATAGTTTAATTTTTAATGAAAATATCCCTGCTATGTACCAAGAGAAACTCGCAGGGACAACGGTTGCAGTAACCGCTGTCCCAGTGAGTTATATCCCTGCAAATTGTGGAAGCCTTTCACAGAAGTGAAAGTCTTCCCTAGGGAAAGCTGTCAGCTTCCAAGGCCGGCTGGGGGCTGTGAGATCGTGCTCCTGGAGCCCCATTAAGGCTTACAGTTGTTTACACCATCTGAAGATGGTGTAAACTACCGCGACTAAACTCTGAAAAGCTTTGCTTTTTGGGGTTTAGTACATAGGGGGTCAGATTGTAGTCCACATTGAGAATAATGGGGACTGCGATCTATAGTGCTAATTAGCACTTTGCCAGAGATTACTATGAAATCTCCTGGATTGTGCTATTAGTACATAGCAAAATTATGCAAAAATTGCAGCTTCTGCATAATTTTATGTAAAAATCAGTTTGATACATATACCCCATAGTCAGTAAAATATTTAGATTTTTGTTTGGTTGCACTTGCCATAAAGGCACTTGCACATGGGCAGACCATAGCAAATTGGTCTGAGTGCACAGTGTGTGTAACCCTTCATGTATGATCCACATATGATTGTGTTTGACCGGATTTTCCATTCTGCCCAATGATGACTTGTGAATGTGGACTTTTCATCTGGCTGAGCTTTATAATGCATGTTTCAGATACAGACCTGCACTTTTGTAGTTGTAGCTTTAAGAAAGGCTTGTTATACATACAGTAGTTACATTATACATCCAGTAGGTATTTTTTAATTTTTAAGAGGGGTGGCAACTGTAATTATAACTTTACTATCCATCTGAGGAGATAATTCAATTAAATGTGTTCCAGAAAGGCACATTACAAGTTTTCCCCTACACCCTATAGAGGTGCGATGGAAAATTTGCTATGTTGGCACTGCCGTATATAGCCACTATTTGTGCAGCCTGGCATTGCGCTTAATTGAATTGGCCTCTTATTGACTACTTATATTTCATAGTGTTGTAAATAGTGGGTAGCTGTATTGTCACTTATTAGCTATCGCTATGTTGATAGGTTAGGTTGCTTGTGCTCAGTGAACTGAGCCATTAAGAGGTTTCACTAAGGGAGACCTGGTTGCTGTGCGTGATTCTTGTGAATTTCTAATCTCTTCATTTTATGCCAATTGATTCGCTCCAACAAATAGATTTTTAATTCTACTGAACTTACTATAGATCTATTCATTCATTAGATTCACTATCGTTTAGTCACTTCTTATGTCTAACTCGGAGGTTCCCAAACGCGGTCCTCAAGGCTCCCCAGCAGTCCAGGTTTTAGAGAGATCCATGGTTGAGCACAGGAGACTTAATTAGTACTTAATTAGTACCTCAGTCAATTTGATTTAACCATGTGTGCTCAACCATGGAAATCTCTACCTGCACTGTTGGGGAGCCTTGATGACCGCGTTTGGGAACCTCTGGAACTGTCTGTTCTGATTAACATTGTTTCAATTGCATTATGATTTTAAAGTGTTTTACACTCTGGCTGTAATCTGCCTTCCAGATATAAGGTTAGGTATGGCAATAATGTGTAATGTAGCCCTAGTTGTAGGGCCAGAAATAAATTTTTTTAGTTTTAACTTTAGAGTCGCATGAACTCTAAACTTTTTTGTTTTGCTATTGTCTGCGCTAAAAGCCAATGTATGAGCTATTAGTAGGACAGAGGACTGTTTAACTCTGTACAGTGACTCCAAAGAGAAATATTAATCATCTTTATTTTGTTGGTTAGTTTATACTGCTTTAGATTGAAAAATGCAAAGTAGCTATAATCTATATTTAAATATATAGGAATGCTTTCTGTGTGTTTCTGAAAGGGGAAGAGTAAAGTAGGACCCTAACCTGCCATACAGTGAGATTACCAAGTGACACAGTAAAGACCGATGCTACATTTGTCACCATTTCAGCAGTTTTTTCTGCATGTAATGTTATACCTGTATATTGTTTTCCTATATTACGAAATGTCTCATATTAGTACTGCCTTTATGAAACCCTTTGTTTCTCTTTCAGGGTAGAGATGCTTTGTGAAGACTGAATGAAGGTATCCTGAACAACAGTGTTTTATTTTCAATCACATTTTAGTATCTCAAAAGATGTCTAGAATTCTATCCCCCTAACCAATGTTTAATTTTGATCTTTTGAAAAATTATTTTGGGGCGATTCAATTCCATGCCGGGAGTTTAAAGTGTTTGTGACCTCCCCAAAATTCATTTCCGACTCCCAGACAAGTAAAATTGCATTTTTTTCCCCTTGTACGCCTTCCCCACCAGAACATGGGAAAAGGTGGGATTTTTTTTTCTTTTTTAAAGTTAAAAATACTGGTGCAGTGCAGAACATCTGGTTATCTGTAATTGAATAATCAAGCTTTTGGAGGCATTTAAATAGCACAATATGGCCAATACTGACATGTCAGTTTTCTGGAGAATTCTTCTTTAAAAAACAAAAACAAACCTCATATGGGGTAAATTACGTGGGACAGGTATGTAGGGGTGTTGCATTTATGGGACGGTGCTTTTGAACTTGCAAGCGTGAGTTAAGTGTTTTTGTTTTGTTTTTTAAACGTGCAAATTTGTATAAAAACACTGAAAACATTAAATACATATTTCTGTACCCCAAAATAGTGTACAGGCTTAAATTTGCTAAAAAAAACAAACCTCTTTCTGCCTACCATTTTTCCACTACTACTAAAATACTTTGCAGGCCCTAGTATTCTGTAGCTATAATACCAGAATGGGACAGGCTGTGTTGCTGCTGCTGCACAACTACTGTAACACGTTGTATATTATAGCGACTGCTGTGAAAAAAAAGAATTAAATACTGTATATTGTACTGTCACCTTGTACTATGTTCCCCTCTCCCTACCTATGTCTGTACCCCTTTTGCTCTCCTGTGCACACTCATTCATCTCTGTGCCCCCTGTTCCCTTCCTCCATGTCTGTACCCCTTCTGCTCTCCTGTGCACTCTCCCCCATCCCTGTGCCCCCTGTTCCCCTCTCCCCATGTCTATACCCCTTCTACATCTCCTGTGTACTCTACCCATGTCTATACCCCTTCTACCTCTCCTGTGTGCTGTCCCCTCCCACTCCTGTGCCCTCTGTTCCTTTCTCCACATATTATTCTCTTTGCAAAATATATCCTGTAACGCATTTGTATGTGCTACAGACAGTGAGGCATAAATTGTGATGGGACCCAGAAACTGTGGAGTAGGACCCCAATTTTTTTTAAAGTGAGGGGTCCCTGGGACCCAGATTTGTAGCGCGATCACTGTGGCAGTGGTCATGTATATAGAGGAAAATTCAATACAAGAACAGTTGTCTATACATTAAAAAAAAAAAAAATGTAGTTTCCTCCAGGAGTGTTAGCTAGCAGATCATGTGGGCAGGTGCAGTTCAATAACGGCTGTGGAGCCATCGTTTACCGCCTACCTTTCCTTAAAATAAAGATTTGCAGCCCACATACTGCTCATTCTGTTTGAGGCCAGCAGAGACTTAGATGCTACTGAGAATGAATATGCTACCTGCACCATCATGCTTGTGACTTAAGATGTAAGCTACAAAGATTCTGCTATGCTGGTCTATACATGAGAAGGGATTCAAGGTTTCATGACCCAAGTGTTGTATTAAATATCTGTTTGAAGGGAAGGTATTTTCTACAGAAGTAGCTGTAGAACTTGATTGTACATGGATCTGTCTGGCCAATTTGGTTATGTTTTAGAAATTTGTTTCTGATATAAATCTGTCATGCATTTATATGTGGCTATCGGCTAACCTCAATGTATTCGGGCCCCTCGTGTTGTAAAGCTTTTTGTTGGCGTTGCAGAATAAATGGGGTACAAAAAGTTTTGGTTTGTATATCATCTTAACACGAAAGATAAGTGTTATTTTACAAAACATTTAAGGTGCCCACACACATAGCGATGTGTTTCCGATCAGCCGATGTACACAATTTCCCCCTGAACTCTCCCCGGGAGCTCCCTGGCAGTCCTGCACACGATTTGGTATGAAAAAGCTGCCAATGTGACACACGATCTATCATGCCACCTAACTACTCCAGTGCATCCTGACTTGAGATTGTCAGATCTGCCCTACAGCACGGCAGATCTGAAGATGCGATGTGCGACCTGCGGGGACGTGCATCGCATCGTGATCGAGAGTGGGGACTCACGATTTCCTCACGATTTTGGCATATTTTACAAGATCTGTCGTTCCAATGCGTCAGAATCGGCCAGATCGGGTAAAATATCGCTGTGTGTTGTGGGCACCTTTTTAGCTCTTTGTTCCCCACTTAAAACAATGCACAACTTGTACGTTGCTACGAAACACGTGCTGACTTTTGAATAAAATATAATATGCAATTTTTTTTGTATATTTAAAAATCAGTATTTTACTGACCTAATTGTTTATCCTGACTTACTGTACTACTAATAAAAATGTAAATCTGATTTCCCTGATCACTTCAATAATTTCTTCTAGTAATTATAGATGACATTACTTGTAAGAGGCATCTGATCAGCTTTTGAATTCTGGGAATATTCAATGGGAATTTGCCAGCACCTCTCCATGAAATGAGGCATCCCCCAGCTTAACTACACCTCTACAGGTTTTTTTTTTTTTTTTTGTTAAATATCTTCCATTATCCATTTTACTCATGTTTGCAAATGACTATGCCTTTTTCTTTTTGATGCTTGGTATGAAAAAAAAATGGTAGCCTGTTCTTTCAACTGAACTAGAATATATGTACATTTATTAATTCAGTACCTCAAAGTCTAAGGTAGTTTTTTTTTTTTTTTTTCAAAGTAAACTAACCTAGGCGGGAATTCAGTTAGCTGCAGGACTTACCGCAGACTTAAAGCTCCTAGAGCTATTTAATTGTATCCAACGGCTAACACGCGGTAAGGCCTTGTGGGCTAAGTCCCCTGTAGCTATGCAATTGCCGTGCACGGTTAGTTTTTGAGATTCAATAGCATTCCCATAACGGAAGCAAGACCGTTTGGAACTAAACAACTATTGGGTAATGTGTATGGTGTATATTGCCCATTTTCAGGATAGTTTTGGTCGGTCTAGTCGTTAGCATCGTTGAGCCAAAATCTTAATATGTACACTGCTTTACTCTCTAAGCTCCTGCTGTATATCATGTGTAGCACGTGGCATCGGCAGAATTTCAGAAAGCTTGTCCTTTTTTATGTAGTGAATGGAAAAAAACACTTGATATACCGTACAGCACTGTAAAGAGTTAAGTGACAAAATTAATCAGAAGTTGCTCTCTGTAGTTCCACTTCCATTGACCATGTAGGATCAGTAAAAAAATATATAATTATTTACAATAGTGTGTTAGACACTCTATGCACAGGCCGTGCATAGTGTCTAACACACTATTGTAAATAATTATATATTATATATAGCCAACCTGTGGCTCTCTAACTCTTGTGAAACTACAAGTCCTAGCATACCCTGCCATCTATCAGCTGGTAAAGCAGGCAGTAGTTTCTCAACAGCTGGAGAGCCACAGGTTGGCCCGGCATGCACTATGCGGTACTCTGCTCGGCATGGCTGTACAGTTGTGTAGTGTGTATGCAGCACCATGGCCTGACTGACTAAAATCTGTTGGATCTGCTTCCGTTATTGCTTGTTCTGTACACAATATGTTGGTCTTGTCGTTTTGATATTGTTCAGAAAGTGCAGTGTACGGACCTCTGCCGATAGTTTATCATAAACATGTCTTGCTTGTGGGTGTTTGTATTTAAATCGATTGACAAGACTTGCCCTGACTTGTCAGCAGACAAACAAACATAATCTTGGTAGCACAGTGTATGGCACCCCATTTGCTGTAGAACTACACAACTAAGCATGCCTTTAACAGTGATCTGTACTGTGGAAGGCCATGCTGGTATGTGCACTTCCATGGCAGATTTAGTGCGGCATGTGAACAGTACATGATGTAGCCCATGCAGGTGACAGGAGTGATAACAATGTGCCATCTACATCACCCCTAAGTGAATGCACTCACCTGTGCACAAGTATGCCTGTCATTTATTTCTACAGGCAAGCAATCCCCCTTCTTATCCCCTATAGGATGCTCTGTGACACTGTACCTTCTACACACACACACACACGTGAGTGCAGACCCCTGTGCACAAGTATTGCTGTCACTTGCTTCACCAGGCACCTGTAGCGTCCCCCTTATCTTCTCCTGTGTTAAAGTATGCCTGCCTTTTTCTTCCCAAGGCATCTGTACCATCCCATGTCACTTTACTTCTCCCTTTTAGGATAGCCTGTGACAGTGTGTCTACTACACCCCCTATGTGAGTGTATTGGCATTTTTCAGCCTGAAAGTACAATGATTGGACAGTGTATAGAGACACTATATTGTCTTGATTTTTTGGAAATGAAAGGATAGTTTTGATCGAAACGTTTATTGCTTATTGTGTACACTGTATATCCGTTTCTAGGATTGATTTTGTCAGTCTGAATCGGTCTAGTTGTTACCATTGATGTTTGGGTCAAATCTTATTGTGTACCCAGCAACTTCACAGCAGAGCATACTTTTTTTAATCGTTTAGAGTGCATTTTAGGTAAAATATTTAAAAATTTTAGGCAGGAGAGCAGCTACAATAAAGTTCCATCTTAAATTTGAAGAGCCTCCATCTGGTGCACTAGATCTGCAGTATAGTTAAAAATCCCACTACCTCACTAATTTTCTATGCTTAGTTAAGAGGTGGGGGGGGGGATTTAGAAAACAGTTGACAGAAGGAATTTGTATTTGATAGTTGGGGGGAGTATCTTTATGCAGGGTACCTTTTGTATGTATGAGTTATTGCCAGTTCATGTTACAATTTTGATTTATCTTCAGGTTGTAAAACTGCTAAACATCTGATTGCAAATTATAATTTTTTTCTAAAAGTGTGTTCTTTCATTTTGCAGTGTGCAATGTTACCTCGGGACCTGTGTGTGGTGCTGGATGCTTTGTGGTGAAGTAGCAGCACATCATGGTTTGTAGAAACACGGAGATACAGACCATTCTGAGCTGCCTCTTCATCTCAGAGATGAGCCGACTTGCGTCCCCTTCATCTCTACAACGACTGGACACATCTAACAGTCCTCGCGGACTTGTCTTGATAGATGATCATCTAATATTATCTTAGGAATTTTAATGCATATTCCTGTTCAGTTTTTTTAAAATGTAATCTGTACCCAATAATAATGGAGCAATTTCCATGTGAAAGATGGATATATATTTTGATAAATTATACGTTTGTTTACTATTAAATTGTAGCAAAAAAGGTAAAGAATGGTTGTGTCTTGAGTGACATTAAGGGTAGAAATACTAAAGCTTCTAAAACAGTGGTGGTGTTACCCATAACAACCAATTAGAGCCTATCATTTTTTAGAATGCAATAGAAAATTAGTTATATAAATAATATATAATGTTTATTATATTCTAAGTTGCTAAGAGCAATATCGGCACTTTTAATTTTTAAAAGCTTTAGCAAATCTACCCCTAAGTTTATAATCAAGGCAAGAGTGCGGTAAACATGTTCTGTTGGATGTTACTGATGGCTCAAAATTATTTTTACTGGCATAATACAGAAAATTACCTTGTGATATTAGAAATACATTTTCATCCTGATTAAAACAAGTAGACTGTATATAGATGTTCTAGGATACCAACAAAATGCATGTGTGTAATACTTTCAGGAGCTTAAAAAAAACATGAGATACTGTCATATTCACTCTGAAAAACTGTTAGCATACTTAAAGTAGTGTTAAAAAAAAAAATATACGCCTGGTGGACCATAAACACAGCTTTTGTGTTTTGCAATGTTTGGAGTTCTGTAAAACTGTGACTACTGTAACCATTTATCATATTAATAGATCAGCAAGATTTCCAGGCTTTAGAACAGGCAATGCAATATGGGGGATGCCAAGCCACAGCTAAATTTTCTAAAAACAAAAACAAGTGATATTGTAGTAAGCTAACATGTTTATAAAAGGAAAAAAGAAAACAAATACATGTCACACAATGACCGCTTTATCTGACATTCAATTCTGATAATTCCCTGAAATTATATTGGCTAGATTTGTGAATTATATGCTTTACAAGAAAGTGTTTTTATTGTTTTACTTACTAAAACAAAACACCATTAGGCATATGTATTAATAATTGCAGCAGTGCTACAATTATGAAGTCTGTATCACAACAGACTTCAGTGTTATTTATAGTTTCACAACATTCCCCCCACCCCACCCATTTACTAACTCGCAGGGACAGTGATAGTGATAACCTCTGCTCATGCTGGGGATGTAACTCGCAAATCAGAGTCTTTCACATTGGTGAACGACTACTCCTGTGAATCTGACACTGTATATGCACAGTGTCCGTTTCCGGAGCGGGACATAGGTTGTGGGAGTGTCTAAAGGATGGCGTAAACCAGTAAGGCAAAACTCCAAAAGGCTGCTTTTTTTTTTGGAGTTCGGTACAAAGGGGTCAGACTGTGGTCCCCATTAGTAATAATGGGGACTGTGGTTTGCAGTGGTAATTAGCATTTTGCATAATACTTCTGTGCAATCTGCATTATGCTATTAGTACATAGCAACAATTTATGCAGAAACCGCAGTTACCTGTACTACATAATTGTCTGAAGAAAAAAACATTGATAAACGGGACCCTGTGTCCTGTCTCCTTTTACACTGGTGGTACTGGAAAACATAAGCTGCACATACTCTGCCATTGCTGAAAGGATAGTGTCACACGTGTTTTGTTTTTGGCATGCAAGCCTCTCTTGCTAATTAGGGTGCTTCCGTTCCTAGGTAGTGTGCTACATGTATGCGACATGACACATTGGCCTTTATTCAGGGATGGGTGGGGATAGCCTCCTGCTGACACTACAGTAAGTAAGCTAGTCACACTTGTGGTGAGTTAGTTCGTGGGCTAATTAGTTTTAGATCAAATTATAATATTAGAGGGCTCAGTCCAAAATGACTGGGCCTGATTTAAGTGTGATCTGTACACCTGTGGCTGAAAATCTGCATAAGCCATTTTATAGTTATGTACAGTATATGCAGTAGTTAAGACCAGAGCAAGCAAGTGGGCCACAGCGCTGCTTAATAGCTGGATCTAGCCCTTTCCATGCATTCACTAGTTAGAAATGTCTGGTTCATTAGGCAAGATGTGTTGGCCAGTGCAGAGACGCACTAAAAATGGCTATGGCAGAGGTTCCCAAACACGGTCCTCAAGGCTTCCCAATAGTTCAGGTTTTAGAGAGATCCATGCTTGAGCACAGGTGATTTAATTAGTACCTCAGTCAATTTTAATTTTAACCACCTGTGCTTAGCCATGGATATCTCTAAAACCTGCACTGTTATCAGACCGGCGGACGGCATGCTGCCAGTCTGAATCCCGACACAAAGTCCCACACGGGACTTAAATGTCGAAATACCGACGCTGGAATCCAGAAGGACGGCAGCCCGAACGAGGTAAGTCCGGTGCTGCTGTCGATATTTTGATAGGGGGCATCCCGACAGCCGGCATTACATACTGATTCCGTTGGGGATCCTTGAGGACTGCATTTGGGAACCTCTGAGCTAAGGCTTACGTAAAATATTCTGCTTTCTTCTACAGCAATAGAAATAGTACAACCTACATAAAACCAGTGCTGAAGTATCACCATTCCCACTGATTTAATACATGTGGGTGGGAATTTCTGTTATGCAGTGTGGGTTTTGCATTCATGGCTTCTTGTGGGCTGCCCTAACTTATCCAATCAGAGAGGCTCTAACCTATGGTCTTTTGTTACCAAGAGGCACTGGTGGGGGACTATTGTTATGCTGGCCACACACTGTAAGATTTTCTGTCCAACCATCCAACTAGTTGGTTGGAATGAAAATCTGATAACGTATGGGAGTAAATGATGATCAGCAATTTGCTCCTAAATGCCAAAAAATTGTTTAAAATGTTCGTTCAGACAAGTTTGTTAAATGTTTTCTCTAAACAATTTGTTCAAACAGTTTTTGTCCATTTTCCTGCGTTTGGGAGCAAATTGCTGATTGTCATTTGCTTTCATACCTCACCAGATTTTCATTCCAATCAACTAGTTGGATGGTTGGACAGAAAATCTTACCGTGTATGGCCAGCATAACAGACAAATTTCTATGTTTTTTTTCCCCCTTTAAATTGCAAATACTCTGCCCCATGAGACTACAAGAAATGGACATGTAAAGCTTTAATACCTCTTAAAATCACAGTGATTTTATTTACTGAATTAATATTAAAGAACAACTTAAAGTAAAACTAATATATATTATACAAGATACAACTGTACTGTGCGTGCAATGAATGCAGCTGCTTTTATAAATAAAAAAAAAAGAAACTAATAATTGTGATACTACATTGAATGCTTTTGCAATTCTTTAAATTCTAAATCATGTTGTGCTCTGATACCTTTATCATATAAGTAGCTGTTAATATGTATACTCTGCCTTCTTTAGCAATGCATATGGGCAGGCATTACCCTGCCTCAATTTACAGATTAAAATTAAAAAAAAAAAAAAACCACCCATCTGTATTGGAAGGTACACACGGTCAGATTTTCTGGAAGATATGAACGATAACTATTGTAAAAATCGTTACACCGTTCATATCGTTGGCATGCATCACCAAACGATGCGCGTGCCCGCATGTCAGATAACGATATCTGATATCAACTGTGTTTCTGACAGTATTTAAATGAAGGATAGCATCCAAATCTGATTGCAAATAGTTAATCGTTAATGAGATTGTTGGTAAAATTGTTCAAATCGTTCATCATTATCATTGATCTAGCAAGTCTGACCATGTGTGTGCACCTTAAGGACACCCTAGTCTAATACTGCTTATTTAACTACATTATTCATGGAAATATCTGCCTGTTACAGTGTATCTGGGTGCAGTGTGAGAGTATTAGTTCTTTCTTTGTGATGTGAGAAACCCAGCGGAACGCTTATACATGATTTTCCAGTAGTGATGCCTTAGCAGCACGTAAATACTGGAGTACGATTATACAGTGATCCTCCAGTATTACTCTGCTGCTGTAGCAATGCCACTGTGCTGTGCAAAGGAGAACATGTACCCCTGTGTATAAAGTCTGACTTGCTTAACAGTTGTGAATTCTTTAAACACAAAATGACGAGTGGTGAGATCAAATAAAATGTCAACTAAAATAGTGTTTTTGTTGTTTTTTGTTGTTTTTTTTTTTGCCCCCTCCAAGTTAATATCATTTCTCAGCTCTCATTCCAGGACCCAGCGCAATTGGAATCTGCCATGATATTGGCTTGGCTACTGCAGCAGTGTTCACTTTAATTGCGGCTTATGTTGTCTGTGCGGACTAGTTCTTGTTGCAGAAATAAGGAAAATACATGGTTGTAATAGTTTTCACGGCAGCCTGTGCACTCTTGTTAATACTGTATAGATAATAAGGATGTTTGGATTTTGTAGTCCAGCTGTAGTAGCAGAACTGCAAGGAGGAATACTTGGTAATATACATCTGGTGACCTTCCCTGGTGCTTAGTAGGGAGAGCATCCTGTGGGGCAGGAGATCTGTGACATCCTGGTGTGGCCCCCAACTCTCCCCTACATGCCTGGATGACATGTTCTACACTTTTTTAATAATAATGCAGGGTGTAGAAAGACTGTTGAAATGCTGACCTGGTGCCAGATGGGCTTTACACATCCATGCTGATGCATGGGGTGGGATCCAGCTTTTACCCCAGGCATACATACTTATTCAATGCGTTATAGCCCAACATAACAACTCCAAAAATTATAAACCGCACGACATGGGTGCTCTTCTGTTGCAGGATTACAGTACACCAGGGAGCACTGTTGAGCTCTCTGATACTGTGCGCGAAGATAATACAGAAAGTACTTCTGCATAATAATCCTAATGACAAAAATTGAAAGACAATCTTCAATGTAGAAGTTGCATATCTGTTACATGTAGATATACATGGGAAGTTGGTGTCAAGTCTAATACAATAGTCACCTCTTCGGTTAGTCAGAAATGTGACAATAATATGGAATTTTCAGAGTTAACGTGAACATAAATAATTTTTTGCCCATTTTGTACTGTTACTGCCGTGGTACAGTGGAAACGTTTGATAAAATAGTGTGAATTAAACATTGTATGTTATTGCGGAAAAACCCATTAAAAGTCAATGATTAACCAATTGGTTATTCAACTGTGAGATCCATTTTCTCAAAAGTGATTCATTGACTTGGTTGACATTAATTCTGAGCCCTCCATGTGTCTTAACCACCTTTCTCCCATCATGTCTCCCTATGAGTGTACTTTTTATTCAGGAGTAAATGCATAAAATCCTCAAATACATTTCTCTTTCATCATTGCTGGGAGACACTGGACCATGGGGTTGTAACTGGAAATGCATGAGCTGGCACTTAAATGGTTAAACACTAGCATTAACCAGAAGGTCCTCCCCTCTGCAACCCCATGATGTCAGTGTAGTTTAAGTGTGCCCATTGTAGCGAGAATTTTTTATTTCTACTTCAGGGTCCATAGGGTATCCACAGGATACCTTGGGGTATAGGTGTGACGTCAGTCATCGGGCACCATAGAGTTAAGCTTTCAGCCTCCCAGGATGCACTAGGGTCCCCCTCCTATACCCCGCCCCCGAGCCAAGGCACCTCAGTTTCGTTTGGTGCCCGACCTGAGTCGGGTGCACCTGTTGGAGTGGGGGCTAGAAGAGCCCTTGAAGCTTTTTCTTCATGCAGCTGTGGCTGCACATCTGGATAAACAGCATGGACAGTCAGTCCTGACGTCCATGCTGTCTTCCCTACACCCCCGCCGGTACCGATCCTGGGATGCTGGGACCCCAGATGTTCCGGACCATGGCCGGATTCAAGGGGGACAGCAGGTAAGCGGTGGGTCCCCGCTGTTACATGGTCCAGAGTCCCCAGGCAGGGGGCTCCCTGGGGACTGGCTGCAACGTGGAGCCAGGTACTGAACCTGCGCTTCCACTAGCCCCTGGGACAGCGGACCGCAGCAAAGCGGTAGCGCTGCGGCGTCCCGGGGGTTAAATGCATGCCAGGGGAGCGCGCCTTCCCTGTCTCACAGCCCTCTTTGCACACTGCCGACTGGTCCTGTGGCAGCGCTCCTCCCCCAGGGCAGCCTCTCTGCTCCTCGGCGGCCATCTTTCCAACGCATGGTGAACGCTGCTGGAAGCGCTGGACGGAAGCATCGTGGTCTGGGTCCCCCCGCATACCTCTCCGATTTGGGTCAGGTCTGTGTATGCTGCCCTGTGTCCTACCAGGCCCTGTGTCTGCGTAGTTGAGTGATCAGCGCTGTTAGTGCAGGAATTTGATTTTTCTTTGCATTGTATGTGACTGTGCTAGCGCTGCTGCCTGTAACTTTTCTTCTAACTGTCAGCTTTATTACTGTTCCTGTCCTTTCTGCTAAGCCCTTGCGGTGCGGTGCTGCAGGGTGGTCTCTCGCCTATTTAATATATAATTGGTGAGAGGGGTCACATACTTGGTGCCATCATGTCTGAAAGTTATTTTCTTCTCCGCCTACAGTGTACTACGTGTAAAGTACCGTTAGCGGAGGGCCTCTGCTGGCAGTGTTTGTTTATGGCGCGGCCTATTACGGTTACAGCACCGGTACAGGAGCCGCCCTGGGCTTGTTTCGCTCAGGCGCTTACAACCTTAGTGGGCCAGTTAGCTCCGCAGCCCGCGTTTACGCCGATGGGTTTGTCCCAGCAGTCAGTGGTGTCGTCACCCATGCAGGGTTTCCCACGACAATTGGTGGTACCCCACAGTCTCCCTATTTCCCCGCTCCCGGTTTCTCAGGAGCCGGCGTGGGTTAACTCCCTGACGAGTTCTGTACAGCACTTGTCGGATGTGTTGCAAGGGGAGTCTGTGATGCGGCCACATAAACGGCCGGTGGCGTCTCTGTCGGCTCCTTATGAGGATGACGAGGGGACGTCTGATGATGGGGAGATTCTGGATCCTTACGATCAGGAACCTCTCCATACTAAGGACGCTGACGCTAAGTCCAAGGTATATATTCCTGGACTTATTCGAGCGGTCCGCACAGCCTTGGTGATTGAGGACGAAGTTCCCCCAGCGGCTAAATCCAAGTATGCCTTTTTTAAAGATGTGAAGGGCGATGCCACAGTCTTTCCTCTTTCGGGTCAGTTAGTGGACCATTTAGAGGAGGCGTGGAAACAGCCTGGCAAAAGATACCAGCCGCAGAGGCGCCTGTCAGTGGCTTATCTGTTCGCGGATAATTATTTTGCAAAGTGGGAATCCCATCCACAGGTGGATTCTCACGTGACCCGTCTTGTCCGTAGCGACACATTGCCGATGCCATCCATATCCTCCCTTAAGGATGCTACGGACCGCAAGGTGGAGATCTGCCTGAAGTCTGCTTATTCCCTTGCGGGGGGCAGCACGGCCGGCTATGCCCATTTGCTGGGTTGCCAGAGCGATGGAGGGCTGGGCGGATTCATTAGAGGCGTCTTTTGATTCTGACTGTCCGGCCGAACAGGCGGAGTTGATTGGTAATCTCCGTGATTCGGCCACTTATATCAACGAGGCGGCCTTAGACATTAGTACTCTGGTGTCTAGAATTTCTTCAGCAGCGGTGGCTGCTCGTCGCACATTGTGGCTGCGATCCTGGAAGGCGGACGCAGATTCCAAGAAGGGTTTGGAGGCGTTGCCATTTACCGGAGAAGTTCTCTTCGGTCTGGATCTGGACAAGATTGTGGCCACGCTGGCGGCAGCCAAAACGGCTTGTCTCCCGTCGGCCGCTGCTCCCTCTGGTTCTGGACCATCGTCCTTTCGGTCTTATAGGGCCCAGGGCAGGCCCAAACCACAGTCTTTTCCTCGACAGGCTGGCCCTAAGAAATCGGCCAAGCCCCGGAAGCAGGCATGGAGTACCAGACGTCCGGCCCCTAAGCCAGATGACAAGCCTGCGGCCTGACGGTCCGGGCCTCCCTTTGGGGGATCCCAAGGTGGGAGGCCGCCTGCTGCAGTTCGCAAAGTGTTGGTCGGTCACTACGACAGACACTTGGGTTCTCGAGGTGGTCTCCCACGGGTACGCCCTCTCTTTCCGGCACAGACCCCCGGCTCGATTTTTCACCACTGGTCTACCATCAGACCGGAACAAGGCTACGGAGCTGCGAAAGGTATTGCACACTATGCTCCAGGCTGGAGTTATAGTGCCTGTTCCATTCTCCCAGAGGGGCCAGGGTTTCTATTCAAATCTTTTTTTGGTACAGAAACCCAATGGGTCGTATCGTCCGATTCTCAACCTCAAAGCTCTCAACAAGTCTTTGCGGGTACCGAAGTTTCGGATGGAGACCCTACGGTCCATCATTCTGGCGCTGGAACCTGGGGACTACATGGTGTCATTGGACATACAGGATGCTTACCTGCATGTCCCTATTTTGCGTCATCAACAGTTCCTCAGGTTTGCAATCCGCAGCGACCACTTCCAGTTTCGGGCGTTACCTTTTGGCCTGGCGACAGCACCACGTGTGTTCACCAAGGTGATGGCGGTCATGGCGGCTTCTCTGCGGCTGCAGAGAGTCCGCATGTTGCCGTACTTGGACGACCTTTTATTGGTGGCGGGATCTCCAGAGCTCCTTCTACGCCACTTGGACCTGACCATTGCACTGCTGCAACGGCACGGCTGGCTAATCAACTGGCAGAAGTCCACTCTAATCCCGTCTCGGAGGATTCTGCACCTCGGAGCCTTATTGGACTCGGAACAGCAAAGGATCTTCGTGACGGGGGAAAAGATCTTTGCTTTACAGTCGAGGGTGCGCAGTTGTCTGCACAGCTGAGGGTGTCTCTACACTCGGCGATGAGGTTACTGGGCTCCATGGTGTCGATGTTCGACATGGTGGAATATGCCCAGTTTCACTCCAGACCTCTGCAGCACCTGATCCTGTCCAAGTGGAACGGGCTGCCTCAGTCTCTGAAGTCCCAGACGATTGTGCTCACCCCGGAGGTTCGCCTGTCCCTTGCCTGGTGGTTACAGACGTCCCATCTCAGCAAGGGACGTCCGTTCTGGGTTTCAAATTAGGTCCTGTTGACAACGGACGCCAGTCTTCGGGGCTGGGGAGAAGTTTTGGGTCCACACTTGTTCCAGGGCAGGTGGACGCCGACAGAAGCGGAGCTTCCAATCAATATCTTGGAACTCCGTGCGGTCTTCATTGCTCTCCAGCAGGCACATCGGGTTCTCCAGGGTCGTCCGGTACAGGTCCAGTCGGACAACGCTACCACCGTGGCCTACATAAACAGGCAAAGAGGAACCCGAAGTCGGGCGGCTCTCGTGGAGGTCTCTCGGATCCTGGTATGGGCGGAGCGCAATCTTCCGGCCATATCAGCGGTCTTCATTCCGGGAGTGCTAAATTGGGATGCGGACTTTCTAAGTCGCCAGGACGTTCATCCGGGGGAATAGTCCCTGCATCCGGACGTTTTTTAACTGCTGGTGGACAGATGGGGTCTTCCAGAGATCAACCTCATGGCGTCCCGCCACAACAACAAGTTGCCGGTGTACGGGTCTCGCACAAGAGACGAAGGGGCGTCTCTGGTGGATGCTCTGTCCGTCCGGTGGACATTCCGGTTCGCATACCTGTTTCCTCCGATTTCCCTTCCACGGGTAATCCGGAAATTCAAACAGGAAGGAGGGATGCTCCTGTTGATAGCTCCCGCGTGGCCCAGACGGCACTGGTACTCAGACCTTCAAGGTCTGTCCGTGGACAGTCCTCTGCGGTTGCCGCTACGACCGGACCTTCTGTCTCAGGGTCCCTGTCTTCACCCGGACCTGACTCTGCTGTCTTTGACGGCGTGGCTGTTGAGACAGCCATACTGAGGTCCAGGGGGTTTTCCAGCTCTGTGGTGCGTACCATGTTACGAGCTCGGAAGCCGTCTTCCGCGAGGATATACCATCGCGTGTGGCATACGTTCTTCCAGTGGTGTCGACCGAGAGGTTATGCACCGCGGGAATTTCGTCTGTCTCGGATACTTGCCTTCCTACATGCCGGACTAGATCATGGGCTTCGCCTTGCTGCTTTGAAGGTACAAGTTTCGGCCCTGTCTGTCTGGTTTCACCGTAGGATTGCTACAATCCCGGATGTGTGCACCTTTATGCAGGGTGTTCTCCGCATTCAGCCGCCCTTTGTTCCACCTGTGGCGCCTTGGGATTTGGCTGTGGTCCTGAGGGCTCTCCAGGGACCGCCGTTTGAGCCACTGGACTCAGTGGATCTTAAATGGCTAACCGCTAAGACTGTTTTTCTTCTGGCCATTGCTTCGGCCAGACGTGTTTCTGATTTAGGGGCTCTTTCTTGTAGACCCCCTTTCTTGGTTTTTCATGGGAACAGGTCAGTGCTCCACACTCGGCCCGAGTTTCTTCCCAAAGTTGTTTCCCAGTTTCATGTTAACGAGGAAATCGTTGTTCCGGCCTTTAACTCACCTGGTATTTCAGTGGGTGAGGCCACTTTGGATGTTGTGCGGGCCTTAAGGACTTATGTTGACCGCACTTCTTCGTTTAGGAAGTCAAACGCCTTGTTTGTCCTCTATGGCTTCCGTAAAAAGGGTTGGCCTGCTTCAAAGCAAACTTTGGCAGCCTGGATCCGTATGGCTATTTCTGAAGCTTATCTTCATGAAGGCCTGCCGGTTCCTCCTTCTGTGAAGGCTCATTCCACTAGGTCTGTGGGTCCCTCGTGGGCAGCTCGACGTGGTGCCTCTGCAGTCCAAATCTGCAAGGCTGCTACGTGGTCCTCTGTCCATACCTTCGTGAGGTATTACAGGTTTGACACCTTCGCCTCTCAGGATGCTTCCTTCGGGTGGCGGATTCTCCTTTCAGCACAGGAGCGTCCCCACCCTTAAAGGATACTGCTTTGGGACATCCCCAAGGTATCCTATGGATACCCTATGGACCCTGAAATAGAAAATGAGATATGGTAAGAACTTACCCTTGTTATCTCTATTTCTACGAAGTCCATAGGGTTCTACAGGACTCCCGCCCTGTCGCACCTGTGCTGCAGATGGGCTTTGCTCTGGTCACTGGTTTTTCCGTCTCCCTCTGGTGAGAATGTGATTCTTGTGTGTCCAGATCTTTTTTTTTTTCTCTCTCTTCCTTCTCCTCCTCTGGCCTATGGCTTGGTAACTAACTGAGGTGCCTTGGCTCGGGGGCGGGGTATAGGAGGGGGACCCTAGTGCATCCTGGGAGGCTGAAAGCTTAACTCTATGGTGCCCGATGACTGACGTCACACCTATACCCCAAGGTATCCTGTGGAACCCTATGGACTTCGTAGAAATAGAGATAACAAGGGTAAGTTCTTACCATATCTCATATATATTTTTTTGTAAATTTGTCGTTATTTTTCTTTCTTAATGCACAGTGGGAGTGCATCAGGCTGCAGGACCGCAGCTTGCCAGGCTCCGTAGGAGTGGAGGTATCTGCAGCCGGGGAGTCTCACTAGAGACTGCGGGGCCCGGGGTCAGTGTGCGCCTGCACCCCGGTAGAGGGTGCAGGGCGCTGGCCCGGATGGCGGTGCCATCTTGTCGGGGTCTTTTCTAACCGGGCGATTCCTTTAGAAAGTGTGCCGATCACAGGCTGCCTGTCTACGGGGCATACCAAGTGTTTTCCCCAGAAGGGGGAGTAACACTTGGCAGTCAGAGGCTGTTTACACAGTGTAAGGAGCACGGGGCCAAACAGTGCTGGCCTCCCCCCTGCTCCACAGCAGCTGATGGTACAAGCTATTTGGGCGCGTAGGATGCTACAGCCCTGAAGCGGCCACCTCTGCAGGAGAAGAGTGCAGGCACAAAGGGTCCACAAACTCCTCTGCTGCTGGTAGCCTCTCCAAGGAAGGCTAACTATGTTATAATTGCTGGTTTGTGTGTGATTTGTACAGTTTCCCAGTGACCTCTGTTTTACGAATGGCTGCGTTCATTATTTTTTGCGTGGGACCGCATGGCATCTTTGACAGACAAAACAATGTCAGGGCTAAGTCCACCACTATGGCATTTATATTTTACTTGTAGCCAATGTCAGGTCAAGTTACCGTGTGGTCAGTTGGCATCTGAGGTGCTGTGCACGGACTGTAGGTTGGGGCCTAGGGGAGCGCAGGCATTAGGTGGCACTGCGTCTGCAACGGATGAGCTGGCGTGAGCACAGGCTATGGGGTCTCTCGCTGACTTCAGCGGGAGGAACAGGCTTGGGTGGCTTCCGCGTCTGTCTCCACCATACAAGGTACTGGGTTTCCAGTAACAGGCGGGGTGGTCCCCCAGCCGGGACCTGACCCATCCTGGCTTCGTACCATGGAGCGCGCAGCAGCAGGATTCGAGAAAGCTTACTCTAATATGGAACGGTACTTAGAGGATCTAAGCTGCGCAAGGCACATAAGCGCCTTCCTTCCAGGGGGCCGTTAGACGTTTCGGATTCCGACAAAGAGGAAGGTGAACTTCCAGAGGAGGCTATACCCGAGGGGGGGGAATCTGGAGCCCTCTTTAGCTCAATGTGTGGAAGACCTCATTACGGCGGTGTGTTAGTGCCTGGGCTTGGATACCCAAGCGCAAAAGGATGGTTACGTTCCCTGCCTCCTTGGATCTTTCAGATCTCGTGGAAGGCCCCCCCCCCCCGGAGACTTGGGGTTCGGCTGCGGGGAGGGGGGATGTTAGTAAATAGAAAAAAATACTCACCTGTCGGGATCTTCACTGCCGGACTTCCTCTGTGATAACACGGTTCGTTCTATATTTATCAAACCTTACTTGTTATAAAGGATAATGAAATAATTCACACAAATACAGATTCTATAACAAATGACAATATTTTTTTACTTTTAGACAGCAGTCTCATACATGTATTTTGCCAGTGCAGACTTACAACAAAAAAACAAAGATTATTTTAGCAGCAGTAGGAATATTTGTAAAATAAATTTGTGACACCTAGTGCCAGTCGGCCAATTTCATACATACCGCATGGGGTAACCGCACCCAGCACCCACCGGACCCTTTGTCCTCCGACTGCCTCTTTCTCTCCCGTGTTATCAGCTGTCGGGATTTGAACCGCCGGGGGTCCCTCTTCAACAAGTCTTCTTGCCTGAATCCAAAGCCCGGGCCCTCCAGGATTTGGTCACGACGGTTCTGTCGGTGCCTCACTCGTGCATTTGGCTGTGCATGAAGCTGTTGGGTAAGATGGTCTCCACTTTCGAGACTATCCAGTACGCCCGCTTATACTCGCGGGACTTCCAGTGGGAAATTCTCCGCAATTGGTTGGGTTGCGCGGAGGACCTCTCAGCTTCTGGTTCTGTCAGACAGCACACAGCCATCCCTTCAGTGGTGGATGGTTTCCGATCACCTGCTCCATGGTCGCTCTTTGATCATCCCAAGCTGGGTCATTCTGACCACAGATGCAAGTCTCATCGGTTGAGGCGCTGTGACGTTGAGTCTTCATCTTCAGGGTCTTTGATCAGTAGGGCAGTCTCCGATGATGACCAATGTGTTGGAGCTTCCATGCCATCTATCTGGCTCTGTTGGGAGCCCAGCCTGGCCGTCCGGTACGTATCTATTCAGACAACTCCACGGCTGTGGCATATGTGAACCAGCAGAGTGGCAAAAAGTGCGGCAGCAATGGCAAAGGCAGCCTGCAATATATCTTGGGGGGAGGCCTTTGTTCCAGCACTGTCAGCGGTGTTCATTCTGGGAGTGGAAAATTGGGAGGCGGACTTCCTCAGCAGGACTGCCTTCCTGCCGGGGGAGTTATCTCTCCACCTGGAGGTCTTTCGACCGTTTGTACGGAAGTGGGGTCATCCAGAGGTAAACCTGATGGCATCTCGGCACAACTGCAAGGTTCCCTGATTTTGTGTGAGGTCCAGGGACCCACTGGCCTTCGCAGTGAATGCCATGACCGTTCCATGGAGCTTTCGTCTCGTCTGGCATATCTATTTCCTCCGATTCCCATGTTACCTCGGATACTCCGGCGGATCAAGGAGCAACAGGTTCCGGTGACCCTTGTGGCTCCATACAGGCTGCGCACGTTGTGCTACCCCGCCGTTCTCAAGATGGCCGTAGGCCCCGGTTGGCGCCTGCCTACTGCGACCAGATCTGCTCCTGCATGGTCCGTTTCGGCACGAGGACCTTCCTCTATTTGGCTTTTGAGACCGGGCTATTAACAGCTAAGGTGTTTTCCCCTTCCGTTGTCCGTACTGTTGCGGGCTCGGAAACCCTGTTTTGTCATGCAACTGTCACAGGGTCTGGAAGATCTACATCTTGTGGTGTGAACGGCGCGAAGTGCACACATTACGGTTTCGCCTTTTGAGGTTTTTAGCTTTCCTTCAGGGAGGTCTTGAATCCCGGCTTGTGGCTTCGCTCATTGAAAGTACAGACTTTCTTATTTTCAGAGGTGGCTGGCCCTCTTGCCAGAAGTTCGGACCTTCTTGCAGGGAGTGTTGCGGGTTCAACTTCCGTTTCAGCTGCCGGTGGCTCTGTGGAATCTGACCCTGGTCCTATCTGCTCTTAAACAGGCTCCCTTTGAGCCTTTGGAATCCGTGGACCTTTGTCACATGGAAATTGGTTTTCCTTATGGCCATTGCTTCAGCTCGACGGGTATCTGAGTTGGGAACCTTGCCTTGCAAACCACCATTCCTCATATTCCATGACGATCGGGCTGTTCTAACAGTTCCTTCGTTCCAATGGAAGTTTATTTTTCGGCTTTCCATTTAAACATGAAGATTCTTTACTGTGTTTTCCCCATCGAAGACATCCAGGGAGCGGGACGATGTGACACAGTTTGGATGTCGTCCGGGCCAATTGATCTACTTGGACAGAACTACTTCTGCCCTACGTCGTACAGACTCCCTACTGGTTATCTACGACGCTCAGAAACGTGGCCGGCCACGAAGCAGACCATTGCAAGATGGATCCGCTCTGTCATCTCTCTGACCTATTCTGATGCGGGGCAAACAGCACCTGCTAGGATGTCTGCTCATTCTACTCGGGCGGTGGCGATCACCCCTGGGGGCGGCTGTTGAATGTCCCATGGTCCATTGTCCCCCAGCATTGATGAAAGAGAAAAGAGGATTTTTGGGTACTTACTGTTGAATCCTTTTCTCTGAGTCAGGCTGGGGGACACTGCGTTTCCTCCCTCATACTCAGGCATGTTGCATTGTGTTTTTGTTGACCAGTTTGCCCCTGTGGTTCTGTTTTTTATTTTGGTAATAACCGTTTCATTGGGTTACTGCTTCCCGTTACCAGGCACTTTTGAAGTTGTACTGACATCATGGAGCTTAGGGTTAAAGCTACAATTTAACTAGTTAAGTGCCAGCTCCTGCATTCCCAGCTACAACCCCATGGTCCAGTGTCCCCCAGCATGACTCAAAAAAGGATTCAACGGTAAGTACGCAATAATCCTCTTATTTCCATCTCCTTTCTGAGAAGAATTTATGATCATGTTCCTGCACTTTGAACTGGTGAGGTACGTCCTACCAACTTCTATTGTGTAATGTGGGATACTCGCATACATTATACACAGAGAGCACGCTTACAAATATTTACATGTTTCAAAACAAACATTACACCACTGAATCCAAGTAATACAGATAGATATTAAACCAGGTTATAATTTAATAACATGGCAAGAAGGAAGATCTGAATTGTCTACATGTAATTGCAGGCTAACTTCATTCTGTGCCACTAATGCCGGTTGTTAATGCATGTCTTTGAAATGTTTTCTTTTATCATAATAAAATAGCTTATAAAGATCAGTTAATAGCAGTCAGTAAAGCAGGGATTCTGTTTACTGCTCCTGTTGTTGAGAGAATAATTATCAAGCACAATTTCAAACAAGTGCTAATGAGTACAGTGATTGTGCCATATTACTAACCAAACTCTTGCCTAAGATTTCTTAGTAAAGTAAACTTGTTTGTAGATGCCATAGGCAAACGCAGGGGGGTTAGGGGTGCAATGCTACAGACCATCAATCGGGTAAATTAGTAATACAGTATAATACACTATTCGGTGCATAAGAAGACCAATATGTACATATATGTCCAGGGCAGTGCTAGGTTCTTCTGCTGCTCTCAGACTCCCGGACTTGATCCAATGCTCTGGAATGGAGTCCACATCTGAAATAAAAACATTTAGCTCAGGCAAGATGGCCCTACTGCCACATTTAATGGCTTACTGTGATTGCTGGTCTTGGATATGCTGGAATTATGACACACAATATACTTTGTATGATGCATATTAAAGCTGGATAATTCTACCCTCTTCATGGACTGGCCACACTCACGCTAAAATCAAGCATTTGGAAACCCCCCTCTAAAAATCCTGCGTTTGCCACTGGATGCATTACATATGAAATAGGCAATGAGCTCTATATTTTTTATTTTTTTTTAAATATACGGGGTGTCGTTTAAAATTAAAAACTAGATAATTCTCAGGACTGATCATTAGGCACTAGTAAGTTGAAGAACATTTTAAAGTACTAAAAAAAAAATTATACACGTGCTTTAAACTTCTGCATTTATTACTTTTTCATGCATATTTACTATTCAAGAACAAATTAAAGTGTAGGGGGTAGGTGTATGTTCTAAGCCTTGGAGAGAGAGAAAGTGGATGGAGATGAAGTACCAACCAACCAATCAACTGTCCGTATACAGGCTGTGGGGAGGATGTATTATAGCGGCACACATCATGCCGCTATAACTCTTCCTGTTTCGCCTCTTTACTGGGGAGAAGCAGGAAGCACTATGGATGAGATGCCACTCATCTGCCAGAGTGGGGGAGTGAAAACTCCCCCCTCCGGTGATCCCTGCATCACCCTAATGCTGATGCGCTGTCTCCCTTCCCAGCCGTCTCCAATGGGCGTGTGGAATCTCTAACAGGCATTGCAAAATTTTACGTACAGCCTGGAGCCAGCAGCAGCAGGGATAGGGCAGCGACACTGACTGTTCATACATTGCCCTGCACAACAGCACTGCTATTTTATAGATGGCACCGCAGATAATGACGGGTGCATAGTGTCTGTCATTTAACACCGCACCCCTCAATAACACATGGGGGAGAAGTGGTATCAGCACACAATGTGCACTCCATCATATCGCCCCTTCTTACAGCTCCCCCAGTGTTTGAAAAATGACAGTTACTGTAGCAGCTGGTTGGTAACTTATCGCCGTCCATTTTATCTCAAAGGCTTAATATATAGACCTTTGGTTTCTTGATTACTAAAACAGATTTGATAAAAAGAAAACTACAAGTTGCTCACTGCTACAAGCCATATTTCTATAGATTTTTTCTTCTACGTACGTCATGGGGTTGGGTGTATTATGTCGATATTCATCATGTAGACAGTGATGAAATATCAACAATGTTGGTATGTTGTCCCTGGTACCCCAGCAGTGACTTACATGCTCCCGACAGCTGCAGTGGCTCCAGCAGGGTCTTCTGGGTCCTGGCGGTCATGTGACTGACATCCTGGTCACACCTCTGATTCGGCATTCGGGTGAAGATATCTATGTGATCGCTAATCTTCCTAGTGCACCATCTCTACCCCCCCCCCCCCCCCCCTTTTCCTGCAGCATAAGCCTTATCCTCCCGCAGCCTAACCCTAAAGTCAGTATTTCTTATGGTATGAATGTTGTCATTGCCAACCTTCTGACTACATCCCATTTCATGCCTATAAAAAGAAATAGACATAATAATCAATTGAATTTCCATGATTATAGAATTTGCAGTGCTCTCAAAACATGCAATGGTGCCGACATTCAGAGATACATCTTCATGACAACATCAACTGGTGACATATATGCACACGTGCTTTACGTTACTACATTACTCTGAGCACAATCGTAAGGTATGTCTGGGGTTAATCCTGTGACCTTTTAGCTACAATAACTCCTTTCCGATTGCAGTATGAAAAAACAATTGTGATAATGAAACATGATTCATTATGTCCTCAAATTAAGTGAAAAGAGTGCACTGTGTGGGTACTAAGGGGTATATTTATCGATTTTACATTCGATTTAGCTCACATCAAATCGTATGTAGAAATCCCTCTTCAAATCCCACATTTAATAAAATTGGATTTTAGAAGCCTTTTCATAAATCAAATTTGATTTGGTTCAATTTTGAACAGTGATTTGATAGATTTTGCATGCACATGTACAAATCGAACACCAAATCCCACTCGCGATCGAAGTTCAAATCCCCAATTGAATAGACCTGCTTCATGCTTTCAATTTTAAAATGAGCAGGTCTGATTGACACACATGCATGCACAGATCAGTGAGATCCATGCGTGCAATGATGTGGGGTCCGCCCATAAAAGCACAACCAGCCCCAGACTTTTCAGAGCCAGTCCTGGTTGTGTAAATACAGGAAACAAAAGACGTAGGGGTCCCCTATATTTTGCACAACCAGCACTGGTCTCAGTGAGCCGGTCCTGGTTTTGGAAATACAGGGGACAAAATGAGAAGGTCCCCTGTATATGCCATAACCAGCACTTGACTCTTTCAAGCAGGGGTGTAATGCCACAGCCAGGGGAACCCTTTCACCGGGTCCCCTGGCCAAAGCATTACGCCTGACGGCTAGTCAGCCCAGGGGGGTACCCCACATAATTATTTTTTTTTACATTTTATTTAACACTTTACAAGCATTTTATACACAGATGCATGCACTGATCTATGCATGCATCTGTGTCATTCTTACCTGCTCATGCTAAAAATCAAAAGCATGAAGCAGGTCCATTCATTTGGGGATCGATTTCAAATAGATTATTAGTAAATAAGGTATTTGTGTGTTGGTCTATGTAAAAGGTTCGATGTTTTGCCGACTTTCGATTTGAGTGAAATTCAGTTTTATGTTTGAGTTGACATTTGATTTTGCCTTTAGTAAATCACACTAAAATCAAAATCGAACATTTAGTAAATGTACCCCTATGTGTATATCACGATAAGCAACTACCAGACTCTCCCAAACTTCAAATATTCCCTAAAGACACACGACTTTATTCCCTCATCCCCAATTGCACCTACCGTCTCAATGCCACCTCCCTCTACAATTAAGTGCTCGCGTCATTGGTCTTTTCCACCATATGGTGTCGATTTTTTTTTCCCCTGAATATTAGCGTTCTTTATTGTTGCATATCACAGCAATTTGCTATGTATTTTTGGTGGTTATTTATTATTGCAGATGCCATATCATCTCTGATTTTGCCTATATTCGGCAGTATTTCCCAATACTAAAATCATGATATTTGTTGCCATTTAATAAATATGCCTCAGTCTCATGTCTTGTATGCTAACTACCCCACTCATCGCATGCATGAATCCAACCTGTCTCTGTGCTAGCTGGAATATAATACATCTACCCATGTAGGTTAATTTTGCTAAATATTTTCATGTCTGAAATTATCTTAATCTGTTTCTACATATATTGTATTCATCTATTCGATATCGGAAAGATGACTATAAGGCATCAGATTACAAAGCACAAAACAAACAACGATGGACTACATTTGTTAAAAGTGTACTAAGGGCCTGATCCAGCTCGGATCGCACAGCTGCATTCGCACGCACCCGCTAGCTGCGAAAATACGCTAATGAATGCAATCGCACGGCATCCGCAGCACTATACCAAGCCGCCCACTTCCCATGACATGCATCCGCAAGTCAGTGAAAACATCTGTAACATTGTAACTATTCGCACAGTTGTGGTTGACCTGACCATACATCACAAACTGCTAAGCTTCCTGTCACCATCTAGACCTCTGCCAGCCTTTACATTTGCAGGGGCTTAATTATGCACGCCCCTGTACTGGTGTTTAACTTTACTAGGGCACTCAAGAAGTGGCACAAAGAGGAGACTCACACTGACAATCGCCAGTTAACATCAGAGCAGCAGCAGGAAACACGGACCTGTGGTAAGAGCTCACCCAGGGGGATCCGGACCTGCTGCTTGAATTGTCGGCGCTATGAAGGAAGTCTGTCAACACGGATCTCCTCTTTGTGCCACTACATACAAAGAACTCAACGAGGCGGCTACCGCATCAAGCCCTTCTCGAATTCTGTGAAAGCTGCAAGCAAGACAGTCCAGGATAAGGTAGGAGGTGCGCACAGCCATATTTAACAAACTGTACCATTCAGTATCGATCACATCACCACTGCAAACTTTATAAGCCACGGAGCTTTTCCATTGACTACTCAGCAACATTATTTTAATACCTCATTAGACTCAATCAAATTATATTTCCTTCATCAATATGAATTTTATCATGGAGCACTGATAGTGTGAAGGGAGAAACAGGATTGGACCAAACCCCCCCCCCCCCCTTATTCAGTGCAAACCACTCTTTTATATTTACATCAAGAGACATTGTTTATACGTTGGTCAGGATTTACATACTACATGACCTAATGCCACTTTATGTATGTTTTTACGCCTGTAATCTTTCCTAATAATCTATTTGATACATGTTGTTCCTACCTGTCACATTTTATATTGTTGCTAATAAACCATTTGTTTTTATATATATTCACTCAATACTTTTATTCATCCATTCTCAATAGTGCACATATCTTTTGTTATCCATTAGATTCTTTGATTAAGTATATATAGGCCAACCAGAGTTTAGTACATAGGGGTCCGATCGTTGTTCCCATTGATAATAATGGGGACCGCAATCTGTTTCTATGAAATAGCCTGCATTGTGCCATTAGTATATAGGTACAATACATAAAATTATGCAGAAATGGCAGTCTCTGCATAAATTTATGTAATAAACAGCTGGATACATAGGCCCCATAAGCGGTGACTCGGTTATTATTCCTCCCGCAGTCTTACCGCTGTTGTTACCACACAACTACTTGAAAAATATGCCTGTGATGCCCGCAATGAGACTGTAAGAGAGTAACGAGACTAAGATATCTGTGATGACTAGAGACCCTCTGTACAGCGAGCGGCCTGCTAGGAGAGGATTCCGTTGACAAGTTAAAATAAATAAAGTTTTTACAACTTACTTCCAAGGGAAAATTAAATAATTTAAGAATATATTGTCCTGCTCAGGTAGGTGATATAGATTCCAGAACTTGAAGGTAAAGCAGCCACATAAGGATATTTTAACAGTATAGTAAACCAAATATATTCTCTCTGAAAGTAATTGTTCGGTTATGTTACAGGTATGCTATTTCATTTCTTTTTTCTGATAATTTAGTCACTGAATGACACTGTTCCTTGGAAATTGTGTTTAGTATTTATTGTTTGAGCAAGGAAGGAAATTTCTCAACACTTTAAATAGAGAAGTTTACGTTGCCAAAAACCACTACTCTCCCAACATTGACAAAAAAAATAAAATACAATTAGGCTCCATCACCCCATGTGTTCCTGGACCTATTTTTCTAGAGTAATAACACAACTTATCATCATCTATCACTCTCTTTTCCTAGATCTATCATGGGCTGCACCGTTACATCAGAATGCACCAATAAACCCATCTTTCCCATTCAAAGTTCAAAAATTTTTCTGATCACCTACCTCACTCACCCCATAAGTACCCTGTTTTATTTCCCTAAATCTTGCAAAACACATTACCAGTGGCGTTTTAAGGCTGGAAGGGGCCCCCTAACCCTGAGAAAAAAACCTGCTGTTGGCGCATGTGCGGACGATTTAAAAGACCCTGGCACTGTGCCGGAGTCTATAGCTCATGCACATATTTCTGGCATTGCCTTTGGAAATAGGGCACCGGCACCATATATCTGGTGATTCTCTACAGTAATATGGTTCTGGCACCATATGTTATGCGATATTGCCAGAAACAGGAGCGCGCCAGCCGGCGGTAATCAAAGCAGTGGGTGCAGGGTGTGCCCTCCTGGCCCATGTGCACCGCACAATCTACACCCATTAAACTTACACCATTACATATAACAACCCAATCACTCAATTAGACCTTAAAGGACCTGATTTACAAACCGATGAGCCACGCATACTGCTTTCTGAATGAAATATCATGGTACGTATAACTTATGCTGTGTATAGGACATAAAACTACTAGACTCTGGTTAGGACCAAGACAGTGAAGATCACTACGAAACATTTCCAACAGCGCCATCAGAGACCACTGTATGCTCACAAAGTAGGGATTAAACCCAAGGTTGTTTCAACAACGAGTAAGTCAGCAAGTATTAGCTGTGATCTGAGGACATTGGGGCCTGAGTAAAGTTGAATGCAGTTTCCCGTGCATGGAAGTGAATACATATAGTCACCTGTATGCAGAGTTGTACACATCTATGCGACTGAGCCTCCCCTATCAGTATGTTTGGTTTGATTCCAGTTATCACTTCTAGTGTACACTTTCACCACCCCTAATCTTGGTACAAAAGTTGCATCTGAAAATGTCACATGCCTTTATGTCTTTATGCACTGATTGTATTTTTCTCAGTCACTGCCTTTGAGAAAAGAGCAATTAGCGCAGTAACGCATCAGCTAACGCCCGTGATGCTGCTTTGCCTGACAGTGGGTCGATGGCTTTCTCCTGGGAATACTTACCAGCAAAGGACTTTGGTTTTCTGTGGTGGTGCAATCCTGCACCCATGGACCAGAGAGACTCACAAACCTGAGAGGAGGCTTTACCTGAGCTGCAGAGATCAGTAAGAACACTTTCACAGTCTCTTGCTTTTACATCTCTCTGCATTTAGTCATAAATACTTCCCATTGGAGAACTTAATTTTACATTCTGTTGCTGCTCCGAGACTGTACTTATAAACTGATATGCTTTGTGCACCAAGTAACAACTACAGTATATTCTGTGAGGTTGCGCAAAGGAACCAGTAGTGCAGGGGTTCCCAAACTTTTTTGAACCAAGGCGCCCTAGAGTATCAGAATTGTTTTCGTGGCACCCCTGGGCCAAAAGTCTGTTATTGAGAAACTCAGAAAAAAATTTAAAGTACTGTATAAAGTGAAGGAAATTGTGCTTACCTGTCATCCTTAGGCTCAGTTATGTGGTGGTGGACAGGTTTGCGCTTCTGTTTGTCCACTTATTTACATTACCTATAAATAATTTGATTTGGTGCTGGACCACCAACCTGAGGCACCCCTGCAAGTGTCCCGAGGCACCCCAGGGTGCCATGGCACACAGTTTGGGGACCACTGCAGTAGTGCATTTATATAAACCTAATCAATTATAAGCATATTTTTTTTCCACTTGGCAATATTGGATTTATTTCCTACATTAGACATCCTAAAAACCCCTCTCCAGTGTTCCCACATTGGATAGCCTTAAAACTAGCACCGGCCTTGTGTTCCAGCATACGGACAATCCCGCAACCCTGCACCTGCCCTGGCATTATGGCATGCTGGCAAGCCCAAAAACCTGCACTGTTTTTGTGCTGAAGGACTGTACCTACACACAATCTCAGTACATCCTGATAGCCAGCATCCTGCTCCAGTGCCAATATCTCAGCTAACCTCTCCTGTGTAGCTAAAGATGCTACCATCTGCAATCTAGCCATGCTATCTAATCTACTGCAACAGCTCACCACCCTCTATTGGTCCGCATAAAGAACAGCAACATTAGGACATCCAGATTTTCCAATACACACTCAGCTAGCCCAACGGGTCCAAAAAAATCAGGCATATCTATCTATACGCACAAATTTTTCTGCTGCACATGAACTGAAAAAAATCAGATTCAAAGTGTAATGTGTATTTGACAGTCAGTTGTGGTTTCATTTACAATAAAAATAAAAAAAAATTGATCAGATTAAGTATTAAAATTGTGTTTCTATTTTCTAAAATTATGCAATTCTTCTACTTAAACATATTTTGGGAGACATTTGGGCTATGGGGTGTATACGTCCACATGGCCTTGGCCACACCAACACAGCACTTGTCACAGCTCCTCCCATTCTCACAATGTTCTTGATTATTTATAGTCCCAAGCCCAAAATACAGCCTCTGGAACCTCTAAGTGCAAGTTGTTCAGATTTCCAAGATGGAGCATCCAGGGGTGTATCTAGGGATCCGAGCGCCCCTGGGAGTGAAATGGACCGGCGCCCCCCTCCCCTCATAATTTCAGGCAGTGCCCCCAGTAGCGGCCACCCCCCTATACAGTGCCCCCAGCAGTAATCTCCCCTATGCTGCAGTGCCCCCAGTAGTAGTCCCCCCCAATACAGTGGCCCCAGTATTGGCCACACACCCCCATAAACTGGCCCCAGTAGCAGCCACCCCATATATAACTTACCTGATCCCCGCTCCTGCTGACAACCACCGGTGTCCACTCCTCCGGGCCCGCTCTCGCTCTGCACTATGGGATGGGAGACGGCATGTCGTCTCTCCCATCACCCGCTGCAGGGGGGGGGGGGGGGAGGAGCCGGAAGACGAAGCTCATGAGTGAGCTCCAGCCGGCTCCCTCCATGGACAACGCAGTAGTCTGACTCTCATTGGCTGGCTGCTATAACACACAGCTGCCGCTAGCGGCTGTGTTTGTAACTGTGTAGGGCAGACCGCTTTCACTGCGAAGAGCAACTTCTCCCAACCATCCAAGAACAGTTTGGTGACGAACAATGCCTTTTCCAGCATGACGGAGCACTTTGCCATAAGGCAAAAGTGATAAAGTGGCTCAGGGAACAAAACATCAAAATTTTGGGTCCATGGACAGAAAACTCCCCAGATCTTAATCCCATTGAGAACTTATCAATCCTCTAGAGACAGGTGGACAAACAAAAACCACAAATTCTGACAAACTCCAAGCATTGATTAGGCAAGAATGGGCGGCCATCAGTCAGTATGTGGCCGAGAAGTTGATTGACAGCATGCCAGGGCGAATTGCAGAGGTCTTGAAAAAGGGTCAACAGTGCAAATATTGACTCTTTGGATAAACTTAATGCAATTGTCAATAAAAGCCTTTGACACTTATGAAATGCTTGTAATTTTACTTCAGTATACCGTAGTAACATCTGACAAAAACGTCTAAAATCACTGAAGCAGCAAACTTTGTGAAAAACAAATACTTGCATCAGTCTCGAAACTTTTGGCCATGGCTGTATATGAACAACCATCACCTGCAGATATATCTTTGCAGTGTATACCCACCTTTACACTGTAGTCCCTTCCACCTGTAACCAAATTATACTCTGATTCTGTAGCTTGGACCAAGCAGCAGCATCAGTACAGTGTATGGACAGGCTCCAATGTGTTTCATCCACTTCTGCTTAAACAATTGGTCTATTAAGATTTAGTAAACATAATGGGGTCAATTCACAGGAAACTGGTACAACAATTTCCATTTGCAATTCAACTCCAAATTTACATTGATTTTTCAAAGAAAATTTGCATATATTTGTACCCCTCTGAGCAGGTGAAATTGTAGGTAATGGTGCATACACACAGTCAGATTTTCCTTCAGCTCTATACAATAAATTTTAAAAATCATTCATATCTGAAGGAAAATCTGACATACAGTATGTTTATCAGATGAACGATGAACGTTCCAATTTGTCAGATAACGATAATCGGACATCTGTGTTTGCAGTCAGATTTGGACAATTCCATTCATTTTAATACAGGCAAAAATCGTTCATCTGGCAGTGTGTATGCACCATAAAATCTTTAATTCAAAAAAATGTCAAGACAACAGTACAGAACCTCTGGTACACCCCTCCCAATGAATAATCATGCACTTGGAGGGGATTAAATAGCATAATTTAGCTAATAAAAACAATCCTTTATTGAGCTTTTTAGAGAAATTCACCTGGAAACTGACTTAAGTGATTGTGGAAGTGTTGTATTGATTGTTTTGTTTTTTTATTTGCAGATGAGGTAAAAAGTTGTTTATACAGGTTGAGTATCCCATATCCAAATATTCCGAAATACGGAATATTTTTAGCATGACAGATAGTGAAAACTTTGATTTTTGATGGTTCAAAGTACACAAACTTTGTTTAAGGCACAAAATTATTAAAAATAAAGTATAAAATGACCTATAGGCTGTGTGTATAAGGTGTATATGACACAAATAAATTTCATGTATGTACACAAACTTTGTTTGAGCCACAAAATTATTGAAAATATTGTATAAAATTACCTGAAGGCTGTGTGTATAAGGTGTATATAAATCATAAATGCATTCTGTGTTTAGATTTGGGCCCTATACCTTAGACATTTTAATATAATATGCAATTATTCCAAAATACGGAATATTCCGATATCCAAAATACTCCTGGTCCCGAGCATTTTGGATATGGGAGACTCAACCTGTACCAACTTGCATACAAACACTGAAAATCTATTGTACTCACTCCTAAGTGAATTGACCCCAAATGATTAAACGTAATGAAAATTAATACACAGGAAATTAAGAAAAATTTTGCTACAACTCATAGCAACTAATTAGATGTATGCAATCTTTTTCAAAACTGCAATAGAAAACAGCTTGTAATCTGATGGGTTGGTGCATATCTCAACACTTTTCTTGCAGTTACTGGTGCAGCAGGTATATTAAATTTCCTGCAATGTATCAGATTTGTTTTGTGCAGCAGTAAATGAGACACAGCCTACTGAAGTGTGACTGCTCAGGCCTACAGGAAACCATTAAAAATATGGCTCAGATGGAATGGGTATGAGATCCCGGCGGTCCAAATCCCAATGCTGGCATCCTGACAGGGTTAAGATACAGACACCTGTCGGTAGGTATCCTAACCCATTCCCTACCCTAACTCTCCCTCCCCTCAACTTACCTTCGGGATGCCGGTGTCTGTATTCTAAGCAGCGGCATCCCGTGTCGGGATACTGAACGTATCCCGACTGTGGATGGTTATATAGAGCCAGAGTCTGGAGCACTGGATGGCCAACCCCCACCATAATCCATTACCTCTGGATTATAAAATAAGGTGGCACTGCACAAAATGATAGAGACCAGAACTAAAATAAACACCTCAATGATTTAATAAGAAACACAAAAATGGTCATATATATGTATAATATACTGTTATAAATTGCACATTAATATATAATCACTAAGAAAAATTATATATATATTATATATACACACACACAGTAAAATATATTATATATATATATATATATATATATATATAACTGGCATGCACATGTATCAGGCTGTAATAAATCTGAGCTCACCAGCTGGGAGATATATATATATATATATATATACACACATATATATATACACACACACACTTACATATACACACACGTGATTCTTTAGTGATTATATATTAATGTACAATTTATAACAGTATATTATACATCACGATTTTTTATTAAATCATGGGAGGTTATTTTAGCTCTGGTCTCTATCATTGTGTGCAGCACCACCTTATTTTAGAATTTTGGGGTGAGATCAAGGCAGAATCTCACTACAGCTGGGCATCCACTATACAAATTTCTGTCTAATCTGGCTGGTTGGAATGAAACCTGGTAATGTATGGGCGCCAATGACAGTCGATCATATGGTTTTAAACCCTGGAAAACAAACAAAATACAGTTGTTCAAATTGGCTAAATTCGTGTGTTTTAACCAATTTGTCTGAACAACCATTTTTCTCTGTTTTCCAGTCTTATTGAGCAAATAGTTGATTGAAATTAAAATCTGGTAATGTATGGGAGCAAATGACAACCAGCCAGATTGGACAGATATCTGACAGATAATTGTATAGTGTATGCCCAGCATAAGGAAGTCCCTGGCTTAAACACTTTGTACAAGACCCCGCTCTCTTGTCACAGCTTGTAGTAATGTTCCCACAGAGCCTTGGGAAATATATATTTTTTTTCCCCATATAAGCCTTCAGGCCAGGCAAACGTTTCGAGGTGTAACCCTCTTTCTCAAGCCTATAGCATAATGACAAAGACAGACACTGTACACAAACTATGTGTAGTTTTTACCTCCAGACAAATTATCCTTTCCATTTTCTCCTGGAAATCTGACAGACAACCATTAATTCAGCATGATTTTATTACGATTTATTGTCATGAACGGCAATGTTACATAAATTAAACAAGTATCTGTGTTTCAAACTGAATATTCCAAATATTTAGAAAATATTTTCAATCTGTAAGAGAATTCGATTTTCTTGCAACTGTTCTTCACAAAAATAAATCAATTTTTTTCCAACAAATGTATTTAATGTCAAAACAAAACAAAAAAACATTATAGCTTCCAGAAATTTTAAATGCCATTCTTAATTTTTTTTTTCTCTTAAATTAGTGAAAAGGTTTTCACATTTGCTTGGGCTATTTTAATGACATCTGGGTTAAACTAAACAGTCTGGTCATCTTTTATCCTCACTAAAAACTAGCAGAGTCCCTGCCGCTATGTTTGAGAGATCAGAAAATCACAAAGAAATATATATAAAAATAAATTACACTAAGAAAAAAAAAAAATGGAGGTCTGTCTATAGGTGGTTTATTATATATTCTATATTTAAACAGTGTACAAGTTGAAGAAGAAAAAATTCCTTTACTCCTTTTCTGCATGAAGACAAAAGCTAGCACACCTAAAAATAAAATTATGGGACTTTCATTTATACGTTCCATTTGTGAAATAAAGAAAAAAAAAGTTACATGCATGTTCTATGACTGCACATGAGCTCACCCATGTAGCTCTCGGCTGCTCCGAACTGCAGCAATACAGCTTTTAGAATATATTCTGTGGTGTGCCACAATTAACATTGTGGCTAAATTAACATTGACAAATTAATAATTTAACTTAAATATTTGTAGATTTTTTATTATTGGATCATAAAATATAATTCTGATGTAGGCATAAAGAATAATAAAAAAAAAGTATCTAATGCAAATCAACTATTTTAAGCAATGTGTTAGAAAGAAAACCCAAAGCCAAATGGAGTTCACCAACAGAAGATCAAATCAAAAGTTCTACTTCTGTTGTGGTGTAACCCCAATCAGGTGGGTTCCTCTAAGGCAGACTTTCAAATTTAGCTTCCATGTACTTAACCCAAACATTGCTTGCCATATTTGCATCAAATTCTTAGATAAAATACTGGATTTCAATACAAATTTGTTTTTTCAATCCATATAACTACTGTACCTTACCGTTAGTTAATTTTATAGAGATTACATGTAAAAACTCATGTCCATTGACCCTATTTAATTTAGTCTTCAAATAACTTATACAATATCAATAATGATTATAAAATGTATCAATATTGTACAACTCTTTCCTATATTCACTAACAGGAATGATAGAGAGTTTAAATAATTGAAGCATCTATGTCTGTGAAATGTTTCTACAGGTGGGCTAGCATTTGTAAGAGTTCCCAAAGCCTTTGAAGTGTACCCATCACTTTCACATAGTGCAAGCAGACATTTTGGGGGCTGAACCAATATTCAGCATATCAATTAATTGACACCAGAATAAGTTAACAACTCTTTCCAAAATAAAAAGGAGTACTATTTATTACTCTAATGCCGGGTCAATTATTAGACTAATATTGTCTAGGCAATATGTCGTCCGATCCGGCGGATCGGAACATCATATCAGGCACATAGTCTATTGTGCACCCGATGTCGCTGACTATGCGCGCTCCCATGCGTCGTCAGCAATATCGCCTGATGGACCAACAGGCGATCTAGTTAGCGGGGGCCATGCTCCGAGTGCAGCAAGGCCCCCCTGGTTTCTCCCTGCATCGGCAAGTGTGTACGTACTTGCCGATGTCGGCACCCAGCCGGATACAGTCACTTACAAGGTCGGTACATACTAGACAGTCTAGTGTGTGCCGGTCTTAAGTGCTGAAAGAGGAGTTGTGCATAAGTGCTTGACTGGTTCACTTAATAGTGAGGAAATCCTGGTGAGCATCACAGCCAGAGAGCTTTCCACCTGCCTTACATCTTAACCGGAGTGCACGGCATACGCACAGTACAATAGAGGTCTAATTAAATGAGAACCTCTATAGGCTGGCCAGACTCTGTATTTCACATGATCTGTGGGCCCTTTATACCAGTCTGACACTGTATAAATTTGTAAGTGCTATATTGTAGAAAACCATATTAGGTCAACAATTGATTTCCTTTTGACATTAATTTCTTCTAATCTACTAAACTCATAGGGGCAGATTCAATCCTGCAGCTAAAACTCTGCTCTGAGATATTTAATTAAGTGTTGCTACCCCAACACAGTAAGCCCCAGAGGGTGCACTTAACATGTTTTTTTCTTTGCAGCCTCAGCATCTGCAAGGGAAAAAATAAAATCTACAATAAATGCACCTTCTGGGGCTTATTGCGCAGGGTAACCCATAGATTCCAGGCACTTAGCGCAGAATCTATGGGTTAAAGCACAATAGCAAACGCACAGGGAAAATGGCTAATATTTGTATAGCTCCAGGCATTAAACCTGGAGCTTTAGCCACGTGGTAAACACCACAGCTAATTCTGCCCCATAGTTTGGGACCTGTCAGAAGAGAGATTCCTTTAGACACACTGCATAATGGGGAGTTTACTCTTAAATGAACATGCAGTGAGATATTCAGTAAAAGAGGAGGAATAGAAAGCTTGCCCTAAAGGCAAACTTAGCTGACAAAATGCAGTTTTACATATCATGGCACCATGGATCCTTCATAGCAGGAGCACCTACCCATGCCCTTGCCTGCCATGTTCCAAGTTGCCAAAGGCCTCTTCCTGTAACCGTTTCATTTGCATGAACAAGGGGATAATGTTGGGGTCACGGACTATAAAACACGGCCTGTCTGGAAGGAAAGAAAATCAGGAAGACCTATTGTAGAATTCTGTATTAACATTGTTTTTTCCTGGAACATCTGTCTCTAGTGCTAAGGCACTGACAGTGTGTTTAGCCAACGCTACAATAAAACTCACATATACAGAATTAAGGGGGGAGATGTACTAAGCCTTGAGAGAGATTAAGAGGAGAGAGAAACCAATCAGCTCCTGTCACTTTACAGGCAGTGTTTGAAAAAAAAAAAAAGACATTTAGGAACTGATTGGTTGGTACTTTACCTCACCCCACTTTATCTCTCTCCAAGGCTTAGTACATCTACCCCAGTGACCCTTTTAAAAAAAATAAATTGTTAAAAAAAAAAAAAAAGATGATTATCCTGTCTGTAGAGGATATAAGAACTATAAAAACCTGTATTTTCTTCATGAGGAATAGAAAAATAGGCTTTTTTCACATCATAAATAGACTTTTAAATAAAACCTATATAGTAGTTCCATGACACTTTAAAGAACATGTTGAATTTCCTCCACTTTTATGGAATATCCTCCATAGTATACAGTTTCAGTATGCATACTATCAGCAATGCACATGACCTTTGTCACGTGCATTGCTGAAGCGGCAGATCTCAAATTCCATGTGTTACTTAGTGTTGGGCAATTAAATTCTGCATTTAAAACATGGCTGCATGGACAGGCATCTGACAGGTCCCTTCATAGGGTATAACTAACCCTAATATAGTTCTTATAGATTTTTAAACCAAATGGCTCAATTGATGATGGTTTGCTAAATCACTGTCATTAAACTTTATGCTGGTGAAAGTGGTGTATCCAACTTTTATCACAGGTAACAGAGGCCGGATTATGTGAAAGTCTATCCTAGTACAGTATACTTTCGGATTCATTTGAGACAGGACAGCTAGATTTTCTAGAATACTGTATACCTGGAAAAAAAAAAGCCTTCACCAGAACAGTGCTCGCAATATAACAAAGATTTGCAGATTAAATTATAATTCTTAAAGTGAAATTGCACCCCTTCACACACACCCCATTTTAACTTAAAAAAAAAGAAAAAAAAAAGAAGGATAGTCATACTAAATATGAAACTATCCAATATAAAATCGCTCAATCAAAACACCTCACTTTCAGGGAATGAAAGTGAAGAATATGTGCAAGGTTTTAGAAGAAAATAAGATAAGAAAATAAGTGCTAAGTAAGTGATCAGCAAACATTGCACTTGGGATTAGTGCCCCCCAGATCGAGCAAAAATGTCAAGTTTTGCTATACTAAAATTTTAGGAACATCTAAAGCTTCAATAACATTAGGGGAGACTTCTGAGAGCTGGTACAAAGCGCAAAGACAGTTCCCCATCAGAAACCAATTAGATGCTTCAGTTATAGAAAATTAAAAATTCCAAATGGCTTCAACATCCCGCGTAATTCATTGCAAGTACAATCTAACATTACACATGGGCGATGGTTCAGGAGACATGTCAGAGGAAGACTGCTGGAGTCTCACACTGAAAAAGGTGCTAGCTATAAATAGTGGGCACTCCAGAGTGCAGCGGGGTATGTTGCAGAAACAAGGTAGTATTTGCTTTCATGCAGGAAGGAGCCTAATGTGTGAAGTGGATGAATTCTAGTAGCATGGCAGCAGTCAGTCCACCCCAGCCTTGGGAGTACAGGAGCCGACGACTAATCAGGTGGTGCTTGGATCTTCTATGCTTTGTACTTCTGCTTCCCATCCTCACTAATCACACAAATGTGCTGAAAAACAAAGAGACAAGGGATACTGTGCATGAGCATACAGTGTTTCACCTCAGACAGTAGTAAGGGAAGGTGTGTTCAGGAGAGGAAATGGTACATTAAATTGCTAGGTCTATAAAGAGTGCCCACCACCTACACAGAGGTGGCAGCAGCCGTTGTGCAAGTTGAACAAATGTTCACAAGAATACAGCTAGTCTGTAACTATGCCAATCACTGAGGCACTGACATCAGCCGGGAATTCCTATAAACTGGTCCAGCAACACAATGCGACTTTAGGGTATCTTATATTACATATTGTAAGAAATGCTGTAAAAAAAAAAACCACTTACATTCAAATCTCTAAAGTATTCATTGTAGTCTAGTGCATATCCCACAACAAACTTGTCTGGTACTTCGAATCCTACAACTGTAAAGCAACATGTAACAATTGAGTGATGGGTTATAGAGAAGGGAAAACACAAAAGCAAAATAAAATTGACATTGTTTTCAAAGTGAAAAAAAAAACAGAAAAAAAATTGTGCTAATAAATATTAAATAAGGTTATAACACACTGGTAGGGCAGTAAGTGTCAAGACACGTTAATTTAATATCAATTATGAAAAACAAAATATATATCCTGATATCTGCTGGACAGCTATATTGCTAATATTATATGCTACCTGGACAAGAGACGTCTTACTGCTGCACGCAACAGGAGTTATATTTACCGGGTGATCACGTGGATGTTTGCTGTGCCCGAGATTGGTTCCACTAGCCAATGCATCTGCCTACCTGTGAGAGGGGTGCCGCAGTGCTAAGCGGTTAGGAAGCCCCAGTCTATCGGGTAATTACATAAATACGGCTGACAGACCTGGTAACATTTGTTTTAAGCAGAACTCTCTGGCAATTAAACAGCTTTCCTTCAGATGCTGGTCCGATCATATATGTTTCTGGTACTTTTAGTTCCAGACTGCAGATAAGTTATGACTTTCTATATAAAGTGAAAATACATACGTTAAAATATGTACTGAACATCAACATTTTTCTCAGTAATTATATTTGTAATGGGGCTATTGTGATGAATTTTTCACCAAATGTCAGCAACAACCCATGCAATCCACACATGTAAAGAAATCAAACCGTAGATGTCCATAAATTAAATTATGTGAAGTGACACAGGGAAACAGTATTGAACACCTGAAGAAAAGGAGGTACAAAAAAGGAATAGAAAGCCAAGACACCAGCTGAAATCAATCAGTAATTAGAAAGCAATCCAGCCCCTTTGTCAGTGCAAACTAATATAAACTGGTTCAGTCCCAACTGATGGTAATGAGACACCTTTTTATAGGCCAGGGTCTCTCACAGAAAACATCTCATGATGGGTAAAAGCAAAGTGCTCTCGTAAGACCTTCGCAACCTTATGGCTGCAAAACATACTGATGGCATTAGTTACAGAAAACTTCTGAAAGTTTCAGTGAGCACTGTTGGGGCAATAATCCGGAAGTGGAAAGATCATCATTTCACCATAAACCGGCCACGGCCAGGTACTCCTCACAAAATTTTTGACAGAGGAGTGAAACAATTATCAGAACAGTTCTCCAAGAGCCAAGGACCACTTGTGGATAGCTTCAGAAAAACCTGAAATTAGCAGGTACAATTGTTTCAAAGAAAACAATAATGCACTCAACTGCCATGGCCTGTATGCACGCTCACCATGTAAGACTCCATTGCCGAAGAAAAAGCACGTTGAAGCTTGTTTAAAGTTTGCTGGACAACATTTGGACAAGCCTGTGAAATATTGAGAATATATAGTCTGGTCAGATGAGACCAAAATGTAACTCTTTGGATGCCATAATACACACCATGTTTGGCGGAGAAATGGCACTGCACATCACCCCCAAAACACCATACCAAACAGTGGAGTTTCGAGGTGGTAACATCATGGTGTGGGGCTGTTTTTCAGCATACGGTATTGGCATACTTCATATGATTGAAGAAAGGAAAAATGTACCAAGACATTCTTGATAAAAATTTGCTGCCATCTACCAGGATGCTGAAGATGAAACAAGGGTGGACATTTAAGCAAGACAATGATCCCAAACACACAGTCAAGGACGCTCTCAATTGGTTTCAGAGAAAGAAAATAAAGCTGCTAGCATGGCCCAGCCAATCACCTGACTTGAATCCAATTGAAAATCTATGGCAAGAACTAAAGATCAGAGTTCATAGAATAGGTCCACAGAAACTTAAAGATTTGAAGACTGTTTATCTGGAAGAATGGGCCAAAATCACACCTGAGCAATGTATGCAACTAGTTTTTCCATACAGGAGGAGTCTTGAAGCTGTTGGTACGGCAGCACTCCGGGCAATGAAGGAAGACAACTAGTCGTTGGTGATGCAACGTATTAACACTTTAATGAGTATTTGTCAAGCATTAAAACGTTGCATCACCGACAACTAGCCTTCTTCATTCATAGCCGAAACATTAAATGATTATTATTAATAACGCGTCTTGACACTTACTGCCCTACCAGTGTTCTATAACCTTATTTAATATATTTTTATTAGCGCAGTTCCACACCTCTTTTCTTGTGTTCAGATTGGATTTTTCATCAATGCATTATTTGGAACTAGCTGCTGTATTCTTACCTTTTTATTAGAAGTTTTTACACATGTATTGATTTTTTTTATTATACGTTAATATTTCTATTAGCGTCAAGAAAAATATTTTTTTGTTAATGTTGGCAAAGTCACATACAACAGATAATCAATATTTTATATGAGTCAAAATTCACTTGCTGCTAAAACAGTGCATACAATGTATAATGTAGTAGCACGAGATGTACTCATGTAAAGAGTTAAATGTTTTGCCACAAAAGCCTGACATTACTGAATCAGTAGGCACAGACATCACATCTATAATTTACCAGTAGAAAATACTAGATACTCACAATCGGGCCTATATCCAACACTGCGTGGCGTTCTCTTTACAAGTAAGCTGTTAGAAAAATGAATACATTATTTAATAGACAAACAAGGTAAAAAAAACACCAATCAAAAAATAAATAAAATTAAACTAACTGTAATGGACATTGCATTGCGAAGGCCTGATTTGTCATTGTAATATGCAAGAATGATTTATCCTCCAGGAAGTACGACAAGTTTTTGCCTAACAGGGAAGAATGCTATGTTGTAGAATGTCCCACTTTCCATAATAGGAGAGAATAAAAAGGACAGGACAGTGCACCTTTTCCCCGGTCAGTGGTGACATACAGAACCCTACTTGCATTTTTAGCCTCTCTAGCAAAAACATGAAAAGTGGAGGTTAGGCTGCGGCACTTGGGATGGCGCAGACATGATGATCAGGTTACTGGAATTTGAACTGTAGTTCTGTAACACAGCCCAGGATGGCTGAGGGTTCCCAGTATTATATGGCCAGGAACTGCAGACAGAAGATGAATCATCTCGGTAAGTAACAGTATATGAAGCATCACATGGAGTCATGGGTGACCAGAACGTCCGGTACAGATGTGGATTATGCAAAAATTATTTTCCTTTTAAATGGGAAAAATAAAAATATATGAAATGGCCACGTTAGGCTTATCAATGACAAACAAGAACATATGTGGTCAGGCAATGAACAATAGATTTGCTGAAAACAAATAGCCATGCACTGTACAAGCTTTCTAGCCCCAGATTGACTTAATGACCCTTAAATAAAATCCACCCAAAATACATCTGAAATATTTAAAGTATAGGTTTCAGTTTGAGAGGACATTACCTCCTTATAGCATGGGGTATTTTATACATTATGTCCATAGCCAGACCACATTTCCCTGTTTTCTTGTACGGCTGTAATGGAGACATAACCTGTAAACAGCTTTGTGTATTCTATTACCTAGTACAGTTTGTATTGTAGATACTTAGCCCAACTAGTAGAACCCCAGAAAGTTTGATCAAAATGAATTAGTTCTCAAGTGGCACACCAAATGATGCATATGTTATTGCTAGGCAAGATGGAAATATGGGGCTGGGAAAGAAAAAAAAAAAAAAAAAAAAAGTTTACCATTAACCAACAAACCCTATTTCAGACCTCTATGGACAGTATGGTCAGACCGCAAGCAAATTGTATCCAACAGCAGTTACCATATCAGCCCTATGAGATCCAGCATACAACTGATGGATAGTGCTGCCAGGCAGGAGATATCCAGACAGAGTCTCCACTCACTCTTCCTTACACTAGTGCAAGGCCTAGCCAACCTGAGGCTCTCCAGCTGTTGTGAAACTACAAGTCCCAGCGTGCCCTGCCACGGTTTTGCTATTAGGAAATGTTAAAACTGTGGTAGGGCATGCTGGGACATGTAGTTTCACAACAGCTGGAGAGCCACAGGTTGGCCAGGCCTGCACTAGTGTAACACAGGAATCCCATTGTTCCCCACTGAGTATTACTCGAGCTTTATTTATTTTTATTTTGTTTTAGTTGGGGGGGATATAATTGAGCAGCTGATTGGCAAGTGTGTATACCTTACCAAACGCCCGCACGTTTTGCGGACCGATCCATCGTGTAAGCGAGCACCCAGTATAAGAGTCTCTTGGTCAATCCCCCCCACCTAATAGAAACATTCCTTAACTTATTTCCTTTTGTCTTTCTGTTCACACTAAAGAAGCAACATGTAGGCTTCAAGATATAGTAAAAGTCAATAATAGAATTACTTGCTTTTAACAGAGTATTGCCAGGATTAATTATAGATATTACCTGGCTACTTTCACCATCTTGGGATTGTACTGCTGCAACATCGCAAGAAGCGTCTTCATCGTCTTTCCTGTGTCAATGATGTCCTGACAGGACAGCATATAAATACAGCTGATCACAATTGCGTTTGATACAACAGTGTGACACCGACGTTTAACTTTACCAAACATTTTTATGAATCGCTGATATTAATGTATTTAATCCATTTATGCAAACGGTTTTCCACTGTAAATAGTCCCTACAGTATATCCCTTACCTTCCCAATAACATTCATTTAGGTGGGTATCCACCTCCCATGGCACCACTAAAGTGCATTCTATTTAGCATGGTCCCAGCACTCAGACATAGCCGGGGACCTTTGGTGCTGCTCAGCTCACTACACCGCAGGAGCCCTAGTGGACCCTGCTACATAGAGCAAATGGTGGGTGTGCCAGGGGAGGCACTTCATTACTCTAGAAGGATGTATGCACACAGGCTCATAGGGATCAATGATCCCTGTGAAGATTTGCATTGGAATGTAGTGTTTTACGTTACTCTGTCACTGTGTGCGTGCCAAAAGCATTTCCTCCCCAGATTCAGGCTCTCCTCCATCCAGAAAAGGTGGAATGGATCTATGAAACATCTAAACTACCCATTTCTACATGCCCCAAGTCATCTTTAGAAATTACATTTTTTTTTTTGCTTTATGTATGTATGTATGTATGTATGTATGTGCAGTCAGGTGCATAAATATTGGGACATTAACAGAATTTTCATATTTTGGCCTCTATTCACCACCACAATGGCTTTGAAATGAAACAAACAAGATGTGCATTAACTGCAGACTTTCAGATATAATTTGAGGGTAATTACATCCAAATCAGGTAAACGGTGTAGGAATTACAACGGTTTCTATATGTGCCTCCCACTTTTTAAGGAGCCAAAAGTAATGGGACAAACTAAACAATCCTAAATCTAACTTTCACTTTTTAATACTTTGTTGCAAATCCTTTGCAGGCAATTACAGCCTGAAGTCTGGAACGCATAGACATCATCAGACGCTGGGTTTCATCCCTGGTGATGCTCTGCCAGGCCTCTACTGCAAATGTCTTCAGTTCCTGCTTGTTCTTGGGGCATTTTCCCTTCAGTTTTGTCTTCATCAAGTGAAATGCATGTTCAAATCGGATTCAGGTCAGGGGATTGACTTGGCCATTGCATAACATTCCACTTTTTAGCCTTAAAAAACTCTTTGGTTGCTTTAGCAGTATGCTTCGGGTCATTGTCCATCTGCACTGTGAAGCGCCGTCCAATGAGTTCTGAAGCATTTGACTGAATATGAGCACATAATATTGCCCGAAACACTTCAGAATTCATTCTGCTGCTTTAATCAGCAGTCACATCATCAATAAATACAAGGGAACCAGTTCCATTGGCAGCCAATACATGCCCACGCCATGAAACTACCACCACCATGCTTCACTGATATGGTATGTTTTGGATCATGAGCAGTTCCTTTCCTTCTCCATACTCTTCTCTTCCCATCATTCTGGTACAAGTTGATCTTTGTCTCATCTGTCCATAGGATGTTGTTCCAGAACTGTAATGGCTTTTTTAGATGTTGTTTGGCAAACTCTATTCTGGTCTTCCTGTTTTTGTGGCTCACCAATGGTTTACATCTTGTGGTGAACCCTCTATATTCTCTCTTGTGAAGTCTTCTCTTGATTGTTGACACATATACACCTACCTCCTAGAGAGTGTTCTTGATTTGGCCAACTGTTGTGAAGGGGTTTTTCTTCACCAGGGAAATAATTCTTCTGTCATCCACCACAGTTGTTTTCCGTGGTCTTCCGGGTCTTTTAGTGTTGCTGAGCTCTCCAATGCATTCTCTCTTTTTAAGAATGTTCCAAACAGTTGATTTGGCCACACCTCATGTTTTTGCCATCTCTCTGATGGGTTTGTTTTGATTTTTCAGCCTAATGATTGCTTGCTTCACTGATAGTGACAGCTCTTTGGATCTCATATTGAGAGTCGACAGCAACTGATTCCTAATGCAAATGTCACACCTAGAGGGGTATTCAATATGAAACGTTAACATCACTGTCGAAGTTAACGTTTCATATCAGAGTTTTTTTCTGCGTTAAGTCTGGTGCGCGCTCCCGCTTATCCCCGTATTCAATATAAAATTAACGAAAACGGGAAACTCCGAAGTTGGATATGCGTAAAGTTACAAATTTTTCCTTAAAATAATTGTAAGACCCCCCTAAAGTTGTAAAAACATGGGGGATCACTATGGGTACCCCCGTTTTAGCCTGTAATTGAAAGTCGGTGATTTAAATAGCCGCAGCAGGTGTTTTTTTCCCGACATTGAAGAAGTGATGCAGAAGAGCACTTAGGTTATTTTTTTCGTTTTTTTAAGTGGTCCCATCAAATTTGGGGTACATGAAAATGGGTTCTAGCATATTTTGATGTCCCTAAAGTTAGTTTTTAAAAATTCTGCATTTGTGCACCTGCCGCTATAATTCTATTCTTCAAAACACCTGCCGCATACATGCAGAATAGCCCTGAACCTATTTCCCTATTGAACAATTTTTCCCCATTTTTTTTTTTGCACCCCAATTTTTAAGTTCATTTTTTGGGGTGTCCTATTTTTATTTATTTTTTTTACTTTTTTTGACACAGTTCTTTTTTAAATGTAATTCTCAGGGGTGCAGGCTATTTTTTTTAAGCCTGCACCCCTAAACCCCAATTCTGCACTTTTTTTCGGCACCTATTCAATGGTGAAAACTTATCACCGTTTTTTATCAAAGACTTGTCAAAACTGCGATAAGTCTTTGGAATTGAATAGGGTGTAAAAGTAAAACCTGCGATAATGACGTCATAATTGCGATATTAACGCAAAAACGATGTTATCGCACCCATATTGAATACCCCTGTTAGAATCAACTCCAGACCTTTTACCTGCTTAATTGATAATGAAATAACGAGGGAATAGCCCACACCTGTCCATGAAATAGCTTTTCAGTTGATAGTTCCATTACTTTTGGCCCCTTAAAAAGTGGGAGGCGCATATAGAAACCATTGTAATTCCTACACTGTTCACCTGATTTGGATGTAATTACCCTCAAATTAAATCTGAAAGTCTGCAGTTAAAGCACATCTTGTTTGTTTCATTTCAAAGCCATTGTGGTGGTGAATAGAGGCCAAAATATGAAAAGTCTGTCAGTGTCCCAATATATGTATGTATGTATGTATGTATGTAATGTATGCATGTATGTTATTACCCAATCTTGTTCTTTTACTGTTTATTCCTGTCTGGAAATACATACAGTACAATGCATGTGCCTATATCTGTATGCAGATCTGATACTTGTGCCTTATTACACAAAGATGTGCTACAGCAGGGGGAGGGGGACGGGACAGAAAGGTACATGCAGCTTGAGTACAGTACACAACTGCTGCATCAGACCCGCACAGCTGAATATATGCCAGTCAGTCGCCGCATTACCTGCAGGTGTCTGAGATCTGGTGCACAAACATTTATAATGACTAGCTAGCGGCTTTGGCTGATTGTGGATGGACATCTAAAGTCTATAGAGTGCTTTCTTCATTGATAGTGCCTACATTATTATGATTTTGAGGACCTACTTTAGAATTACTTATTTGCTACTTTCACAAGTACACGAGAAGGAAGATTATAAGTGTTGTATTACAAAGCTTTTTCATTTAAGCAAAATTTAATAGCAAAATATTTTCACTATCACAACAAATGTTAAGAATTAAAAAAAAAAAAAAAAAAGACACTTTTCCTTTGCCGATGGCCTGATTAGGTATATATGTTATCTGATGTGCCATAACTCAAAGCATATGCTACAATAGTGGTGTCAAACTCTGGCCCTTCAGCTACAGTGGAACTACACATCCCAGCATGCACTGCCAGAGTTTTGCTATTAGGGCATGCTAAAACTGTGGCAGGGCATGCTGGGATATGCAGTCCCACAGCAACTGGAGGGCCAGAGTTTGACACCACTGTGCTACAAAGTTATACATAATAGAAAAAAAAAAAAAGGAATGAGATCCAAAAGAAGCTAGCAGGACACTCAGGGGTAATACATAACATTTTATACTAAAATACCATTTTCTTCTAGATACACATTAAAAGAAAAAATATTGGCATCACTTCTATAGGTCGGTCAATTTATTTAATTTACATAACGTATTAAAATGTACAGAGAGATATAAAACCAAGGCTGTGTGTATAGTTAAAATAGACGTATTGAAATTAAATTTGATTAAAAATGTGATACATATAGCAACTGAAGTGTCTGTAAAGAATTAGGGCGGTATAGAATTAGTCCCGAACATTGTCCGGGCGTTAATGGATCCCCCAGGGCTATCAAATTATCCCCGAAGTGCTGCCAGACGCCGGATTTTTTTTTCAGGACTTGATGTGTCCCGAGAAAAAAAAATCCAGCTAAAGTGCCATTTTTTTTTGTCGCGGCAGAGGCGAAAACACAAGATCAGTGATAAGTTCATGGACCTGTGTGTTTTCGGCCGAAATATCCTATTACTTTGTCCGAAATAATAGGATAGGGGAGAAAAAAAATAAAATAAAAAATTTACAAAAAACGGGGATAATCGGCAAAATAAACCAAAAACAACGTTTTTCACCGTTCGAAGCTAATTGGATACCCCTTAGTATTCTGAGAATCATTAGACAATACTGTTATAAAAGAACAGTTGCTGGACACTTGTCTAAGTACTCTGAATTAGTTCAACAATTCGGGGGCTTATTCACAGGAGTAAGTAAAAATAATAATCAAAAGCAATTTGCACCGTGGAAGAACCATGTTGTACTGCAGGTGGGGCATATTTAAAATGTGCAAAAACTTATAGCTGAGAATGGGCATGTCCTAGCTCAATTCTAGGTTCAGAGTAAAACAAAGCTGCCCTTTACTTGTACGCGACTTGCAAACCCCCCCACCCCCCAAAAAATAAAAATAAATAAAAAAAATCCACAACAAAACTACACTTCCACCCCTTACATTACACCACATGGGGTATTATGTAATAGGTTGCGAGCTGCAGTCGCTGCGGGAACTCCTGTGAGTCTTCCTGTATTTTTAAAGCGGCAATCATTTTAAAGGCAAAACCAGTTTCTGCAGCGGTTGCAGCTTGCAACCCATTACATAAGCCCCATGGTTTATTCCAGAAATTGCTTTTTTTATGCCGTTACTAAATAAGGCCACAATGGGGTTCTAGGCTTATTAAAAATACTTGCAAAGTATTAGGTCTTGCCGCTGTAAAAGTTTGGTGGAGGATTTGACTTCTGTGTGGCTGTCCCTTCTATATAGCACATGCGACTGGTGCCTCTTTACAGATACACATCATGAGTGTTTTCATTTATTTTAAAATCATAGGTGCAGAAGCTCTGCATCATTCCTCTTGTGTTTTCTCCAAAGTAGCTGCAGCCGTCGTTTATCACTGACCCCTGGAAGCAGAGGGTTCCTTTTCTGCAATGCTAAGGGACATTTTTCCATGGGACTTTCCACAGACAACCCAGGACAAAAAAAAAAAAAAAAAACTTCTTCAGCCCTCAACCTCTCCCACCATCAGAGGGTGCTCAGAGAGGTGGGTGCCAAAATGCAAACACCACATCCCCTTGAATCTGAACACATAAGCCCACACTTGCCACCTCCAAAAAAAGAAACAAAACACACTGGTAGCTGAATACGCAGCAATAGATCCTGCACTTTGTAAATATATCGAGGCCATTTTTTAACCTTCCAACCACATAACCAGAATAAGCATTTGAAAGTGTTTTAATTTACTGAACATCAAGTTTAGTTGACTACAGTCCAGCTAATCACTGGCACATATCTAGGTTTATAGAGAACTCAATATTCCTAAATAATCAGATGCCATCAAAATATGGATTATATATTATATATAAAAAATAAAAATAAATCGGAACTTACCTCAACAATCAGAACATTCTACAAAGAAAGAAAAAATATTTAAAAATCATGTTATTTATGCACTAAGGGAAAACAGAAAACATTGGCGTATGCCTGAACATTAACAGGCAGTAATGTGGAGTAAATAGACAGAGAGCCTGATTCAGAGCCGCTCGTAAGCGGCCGCTCGTTCGCTCCGAGCGATGTTCGCACATCTGCGCATGCGTATGGATCGTAATGCGCATGCGCCAACCAGTCAGTGCGGTCGGAAATCGTGTGTTCGCAAAATAGCGAGTGCCTGCTAATTTGAGTGACAGGATGAGGCGTTTGTGGGTGGTAACAGGGAAGGTGCTTGAAAACGGGGAGTGGAGATCCGAACGCAGGCGTGACAAACGGTCAAAACGGGCGTTTTAAGGGTGTGCATAATTAACAAAGCAGCGTCATCGGCCACGTCACTTAGTTGTCTCTTAGCCTGAACTGTTCGCATGATTGCGGTAGGAAAATCCAACCACTGCGAGCAGTTCAGACGCCTTTCGATGTACTCGATTAATCTAATAAATAGCGGAGATGACGTTGGATGCGAGCGGCCAGGGGGCGTCTTTACAAAATAGCGAGCGCATGTTTCGTTCGCTCGCTCAGACAGAGAGGCGTCAACAGACCGCAAAGAGCAAGCGCTCAATTTAAATAGCCGTCCCCTTTTTCTGAACGAGCGAGCGCAAATAGCGTCCGGCTCTGAATCAGGGCCAGAGTGCTGGAAGGTAACTTGAGTACATAGCTTTATACAGGCTTCACTATAGGGAAAGGAGATGAATAATTATAAACGAGACCTCTAGTGGTAGAAAGGTCGATCAACCACATCACATTGTACGGTGCACCTGATGTCAGATACTAACCACCCCAGGCCATAGGACCAGGCTATTTAAATTGAAGAAGCCACTTGCTTTTTAAAATGGAACGGACATGCTTAACACCAATACATTTATTAGAAGTAATCCGTGTAAAAGGCTTCTCTGCGTGTAACACACCTTGCCTGTCAATGTGGACAGATCATCCCCTCCTATAACCTTTATGTCCCCAGTAGATTGATCATTCTAAAAGAAAAAAAAAAAAAAACAGACAACATATTTTATTATAAGAATGCAGTGAAATAGGGTGGATTACCAATGTGCACATAGGTTTTGTACAGGAGAAAAAAAAAAAAGAGATAGATATAGCTATATCTGAGTGTAGAGAGATCCATCTAGTAAAAGGAAATCCTACTTATAAATGAAGTTCAGTTCTCCTAAAAATGGGAACGGGTTTTCTAGTATCCAGTGCGCCATTATCCATCCTACAACAGTTAAACTACAATGTCCATGATCCTGTGACACCCGTTGACTCATATGGGGAAATTGAATTAGCGGAACAGCACATAGCAGGCAACAACTTAGAGCTGCGCATAGAAAGTAGAGCGCTTGTGCCCACACCTAAATATCACAGGATGTTCAGCGACACATTGTCGCTATTTGAAATGGTCCCATGGGCGTTTGGTTATGGAATTTATATTTCTCCTCCTATTACATTGCCAGAGTAAGTAGCAGGCGCCAAAAGGGCTCTACTTCCGTTTGTCAAACAATAGTGCTAGTAGCGGGGGACGGCCGGCTGCTACTTTAAGCTGCCATTCTATCTACTCTTACCCCCTCCCTACCCCCAGCGCTGCCTGTCCCTAACCTCCTCCTTGCCTACAGTACTGCACCAGCTGATATCTACCCTTACCCCCCAGCACTGCCTGCACCCAACCACCTCCTTGCCCCCCAAGTAATTCCCCCACCTGCCATCTATACTTGCCCCCTTCCTAACCCCAGTACTACCTGCACCCAATACTGTGCCAGCTATCTACCCTTGCCCCCTCCCTACCCCAGCAATGCCTGCCCGTAGCCCCCCTCGATGCTCCCCAGCACTGTTGCAACTGCTGTCTGCACATATCCTCTCACTACCCTCACTTCTCCCTGCCTTTACCCCCAGCTCTACCCCACTGCTGTTTGTCCTTAACCTCCTCTGCCCCAACTGCTATCTGCCCCCATATGTGATGGGGCCCAGAAACAACGAAGACCCACAAAGTTTTTCGCTCAGCGCAATCACTAAGGTTATCAAGACAGATTATCGTAGCCCGCGTATCGACATTAGTATCGTGAGTGGACACTTACGATTTGCACATATTAGGCACGATCTGTTGTTCCGATGCGTCCAAAAACGGCTAGATCGTGCATAATATTGTACAGTGTGGGGGAACCTTTAAAGAACATCCAATAGACTTGCTTTTTTTTTTTTTTTAGTGGTTTACAAAGAAGCATTGCACAGTGTATTCCCGCTTCTCCCTAACAAACACCATGAGCTGGTATCTGTGGCAATCACTTTCTGCGGAGATTACAGTAATTCCTTCATTACACGTTGTCTATGTTTCAGAGAGGCACCATTGGAACCCTAGGCAGTCAGACTGAAGAGAATTCCTCTGACCATCTGACCCACGGTCTCTTGTCTGCCTTTGAAGTGTGTACCATTTGGTCTTAAATTAAATAAAAAGGTTTAATGAAAAATAAATAAATAAATGTAGGTAGAATTGTGTGTTGTGGAAGAATATTATATCTTCCTTCTCTCGCCTATTTCTATCTTATTTCACTTAAGATCAGGGGTGGGGAACCTTTTTTTCTGCCGAGTGCGGGCCAGTGCATGCCACACCCCCTCCGTGTGATGTCACAGGGAACGGGCCCACAATCACCGGTGATTACTGCAATGCCGGAGCTGTAAGGGCAGCGGTGTGTCCATCTGAAGCATCCTAAGGACACTCCAGGCAGCACTGCTGCATAGATTCTGGCTGCACGGTGCCATTCTAGGCATCCTGCTAGCCAGATGAGGCTAGCAGGGAAAAAAAAAAAACAACAAAAAAAAAAAAAAAAAAACTCAGGAGGGCCAGACCAAATGATTCCGCAGGCCTTATACGGCCCCCAAGCCTGAGGTTCCCCATCCCTGCTTTAGATGATACATAGAAGATAAAGCAACTACAGATTCTGTTAGCATAAATAAGGATCACTCAAACCAGTAGCAACAATGTGTATAATAAAAATCAATTGTATATTTACTAGGACAAAGCAACCAATGCTTTACAGGTCAATTGAAGCAATAAAAACACGTATAAATAATGAAATAAATGAAATACATATAAATAATTCATGAAATATATATATTAAAAAAAAAAGTCTCCCCGCCAGTCGGGTCGAGCCCGTGCACGCTGGTCAGACAACCCATCCGTCCTCAGAGCACGGAGCTCACTGTTTCCCACCCCCCTGTGCCGGACCCGAAGCATTGGAGCAGCCACCCACTCCCCTCTGCATCTCCATCGTCAGCTGGGTTGAGATGGGGAGGCCAGCCATCCTTGGTCTCGGCAACCACCATCCACACTGTGGTCAAGCACAAAGATCTGGGTCTGATCAGCCTGCACGGAAGGTAATATCAATACCATATTTATTACACTTTAACTTCATCACCGGATGATGAACTAAGTAACACCATTTGAAATATTTACATCTGTCTATGGAGGAGTTTCTTAGAGGGTTTTATCAAATGTCTATTTACTAGTCCGGGACTTTTCATTTACACATTTTTTTTTATATTTCATGAATTAATTATTTATATGTATTTCATTATTTATACGTGTTTTTACTGCTTCAATTGATCTGTAAAGCATTGGTTGCTTTGTCCTAATAAATATACAATTGATTTTTATTATACACATTGTTGCTACAGGTTTGAGTGATCCTTATTTATGCTAATAGAAGATAAAGCAACCACAGATTCTATGTATTTTCTTATTCAGTGGGATTGACTACCCCACACAACCACATTGAATCGGTTTAGTACATATTAACTCTACAGCGCCTGGGCTATATCTTGTGTTCCTGCTTTAGAAGTGTAGTCATCATCTAATCGCTACAGCTGATCACTCACCCCTGCTTACAGCCTGTGATGGAGCTCCTGGGTTCCAGTTACAAATAATATAATGCACTATAATATGCTACCATATTATAGTATAGTAGGTAATAATCATAGCTATTAATGGAGGATGCAAATATAACAAAGCAGGGACTAGGGGGCAGAGTAGAGCGAATACAGATGTGTGCTCATACACTATTGCTGCAGTCGTGTCCAACAGCTCTTCTCAGCGTGCCAGGTCCTGTGGCGCAGAGCATCTTTCGCTTGAATGTGTGTCTTCATCGCAAAGCGACACAACACTTGTATATATGTGTTCGACCTAGTCTGAATCTATATAGGAAGTCTTTTTTTCACACCAAGTTGATGTACGGATTCAGACCCAGTCACACACAGATATACAAGTGTCAATTATAAAATTAATCAGTGCAGTCTCGTTAAGCGGTTTTGAAGCATTGCAACTTAAGGCCCCCATACATCAGAGATTGATTGCAGCAATCGTGCAATTTGCAATCGATTGTGTACAAAAAACTTTCCCTTTTTCAATCGATTATGGCAATTCTGCCATCTGCAATCGATTGAAAAAGGGAAAGATTTTTATACACAATCGATTGCAAATTGCACGATTGCTGCAATCAATCTCTGATGTATGGGAGCCTTAAGCTGCACATTCAGGTGAAATAGACGCTATACCGCTCGGCCCAGCTCACTCGCTCCAGGTGTCTTGCACTGCATGGCGTGTTGAGGCTAGGTGTATGAGGATACATCTGTAAAGTTCAGTGCTAGAGTGTGTCTGCAAAGCATATATGACTATCTTATAGTAAAAACAAGTCGGTCTAAAATAGCAGAAGGAGGAAGGTGATCTGGTCAGCTCATGCTTAACAACCCATAACTCCAGCTCCCCAATTGGTTTCATGCCAATCTGACTTCTTCCTCGGGTCTCTGATCTTTTCCTTCTATAGATTTGAATTAACAGTTTGTAGCATCATGCCTGTTTCTGTCCTTTGTTCCCTTTTTTTCACCCCTTCAGATGGAAACTTCCTTTTTTACCGGCTATATTTTGTATGTTATTGAAATGTCATGGGGTCTACACATTTCTCAGGGAGAGATGCTCTCTCTATCATTACAGTTTAGCTACATGCATAAAATTAGCAGTCAAGGTTGGAAGACAAGAAAATGCAAGTGGCAGGGGACTATGATCTATACGGCTTTGCCTGCTTGCTCGAGTGAAGTTGTTCACTACTCAGAGCCATAATCCTTTTAAAGTCCATTTCCCATTCCAGGTCAGTTATTTTGGTTAACAAACAAACTGCCATGCTAGTAGCAACGAGTGCTGAAATTAGTTTCTAAAATCTCCTTAATCTTTTTAATGTTATATGTAAATAGATTACCTGCAAAACATTTCCATTAGCATAGAATAGAGATGTGCACTGGGATTGCCTTATTTAGGGGGTTAATTTAGAAAAAGGTGTTTGAAATTGCAATTCATTCTTTAGTCACTAGATGGCGGTAACAGGCGCAATACATCAGCTTTACTTACATAGTAACTTTTTAGCCTAATAAAGTCTACAGTCATAGGGATCGACCGGTCGCTGTTCCGATTCAGTGCTTTGATATAGTCTAGCAGGTCAGCAAAGAACTTGTAGCCGCCCTTGAGAACACAGAGTGCGACTATGTGGTGGCCTCCCATGTCTCTCATGATATCTCGGGCTAACCTCTCCGTCCTGTTTAATAAAAAGCAAGAAAGAAAAAAAAAAAAAAAAAACACAAGATAAGTAATAATTTTCCCCTCCAAAAAAAAAAAAATAAGGAATAAATATGCAGCTGTCCTAAATGAAAAAAGTAAAAAGTTTAACAAATCATTTACATAAAACACACAAATGATCTTAAAACAAAGAATGCTATTAGCACCTAAATGCAATTTGCATCTATCAGTTGTGGCTCTGACAGCTACCTACAGCCTGCCATTTATCAGCTAGGGAAGAGGAACAGTTACAGATGTTCTAAAGCAGGAGGTAGCCAACCCGGTCCTCGATAAGTTACTAACAGTTTACATTTTCCAGACCACCTATCTGGTGCACAGGTGTAGCATTAATCACCAACACATTTAAAAAAAAATCCACAGGTGGGGCTAATTATTTCACTTCTGAGGAAACCTGGAAAACATGCACTGTTGGTACCTCACGAGGACCAGGGTTGACTACCCCTGTCCTAAAGTAATACCCCTTTCACACTGCCAGCAAATAACCCGCGTTATTGCACATGAACGCGCAGCAACCAGGGTTACAGCGCAGTGTGAAAGGGCCCAGTTGAAATAACTCAGGTCGAGCACCCCGGCATTAACTCTGGTAACGAGCAGGGCTGAAGACAAGTTCAACTCGGCTCGCAGTGTAGTGTGAATGTGTAAAACCGGGTCCCGTTTACTGCATAGGAAGAGCCAGAGCTTGGAGGTGATCTCATCTCCAAGCACCGGCTCAGCAGTGACATCATCGACCCTGCATTATTGTCGGGTTGGGCTGACAGTCTGAAAGGGGTCTCAGCCCTCAGTGTACAAATCCCGGGTACGTCCCGGTAATTGCGATGTTAAAAGGGGTACCCCTGAGATTCAGGCATTAGACCCTTTGTACTTCATCTTATGGGGAATAATTGTCTGGATAATAAATGTTACCTCTACCACATACTAGAGACTGCCAGTGTTATTATTTATAAAGTGCACAGACATTCCACCATTGTGCACTGTAATACTCTAAAAATAGATGGCTCGCTCAATAGCGGTGATTGACTAATTTATGCAACTGCGCATCAGAATCCTCTATAAATAATAACTGCAATTTGCCTTCAGACATTGTCCCAGAAAATAGAATTACCGTAGAAGCTTTTCAGGGGTACATAAATACTGACACATTTTAATATTTTCTCTGCAAAGGCAGTATGTTAAAGTTCAATATATTCCATGAATATAGTCAGAACACCACTACATGAAATTAAATATTAGGTTATCAATATACTAGAACATTAGAAATACTTTTCATTGGAAATTGTGGTTTTATTACACAGATGAAAGTGGTTAGCATTGCTTCCTAACAACGTTGGGGCCATTTATTCTCACCTGTGTTTAGACCTTGGACATTTTCTTTGCAATGTGTCTGATAAAAACCACATTTTTTTTTTTTCAGAATAAATGTTCCCCTTTGTCTAAATGAAAACATTATACATTATACCATAAATTAAGTTGACGTTGCTAGATCTATTTCACTAGTATTGGGATCGGATAGTAAAGTTAGAAGATGGGCTACAAACATGGCCCATAGTGATCTTATTCATTTATACAGGCATTCGTTTTCAGTGTTTCCAAAAGACGACTAAGAGATCTGCCAAACAGTCATTTCATGGAGAGAGAGTGGTTTGCAGACAATTTTAACAAATTCTACAACTAGAATAACCTGGGCTTAAAAAAAAAAAATATATATATTTTAGTTGTAGTTATCGTGATGCTAATTCCATTTCCATTTGTACAAACACAGTTGGACCCTGCCAACAGGAAAATTATTTCGCCAGTGTGTGGATTATGATTTGACACTAAGTTTCCATGTAGATCTTCTGTTCCCATAATATATGGTCATATGCTAAATATCGTAACAGTGCTGGCAAGTTTCCCTGTAATATGTTACACATATAGCATATCACAGTGCATCAGAGAAGCAAGGAAAAACAGTTATTTGACAGCATTGTTAGATCATCACTGGAATCCCTGGGAGGGGGAGTAATAGAGAAATGGGGAGATTGGGAAAAACACCTAATTTGGCTGATGGAACATTTTAAAGGGAGAGGGAGAGAATATGCTGGTGTGTATTATGCAGAAGAGGTTCTAGCTATGGCCCAGTAAACAGACCATTGTGTTCTGCAGAGCAATGGTGTACCAGGAATGCGGTCATGTTATCAAGGGAGCCAGGATACACCGGACTCCAATCCACCGCAGCTCATCCTTCTAGATACTTAAACAATGGTGTGCAAAAGCCTAGCCTCTATGACCCTCTTCTTTACACTGGGGACCGCAACTGGGAATTTAAAGGTGCACAAAACCACCTAAATAATTAGGTCAATCCCTGTTCCAAACAAACTTTTTGGCAACTGGGAGTTTAGCCCCATTCTGCACAATGAATCAATCAGTAACACAGAATTAGTAACACAGATACAATATTAACAAGCAGGTCCAAGTGGGAGTTGCCCAACAGTGAGAATCAAGAACACAAGAATTAAACAGACTGAAAGTTCATTATCAAGCAATATTTTCAATAATGTTACCATCCAAAATTGTATGTAGGACCTAGATTCGTAGGGTACAATATGGAGTGACAGAACAGCACACAAATGCTATCACATCATGAATTACTATAAGTATATACAGGTTGAGTCTCCCATGTTCCAAAATGCTTGGGACCAGGGCTATTTTGGATAACGGAATATTCAGTATTTTGGAATATTTGCATATCACAGAAATATCTTGGGAATGGAACCCCAATATACACACAGAATGCATGTATGTGTTATATACACCTTATACACACAGCCTGCAGGTCATTTTATACAATATTTTCAATAATTTTGTGGCTCAAGCAAAGTTTGCATACAGAAATGAAATCTATGTTTCATATACACCTTATACACACAGCCTGAAGGTAATTTTATACAATATTTTTAATAATTTGTGCCTTAAACAAAGTTTGTGTACATTGAACCATCAAAAATCAAAGGTTTCATTATATCAGTCATGCCAAAATGATTCCGTATTTCGGAATATTTGGATATGGGAGACTCAACCTGTATCTACAAGCTAGATTGAGAAAACAGAGATCATACTTTTATGTATAAAAAATACCCAAGGCAGTCAACCACATGCAACAGAGAATTCCCTCCAGCTATTCAAATGTACAGTAGCAAACAGGTAAGAGTCAACACAGTCAAATGGATATAGAGAACAGATTCTACACTGTTACTGCAGCTAACCAATGGAATTCACGTTCAGTAATAACCGCTTTTTTTTAGTGATTACATAGCATAAAGTATTCCCGGAAGTGCAAGGGCCCCACAAACTAAAAGGGGAACAATTACATTATGTTAAACAGCATTAAAATCCAAGAAATGTATACAGGGAAAAAAAAAAAAAAGACAAAACTTTAATAGGTCATTGGGTAACATGTACAGATTAAAGACAGATTTATACAGCATGTAGAGGAACAAAACATGGACATCCCTCAGACTTCTTGCAATGTGTTGTAACATGAAGTGTGGTACAATAGCATTCTCTGCTCTATGTTTTACATTGTGTTTGATGTAGGAAATGGGAGGGGCTGGGCTGCACATCCTAATATTAAACATGATAATAAGTGCTACCATGCTGAGACCAGTAGTTCCACAGCAAAAAAGAAGAGGGGGGGGGGGGGGGGGGAGCAGGTGCACACTATAAGCACTAAGAAAACAAATGATCAAAATATCTATAATAGACTACAATAATTATCATGGTTTTAAATGTAAGGTTTCTTAGTACATGTTTGGCCACCTACTACGTCACGGTGAACCTTATACAGGTGGGTCCCTAACATCTCTAATACTAACACACTAATTAGTTTATCTAGGTCTTACCTATCATAGAGCCCATTAGATGTGTGTACTGCAATGCAAGGACCCATACCAGTTAAAATCATCTGGGGCAGGCAGGAAGAATGCTAGCCCAAAGGAGGGGTCTCACCTTCAGAATGTACCTTAAATACACACACACACAGGAAATGGGAGGGGCTGGGCTGCACATCCTAATATTAAACAAATTGCGTTTGATGTAGCAGGAATTTATACCATAAAGTCCATCAAGGACTCAAGTTGGAGCAATTGAATCTCCACAAACATATCTGAATTCATTAATATTTATCTGGCCTCTATAGAGATAAATAAAATGTTCATGCTTTCTGAATATTCAGGATAGGGTCAGATGTTCACTCCAGACATTGAGGTTCCCTACATACAGTGGGGGCAAAAAAGTATTTTGACAGCCGATTGTGCAAGCTGTTGCACTTTAAAAGATGAGAGAGGTCTGTAATTTCCATCATAGGTACACTAAAGCTGGCCATACATGCTACAATTATCGGGGAGATCCGCCTGATATCGTCGGATCGCCCCGATAATTGTAGCGTGTGGGGGGGCGACCGAGGGTTAAATATTGCTCGACATGCCGGATTGTCCAGCATGCCCGTCCGATGCGATATTTACCGGTAAACTGTCGGCCGCATTGGGCAGTGGATGCCCAGCCGCGGCCAACAGACAGACATTTCCTGTGTTCCTTCCTACGGAAGGAACAGGGAAATGTCTCCTCCCCCGAGGGCGGAGCGCGGATGTCGGGCTGATACACTGTTAGAGAAATCTCACAGTGTATGCCGGCGACATCTGCGGCTGGCAGGCTGCCAGATAAAATGTCTGTCGGTCTGACAGACATTTTATCTAGCCGTGTATGCCCAGCTTAACTGTGAGAGACAGAATCAGAACAAAATATTCCAGAAATCACATTGTATGATTTTTAAACAATTTGTATATTCTTGCGGAAAATAAATATTTGGACACCTACCAACCAACAAGAATTCTGGCTTTCACAGACCTGTTACTTCTTCTTTAGGAAGCTCATCTATCCTCCACTAGTTACCTGTATTAATGGCACCTGTTTGAGCTGGTTAACTGTATAAAAGACACCTGTCCACACCCTCAGTCAGACTGCAACCTCTCCACCATGGCCAAGACCAGAGAGCCATCTAAGGACACCAGGGACAAAATTGTGGACCTGCACAAGGCTGGGATGAGCTACTCAACAATAGGCAAGCAGCTTGGTGAGAAGAGATCAACTGTTGGTACAATTATTTAAAAAAAAAAAAAAATAGAAATACAAGATCACTGACAATCTCTCTCAAACAGGGGCTCCATGCAAGATCTCACCTCGTGGGGTATCAATGATCTTGAGAACGGCGAGGGATCAGCCCAGAACTACACGGGGGGACCTGGTCAATGACCTCAAGAGATCTTGGACCACAGTCACAAAGGTTACCATTGGTAACACACTACGTCGTCATGGATTCAAATCCTGCAGCGCCCGAAAGGTCCCCCTGCTTAAACCAGCACATGTCCAGGCCCGTCTAAAGTTTGGCCATGACCATCTGGATGATCCAGGAGGAGGATTGGGAGAATGTCATGTGGTCAGAGAGACCAAAATAGAACTTTTTGGTATAAACTCCACACGCCGTGTTTGGAGGGAGAAGAATGATGAGTGGCATCCCAAAGACACCATACCCACTGTGGAAGCATGGGTATGCTTTGGGGATGCTTTTCTGCAAAGGGGACAGGACGACTGATCCGTATTACGGAGGATGAATGGGGCCATGTATCGTGACATTTTGGGGAAAAACCTCCTTCCCTCAGTAAGAGCATTGAAGATGCAACATGGCTGGGTCTTCCAGCATGACAATGACCCCAAACACACCGTCCGGGCAACTAAGGAGTGGCTCCGTAAGAAGCATTTCAAGGTCCTGGATTGCTCCAGACCTCAACCCAATAGAAAATCTGTGGAGGGAGTTGAAAGTCCGTGTTGCCCGGCGACAGCCCCAAAACATGACATCTAAAGAAGATCTGCATTGAAGAGTGGGCCAAAATACCTGCTGCAGTGTGTGCAAACCTGGTCAAGGACTACAGGAAACGTTTGACCTCTGTAATTGCCAACAGAGGTTACATTACAAAGTATTGAGTTAAACTTTTTGATTGTCCAAATATTTTTTTAAGAAAGAATATACAAATAAATTGTTTAAAAATCATACAATGTGATTTCCGGAATTTTTGTTCCAATTCGGTCTCACAGTTAAAGTGTACCTATGATGGAAATCACAGACCTCTCATCTTTTAAAGTGCAACAACTTGCACAATTGGTGGCTGTTAAAATACTTTTTTGCCCCACTGTAAGTAAATATTAGTGGTATAAGCTTTTAGGGCGGTATTCAATTGTTATAGCGCGCCCGATCTCCCGTCTAAAAAGTGACGGGATATTGCGGGGCGCTATACAATTGTTCGATTTTCAACTGTTGACTGTCTACATTTAACATGTAGACAGTGGTGAAATGTCAACATGTTAGAATGTCGACCCTAGAGGACCAGCGGTGACTCACCTGCTCCAGATGGATGCAGTGCCTCCAGCGGCATCTTCCGGGTCCCGGCGGTCATGCGATTGACTTTCGGATTAGACATGTGATCCTACAGTATTCGGTTTAGTGTTTCTTCTACTCTCCTTCGACCTAACTAAACTGTCAACGTTTTAACAATGTCGAGATAGTAACTGTCGACATTGTGTTGTCACTATTGTCATTGTCATCCCTTTGACTACACACCAGTGCAGCCTCCTTCAGGTTGCCAGTCTCTGTGGTAGTAGTAACTATATACGTGAACAGACTTTAGAAAGCTGGTATGACCCTGCAATGCTGCCAGGGAGTGAGGGGTAATCAGGAGACTTCTGAAAGACCAGGATTTCAACCCACCTGTCCATTATTAGTCCATGTGGAATGTAGACTTTTTCTAAATCGGCTGCATAGTGCTTAGGAATACAGAACAGGTCAAGGTCGTATCCTTGTTCATCATCAGCAAGCTGTAAAAGAGGAGGATTTGAATAAGCATACTTTTAAATGTAGTAACAAACATCAGTTTTCTGAGAAATTCAAATGCTCTAAACCAGCTACCATATCATATGCAAAGGACAAATATACACTAGGTTTGCATATCAAATGAATGACAAATTATATTTTGTTTTTATTTTTCCAATTTGGATTTTTCACAACACACCTTTATTTTCATTTTATTATAAATATTTTTCTGATTAAAATAAGTCGAATCTTAACTGCATTAAATTTCACTGGGGATAACTTAGTTTAATACATAGAAACAAAAAGGTGGGTGATTACTAAGTTTTGAAGAAATAAAAAATAAATAAATAAATAAAAAAAATAATAAAAAAAAAACACAACACATTCCCTGCATAAATAACCCCCCAACTTAATTATAGCTACAGATAGCTGCCTCATGTGGTAGGGAATTGCAGAGTTTAACCACCCTTACAGTAAAGAATCCTGCCCTATTATTCATGCAATAAATGCTCCCCTTTATATGAAAAGGTGGTTATAAACATATCTGTAACGACCTTGAATATATTTATACAAATTAATTAAAAATAATCTCTATGGCACATTTTTATACCAAAATAAACAGTCAGTTCTTCATACTGTTATTACATTTCAGAATTTCTAAAGTTCTAGAACAAACTTTTCACCCTTTAATGGACTGGTACCACAGCTGCTTTCCACTAACCCTGTGGCAGTGGTCCCATTATGAAAAAGTCCATAAGAAATAATGGTCTATCAATTGCAAAATGAGTTTGCTCACGTGGGTGGATGCCATCTTGGCCAAATGCTGTATCGGGCTTATCTTGTGTAGGTGCAGGTGCACCTCCTCCTACGGTGTTAGCAAGTAACATTCAGTGTGTTCAGGCTATTGCTACACAAGCCATTTCCTAGCACTGGTTCCCCTTTTACGAACGCAGTCTAATCAGAGAGAAGTAAAAGTTCAGCTGTATTTGTCCTAAATTACCATTGTCACTCATTATTATAAGTTTTATTTTTCTTCTTTTAGAAGTTTAAAAAAACATTTTGGCATAAGACCAGTTATCATTCGCAGCACCATTCAGTTTAGGCTAGCCAGATTGGTTTTGTTTTGTTTTTTAGATCTAGGAACAATATCTGCACTGCTGTCATCTTCTCACCCATGCTCACCCATGCCCTTTCAACCCCATCTCTCTTTTTTTTTTTTTTCTAAATCATGTATTTTTTATTGTAAACTCAATTTTCAGAGTTACAAAGAAAACAAACATTTACAAAACAAAAGTCATCAGTTGCATACATAATACAAAAAATAAAAATGGTCATACAGACACAATCATAACGAAACATTCCCAGTAAATAAACAGAATACCACTGGTCATCAGGCGACGCACATAATTCAGTAGACAAATATTAGAGAAAAATCACCTCATTATACATAATATCTTAAATATCAGTGTTGAAAATCAAAAATAAATTCCCATATTAAAGTAAAAATCTGGACATGTGAGCATAATAGTAGGTATAATCCAAACCCAGACAGACACATCCCACTCATAGCACACACAAAAAATAAAAAGGGAATGGGAAATTTATCTATGTAACCGCCACAGCATCAATAGTTCTGCCCAGTCTTGAATGGCACCATCTATACCATTTATCATGAAACTTAAGACATATTACTATGGGATTGGAACATGTTTTTCATGCTTGATCACATCGTTCACCAGGATTACCTTGGCCATTGTAGACAGGCACAGAATATAACGATAGAATACAAAGGAGTGTGTTTCTTCAAGGTCAAGGCCGAATAAACAACTCTCAGGGCTGAAACTCGGCAAAGAGGAGTCAGTAGTTAGGATATCCCTCCAGACATGTTCCCAAAATATATGGGCTAGTGGGCAATCCCACAACAAATGCCAGAAACCAGCATTCTTCACTTGACATCTAGGACAGAGAGAATCCCCCTAAGGCCAGCACGGTGTAAAAGTACAGGTATACGGTATACTCTATGCATGACATAGAAATGTACCTGATGATACCTAACACAAGGTGTAGTGTATTTAATTGAACCCAATATTTGAGGCCAACGTTCGTCAGAAAGTGGGCCGAGATCTACTTCCCATTTTAGTTTGAGGGACATAAGCAGGTCTGGAAATAGACTGTCATTGAGAACTGCGTAAATAGAGGACACCCTGCCCCAAAAGCCCAGAGCAGATACTAGGGACTTAACAGGAGATGGCGAAAACACAGGAGTAGCAGAGGCAAATTGCACCTGTACAGCATGCCGTAGCTGCAGATATCAGAAAAAGGCTGTATGAGGAATATGAAATTCAGTTTGTAGCTGCTGAAAAGACTTAAAGATTCCATCCTCATACACAAATTATCTGCCGATATCTTAAAGTAACTCTGGATAAGAGCTATTAAACCATAGCGGAGAATCAGTGTCAACATCAGACCAATTAAATAAGGTATGAGCGTAGCGCCAGATCAATAGAGCCTGACGAAGCAGAGGGGGCAATCCAGAAGCAGACACACCAGAAGTAAAAATAATGAAGGGGTAAGAAAAGATCCCACTTGTTCAGCTAGGAAGCCCAGTAATGTTGACGCAGCAGAACCAGACACCCATTCAGACAAGTGAACCAACTGTGCAGTTATGCAGTAAAACTGAAGGTTAGGAAGAGCCAGCCCCCCAGAAGCCTTAGATCTATAGAGGGTTCTAAGGGATACCCTAGCAGACCCTTGACCCCAGATAAAATATGAAAGGATACTATCAATTGTAGAAAACACCCTCTTTGGGATATAGATTGGAGAGTGCTATAGAATACATAAATACTTGGGTTGGATAGACATCTTAAATAAATGTATTTGTCCGAATAAAGAGAAAAGCAGTTTTTTCCCACACATGGACCTTTGCTTTAAAATTAGATGTTATAGGATCAATATTTTGTGACATATAATCTGAGGCCAGAGGGGTAATCCAGACACCCAAGTAATTAAAATGTATGGTCTACTGCAAGGGACAAGACAGCTGAACTCGTTCAGGGAAACAACCGGAAATAAGGAATATGTTAAGACTTATCCCAATTGATGAGCAATCCTGAATAGACACCAAACATATTAATAGTATGCAACACCGATTCTAATGAGTCCTCCGAGTCTTCTAAAAACATAAGCACATCGTCCGCATATAGGGCCACAATATCCTCAACTATGCCAGTTTTAATACCTCCAACCTCAGGATCTGCACGTAGCAAACAAGCCAATGGCTCGATAGCCATGGGAAGAAGGGCAGGAGACAGCGGACAATCCTGATGAGTCCCTCGTGCCAAACCAAAAGGAGCAGACATACAGTCAGGTGCATAAATATTGGGACATTGACAGAATTTTCATATTTTGGCCTCTATTCACCACCACAATGGCTTTGAAATGAAACAAACAGGAGGTGCTTTAACTGCAGACTTTCAGATTTAATTTGAGGGTAATTACATCCAAATCAGGTGAACGGTGTAGGAATTACAACGGTTTCTATATGTGCCTCCCACTTTAAGGGGCCAAAAGTAACTGGACTATCAACTCAAGAGCTATTTCATGGACAGGTGTGGGCTATTCCCTCGTTATTTCATTATCAATTAAGCAGGTAATAGGTCTGGAGTTGATTCTAGGTGTGACATTTGCAATTGGAATCAGTTGCTGTCGGCTCTCAATATGAGATCCAAAGAGCTGTCACTATCAGTGAAGCAAGCCATCATTAGGCTGAAAAATCAAAACAAACCCATCAGAGATAGCAAAAACATGAGGTGTGGTCAAATCAACTGTTTGGAACATTCTTAAAAAGAAAGAACGCACTGGAGAGATCAGCAACACCAAAAGACCCGGAAGACCACGAAAAACAACTGTGGTGGATGACAGAAGAATTATTTCTCTGGTGAAGAAAAACCCCTTCACAACAGTTGGCCAAATCAAGAACACTCTCCAGGAGGTAGGTGTATATGTGTCAAAGTCAACAATCAAGAGAAGACTTCACAAGAGTGAATATAGAAGGTTCACCACAAGATGTAAACCATTGGTGAGCCACAAAAACAGGAAGACCAGATTAGAGTTTGCCAAACAACATCTAAAAAAGCCATTACAGTTCTGGAACAACATCCTATGGACAGATGAGACAAAGATCAACTTGTACCAGAGAGATGAGAAGAGAAGAGTATGGAGTAGGAAAGGAACTGCTCATGATCCAAAACATACCACCTCATCAGTGAAGCATGGTGGTGGTAGTGTCATGGCGTGGGTATGTATGGCTGCCAATGGAACTGGTTCCCTTGTATTTATCGATGATGTGACTGCTGACTGCTTCACAGTGCAGATGGACAATGACCCGAAGCATACTGCAAAAGCAACCAAAGAGTTTTTTAAGGCTAAAAAGTGGAATGTTATGCAATGGCCAAGTCAATCCCCTGACCTGAATCCGATTGAGCATGCATTTCACTTGATGAAGACAAAACTGAAGGGAAAATGCCCCAAGAACAAGCAGGAACTGAAGACATTTGCAGTAGAGGCCTGGCAGAGCATCACCAGGGATGAAACCCAGCGTCTATATTGAATACGGGGATAAGCGGGAGCGCGCACCAGACTTAACGCAGAAAAAACTCTGATATGAAACGTTAACTTCAACAGTGAAGTTAACGTTTCATATTGAATACCCCTCTAGGTGTGACATTTGCATTAGGAATCAGTTGCTGTCGACTCTCAATATGAGATCCAAAGAGCTGCCACTATCAGTGAAGCAAGCAATCATTAGGCTGAAAAATCAAAACAAACCCATCAGAGAGATGGCAAAAACATGAGGTGTGGCCAAATCAACTGTTTGGAACATTCTTAAAAAGAGAGAATGCATCGGAGAGCTCAGCAACACTAAAAGACCCGGAAGACCACGGAAAACAACTGTGGTGGATGACAGAAGAATTATTTCCCTGGTGAAGAAAAACCCCTTCACAACAGTTGGACAAATCAAGAACACTCTCCAGGAGGTAGGTGTATATGTGTCAAAGTCAACAATCAAGAGAAGACTTCACAAGAGAGAATATAGAGGGTTCACCACAAGATGTAAACCATTGGTGAGCCACAAAAACAGGAAGACCACAATAGAGTTTGCCAAACAACATCTAAAAAAGCCATTACAGTTCTGGAACAACATCCTATGGACAGATGAGACAAAGATCAACTTGTACCAGAATGATGGGAAGAGTATGGAGAAGGAAAGGAACTGCTCATGATCCAAAACATACCATATCAGTGAAGCATGGTGGTGGTAGTTTCATGGCGTGGGCATGTATTGGCTGCCAGTGGAACTGGTTCCCTTGTATTTATTGATGATGTGACTGCTGATTAAAGCAGCAGAATGAATTCTGAAGTGTTTCGGGCAATATTATGTGCTCATATTCAGTCAAATGCTTCAGAACTCATTGGACGGCGCTTCACAGTGCAGATGGACAATGACCCGAAGCATACTGCTAAAGCAACCAAAGAGTTTTTTAAGGCTAAAAAGTGGAATGTTATGCAATGGCCAAGTCAATCCCCTGACCTGAATCCGATTTGAACATGCATTTCACTTGATGAAGACAAAACTGAAGGGAAAATGCCCCAAGAACAAGCAGGAACTGAAGACATTTGCAGTAGAGGCCTGGCAGAGATGGGATGAAACCCAGCGTCTGGTGAAGTCTATGCGTTCCAGACTTCAGGCTGTAATTGCCTGCAAAGGATTTGCAACAAAAGTATTAAAAAGTGAAAGTTAGATTTAGGATTGTTTAGTTTGTCCCATTTTCTTTTGGCCCCTTAAAAAGTGGGAGACACATATAGAAACCGTTGTAATTCCTACACCGTTCACCTGATTTGGATGTAATTACCCTCAAATTAAATCTGAAAGTCTGCAGTTAAAGCACATCTTGTTTGTTTCATTTTAAAGCCATTTTAAAGCCATTGTGGTGTTGAAGAGGCCAAAATATGAAAATTCTGTCAATGTCCCAATAGTTAAGCACCTGACTGTATATCCATTAACGGATACTCGGGCTGCCGGAGAAGAATACAGGAGCTGAATCCAGTGAATAAAGCGGGGGCCAAAGGCAAATTTACAGAGTACAGCCCACAAATAGCCCCATTCTACCGAACCCCATCTCTTCTCATGTTCTTAGCTCCCTCTGGTCTATAACCTGCCTACCACTGGCCCGCTATTTCAACTGTCCCTCTCCACAGGCATCAAACCCATTTTCTTTTTCAAAAAACAGTTCTCATCTACAAAAAAATCTTTTAAGGATCACTTCTCCATACTCATCCTCCTGTACCACTTTCAACACACCATACCTTCTCCCTTTGTGGCTCTATTCTTTGCTTGGTCACTACTTACATCTTCAATAACCCTTTCATCCCCTCCTTTCCCCAATGTCTGTTTGGATCCCACAAGACACCATCCTCAACCATAGTCTCTTCTGCATGTAAACCTCCTACATTGGAGTACTTCAGTGCCACATCTGCCCTGATGCGGCACCCAAATCTATGTCTTCTACACCAACTGTCACCTTATATTATTTCTTGTATGTTCTTCAGTCTCTCTCTCTGCCATCGATCATGGATGTGCCAATTATACCTAAAACTTAATTTAACAAAAAAAAAAAAAAAAAAAAAAAAAAAGCTCATCTTCCCTCCTCCTAGATTCCCAGACCAATCACTCTCACTGTGGACTCATGTCCACTGCTTAGGAGTCACCTATGAATCTACCTTCTCCTCTACAAATGTCCAGTCTCTACCCCAGGCCTATTAATTACACATTCAAAACATCACTGGGATACGACATTATTTCACCCTTGATCATACCAAAGAGATTATCCATAGTCTCATTACATCCAGTCTTAACTACTGTAACCGCCAACTGTTCCTTTTTCAATCCTTCCATAATACTGTAGATGGACAGATTTTACACTCTCACCACTTCATTTTTGCCAGTCCCTAAACCGGCTCCTTATTCTCTACAAAAAAAACCTCAACTACAAGGCCCGCTGCCATTGCTCCCTCCATAGGCCTCCAACCTAATTTCTCTTCACACTTAACGATATCACTCATGGAGCATGTCCTTACGTGTTATCCCTTGAACTGTCGGGCACGATATTGAGTATACACACTGAACGATATCGTTCAGTGACATCACCTGTCACATCCCCAAACTTGCAGTGCCTGACAATATCGTCAGGTTGTACAGCAATTTCGGGTGATGAGACATTTAACGATCCACGGGAGTGCGCATCTTTAACGATATTCATACACACTGGACGATATGAACAACATTATCGTTATTGTCCATATCGTTCAATTGATCGTCTAGCGTGTAGGAGACATTATTCCTGCCCTCTCTGCTGACACCTGGACTCCACTCTGATAAGAACATCCCACTTACATGGTAAAGACTACTACCATGCCTCACAACTATGTAATGCACTTCCACATCCAGTCTGTCAGTCACTTCATTAAACTCTGCCAGCACCATTGATCCGTTTCCTCCTCCCGAAGCCTCTCCCAGTCTTCTTGTCCACTACACTGTTCCACCTGTGCATCCTTGTACTATGCTTCTTGCATGTTCTATATTTACCCTGTACTATTCATTTGTTCGGCACCTTGCCTTTTTGGGAGGCATGTAATTATTGCTTCTTGAAGGTTTTGAATTTACATGTACTGTTTGACTGCTTTCTATCCCCACTGTGCAGCTCTACAGTATTCCTTTTTCTGCTTTTATTTAATCATGAGAATGTCAACATGGCTGTAATGTCTGTCGACATTGAACGCGTTTAAAAATATTCATGTCAACACTGATGTAATGTCAGCATTGTTAAAATGACAACACTGGCCCTGATTCAGAGCCGGACACTCTGAAAGAGCGCTCGCTCTGAATCAGGGCGTTTTTTTTTTTTGTGCTGCCTCCTGGCTGCTCGCATAGCTGTGGGTGACCACCCACAGCTATAGCGAGCGGCCATGATGATGGTCAAGACCATCGCGACCATCGGGCTTGCAACGAGACCCTTGTGGTAGGGTCTCGTGGCCGCAAGCCCCAGAGAGATTTCGGCTCTAACAGAGCCGGAATCTCTCCACTGACGTCACTCGTGAGGTCAGTGGACAAAGCGACAAGAATGATAGTAACTCGCAACCAAAGACTGCAGCTGTGTCCTATCTCAGATTACACCCAAACAACCGAATATACAACCTTTACACAATGGGAGATATAATGTCAATAGCGCAGTCTTTCTATATAAATATGCAATGCAGTCCCCTTTATCTCAATATGGTATTGCTTCCAGATATGGGGTTTTCTTCCTTTTCACATATACCTTTTCCATCCAGTATATGTGAAAAGGAAGAGAACCCCATATCCAGAAGCAATACCATATTGAGATAAAGGGGACTGCCTTGCATATTTATATAGAAAGACTGCACTATTGACACTATATCTCATTGTGTAAACGTGATGTCAGTGGGGCCGCCCACAAACTGGAGGCGTTCTCATGGCAACACCTCCGTTTTGTTTTGTTTTTTTATTGGTTTAAACATTTGTCTTTGGTTAAAACTATTTTTTTTGCATTAATGTTTTAATTAAAAAAAATAAAATAGAAACCTGCTTATTATATTGCTACTGTGAAACACTGCTATGTATTAAAATCTTTGAACAACCATGTTTTAATGCTTTCTAACATTAACACTACAAAGTTATTAAGATTTTTTATCTCATCAAAAGAGAGCCAGACATATGCTGGGAACACACTAGCCGATATATCATGTGTGCATTGGCCAGTGTGTACAGATGAACGCAGTCACTAACAGACATATGGCATTGGCTGTGCAGCACAGCCGATGGCCGATATATCAGTACATTGTGCAGTGTGTATAGGCAGTCAGCCAACTGCCCATATACTTGCTGCTCAGGTCGCTGGTTACCGACAGCAACTGGGCGGGTACATGTAAATGCCCACCCTGATGTGGTGTCAGGCACGACACATGGGTAAATGCGTATGCACTTACCAATCGTTGGCCCAATTGTCAGATGGACGGCGGATCGGCTGCATGACCGATCCGTCGTCCTAGTGTGTACCCAGCTTAAGTCTTCCTTCCACTCATCTTAGTGGGACTGGTTTCAATTTAAATAAACAGATCTGGTTCACCCTCCCTTTTTCTCTGTGTTGTGCGTTAATTTATTGTCTTGGTTCAGCTCACTCAAATGAAGACAACAAGCAACAATGTGGACCAGGGGGATTCCCTTATAATAGGCTTTTTTTTTTTTTTTTTTAAGAAGTTACAGCATATTAATAAAGCCAGAGTTTTTTTGTTTTCTTTTTAAACATTTGGTTTAAACCAAGATAGTTTAAACCAGCCAACCCTGCAAGAACTAAATTTGTACTTGTTGATCTGGTCTCTGCGATGGAAAACATTGCTTGAAAGTTTGTTGAATGTGCTGATTTGCGTGGCTATTTACAGTAAGCATGCCCTACATTTACACGTGTCTAACATATGGCATGTCTGCTTTTAGTTTACTAGCAGCTACTGTTTTAAACACAGACTGCTATGTATTCAAAACCAAGGGGATGAATGAGAACTTAAAAAAAGCAAAAGTTCAACTACTCAAATTATTTAAAATTATTCAATAAAAATAAATATTGCCAAAAAAGAAAAAAAAAAAAAAGCAGTGGATTGCTGTTAAGTCCTTACTCATTACATTATTAGACAAAAAAAACCCAAAACAACAATTGTATTATTTCACGATCTTGATCAGAAACCATGACATACTAATTCTCAGCATCATTCTCAGGGTTCTCCCCAGAAAATATTTCCAGCCAGGTGGCATCAAGAAGTAGCCGGGTGGGAGCTTTCGCAATAATAAATGGTTTAAACCCTGACCTAATGATTTACTCTTGAAATAACATTTTATATATTGATTCTCCTCTTCTTATTAGAGGTCCAGTGGTCTGATTATGAAAAAGCTGCAAAGTCTGTAGGATCTGGTCCTTTTTATACAGCTGCCAGATACTGTCCCCACTTGCAGGCTCCCAAAGTTCCGGGTGGCAGGCTGTTTCTTGCCGGGTGGTGCAACCGCGAAAAACAGCCTGGGGAGAACACATTCTTTCACATAGCACAGTAAGAGACACCGGTTACCTGTCTCCAGTTATGCAGATCAGCCCTGCCACACTTGCTGCAAGGACCTTTGAATTTATTTTAACAAATGCTTTTCTAACATAGCCCTCAAGGGCATAGCAGCGCGATATGAGAAATATGCAACCTTGAATGTTTCCATACCTACAGTGACACCTACACTCCGTATCTCAAAAGAATGCAGCAAGCAAAATAAGTTTGGTAACATAATATATTAAATGACATACTAAAGCCTTTCAACCTTACATTTCTGTTTAATGGTAAATCACTAAACTTGGTTGTTTAAGCCTATGTTCCAAAATTAGGGGCTGGGACATAATGCTAGGATTAGTTATTCATCACCTGAAAATGGTTGTACCCCTCAGGTGTTCTCCCCAGAAAATGTTTGCAGCCGGTTGGCATCAAGAAGTAGCCGGGTGGGGGCCTTCGCAAAAGTAAAGGGTTTTAAATTGTGTCCTTAAAATTATTTAAACTTGAAATAATTTATATATTAATTCGCCTCTTCTTCTTAGAGGCCCAGTCGTCTGCAGCTTTTTCATAATCAGTCTGTAGGATCTGATCCCTCTTGTGAGATCAGTATCAGGTTGTTTAGTGTGCTCTGCTTCAAGAGATTCCTTAAGCAGCTCCACAGATACTGTCCCCACAGAATATATAGATTTTTTTAGACAGCCCTCAGATACTGCTCCCACAGATGTTTTTTTTTTTTTCCAGGTGCAACACTGAGTGGACGCAGGTCTGCTCTCTGTTCAGGCGACTGGTCCCACCTTAACAGTGCACCTGTGCCTTTATACAGGGGGAGGGATCTTTGTCCTCCAGTCTGACACTTCCCTGCACTGTGATGGACAACGTCCCCCCATCACATTGCAGCATCCCCTGCCCGGCACCTCCCTGCACCCCAAGTCACCTGCCCGGCACCTCCCCCACCCCAATGTGCCACGTCCCCTGCCGGGCACCTCCCCCTGCCCCAATGTGCCACGTCCCCTGCCGGGCACCTCCCCCCGCCCCAATGTGCCACGGCCCGGAACCCTCACTAGCATGTCCTTATTGCCGGCGGACACGGAACCTCAGATGTGAAGAACATGTGTTGTCGGCGCTCAGAGTCACATCCAGCATCAGTGTCTAACAAGCACACATTAAGAGTGACAGGAGGATACAACACTGGGGCAGGTCCATGGCGGTAGTGGCGCATTTGGGCAGTGAGGAATGCCAGGCAGGGGACGCATCACTGGGGCAGAGGGAAGTGCCGGGCGGTAGCAGTTTCTTGCCGGTCGTTGCGCCCGCAACAAACAGCCTGGGAAGAACACTGCCCCTACTTACTGTAAGTGCAGATCCCTTCTTCTGAACAAGCAGCTGAAGAGGCTTGTAAAGGGGAGGGGGCATTCCATGCCATATAGAGCGGCAGATTACTGGGTGTAGCATGTTGGTGTTTGCAGAATGGAGGATGTGCAACCCCTTCAAATAGAACCTGTAATTTTTTTACCTTTAAAAAACGCATTAGGGCACAGCTTGAAAAATCCCAGGGGGCATGTAACAAATGCTTATAAAAGAATTCTGCTGCTTAGTAAGTACTGTATACATTTTGTTTTGAGGTCTGGATGCATTAAATTGTAAAGGCACCTTTGCAACATTAATTTTGGCTATTTTAGGTAGATTTTGTCATGTAAAGAAAACTCACACTCAGATACTCGCCCTGCTGCAGGAGACCCAGCTCTTCGACACTGGATGCAGAAGACACCGCTTCGGTAGGTGAGTAATTAAGCCAATTGGAAACTTCCAATTGCTTAATTAGTCCTCAGGGGGTGGTGCCACTGGGGTCACAGATCAAATCACACAGATTTTTCCTAAAATTAACATTTTAGGGAATAAAATAAAAATCAGACTTTCTATAGAAATCACTGCATCCCATTTTTAGTCCCCTAATTGAATAGCAAAACCCAGCGGCTGCAACTGGATTCCTCCCATAGACTCAGCAGAAAAGGTGTTAAATTGGACTTAGTATATGAACACAGTGGTGGACCATATATTGTTTTGTGTTACAAGCATAAAAAAAGTTAATCAGTCTGTAGAGTCACCATTTTAACATACCTAACTTATAAATATTACCCCTTTTTCACCAAACATTTAACCAGGGTTACTGCCAGGCCAACCTGGGTCAAGGTTTGGTGTGAAAGGGTCAGAGAAAAATTACCTGGGTTGAACTCGACAAGGTCTCAGGTAATGGTGTGGTGTGAACAGTGCGACCTGGGTTATCGGACACGGGTCATGCTAAAAGCCAGTGACTAAAGCTAGAACACAGGTTCTCAAACTCTGTCCTTAGAACATTGCACGTCTTCCAGGTCTCCTCACAGAATCACAAGGGAAATAATTAGCTCCACCAGCGGATCTCTTAAAATGTGTCAGTGAGTAGTGAATACACCTGTGCACCTGCTGAGTGACCTGGAAAATGTTAACTGTGTGGGGTTCAGAGGACAGAGTTTGAGAACCACTGTGCTAGAAGGTGCGCTCAGAGATAATGTCGTCTTCAGGCATTCCTCAGAGCTCACAGCATGGATGGATGCAGAGATGAAGGAGCTGCTGGCAATAAAGGGAGAGGAGGAAATTAAACAAGTGACAGGAATTCCAGGCTACACAGTGGTATCTCATTGTCCATGGATGATGCTATGCAGTGAGCAGTTCCCACACACTCTAAGTTTTTAGGCTCACAAAGATTAGGTCATACTGACAAGTTTTGCAGGTCAGACACGGGTTCAGTGTGAACAGGGCCGACCAAGGAATAAACAGTGTGAAAGGGATCTAACCTGGCTCTGACACGGGTTTGAACAATGTTTGACAATCCGGGTCGAATCCAGCATTTTGGTGGGGGTGTATTGCAGCAAGTAGTAAAAACCATCACTGGTCCCTAGAAGGAACAGTGATTTCAGTCTTAAGACTGATGGTGCACAAATATTCATTAAGCATCCAGGAGGTTTCATCAACCTTTTGCAAAAATACTGTGTTACCATGTAAGTGAGCGGCGCAAGTGTCCAATCAGCTCTGAGATTGCAAGATCTCGGAGTAGAGTGGGCACAAAAGCAATTTAAGACTATTCTCCAGCTCTCAGAAGCATATTATCAACTACTTAGAATATAGCGTAGGGAATCTTCTAAAGCCTGCAGCTCAAACAAAGAAAATATTTACACAATGCCTTAATGTAGGGGTGGATAAAGTGTTTTATTTTTATGTCATTAAAACTGCAATTGAACTAAAAGCAAATGCGTGTATTTTGTTTTCGAACCACCACAAGAAATACTCTGGAAAGGTGAATTAATGCTGAAGCCACACAAAGCAGTAACAAGACGGCTTTGAACACCCACAATTTCATAATAAAATCTGCAATTCAAAATTATTATGCATCGGTTCTATTTTTCTACATAAATGGGGGGCATGCATTTGCTTTTTCACACCCGATCTCCCATCTAAAGTGACGGGGTAATATTGAATAGCTTGAGCTAGCGCGCCCATTACTTATTCCGCATGTCACACCCAAATGCATCAGTGGCTAAACTCCTCTAGAGTATTGGGCATGCTGCTGTTGGGAGCCCAAAAGCAGGATTTTTCATAAATTTCTGCTAGTCACCCAAGGAGGATGCGAATAGAAATAATGTGCACCTGCGCACCCATCAGCAAAAACAATTGAATTTCCCCCATCATGCAACCATTACGATAGCCCCATAAAACACAATTGAATTTCCCCAATTGAAGGAAATGCATAAAATGAGCAAGAATAATATGAAAGTCGAAAATGCAGGTGCCCTCAAGTATGCAAGTTCCAAGATGAGAGAGATCGTGAATGCTGAATACCCATCCTCCAGCGCTACTAGTATTTATGCAGAGCAGATTTATCTTGACGATAACCACATAATTTCAAAGAGTTATTGAAGCCAAGATTTCCCATCCCTGGACTTCATAGTGCAGGGGTGTTCTGTGGTGTTCACACATGATCACCAGACAATAACTCCCCACTTTCAAATAAGAGGAGTCCCAGTTTGCAGGATACAGAGCACTTATAATGGTCTCTCCCCTATTTCATAGTTTTTACTCCCTTGACCACAAGACCTGGTATGAATTAAAGGTGATGTTTGACACAGTCCTTACACCAGTAATACCCCAGTACCCCTTTCAGACATAAAATCCCAGCTTCAACTGAGCTAGGACCCAGGTTGAAGCCAGGGTTACCACTTTAGCACACGGGTGACAACCTGGGTTATTTCAGAGTTGTCACTCTTCACACCGGACCTGGGTCTCCCAGTGACCCATGTCTTCTGGCATTCAGTGGATGCTTGGAAAGGCTGTCATCTCCAAGTGCTACTGTCCCCAGCCAAACAATTTCATTTAGGCATGGCCTGGGTCACACTTTTTAGACTTGAGCCAGATCTTTGATCTGGGTTGCAAGTTCCGGGACAAAACCCTTATAGTGACCAGTGTTGCGGATCTGGGACTGTCAACCCAGGTCAGAGTTTTCAGACACACGCCAGACCCAGGTCGATGCACGTTCATGTTCAAAAACCCAGGTTTTTGGCTTATGTCTGAAAGGGGTATAAGTAACCAGCTTACAGAGTTCAAAGCTCATTGAGAAATCTTCGGTTGTAATAGGAGTCAGTGGAATGTGAAGCGAATGTTAGTCCACACAGATGTCCTTAACCAGTCTGGATGGTTTATTTGGTAACAGTGGTGTGCACAGAGTTAACAGCAGCAATAGCAGTAGGCACAGTGGTAACAGTAATGGTGGCAGCAGCAGGTCTCTACAGAGGAGCCAAGTACTACACATACTATACACAGTGGTGCGAACGGAGTGACGGCAGTGACGCAGGAGCGCACTCCTCTCCAACAAAAAACATTCTCAGCGTTGGGATCAATTTCTAAAAGGAACACAGTTCACATGAAAGTTATTGCCAAGTCAACTGCTGTTGAGATACATGTGATGCTAAGTCATTAAGCAGGTTTCCCAAGTTTAAAGGACAGAAACAGCTTTTAAAAAGAACAGTCCAAATTCACAGGTTTACAATGAATGGCTGCAGTAGCTAATATACTAAGAATTGCAATTTGCGTGTATTCAAAAAAGTATTTGGAATCAGCAAACACTGCCTAAAGGTGCATACACACGTGAAGATTTTCTGTCCAACCATCCAACTAGTTGATTGGTTGGCATGAAAATCTGGTAACGTATGAAAGGTGCCCATACACTGTACGTTTTTTTTTACCCGATATGGACAGTTTCAACAGGTTGTACAGACCAATCTTATGAAAATAAGTGGTTTTTGTGTGTTTGCGACCCCGATGTGCGTCCCCGCCGTCCTCTACTTGGATCGCCGATCAGACAGTTTTGCAGAGAGATCTATGATCGTTTGAGTACAATGTGATACACTTCTATGCATCTTATCCTGTGATCTCGTACACCATTTGACCACATCTTATGAAAAATTTAAAGGGAAGAATTTCAAGGGCAATCGTACAACACATCTTACCAACTTTGAATTGCATAGTGTATGGGGTCAAAAGTAAATGACAATCAGCAATTTCCTCCCAAATGCCGGAAAATGGACAAAAACTGTTGTTTGAACAAATTGTTAGATCAAACATTTAACAAACTTGTCTGACTACCATTTATCCGTTTTCTGGCATTTAGGAGCAAATTGCTGATCATCATTTACTCCCATACCTTATCAGATTTTCATTCCAAACAATCAACTAGTTGGCTGGTTGGACAGAAAAATCTTCACGTGTATATGCAGCTTAAGTCTATAAGACTGTAGAAACAAAGAGCAAATACTATTAAAAAATAATTCATTCAAAATCTTCAGAAGGGTGACCAAGTGTTGTTCATGTACACATACTTATAAAGTATCAAGAAAACACCAGAGGTGCCTACTGCATTGTCTTGAACATGAGCAAATAGAAAAGGAATTACCACAATCCCACCACTCCCGACTGAGGGTGAAATATAGTGCAGGGTTATTGGAAACAATTTTGAAACCCATTTGATAAGAGTAAAGGCACACATCCACTAGAAGACAGGCAAACGACTGCACGATTACGACATTGTAATCATGCAGTCGTTTGTCAGTGTACAAACACTGAACGAGCAGTCGTTCAGTGTAAGCACATCAATCATCTGCTAACATGTCGATCCTGACATTATCGTCAGGTTGTACAACATGTTTGCCCAATGATAGATGTCTAAACGACCAGCGGGAGCACGTCGCTGGTCTTTGTAGACATTTCAAACGATTTTCAAACGATTATTGAACGATAACGTTCAATTTAATCTAGTGCAGGCCAGCTGTTGTGAAACTACACATCCGAGCATGCCTTGCTAGTTTTAGCATTCCCTAATAGCAAAACTGAAGCAGTTCATGCTGGGACTTGTAGTTTTACAACAGCTGGAGAGCCACAGGTTGGCCATTCCTGATCTAGTGGATGTGTGCCTTAAAACTTATGACATAAATGTAAGGGTTTCACATTATGAAGTTTTTTCCTTTATAGGGCCATATTCAATATGGGGCGAAAAGTCAGTCATCGGCGAAAATTTATCGCCGATGACGTCATTTTCACCTATTTCCAATATACCAGTATTCAATTACATTGACCAATGTTAAAAAACGGGTAATTTTTCTCCGATCCAGGTTTCGCCAGTTCTCTATTTTGCCTACTTTGAAATTGAATACGGGGAATAGCGGGCACATGCGCGATACGTTTCCGCCTGGAAAACAGGCGAAAAATCTGGACTTTTCGTCTCAAATTGAATACGGGCCATAGTGAGCATGTTAAAAAGTTCAGTATTTACACAAAATAAAGAAACAGCACCTCAGAAGCCCATTTCTACCCAGGAGAAGGCATTTTGTGCAGTGAGGGACGCTCTCTCTCAAGACAGGATAGTAAAAGGTGGCCTGAGGCAAGAATACCACATTTTGCTAACTCTACTCGCCATGCAGATTGAGCTGTCTAGAGGGGTATATGTGGGTTTTTGGAAGTGGAGTTGTTGCCCAAAGCAACTAATCAGATTTTACTTATTTATCTAGCACCTTCTAGAAGATAATAGCTAGAATTTGATTGGTTGCTATGGGCAACATCTCCACTTCTAAAAACCTGCACTTTAGTAAATATACCCTCTAGATTCCAGGTTTCATCCATACCTACCTTACAAATTTCCTGCTTTGTGGGCTGGATGAAGCCTGCCCAGGTGAGAGCATAGCACATAAACTGCTCTCCTAAGTGACCAGGATTCCAGAATAATCATTCAGTTACTTTTGTCAAATATAAGGTGCACAAGAAACAGTGAACACAAGTCAAGCCATGACCAATATCTAGGTTGTAAGACCAGTCTATTCTGAAGACTTGCAGTATTTGACATTAATAGTTCTTTGCACATGGCTTACTAACATGTTACCAACCTTAGCATACTGTTCAGGAAGTTGGACTTTTTTTTCCCCATTATGCTTTTTACTAGCGTGTATAGAAATATTCTTATAATAGGTTCCTTTGCACCTTCCTTTTTTGAGAATGTTCTATATAAATACACAGCCACGTGAAAAAGAGCGAGTACATCCCCTTTCAAATATATATATATATTTTTTTTATAACACACAAAATATATATATATATATATATATATATATATATATTCTCCATATCCCAAGTAATACTCAGCAAGACTTATGCTGGGTACACACTTAGCAAAATATCACTCGGTCAATCAATAAGTGAAATATAGCGAGTGCATTGGCGTGTCTGTATACCCGATATGTCTAAACGACGGCGTTCACATATATTTCAGGTCGGCGCTGCAGCACAGCCGATGCCAATATATCAGAAAGATATATTAGCGCTTCTGGCTGTGTACAGGCGAAACTGCAACCGACCATACACTGGCCGTAGGGCACGCAGACATTGACATCTCAACTGAGCATGCAAATTTATATGCCCGCCCAGGTGTGCTGTTAGACCAGAATCAGCGAGCGGTGATTGGTGAGCTATACACACTTGTCAATCACCGCTCTGACGACAGATTGGTCTGCTGACCGATGCGTCGTCAAAGTGTATACCCAACATTAAAGTTTTACAAATGTAATCCATACTTACCTACTTTCCATACCTTAATTCTCAAGCTGGTTACACACTTAGTGATTTTTTTTGTTTAACGATTTGCCCAATTGATGGATCAGGACAACAAATCGTTCAAATCGACAAGAGCGTACCAACTATGTTGGCCAGTGCACGGTCCTGTAGGGTCGACAAACGCATCGTCAGATCGGCCCTACATGCAGCTCTACCAGACGATGCGGCTGATGACCCCATTCAGCGGGATACGGCAGATGCAGACATATTGGCAGGGGTCGTCACCCACATCGCTGGGTACACATCGCTTAGTGTGTACCCAGCATTAGGAGCAGCATGAAGAGTTTGGCATGACATTATAAAGCCTCTTGCACCATGTTGGCATAATACCTTCCTTCAGCCATGGCATACATAATAGCCACCGTGTCTGCCTTTAGCCATGGTATGCACCTCTTATTCACAACCACATCTTCCCTAGTCATTGCATGCACCCCTTATCCCCCCTATTACATGCCTTCCCCCAAGCCATGGCACGCACCCCTCATCCCACCTATCACATGACTTTCTCCTTACCCATGGCACACACCCCTATGCCTTCCCTGAGCCATGGCATGCACCCCTCATATGCCTTCTCCCTAAGCCATGGCACGCACCTGTCCATCACATACCTTTCTCCGAGCCATGACATACACCCCTCATCCCCCCCCCCCCCATCACGTCTTCCCTGAGTCATGGCATGCATCCCTCATCCCCCCCATTTCCCCTGAATCATGACACACACCCTACATCCCTGTTACATGCCTTCCCCCAAGCCATGGCACACACCCCTCATCCCCCCCCCCACTCCAACACATGCATTCCCCCTGACCCAAACCCCTCACCCCATGCCTTCCCCCTGACCCATGGCACAAACCCCTCATCTCCCCCCCCCCCCCCCCCCCCATCACATGCCTTCTCCCTGACCCATGGCGCACACACACACACATCTCCCCTATCACATGCCTTCCCCCTGACCCATGGCACACACAAAACTCATCCCCCATATCCCTGAGCTACGGCATGCACCCCTCATTTCCCCCCATCACATGCCTTTCCCCTGAGCCATTGCACGTACCCTTCATCCCCCTGTCACCATCACTTGGTGATCTTCCCACTATACAGCATAGCAAGCAGAGATCATTTCCCTCCATGATGACACGGCTTCCCCACACGCGCCTCAGATGTGACTGACTGAAGCCGCGCTGCCTGCGGTTACCATGGCGCCGGCTACACCCAGCAAGGCGATGCCAGGCGCCCGTCCCGCTCCCCGGTCACCTTCCCACAGAGCCCGTGTACCAGCGCGCAGACCCACTGGAAGAAAGCTGCTGCCGGCGTCACTCACCACCACACAGGGACTCGCCATGTCTCTGCTGCAGCGGAAAGGGGGGGGGGAATCGCCGGAACTCTCCGTGTGTGTCCTCCGCCTGGTCCGGCTCACCGCACAGACACACAACAAGGCCGCAGCTCGCACACATGGCCTGGGGGCCCGCCTTCTGGGGACATGGGGTGGAGTAGCTGAGCCCTGCCCAATAACCCCCAGCAGCCTCTGACTGTCACTCACTGTAGCATCTACCCTGTGCTGTCCTATAACAACGCCCGTCACTATGTATAGACTCAGGCTGCTGTCACAGTACATCACAGCAGACTCTCCATAGTCTCCAACATGTCCCTTTCCATGAGGTACAAAATGCTCTGCTCCTAGACTTCTCTCTCATTTTATGATTGCAGCCACCTGTGATGAAACACCTGTCTCATCAATTACCTAGTTCAACACAGGTGACTGCAATCATTAATTAGGTGTGAAGTCCAGAAGCAGAGCATTTTGTACCTGATGGAAAGGGCAGGGCCCAAACTAGGATTTTTGTCACTCGGGGCAAGGCAGTAATTTGGTACCCGCCCGCCGATCATAAGATGGCTTTTTCTGACATAAATGTAATATCCATCCCTTAAAAATATTAGTTAAGGTTTCTTAAAACCATCAAATGTCCAAATTATTTTATTAAAATTACATATATCGACAGAACAAACATATTACACATAATGCCACATATTCTATTGCCCTTTATACATAATGCCACATATTGTAATATCCCTTACACACAATGCTACATACTGTAATGCCCTTTACACATAATGCCACGTATTGTAATGTCATTTACACATAATGCCACCAGCTGCAGTGCCCCTATAGTAATGCCCCCTGTAGCAGTGCCCCTATAGTAAGGTAGGTATGCAGTCAGGAAGCCGACGGTCGAAATGACGACCGCCAGCTTCCCAACTGTGCAATCCCGACGGGACTAATGATAGGCGTCGAAATCCCGACACCTATCATTATCCCTACGTCGGGAGCCCGATGAAGATAAGGTGGGCGCGGACAGCCGCAGGGAGGAGGGTTAGGTTAGGGGCTCCCGGGGGGGACTTAGGGTTAGACACCCCCCCGGGAGGACGGGGGGTGTTAGGTTTAGGCACTTATGGGGGGTTTAGGCACTAGGGGGGGAGGTTAGGGTTAGGCACCCCTAAGGGAGGGTTAGGGGGGGAGAGGATTAGGTTAGTTAGTTTACTTCCCTGTCGGGATCTTCACTGCAGCCGGTTTTCCGGCATCGGGATCCCTATAGTAATGCCCCCTGCAGCTGTGCCCCTATAGTAATGCCCCCTGTAGCAATGATCCTATAGTAATGCCCCCTGCAGCAGTGCCCCTATAGTAATGCACACTGTAATAGTGTCCCTATAGTAATTCCCCCTGCAGCAGTGCCCCTATAGTAATGCCCCCTGTAGTAGTGCCCCTATAGCAGGGGTGGGGAACCTTTATTCTGCCATGGGCCATTTTGATATATATAACAGTATTCGCAGGCCATGACCCTCCATGTGACATCACACGGGGACGGGGCCACTATCGTGGCGATTACAGCAATGCCTGGAGCATCCGGAGGATGCTCCGGGGAGCTGTAAGGGCAGCGGTGTGACCATCTGAAGTGTCATAAGGACACTCCAGGCGGCACTGCTGCATAGATTCTGGCTGCAGGATGCCATTCTAGGCACCTTGCTAGCCAGATGAGGCTAGCAGAAAAAAGCTCTGAGAACCATACCAAATAATTCCGGGGGCCTTATACGGCCCTCGGGCCTGAGGTTCCCCATCCCTGTTGTATAGTAATGCCCCCTTCAGCAGTGCCCCTATAGTAATGACCCCTGAGGTAATGCCCCCTGCAGCAGTGCCCCTATAGTAATGCTTCCTGCAGCAGTGCCCCTATAGTAATGCTCCTTTCAGCAGTGCCCCTATAGTAACGCCCCCATAGTAATGCTCCCTGTAGTGCCGCTTACACAGGAAAAAAAATACCTTAAACCCCGCTTCTACGTCCGCTGCCATCTAGGATGCCCGGCTGCTCCTCGGAACTATGGGAGAGACGTCATAACGTCTCTCCCATAGTGCCCATGGGGGGAGCCGGAAGTTGGAATTCAGGAGAGAACTCCAGCTACTGCTGCGCTACAGGGAAGCAGCTGGGCGCCCGCTGGAAATAAAATCCCAGCGGGCGTCTGGTAAATGGAACCTCCCTGCGGCACCGGGTCCAGCGGCACTGTCAGATGCAGGGGCTATGGACCCCTGATCTGGCACCTGGTGTACGGGCACCTCCAGCCCCCCCCTAGTTGCGGCCTGGAAAGGGTCATGTTGGAGGGCAGGCTACGGTAGAGTACTGCTTTGTGTCTCTCTCCCTAAAACCAGATCAGCCAGGATCACAGCTCTCTTCAAGGATGTACTAAAAGGGGATGGGATAAAAACCGGAACGGTCCAGACTCCGGAACGCCAGACCAGCCCGCTGTATCACCCCCTTCTTCAGTGGAGCTTGGACTCGCGTCCAGAGCTGTCAACGGGGAAATGGAGAGGGAGAGAATACAGCCTCCCTGTATGAAGCTACAGCTCCCGGACTGAGGAGACTGTCAGCCCTGCACGGTGCTTTCTGTGCGATGCTTGTCACACGGAAAACGGTGCAGGGTGATGTTACATACATACACCTTCCTAACCCGCTGCTGCTTCTCCCGGACAGAGGAGACGGCTGCCTTTGCTATTAGTATTAATCTGTATAAGCTCACTGCACTAGCTGCATAGAGAGAGGGATCGAGCAGAGTGGCATATATTATCAATATAGTTACAATTAAATATGAATAATTAACCCTTGCCCACTGGTAATGTTGGGAGGTTAGAGGTTGTAAGAATCAGGTTATTGATTAAAAAAAACAATCCTCCATTTCTTGTCCAGAATGTTCCTAAATTGAACTTTTGACTATTTTAATCATCAATTCTGCCAGCCAGAAAGGAGTGCAGACCACCTCAGCCAGCCATTCACGGTGCCTGAACTGGGCACAGAACCAGGGGTACTGAGAGGAGGGGGGGTGTGGGTACCAATTACCCGGGCCCGGGCTTGCTGGAGGGGCTCGGCGCCACCTCAACATCTTACTTTTACCTCACAGCAGCCCAGCACATGCTGCTGTGTCATTGTTGCTAAGCAGCAGCCGCAGCTGTCTCCTAAGCCTGTGCGGGGGGAGCGATCACACTGATCGCATCCCCCCCCTGGCTTTGCACCGGGCTGAGGGGCTCACGGCCCCCCTTCCCCAGCGTGCAGAATAATTTTTTTAATGTTTTAATCCTAAGGGGTTGTGGTAATTCCTCCCACGATTAGGCCACCCCCGCTTCTTCCCAGGCCCGGCACGCCCCTGCACAGACCACCTTTTTTTCCGGTGCCAGAACAGGACGGAGTACACCTTAGGCAGCCGTTTTGGGTGCTGTAACAAGGAGCAAGTCACCTTAGTCAGCTGGTTTGAGTTCTGGAACGGGACAGGGCACCTTAGCCAGCCAGAATGGGGCGCAAGCCACCTTTGCCAGCCTTTCTGGGTGCCGGAATGACCACACGATATGTCGTTCACCAGTCGCATCCAAATGCATATGGTCGTTCATCACATTGATAGATTGAGCAGCATGTATGGCAGATCTGTCGATGCGATGAACTACCGTGCGGCAGTGTGTGTAATGTTACTGCAGACCAGGTTTGAATAGATGAGAGAGGCAAGCTGGGTGAAATGTATTTCCCTTTTTAACAGACACAGGGGCCTATTCATCATCACTTAATTTTCACAAAAGCAGGTGAAAATGCACATTTTCACCTGCAATTGAAAAAATTAAGTTATCGCGCCATTCATCAAGAGGGTAAAGCAGGAGATATCTTCTACTTACCGTCCTCTTGCGGAATGACTCTCTGTCCCCATACACTAGTATGGGGACAGAATTAATCAAGCTCCGAAAATATAATATTTTCGGAGCTTAACTGCGGGAGCATTCGCCATCTTCAGATGGCGAATTCTCCGGCATCGCAACCCGCTCCTCCCCTGCGGGAAGGAGTTCCGGGTGGCGATGAGGGATCCTTTCAGATCCCTCCGTCCCTGTCCGGCTCCTTCCGCCGGACGTCGGCATCCACTACACAATTTTAGCAGGCGATTGAACGATAACAACATCGTTATCATTCAATCGTTTATAAATCGTGCAGTGTATGGTCATTAACGATCAACGATGCGCGCTCCCGCTGGTCGGTTGATCGTCTTGTCAGTCGACTGAACATGCAGGTCAATTTCACTTGATCTATTAAAGATCGTTTGCAAATCGTTCAGACTGAAAGATAAAATTTCAAGGGAAAAAATCAAGGGAAAATCGTTTAGAGATTGGAGAGGGAGTAGATCGTCTAGTGGATGTGCCCCTTAAGTCACTGTGAAGCATGCAAATAAATCCCAGGTGCATACGCTGAACAGGCAGGCCTTGATGTAGAAAAATACAAAAATAAAGCCCTTGCTATACCACTTTTTGTCCTCAAATGAAGTCACTGTTGAGCTTAAAATCTAAACACAGACAAGGTTGTAGTCCACAGGCCCTTGTTGATAGTACTAAGAGAAGTTTATGCTGCTTTGTCACTGAAGAAAACGTCACAGGTAAGCATGCACTTATACACAGGTGTAGCTACAGAATGACAGGCCCTTTGCAGACAATAGCGGGAAGAAGGCAGTGCGGCTTTGCTTGGCTACTAAAGAAAATGTCACAGGTAAGCATGCACTTATACACAGGTGTAGCTGCAGAATGACTGGCCCTTTGCAGACAATAGTGATAAAACGTCTATGTGGCCTTGCTTGGCTACTGAGGTAAACGTCACAGGTAAGCATGCATTTTTACACAGGTGTAACTGCAGAATGACAGGCCTATTACAATAGCGGGAAGAAGTCTATGTGGCCTTGCTTGGCTACTGAGGTAAATGTCACAGGTAAGCATGCACTTATACACAGGTGTAGCTGCAGAATGACTGGCTCTTTGCAGACAATAGTGATAAAACGTCTATGTGGCCTTGCTTGGCTACTGAGGTAAACGTCACAGGTAAGCATGCACTTTTACACAGGTGTAACCGCAGAATGACAGGCCTATTACAATAGCGGGAAGAAGTCTATGTGGCCTTGCTTGGCTACTGAGGTAAACATCACAGGTAAGCATGCACTTTTACACAGGTGTAACTGCAGAATGACAGGCCTATTACATACAATAGCGGGAAGAAGTCTATGTGGCCTTGCTTGGCTACTGAAGTAAACGTCACAGGTAAGCATGCACTTTTACACAAGTGTAGCTGCAGAATGACAGGCCTTTTGCAGACAATAGCGGGAAGAAGTCTATGTGGCCTTGCTTGGCTACTGAGGTAAATGTCACAGGTAAGCGTGCACAGGTGTAGCTGCAGAATGACAGGCCCATTGCAGACAATAGTGATAAAACGTGGCTGGAAGCAATAGCAAGTCACTGTTGAATACGTAAATCCAACTACAACAATAACTTCAAAATTCACTACCTGGGGAGTTTGCCAACTAAGGTCATGCAGGGATGGAATTTTCACCATAACAAAGCTACATTACACATGCTAAGCATCCATATTAATGACAGGCAAATATAAACGCATAGGAATGACATTACCAACTTCGAAGCATTTACCAGCATATGAACAACATTAATCCAGCACATGAACATTTACCAACATATGAACATGGGATCAGGGGCGTAGTGAAGATGCTTGTGCTCCGGGCGACTGCTCCAGTCTCGGCACAGGAGATCAGACATCTGATGGAGAGAGGATTACCTGCAGAGTCTGAAGCACATACAGAGATCAGTGATTTCAGACAGGGAACATGTTGTTAGCAGAGCAACGTTTGCGGCTCTTCCCACACCATGCCCCCAATATGGAGTCACTAATCTCTCTGTGATACAGACTTAGTAGATGATCCACCCCCCACTGGATGTCTGATCTGTGCCCTTTGAAAATGAGGAGGGTACATAGAAGATTTGAGGGGGGGCGCTGTGTAATATATGTGTTTGAAGGGAGAGGAGCTGTGTGTGTTTTGGGGGGGTTGTCTGTGAGAAGAGGAAGATCTGTGGGGGGATCTGACGGGGGGAGAGCTGTGTGTATTTGAGGGGAGGAGGGATTGTGTGAAGGGGGAACTGAATGAGGGGGATCTCAGTAAGTGGGGAGAGCTGTGTGTTTGGGGTGTCTGTGTGGGGGGTATTGTGTGAAAGGGAGCTGAATGAGGGGAGATCTCAGTAAGTGGGGAGAGCTGTGTGTTTGGGGGGGTCTGTGTGAGTACGAAAGATCTGTGTGGGGGGATGTATGTGTGCTTGAGGGGAGGGACTATTGTGTGACAGGAGAGAAAGCTGTGTGGGGGGTCTCACTGAGTGGGAAGAGCAGTGTGTGTGAAAGGGCTGAGAGAGGGGGGAGCACTGTGTGTGTTTGAGGGAAGGGGAGCTAAGTGAGGAAGAAGCACACAAAAAGAAATGGAAAAAGACGGCGCATGTGTGATAATAATTCGATGGATAACAATCTACAAATGATCTATGTATAGATTTACATGTATACTATATGTATACACAAAATTGGAGAGTCATGTGGATATCTTGATAAAAACACAATTTAATAAACAACAATAAAATTGTATCTACAACGTGGATATTACCAATAGTATAGAACTGCTAATTAGCATATGTACATATAAACATAGGATGTAACGTAGTATTCCTTCTCAGAGGTACAACTCCCACAGTCTGGTTTCAATCGTATACGATGATATTAGAATAAAGCTCCATATATATTTACCGATACCACTTTTCCGTGTGCAGATGAAATATGAGATGTATGTCCAAACAGGGTTAGTAATATTCTGCAACCTGTGCAGTCCCTTTATCCTTATTCTCTAATGGCACAATGTGTGAAGCGGCTGGCAATAAGACGCCATTTTGCGAATGGCCACCCAATGCCATTTTAGCAAATCTCACAATATCAGTATATACGGCGATGTTATTATTTAGCGTCGTACGTCTCCTACGCAATCGAACACTAATAAAAGTCCTTACTAAAATTATACGTACATTTATTAATACTCATAATAGGAACAACCCTGCAAAACACATATCACGGTGCACCCCATGAACACGTAGACGCACAACGCTAACTAGCGTCTTTTCTTAATATCCTTACACATTGCACACTTACATAGAAAGGTTCCCTAGCATTAAGGTTAATATTCCAGGTTATATTCATTATTATGTTATGAAGTGACTGTATTTGAGATCTATGGTTTAGTACATGATAAGCAGACCGTGTTTGGTGCTATTCTAAACCACTGTTTATTTGCAGACTCCCGGTTCCATCGGCGAGGAAATTGCAACATGTGTCTGCAAATTATGGATCATAGAGAGATAGGCAATGAAATGTACTCTGTAATGTAATGTTTATTAGTCAGTTTAGACTTGTTCTTCGGTGGGAAAATGGACACAAAGAGCTGTTGGAGGCTGAACTATTACAATATAAACTGACCTATGAACTGTATCGTAACAGAAGAACCAGGAAGAAGAACCAATGGGATTATGCCAACTTGTTCTATTGTATTGCCTATCTCTGTAAGGGTACATAAGCAAGTACTCTGGATCTGATAGTCATCTTTTTCTGTTGCCGGAGGTTTCCTAGTTGATGGCGGGAAATCTGGATCCAGAGCGCATGTGTATGTATCGACTGTACCTAGTGATTGTATAATTTGTTTGCGCTAATTGTATTTAGATCACAGCGTGTAACTATATGCTTTTTGTTGAATAATATCTTTTTGTGCTTTGGAACCACAATCAAAGTCTGGAAAGCAATTATTTCTTGTGTGACTTACAACGCTAAATAGCAACATTTAGGGTGTATAGATCATTAGGTATTCATACATTGAAAAAACAAGAACCAATAGAACTAGACCCAGAATCCACAATCGACACATCATTCTCGACACACAGTATAGAGGAGAGTGACGAATATGAATCAATAGCAAGACAATCTCTGGAAAGAGGCTTTCAAATTACAGTACCCGACCAATACAAAGAAAAAGAGAAGGACACAACATGGGGAGACATTTTTTTAGACCAGGAGGCAGGACTGAAATCCTGCATAATGAAAGACAAGTCACAAAAAAGAAACTTATATACACTAGAAGGGGACACAGAGGAGGAAAGAAATGTAAGAGAACAACCAACCAAATGACCCAACATGCCCCCACTAACAACAGAATCATAAACCTAAGCAACACTTAACTAACGCAGACACAAACACAACTTCTAAACAAAGGATTAAAATTTGCACCCACATCAAAACTTAACATAACTTGATTTACATAAATTAACAATGGAAACTCACACTGGTGAAATATCATGTGAACAATACATACACACACAACCAACAGGAAGAGACCAAATACAAACAGATCTTAGACCCAAGTCCAAATTCTACCCACAATATATGAAAGGTCACCTTATTAACACCTTTGAATCCATAGTTACAAGGGACATTGAACGCATACAGTACAACTATAAAGGCAGATCCATGAATATTACAAAGGCAGAAAGGGAGGCACTACAAGAATTAAGTAACAACAAAGACCTGATCATAAAACCTGCCGATAAAGGCGGGAGTATTGTAATACTCAATACTTCAGACTACAACCAGGAATCACATAGAATTCTAAGTGATACCTCCACCTACGAACCATTACACAAAGAACCTACCACACAATACCAACAAACGCTAAGAAACCTACTGAAAACAGGACAAGACAATGGAATTCTAAATAAAAAAGAATACGAATACCTTGACATGGCACACCCAGTAATACCAGTCTTTTATTACTTACCCAAGGTCCGCAAAGACATCCATAACCCGCCAGGACGCCCCATAATATCTGGGATCGATTCAATTTCTGCTAATCTGTCTAGATACATTGGCACTTATTTACAGCCGTATTTGAAGGAACAAAAATTGTTCATTAGAGACACCACAGATATACTAAAGACCCTACAAGAAGTAGAATGGAAGGATGATCTATGGCTGTGCATAAGTGACATCACGTCACTGTACACAGTCATAGATCACAAACAAGGTCTGGAAGCCACCAAACATTATTTGACACAGGACTCCAAAATACAACCAGAACAGACAGAACTTATCATTGATGCCATGAACTTCATACTCCAAAATAACTATTTTTGGTATGGGGGCAGATACTATCGCCAGAAGACTGGGACCACCATGGGAACTAGATTTGCACCAAGCTATGCCAATCTCTTTATGAGTTTTTGGGAAGACAATAACATCTGGTCTGGGCATAGCTTTGGGGAAAATCTGATCCTGTGGCGGCGCTATATAGATGATGTGATTTTCATTTGGGAAGGAGACGAAGCATCACTGAAGGATTTCTTGAAACACAAACAATAATAACTGTAACTTAATATTCACAACTGACTACAACCACAGTAATGTGAATTTTCTAGATATTACAATATATACTGAAAATCACCAACTTCACACAAAAACATACATTAAACCAGTAGACGTAAACAGCTATATCTCATCTGATAGCGGACACAATCACAACTGGCTGAAAAGTATTCCAGTCAGCCAATTTACCAGAATAAGACGCAACTGTACCCAAACTCACGATTTCAAAACACAAAGTGAGAAACTAAAAGGAACAATTTTTCGCTAAACCATATGTCACACAGACAGTAGAAGATGCATATCAGAGGATAGAAAACACTGACAGACAATCATTGTTGTCCTACAAGGACAAGAACAAAGAAAATAACTCCTACAAAACTGCTTTCATAACACAGCTTAACAAAGGCACAAGACATCTACAAAATATACTAAACAAACACTGGCATATTTTACAAGAAGATGAGATAGTGGACCTCATACCAGATAGACCGCAAGTAATATACAAGAAAGCCCAGGACTTGAAACAAAAACTAGTTAAGAACCATATAAAAGACAAACCTTTGAGACAAACGACCCTAGACAACACACACATTAGGAAAGGTTTTTATTTCTGTGGTACACATAAAAATTGCAAAGAGGGACAAATGACAACAAAAAGAATAGAACAATTTATGTCCAACACCACCAAACGGACATACAAAAAAACCCACCATATTATTGTAACAGCACAGGGGTCATATACCTGATTGAATGCCCCTGTGGTCTTCAATACATGGGATGGACTAAACGCAACCTAAAAACATGTATATCTGAACACCGTTGCAACATCAAGAAAGGACTCGAGACACATAGCCTATCTTCAGACTTTAAGGAAATACATAATAAAAGATCCCAAAGGGATGAAATACATGAGTGTAACCTGCATCGAGAAGAACTGGAGAGGAGGGGATTTTGAGGGGACATTGAACAGGGAAGAGTTAAAGTGGATTTACACCCTCAAAACATTCCAACCACAGGGTCTGAATGTAGACAATGAGATAAAATCTGTTATTACACACTGACAACATCCCCTGATCTATTCGACCCTATCCACCTATCCAGTTGCCTCCCGCCCCCCCTTCGATACCCCACCCTCCCACCTACCCATAACATATACCAGATGTAATGCCAATGGTATTTATATACATATACCATCATATAATAATATAATATGTACATACATGCACTATCTGATTACTAAAATGTATATACATAGACTATTCTCATTAACAAAGGATTATGACACTTCCTGTCTCACACAAGATGGCTACCATTTCAACAACCCCTGCAGCCACCACCAAGATGGCCGACGCTGTACAATCAGCCTATAAATAACCACACACAAGATGGCAAACACCATGCTCTGAGGAAGGCTCATCAGCCAATATGCATTGGAAGGAACTCACTACCACACTTATCCATCTCCTATTCATCGAGCTCCCCCCCTTTAAGTCTCCTCACGGCGCCGAGTCGAGCCACTGCGAGCGACTGCTGAGCCTGGAGTACTGCGGACTCTCGCGAGAGTGCAGCAACCCGGAAGCCTCGCAGGACGCCGGCGAAGACGCTGCATCCCAGCCAGCACGTGTCTCATACACGCACTGACAGCAATAGCGGAGCAGAAGACCGAAGACTGTGACGAGGATGGAGAAGAGGACACCGCTCACCTGGAGGTGAACAACAAAGGATGTAGATGGTAAGTATGTGCACCTGGAGGATACGGGATGCCGCCCCACTAGACACATACTGACATACCCCGCGTATAAGGGCACAATTACAGACCAGCTGGACCACATCTACTGGTGCTGTACACCGGACCTACAATTGTGTGCAAGACTGTTTCTTGGCCATACATACCCCCACTATACCAAGACCAGTGCAAACACCCCCCAGCTTGTTGCAATGACCATCCGTACAATACCATTTTGTATTTACTGCACTAATTACTTTAGTGATAATGTACTATCTGCATACCACCCATCATACTACTACTGGTACTATTGTGCACCGTACCTACAACTTACATAATAGGCTATGCCTACATCTTAATTAATAAAAATTACCTATTTCTACACATAAGTACTCTGCATATCATTTAGGTGTAGCGTTGATCTCCACCAATATAACTTACACTTGAGATTGGGTTGGGTTCCCAAATAGAGATCAGCAGCAGGCACCGAACCCTACACATAACCAATAATATTGTAGCGCAGGTCTCCCATCTCTCTATAACTATGAGTTCATATCTTAGCCATGCAATAGAGAATAAATAAGAATAAATATAGAATGAATAAATCTATCTTTTATTTTAATCTAGCAAGAATGGGACTAGATCACACCCTTCATTCAATCCCTGAGAGGTCAGGATATTGAGAGTATGTATCCAGTATGTTTCTCTCCTAGCTAATTTTTTATCCAAATCCCCACCTGTTTCATCCAGGGTTACATGTTCAATTCCCTTAAAGGATAAACTGTTTAAAGAAGACTTTTGGCACTCAAGAAAATGCCTAGGAACACTATGGTTAAGGATTTTATTTATAATATTTCTTGTGTGTTCCAAAATTTGCAGTTTCAATTGTTTTTGTTCTTTTTGTTTTCCCTATATACTTTTTTTCCGCACTTACATTCTATCATGTAAATAACTGAGCAAGTGAGGCAATTCATTCTACTATTAATTGTTCTCCCCTTAGTATTATCAAAATTAAAGAATTCCTTTCTATTTGGACTACAGTATTTACACATTTTACAATGTGTACATGGAAAAAAACATTTTAGATTATCAATTATTTGTATTTATTTCTTTTATTAAAGGTAATTTACTTGGTGCCTGTCTATTTTTTAACGTCTGTGCTTTTCAAAATATTATACTGTATCTGGCTTTTCTGGAATAAATTTCTCGCAGCACTGGATCCAGCTTCAAAATATCCCAGTGTTTAGTCAAAATTCCCTTAATACATTTTTCATTTCTATTATAATTAGTAACAAACGAAGAAGTCCTTTAATTTTCCAAATATTTTTCCTTATATTCTAGAAGGGTTTTCCTATCTATACCTCTAGCTTTAGTAATGCTATCTTGAATAAGCTTGGTGGGATACTTCTTTTCTAAAAAGAAAAAAATCTAATTTTTGCTTGCTTCTCAAATTTATCTTGCTGCTGGCAGTTTCTTCTGATTCTAGTCATCTGAGAGAAAGGGATGTTTCTTTTCCAAGACTTTAAGTGGCAACTATCGTAGTGTAGGTAGCTATTGCTATCTACTTGTTTTAATGAATATATAAGAATTAATCTTATTACCTTTAGTCCAATTACTAGTATCTAACACTAGATCAAGAAATTCTATTTTTGTATTATGAAAGTAACTAGTAAAACTCAAATTTAGATAATTTTGAATGATGAAGGTAAAAAATTAATCAAAATCCTCTTTCGTACCTTTTCAAACAATAATTATGTTGTTTATATATCTCTTAAATAAAACAATTTCATCAGAGTAAGGATTGTTATTGTATAAATGATCCTGCTCCCATGTGCCCATATATAAATTTGCAAAGCTGGGCTCAAAAGGAGTTCCCATCACCGTCCCGCGGTGCTGAATAAAAAACTTATCCTTAAATCTAAAATAATTTGTTTTTTAAATATAATTGATGGAATCCAAAATAAAGTTCCTTTTATTTATATCTATAGTGGGATCATCTAATAGATATTTTTCAATTGCACACAGGCCTTTTTCATGAGGAATACTAGTAAACAGTGATTCAGCATCTATAGTACACCATTTTAGATTTTCATTCCATTCAAATTTATCTCGAATTTTTAGGATATGCGTAGTAACTTGGACGAACGATCTTAATTTGTATTACATATCTTTTTAAGTAAAGGTCCACAAATTCAGATAGTCTGGAGGTTACTGAGCCGATCCCAAAATGATCGGCCTTCCGGGTGGGTTTTGGGAATGAAGTAAAAGTTTGGTACTCTTGGATTATCAATCTTCATATATTCATATTCATCTTTATTAATTGAGCCCATCTTTAGACCTCTATTTAGGGTCTCTTTTATTTCTTCTACCATTCTTTTACTTGGATCATTCTCCAAACTAGAATAGGTACTTTTATCTTCAATTAACCTATATGCCTCTTTAATATAGGCATCCCTATCCATAAGGACAATGCTTCCCCATTTATCAGCACATTTAATTATAAGTCCTTTATCTTCCTCTAGACTTTTCAAACCATCTCTTTCTCTTTTGATAGGTTATCTTTAAAATTGTCTTTTTCTTTACATAATTTTTCAGTCTTTTTTAATAAGTTTTGAGAAGGTATCCACATAATTACCCTTGGATTCAATCGGGTAGTATGTGGATTTTTGTTTTAAATTTGTGAACCCTTGAATCTCATTTCTTAAAATTGCTGTAGTTTTTATATCTTTTTTCATAAAATGTAATTTTAGTGTAATATTTCTAATATATTTGTTTGCATCTAGAAATAAATTAAAACTTGAAGGTTTATAAGATGGTGCATATGACATTCCTCTTTTCAATAATTGTTCCTCATTTTTCTTAAGTTTATGATTTGACAAATTGTATATACCATTTTCGTCTTATCTGAACATCTTTCTGGCTTTTTTCCTTTCTTCCTCCTCTCGTCCCTCTTTTTGTTCTACACTTTTTCTTTTCACCCCCATTGGGGATTTGGTGGAACTTAGAATTCTAATATTGCTGTGAAAAAGATATAAATAGGTTCCAAAAAGAGAACGTCGTAAGTATCATAGCAGCTATAATTTAGCTTAAAGCTACGTTCTGAGCACCTTTGCTAATTCTCTATGTAATTAAATTATTAGTTGATTGGATGCTGCAAGTTGTTTACCATAAAAAGGTCTGAAGCACGCTGATTAGCTACACCCACTGACGAAGTCTGATAGACAAAACGCGTTTGGGCATGGCTGCTGGTGACATCACGATGCTGTGGAGCTGCCTGATGGGAAGTGGAGTCCTGTGACTTAGATCCGGAGCTGGGACGCCGCGCTGAACCGTGGACAAGACGGATGCTTGTAGCGGCTTTACCACACTGCTGTGGCTGTGTTTTCCCAATGCTCGTTGTGATCCTATGTGCCGAAATGTGACATTTTATGTTCAAGTTTTATATGTGCTACAATTAAATACGTGTTATTTTTTACTCATTGTGGTGCGCATCCCATTTTGCTTCTTTGACCAGAGATCCCTGTATGTACTCCTGAGGAGGAGGACCTAATTGAAACGGGAGCTGCAAACATTGAGAGATATCTGAAAACAAGAGGACACACTTCCATTGTACTACTGGACTAGCATACTGCGACGGTGATATACTTATTTTCTTTGCTTATATATATATATATATATATAATTATACAATACTGCATAAAAGTTTTATGCAGCTGTGGAAAAAATGCTGCAAAGTAAGAATGCTTTCAAAAATAGAAGTGTTAATAGTTATTTTTACCAAAATCACAAAATGCAAAAGTGAATGAACAGAAGAGAAATCTAAATATTAATATTTGGTGTGACCACCCTTTGCCTTCAAAACAGCATCAATTCTTCTAGGTACACTTGCACACAGTTTTTGAAGGAACTTAACAGGGAGGTTGTACCAAAAATCTTGGAGAACTAACCATAGATCTTCTGTGGATGTAGGCTTGCTCAAATCCTTCGGTCTCTTTATGTAATCCTAGACAGACTCGATGATGTTGAGATCAGGGCTCTGTGGGGGGCATATCATCACTTCCAGGACTCCTTGTTCTTCTTTACGCTGAAGATAGTTCCTAATGACATTGGCTGTATGTTTGGGGTTGATGTCCTGCTGCAGATTAAATTTGGAGCCAATCTGACGCCTCCCTGATGGTATTACATGATGGAAAAATACATGCCTGCATTTCTCAGCATTGAGGACACCAATAATCCTGATCAAATCCCCAACTCCATTTGCTAAAATGCAACCCCAAACTTGCAAGGAACCTTCATCATGCTTCACTGTTACCTGCAGACTCTCATTATTATACCACTCTCCGTAGAAATCCATAGAAACCAGGTAATATTTGCTCAGAAATAGTCACATTATGAAACAAAACAGCATTTGCACTGAGGAACATATTTTTATGCTTATATACACACATATATATATATATATATATATATATATGTGTGTATTCATTTTTTAAAGATGATCATCCCTCTTAATTGTAATATATAACTAAAAGTTTAATAAATGAATTACTCCATCTACTATTTAGTTTTCGATAAAACCTTACCTGTCTGCAGATAATCGCAGAAGAGGTTGTCATCCTTTGAATTATGAATATCCTTAGGTATGCTTCCCCTTAGGTAATAAATACCCTAAAGGTGCGTACACCCGGAATGATATATCGTAACGATATGAACGATAATATATCGTTCATATCGTTCCGTGTGAATGCAATGAACGACTAATGATGCACGCTCCTGCTGGACGATAACGATATCGTCCATGCATGCCGGCTAATCTGGACGATATTGTTATTTTTCCCATAGGAGTTTGCGATCGTTGGTTATTCATCGTTGGTGATATCTTTGGTGTGTGGATGAACAATATCGTTCATCCAGCACACCAGGAATTTCAAGGGTGATCGTTCGCTGAACAGATCGTCCTGTGTATACCCAGCATTAGGTTATGTGACCCCTTAGGTAATGAATACCCTTAAGTATGCGTCCCCTTAGGTAATGAATTTCCTTATATGCGTTCCTTTAGGTTATGGGTCCCATTATGTTATGAGTCTCCTTAGGCCATGTAGATCCTATGTAATGGATCTTGAGTGCAATAATAGGACATTGGTAAGGTCACAACAGTGGTTTGTAACAAAAGCATGTGGTTTAAATAAGATGCCTCACATCTTATTTGAAGGTATTATTAAATAAGTCTATGTTTATTTTGCAATGCATGTATTGTAGAATATTCACATTGCTATGGCTGCAGAGTTACCAACTATATATTCCCAGGAAGAAAAAAAACTGCTGGGAGAAGTGGTCTCTATTGTGTTGTCTTTGACTATTTTCCGATTTTTATTCACTACCTTACGCAACTGTGAATGCAATAGCGCTTACGCGCGCAGTTCAACTGCGATAGTATGCTAATCCATTGCGATCGCAATGCCCTTGTAGTATAACATAAGGACGCCCACTTTACTTATCACACATCCGTCATCCTTAGCAAGACTGCAAAACCATCAATACAATCGAGTACCATCATAGCCTCACGCACACTTGCACAAGCACAGACCTTACACAGAAATTGCTAACAACCACGAATGTTATCATGCCTCAGGCTGTGTAAGCCATCGCAGTGCATAATTTATGCAAGCTCATGCAACGGCGTTCAAACGCACTAGCACGACTGTGTTCGCTCGACCACACACCCCCATTACCACCCACAAATGGCACTTCCTGTCAATCACTCTGCAATGGGTCTGCATAGTCATTGCGATCACAGTCCCAATCACAATGGCTAGTTCATGCACGCACACTGCAAGGCTTACACAGTACGCAACAAATGGATGATTGCGTGCGTAATCGCAGTTGCGTATGGTAGTGACTCAGGCCCTTAAGTCTGTTTTGTCAACAGTGGTTATATTGACACTTAATACAAATGGTTAGAAAAACGCACTCCCACGTATCACCTCTGACAGCTGCAGGCAGAGTTGACCCCAGCTTTAAGTAGACAATAATACATTCACAAAACATGCTGTGCTGTAGTTATCAGAAATGACAAAGTATATCAGTAAAATGATCAGATACTTTACTAAGTTATACACATAACTAAAAAGATATCAATAACATTAGCATGCATGCACAAAAGAGAGAAGCATGTCTAATCAAAGTATAAATGTAATATAGTAACTAAGATCTTGAGTTACAATAAAAAGTTCAAATCTAAACACTGATGCAATACTGCTTGTTCCTATTGAATACAGTGTCTGTATGTAAAAGTCTATGGGGGGGATGTACTAAAGGCGAAAATGCAGTAAAACCCCCTGAAAATGCAATTTTTCGCGGGTTTTACCTCATTCTCCAAATGTACGAAGCACCGAAATGTGAGGTGGCGTTACCCAGTAGAAGCCTATGGGCTTCTTATCGGGACGCTGCCCCTTGGGAGGGATCCGATTGGATCCCTCCCATCACCGCCTACAGCCCGCATCCTTCTGTGCATGTGCAGAAAGACGCCAAAGGGACTTCTGGGTGTTAAATCCGGAAATCCCTCTGTCCATAGCAATTGCAGAGGACAGTTCTTATTGGGAGAGCTGTCCTTTGTGATATTATTGGTACATACCACGGTATGTACCCGAAAACAGGGGGGATGAACGGCATCGCGGATGCGATGCTTAGTACATCCCACCCTATAGCCGGTAACTGTTCTATGTGAGTAGAATAAATGAACAATATGTGTAAGTCAGCTGTAAATACAGAAAAAAATGGCATCCCAGACTCCCTGTATACAGTTTACGCACTCAAACATCCTCTTTATGCTTCTGCCCCCACTCTCCACCGGATCACCGGAAGTGCTGGGGGTTCTTGACAGTGTTCCCTTAGGGGACGGGAAAGTCTCCCTGTTGTCCTCCGTCTTGCTGGTTTCCGTATTCCGGTGCATGGTAGAGTTCCATCCAACATCGGTGGTGGCTGCAACGGTCCTCTCCTGATGCAGGAGACTTCTGCATGTAAGTCTCACAATGTTAATGTCCAGATAGTTATACCAGACGGCCATGTGTGGTAATTGGCTGTGCTCAGGGTGTCTGTGCATCCGACACGTAGCAGCTGTTCCGTCTTCCTCAGGGATAAAGACCTGTGCCCAAGGTCTGTCTTTTATTCTGTATGCAGTGGTGACACTTATTGGACCAAGTGTCTGGTTGTGCTATTAGTTACTAGTTGCTCCATTAATCGGATCTTCACATATGCAGATTATTAATGTTAGTTTAATTGATTTCCACATATTATTACATTTTATTTATAGGGCGCACAAGTGGTCCACAGCGTCGTACATACAGTACAGGGTACACAGAACATTACATTACAGTAACCAAAATATAAACAGAGCACAGGTAACAATTAGCAACACAATTCTTCATACACAAGACCGCTGGGAAGGCGAAGGCTGTCATTGAATTGCTAGAGAAGAAGGCTGTGAGACAGTGGGGAGGATTCTGCTCCTAGGAGCTTACAATCACATAGATCGGTTCTCAGTTGCACGGCTATTATGCACATTGTAAACATAATCAGAGAATAAAACAATAAAGAATATTTAGTGTGTGTTGTTGATTACATTCCTTTGTATGTGCTTAATATTGTTAAAAGTAATTGCATCAATATTGAGGATAATACTCCTATTGAAAGAATGCATGATCTATTGCAGGTATTTTGTACTTATTCATTGCATCACTACCAAATCTTTAGTGGTTGTAGCAGGAAAAAGAATAAAAGTTTTCATTTTAATCCAGAGAGTGAATATGATAATTGGGAAGTAGTTGTGCAAAATGTATTTGTGATGATCCGATTGTTGGATCTAGATGTAATCTGGGATTAGTCATTATTTTAGAAATGTGTTGTACTGTGGATATTTTCCCGTTATGGCAACATACATTGATTTGATGCTCCACATGAATCATGGTAACTATGGTTAGATAATTTGATTAACTCTAACCTGTAATCACTGCCTTGATTTTATTGTCTATGTTCAGTTCGAATGGGGCCAATGTTGTGAGGAAGAAGATCCGGAATGGGAATGTAATACCAACAGTCGGGATGCCTCCTGTTAGCTCCCCGTGGCTAACAGCTAAAATGCCCCGGACTTACCTAGTTCGGGATGGCGTCCTTCTGGATTCCAGTGTCGGGATTAAGATAGGCGCCAGTATTTCGACGCCTATCTTAAACCCCATACGAGATTCCTCCATTGGAATTTAGACCGACAGTATCCCGAGCACCAGTCTGCTAACTACATGCCAGAAGATCCATTTAAACTCTTCTTTATTAATTTTCTTAACGTTATCTCCTCTCCAATTTTGTTTCATCTGTTTGACCCATATGAATTTTAGACCCTTTGGGTTACATCCATGATGGATTTTAAAATGATTGGATAGGTTCTCTCCAATCCTTTTTTCACATTCTTTGTGTTCTGCGGTTCAGCCCAGTCTAGCCCACACTTACCTCCTTCTGCTACTGCTCAGCTCCTCTCTCTTCAGTGTCCAGTGGCGAGACGTCATGCTGCTGCATCTATAGGCCAAAAAAAACTTTATTGTGCCGCCCACCTGCGGCTGCCTCTGCGCTGTCCCAGCTCTCTGCCTCCTCAGTGTAGTTTGTCCCATTTTCATGTGTGTACATCCGCCAGTAAGGGGTACAGCTCTGAATATTTTAATGGTATGCCATACCACCTCATACCGCCATACTTGCACCATTGACTACATCCCATTAGGATAGGTAATGTGCCTGATATAGGTATAGATGGATATGTAATATATATGACAAACTGTAGGTAGTCTACCTCAACCTCTTGCACCCTTAGAATGTAAGCTCCACAAGCAGGGCCCTCCTCCTTCATGTTGTCATTACCTACTTTTCATATACACCAGCTACACTCTACACCTTCTCCTTGGGCTCTCTGCCCCCAAACTCCATCCCTTTGCTGTTTACCTAAATTCGCTACCTGCACCCATGCTAATAGAATTAGAAATATTCAGCAAAAACATATATATATATATATATATATATATATCTCCCTCCCTCTCTCCCCCCCACCCCCACCCTTGCTTAATGACATTTACAGGACTAGATCCTGTGAGTGCTCAGTCCTGCTCCTCTTCAACACACTCTCTTACCAGTCTGGCAGGGATGTAGTCCGATAACCAGCAGCTGTAAGGCGAGAGGGGGCTTTTGGATTAGGGAGTCTAGCGGGTTAGGTTTGGGTGGGAGGAGAATAGGGTTAGGCACCCCCCAGGGAGTGGTTAGGGTTAGGGGCTAGGTACCCCGCCAATGTCACTCACTGGACATATTGTCCAGTGTGTATGCGCCTTTAGAGTTAGTTTTATCCACCCCTTGTTATCCAAATGATGCCTTCCGCCCAAATAGACCCTTGTTACAGGAAATTAAATTCCATGGCAAATTACCTTGACAAAACTTTTTACCTGGTATGCAATGCAAGGTCCATAAGGCTGTGTCTACACCTACATATATATCTGTTCAAGCTGGCTGGTGGGAAGGAAAATCTGGTAATGTATGGGAGCAAATAAAATAAATTTTCTCCCAAACACTGGAAATGCAACCAGATTTGACTGACAGACAGACAGACAGACAGACAGAGAGATATATATATTTCATAATATAAATAAACACACACACACACACTATGTAGCCTAATAGTCAGGGCCGACTCTAGGGGGTGTTCAACCTGAGCAGTCAAACAGGGGCACCACCCATAGAGGGCGCACCCTTCCCCAGCATCCCAATTTCAGCAGGACAATACTACCCCGCTGTTCCACCCATGGGCCTAAGTGGCGCGCAGTGGTCAAAGCGGTAGGTTGGGGACACCCACCACCGCGGGACCCCAGAGTCTGAATGGATGCTGCACGCGGCATCCATTCAGTGCTGTGAGAGGGCTGGGGGAAGCCCAGCTAGTGAGGCTCCCCCCCAGCCTGACGTTATTTGAAGGCATGCCAGGCAGCCACACCCCTCAGATTACATCACGTAAGGAGGCATGACCTATGGTAATTAGGCCACACACCCCACCCATTTCAGGCGCACGCAGCTGTGCAGCGCACAATAAGGAGCATGGAGCACGCGGCCGGCACAGGGCGCTATTAGCCCTGGAGCTAGCTCTGCTAATGGTGCATATACACACGGTCAGACTTGCTAGATCAACGATGAACGATTTTACCAACGATCTCATTAACAATGAGATATTTCTGACAGTATTGAAATGAATGATCTCGTCCAAATCTGACTGCAAACAGTCGATATAGTTATTGGACATACGCATCATTCGTCGATGCATGTCAACGATGTAACGATTTTTACAATCGTTATTGTTCACAACTTCCAGAAAATCTGACAGTGTGTACCCTCCAATAGACTATCATGAAGGGCAACTAATTAGTGCAGTTTTAACCCTAAAGGTGCCCACACATATACCGATGTGCTCACGATACGATTTTATGGCCAATTTCCTCATGAACTTTCACGGGAGCTCCCTTGCCGTCGTGATCACGATTTGGGAAAAAAGACACCCAATCTGTCTTACGATCTCACGATCTATCGGATCGTACGCAACGTGAGTTTAAAAAAATAAATAAAACAGGCTCTTGACTATTGGTGGGAAATTTAAATAGCCATAACAATGGGAGGGGCTATCTAGGGAGTATAAACAGCAGGAACCCTTTAAACTCTGTGTACATTCTGCTCTGCTACTAGATGAGGCTAGGTGTATTCCTGCTGAATCCTGTACATTGCTACTGTGCTCTTTGTATTTGGCTTGCCTTATACAAAGTTTATTCTACCTGCAAGTGTGTGCTACCTACCTGCATTGTATCCTGTTCCTGAATTCTGTACTGATGCGTCCCTATCAGTATAAAGTGTTGGTCGCTGAACCCGGGGTCCGGGAGATTAGGAAGAGGGCCCAGCGAAGAAGGACGAGAGCATGCTGGACAAAGGAGTGGCTGCTACAAAGGGATACCCGCTCTCACATGTCCCTGCTGATAGAGATCAAGGAGAACAACCCGGAGGACTATCGGAACTACCTGCGCATGGATGACGCCAGCTTCCAAGAATTGCTGCATCTGGTGACCCCCCACATCAAGAGACAGGACACAAGGTGGCGGAGGGCAATCCCTGCTGAAGACAGACTGGTGGCTACCCTGAGATACCTGGCTACAGGAAGGTCACTGGAAGACCTAAAGTTTGGGACACTCATCTCACCTCAGTCTTTGGGCGTCATCATTCCGGAGACCTGCAAAGCCATCGTAAAAGTGCTACAGTACCAGTATTGCAAGGTAAGTTAAAAAAAAAACACCACACATTGGTTTCTTGTGCAAAGAAAAATGTTTATATTTATTTTTTACTCAACATATAAAGCAAGAAATTGCCTTCTTTTAATACAATGTGCACTGACCTGCAGGCAACTGAAAGTGTGCACTAAACTGTGTGCAAAATACTTTTTTATTACAACTTTACAAAAGAACATTATCACCAAATTTTATGAATCTCAATAGGTAGCCGGCTGTATGTGATAGGGTGGGTCAGACGCCAGTTTGAACAGGCCAATACACACATGGCACAAGTACACATTGTGGCCCCGGCTTCCAGCTATGTGTACTTGTGCCATGTGCGTAGTGACCTTGTTCAAATGGCGTCATCACCACCCTATCCCATGCAGCAAGCACCGATTGGAATTCATAAAATTTGGTGACATTAAAATCAAGACAAAAAAACAACCAAATTAAATATCACCAAATTTAATGAATCCCAATAGGTAGCCGGCTGTATGTGATAGGGTGGGTCAGACGCCAGTTTGAACAGGCCAATACACACATGGCACAAGTACACATTGTGGCCCCGGCTTCCAGCTATGTGTACTTGTGCCATGTGCGTAGTGACCTTGTTCAAATGGCGTCATCACCACCCTATCCCATGCAGCAGCACCGATTGGAATTCATAAAATTTGGTGATATTACAATATAGAACAAATTTACATCTCTGTATATTGGGGCGACTCATCTGCTGCATCCAGCAGAGCATTATACAAGGTGGTGCTGGTGCTTGGGGTGCTTGGTGGGGGAGTAATATCTAACTGGGCAGGGGGGGGGGGCGGACATACCTATTTGGGGCAGGGGAAAATAGCATTGGATCTGCAATGTATGTCGAATTTGAGATATTTTTGCTCATACAGCGACTCAAGAGGTCGTAGTTTAACCGTAAAAATTTTTTTGGGGTATCTGCATCCAGATTTCTCAATGTGCTGTTCACATGAGCTGTGAAATCATCAATTGCATCTGGGGGTTTCTGCAGCAGCCGTTCTGCGTTTTGTAAAAAATGGTCCTTTCGTTCTGTAAAATTCTCCTTTCAGCCTTTTTTTTTCTTTTTTTGGGGTTGTTGCGAAGATGAGGGTCCAGGTGGAAGTGGAGTTTCCACTTGTGTGCTATTCTCCGGATCACTGTTGCCACCGAGCAGACTGAGGTCCGGTGTGGATGTTAAATCAGGGTCTTGAGTGGGAGTCTATATAGGGAAAAAAGATATAAAAAATATTATAGTCATGTTTTAACATCTTTTTTCCTATTTTTACAGTTTCCTAACACAGTGGAGGAGTGGACTAGCATCAAATTTGAACAACGTTGGAATTTCCCTAACTGCGGAGGAGCCATCGATGGGAAACACATCCGCATCAACCCACCTGCCAACACCGGATCATATTACTACAACTACAAAGGATTCTTCAGCATCGTTCTCATGGCAGTGGTGAATGCCAACTACGAATTTCTGTTTGTGGATGTCGGCAAGAATGGGCGTGCTTCAGATGGTGGATCCTTCAAAAAGACGGCTTTCTACCAGAGACTCGCCAACAAAACCCTCAACCTGCCCTCACTGGACCAGACAAAGCACGGCCTAAATTACGTTTTCGTTGCAGACGAGGCTTTTGCATTACATGAACATGTGATGAAGCCATTTGCACACAGGGGCCTGACCAGAGAGAAAAGGATATACAACTACCGTCTATCCCGGGCACGGCGCATTGTGGAAAATGAGTTTGGAATAATGAGCAACCGCTTCCGCATTTTCCACACCACCATCAATCTACATGTGGAGAAGATAGACTGGGTCGTGATGGCGTGCTGTGTGCTGCACAACTTTCTGCGAAGAAAATCTACTCAACGAGGACCAGTCCCAGCTAGACCAGAAGATGTAGGACCCCTGGAGGACATTGAACATTTGACATCTGTGTCTGCACCAACAACTACAACAACATCCACCGCACGTGCCAAAGAAGTGAGGGAGGAGTACATGACCTATTTCAATGGACCAGGTGCTGTACCATGGCAGGAGGACTATCTGTGAACTACTGACTAAATTGGACATTTGGGATTTAACAACAAAAACATTAAGGATTTTGGTTTAAACTGTGTCACTACTTACCAAGACTTCTGCAACCTCCTCATCTCCCTCACGCTCAGACATCAAGATGATTGATTCCCTTTGAGGCTCTTGTTCACTGATGAATGACATCATTTGGTAGTACCACAGCGCAGGAGTATATATTTCATCTGTAGCCGCTCCTGATTTTTTGGAGTCATCCACCTTCTTTTTTTCTTTGATGTATACTGTCCTGAGATTTTGTATCTTTTGCCGTACAGTTTTCAGGTCTGCATCAGATATGTATTTTTTTGTATACACCAACAGTTCCTCGAGTGCGGCCAACTTCTGCGACTTATTGTGGTACTTCCGAGAACTGATCTTCCACAGACAGTCTTTCGAGTGCAGGATTTCAATGAATCCTGTAACGAATTCACGTTCAGAATCCATGGACATTATCTATGAATAAGAAAAAAAAGGACATTTAAATATTTGTGTATATAGTTTTGTAAAATGTAATGTTGTTATAGTTCACATTTTTAATGTTTTAATATTTTCTTTTTTACAGGTTTTTAAAGGTTTGTTATGGTATTCTAATCATGTTTTCTTTTACAGGAATGTTATGTGTTTATTGCTTGGTAATATAATGTTTTTCTTTGACAGTATGGGTTTTCCACCTTTGGGCCTGTCGTTGTGGTAGAACTACAGATCCCATGATGCCCTAAAAATAGTTTCAAAGGTGGGTGGCAGGTCATCCTGGGATCTGTAGTTCCACAACAGCTGGAGACCAAAAGGTAGAAGACCCCCAGTTTGAAATAATGTGTGTTTTTAAATGTAATGTATGGTGGTTTTTTTGGGAAAAAACGTGTTTATTTATTTGAGGTATTACACACATTGGTGGGCAGTGGGGGAGCTTAATGCATGACCCAGCCACCGCCCGCCTCAATACGGCGGGCGGTGGCTGGGTCATGCATTTATTGCCTGTGGGCACACATTGGTGGGCAGTGGGGGAGCTTAATGCATGACCCAGCCACCGCCCGCCTCAATACGGCGGGCGGTGGCTGGGTCATGCATTTATTGCCTGGGGGCACACATTGGTGGGCAGTGGGGGAGCTTAATGCATGACCCAGCCACCGCCCGCCTCAATACGGTGGGTGGTGGCTGGGTCATGCATTTATTGCCTGGGGGCATACATTGGTGGGCAGTGGGGAGCACATATTGGTGATCAGTGTGGTTGCAAACTGTACAAATACTCACCAAATATCCAACAAAACAAATATCCAGTGTGCAGGCTCCCAAAGTGCGACTGACTTGCTCCATACACGATGCTGCACAAGATGGCGATGGGGCGTGTCCAGGCTTCTGTCAGTCAAATTCTGCATTGTGTGATGAATCGTACGATTCATCGTGAGGAAAAAAAACCCTCACGATCGGCGTCGATCGGGTTCATGGTTGGCTAATCTGCCCTACAGCACGGCAGATCAGAAGATGCGATATACGACGAGCGGGGACGCGCATCGGCATCGTGCTCGTGAGTATAAATTCACGATTTGTACTTTTTTTACCCGATTCGTCGTCATCGGCCAAATCGTGTAAAATGTCGCTATGTGTGTGGGCACCTTCAGAAAGCAATCTGCACAGTTCATCTCTAGCATTGAGAATAACATGGAACCAGAGTGTCCATAGCGCCACACAGGGAAGTTAAAACACAGAAATAAAATAAGGTCAAGCAGTACACGCGGACAATTCACACAGGGAGACTTCTGGACACCTGCAACTGAGTGACAGAACACAACAATAGTAGTCAGTGACCCAGTGCCCTGGTAGAGCAGACAGGGGTCAGAGCTGCTGAGTGAGGGCACACTATAGAGACAAGGATAGCGCAAGGTGAGAACTGGGTACACACTGTAAAATTTTAACTTCTGACAGATAAATAGAAATCGGAAGAAACATTGTATCCCTGTACACACTGAACAGATCATCTGCATAGTGTTGCCTAATCAAAATAAAAAGTCTGTTGGCAGATTGGTCATTAGCGCATACACACTACAAAATGTTTCAATACAGTGACCAGATTCTATTGCGTCTTTAAGTTTATGAGTGTAATCGGTAAACTGAGGATAGATAAGGAGGGAAGATTACTTCTCTATCAGCAAAACTAGATCTCTCCGCTACTGAGGTTGCTGACCCAAACGCCTCAACGAAAGATTCTCACACATTAAAACAACACTCAAACATTGTGAAAAGCCTGGACAAGCCGCATACACACTAGACGATTTCTATGGACGATAATGATATTGTTCAACGACATATCGTTCAGTGTGTATGCAATGAACGACCAACGATGCACGCTCCCGCGGGTCATTAACAATGTCTTTTGTCATCCGTACATGCAGGCCAATCTAACGATATCTTCAAAAATTGCCTGTTGAGATGTATCATGATGACTTCACTGAAAGATATCTTTCAGTGTGTACACCAAATATCGTTTGTCCTGCACTACAGAAAGTTCAAGGGAAATCTTTCACCAAATATCGTTCACAAAGCACATCGTCTAGTGTATATGAGCCTTTAAGGCCCCCATACACGGTGCGATTTTCAAACGATCCAATCTCGTTTGCAATATGCCTTGAATTCCTGAACTATCCCGGTCAAACGATATTGTGCCCATACACAGACCGATTGTCCAAACGATATAGATGGGTCGTAAACGATATAACGTTTGTAGAAAACTACCTCACGATGCTGAATTTAAATAATGGGAGGAAAAGTGACAACATCTCGTTCATCATGCACACACCCGAAACGATGTGTGCCAAATCGTGAAAGATAGGCCGATATCCTCCTTTCAGCAGGTTCAATTGATCAGCGACTATGATGGGCGGGGGCACACATCGTGATCATCCCCACACACACAGCACACTTTTTAACCGATTGGAACAACCAATCGAACGAAAACTGCCAAATCGTGTAAAAAAAAAAATATATATCACACAGTGTATGGGTGCCTTTACGATGATCTGAAATCTAGGATGATGTAGCATAGTATTAAGTCCCACCAGTTGACAAATAAAATCCAAAATCCATACCAGTACCTCAGGCAGATGCTAGAAAGATAGCACATCTCTAGGAACCTTCCTTTACAGGTGGTGGGAGTGTGCCACACTAGACCTACATATTGGAGACATCAGAGACTTTACAACCTCAATTTATGGCTTCAGTTCCTTCCTTCAGCAGCCTAGAACCAAAATAAAACTTTGGGCACACAATATCCCCCTCCTTTTCCAGCCCTCTCTCCATTACCAGACTCTGGGGCACCAACAGCAAAATTAAATACATGAACCGCTCCATGAACAATACACCTAGATTATGTGGATAAATATGGAAACTGTAGGGTATTGATTTTGTGAGGCAATTTACAACAAGATAATTATTTGTGTGCGCGCAGGATATTGTTACCTGTTGGGAGCCCTCTTGGAGCCACCATTTTCCTACTCCCTTTAAAGAACTCATGTGAACCTCTGCGTCATCACCCTCCCACATACTTCCTGCATATAAAAATCTGGTTTGCAATATCCTCACAGCACTTTATTGTAAAATTACTTACAAAATTATTATTATTTTAGTCCGACTAATATCATTAACAGTTTAAAAAAATAAATATATCAACTAAATTTTTCCAAACCCGTTTTATTCACTTCCAACCCAAAACATTCAAACACCCATGATATACAACACTATTGCATCTTTCTCAGGGTTTACCATAAATTAGAAGAGTCAATCACTGGTAAGAGGGGTCAGGCTCCATCTTCCCTAAACCCCAAATAATTGGACCTATCACACCAAAACACATTATACAGTACCTGCCAGACTGTATGTTGTACTTTACTTAGTTACTACTTGGATCAGAGACAAACGTCACATACTGTACACAGACGTCACTCTGGATGCTTAACTCTGCACCCCTAGATCACTCAACTACATTAAATAACACAAACCTCAGCCAGTAGATAATAAACATAATACAATTTGCAGGGGCTGAAAATTAGCTATAAAGACAAAGGGCCTGATTCAGAGCCGGTCGCTATTTGCGCTCGCTCGTCCAGAAACTAGGGGTGGCTATTCAAATGAACCGTTCGCTGTTTGCGGTCTGTTCACGCCTCTAGGTCTGAACGAGCGAACAAAACTTGCAGTCGTTTTTTGGGAAACTACGCTCCCTGGCCGCTAGCATCCTACGTCATGTCCGCTATTTATTAGATTAATCGAGTACATCGAACAAGGTATGAGCTGCTCGCTATTCTTGGGGTTGGTTTTTGCTACCACAATTTTGCGAGCAGTTCTGGCTAAAAAAAAAATATGAGATATGGTAAGAACTTACCTTTGTTATCTCTATTTCTACGAAGTCCATAGGGTTCCACAGGATACCTTGGGGTATAGGTGTGACGTCAGTCATCGGGCACCATAGAGTTAAGCTTTCAGCCTCCCAGGATGCACTAGAGTCCCCCTTCTATACCCCGCCCCCGAGCCAAGGCACCTCAGTTAGTTACCAAGCCATAGGCCTGGAGGAGGAGAAGGAAGAGAGAGAAAAAAGATCTGGATACACACAAGAATCACATTCTCACCAGAGGGAGACGGAAAAACCGGTGACCAGAGCAAAGCCCATCTGCAGCACAGGTGCTACAGGGCGGGAGTCCTGTGGAACCCTATGGACTTCGTAGAAATAGAGATAACAAAAGGTAAGTTCTTACCATATCTCATATTTTCTACTTCAGGGTCCATAGGGTATCCACAGGATACCTTGGGGATGTCCCAAAGCAGTATCCTTTAAGGGTGGGGACGCCCCTGTGCTGAAAGGAGAATCCGCTGCCCGAAGGAAGCATCCTGAGAGGCGAAGGTGTCAAACCTGTAATACCTCACGAAGGTATGGACAGAGGACCACGTAGCAGCCTTGCAGATCTGGACTGCAGAGGCACCACGTCAAGCTGCCCACGAAGGACCGACAGACCTAGTGGAATGAGCCTTCACAGAAGGAGGAACCGGCAGGCCTTCATGAAGATAAGCTTCAGAAATAGCCATACGGATCCAGGCTGCCAAAGTTTGCTTTGAAGCAGGCCAACCCTTTTTACGGAAGCCATAGAGGACAAACAAGGCGTCCGACTTCCTAAACGAAGAAGTGCAGTCAACATAAGTCCTTAAGGCCCGCACAACATCCAAAGTGGCCTCACCCACTGAAAGACCAGGTGAGTTAAAGGCCGGAACAACAATTTCCTCACTAACATGAAACGGAAACAACTTTGGGAAGAAACTCAGGCCGAGTGCGGAGCACTGCCCTGTTCCCATGAAAAATCAAGAAAGGGGGTCTACAAGAGAGAGCCCCTAAATCAGAAACACGTCTGGCCGAAGCTATGGCCAGAAGGAAAACAGTCTTAGCTGTTAGCCATTTAAGATCCACTGAGCCCAGTGGTTCAAACGGCGGTCCCTGGAGAGCCCTCAGGACCACAGCCAAATCCCAAGGCGCCACAGGTGGAACAAAGGGCGGCTGAATGCGGAGAACACCTTGCATAAAAGGTGCGCACATCCAGGATTGTAGCAATCCTACGGTGAAACCAGATAGACAGGGCCGAAACCTGTACCTTCAAAGAAGCAAGGCGAAGCCCATGATCTAGTCCCGCTTGTAGGAAGGCGAGTATCCGAGACAGACGAAATTCCCGCTGTGCATAACCCCTCGGTCGACACCACTGGAAGAACGTATGCCACACGCGATGGTATATCCTCGCGGAAGATGGCTTCCGAGCTCGTAACATGGTACGCACCACAGAGCTGGAGAACCCCCTGGACCTCAGCATGGCTGTCTCAACAGCCACGCCGTCAAAGACAGCCGAGTCAGGTCCGGGTGAAGACAGGGACCCTGCGACAGAAGGTCCGGTCGTAGCGGCAACCGCAGAGGACTGTCCACTGACAGACCTTGAAGGTCTGAGAACCAGTGCCGGCTGGGCCACGCGGGAACTATCAACAGGAGCGTCCCTCCTTCCTGTTTGAATTTCCTGATTACCCGTGGAAGAAGGGAAATCGGAGGAAACAGGTATGCAAACCGGAACGTCCACCGGACGGACAGAGCATCCACCAGAGACGCCCCTTCGTCTCTTGTGCGAGACCCGTACACTGGCAACCTGTTGTTGTGCCGGGACGCCATGAGGTCGATCTCTGGAAGACCCCATCTGTCCACCAGCAGGTGAAAAACGTCCGGGTGCAGGGACCATTCCCCCGGATGAACGTCCTGGCGACTTAGAAAGTCCACCTCCCAATTTAGTACTCCCGGGATGAAGACCGCTGATATGGCCGGAAGATTGCGCTCCGCCCATACCAGGATCCGAGAGACCTCCACGAGAGCCGCCCAACTTCAGGTTCCTCCTTGCCTGTTTATGTAGGCCACGGTGGTAGCATTGTCCAACTGGATCTGTACCGGACGACCCTGGAGAACCCGATGTGCCTGCCGGAGAGCATTGAAGACCGCACGGAGTTCCAAGATATTGATTGGAAGCTCCGCTTCTGTCAGCGTCCACCTGCCCTGGAACAAGTGTGGACCCGAAACTGCTCCCCAGCCCCGCAGACTGGCATCCGTTGTCAACAGGACCCAATCTGGAACCCAGAATGGACATCCCTTGCTGAGATGGGTCGTCTGTAACCACCAGGCAAGGGACAGGCGAACCTCCGGGGTGAGCACAATCGTCTGTGACTTCAGAGACTGAGGCAGCCCGTTCCACTTGGACAGGATCAGGTGCTGCAGAGGTCTGGAGTGAAACTGGGCATATTCCACCATGTCGAACACCGACACCATGGAGCCCAGTAACCTCATCGCCGAGTGTAGAAACACTCGGCGGCTGTGCAGACAACTGCGCACCCTCGACTGTAAAGCAGAGATCTTTTCCCCCGTCACGGATCCTTTGCTGTCAGGAGTCCAATAAGGCTCCGAGGTGCAGAATCCGCCGAGACGGGATTAGAGTGGACTTCTGCCAGTTGATTAACCAGCCGTGCCGTTGCAGTAGTGCAATGGTCAGGTCCAAGTGGTGTAGAAGGAGCTCGGGAGATCCTGCCACTAATAAAAGGTCGTCCAAGTACGGCAACATACGGACTCCCTGCAGCCGCAGAGAAGCCGCCATGACCGCCATCACCTTGGTGAACACACGTGGTGCTGTCGCCAGGCCAAAAGGTAACGCCCGAAACTGGAAGTGGTCGCTACGGATTGCAAACCTGAGGAACTGTTGATGGCGCGAAAGAATAGGGACATGCAGGTAAGCGTCCTGTATGTCCAATGACACCATGTAGTCCCCGGGTTCCAGCGCCAGAATGATGGACCGTAGGGTCTCCATCCGAAACTTTGGCACCCGCAAAGACTTGTTGAGAGCTTTGAGGTTTAGAATCGGACTATACGACCCAGTGGGTTTCTGTACCAAAAAAAGATTTGAATAGAAACCCTGGCCCCTCTGGGAGAATGGAACCGGCACTATAACTCCAGCCTAGAGCATAGTGTGCAAGACCTTCCGCAGCTCCGTGGCCTTGTTCCGGTCTGATGGTAGACCCGTGGTGAAGAATCGAGCCGGGGGTCTGTGCCGGAAAGAGAGGGCATACCCTTGGGAGACCACCTCGAGAACCCAAGTGTCTGTCGTGGTAACCGACCAACACCGGGCGAACTGCAGCAGGCGGCCTCCCACTTTGGGATCCCCCAAAGGGAGGCCCGGACCGTCAGGCCGCAGGCTTGTCATCTGGCTTAGGGGCCGGACGTCTGGTACTCCATGCCTGCTTCCGGGGCTTGGCTGATTTCTTGGGACCAGCCTGTCGAGGAAAAGACTGTGGTTTGGGCCTGCCCTGGGCCCTATAAAACCGAAAGGACGATGGTCCAGAACCAGAAGGAGCAGCGGCCGACGGGAGACATGCCGATTTGGCTGCCGCCAGCGTGGCCACAATCTTGTCTAGATCCGGACCGATGAGAACTTCTCCGGTAAATGGCAACGCTTCCAAACCCTTTTTGGAATCCGCGTCCGCCTTCCAGGATCGCAACCATAAAGGTGCGACGAGCAGCCACCGCTGCTGAAGAAATTCGAGACACCAGAGTACTAAATGTCTAAGGCCGCCTCGTTGATATAAGTGGCCGAATCACGGAGATTACCAATCAACTCCGCCTGATCAGCCGGACAGTCGGAATCAAAAGACGCCTCTAATGAATCCGCCCAGCGCTCCATCGCTCTGGCAACCCAGCAAATGGCCATAGCCGGCCGTGCAGCCCCCCCGGCAAGGGAATAAGCAGACTTCAGGCAGATCTCGTCCTTGCGGTCCGTAGCATCCTTAAGGGAGGACATGGATGGCATCGGCAATGTGGCACTACGGACAAGATGGGTCACGTGAGAATCCACCTGTGGAGGGGATTCCCACTTTGCAAAATAATTATCCGCGAACGGATAAGCCACCGCCAGGCGGCTTTGCGGCTGGTAACGTTTGCCAGGCTGTTTCCACGCCTCCTCTAAATGGTCCATTAACTGACCCGAAAGAGGAAAGACTGTGGCATCGCCCTTCACATCTTTAAAAAAGGCATACTTGGATTTAGCCGCTGGGGGAATTTCGTCCTCAATCACCAAGGCTGTGCGGACTGCCCGAATAAGTCCAGGAATATATATTGGACTTAGCATCAGCGTCCTTAGTATGGAGAGGTTCCTGATCGTAAGGATCCAGAATCTCCCCATCATCAGACGTCCCTTCGTCATCCTCATAAGCCGACAGAGACGCCACCGGCCGTTTATGTGGCCGCATCACAGACTCCCCTTGCAACACATCCGACAAGTGCTGTACAGAACTCGTCAGGGAGTTAACCCACGCCGGCTCCTGAGAAACCAGGAGCGGGGAAATAGGGAGACTGTGGGGTACCACCAATTGTCGTGGGAAACCCTGCATGGGTGACGACACCACTGATTGCTGGGACAAACCCATCTGTGAAAACGCGGGCTGCGGAGCTAACTAGCCCACTAAGGTCGTAAGCGCCTGAGCGAAACAAGCCCAGGGCGGCTCCTGTACCGATGCTGTAACCGTAATAGGCTGCGCCATTGACAAACACTGCCAGCAGAGGCCCTCCGCGCTACCCTCCCCCTCCGCTAACGGTACTTTACACGTAGTACACTGTAGCCGGAGAGGAAAATCACTTTCAGACATGATGGTACCAAGTATGTGACCCCTCTCACCAATTATATATTAAATAGGCGAGAGACCACCCTGCAGCACCGCACCGCAAGGGCTTAGCAGAAAGGACAGGGACAGTAATAAAGCTGACAGTCAGAAGAAAAAAGTTACAGGCAGCAGCGCTAGCACAGTCACATACAATGCAAAGAAAAATCAATTCCTGCACTAACAGCACTGATCACTCAACTACGCAGACACAGGGCCTGGTAGGACACAGCGCTGCATACACAGACCTGCCACAGAGGAGGAGAGGTATGCGGGGGGACCCAGACCACGATGCTTCCGTCCAGTGCTTCCAGCAGCGTTCACCATGCGTTCTGGAAAGATGGCCACCGAGGAGCAGAGTGGAGGCTGGCCTGGGGGGAGGAGCGCTGCTACAGGACCAGTCGGCAGTGTGCAGAGAGGGCTGTGTGCAGCGGGGGAGGCGCCGGCTGTGAGACAGGGAAGGTGCGCTCCCCTGGCATGCATTTAACCCCCGGGACGCCGCAGCGCTACCGCTCTGCTGCGGTCCGCTGTCCCAGGGGGGTAGTGGAAGCGCAGGTTCTTACCTGGCTCCACGCTGCAGCCAGTCCCCAGGGAGCCCCCTGCCTGGGGACTCTGGACCATGTAACAGCGGGGACCCACCACGGGACCCCCGCTGCTTACCTTGCTGTCCCCCCACTTGAATCCGGCCATGGTCCGGAACATCTGGGGTCACCGCTGTGACCCCAGATGCTCACCAGCATCCCCGGATCGGTACCGGCGTTCTGGTACCGGCGGGGGTGTAGGGAAGACAGCATGGACGTCAGGACTGACTGTCCATGCTGTACATCCAGATGTGCAGCCACAGCTGCATGAAGAAAAGCTTCAGGGGCTCTTCTAGCCCCCACTCCAACAGGTGCACCAGACTCCGGCCGGGCACCAAACGAAACTGAGGTGCCTTGGCTCGGGGGCGGGGTATAGGAGGGGGACCCTAGTGCATCCTGGGAGGCTGAAAGATTAACTCTATGGTGCCCGATGACTGACGTCACACCTATACCCCAAGGTATCCTGTGGATACCCTATGGACCCTGAAGTAGAAAAACCCAGTGACATGGTCAATGACGCTGCTGTTTTAAATATGCACACCCATAAAACGCCCGTTTTGACCTTTAAGCACGCCTGCGATCGGATCTCCACTCCCCGTTTTCAAGTACCTTCCCGTTACCACCCACATACGCCTCATCCTGTCACTCAAGATAGCAGGCATTCGCTATTTTGCGAGCACATGAATTTCGGCCGCACTGACTGGTTCGCGCATGCATATAACAATCCGTACGCATGCGCAGTTGGGCAAACATCGCTCGGAGCGAACGAGCTGCCGCTTACGAGTGGCTCTGAATCAGACCCAAAATCCCTCAATGTCCTTGTTCCTAACTTTTATGGGAAACTTGGCATTTCAAATCATTACAATATAAAACCCTTTTACACAGAAGGCTTTTCTAGGACTCACCAAGATAAATTACCTTTTAGATGTCTTGATTACGTTCCTTTTATAGCATGAGGTCTTGGGCAAAAACACCTTTTTACTTTTAGCACAGATTTCCATTTATAAATACAATCACCCTCTAGCCACGCTTACACAAAGTGAATCACATTTTATTTTATATTGGCTGTTTATGCCCAAATATTTTGGCCCCTTTCTCTTCTCCCTGTACACATCTCCCCTTAGCAAGTTTAGGAGTTCCTTTGGACTCATTATACCCCTGTGTCGGCAATACATTTATTATAAGTTTACCTCTTTCCCAGCCCTTTCTCCCACTGTCCTCTCCCATCTCATCCTAGATGGCGCAGGCTTTCTGAATCACGATACAGTATTTTTAAAGACTGAACTCAGCCTTTTCCCCAGCCAATGCCCCCACTACTCCCACCCTGGTGGCATTGTCTCTCTCCTCTGCTCCCCACGTAAGATGTCTAGGTGCCACCCTTGTCCTTTCCTTCACCCCTCCATACAGACCCTTTAACAATACTACCATTTCCACCTCTGCAGTTTGTCCTGAATAATGCCATTCCTCACCAATTGCATTGCTCATTCATGCCCTGATCATTTACCACCTTGATTACTGTAATCTGCTCCTCTCTGGCCTTCATAACTCCCAGCTCACCTCTCTCCAGTCTATCCTCAGCTCTGCGTCCCACCTTAATTTTCCTCTCTCGTCCTTTTACCAGTCAGTCAATACATTGGCTCGCTGTACAACTTACAATTCATACTGATGTCTCAACCTCGTCGCTCCTACTTCTATTTCCATTTCTTCACAAACACCCTCCTGCCCACTTCGCTCTTCTGATTGCCACCTCACCTCCACGCTGATCACCACATCACAATTTCACTTGCAGGATTTCTCCCAGACTGTGCCTAACATCTAGAATAGAGAGAGATGGGGGGTGGGCCCTCTCTCTCTATTAGATTTCTATCCAGTCACCAAAACTTTACACATGATTTTAAAACCATTTTGCTCTAGATTACACCCTCTGTCTCTCCTAATGCTGCAGTCTTTATACTCCTCTCCCTATTGTGTCCACCCATATCATTTATAAATTGTAAGCTCATGTGACCAGGACCTTCACTCCTTTGTCTTCTCTATATTAATTATGCTAAAAACACATTTAAATCTGGTGTCAATCGGAATTCATCTACAGTCTGTAGTTATATTTCTTGTTATTTTTGTATCCCAACATCCAGCATTATGGAATCCTTGCAGCATCTTATAAATAGAAGACAATAATGTAACATTATATGTGGCTTGCTGGCAAAGCAACCAAACATTTCATAAACAGGCAAAAAGTTGAGCAGAGTAAAAACACACTATACAATTATTGGGTCAATTTTCCAATAATCGGCTGATCGGCCTGAGTTATTGTATAGTGTGTATAAACGATTGGTTTAGCGTCTCACCGATAAAACAGTTAGAAAACATCCACAAATGCATTCTTTCGATTATCTGATCGATCGGCCAAGAACGAAAATCTTGATATCAAGCAGTGTATGTGCTTTTTCCATAATCTGCCCATATTTCCTATGTTTTCCTGTCTGTCATCCTCCTTGTGGGCATACTTAAGCAAAATAAGTGTGGTGGAAAATCCATAGCTTCTAATAAAACATTGCATAAAGTGTAGTAATAAAAAATGAGCGCTGTGTAAATTAAGTTCGTGGCACCTGTGAAATAAAAATGGTTAATATAGTGTTTATTGCTCCTTTATGAAAAGGTAATAGTGATGGTGGGTCCAGTTTACAAAGTCACTCTGCCGCAGATGACAAATAAGAACTTTCCCTATCTTACAATTAATCTCTGGAAAGATTGGAGATTCAGGGTAGGTCCAGGCGGGGAGCACGAAGTCAGAGCTCAGCCTCAGCTCCTGCTCCACTGCATGTTGTCGGGGCCGAAGGCACGGCCGGGATTGATGACGTCACCGGAGTTCGTGCAGGTAGAGTGAACGGCTAGTTAGCCGGTCTCCCCAATGTTGCGGGGACGTCCACCTCTTGCCTCCAACGCATTTCGGACATCATGACAGTGCGCATGACGCACGAAACGCGTTGGTGGCAAGAGGTGGACGTCCCCGCAACATTGGAAACTCCAGCTAACTAGCCGCTAGCCTGCACGAACTCCGGTGACATCATCAATCGCGGCCGTGCCTTCGGCCCCGACAACACGCAGTGGAGCAGGAGCTGAGGCCGAGCTCTGACTTCGTGCTCCCCGCCTGGACCTACAATTTATCTCTGGAGAGATTGGAGATTCAGGGTAAGATAGGGAAAGTTCTTATTTTTCATCTGCGGCAGAGTAACTTTGTAAACGGGAACCACCATCACTATTACCTTTTCATAAAGGAGCTATAAACACTATATTAACAATTTTTATTTCAGAGGTGCCACGAACTTAATTTACACAGCGCTCATTTTTTTATTACTATTATACCATTTGATTGAGCTTCTCTTACCATTAACACAGCGCGGTGGTCACAATACTTTACTATTGCATAAAGTGTAGCAGAGATATTGTGGCTGGCAGTTTGCTGAAAAATTGCTCAGTTTCTCATTTTGCTCAAAAAAAATAAATCTGACTGAGTAGCTAGCTTTAGGCGTAAAATCATGAAGTGGCTGGAGACAGCCATTATCTTTTAATTTATAAAGTGCTGAAATTAGGCTGCACTGTGTATGAATTCATGATCAAACACACGAACAGAAGGTGAAAATGGCCTTACCCAAACACCCATAAACTATTTTAAGAGCATAAATGTGACAAAGAATTTGAACACACACAATATGGCTGTAGACAAATACAACACGAAACTAGTTATTTTATGCCCAATAAACACACACTTCCAGTCACAGATGTTCTAGCCATTTTAATAATTAAAAAAAAAAAAAAAACCTATACCACCATGTAGCAGAAATGCTAAAACCTATGACATTGCACTGGCTAGCTGTATACAACAGACTCATCAGCCATTCCTGGGTTCCCATCCCTGCTGCACAGCAGTTAGACGGAAAAAAAAAAGTGAACATAAAATCTGCAATGAATGAGAATGTCACCATTATATCTATATTTAGCCATAAAACAAGTCTGTTACAGTTTCCAAACATTTCTGTATAACAGTGAATGTGCCAGAACTGATTATTCGCTAATAAAGCTTACATACTTAGTTATGAAACAATGGCAGAATTGAAATAAATTGCATGTAAATGTTACATACCTACTATAAATAAGTTCTTCATGCCTAACTAGTAAAACTACACTTACCGACAGACACAGTAAAATACAGAGGTACATTTGACTAAACATTAACAGGTCACTATCCAGAAGATGCTCGTCAAGAATATACAAATACAATTATTTACATAGTAAGGCACTTTTCAAACATTACATAACAAATATGAGTGTACAATTATATTATATTACAGGGTTGTCAAAATCATAATCCTTTCACAGTTTTAGGATGTCAGTAATGTAGATGCAATTAAATAGCTCCTTAAGATAATCACTATACAAACATGCATGTGTCCTGAAATCCTGACCCATAGCTGGCTGTGAATAAAATAATGACCAAAAAGACCATTACACAGATAGAGCTTATAACAAAAGCCATTCTCAGTCAGTTACTTTTAGTGGAGATGTCAAAAATAGAGCGAGCCAAACTGCCTGAGATCACTTGGAAGCTCTGCGTTACAGTGCGATGCATCTGTGCCATCTCAAAGCTCACTGGCTTGTGTTACTACACCTAGGGGACAGTGTACTTACATGGTGCAAAGCCCGAACCAAACCAGCAACTCATGGCTCCAGATTAAACAGGACACTGCCAATTATTTTCCAGTCTGGTGGAAAGCATGCACATATCTCAATGGGTTTATTTTTGGTCACCAATCATAGGTTTCTGTTCTTATATTAATTACTAGCCTTTTTAACAGTATTTGTAGTGTTACAAACAGTTTGTGGTCTTTTTTTCCAAAAAAAACAAAACAAGAAAAAAGAGTGTTGGACTTGGAATCTAATCAGAGGAGACCCAATGAAGTCTGCCAGAAGTCTAACAGTAAGACAGGAAAAAAGCTGAAATAGGTGCAGCTAGGATGACGGTCATGGTGTAAGTTCTATGGTAAAACACATTTGCTTACTTTCTATTTTATAAGTTTCAATACTTCCCAAAGAAAAAGTATGCACCGAAACCAATACATGATGCACTTGCGCTCACAGTCCGTTATTTCCATATGGGCAGCTGGATGCAGCTATCTGCACCAGGAGTCATTTCCTTTTTTCTTATCTAGTATATAGGAACCTACAGGACATTTAAAATATGTAGGAAGGGAACTGGTATGTACACAATTCTGACACTGGAGTCAGAGATATGAAACATTCTACTAACTTTTTAATAGATGAAAGAACCATGAAGGAAAAAAAATAAGGATATATATATAAATTTACATTTAGTCAGCAAACATGAGTTTTAGATTTTGTTAGCAGATACAGGAGCAATTTGTGACTATAATTTTTGAGGGATACTAAATTCCAGCCTATCTACAGACATAAAAAGGTAGCACACCCCTAGATCTATTAATTGACAAAGATACTGGTTCACAGCACTAACTACTCATTACTGAGATACTGTGAGTACGGAGTATAGTCTGTTGCCCAACACAGGTATTTCCTTTCAATCATTTTTAAAAAGGAAAACATTTGCAGTTATCTTAGCTTCACAAGAGGTTCATTGTACTTTTTATAAAATGTAGTGTTCATGCTAGCACCCTGCACCTGTCACATCCAATGCAGTTCCTCTTTCCTGCCTGGGGTGTCGCTCTCTGTTCTGGTGCTTCTAGCACACACTGGTCTGTATCCGAGCAGTTTGTTGCATCAGCTGAGTGTGCTAGAAGCACCAAAGCAGAGAGCGACACCCCAGGCAGGAAAGAGGAACTGCACGGGTTGTGACAGGTGCTAGAATGAACACTACTATGTCCTGGCAAGTTTTATAATCAGAAAGGTCATGCTGATAAAGAACCTTCAATATAGAATATAGACAGAGTAGAGTTTATTCCTCACAATATTGATACATTTTACCCAAAACCGAAAATATAGACTCATTGTGTTCAAGAAACATACGTTATATGAAACACCAAGAGCCAGTTCTATAAAGTGTATCTGTGTGGTGTGGTGGCAGCAATCACATGGTCTAAATGAATATTGGGACTGTAACCCTTCAATAGATAGGAATCAGTCACTTAATTCTAGTGAAACTGCAAACTATTCTACAGGGTACGCTTTTAGACAGTTAAATACTTGGTGCAGATGAATGGTACAAAGATTTAATTAAAAATAAATAAAAAAAAAAAAAAAAAAAAAAAAAAAAAGAAGGAGGAGAGGAAGGCTGCAAAATACCCTACATTCAGCAAAGCAGTTACATACATTTCCATTCATAACAAAACAAGACTAGTTTTTTTTGAGTACCAAAAAAAAAAAAACCAAAAAAAAAAAACCAAGTTGTGACGTAGCCTAAAGAAGTTAATGATCTGCATTTCATGTATTAATACAAAATGATTTAGGGCAGATGAGAATTTTTAAACCTATAACAGAATCTCATTTAACAAATGGTGGTAAGAGTAATACACCCTATGTTATTTTAATTAACAAAAATGTAGGATAGGGCAAGTACAGGCAGTCAGATTAAAAAAAAAAAAAAGCACACTTAATAGTACTATTTGGCCACAAAACACAATATTTCTCTTATAGCTTCAACAGGTTTAAAGAGGTAAATTGAAACCGGAGATCCAGCTACTGCTAACTGGCAGGTCCTCAGTCAATGCCGACATGTAGTTTACACTCTGCATTTAAGGATTTCGTCTGCATAATCAGCTAAATAACAAACAGCCTATTTAATGTACATATGTTATGTAGTATAGACAAGCACGTTATATCTTTATCAGACAATATAATATGGCCATGCCTCAAAGTAAGGTACATTTCAGGTTGAGGGGGTGGGGGATACGGGGGGGGGGTGTAGGGGTCGGGGGGAAAGGAAAGCTGCTCGCTTATAAAATAAGCAAACGCTTCATCTATTCCACTGCCACAATACGCCTTGCATTGTGTTGCTGGACACTTTGTAACAGATTGGCAAGTTTACTACAATTTTGTTTCATGAATTCTTTCAAAACGTAGGTTTTAAAAGCAACTATTAAAATATATATAAAAAAAAAATATATAGAATGGGGTGGATGTGAGGAAGGAAGGAAAGAAGGAGGAAGAAAAAAAACCCAACATCCTTTTCACAAGCATCAATGAAATGCAACTTGAAAAATGTCCAGCATTCCCCAATCAAAAACGGATGGCATGTTCCTGGGCTCCAGGCATCTCCTACTTATGAAGATGCTCGGGTCTCAATTTCCATTGACCTGCTGTGGAGTGCTATTGTCATGTCCAACTGTTGCGTTCCCTTTGCTCCTGCTCTCACGTTCTTCATCTTCCTCATCTCGTTCATCATTGCCACTGTGATTTTTACAATAGAGTCTGAGGAAGAAATTCAGAGACACAGATTATAGGTTTAAAGGGAATTGATGGTAGAATTATTTGCTTTTTGTACGGTTAGCATTCTTGACAGTCAGTCAAGAAGCCGAGATTAATTTTTGACCCTTACACATTTTTATCAATCACTTCTATTGCTGCATCCCCACAGGAGGCCAGAAAAGGTAATTGCACTGATAGGAGGTGGTCTATGATATGGCAAGAAGCACAGGCCACAGTCCCTGCTGTGTCTCACTGACCACTTCCCCATGAATTTTATCATGAGGAATTCCTAAGAGCACAGAGAACAGCATTGAGGAGGGGTAATTCCCACCATTCAGGTGAAGGGAGTGTCGGAAAATATTCCAAAGGGCATTAGGTGGACCATTCCAAGGCCCATAAAAGGTAAACATACTCTGCTAGAACCCATCAGAAACTATAAGTGTATAGGTGTGCAGAGGTGAAAAAACATACAACCTGTTCATTGCACAACAGTTCAATCGAATATCACATAAAGCCTTTCAGGTTTCTCCTAGCACACTGCTCTATTTAGCCTCAGTTATACCGTGTTCCCCCGATAATAAGACAATGTCTTTTTTTTTTGGTAAAAAAAAAACACCATACGGCTTATTTTCGGGGTAGGTCTTATTTTAATTAACATTGACAGCAGTGCCCCTTATGCAGGCCCCCTTGTAGATGTGAGGAGGTGAGGCTTGAGGTCCAAAGTGGAACATGAAATGCAAAATGCATCCCATTAAGAGTCTGTGGCCATCAGGGTACAAAAGTCTAATTATCATCATCATTTATTTATATGGCACCAAAAGTGTTCCGCAGCGCATTACAAAGTACATAAACGAATATGTTAACCAGTGATTTACAGTACAATACAAAACCGGACGAGGACAAGGATATACATTGCTACATTAGCGACCATAACACCCAGATAAGCAGCAAAGCAACCAAGTGTAAGGTGCCCTAGTGGGGAGTAAGAAGTAGATGAAAATAAGAGAAAAGCACAAGACGGTAGAGACTCCTCCCTAACCATTTCTCTCATTTCAATAATCATGAACAACGAAGTGGAAAAAAATAGAGATGATAAGAACTTGCCCTTATTATCTCTTTTTCTACGAGGTCCATAGTGTCCACAGGGTGACCTTGGGGTATAGGTGATGCAGGGTCATCCGTGGACCTTACGCAGTAAATTCTTCTCCCAGGATGCAATGGGTCTCGCTCTATACACCACCCCTGGGCCAGAAACTCAGTTACGTAGCAAGCCAAAGGCCGGAGGAGGATAAAAGAGAAGAATGTTTGGAACACACTATAATCACATTCTCACACAGGAGGAGACGGAAAACCGGTGACCCGAGAGAAGCCCAACTGAAGCACAGGTGCGTCAGGGGGGGTGCCCTGTGGACCATATGGACCTCTTAGATATATGGTAAGAACTTACCCTTGTTATCTCTCTATTTTTCTACTTCAGGATCCATAGACTGTCCACAGGGTGACCTTGGGATTCCCAAAGCAGTACCTTCAAGGGTACTGACACTCGTGCAGAAAGGAGAATCTGCCGCCCAATTGAAGTATTCTGAGTGGCAAAAAGAGTAATACCTCAAAAAGGTCTGGATAGAAGACCACGTGGCCGCCTTACATAGCTGTACAGCCGAGGCACCACGACGAGCTGCCCACGAAGGGACCAAAGACAGTAGAATGAGCAGTAACAGAGGGCGGGACTGGAATGCCCTCATGAATGTAAGCCTCAAAAATAGTCATACGAAGACATCTAGCCAAAGTTTGTTTATTGGCCGGCCATCCTCTCGTGGAAACCATAAAGTACAAACAAGGAATCTAACTTCTGGAAAGAACTGGTACGATCCACATAAATCTTGAGGGCACGTACCACATCCAATGAGGCCTCCCCTGCCGAGAGGTCTGGGGAGTTAAAGGCTGACACAAAAAACTCCTCATTATTGTGGAAACTAGAGACCACCTTAGGAAGGTACCCAGGGCGAGTTCGAAGCACTGCCCTGTCCCTGTGAAAAACTAGAAGTGGGGAACGACAAGAGAGTCCCCAAATCGGAAACTCTTCTGGCAGAAGCAATGGCCAGAAGAAAAAAAAAAAACAGTCTTAGCAGTAAGCCATTTGAGGTCTGCTGAGCCCGGTGGTTCAAAGGGAGGGCCCTAAGGACAACAGCCAAATCCCAAGACGCTACAGGAGGGACAAAAGAGGTTGGATATGAAGGACCCCCTGCAGAAAGGTGCGGACGCAGGAAGTGGAACTTCAGGTGTAGCAAGGCGGAGACCAAGGTCCAAACCCGCCTACAGGAAAGCCAACACTCTGGATATACTAAACACTTGGGGGGTCATACCTATTTTGAACGGTGTCGTCCAAAAAGTTATGCCATACCCTGTGGTAAATTCTATCAGAAGCAGGTTTACGTGCTCTGAGCATGGTATTAACCACAGAGCTGGAAAAACCCTTGGACCTTAAGAGGTATGTCTCAAGAGCCACGCCGTCACAAAGAAAGATGACCGATATCCAGGTAGAGGTAAGGACCCTGAGACAACAGGTCCGGATGTTGAGGCATCAGCCACAGAGTATCGATGGAGAGACTCCGAAGACCTGAGTACCATGGACATCGGGCCATGCTGGAACCACCAGCAGGACCATGCCTCCCTCTTGTTTGAGCTTTTCGAAGAACGTGAGGAAGAAGGGAGAACGGAGGAAACAGGAACACAAACTGGAAGGTCCACTTGATTGACAGAGCGTCCACCAAGAAAGCTTTGGCGTCTCTTGTCCTGGACCTGTACGGATGTAGCTTGTGATTTAGTCGAGAGGCCATGAGGTCCACGTCTGGAAGGCCCCACTTCTCCACTAGGAGCTGAAACACTTCTTGGTGAAGAGACCATTCCCCGGGATGCACGTCGTGACAGCTGTAGAAGTCAGCTTCCCAATTCAGCACTCCTGGAATGAACACCACCGATATGGCTGTTAGATAGTCTTCCGCCCATGACAGTTACTGCATCGCTGAGAGGACTGACACTCGGCGACTGTGAAGGCATCCTCGTAAACGCATCTGCAAAGTGGAGATATTTTCTGCAGTCAGAAAAATCCTTTGCTGTTGTGAATCCAACAGGGCTCCCAGATGGAGCTTCCTTTGAGATGGAATCAGTGATGACTTCCAATTTATCAACTACCCGAGTACCTGGAGCACAAATATCGTTAGCTGCAGGTGGTGATGGCGAAGCACCTCTGGGGACCCTGCTAGTAGCAAGAGGTCGTCCAGGTAAGGTAACAGGCGGATCCCCTGCAGCCACAGATGGGCTGAAATTACCGCCATGACCTTTGTAAACACCCGAAGTGCAGTGGCAAGGCCAAATGAGAGCCTGGAACTGCTGTTGTGACACAGTGAACCTGAGAAAACATTGGTGAGCTGAAACAATTGGAATATGCAGGTTTGCATCCTGAATATCCAGGGATACCATAAAATCCCCATGTTCCATACACAGCATAACTGAGCGTAGGGTTTCCATTCTGAACCTGGGTACCCTGAGGAATTTGTTCAGGGACCAGAGATTGAGAATAGGACGGTAAGAACAGTTTGGTTTCTGGACTAGAAAAAGGCTGGAACAACCACCCCTCCCCCTTTGGGACAACGGGACCGGTACAATGACCTCTGCCTGCAGAATGGATTGTACCACCTCTTGAATAGCCAAAGCCTTGTCCAAGTTTTCCGGAAGTCCTGTGCAAAACAATTGATGGGGAGGCCTTCTGTGGAAGGAGAGGGCATACCCCAGAGAGACCACTTCCCTCACCCAGGAATCCGTAGTAGTCTGACACCAGTACTGGGCGAACTGAAGAAGTCGGCTTCCCACCCTGGGGTCCCCCAGGAGGAGGCCTGTCCCATCAAGCGGAGGGCTTGTCATCAGGCTTGGCAGCCAGACGTCTGGTAATCCAGGACTGCTTCTTAGGCCTGGCAGATTTCTTGGCGGTAGATGGCCTGGGAAAGGCCTGAGTTCTAGCCTTACCTGGGGCCCAATAGTCCCGAAAGGACAGAGCCAGAGCCACCGAAGAGGCTGGAGCAGAAGGAAGACAATCCGATTTAGCCGCTGCTGAAGGTATTCACAATTTTGTCCAAATCAGGGCCAAACAAGACTTTACCGTCATAAGGCAAACACTCCAATCCCTTCTTGGATTCCGCATCAGCCCTCCAAGAACGGAGCCACAGAGCGGCAAGACGCAATGGCGCCGAAGAAATCCTGCCATTTAGTAAGCCAATATCCAATGCTGCCTCATTTATATAGGTAGCAGAATCTCAGCAATTTCCCACAAGATTCAGCTGTTTTTTGGTAGCATTTAGGGCCAAGGAAGTTTCCAGGATGTTAGCCCAACATTCCATGGCCCAAGCCACCCAGCAAATGGCCATAGCTGGTCTGCACGCAGCCCCTCAAAGGAAATAAACAGATTTAAGGCAGAGCTCTACCTTCCTATCTGTAGAATCCTTCAGGGATGACATGGAAGGTATAGTTAGCGTTGCGCTTTTTACCAAGCATGTGACATGGGAATCCACCACCGGTGGAGTCTCCCACTTGGTAAAATAATTCTCAGCAAAAGGATAAGCAAAGACTAGACGCTTCTGCGGCTGATAACACTTCCCCGACGTTTTCCATGCTACCTCCAAGTGATTCACCAGTTGGTCAGACAACAGTAATATAGCCTCAGTCACTTTTTCTTCCATGAAATAGGTGCAGGAGACTCATCTTCCTCAATTATCAGGGCTGCCTTCACAGCCTGTATCAGACCTGGAACATATATTTTTGACTTGACCCCTGCCTCTGAGGGGGGCTTAGAATCAAAAAATGGCTGACAGTTCTAGAAAGAAACTCAAGACAGACAAATGCAGAACAACAACAACACCTGCACTTAATGGCACTTACTGGTCAACTACACAGACTAGTAGGACAAAATAAGAGATATGCTAAGAACTTACCTTTGTTATCTCTATTTCTACGAAGTCCATAGGGTCCACAGGAGACCTTGGGGTATAGGCGATGACGTAGTGGTCGGGCACCTCAATATAGTTATTTTTTCAGCCCCCAGGATGCACCGGGGCCCCTTTCCTATACCCCACCCCAAGGCACCTTCAGTTATGTAACAAGCCGAAGGAGGAGAGAAAGAGAAGAAAGTCTGGAACACACAAGTATCACACAGAAGGAGATGGAAAACCAGTGACCAGAACACAGCCTATGTGCAGCACAGGTGCGACAGGGTGGGAGCCCTGTGGACCCTATGGACTTCGTAGAAAGATAACAAAAGGCAAGTTCTTACCATATCTTATTTTCTATTGCAGGGTCCATAGGGCTCCACAGGAGACCTTGGGGATGTTCCAAAGCAGTCTCTTCAAGGGTGGGGACGCTCCTGTGCAGAAAGGAGAATCCGCGCCCAGAGGCGAAGTATCAAAAGCATAATACCTTACAAAAAGGTATGGACAGAAGACCACGTGGCCACCTTACAAAGCTGAACAGCTGAGGCGCCACGGCAAGCTGCCCACGGACCCACAGACAGTAGAAAGAGCAGTGACAGTGGGCGGAACAGGAAGGCCCTCATGAATGTAAGCCTCAGAGATGGCCAAGCGAATCCAGCTTGCCAACGTCTGTTTATTGGCAGGCCATCCCTTCTTATGGAAACCAAAGAGGACAAACAAAGAGTCTGATTCCAAAGAGAACTGGTACAATCAACATAAAGCCTTAGAGCACGTACCACATCCAATGAGGGCTCACTAGCTGAGAGGTCTGGGGAATTTAAGGCCGGTACTATGATTTCCTCATTAATGTGGAAACTAGACACCACTGTAGGTAGGAAACCAGGGCGAGTCCAAAGCACCGCCTTGTCCCTGTGAAAAATCAGAAAGGGGGGGCAACATGAGAGCGCACCCAAGTCTGGAGCAATAGCCAGAAGAAACAATGTCTTCACTGTAAGCCATTTGAAATCCACTGAGCCCAGTGGTTCAAACGGCTGGCCTTGCAAAGCCCTAAGGACCACAGCCAAATCCCAAGGAGCCACTGGGGGGACAAAAGGAAGGCTGAATTCATAGCACACCTTGCAGATAGGTGCGGATATCAGGAATAAGAGCAATCCTACATTGAAACCATACTGACAGGGCCGAGAACTGTACCTTCAGCGAAGCAAGGCGGTGCCCTTGCTCCAAGCCCGCCTGTAGGAAAGCCAGAACTCTATATATACAAAAAACCTGGGGGGGGGGGGGGGGGGGTCATAACCCTTAGAATGACACCACTTGAAGAAGGAATGCCACACTTTGTGGTAAATCCCAACCGAAGTTGGCTCCCGAGCCCTGAGGAGAGATGTCTCAAGAGCCATGCCGTCAAAGACAGACTGCCCAGGTCCGGGTTAAGACAAGGACCTTGAGACAACAGGTCCGGTCGTTGAGGCAACAGCCATGGAGCGTCGATGGAGAGACTCAGAAGAGTACCAGTGACGTCTGGGCCATGCTGGAGCCACCAGCAGGAACGTGACGCCCCCGTTTTCTTTGACCTTCCGAAGTACTCGAGGAAGAAGAGAGAACGAGGCGGGCGGTGGGGGGGGGGGAGAGAGAACAGATATGCAAGCTGGAAGGTCCACTGGACCGGCAGAGCATCCACCAAGAACGCCTCTGCGTCTCTTGACCTGGACCCGTACACTGGCAGCTTGTGGATGTTCCTGGATGCCACAAGGTCCCACTTGTCCACTAGGAGTTTAAACACTTCTGGGTGTAGAGACAATTCCCCCTGCACATCGTGACGGCTGAGGTAGTCAGCTTCCTAGTTTAGCACTCCTGGAATGAACACTGTCGAGATGGCAGGGAGTTTGCCTTCCGCCCATGGCCCGTATTCAATTTGAGGCGAAAAGTCTGGATCCGCGATACTTTTCCGCCGATGACGTAGTTTTCGCCTGTTTTGCTTTTACCCTGTATTCAATTTGAAATACTTTCCGCCTAGACAGAAAGTCAATGCAATGTACTAGCTGAAAAAGTTTTGCCTATGAATAGCAGGCGGCAAAAAGTGCAGATTTGGGGTGCAACGTCGCAGGAACCCCGCTGCAGCCTTCAGACAGTCCCCCCAAAAGGTAGTAAAAAAAAAAATGAAAACACTTAAGGACACCCCAAAACTAGCGAACTTGACTCTGGGGGGGGGGGGGGGGGGGGAAGGGGGGGTCCCCAAGTATGCCCCAAGTGTTTTTTTTTATTACTTGCAGCAGGTGGATTTTTCACGATTTTCTCAACTTCACTTGAGCAACTTTTAAATATGCTGACCCCATTTTCAAGTACCCCAAATTTGCTGGGATAACTTATTTTCTGGGAAAAAAATACTCCTGAATATTATTCTGCACCACGTATAGAAAAATGCTATTTAGTCTGTTTAAAAAGACCAAATACCTTCAGCAAGCCAAATCGAGGGGTACAATAAGGAACCCCCATGTCAGAGCATCTTTTGGGGGGTGTCAGGCTGATTTCCCCAAATCTGACGGTACTTTCCGCCAGTTCAAGTTTCGCCGGGTCCCGTTTTCGCGTACTTTCAAATTGAATACGGGGTAAAGCAGGCACGCGCACGATACTTTTCGCGCCCTGGACTTTTCGCCTGTTTTGTAGGCGGAAAAGTATCGCGTCTCGGCTCAAATTTAATACAACTCCATATCAGAATGCGGGACACCTCCAAAAGTGCCGCCTGACTTAAGAGTTTCTCCTTGGCGGTTTATGTAAGCCACCGTGGTAGTGTTGTCTGACTGGACTTGCACGGGTTTTCCGTGAAGCAGTCTTGCTTGCTGAAGAACCTTGAGGACCGCCCTGAGTTCCAATATGTCTATTGGAAGGACGGACTCCTCTGATGTCCACCTTCCCTGGAAGAAGTGTGGACCTGTCACGGCTCCCCGGCCTCGGGGACAGACGTCCGTCGTCAGGAGGACACAATTCGGAATCCAAAAGGGACACACCTTGGTGAGGTGACTTGTCTGAAGCCACCAAGTCAGGGACAGACACCTCATGAGAAACCACCAAGTCAGGGACAGACACCTCATGAGAAAGCACCAATGCTTGGTTCGTATCCGGTGTGAAGATCCATCCCACACTGGACTGTCCATGCTGACCACTCCGCAGGAAATAATTTTTTGGGGCTGCTTGACGCAGCCCTCTTGAAGTGACCCGACTCCGGCCGGGCACCTACGAAACTGAAGGTGCCTTGGCCTGGGGGTGGGGTATAGAAGAGGGACCCCAGTGCATCCTGGAGGCTGAAAAGTTAACTATTGAGGTGCCCTAGGAGGCTGAAGCGTTCCCGCCAACTCCAGCACACTGTCCCAGGTGGCTTTGTGGAAGCGCAGGACTCAGTGCCTGGTTCCAAACGCTGTCAACCCCAGGGAGTCCCCAGCCCTGGAGGAAAAAGACTGCAATTCGGCACACACCACTGCGGCGCGTGACGCTTACCTGCTGTCCCATGGGATCCGGCCGCAGTCTAGGGATCCTCCGGGGTCTCTGCTAGCCAAGACCCCAGAGGCCCGCCGAGATCCCCGGATCAGTACTGGCGTCAGCGGGGTGATGATGCGGCAGTACGAACTTCCACTGGACTGTCCGTGCTGCCGCACTTGAAGATTCTTCAAACTTCAGGGGCTGTTAGCAACAGCTCCACTGCGTGTTCAGTAACCCGACTCCGGCCGGGCACCCAACGAAACCGAGGAGCCTGGGAGAAGAATTTAATGCATAAGCTGCCCGGATGACTCTGCATCACCTACACCCCAAGGTTACCCTGTGGATCTTCTATGGATCCCGAAGTAGAAACGGTTCTTACATTCCCCTGTGTATCAGTGAACCTCTGCTATACTCTGCAAGGAATGCTCCCTGCGTGCCCCGTGCATTTAAGAAAATGACTGCTATAGAGATGCAGAATATATACCACAGATGGAGATATGACAACTCTTATTCCAGACATTAGTGCCTGAGCAGGTTTTTCTAAACCATGATATATTGATACATACAGTTCTAGAAAATATATGAAGGATTTCTCATTTCAGGTCAATCTGTACACATTTTACTTTGAAATGTAATAATCAGCTCTTACTTGTAAATCCCCCGTGACATGTTCTCAATATATTTAGCCTTGTCCTGTACGCCACAGTGATAGTGATAAGTTTTCACACAGGCCTTAATTTCACATCCAATTGTAGCACCTAGTAGACCACATAATGTACACTTCTGCAGAGATGAAATGACAACACCAATTAATATCAGATCTCGCACGGACATTTTGGGGGAAACAGTGTTAGCAAATGTGCTCTTTAAATACGGTGTATGTTATGCTGGCCATACACGCTACAATTATCAGGGCGATCCGCCTGATCGCCCCGGTAATTGTAGCGTGTGCGCGGGCGACCGAGGGTTAAATATTGCTCGGTCGGGCATGCAGGATTGTCCAGCATGCCCGTCCGATGCGATATTTACCCGGTAACTGTCGGCCGCATCGGGCAGTGTATGCCCAGCGCGGCCGACAGACAGACATTTCCTGTGTTCCTTCCTACGGAAGGAACAGGGAAATGTCTCCTCCCCCGGGGGCGGAGCGCGGATGTCGGGCTATACACTGAGATTTCTCTCACAGTCTATGCCGGCGACATCTGCGGCTGGCAGCCGGCAGATAAAATGTCTGTCAGACCGACAGACATTTTATCTGGCTGTGTATGCCCTGCATTAGATATACACATTTCTGTAGGAGGCAGCAGGCAATAGATAGTGTGGCCTCTATGTCCATTCTGCTCCACAAATATCTAACTAGTACTGATGTAATACCTACAGTTGGGATGAAGACCAGAAGGGTGGTGAGAGGAGGTATTTAGCATATACATACAAGAGATGGTCCTGTGAGTAAATCATTCTGGTTTCAAATGGGCTAATTAACAGTTTGTCACAGACCCCCTCTTTGTGCGAATAACTACAACATTTCTCTCTAATGGTGGGTACACACTGGGCGATATTACTGAGCAACTGCACGATTACGACATCGTTGCATTAAGGTGCATGGTGACATACCCAGTGTGATCCCAGAATTTTTTTGAAGCTGGGTGGCATTTTGAGCAAGCGGGACAGGGAAAGGGGGTGGCGCGCAGACCGGCTGGGGTTGGCAGACCTATGGTGGCATTCTGTGTGCAGTGGCCACTCTTACCATCACAAACATGATAGTTATCGAGGGCACCACTACCCTTACAATAGAGCATGTCTGTCCATTTGCAACTTCGATCACACATTGTGCTAAAGAAACGGTGAGAAGGAACACACCCTGATGCTGCTGAGGCTGGAAGCAGAGCGGAACTCCCTCCAGGGGCTGCAGGAGGAGGAGGAGGGAGGGAGGGAGGGAGGGAGGAAGGGGATAATATCCACCTCTGCAGTAGCTACGCACTATGTATTGCTGTATTACTGTTATGCATGCACTTCCCACCTTTCCATAAACACACCCCGTAAGTCGAGCTGGCCCTGGATGCCGGGCAGCGTGAGAAAAATGCTGGATGGAGCACCCATCTAAAAGGCACTGGGGAGCACACAGCAAGTCTGTTGTTCGAGAGGAATGGATTGGTATTATATTGATCAGATGAGCAGTAAGGTTACAGCACTGGTTACATTGCACCCTTTCTACATCATTTAATTAGAAGGGGGCAAAGCAAAAGGTCACCTAGCAACAATTCATGACTTACAAATCACATATTAGGCCAGAAGAGGAGCATGTTTGGGGGACAATTCTAAACATTGCATTTGTTTTTATAAATGGAGGTTAATCTTATTTTGATACTTTCTTTTACGCTAGTGCACGCATGTCTTAGAATCAAATAGTTACTAAACAATAAAATAATAAAGGAGTTGATGAGAGACCAAAAAGGAGAACTGCATCCACACCTTCACAGAGCAAGCAGCAGTGTTAGTGTGTAGTATTTATGCATCAGTGGTCTCCTAGGTCCTAGTGAAACAATAGGCTGCTCGGTTTACAGAACCACTTAATGCAGATATACAGAAGTGTGCAGTGTAACAATTGCATGCCATGATTTACCACATGAAAGGAGGAATTAAGACACTTTCTAGCCATTAATCTACAAGTACTGAAACTGGCAGCAGATAAAACTACGGCTTGCTAGAATTTGTTAATCAAGCATGAAACATGCAGCTGTTAGAAAGCATTATGCAATATATTGATATTTACCATTCGCTTGCCTCGTTTCATTTCTTGAATCACAGTTTTAATATCAAAGTCGCCAACTTCAGCTCTTGACGTAGTTGTGAGCTGGACTGTCCCAGAGGAGAAAAGCTAGAGAAAGGAACTGGTTTTAGTGAGCATATTCCTCCTCAATTTGTGACCATGGTACTAGAGTGTGAAAGATAAATACGTACCATGCATTTGTAATGCGCTGCTGCCTTTTTTGCATTAAATACATGGAGCTTGCCTCGTGTCTCATTCTCTTCATCGCCCGCATGACAGAAGCCACACTTCGGCCTAGTGTCACTTGGACTGCTTCTGTGAGGTGACCTGTCTCTCTGGCAGAGGGGGGGGGACAAAAAATAAAAAAAAAGAGGTAAAGAAATCTTCAAAGAAATGTTAAATATATACTGAATGTATTGCCCACACTGCATTTGAATCCACATCAAATATTCTATTACAGTCTAACGACTTACACTGGAGCTGCTTTCTGTCTCTTCTGTACAGTGCGAAGATGGGAGTCTGCTCTCATTAGACTGCCCTCTGGAATTTGTGGTCCTTGACTTTCCACGCGAGCCTCTCCCTCTGCCACATTTACGGGGCGATGGACTCAAGTCTCTGTGACCAAATCCTCCTTCTAACTCATCTAATAGAGACATGAGATTTAGAGCCAAATTCAAATAGCCGTGCTAATTAACGCGGGCTTGTAGCATTGCCTGGGGCTATTCAATTGCAGCCCACAGGCAGCATTTAACGCAGCTTTCTGTTCACCAACTCTTGAACAGAAATCCACATTTAGTAGGGCTTTCTGCCCTTACCATGAGCAATGCGTTAACTCATAGCTCCGGGCACTTAACCCAAAATCTATGGGTTAGACGTGCGTTAGCTGCGCAAGGAAAAGAGCTTTTAATTGAATAGCTGTAGGCGGTAAAGTCCGAGGCTACAAGACTGTGGTAAGTATTGTGGCTAATTAAATCTAGACCTTAGTTGCCAATACAGTGCAAACAACCATGCATAATTAACGTTGCAACTTGCAACACAAAGGGGTAGATGTACTAAGCTCCTAACTTGTTTTTTTTTGTTTTTTTTTTAAACACAGCCAGTAGAGTTACAGATAGGAGCTGATTGGTTGGTACTTTCTCCAAGGCTTAGTACAAATTCAGGAGATGCAAACAAGTATATAGTTTGCTATGGAGAGGATCATTCTACCATTTTGATTTTTTACCTCTTTAGCAAGAAGACCTATTGACTCCACATGGCAGCTCAGTATAAACCCACTTTTTGACGCACATTTATTTAAAGGTGGTTCTATACAGTTGCTGCAGACAGCTTTTATTTATTTTTTTTAGGCAAACTTTAAAGACTGGGTTTCATTTCAGATATTCCATCCATTTTTGGGTGCAACTATCCTTACAAAATAAGGAAAATAAGTCTTTAAGCTACCAAAATAATCTGGTCATCCGACCCCTCTACTCCCACAAAAATGCATGAAATACATAAAACAGTTCAAATTCTTTGTTTTACCAACTGACCAAATGAATTGTGATCTGACCACAAAAGCTATGCAACAGGTTCAGTCTCCCATATCCAAATACTTAATATTCCGAAATACAGAATTAGATTTTTTAAGCATACCTTTGCTTTCTGATGGTTCAATGTACACAAACTTTGTATAAAATTACCTAGGTGTATAGGAAACAAATTAAATTTCATGTATGTACACATTGTTTTTGATGCACAAAATAAAAAGATTATATAAAATGACCTGCAGGCTGTATGTATAAGGTGTATATGAAACAAATGCATTCGGTGTTAGATTTGGGTCCCATTCCCAAGATCTCATTATGATATGCAAATATTCCAAAACACAGAAAAATCGGATATTCAATATACCCCTGGTCCCAAGCATTTTGGATATGATAGACTCAACCTGTATTGCTGCCGTTGAAGTTTAAAAACTTTCCCTTTACTATATTCAAAAAAATGTGAAATAAAAATAAATAGGTGTTTCTGGTTGAATAATTACCTTCGGAGTTATGCATCTGTTCCTTGTGTTTTCTGCAATATATCCTACAACAGCAGAAAAGTGTACTTAGTGTCATAAACCATGCAAAAATTAGTAAATATATGAAAAAAGCTTGTAAACTGTTTTACAGCTGCATAGTTGTACAATAATATTAGTGGTACAGCAGGCTTGGTGCTTGATCAAAGTTTTAAAAATGTTAGTAGTTAGCAATTATGATAGGAAAAAGTTGTGGCACACAGAGTGTAATGGATAAATTTGATTTGAGGGCCCTTATCCAATACATACCAATAGCACCCAGTATATGTCAGAGGCACCCAACAAGCACAAAATATCTATATACAGTCAAATATCTCTCCTCCTTGTGGGTAAAGTGCATCTACACATGTAATTAAACCTACATAATGCTTTCCTATACTAGGTGGTATGGAACTGATCTGACAAGGACAAGGACAGCACACCTAAAAGGAACCCAATTACATATAGGAACTGTAGGGTTTGGATAAACATCTATCTAATGAACTAGATACACAATTGCGCTCGTAACAGGTGCCAGTCCAGGCATGGAAACACGTTAAGCTCATAGGATTTGTTCGTTGGCAACACCTATCCTGCTACCGAATTTGATAATGGAAATTGCAAACCCTCATTTTGTGAGATATCCAACAGACAAAAGACCAGGGGCCAAATGTAATAGGGTGAGAGTTTAGAAAATGTGAGTGTTTAGCAGTAATCTCTCACATTGGTCGAGTTTTATCTTCAAAATGGGAAAACATCTGGATGAGAGTTTAAATCGTGAGGTTTTTTTTGAGGGTAAAAACATAGGACTCTATTACATTGGCAGAGTATAAAAAAAAATGTGAGAGTTTACTGCTAAACTCTCACATTTTCTAAACTCTCACTCTATTACATTTGGCACCAGCTGTTATTGGCCCACTCAGTGTCAGTCAGGAAACAGCTAATCTGACCTCATACCCGGATTCTGAGTACATCTCTGCGGGTTTTCATTCATCTGAAGGCTCTGGTCTCTTAGCAGTGAGAACAAATTAATCTACCCTCAGCCATACTTTTCCTCGTCACATAGACCCCAAAATATATTTAGTGACATCTTCAGGGGTGTTTTAAGAGAGGAGGGGGCCCCATGTGCATTCCTTGTGCAGGGCCCCCTCCTCTCTCCCTGGTGGTTGGCAGCCGACTGACGCGGCTGGCCAGCCACCGGAGCATTAGTAGACTGCGGGCACTAGAGTGTGCCTGGAGTCTAATGCGCATAACACCGGAAAATGGCCGCAGCGGCCATTTTTCTGGTTTCCTGAGCAGCAGTGACACCCGACGCGGGACCTCGGACAGGCAAGTTTAAAAAAAATATGGGTGCAGTTTGTGCGGGGCCCGTGTGCCCTGCACACACTGCACCCATTACAGATATGCCACTGGACATCTTATTAACTTTAGAACACCATCACATGTGACTAATAGAGGATTTATGGTGAATGTTTCATCTGACACAAATTAAGTACCATTTAAGATCCACTGAGCTCCATTACATTTGCATTTGAGAAGCAGATTTGTTTGATATAAACTCCAGTCACAATTATGCACAGTGCTTAGAGCTGGCTGCTAATACATACATATTTTCATTAAGTAGGTTTGTTGAATTTATCAATTATATATGCAATGTTCTTTTTTCTTTAAAAAAAAATAAAAAAAAGTGTATTTAGGGGATATTACCTTTTCATCAATAACTTGTAATCAATATACGATAATAGCTTTATTTTGAATGAATGTGCACATCCAAATATCTTTGAAGTACTGCATACAGAGTTTAGAAGTACATTTGAGCAAAGGTGGGATACAAGTTTCTGTATCTGAGAACAGAAATTATTTTCTTACAGGTATATTCCTTGTGATGGGTTTTCCTGTATCTGGGCTTTATCGTGCAGAGCGCAGTGATAATGATAGGTCCTGTGGCAGGTCTTTACGTCACAGCCGATTGTTGCTCCAGGACAGTGGCAGAGCGTGCACATCTACACAGAACACAAATACAGTCATAGCACTACTTTCACATGCTCTGCAAAGTACAATAGGCCCACCAACAGGTCACACACACACCAATAAAGGATTTTACGGAACGTTACCAAGTCAGAGACCCAGCATTAGTTCCATTGAGCGCCTTAAACACCCCATTGTAGGAAGTGCTGTACGGGCTCGGAAATTTAAAAAGTTTTACACAATTTACATTTTAAATGTAATGTTCAAAAACCTCTTACAAATCAGAGTTATGAGTTTGACTGGAAATATATAAAAGGAACAATTCTTAAAATGTGACAAAAATAAAATTACAGGACATAAAAAGCCAATGTTTTAGGGCCATAGACTTATTAGTAATCAAACATGAAAACATAACTATAACACCATACACATTACAGACGATAGCCGTGCAGAGAAATGACAGGTCATTTCAGCAATTACTAGATATTTTACTTTACTTGCGAGTACAGACATACCAGTTTTTTCCCCCTTCTCAGTTCCTTCTGTATATCGTCTATGGAAAACCCACCAAGATTTTCACTGTCTGACTGTGAGGATACAAGTGCTGAAGAAAACAGCTAAAGGAAATAAAATGTAGTACTTGTAATCCAACTGTGTAACACTAGTAAATGTACATAACTGTACAAACCACAAAGCAGCTGGCTCATTCCACAATCTTAATGCTTCAGATACAAAACAATCATGAACTTATACATATGAAATTATGGCCATAGCAATGTTTAAACGCTACAAGAGACTTATTGGATGCAGGATACAAGGCCACAATTATTCGAAGTTCAGAGTAGAATTCACGTAACATTTGGAAACGAATGTGTGCACAAGAAAATGTGTACTTGCTCTGTAAAATCAGATGCAAGTTTGAAAGAGAACTGCTCACTCTGCAGAGATTTGCTGAGTGGACTCAAGGAGTGCTACTGAGGTTACAGTATACCTACTTACAGTGATCACGGTGAGTGGAAAAAATTGTGGGTCCCAGGGACCCCTCACTTTAAAGAACTGGGGTCCTACACCACTTTTTCTGGGTCCCATTACATATTATGGGAGTTGAGGGCAGGCACCAGTTGGGACTGTGCTGGGGGGTATATAGCAGTTGGGGTAGAGCTGGGGGTAAAGGCAGGGAGAAGTTGGGATAGAGCTGCAGCTATAGGGGAGTAAGGGCAGCCAGGGCTGGGGGTAGGGAGGGGTAAGTGCAGACAGTTGATGTGACAGTGCTGGGGGGCATGGAGGGTACTAGGGGCAGGATTGTGTGAGGGGCAATGGTAGATAGCTGGTGCAGTACTTGGGGGTACGGTGGGGGTTAGCGGCAAGCAGTACTTGGAGTAAGGAGGTGGCGAGGGTAGTTAGCAGCTGGGGCAGTACTGCGGGCAAGGAGGAGGTTAGGGACAAGCAGTGCTGGGTGTAGGGAGTGGTCAGGATAGATAGCAGCTAAGGCAGTACTGGGGGGGCAAGGAGGGGATTAGGGGCAGAGCTGGGTCAGGATAGCAGCTGGGGCAGCACTGGTGGTAGAGAGGGGGCAAGTGTAGATAGCGGCAGGGGCAGTATGGGAGGCATATAGGGGAAAAGAGTTGTTAGCAGCTAGGGCACTACTGGGGGAAGGAAGAGGTTGGGAGCAAGCAATACTGGGTGGGGGGAGACGCCGCAGCACAGCCATTGGCTGGGGGTGCACAAACAGAGCCAGCGGGTCCTACAGGACCCGATCAGTTTTTAAATCTGGGTCCCCAGTTTCCTGTAGCGCGTAAAAACGTGCTATAGTGCGTATTTTGCAAACCCTGACTTATCTTCTAGATGCCATTCGACAATGGAACTATACATCTACACTCTGCAATCAGCTATCTAATGGAGCTGGGAGGTAATGTTTAAATTTTAATGTTTACCAGATGAAGCAAAAAGTGGTAATGCCATAAAATGCATTCTTAACCTCACTAATAGTGGTTCTCCGCCCTAATCCTAAAGTACCCCCAACAGGTGGGTGTTTTGATCATTTCCTTAATTATTTACAGGCGAGTTAATGTATTTTGCAGACCTGCTTCCAAATACACAAAACATGAATTGTTATACCCCATTCAGACATCAGCAAAAACCTAGGTTTTTGGTCGTGAACATGCATCAAACCAGGCTTTTGCTGTGTGTGAACAGAAACGACCCGGGACTTGACCCGGCTCTGTACCAGGATTTTTCCCGGGTGCAACCAAGGTAGCCTCTAGTGTGAATGCATCCAACCCAGGATTTTAGACCCGGGTTTTAAGAAATCTTTCTTATACCCCTTTCAGACAGAGAAAAGAACCCGGTAATTTTCCGGCTCTAGCCGGGTCGACCCGGGTTTTTTTTCTGTCTGAAATGGTCAACACGGGACCTAATTCCCGGTACTTCGACCCAGGAATTTATCTGGGTTTCTCCCGGTCTTACACGGTTTGGCTGCTGTCTGAAAGGTGCCGACCCGGGTTTTTCTACTCCAGGCATAGTGAGCAGCGCTTATTGGCTGAGATGGCAGTGCACGGGCTGCACTTTTCATGACCTCATCTGTGTGCCATAAAAGCTGTCCATTTATTATGACACACTGTATATTGCAGGAATAATCTGGGTTCTGTGTGAAAGAGGTCGACCCGGGAATTTCCCGGGAATTATGTGCTGTGTGAAAGGGGGTTAGGAGCAAATTCCCAGGTTGAAAGATATGGGAAAAACCCAGGTTTTAGGGATTTTTCTGTCTGAAAGTGGTATTATTGGCTGTTTTGTGCACCTGCATATGACATCAAATGCAGGCACCCAGACCACATGACAGGGGAGCAAACAAAGTGTGTATTATTTTAGGTTTAACTTGTGTGAAAATGTTGTCTATGTATAGGACGAAACTTTCTAGAGGTTATATTCATAATTTTCTTATATTGTAAAAAAATTATTGGTTTTCAATAAAAAAAAATAATAAAAAAAAAAAATTGGAAACAAATTGTGGCCTTTACTCTAAAAATGCTGAATTTTATATTATGTCATTACTGTGAATAAAAAAAGCCTCCCCTTTAAATCCACACCGGGTTTTTGGTGTAGAGTGAATGGGAGTCTCAGGCTAAGACCTGGGAATTTCCAGGGTTGATAGACCTGGGAAGTAACAGTCTCATGTCTGAAAGGGCTATTAGCGATACAGAACCCCTGCACTAGGTGCTCATTTTCAAAGGCAGAAAATAAATGAAGTGAATGAATCTGCGCACTCACTTTCTGACAAGTGTACACTTTGCTTTAATTCCCAAAGCACAAAAGCTTAGTAAAATACAATGAAGTTCTATGGTGACACTCATTAAGTATATAGTACACTATGCTGCAAGAACAGGACTCAAATAATCTGCTAAACATACAAAAGTTATTGTATTACAATTGATGATTAGGTTTTAAATAAATATGTATGAGCCACTATCAACATAACTATTGCCTCTTACCCATTATTATTTGCATATGCACAAATTTGGATTCCTCTTCATATGGTTTCAAAGGAACAGATAAATACGACTGCAAGCTCAAAGGCACTAACTATAAAGCTACGTTTGCAGGTCAAGACCATATTGTTTAATGCACAGTTAAACAAACAGATTCATAGGCAAGTATATTGTACTGCAATTACAGCATACAGTAATGTCAAACCACATTAAAGGTGGTGTCTATTGATTTGAAATAAAATATCTAAAAGACAGTGCCCATATTATAGTAAACTGTGAATAGTTTTAGACTTTATGGGGTAGATTCAATTGCTGGAAGCTCTCATCTAAACTGCACAGGAGCTATTCAATTGTCACAGCGAACAGTCCCAGTTTAGACAGAAACTACCAACAAACGAATCACACCTATTTAGAAATCTGAGTAGACCAAATATAGCAACAAAATATTATAAAGCAAATGCAATTACCACAGATTAAGCATTTCTGCTGGTTAAGGGGGAGGGGATACAATTCCTAGCGCGGCGATGTAGCTCCCAGGATGAGTGTCCGCAGCTATTCAATTGCCCGCATCAATGCAGTCAATTAAATAGTTCTAGGCACTCATCCTGGGCTACATCGCTGTGCCGGTAATTGAATTGCACCCATGATATAAACAATAATTGCCACCTTTGAGTGTGAGTTTGATACCTACCAGACATCTACGATGTGCTGCCACCTTCTGGTTATTGGACATAAGCAACTGCCCACATTCCTTGTCTCTGTTTGACCTGCAGAAACAACATTTATGTTGCTGCAGAGATCCTTTTTTCTGCCTTGCAGAGCCTGACATGTTTTGAAACTCACTCGAAAACAAGTTTGATAAAGGCTGTAAACGAAGGTCTGAAGAAAAAAAAACAAATACATATATTCAATTTTCAAATATTTTAAATTACTCAATATGTCCTATCATGAATTTTAAAGAAATCTTTGTACAGGTTTCCACAGGACCTTGCATAAAAACCAGTCTATGAATTCTGTAAATAGACTAAATATAAACATGATAATTAACGAGGCCACAAAGTAAAAAAAAAAAGAGAAGAGGATTAAATGTTAGAAACTAATAAAACAAAGAGCCATAAATAAAGGTGGGTACACATTGGGTGATATTACTGAGCAACTGCACGATTACAACATCGTAATCGTGCAGTCGCTCAGTAATCGTGCACTTTTATGTCGGAAACGACCAGCGATGCCCCCACTCCTGCTGGTCGTTTCCGACATTGTCGGAAACGTCTGAACATGCAGCACAATCTGACGATAACGACAGATTGGCATGTTCAGGAATGATGGACAGTGCCTGCACTGAACGACTGATCGTTCAGTGCAGACACTACAGGGGATCAGGAACGACGGTACGATTACGATGTCGTAATCGTACTGTCTTTCCTGATCGCCTAGTGTGTACGCACCTTAAGAGTTCCCTTCAACATAAACATAACAAAGAGCTTAAAGGCGCTTCGACTACAAAAGTGTACTTGCTTAATTACATATACCACAGGGAACTGCATATCAAACAGTCAAGTTTCAAAACTGCCTAGGGTAGACAAAAATGGAACTCTTCCAAAATACCTGAGGATTTTTCTAAAACCTACATATAAAAAGTTGCAATGGTAAACCAACAGGTTATTGGTCCAAACACGCAAGTCGCCAAACTGGACATGGGGCCCGATTAAGCACGGATCGCAACTGCGTAATTGCATTCAATGAAGCTGTGTAAATATGCTAATGTCTGCCACCGCTCAACCAGCATAGAGACGCCCACTACTGCTTTCTCACACCTGTAATACCTTGTAGTGCTGTGTATACATCTACAGCAGGGTCTGACCTGTCTCAGAATTTGCAAGTCTCGTCACACGCAGTGAGTACTCAAGCTGCGTAGGCAATCGCAGGGGCTAATTTATGCATGTCCATCCAACATCACTCAAGCTGACAGGCACGCCTGCGTTTCTGCAAATACTCCCCGTCACCATCCCCAAACGCTCACGGCCTGTCACTCACTCTGCGATGGATATCTGTCTGCTTTCCTAATCACAGTGCGATCGCTGCGCACGTGCAGGCATTGCGCAGTACGTAACAACCGGCCTGTTGCAATTGCGATCCATGCAATCAGGGTCCATAATCTAGTTATTTGTGTCAAGCATCTGGACCTCTCGTGACCCCATTACAACCTAGTAGTTTTTTTTTTCTCTTCTTCCTGGTGTAAAATGCAGAGATCATAGTAATTGGCCGGCATTTGCTTTGTTTTAGTCAAGATTTAGTCAGTGGACCTCAGTTTTCATTTTAGTCTAATATTAAGCAATGTTCAGTAATAATTTTTGCAAACAGTTTAATGATACTGTAATGGATTTTATTGAAGAACTTTTCTATAAGATTCCCATGAGAACTTGAAGTCAGCATACCTTTAACTACATTATGTGTTTAGTAACCTCAGTATGCTAAGAATTTGATACACAAATTAATTCCTTATGTTTGTTAGAACCAGTGTTAATTTTGACAGGGAATTAAAATTTAGTCTTAGTCGCTTATTTGAAATTGAACACAGATTTTGGTGTAATTTTTGTTATTAAAACATTTATATTAATGTTACAATTTAGTCCTCAAAAATGTTGACGATTACTTTTAATTGGCAAAATTAAACACTGACACAATCTTTCCCTTCCCCTCTACCAATGAATTAGTCATTCCATAAATTCACTATCAGTGCCGGCTCCAGGAGAAGCCTTGCCTTGTGCAGAACGGGACTGAGGCGCCCGTTAACACTGTGCGCGGCAAAGCCTGAATACCGCTATTTGGGAACATGCTCGTATGGCACGCCTCCCATTTAAGGTCAGGCTGGGGGCGAGCCCAGCATTCCTTCAGTAGCTAGGCTACCCCAAACCCTCTTCCTGCACTAAATGGATGCCACGCGGCATCCATTCCTCTTCTCCGGGGTCCGGCACCACCCCCCACAGCTGTGGCAGTGTCCAACCTCCCAACCGCGGGACACTACACACACTGAAATCAGGATGGTTGGGAGGGGTGCACTATGTGGTGGCACCCCTGTTCGGCCACACGAGCCTCAAGCCGGCATGCACTCTATCAACTAGTCTCCCCAACTTTAAAACACACCTTCTTAGTAAAGCTTACCAGTTGTCCTCATAACTTATCGGCTCTACCCAGTAACCTGGTTTCCTTCCAAGCTATTCTTTCAACTATGTATCCCCTCTTGTAAGCAAGCACTTACAGGCAGTGCCAACTCAGTATGTAAGCACTTAATGGTAATGCCCCCCTTCTCATAGCACTGTCCATGTCACCAGGGTTCCACTCTAGTCCCACCCCCCTCACCTCCATCAGTGACCAACACTGTTTGCCCACTCATATGTTGGGTACAGGATCATTCAGTATTTAATACCACTTTCATACAGAAAATCAAATTGCCAGGTCAAGCATGTGGACCCGGTAATTTGCAGATCAACACAGGTCCTTTTTCTGTGTGAAAGGGTCAAAATTCCAGAGATTTCAACTCTGGATTTTTGCCAGGTTCAAAGTGCCGTGAATACCTGGTTTAGTCCACAAATTATCGGGTAGAAATACTTGACCCGGCACTTTGCTTTTCTGCGAAGGGAGGTACAGGCGGGGACCGGCAAAAAAACAAAAACCTGTGAATCAAATGCTGGATTTTTGAGGTTTTTCTGTGTGAAAATGGTATTACTCATTCCTTTCCTGCCACTCACCACTACTTGCTCCTTGAAGCTACAGCAAGTTGAGCAACCCTTGCCATTACTTGTCCTACCATTCTGTTATAGTGTTTCTACCTATGCTATATACAGTCAGGTGCATAAATATTAGGACATTGACATAAATTTCAAATTTTGGCCTCTATTCACCACCACAATGGCTTTGAAATTAAACAAACAAGATGTGCTTTAACTGCAGACTTTCAGATTGAATTTGAGGGTAATTACATCCAAATCAGGTGAACGGTGTAGGAATTACAACGGTTTCTATATGTGCTTCCCACTTTTTAAGGGGCCAAAAGTAATAGGACAAACTAAACAATCCTAAATCGAACTTTCACTTTTTAATACTTTGTTGCAAATCTAGCTAGGCTGTTTTAGCGGGGCGCGGCGCCTTGCCCTCTTTCTGGAAGGCAAAAAGCGCCCTTCCCTCCAGAAGGAGGGCAGAAAGCGCCCTGCCCTAACAGCCTGCGGGAACTGTCTTCACCCGCGGGTGAAATGTGCGGTGACCCGGTCACCGCCGGAGAATAGACGCCGGGCGCATGCGCCCGGCATCTATTCTCCCTGTCTGCAGGGCTTGGGGGCTGCCCGGCGTGTCCATAAGTGCCAGGCACGCCCCCAAGAGTGACGAAAAGGGGACGCGTCTTATACACACGCCCCCTTTTCAATGACCACGCCCCTTTCTTGGCCACACGCGAACATGCCCTCTCTAGCTCCGACGCCCTGCCTCGCACCGGAGCTAGAGTGAACACTACAAATCCATTGCAGGCAATTACAGCCTGAAGTCTGGAACGCATAGACATCACCAGACGCTGGGTTTCATTCCTGGTGATGCTCTGCCAGGCCTCTACTGCAAATGTCTTCAGTTCCTGCTTGTTCTTGGGGCATTTTCCCTTCAGTTTTGTCTTCATCAAGTGAAATGCATGCTCAGTCGGATTCAGGTCAGGGGATTGACTTGGCCATTGCATAACATTCCACTTTTTAGCATTAAAAAAACTCTTTGGTTGCTTTTGCAGTATGCTTCGTGTCATTGTCCATCTGAACTGTAAAGCGCCGTCCAATGAGTTCTGAAGCATTTGACTGAATATGAGCATATAATATTGCCCGAAACACTTCAGAATTCATTCTGCTGCTTTTGTCAGCAGTCACATCATCAATACAAGGGAACCAGTTCCATTGGCAGCCATACATGCCCACACCATGACACTACCACCACCATGCTTCACTGATGAGGTGGTATGCTTTGGATCATGAGCAGTTCCTTTCCTTCTCCATACTCTTCTCTTCCCATCATTCTGGTACAAGTTGATCTTTGGCTCATCTGTCCATAGGATGTTGTTCCAGAACTGTAATGGATTTTTTAGATGTTATTTGGCGAACTCTAATCTGGTCTTCCTGTTTTTGTAGCTCACCAATGGTTTACATCTTGTGGTGAACCCTCTATATTCACTCTTGTGAAGTCTTCTCTTGATTGTTGACTGACACATATACACCTACCTCCTGGAGTGTGCTCTTGATTTGGCCAACTGTTGTGAAGGGGTTTTTCTGCACCAGGGAAATAATTCTTCTGTCATCTACCACAGTTGTTTTCCGTGGTCTTCCGGGTCATTTGGCGTTGCTGAGCTCTCCGATTCGTTCTTTTTCTTAAGAATGTTCCAAACAGTAGATATGGCCGCACCTAATGTTTTTGCTATCTCTCTTAGTGTTCCCTCTAGCTCCGGCGGCAGGCAGGGCGCCGGCGCACGTCCGAAAAGGGGGCGTGGTTACGAAAACGGGGCATGTCTATAAGACACGTCCCCCTTTTCGTCATACTTGGGGGCGTGCCCGGCGCTTACGGACATGCCGGGCAGCCCTCAAGCGCTGCAGAAAGGGAGAATAGACGCCGGGCGCATGCACCCGGCGTCTATTCCCCGGCGGTGACCGGGCCACCACATGTTTGTCCACCCGCGGGACACTGCGTCCCACGGGTGAGAACGGCTCCCGCAGGCTGTTAGGGCAGGGCGCTTTTTGCCCTCCTCCTGGAGGGCAGGGTGCTTTTTGCCCTCCAGAAGGAGGGCAGGGCGCCGCGCCCCGCTAAAACAGCCTAGCGGGAACACTACTCTCTGATGTGTTTGTTTTGATTTTTCAGCCTAATGATGGCTTGCTTCACTGATAGTGACAGCTCTTTGGATCTCATATTGAGAGTCGACAGCAACTGATTCCAAATGCAAATGTCACACCTAGAATCAACTCCAGACCTTTTACCTGCTTAATTGATAATGAAATAATGAGGGAATAGCCCACACCTGTCCATGAAATAGCTTTTGAGTTGATAGTCCCATTACTTTTGGCCCCTTAAAAAGTGGGAGGCACACATAGAAACTGCTGCAATTCCTACACCGTTTACCTGATTTGGATGTAATTACCCTCAAATTAAAACTGAAAGTCTGCAGTTAAAGCACATCTTGTTTGTTTCATTTCAAAGCTATTGTGGTGGTGAATAGAGGCCAAAATATGAAAATTCTGTCAATGTCCCAATATTTATGCACCTGACTGTACTTACCTGTTGTTGATATTTCAAAAGTAATGGTGAGTATAACACACTTCTATACATGTGGCATAGCCCAGTTATTTCATATCCTTAGTGCCTCAAATGACAGCACAACCCCCTATAGCCTAACTTCGGTTATGAACCCACTAGTGTTTGCAAAGCATTTTTTTAAACATATTAAAACTCAAGATGCACATTAGCAACACTACATTAATTTATGTATTTGTACATGGAAATGTAACAACCTCATGGGACAGGCAGGAAGGATGGTCCAAGAGACTCAAAGCCAGGGCCTGATTAAGGGGGGCTTGGCAGGGGCGGTAGCCATGGGGCCCCCTCACAGGGTCGGCGTAAGCCTTTAATTTATAAGAATAGGTGTCCAGCGGCACCTATTCCCAGACGGGGGATGACATGGCTGTTCTGCATGCATGCACAGTGAGTGCACACAGCACTGAGCGGCACATCTGACTCAGACGAGGGGACTAGGTAGCTGCGCCCGCTGTGTGCACATGCAGAAGTTGAACACAGGCTCGGAGGGGAGTACTCTCAGGAACTCAGGGCCATAGCTAGGGTAGTGCGGCCGGTGCCATCGCACAGGGCATCACAGTTCAGGGGGCGATGTTTGGGCCTGTCAAACTTCTGTTTATTATCATTCTTACTTGTGGCTTCCTCTTATTTTATCCCCATCATCTCCTGGCCTCCCCTCTCTCTTCCCTGGCACTTCCCCATGAGGCAATACCCCTTTTTTGGGTGCATCATGTCCCTTTGAAAAATGAGGGGGGCAAAAAAGGCTCTTTCTGGCACAGGGCACCAAAAAGTCTAGCTACAGCTCTGCAGGCACTATGTACTATACAAGGAGATGCTGTGGGGTATTGTGGTGCTTATTAGGGAGGAGGCAAAGAGGCGTAGAGTGTCAATTTTATTGTAGGGGGGTCCCCACAACGTAGTTGCCCCTGAGCCCCCACAAGCCTCAATCTGGCCCTGCTCAAAGCATTACATGTAATACACAGATGTAACTACCTAGCACAATAATCTATCACTACCACGTACTTACCACACATGTAACACAAAAACAGTCATCATAGCAGTGGGTGCACAGCCATAACCCGAATTACATTACCCTGCACTGGCATACCCCCTATAGAAGCACTGAGTCTCCATATACAGCCAACAGCCCAGGCACACAGCACAGACCGATCCCTGCTGCCCCACACAGCTCATACGCCGCCCTTGCCGGCGGCCTCCTACCACCGGACCCCAGCACCCCTATGTCACAATGGGCCCCGGCTGGGGGCACAGGAAACTAATTGGCCTTGGCGGAAAGCGGGGCCGGAGACCTGTACACAGTGGCGCTCCAGCTCCCGCCCGCGCCGTCTCCCCGCACTCGGGACTCACCCGCTGCCCTCCCAGCGCCGCTGTCACCCGTCCGCCACAAACAGCTCAGTAATCTCCGGGGTTTGTTTCCTTTCATTCGGAGACGCACTGCGTGCTGACGTCACGTAACGGCGGGAACAGCCGCCCACCCTCAGCGCGTACGCTGCTGCTGCTGCGTTATTAGTACACCTCTCTCGGACGGCTACTAGTACTGCCGCCGCCCGCTGCAGGCACAGTCAGTTATCATCATTCCTGTACAGCGCCGCCGGCACACGGCTAGTCAGCGACCATTCCCATTCACAGGCAGCCAAAGCAACCAGCCGCCCTCCAGCTACATGCTGGGACTTGCATACAGCTCTACACCAGATGTGTCACAGAGCATATAACACTCTGCCATGCCTATCTACCCAGGGCTGATCACACTAACTGGCAGGGCCAAATTAAGGAACATGTGGGGCCTCTATCAATAAAAGTATATATATATATATATATATACACACACACGCACACACACACTTGAATGAATGGTTATAAGAACTTTCACTTCACTCAGTGCAATGATTCATATATCAAATGAAAGGAAATTTAATGCTAAATTTAACAAACTAAACAGGATGTCACATATTTGCATTACAAGGGAAGTTATGTTACTTTCAATCAGATTCAAGAAGCGGATTGTAGTAACAGCTACTACCAGCCAATCGGAATCGTTGTTCTGAGGACCAATCAGCTGCCATTTATGAGCAGGTGAGAGGCAGGGCCGGCCCTAGCCCAAATTTTTGGGTAAGCAAGTATATTTTTTGGCGCCCCTCTATGCAGTGCCCCTTTTACAGTGCCACTGGTAGTGGTCCCCCCTGTGCAGTGTCCCTTGTGCCCCCAGTAGTAGTCCCCCTATGCAGTGCCCCCAGTAGTGGTACCCCCTATGCAGTGTCCCCAGTAGTGGTCCCCCCTATGCAGTGCCCCCAGTAGTGGTCCCCCCTGTGCAGTGCCCCCAGTAGTATTCCCCTTATATAGTTCCCCAGTAGTACTCCCCCCTATGCAGTTCCCCCAGTAGTGGTACCCACTATGCAGTGCCCTTTATATAGTGCCCCCAGTAGTGGTCCCCCCCCCCCCCTTGTAGTGCCCCTAGTAGTAATCCCCCCTTGTAGTGCCCTCAGTAATAATCCCCCTTTGTAGTGCCCCCAGTAGTAATCCCCCCCCTTGTAGTGCCCCCAGTAGTATTCCCCCCTGTAGTGCCCCCAGTAGTATTACCCCCTGTAGTGTCCCCAGTTGTATTGCCCCCAGTAGTAGTATCCCCAGTAGTAATCCCCCCTTGTAGTGCCCCCAGTAGTATTACCCCCTGTAGTGTCCCCAGTAGTAATCCCCCCTTGTAGTGCCCCCCAGTAGTATTACCCCCTGTAGTGTCATAAGTAGTATTCCCTCCCTAGTAATCCTCCCTTGTAGTGCCCCCGCAGTAGAGACGTAATGAAAATTAAAAACCTGAAACACGCTCCTGGTCCCGCCGCCGATACCAGCTCCTCCGTCCGCCGCTTTGCATTATGGGAGTGATGTCACGTCATGACGTCACTCCCATTACCCACTGCGGGAGCCGGAAGATGTCCGGCAGTGGGAGCAGCAGCCGATGAGAGTCTGTCTGACTCATCAGCTGCTAAAGCAAGCACACAGCTGCCAGCGCCGGCGGCTGTGTGTTTGTGCTGTGTAGCACTGACCGAACTCCGTCCGGTCAGCGCTACACACGCGGTGCAGCTGTGTCACAGAGACACAGTCTGCACCGCGGCCCGCATGGTACGCAGCTGAGGCGTCCTTCACTATGTGGCGCCTTACGCAGCTGCGTACCATGCGTAACGGGAGAACCGGCCCTGGTGAGAGGTCAGTTTGGCGTTTTCATTTTGCAGAATAAAGTTGGTTACTGAAGTGCAATTACGGTTGGATGTTTGTGTGTATTGTTTAGTACTATTGACAGGGTAAAAAATAAATACAATAATGTCATCCAGGCAAAGTGGTGACTGGTCACCCAGGAAGAAATCCAGGATTGTGGTGTTACGTGAAAATGGTCTTTCGTATGCAGCAATTGCAAAATAAGTTGGTGGGAATGTGACAACATCAGGAGTATGAAAGTTTTGTTTACGCTATCAGGAAACACAATCTATACAAAAGGAAAAGGCCGGAATAAGTGCACAACTGCTGTTGATGATAGGAGAATAAAACAAGTTTGCGTCAGGGACAGATGGATGTCATCTGCGGCCTTTAGCAGTAAACTGAGTGCAACTGGTGTTTTTGTCAGTGCAAGAACGGTACGGAGAAGACTAAAGCTGGCCACACACTAGACCAACTTACATCCAACCAGCCAACTTGTTGATTGGTTGGAATGAAAATCTGGTAACGTATGGGAGTAAATAATGATCAGCAATTTGCTCCTAAATGCCAGAAAACAGATGAAAATGGTAATTCAAACAAGTTTGTTAAATGTTTGATCTCAACTATTTGTTCAAACAACAGTTTTAGTCCATTTTCCAGTGTTTGGGAGCAAATTGCTGATTGTATTCCTTACCAGATTTTCATTCCAACGAATCAACTAGTTGGCTGGTTGGACAGATAATATTTAGATGTGTGGCCAGCTTTACGGAGGTTGGCCTAAAAGGTAGGATTCTCCGAAAAAAGCCATTGCTGAATAAAAGCATTGGCAGAAACTTATACAGTGGGCAAAAGAACACATTGCATGGACAGAAGGTAGCGGAAACAAGTGATATGGAGTGACGAAACTAAGATATCGATATTTGGTAGTGATGGGAGAAAACGTGAGACGTCGCATTGGGGAAGAGGTACATCCAGATTGCATTCAAGCGATAACAGAATCCTACAAGTGTTATGATCTGGGCATGTATGACAGCAGATGCTGTAGGCCGCCTTTATGTCATAGATGGCACAATGAATAGCAGAAAGTACATTGACATCATCCTACAATGAAAAATAAAGGATACCCAACGAAATACTGATAGGACAGTAACATCATAAGGAACAACACAGGAATTTTCACCCAAAGTGTTGTTTTCACTGCATAACTTCCCTTGTAATGTAAATATTTGACCTCTGTTTATCGTGTTGAATTCAGCATTACATTTCCTTTCATTTGATATATGAATCATTGCACTACATGAAGTGTAACAGTTTATATAAGCATTCAAATTTCAAAAAGTGTCTGCAATTTTGGCCACCACTGTACATACCTCCCAACATGACCCATTTCAGGACGGACAAAAAGCTCTGCTCCTGGACTCCCCTCTTAATTTGTGACTGCCGTCACCTGTGGTGAAACACCTTTTTTTTTTTTTTTTTTTAATTACCTAGTTCAACACAGGTGGCTGCAATCATAAATTAAGAGGGAAGTCTAGGAACAGAGCATTTTGTCCCTCCTGGAATGGGTCATGTTGGGAGGTATATATATATATATATATATATATATACACACACACACACATATTTTACATACACATGCATATGTATACACGTATATGTATATATTTTAACATATATATATATATACACACACACAAACACATCGGCCTGCCTGATGTGTCTATATTATATTTTTATATATATACATTATGTACATATATATACATTACTACTGCTTACTTCAGTGGCAGCAGAATAAGTGGCCGGAGCCAAATGCAGGGGGCGGGGCTTAATTGCTGGCCACTGCTCCAGAGACATGAAAAAAACTAAATTTCAGCTTGGTGATGGTGCCGAGGACAGAGGGCCTTATTCAGACCCGGTTGCAAGCGCTGAGCGCTCGCAACTGGGTCGATGTTTGCCCACTGGGCATGCGCACATCGGAGCTGGCTCCGATGTGCGCATGCGCGAGACCTGGCTAGCGACGGGCGCTCCATCGCTATGGGTTTCGCACCAAAGGGGGCGAGCTATTGATGGTGGTTGACAGCTCACCCCGTTTGGGAGGCGGGCAGGGGGGGTGGCCGGCTAAACGGAGGCGTTCCTAACGGAACGCTTGCCGTTTGGGGGCGGCCCCACTGATATCAGCAATGATGTCAGTGGGGAGCTTTCTGCTCGATCAGAGCAGGAAGCTCCCTGGGGCTTGCCGAGACCCAACCTTAGGGTCTCGTCGCAAGCCGTGATGGTCTTGACCATCACCCTGGTCAGTCTCTAAGCTGTGGGTGGTAACCCACAGCTTAGCTAGCGACCAGGAGGCCGCACTAAAAAAAGCGTCCGCCCTCAGAGAGAGCGATCGCTTCTTGCGACCGCCTCTGAATGAGGGCCAAAGTATGGGGGCCCTAGAACGACCGCCTCTGTCGCCCTCCCTATGATCCGGCCCTGTAGGCAAGTATGAGCAGAGGAGGTGCAGGAGTCTTTATTAAATAACAGTGGAGTGAGGAGCTCTATGTGTGTTATGCGGCTGCTGCTACAGCTACACACATTAAGTAAAATGATGGGCCGCTCACCTAGCCACGGCACTGCTCTGCACAGCTCTACCGCCCCCCACCCGGACAAACCACCCCCGACGCTTAAACCACTGCACAGCTACCCCCAGGCAGACAACCTCCCGCAGTCAAGCCACTTCAAAGCTTAGCTACTCCCTCTGAAGCCCCTGGCCACGCATAGACCCTCTTACTCTTACCGCAGAGCCCTATGCAGCTGGAGAATCGACTCATTACATGCACCCTGCATGAAATGGCCGCTGCAGTACAGTTATGTCCGGGAATATCCGCTAGTGGTGACGAGGATCTGCTTCCTCCCATCCCATATAATCTGGTCGCTAGGTAGCCGGGTAGCAAATCTGGTCACCATGGCGACCCGTTCCCTGGGATTTGCCAAGCACTGTTTTAATAGCAAAGCCTCTTCTCTCGATAAAGGCTCAGACGGAAGCGGGCAGCTGACAGTTCTCTAAGCTGTGAATGGGCAACCGGGCTGCCTGTCATGCTGAAAAAAATAACAGCCGGGTGATGCGATTCGGAGGGGCGGCGCCATAGTTATTATTATTTAGGAGAGAGGGGACCGTACAGTGATATAGGAAGGGAAATAACACAGCTCCCGGCTCCCACTGAATGTGTGGTATGATTATTATATGGGGGAGAGGGGACCATACAGTGATATATGAGAGGGAATAACACAGCTCCCAGCTCACACTAATATGTGTTATTACTATTATAAAGGGAGAGGAGACTGTACAGTGATATACAGTATAAGGGGGATTAACACAGCTCCAGACTAACAGACTTTAATCTTGGTTCAGTTTCTTCTCAGGGATTGGTCACATATTTTGTATTAGCCATAACGATACTGGATCAGAACCTCTATACACACATTCCTATACCTTCTAATATCCTGCCTATACCTTCTAAGGATAATGCTAATATGCGTACGCAGTCATACAGTAAATAAAGACTTAGACCTGGAATCTGTGGTTCCAAAGCACAAGTATTATTCAAGTAAAAGTTCAGACAGTTACACGCAATTGATCCAGATACAATTTAGGCCCAAAAGGAATTATACAGACCCAAGTACAGTATACATACGCAGCGCTTCCGGTACCAGGTGTTAGGCCTGCACATCCCTAATTTATACCCCCCATTAATAGACAAAACAATAGAGACGTTTGTTGCTGATGCTATTGGTTCCGAAGGGGGATCCATCTGTTACGGAGCATTTAACAGGCTGGTTCAAATAGACTCTCCCTGCCTCTAACAGCTGGGGGTCTCTCCCTTCCCACCCCCTGTAACATCCTAACAGTTAATACATTTTGTTGCTTGAAGTCTCTGCGATCCATAACTCGAGAATGCATGATGCAATCTCCCCACAGATTACACCGGAATACTGTGGAAAGAGTACGCATCAGTACGAAACCAAACACGGCTTGTTTAGCATGTATAAAACCCTAGTTATCAAATATCTTTATTTCACAGCATTTATATTAACTGAACCAACTTAAATCGTATATCTTAAAGCTAATGGAACCTTGTAAGTGAATATGTAATGTGTGAGTGTACGGGGTTTGATATGAAGACGCTAGTTAACTTGGTGCGGATGCATGCGCATTTAGCTACTAAGCAGTGTTTTCATTCGGGGTCTTGTGCATTCGCTAATATGCGACTAGTTAACAGCGCTATTATGCGTATTATTGTGTATATGAGAAATTATGGGAGATGCAATGGCATGGTGCTAATAGTATTATCGCCACATGTACTAAAATGTGAGTTTATCTAAAATGGCGCTTAGGCGGCCATTCGCAAAATGGCGTCTTGCGATCTCATTTTCAAGATGGCGTCTTGCGGCCAGTCGCAAGATGGCGTCGCCGCGGTTCAATTTTAAACTGAACTTGTCTCAGCCAATTACTCAGCTTCGACAGCCAGAAGTGGTTCCATAGAAGTGGCCAAGAGAGACCTTATATGTGTGGCCATAGGGATCATTGTGCTTTATAACCAATGTAAGGTAATATCACTGATTATACCATTTGAGGATGGGATGGGTACAAGATGCCGGCTCTCGGGATCTTGCCGGTCAGAATCCTGAAGCCGAAATCCCGACAGTGTTAGAATACTGACATTTATCTAGCAGTTTTCTAACCCTCCCCTACCTTAACCCTAGCCCTCCCTCCGCAGTGCCTAAACCTAACCTCCCCTCAGTGCCTAAACCTGACCTATCCCTCCCCCTTAGTGCCTAACCCTCCCCTACTAGTGCCTATACCTAACCTCCCCCCCCCCCTTAGTGCCTAATGCTAAACCCCCAACCATGCTACTTACCTTTGGGATTCTGAATGTATATATCTCTGATTTCTATTTTTTTCCCAAGTATATAGCAGCTACATAATGGGGTAAGGTGCAATCAGGGAGATTGCTAGAATGTACAGGGAGAATATCAGGGAGAGTTGGTAAGTATGATGATAATCAGGGAGAGTTGGTAAGTATGACTGTGTCACATTATATATATATATATAGGGTAATACTGGTAATAATTAGATATCCCTAATAGCAGCTCTGAGCTAACAGCACATTGATGGGATAAACTGATCTGAATTTCTGTTACTGTGAGAACACATCAGGGATATTATATATTTTCCCTGCATAACTGATCCCTACTAAGGCCTTGGCCACTTCCTAGCTGTCACTGTTACATCACATGATGCATCACAGTGGGGCTGGAGCTCAGGCTGATATCACAGACTTCAGCATTTGGAGTCTTTTGATAGGTAGTTTTCAGGAGAGATAGTTGCAAAATGGCTGTGTGGTGTTACAGAATAGTATTTCTACTAATACTGCTCCAATCAGGACATGGGATGCCCATACCGACAACCAAAGGTAAATTATACCCTCTGTTATTTTTATTAAGTGGAAATAAATAAATTTTGTTGGCCAAATAGAGACATAGGGGGAAATTATTCAAAGTGTGTTTTTACAAAAATGCACGTTCTTTGGTCATTTTACTGCGATTTTGAAAATATTAGATTACTGAAAAGTAAAACCATACAGAGCATGTTATTATTGCACATGGATAAAAAACGCATCCCAACTTATTCACATAACTGCAATACAAAACGTGTGAGTAATGAATGTGTGCTTTTACAAACCACTAAAAGGCGGCAGGTTTTTTGTTTTTTTAAACTGCTTGCCCGCAGCAAGAGCCCAAATCACCATACAGAAATCTCTGATTTATCCATTGCTACCATTTGATAAATTGAGAGAGTTGAGTGATGTCATTAATTAGGCACCAGTGACAGCAGGACGGCTGAGTACTGAGGGCCTGATTCAGAGCTGAACGCTCTGACCAGAGCGCTCGCTCTGAATCAGGGCCCTCCTTCATCAAAATGGAGCGGCCTCCTGGCCGCTCGTATAGCTGTGGGTGACCAAAAAGATGGTCGCGATGGTCTTGACCATCGCGACCATCGGACTTGCGACGGAGACCCTGCGGTAGGGTCTCCCAGCCACAAGCCCTGGAGTGGTTTTGGCTCTATCAGAGCCAAAATCACTCCCACTGACATCACTAGTGATGTCAGTGGGGCCGGCTTCAGACAGTAGGCGTTCCCATGGGAACGCCTCCGTCTGGCAGGCACGCCCACCAAAGGGGGCGTGCTGTCAATCAACATCGACAGCACGCCCCCTTTGGTGCGAGACCCGGAGCGATGGAAAGCCCGTCGCTCCTCGGGTCTCGCGCATGCGCACGACGGAGCTCCCTCCGTCATGCGCATGCGCAGTGGGGAACATCGACCCGCTTGCGAGTGTCCTGACGCTCACGAGCGGGTCTGAATGACCCCCTGAGTCCATTGTGCTCTTCAGCACTTACATAGCTGGCAGCATTTCCTGGGACACATTGCTGCTCAGCCACTGCATCTAAGCATGTCCTGTGCGGTACTGTCTCTGCGGACCATGGATCTGAAGATAATGTAGATTTTTGTATATTAAATATTACTCTTACACATTGACTTCCAAAGCCCATATTTTAAGAATAGATAATATTATTTACAAAGAAAGTAATAATTAGTTACATAACAACATTTCCAGGACAAATTATTCCTGGGGATACAGCTTTTAGGCCAGGGCCCTGGTAATTAGGGACAATTGGCAACTAAGCACTTAGGCTGTTCGTGATTAGTACAGGGGCAGGTAGTAGCCTATGCTCCTATAATAGGATAGGCGGATCAGGCTTTCTATCTCAGGGACTGGGTACAGAAATGATATAGCTGCCCCATACTGTCTTATATTACTTATTACCTACATTACCAGCCCTGCTCATGTTACAGGAGCAGCTCTACTGGTTGTATTATTGCTTCAAATTGGGAGTTTATATGTGTAACATGGCTGCATGTGATAACAAGTTTATTCACCTAACCTGTTCCTTTCTTGCATAGATGACCAGATGCCAGATGGATGGCTGATGGCTGCACTGGTCATGATGGCTGTAGGCGCTGTGGGAATAATAGGCCTGTACATTTACATCTGGTAAGTTACTGACTCCTGGTTATCGTGTTATAGTTCACTTACCTAGATAGAAGGGTAATATTACTGTACTATTATTACCATAACCAATGAGATGGGTGACTGGTAGGTGCGTACGTTGCCTATCTTCACCAGGGGCAGATTTGGCATTAGGTGCACCCCTGTCTCTGTATATACAGTATAACAAACCCTGCCCCTGTATTTTCAGTGTTACCACCCCATGTCCCTATATTTTTAGTGTTACCCCTAGTATCTAATTTTACTCCCCTCCCCCATTAAAGTCCACCATTTGCAGGGACTGTATAGCATAGGCAGTAACTTCACATTAGAAAAGCTCCATGCCAATCACAGCCAAACAGGCAGTCTCTGGGGGTGGTGCTTTGTTCCTTTGGGACCATAAGCGAAACTCGGGAGTGGTCTGGGGGTGCACAGGACTACCCATTAGCCCACTTTGCCAATCCATCTCTGCCTGGCTTGCCCACCCACCGCTGTTCAGGGCCGGTCCCTACAGTAGCTGGCAGCTACCCTGCCCTCTTCCACACCAGCTGCTGCGATCGGAGCACAGCTCCGATCGGGTAGCAGCTTCTGCGCAATGCGCAGAAGCTTACTTTAAATAAAATGTCAGCTGGAGGAGCTGCTGCACATGCTCAGCAGCAGCTCTTCCCACAAGCAGTCAAAACAGAGGAGCAGCAGGTAAGTGCTGGGTGGTGACTGTAGGGGGGGTGGGGAAGGTTGGAGCTGATGATACAGGGCTGGGGGGGGAGGTTGGAGCTGACTGCACAGGGCTGGGGGGAATAGAGCTGACTGCACAGGGCTGGGGGGAGGTTGGAACTGACTGCACAGGGGGTTGGGGGGAGGTTGGAGCTGACTGCACAGGCCTGGGGAGGGGTTGGAGTTAACACAGGGGCAGGGGAATAACGCTGAAACACACTGAGGCTGGGGAATGTGGCTAAGAGACGCACTGGGGCAGAGAGATGCACACTGGGGCTGGGGGAATGGGGCAGAGATGCACACTGGGGCTGGGGGAATGGGGCAGAGAGACGCACAGTGGGGCTTGGGGAATGGGGCAGAGAGACGCACTGGGGGAAGGGAGACGCACACTACGGCCAGGAGAATGGGGCTGAGAGATGCACACTGGTGCCGGGGGAATGGGGCTGAGAGACACACTGGGGCAGAGAGATGCATACGGGGGCTGGGGGAATGGGGCTGAGAGACGCACACTCGGGTTGGGGGAATGGGGCAGAGAGCCACAGGTGGGCCTTAGGGTGGAGAGACGCATGGGGTCCTGGTGAGAGACAAGGGGGTCCTGTCTAAATATATACAGACACACAGCTGATCACTTATGTTTCTTATTTTATTATTTGTTACTTCTAGGAAGAAACTGAAGGACATAGGTGACTCTGTGAGCATCCTAAAGAGATCATTTGTCATCATTACACCAAGTAACATTAGCTAGATTACTATGTAATAAGTACTGACCACAGCACAGACAAAGTCAGCTCCGGATCTCAGTATATTGCAGCATATTGTTGTCTATACATTGGCCACATTAATAATGTTATTGCTGGTGACAACGGCCAATCACCCCACAATGAGCAAGATGTTGATTGAATTAATGAAATTTGCAATGGCTCAAACTACATTTGTGTGATACAAGCCGGACCTACTGGGCATGTTCCTGGTCCTCTAGGACTAGGAGGAAGACGTGTTGTGTACCAGGGTAAAGCTGTCCAATTATAGTACAAGTGGCACTACAAGCACCAGCATACACTGGCAGACAATTCTACATATTGGTCCGTGATAGATGTAGAACCGTTCTTTTCACAGATGAATTCTAGGGGGTAAATTTACTAAGATGGGAGTTCTATTTAATAAGTGATGTTGCCCATAGCAACCAATAAGATTCTACTTCTCATTTATCTAGCACCTTCTAAAAGATAATACCTGGAATCTGATTGGTTGCTATGGGCAACATCACTTAGTTCTTAATAGAACTCCCATCTTAGTAAATGTACCCCTAGGAGTTTATTGTAGATGCAGATTTGTAATGTATTTTGTCTTGTTCCTCTGGGCCTCCCACTGTACATGTATCCTCCCTCCCTTGTGCCCCCACCTCACTCACCCTGTCCCTCACCCTGGACCTTGCACACTTACAGTAACTAGGAAGTTAAATGTCCTATGGAGAATTACATATGTATAGGGGCTGCCATACTTCTCATTAAACATTTGCTGCTACTAGATATATTTTGATCAAGCATTTACAATTGTTCTTATATGCTCCCAAACAGATTCACCAAGTGTCTTGTGAAGAGTACATTATGGATAAAAGAGAGGCTGGCACATAAAACCAACATTCAGGGTGGCACAGCAGATGGATGGAACATCAGACAGGAACATGTCATCAGCAGAGAGCACCGGAGGCCACCCCCTCCCTCCCCCCTTTTCCAGTAACCTCTAAAGTTGGCAGCGTGAGATGGCTTGCTGGTGTTTGGAGACATTACTCATAGGTTTAGGTTGAGTTTCCAGGTCCTGGAAAAAGTCACTTCAAAACCGGATGGTGTGGAGGTATCGTGCCGAGGACCTGTGCTGCCATAGGGAGATTATCCAATCCCAGGATTTACCTTAAAGAGACTCTTGCTTGATATACTCAGGGTTGAAATTCTTTTGACAAGAAAACATGCGCCCCCAGTGGGGACTTTATTAAAATACTGTCAGTATTTTAAAACATACCATATGTGAGTGCATATTGTTTTAGTTTTTATTAAACTTGGTTTAGAGGTAATGGACTAGTTGCTCCCTTCTTCCATTTCTTTTGTATATGACACCATGTTGCAAGGACACCACGTGAACAGATGACCGTCCATATTTAAGATGTGCCTGACATTTCAGAAAAGACTAAATGAGGTTGGCCTAAAAGGTAGGATTCCCCGAAAAAAGCCATTACTGAATAAAAAGCAGCTGCAGAAACGAATACAGTGGGCAAAAGAACACATTGCATGGACAGAAGGTCAGTGGAAACAAGTGATATGGAGTGATGAAACTAAGATATCGATATTTGGTAGTGATGGGAGAAAATATGTGAGATGTCGCATTGGAGAAGAGGTATATCCAGATTGCATTCAAGCAAGAACAAAAAATCCTACAAGTGTTATGATCTGGGCATATATGACAGCAGATGCTGTAGGCCGCCTTTATGTCATAGATGGCATACTGAACAGCAGAAAGTCCATTGACACCATCCTACAGCCAAAACTTCAACTCTCTATCAGGGATCTTTTTACAGATAATGTCCCATTTTTTTTTCAGTGGGATTCAGCTCCCTGCCACACTGCACAGATATGCAAACAGTAGTTCACGGAGAATGACATACAGGTGCTGGGATGGCCAGGAAACAGCCCAGACCTGAACCCCATAGAACATTTGTGGTTCAGTGTGAAAAAACACACATCTGAGGCGTCCATCGAATAAAAGACAATTAATTAATGCTATAATTGTCTCATGGCACCACATAGTAAAGAAGGAAAAGCTCCAAACATTGGTTGGCTCAATGCCACGTTGCTGTGCTGCTGTCTTGAAAACTAAAAGATACCCAACGAAATACTGATAGGACAGTAACATAAGTACACAGGTATTTTCACCCAAAGTGTTGTTTTCACTGCATAACTTCCCTTTTAATGCAAATATTTGACCTCTGTTTATTGTGTTGCATTCAGCATTACATTTCCTTTCATTTGATATATGAATCATTGCACTACATGAAGTGTAACAGTTTATATAAGCATTCAAAGTTGAAAAACATTCAAATTTTAAAAAGTGTCCGCAATTTTGGCAACCACTGTACATACCTCCCAACGTGACCCATTTCAGGACGGACAAAATCCTCTGCTCCTGGACTTCCCTCTTAATTTATGATTGCCGTCACCTGTGATGAAACACCTTTTTGTTTTTATCAATTACCTAGTTCAACACAGGCGGCTGCAATCATAAATTAAGAGGGAAGTCCAGGAACAGCATTTTGTCCCTTCTGGAATGGGTCATGTTGGGAGGTATGTGTGTATATATATATATATATACAGTAGTCGAAGTGGGAATTTTGAAGTGGGGAATGGAAAATCTAAGGTTGTACTTAGGCGAGTGCTGGGAAAGGGGGTGTGGCCACTCACAAGGGGGGTGTCCTTAAGACACGCCCCTTTTTTCATCAGTTTAGTGTACCACACTATATACACTATGCTACAAAATAGTGCCCCTTATACAATGCCCACGGTAGTAGTGCCCCCTATGTAATGCCGACAGTAGTAGTGCTCCTTATGCAATGCCCACAGTAGTAGTGCCCCTATACAATGCCCACAGTAGTAGTGCTCCTTATTCACTGCCCACAGTAGTTTTGTCCCCTATACATTGCTCACAGTAGTAGTGCTCCTTATTCAATGCCCACAGTAGTGCCCCCATGCAATGTCCACAGTCGTAGTGCCCCCTATACAATGCCCACTGCAGTAGTGCCTGCTATGCAATGCCCACTGCAGTATTTTTCCCTATACATTGCCCGCAGTAGTATTGCTCCTTATGCAATGCCCAAAGTAATAGTTCCCCTATACAATGCTCACAGTCGTAATGCCCCCTATGCAATGCCTACAGTAGTGCCCCCTATGCAATGCCCACAGTAGTATTGCCCCCTATGCAAAGCCCAATATGCATGCTAGTAGCTGGGAGGGACTGGAAGTGGGCAAGGACTAGATAAAGGTGAGAAAACGAGTGGGTAGACAGCAATGGACCGAAGGCAGGTGAAAAGGTGGACGGGTAGGCAGGAGAGGACTAAAGGCAGGTGAGATGGGAGGGTAAGTGGGTGAGGACTGGATGTAGACAGGCATGGAGGTGTGCTGGTAGGCAGGAGAGGATGAAGTCGGGGAGGATTGGAGGCAGGCAAGGAGGTGGTAGGTGGGTAGACGGGAGTGGACTGGAGGCAGGTGAGTATGAGGAGAGGACTAGAGGCAGGTTTTAGGCAGTGAGAAGGTGGGTGGGAAACCACTGGATGGGGCAGGGAGACGGACAAGGAGGCTTGCTAGTAGGCAGTAGTGGACTAGAGTTGGGTGAGGATTGGAGGCAGGTAAGGAGGTGAGTGGGTATGCGGGGAGTTCATCTTGTAAAGTGAAAAGTATAAAAAAAAAAAAAAAAAAATTCAAAATTCTAGACACCAACTAGCTAGAATTATTAAGTCTTTGGACAGTCTGGAAATCAGGTCCTCTGAGTGTTATTAATAATTATAATAAATAGGTGGCAACCCGGCTTCCCTCTTTCTTACTCTCCCCCCTCTTTACTCTTCCTTAGCTCACCTAATTTTCATGTGTGTGACAGAGCTGTGTCAGAGTCCCCAGTTCACTAGTAGGCCATATGCAAGACCACCCCCTCCCCGCAGCCATACTTCCGATCCCCCCCTCCCCGCAGCTATACTCCCGACCTTCCCTCCCTGTAAATGGCCATATGCAAGACCACCCCCCCGCGGCCATACTCCTGACCCCCCCTCCCGCGGCCATACTCCTGACCCCCCCTCTTGCGGCCATACTCCTGACCTTCCCTCTCTGTTTGCAGCCATACGCCAGACCACCCCCAAATGCGGCCATACTCCCGACCTCCCCCGCCCGTGGCCATACAGAGTTTCGAACCCCCCGCCCGCGGCCATACTGAGCACCCCCCACCCGCGGCCATCCTGAGCATTACATTACACGCTGTCAGGATCCAGGTACTGTAGCTGTGGCACGAGCAGTGGTGGAGAAGATCAGTGAGTCCTGGAGAAGCAGTGCACCTGAAGCCGGCACAGTCTGTCAGCTATTGAATAGCTGCCGGAGTCGTTCTCCAGCCGTCTGCAGCCAGCGTCCTCTGATCTGTGATCATAGACTGACAGACCGCATCATTCTAATAATGTCTGCTTACTACAGTGTATTATTATGTGAGGCTCACAGTCTTATAATAATAATAATCCACTGTTGTAGTCGGGCATCATAAGAATGTTGGGGAGATGGGGTACAAAAGTTGTACTTATTGTAGAACAAAAAGGACTTACTCTTACTTATTTCCTCACATGGTAGCTGGGGCTGTCCTGAGGGCTGTCATCCTGCTACAGCAGCTACTGACAGCCTGTGAGCAGTGTTAGTGTAGTGGCTCAGCGCTAAAGCCACGCCCCTGCCCTCTGCCGTAAAGTTGAAAAAAAATAGTTTAGTGCTTGAAGTGGCGGTATGTCATACCGTTGTATACCGGCACACTTCGAGCACTGTATATATATATATATATATATATATATACACACAGACACACACAAATTTTACATGCACACACATGCATATGTATAAACGTATATGTGTATATATATATATATATATATATGTATATATTTTAATACATATATATATATATATATACACAAACACATCGGCCTGCCTGATGTGTGTCTATATTATATTTTTATATATATACACACACACATGGACACAGATACATTATGTACATATATACATTAGATATATACATTACTGCTGCTTACTTCAGTGGCAGCAGACCAGCAGCAGAACTAGTGGGTGGAGCCAAATGCAGGGGGCGGGGCTTAATTGCGGGCCACTGCTCTGGAAAAATGAAAAAAAACATTCAGCTTGTTGATGGTGCCGAGGACAGAGTCGGGGGGGCTATGTGTGGGGGCCCTAGAACGACCGCCTCTTTCGCCCTCCCTATGATCCGGCCCTGTAGGCAAGTATGAGCAGAGGAGGTGCAGGAGTCTTATTAAATAATAGTGGAGTGCGAAGCTCTTTGGGTGTTATGCGGCTGCTGCTACAGCTACACACATTAAGTAAAATGATGGGCCGCTCACCTAGCCACGGCACTGCTCTGCACAGCTCTACTGCCCCCCACCCCACCCGGACAAACCACCCCCGACGCTTAAACCACTGCACGGCTACCCCCAGGCAGACAACCTCCCGCAGTCAAGCCACTTCAAAGCTTAGCTACTCCCTCTGAAGCCCCTGGCCACACATAGACCCTCTTACTCTTACCGCAGAGCCCTATGCAGCTGGAGAATCGGCTCACTACATGCACCCTGCATGAAATGGCCGCTGCAGTACAGTTATGTCCGGGAATATCCGCTAGTGGTGACGAGGATCTGCTTCCTCCCATCCCATATAATCTGGTCGCTAGGTAGCCAGGTAGCAAATCTGGTCACCATGGCGACCTGTTCACTGGGATTTGCCAAGCATTGTTTTAATAGCAAAGCCTCTTCTCTCGATAAAGACTCAGACGGTCACGGGCAGCTGACACTTCTCTAAGCTGTGAATGGGCAACCGGGCTGCCTGTCATGCTGAAAACAATAACAGCCGGGTGATGCGATTCGGAGGGGCGGCGCCACAGTTGTTATTATTTAGGAGAGAGGGCACCGTACAGTGATATAGGAAGGGGAATAACACAGCTCCTGGCTCCCACTGAATGTGTGGTATGATTATTATTATATGGGGAGAGGAGACTGTACAGTGATATACAGTATAAGGGGGATTAACACAGCTCCAGATTAACAGACTTTAATCTTGGTTCAATTTCTTCTCAGGGCTTGGTCACATATTTTGTATTAGCCAGAAGTGGTTCCATAGAAGTGGCCAAGAGAAACCTTATATGTGTGGCCATAGGGATCATTGTGCCTTATAACCAATGCAAGGTAATAGCTGATTATACCATTTGAATGTATGGGATGGGTACGGGATGCCGGCTCTCGGGATCTTGGCGGTCAGAATCCTGAAGCCGAAATCCCGACAGTGTTAGAATACTGACATTTATCTAGCAGTTTTCTAACCCTCCCCCTACCTTAACCCTAGCCCTCCTTCCACAGTGCCTAAACCTAACCTCCCCCCAGTGCCTAAACCTGACCTCCTCCTCGCCTTTAGTGCCTAACCCTCCCCCCCTAGTGCCTATACCTAACCTCCCCCTCCCTCTTTAGTGCCTAATGCTAACCCCCCAACCATTCTGCTTACCTTTGGGATTCTGAATGTATATATCTCTGATTTCTATTTTTTTACCGTATATAACAGCTACATAATGGGGTAAGGTGCAATCAGGGAGATTGCTAGAATGTACAGGGAGAATATCAGGGAGAGTTGGTAAGTATGATGATAATCAGGAAGAGTTGGTAGGTATGACTGTGTCACATTATATATATATATATGTATATATATATATATATATATATATATATATATATATATATACAGTCAGGTCCATAAATATTGGGACATTGACAGAATTTTCATATTTTGGCCTCTATTCACCACCACAATGGCTTTGAAATGAAACAAACAAGATGTGCTTTAACTGCAAACTTTCAGATTTAATTTGAGGGTAATTACATCCAAATCAGGTGAACGGTGTAGGAATTACAACGGTTTCTATATGTGCCTCCCACTTTTTAAGGGGCCCAAAGTAATGGGACAAACTAAACAATCCTAAATCTAACTTTCACTTTTTAATACTTTGTTGCAAATCCTTTGCAGGCAATTACAGCCTGAAGTCTGGAATGCATAGACATCACCAGACGCTGGGTTTCATCCCTGGTGATGCTCTGCCAGGCCTCTACTGCAAATGTCTTCAGTTCCTGCTTGTTCTTGGGGCATTTTCCCTTCAGTTTTGTCTTCATCAAGTGAAATGCATGCTCAGTCGGATTCAGGTCAGGGGATTGACTTGGCCATTGCATAACATTCCACTTTTTTAGCCTTAAAAAACTCTTTAGTTGCTTTTGCAGTATGCTTTGGGTCATTGTCCATCTGCACTGTGAAGCGCCGTCCAATGAGTTCTGAAGCATTTGACTGAATATGAGCATATAATATTGCCCAAAACACTTCAGAATTCATTCTGCTGCTTTTGTCAGCAGTCACATCATCAATAAATACAAGGGAACCAGTTCCATTGAGAGCCATACATACCACCACCATGCTTCACTGATGAGGTGGTATGTTTTGGATCATGAGCAGTTCCTTTCCTTCTCCATACTCTTCTCTTCCCATCACTGTGGTACAAGTTAATCTTTGTCTCATCTGTCCAAAGGATGTTGTTCCAGAATTGTAATGGCTTTTTTAAATGTTGTTTGGCAAACTCTAATCTGGTCTTTCTGTTTTTGTGGCTCACCAATGCCCACAATGAGCAAGATGATGATTGAATTAATGAAATCTGCAATGGCTCAAACTACATTTGTGTGATACAAGCCGGGCCTACTGGGCATGTTCCCGGTCCTCTAGGACTAGGAGGACGATGTGTTGTGTACCAGGGTAAAGCTGTCCAATTATACTACAAGTGTCACTACAAGCACCAGCAACACTGGTAGACAATTCTACAATTTGGTCCGTGACAGATGTAGAACCGTTCTTTTCTCAGATGAATTCTAGGAGTTTATTGTAGATGCAGATTTGTAATGTCTTTAGTCTTGTTCCTCTGTGCCTCCCCCTGTACATGTATCCTCTCTCCCTTGTGCCCCCACCTCACTCACCCTGTCCCTCACCCTGGACCTTGCACACTTACAGTAACTAGGAAGTTAAATGTCCTATGGAGAATTACATATGTATAGGGGCTGCCATACTTCTCATTAAACATTTGCTGCTACTAGATATATTTTATCAAGCATTTACAATTGTTCTTATATGCTCCCAAACAGAGTCACCAAGCGTCTTGTGAAGAGCATATTATGGATAAAAGAGAGGCTGGCACATAAAAACAACATTCAGGGTGGCACATCAGATGGATGGAACATCAGACAGGAACATATCATCAGTAGAGAGCACCGGAGGCCACCCCCTCCCTCCCCCCTTTTCCAGTAACCTCTAAAGTTGGCAGCGTGAGATGGCTTGCTGGAGTTTGGAGACATTACTCATAGGTTTAGGTTGCGATCCAGGTCCTGGAAAAAGTCACTTCAAAACCGGATGGTGTTGAGGTATCGTGCATTGGAGGACCTGTGCTGCCATAGGGAGATTATCCAATCCCGGGATTTACCTTAAAGAGACTCTTGCTTGATATACTCAGGGTTGAAATTCTTTTGGCAAGAAAACATATGCCCCCAGTGGGGACTTTATTAAAATACTGTCAGTATTTTAAAACATACCATATGTGAGTGCATATTGTTTTAGTTTTTATTAAACTTGGTTTAGAGGTAATGGACTAGTTGCTCCCTTCTTCCATTTCTTTTGTATATGACACCATGTTACAAGGACACCATATGAACAGATGACCGTCCATATTTAAGATGTGCCTGACATTTCAGAGAAGACTAAATGAGGTTGGCCTAAAAGGTAGGATTCCCCGAAAAAAGCCATTGCTGAATAAAAAGCAGCTGCAGAAACGAATACAGTGGGCAAAAGAACACATTGCATGGACAGAAGGTCAGTGGAAACAAGTGATATGGAGTGATGAAACTAAGATATCGATATTTGGTAGTGATGGGAGAAAATATGTGAGACGTCGCATTGGAGAAGAGGTACATCCAGATTGCATTCAAGCAAGAACAAAAAAATCCTACAAGTGTTATGATCTGGGCATGTATGACAGCAGATGCTGTAGGCCGCCTTTATGTCATAGATGGCATACTGAACAGCAGAAAGTACATTGACACCATCCTACAACCAAAACTTCAACTTTCTATCAGGGATCTTTTTACAGACAATGTCCCATTTTTTTTTCAGCGGGATTCAGCTCCCTGCCACACTGCACGGATATGCAAACAGTAGTTCACGGAGAATGACATACAGGTGCTGGGATGGCCAGGAAACAGCCCAGACCTGAACCCCATAGAATATTTATGGTTCAGTGTGAAAAAACGTACATCTGAGGCGTCCATCGAATAAAAGACAATTACTTAATGCTATAATTGTCTCATGGCACCACATAGTAAAGAAGGAAAAGCTCCAAACATTGGTTGGCTCAATGTCACGTTGCTGTGCTGCTGTCTTGAAAACTAAAAGATACCCAACGAAATCCTGATAGGACTAGGACAGTAACATCGTAAGTACACAAGGATTTTCACCCAAAGTGTTGTTTTCACTGCATAACTTCCCTTTTAATGCACATATTTGACCTCTGTCTATTGTGTTGAATTCAGCATTACATTTGCTTTCATTTGATATATGAATCATTGCACTACATGAAGTGTAACAGTTTATATAAGCATTCAAAGTTGAAAAACATTCAAATTTCAAAAAGTGTCCGCAATTTTGGCAACCTTTGAAACACCTTTTTGTTTTTATCAATTACCTAGTTCAACACAGGTGGCTGCAATCATAAATTAAGAGGGAAGTCCAGGAACAGAGCACTTTGTCCCTTCTGGAATGGGTCATGTTGGGAGGTATGTATATATATATATATATATATATATATATACACATACACACACATGCATATGTATAAACGTATATGTGTATATATATATATATGTATATATATATATATATACACAAACACATCGGCCTGCCTGATGTGTGTCTATATTATATTTATATATATATATACATACACATAGACACAGATACATACATTATGTACATATATACATTAGATATATACATTACTGCTGCTTACTTCACTGGCAGCAGACCAGCAGCAGAATTAGTGGGCGGAGCCAAATGCAGGAGGCAGGGCTTAATTGTGGGCCACTGCTCTGGAAAAATGAAGAAAAAATTCAGCTTGTTGATGGTGCCGAGGACAGAGTCGGGGGGGCTATGTGTGGGGGCCCTAGAACGACCGCCTCTGTCGTCCTCCCTATGATCTGGCCAAGTATGAGCAGAGGAGGTGCAGGAGTCTTATTAAATAACAGTGGAGTGAGGAGCTCTATGTGTGTTATACGGCTGCTGCTACAGCTACACACATTAAGTAAAATGATGTGCCGCTCGCCTAGCCACGGCACTGCACAGCTCTACCACCCCTCACCCGGACAAACCACCCCCGACGCTTAAACCACTGCACGGCTACCCCCAGGCAGACAACCTCCCGCAGTTAAGCCACTTCAAAGCTTAGCTACTCCCTCTGAAGCCCCTGGCCACGCATAGACCCTCTTACTCTTACCGCAGAGCCCTATGCAGCTGGAGAATCGGCTCATTACATGCACCCTGCATGAAATGGCCGCTGCAGTACAGTTATGTCTGGGAATATCCGCTAGTGGTGACGAGGATCTGCTTCCTCCCATCCCATATAATCTGGTCGCTAGGTAGCCGGGTAGCAAATCTGGTCACCATGGCGACCTGTTCACTGGGATTTGCCAAGCATTGTTTTAATAGCAAAGCCTCTTCTCTCGGTAAAGGCTCAGACGGGTCACGGGCAGCTGACAGTTCCCTAAGCTATGAATGGGCAACCGGGCTGCCTGTCATGTTGAAAACAATAACAGCCGGGTGATGCGATTCGGAGGGGCGGCGCCACAGTTGTTATTATTTAGGAGAGAGGGGACCGTACAGTGATATAGGAAGGGGAATAACACAGCTCCTGGCTCCCACTGAATGTGTGGTATGATTATTATATGGGGAGAGGAGACTGTACAGTGATATACAGTATAAGAGGGATTAACACAGCTCCAGACTAACAGACTTTAATCTTGGTTCAATTTCTTCTCAGGGCTTGGTCACATATTTTGTATTAGCCAGAAGTGGTTCCATAGAAGTGGCCAAGAGAAACCTTATATGTGTGGCCATAGGGATCATTGTGCCTTATAACCAATGCAAGGTAATAGCACTGATTATACCATTTGAATGTATGGGATGGGTACGGGATGCCGGCTCTCGGGATCTTGCCGGTCAGAATCCTGAAGCCGAAATCCCGACAGTGTTAGAATACTGACATTTATCTAGCAGTTTTCTAACCCTCCCCCTCTCCCTACCTTAACCCTAGCCCTCCCTCCGCAGTGCCTAAACCTGACCTCCTCCTCCCGTTTAGTGCCTAACCCTCCCCCCATAGTGCCTACACCTAACCTCCCCCTCCCTCCTTAGTGCCTAATGCTAACCCCCAACCATGCTACTTACCTTTGGGATTCTGAATGTATATATCTCTGATTTCTATTTTTTTCCCAAGTATATAACAGCTACATAATGGGGTAAGGTGCAATCAGGGAGATTGCTAGAATGTACAGGGAGAATATCAGGGAGAGTTGGTAAGTATGATGATAATCAGGGAGAGTTGGTAAGTATGATGATAATCAGGGGGAGTTGGTAAGTATGATGATAATCAGGGAGAGTTGGTAAGTATGATGATAATCAGGGAGAGTTGGTAAGTATGACTGTGTCACAATATATATATATAGGGTAATACTGGTAATAATTAGATATCCCTAATAGCAGGTCTGAGCTAACAGCACATTGATGGGATAAACTGATCTGAATTTCTGTTACTGTGAGAACACATCAGGGATATTATATATTTTACCTGCATAACTGATCCCTACTAAGGCCTTGGCCACTTCCTAGCTGTCACTGTTACATCACATGATGCATCACAGTGGGGCTGGAGCTCAGGCTGATATCACAGACTTCAGCATTTGGAGTCTTTTGATAGGTAGTTTTCAGGAGAGATAGTTGCAAAATGGCTGTGTGGTGTTACAGAATAGTATTTCTACTAATACTGCTCCAATCAGGACATGGGATGCCCATACCGACAACCAAAGGTAAATTACACCTCTGTTATTTTCATTATTTTTATCAAGTGGAAATAAATAATTTTTGTTGGCCAAGTAGAGACATAGGGGGAAATTATTCAAAGTGTGTTTTTACAAAAATGCACGTTCTTTGGTCATTTTACTGCGATTTTGAAAATATTATATTACTGAAAAGTAAAACCATACAGAGCATGTTATTATTGCACATGGTTAAAAAACGCATCCCAACTTATTCACATAACTGCAATACAAAACGTGTGAGTAATGAATGTGTGCTTTTACAAACCACTAAAAGGCGGCAGGTTTTTTTTTTTTTTAAACTGCTTGCCCCCAGGGCCAGATAAACAATGGGGCGGATGGAGCTACAGCTCCAGGCCTCCACATAAAAATAGGCCCATCAACATGACAGAATGATTACCAGCTGCCTAACTGGCCATACATTTTAAGTATTTAAATAGTTTTTCTATTCCCCCATCCCCCCCAAAAAACTAAATTATCCAATTTTTCGATTTCTATGTAGTTAGGAAGATATTGTGGTCATAGTATAGGGGGTGTACACACCAAGGTGACTCTGATCACACCCACACAGCACCGATCACAGCTCTTCCCCTTCTCAGTATAGGCCCTTGAACATTTTCAGCTCCAGGCCCATGTGGGCCTTAATCCGGCCCTGCTTGCCCCGGCAAGAGCCCAAATCACCATACAGAAATCTCTGATTTATCCAGTGCTAACATTTGATAAATAGAGAGAGTTGAGTGATGTCATTAATTAGGCACCAGTGACAGCAGGACGGCCGGGTACATCCATTGTGCTCTTCAGCACTTACATAGCTGGCAGCATTTCCTGGGACACATTGCTGCTCAGCCACTGCATCTAAGCATGTCCTGTGCGGTACTGTCTCTGCGGAACTTGGACCTGAAGATAATGTAGATTTTTGTATAATATTATAATATTATTTACAAAGAAAGTAATAATTATTAGTTATATAACAACATTTCCAGGACAAATTATTCCCGGGGATACAGCTTTTAGACAACGGCCCTGGTAATTAGGGACAATTGGCAGCTAAGCACTTGGGCTGGTCATGTTTAGTACAGGGTCAGGTAGTAGCCTATGCTGCTGGCCTCCTATATCAGGATAGCCGGATCAGGCTTTCTAGCTCAGGGACTGGGTACAGAAATTATATAGCTGCACCATACTGTCTTATATTACTTATTACCTACATTACCAGCCCTGCTCATGTTACAGGAGCAGCTCTACTGGTTGTATTATTGTTTCAAATTGGGAGTTTATATGTGTAACACGGCTGCATGTGATAACAAGTTTATTCACCTAACCTGTTACTTTCTTGCATAGATGACCAGATGCCAGATGGATGGCTGATGGCTGCACTGGTCATGATGGCTGTAGGCGTTGTGGGAATAATAGGCCTGTACATTTACATCTGGTAAGTTACTGACTCCTACTGATCGTGTTATAGTTCACTTACCTAGATAAAAGGGTAATATTACTGTACTATTATTACCATAACCAATGAGATGGGTGACTGGTAGGTGAGTACGTTGCCTATCTTCACCAGGGGCAGATTTAGCATTAGGTGCACCCCTGTCTCTGTATATACAGTGTAACAAACCCTGCCCCTGTATTTTCAGTTTTACCACCCCCAGTCCCTGTAATTTCCATGTTACCACCAGTATCTGATTTTACTCCCCTACCCCCAGTAAAATCCACCACTTGCAGGGACTGTATAGCATAGGCAATAACTTCACATTAGAAAAGCTCCATGCCAATCACAACCAAAAAGGCAGTCTCAGGGGGAGGTGCTTTCTTTCCTTGGCACCATAGGCAAAACTGGGGAGTTGTCCGGGGATGCACAGGACCACCCATTAGCCCACTTTGCCGATCTGCCGTTGCACGGCTTGACTTCCCTCCGCCGTTCAGGGCCACGGTCCCTACAGTGGCTGGCAGCCACCCTGCCCTCTCCCACACCAGCTGCCGCAGGCAGCAGCAGCTCTTCCCACAAGCAGTCAAAACAGAGGAGCAGCAGGTAAGTGCTGGGTGGTGACTGCAGGGGGGGGTGGGGGAGGTTGGAACTGATGATACAGGGCTGGGGGGGAATAGAGCTGACTGCACAGAGATGGGGGAGGGGGGTTTGGAGCTGACAGCACAGGGCTGGGGGGGAGGTTGGAGCTGACTGCACAGGGGGCTGGGGGGGAGGTTGGAGCTGACTGCACAGGCCTGGGGAGGGGTTGGAGTTAACACAGGGGCAGGGGAATAATGCTGAGACACACTGAGGCTGGGGAATGTGGCTAAGAGATGCACTGGGGCAGAGAGATGCATACTGGGGCTGGGGGAATGGGGCAGAGAGATGCACACTGGGGCCTGGGGAATGGGGCAGAGAGACGCACAGTGGGGCCTGGGGAATGGGGCAGAGAGACGCACAGTGGGGCCGGGGGAATCGGGCTGAGAGACGCACTGGGGAAGGGAGACGCACACTAGGGCCAGGAGAATGGGATTGAGAGATGCATACTGGTGCCGGGGGAATGGGGCTGAGGGACACACTGGGGCAGAGATGCATACAGGGGCTGGGGAAATGGGGCTGAGAGATGCACACTCGGGTTGGGGGAATGGGGCAGAGAGCCACAGGTGGGCCTTAGGGTGGAGAAATGCATGGGGTCCTGGTGAGAGACAAGGGGGGCCTGTCTAAATATATACAGACATACGGCCGATCACTTATGTTTCTTATTTTATTATTTGTTACTTCTAGGAAGAAACTGAAGGACATAGGTGACTCTGTGAGCATCCTAAAGAGATCATTTGTCATCATTACACCAGGTAACATTAGCTAGATTACTATGTAATAAATACTGACCACAGCACAGACAAAGTCATCTCAGGATCTCAGTATATTGCAGCATATTGTTGTCTATAAATTGGCCACATTAATAATGTTATTGCTGGTGACAAAGGCCAATCACCCCACAATGAGCAAGATGATGATTGAATTAATGAAATCTGCAATGGCTCAAACTACATTTGTGTGATACAAGCCGGGTCTACTGGGCATGTTCCTGGTCCTCTAGGACTAGGAGGATGACGTGTTGTGTACCAGGGTAAAGCTGTCCAATTATACTACAAGTGTCACTACAAGCGCCAGCATACACTGGTAGACAATTCTACATTTTGGTCCGTGATAGATGTAGAACCGTTCTTTTCTCAGATGAATTCTTGGAGTTTATTGTAGATGCAGATTTGTAATGTCTTTAGTCTTGTTCCTCTGGGCCACCCCCTGTACATGTATCCTCCCTCCCTTGTGCCCCCACCTCACTCACCCTGTCCCTCACCATGGACCTTGCACACTTACAGTAACTAGGAAGTTAAATGTCCTATGGAGAATTACATATGTATAGGGGCTGCCATACTTCTCATTAAACATTTGCTGCTACTAGATATATTTGATCAAGCATTTACAATTGTTCTTATATGCTCCCAAACAGAGTCACCAAGCGTTTTGTGAAGAGCATATTATGGATAAAAGAGAGGCTGGCACATAAAAACAACATTCAGGGTGGCACATCAGATGGATGGAACATCAGACAGGAACATATCATCAGCAGAGAGCACCGGAGGCCACCCCCTCCCTCCCCCCTTTTCCAGTAACCTCTAAAGTTGGCAGCGCGAGATCGATTGCTGGTGTTTGGAGACATTACTCATAGGTTTAGGTTGAGTTTCCATGTCCTGGAAAAAGTCACTTCAAAACCAGATGGTGTGGAGGTATCGTGCCTTGGAGGACCTGTGCTGCCATAGGGAGATTATCCAATCCCAGGATTTACCTTGCAGAGACTCTTGCTTGATATACTCAGGGTTGAAATTCTTTTGGCAAGAAAACATGCGCCCCCAGTGGGGACTTTATTAAAATACTGTCTGTATTTTAAAACATACCATATGTGAGTGCATAATGTTTTAGTTTTTATTAAACTTGGTTTAGAGGTAATGGACTAGTTGCTCCCTTCTTCCATTTCTTTTGTGTATGACACCATGTTGCAAAGACACCATATGAACAGATGACCGTCCATATTTAAGATGTGCCTGACATTTCAGAGAAGACTAAATGAGGTTGGCCTAAAAGGTAGGATTCCTCGAAAAAAGCCATTGCTGAATAAAAAGCAGCGGCAAAAACGAATACAGTGGGCAAAAGAACACATTGCATGGACAGAAGGTCAGTGGAAACAAGTGATATGGAGTGATGAAACTAAGATATCGATATTTGGTAGTGATGGAAGAAAATATGTGAGACGTCGCATTGTAGAAGAGGTACATCCAGATTGCATTCAAGCAACAACAAAGAATCCTACAAGTGTTATGATCTGGGCATATATGACAGCAGATGCTGTAGGCCGCCTTTACGTCATAGATGGCATACTGAACAGCAGAAAGTACATTGACACCATCCTACAACCAAAACTTCAACTCTCTATCAGGGATCTTTTTACAGATAATGTCCCATTTTTTTTCCAGCGGGATTCAGCTCCCTGCCACACTGCACGGATATGCAAACAGTAGTTCACGGAGAATGACATACAGGTGCTGGGATGGCCAGGAAACAGCCCAGATCTGAACCCCTTAGAACATTTGTGGTTCAGTGTGAAAAAACGTACATCTGAGGCGTCCATCGAATAAAAGACAATTAATGCTATAATTGTCTCATGGCACCACATAGTAAAGAAGGAAAAGCTCCAAACATTGGTTGGCTCAATGTCACGTTGCTGTGCTGCTGTCTTGAAAACTAAAAGATACCCAACGAAATACTGATAGGACAGTAACATCATAAGTACACAAGGATTTTCACCCAAAGTGTTGTTTTCACTGCATAACTTCCCTTTTAATGCAAATATTTGACCTCTGTTTATTGTGTTGATTTCAGCATTACATTTCCTTTCATTTGATATATGAATCATTGCACTGCATGAAGTGTAACAGTTTATATAAGCATTCAAAGTTGAAAAACATTCAAATTTTAAAAAAGTGTCCGCAATTTTGGCAACCACTGTACATACCTCCCAACGTGACCCATTCCAGGACGGACAAAATCCTCCAGGAACAGAGCATTTTCTCCCTTCTGGAATGGGTCATGTTGGGAGGTATGTATATATACACACACACACACAAATTTTACATACACACACATGCATATGTATAAATGTATGTGTATATAAATATATATATATTTTATCATATATATATATATCGGCCTGCCTGATGTGTGTCTATATTATATTTATATATATATATATATATACATACACATAGACACAGATGCATACATTATGTACATACAGGTTGAGTCTCCTATATCCAAAATGCTTGGGACCAGGGGTATTTTGGATATTGGAATATTCCGTATTTTGGAATATTTGCATATCATAATGAAATATCTTTGGAATGGAACCACAATATACACACAGAATGCATTTATGTGTTATATACACCTTATACACACAGCCTGCAGGTAATTTTATACAATATTTTTAATAATTTTGTGGCTCAAGCAAAGTTTGTGTACAGAAATGAAATTCATTTATGTGTCATATACACCTTATACACACAGCCTGAAGGTAATTTTATACAATTGTTTTAATAATTTGTGCCTTAGACAAAGTTTGTGTACACTGAACCATCAAAAATCAAAGGTTTCATTAACTCAGTCATGCCGAAAATATTCCGTATTTTGGAATATTCCGTATTTCGGAATATTTGGATATGGGAGACTCAACCTGTATATACATTAGATATATACATTTCTACTGCTTACTTCAGTGGCAGCAGACCAGCAGCAGAATTAGTGGGTGGAGCCAAATGCAGGGGGCGTGGCTTAATTGCAGGCCACTGCTCTGAAAAAATAAAAATTCAGCTTGTTGATGGTGCCGAGGACAGAGTCGGGGGGGCTATGTGTGGGGGCCCTAGAACGACCGCCTCTGTCGTCCTCCCTATGATCTGGCCAAGTATGAGCAGAGGAGGTGCAGGAGTCTTATTAAATAATAGTGGAGTGAGGAGCTCTATGTGTTTTATGCGGCTGCTGCTACAGCTACACACATTAAGTAAAATGATGGGCCGCTCACCTAGCCACGGCACTGCTCTGCACAGCTCTACTGCCCCCCACCCGGACAAACCACCCCCGACGCTTAAACCACTGCACGGCTACCCCCAGGCAGACAACCTCCCGCAGTCAAGCCACTTCAAAGCTTAGCTACTCCCTCTGAAGCCCCTGGCCACACATAGACCCTCTTACTCTTACCGCAGAGCCCTATGCAGCTGGAGAATCGGCTCACTACATGCACCCTGCATGAAATGGCCGCTGCAGTACAGTTATGTCCGGGAATATCCGCTAGTGGTGACGAGGATCTGCTTCCTCCCATCCCATATAATCTGGTCGCTAGGTAGCCGGGTAGCAAATCTGGTCACCATGGCGACCTGTTCACTGGGATTTGCCAAGCATTGTTTTAATAGCAAAGCCTCTTCTCTTGATAAAGACTCAGACGGGTCACGGGCAGCTGACACTTCTCTAAGCTGTGAATGGGCAACCGGGCTGCCTGTCATGCTGAAAACAATAACAGCCGGGTGATGCGATTCGGAGGGGCGGCGCCACAGTTGTTATTATTTAGGAGAGAGGGGACCGTACAGTGATATAGGAAGGGGAATAACACAGCTCCTGGCTCCCACTGAATGTGTGGTATGATTATTATTATATGGGGAGAGGAGACTGTACAGTGATATACAGTATAAGGGGGATTAACACAGCTCCAGACTAACAGACTTTAATCTTGGTTCAATTTCTTCTCAGGGCTTGGTCACATATTTTGTATTAGCCAGAAGTGGTTCCATAGAAGTGGCCAAGAGAAACCTTATATGTGTGGCCATAGCACTGATTATACCATTTGAATGTATGGAATGGGTACGGGATGCCGGCTCTCGGGATCTTGCCGGTCAGAATCCTGAAGCCGAAATCCCGACAGTGTTAGAATACTGACATTTATCTAGCAGTTTTCTAACCCTCCCCCTCTCCCTACCTTAACCCTAGCCCTCCCTCCGCAGTGCCTAAACCTAACCTCCCCCCAGTGCCTAAACCTGACCTCCTCCTCCCCTTTAGTGCCTAACCCTCCCCCGCTAGTGCCTATACCTAACCTCCCCCTCCCTCCTTAGTGCCTAATGCTAATCCCCCAACCATGCTGCTTACCTTTGGGATTCTGAATGTATATATCTCTGATTTCTATTTTTTCCCCAAGTATATAACAGCTAAATAATGGGGTAAGGTGCAATCAGGAATATTGCTAGAATGTACAGGGAGACTATCAGGGAGAGTTGGTAAGTATGATGATAATCAGGAAGAGTTGGTAAGTATGACTGTGTCACATTATATATATATATATATATATATATATATATATATATATATATACAGTCAGGTGCATAAATATTGGGACATTGACAGAATTTTCATATTTTGGCCTCTATTCACCACCACAATGGCTTTGAAATGAAACAAACAAGATGTGCTTTAACTGCAGACTTTCAGATTTAATTCGAGGGTAATTACATCCAAATCATGTGAACGGTGTAGGAATTGCAATGGTTTCTATATGTGCCTCCCACTTTTTAAGGGGCCAAAAGTAATGGGACTATCAACTAAAAAGCTATTTCATGGACAGGTGTGGGCTATTCCCTCGTTATTTCATTATCAATTAAGCAGGTAAAAGGTCTGGAGTTGATTCTAGGTGTGACATTTACATTTGGAATAAGTTGCTGTCGTCTCTCAATTGAGATCCAAAGAGCTGTCACTATCAGTGAAACAAGCCATCATTAGGCTGAAAAATCAAAACAAACCCATCAGAGAGATAGCAAAAACATTAGGTGTGGCCAAATTAACTGTTTGGAACATTCTTAAAAAGAAAGAACGCACCGGAGAGCTCAGCAACACCAAAAGACCCGGAAGACCATGGAAAACAACTGTGGTGGATGACAGAAGAATTATTTCCCTGGTGAAGAAAAACCCCTTCACAACAGTTGGCCAAATCAAGAACACTCTCCAGGAAGTAGGTGTATATGTGTCAAAGTCAACAATCAAGAGAAGACTTCACAGGAGTGAATATAGAGGGTTCACCACAAGATGTAAACCATTGGTGAGCCTCAAAAACAGGAAGACCAGAATAGAGTTTGCCAAACAACATCTAAAAAAGCCATTACAGTTCTGGAACAACATCCTATGGATAGATGAGACAAAGATCAACTTGTACTAGAGTGATGGGAAGAGAAGAGTATAGAGAAGGAAAGGAACTGTTCATGATCCAAAACATACCACCTCATCAGTGAAGCATGGTGGTGGTAGTGTCATGGCGTGGGCATGTATGGCTGCCAATGGAACTGGTTCCCTTGTATTTATTGATGATGTGACTGCTCACAAAAGCAGCAGAATGAATTCTGAAGTGTTTCGGGCAATATTACATGCTCATATTCAGTCAAATGCTTCAGAACTCATTGGACGGCACTTCACAGTGCAAATGGACAATGACCCGAAGCATACTGCAAAAGCAACCAAAGAGTTTTTTAAGGCTAAAAAGTGGAATGTTATGCAATGGCCAAGTCAATTCCCTGACCTGAATCCGATTGAGCATGCATTTCACTTGATGAAGACAAAACTGAAGAGAAAATGCCCCAAGAACAAGCAGGAACTGAAGACATCTGCAGTAGAGGCCTGGCAAACCATCACCAGGGATGAAACCCAGCGTCTGGTGATGTCTATGCGTTCCAGAATTCAGGCTGTAATTGCCTGCAAAGGATTTGCAACAAAGTATTAAAAAGTGAAAGTTCGATTTAGGATTGTTTAGTTTGTCCCATTTCTTTTGGCCCCTTAAAAAGTGGGAGGCACATATAGAAACCGTTGTAATTCCTACACCGTTCACCTGATTTGGATGTAATTACCCTCAAATTCAATCTGAAAGTCTGCAGTTAAAGCACATCTTGTTTGTTTCATTTCAAAGCCATTGTGGTGGTGAATAGAGACCAAAATATGAAAATTCTGTCAATGTCCCAATATTTATGCACCTGATTGTGTATATATATATATATATATATATATATATATATATATGGGAATACTGGTAATAATTAGATATCCCTAATAGCAGGTCTAAGCTAACAGCACATTGATGGGATAAACTGATCTGAATTTCTGTTACTGTGAGAACACATCAGGGATATTATATATTTTACCTGCATAACTGATCCCTACTAAGGCCTTGGCCACTTCCTAGCTGTCACTGTTACATCACATGATGCATCACAGTGGGGCTGGAGCTCAGGCTGATATCACAGACTTCAGCATTTGGAGTCTTTTGATAGGTAGTTTTCAGGAGAGATAGTTGCAAAATGGCTGTGTGGTGTTACAGAATAATATTTCTACTAATACTGCTCCAATCAGGACATGGGATGCCCATACCGACAACCAAAGGTAAATTACACCTCTGTTATTTTCATTATTTTTATCAAGTGGAAATAAATAATTTTTGTTGGCCAAGTAGAGACATAGGGGGAAATTATTCAAAGTGTGTTTTTACAAAAATGCACGTTCTTTGGTCATTTTACTGCGATTTTGAAAATATTATATTACTGAAAAGTAAAACCATACAGAGCATGTTATTATTGCACATGGTTAAAAAACGCATCCCAACTTATTCACATAACTGCAATACAAAACGTGTGAGTAATGAATGTGTGCTTTTACAAACCACTAAAAGGCGGCAGGTTTTTTTTTTTTTTAAACTGCTTGCCCCCAGGGCCAGATAAACAATGGGGCGGATGGAGCTACAGCTCCAGGCCTCCACATAAAAATAGGCCCATCAACATGACAGAATGATTACCAGCTGCCTAACTGGCCATACATTTTAAGTATTTAAATAGTTTTTCTATTCCCCCATCCCCCCCAAAAAACTAAATTATCCAATTTTTCGATTTCTATGTAGTTAGGAAGATATTGTGGTCATAGTATAGGGGGTGTACACACCAAGGTGACTCTGATCACACCCACACAGCACCGATCACAGCTCTTCCCCTTCTCAGTATAGGCCCTTGAACATTTTCAGCTCCAGGCCCATGTGGGCCTTAATCCGGCCCTGCTTGCCCCGGCAAGAGCCCAAATCACCATACAGAAATCTCTGATTTATCCAGTACTAACATTTGATAAATAGAGAGAGTTGAGTGATGTCATTAATTAGGCACCAGTGACAGCAGGACGGCCGGGTACATCCATTGTGCTCTTCAGCACTTACATAGCTGGCAGCATTTCCTGGGACACATTGCTGCTCAGCCACTGCATCTAAGCATGTCCTGTGCGGTACTGTCTCTGCGGAACTTGGACCTGAAGATAATGTAGATTTTTGTATAATATTCTAATATTATTTACAAAGAAAGTAATAATTATTAGTTATATAACAACATTTCCAGGACAAATTATTCCTGGGGATACAGCTTTTAGACAAGGGCCCTGGTAATTAGGGACAATTGGCAGCTAAGCACTTGGGCTGGTCGTGTTTAGTACAGGGGCATGTAGTAGCCTATGCTGCTGGCCTCCTATATCAGGATAGCTGGATCAGGCTTTCTAGCTCAGGGACTGGGTACATAAATGATATAGCTGCCCCATACTGTCTTATATTACTTATTACCTACATTACCAGCCCTGCTCATGTTACAGGAGCAGTTCTCTTGGTTGTATTATTGTTTCAAATTGGGAGTTTATATGTGTAACACGGCTGCATGTGATACCAAGTTTATTCACCTAACCTGTTCCTTTCTTGCATAGATGACCAGATGCCTGGATGGCTGATGGCTGCAATGGTCATGATGGCTGTAGGCGTTGTGGGAATAATAGGCCTGTACATTTACATCTGGTAAGTTACTGACTCCTACTGATCGTGTTATAGTTCACTTACCTAGATAAAAGGGTAATATTACTGTACTATTATTACCATAACCAATGAGATGGGTGACTGGTAGGCGAGTATGTTGCCTATCTTCACCAGGGGCAGATTTAGCATTAGGTGCACCCCTGTCTCTGTATATACAGTGTAACAAACCCTGCCCCTGTATTTTCAGTTTTATCACCCCCAGTCCCTGTAATTTCCGTGTTACCACCAGTATCTGATTTTACTCCTCTACCCCCAGTAAAATCCACCACTTGCAGGGACTGTATAGTAATCACAACCAAACAGGCAGTCTCTGGGGGAGGTGCTTTCTTTCCTTGGGACCATAGGCAAAACTGGGGAGTGGTCCGGGGATGCACAGGACCACCCATTAGCCCACTTTGCCGATCCGCCGTTGCACGGCTTGCCTTCCCACCGCCGTTCAGGGCCACGGTCCCTACAGTGGCTGGCAGCCACCCTGCCCTCTCCCATACCAGCTGCCGCGGGCAGCAGCTTCTGCGCAATGCAATGCGCAGAAGCTTACTTTAAAAAAATATCCGCTGGGGGAGATGCTGCACATGCTCAGCAGCAGCTCTTCCCACAAGCAGTCAAAACAGAGGAGCAGCAGGTAAGTGCTGGGTGGTGACTGCAGGGGGGGGGGGTGGGGAAGGTTGGAGCTGATGATACAGGGCTGGGGGGGAATAGAGCTGACTGCACAGAGATGGGGGAGGGGGGTTTGGAGCTGACTGCACAGGGCTGGGGGGGAGGTTGGAGCTGACTGCACAGGGGGCTGGAGGGGAGGTTGGAGCTCACTGCACAGGCCTGGGGAGGGGTTGGAGTTAACACAGGGGCAGGGTAATAATACTGAGACACACTGAGGCTGGGGAATGTGGCTAAGAGACGCACTGGGGCAGAGAGATGCACACTGGGGCTGGGGGAAAAGGGCAGAGAGACTGGGGCTAAGAGACGCACACTGGGGAATGGGGCAGAGAGACGCACAGTGGGGCCGGGGGAATGGGGCTGAGAGACGCACTGGGGAAGGGAGACGCACACTAGGGCCAGGAGAATGGGATTGAGATGCACACTGGTGTCGGGGGAATGGGGCTGAGGGACACACTGGGGCAGAGAGATGCATACAGGGGCTGGGGGAATGGGGCTGAGAGATGCACACTCGGGTTGGGGGAATGGGGCAGAGAGCCACAGGTGAGCAGCAGGTAAGTGCTGGGTGGTGACTGTAGGGGGGGTGGGGAAGGTTGGAGCTGATGATACAGGGCTGGGGGGGGAGGTTGGAGCTGACTGCACAGGGCTGGGGGGGAATAGAGCTGACTGCACAGGGCTGGGGGGAGGTTGGAGCTGACTGCACAGGGGGTTGGGGGGAGGTTGGACCTGACTGCACAGGCCTGGAGAGGGGTTGGAGTTAACACAGGGGCAGGGGAATAATGCTGAGACACACTGAGGCTGGGGAATGTGGCTAAGAGACGCACTGGGGCAGAGAGATGCACACTGGGGCTGGGGGAATGGGGCAGAGAGACGCACAGTGGGGCTTGGGGAATGGGGCAGAGAGACGCACAGTGGGGCCAGGGGAATGGGGCTGAGAGATGCACTGGGGGAAGGGAGACGCACACTAGGGCCAGGAGAATGGGATTGAGAGATGCACACTGGTGCTGGGGGAATGGGGCTGAGAGAGGCACTGGGGGAAGGGAGACGCACACTACGGCCAGGAGAATGGGATTGAGAGATGCACACTGGTGCCGGGGGAATGGGGCTGAGGGACACACTGGGGCAGAGAGATGCATACTGGGGCTGGGGGAATGGGGCTGAGAGATGCACACTCGGGTTGGGGGAATGGGGCAGAGAGCCACAGGTGGGCCTTAGGGTGGAGAAACGCATGGGGTCCTGGTGAGAGACAAGGGGGCCTGTCTAAATATATACAGACATACGGCCGATCACTTATGTTTCTTATTTTATTATTTGTTACTTCTAGGAAGAAACTGAAGGACATAGGTGACTCTGTGAGCATCCTAAAGAGATCATTTGTTATCATTACACCAGGTAACATTAGCTAGATTACTATGTAATAAGTACTGACCACAGCACAGACAAAGTCATCTCAGGATCTCAGTATATTGCAGCATATCGTTGTCTATAAATTGGCCACATTAATAATGTTATTGCTGGTGACAACGGCCAATCACCCCACAATGAGCAAGATGTTGATTGAATTAATGAAATCTGCAATGGCTCAAACTACATTTGTGTGATACAAGCTGGGCCTACTGGGCATGTTCCTGGTCCTCTAGGACTAGGAGGACGATGTGTTGTGTACCAGGGTAAAGGATACCTCCTTCTACCCTGTGCCTTGAGTACGGCACCTCACTCATGCCTTCTGAGCAGTCCTGGGCCTCCAGCTCATCTGACCTGGTCTGAACCACTGCTGGTTCAGGTAGGGAGTACTTCCCTTTATCACTCTGCCCTGGCTCCATCTCCTTACACAGTATCTGGGAGTGATCATTGTCAATCTCTAGCTCCCTGAGACCTACAACAGGAGAAGAAACTTTTGCAAACTCCATGTGAGTCATTGGAGACAATGTACAATCAGATATCAGATTTTTAAACAGTTGATCACCAGCCTGCATTTCTAATTCAAGGGGTAGGATGCTTAACTGTGTCAGCTGTGACTCTGACACACCCTCCTCCCTCACAGGATCATCTAATGCATTACTATCCAGCATTCCAGTCAGGTCCTTATCAAACAGCCCAGTGGGGGGTGTATGGCTTATGACTGGGTCAGTGGTGTGTGACAGGATCACAGGCTCAGCAGCAGGAAGTTTGAGGTGAAGGTTCTCTCTGTCATTGTTAGTTGGGGCTAGAATCCTTTCCTCCCCCTCATGACCTGTCTTAGCACAGAGATACATCACATACTGGGAACTATATACTTTGGCCCTGATACTTGGACCATCAGTTGCCATACAAACAGGGGTAGACTCTAACACATCACTGACCCTACCAGATTCCATCTTGAAAACTTCTTGTCTTCCTAGATCTGCTAGAATGAGGGTCTCTGTGTGAGGGTGGGGAGACGTTGGACACACAATATTACTGTCCTCTGTGACTGCTAGCAGACCACTGCTCATTCCTTCAGGAATTACTGCCCAGCTCCTCTGTGCTGCTTCCTCCCTGGTAGTTACAATTATGGCAGGAGTCACATCAGACACACGTTTACACATTTCATTACCATCAAACCCTGGTACTTGTAATTTTTCCAGATTATTTGCTCCAGGGACTGGAGTAATTTCACCAGTACCATATACAGTGGGACACTCGGCTATGCCAGTAACTGCACTTTGTTGTACAACTCTGACATTTCTCTCCCAAGATATTGCATTTTCCACAAAAATTATATCTGGTTCCCCTTCCTGGTATTCCTGGCTGATCCTATCATGTTTCCCTTCTTGGTATTCCTGGCTAATCCTATCATGTTTCCCTTCCTGACCTCCTTGGCTAACTCGTGTTCTTACAGATTCCAGGCTAGGGTCAGTGTCCTGTGCAGCTTTGATAGCATCCCTCTGGACTACCTGGTCATTGTGAGGAGTTAGGGCAGCAGCTGCCCCGCCCTTTCCTAATTCAGTGTCTGAGACTGACCTGTGTACAGGAAGGGAGGGGGGATGAGGGGGATTAACCTCTATTGAGCTGGTTTCCACACCTGCAAGGGTTAACTCACAGCCCCTCTGTGCTGCTGTGGGCCGGGTCATTACTGTAAATGAAGGGGTTACATTGGACGCATTGTTGCATACAGTATTCACTCCAACCCCTGATGATGGTACATTTGCAATATCATCTGTTAACAGTACATTACACAGTTTTTCATTAGGGTACACCATCAGATCCAGTTCTGACTGACCGGACTCCAGCCTGTGGAACTGCAAAGGGTTAACTGCTAGAACAGAACTTTGCACATCACTGATACAGTCACATTCATTTGTACTCATGTTGGGTCGGTCAGCAGGGGTCACCTGGGGAAAAACTGGGTTAGATTGTACCTTTGCATCATTTACAACATAATTCTCAGTTACATATTTAGTTTGCATTTTCTCCAAATCACACCCCAACAGCACTGTAGCAGGTAAATTTTCCAGCACCCCAACATCCCGGATACCTCTCCCAACTCCCCAGTCAAGATACACACGAGCCATAGGCACCTCTGGGTGCACCCCACCCACTCCCCGCACTGTAATAGTCTTCCCTGGAATAATATCCTCAGGATTCACTAAGGCTGGGTGGATGAGAGTCAGGTCTGAGCCAGAGTCTAATAGCCCAAGTGCAACTTGGTGTCCTACCTGGACCACTTGTAGATTGTCCCGGGGGTGTCCTTGGGGCCCTTCCACACACAGGATGGCTGGCACAGGTTTCCCTGCTGGGCCACTCACAGGAGCGGGTGTTGATCTTTTCTTCTTGGGGCAATCGACACTGATGTGCCCCAGCTCATTGCATGTAAAACACCTGCGGCCAGTTGCCAAAACAGGTTTTCCCCCCACCCCCCCAAAAGGTGCAGCAACAGTTGGTTTTGCAGGGTACCGCGGGGGTGATCCTCCGGGTCGTCTCTCTCCCCATGCCGCTTGTCCTGGCATCCCCCAGCTCTTCTTCACCACAGAAGCCCGAGTGCTGGTGTACTTGTCTGCCAGGCTGGCAGCCTCCTGAGACGTTTTGGGTTCCCGATCCAGGACCCACTCTTTGACCTCCGCTGGACACAGTGCGAGGAACTGTTCCTGGAGAATAAGGTCCTTTAGTTTGTCGAAGTCCGTCACCTGCAATCCATCAACCCACTGATGCAACAGGGTTGACAATTGCGCTAACAGTCCCGCGTAGGTATCAGAGGGACTGCGCTTTGAGTCTCTGAACTTTTGTCGATAAGCCTCAGGGGTGATGTTGAAACGCTGTAACAAGGCTTTTTTAATCGCAGCATAATCACCATCCAGTTCCTGGGGAAGATCTGCAAATGCCTCCAAAGCTTTTCCTCTCAGCCCAGGGGTTAAGTAACTTGCCCATTCACTGCGGTCCAGTGCAAACTGTCGGCAAGTCTTTTCAAACACCCTCAGGAACGTATCGAGGTCGCCATCCTTCTCCAATACAGGAAATTGATCATGCCTGGGCTTTTTCCTACCCGGTTCACAGGTGGCATTCTGTCCGCGGAGTCTGGCCATCTCCAGCTGGAACACGCGCTCAGCCTGGCGCTCCGCAGCCTCAGCCTCTCGGACTGCCTTCCGCTCAGCAGCTTCCTGGTCAGCTCGGCGTGCAGCTTCCTGGTCAGCTCGGCGTGCTGCAGCTTCCTGGTCAGCTCGGCATCCAGCAGCTTCCCTGTCCGCAGACGTTTGGAACTGCTGCATCAGCTGCAGAGTTGTGGCAGAGTCCCTGTCCTTCATATGCCTGTCAGCAGTTTGAAGGAAACTCTCTAGTGCAGACTCACTTGACCCAGCAGAGGTGTCCGACCCCTGCTGTGCATCTGTTGTAAGGTCCAGTACAGATTGCGCCTCTGCAGCAGGGTTTTCCATTGTCTGGCTACCCTCAGCAGCAAGATTCCTATCCGCCACTTGGAGTAATTGGGCCAGTTGATCCTTGTTCTGGCCCTTCCAGGCAATGTTTCTCTCCATACACATGGCCACAAGGACATCCCTTTTCTGTTGCAGGTACTCTGTGGTCATTCTGGACCTCAAACTAATCGCCAAATAAAATAGAAAAGAAAAACAAGAGAGGGGGGGGGGGGGGAACAGAAACTATTTGCTATGTATGTCCGTTTAAAATCTAAACCTTGAGCGTAATTCTCCGGTGAATTTATGATGTAGTTTCTCTCAAGAATCACACACCATTAATTCACTTAAGTTCTTGTGATAAAAACAAAAATTATCATCATCCCACCGCTTGCCACCAATTTGTCACGACCAGCCGGCCGATTCTCCAGATACCTCAATCTGAGAATCGCCACCAGTGACTTATGGTTACCTCAGCACGTGCGGTTAGTATAACACGGTTCTGCCACCACCAACGAAGTTAACGGGAGTCGTTAGGTTCTCCCCTTAAATCTCAATATGCACACTCACTTACTTATAGGTACGTAGCTTTGACCTCACAGGCTCGTGAATTCGACAAGAACATGGAGAATACACTGGATTAAGAATGTTTAATCCGAAAAATATTTCCAAGGTTATTGATTACAGGAAAAGGTAGTACAAATATGGACAATACAAATATATCACAAATAGGTTTCAGAAAGTAAAAGGAATTAAAAATGAAAAAGAACCCAGAGTCTTTACATCTAGACTCAGTTGTGAAGGAGACACAGGAGCATTGGATTCTGGCCAGTCGTCAGGACTCTCCTTGGGCACAAGAACACTTATCACTGAGGGAGATGCATAGTTATACCCTCACAGCTGCACTAGCCCCCACCTTTGGGTTTTTCACTCTTTCATTGCTGTACACTGGGCATTAAGAAATCGGCCACACCCTTCCATATTGTCTATAGGAAGTAGGGGGTCTTGAAACAGTGTGAAGGGGTCTTTAGAAACCAATAAGCAGGTAACATACCCTACATTCCTGTCATCTCCCTCCTAAAGGATTTTATATCCCATGACCTGGCTTGACCAGGTCTGACCATCTGCATTAAGGATCTATCCCTCCCCAAACTTTATGGCCTGTAGAGAGAAGAGATGGTTATCTAGATGCCTGGTTCCAGGAAGACAAATCTCCTCCAAGCTTTGTATTCCTACAGGTCAAATACAGGACACTGCCTAGAATCCATGTTGATACACACATTTATATATATATATACATTTACATGACATCATTCCTGGCGATTATTCTCTGGAATAAATGCCACAGTGTCTAACAATGGGTGTGTGCCTAACCCTGAAAAGTGCTAGACTGCCCTGTACTCCCTTCCTTCCTGTTTATTGCTGAGCCTACTATTGTCAGGTGAACTCGGCGCCAATTACAGAGCATCGATGAACAGCACATACCTCCCAACTTTCATATTGCTACACAAAACAGTCCTGAATGTGAAGGTGGGACATAGTCCTACTAAATCAGGCTAGCTGGGAGGTATCCACAACATTATTGTCCAATATGCAACATCCTTTACAACCCCTGCTTCACATTCCTTTATATTGTCTCATTACTCTTCTCTTATTAACACTCATGAACTTTGGGCCTGATTCAGACCCGCTCGCGAGCGCTGAGCGCTCGCAAGCGGATCGATGGTGCCCTAGTGCGCATGCGCACGACAGAGGGAGCTCCGTCGTGCGCATGCGTGAGACCTGCATAGCGACAGCCAAGCTGTCGCTATGGGTCTCGCACCAAAGGGGGCATGCTGTCGATGGTGACTGACAGCACGCCCCCTTTGGTGAGCGTGCCGGGGCCTTGCTGCCCAGACGGAGGCGTTCCCATGGGAGCGCCTACCATCTGGGACCGGCCCCACTGACATCACTAGTGATGTCAGTGGGAGTGCTTTTGGCTCTGATAGAGCCAAAAGCACTCCTGGGCTTGCGGCAGCGAGACCCTACCGCAGGGTCTCGTCGCAAGCCCGACCATCTTTTTGGCCGCTTGCATAAGCTGTGGGTGGTCACCCACAGCTATGCGAACGACCAGGAGGCCGCTCCAATTTTAGGTAGGAGGGCCCTGATTCAGAGCGAGCGCTCTGGTCAGAGCGTACGGCTCTGAATCAGACCCTTTGTTTCCCAACTTCATTCTGCAACGGTTATATTCTCAAACTGTCACAATAAAATAAAACCTCACACGTCTGACACCAATCTCTCCAGCCTTCTGTTTCTATTCACTAGTGATAATTTTCAAATCCAGGTCCCACCACAGGGGTTGGGTACGGGATGCCAGTATTTGGGATCCCGACTAGGTTACCATCCCGAAGGTTCGAGGTAAGTATACTAATCCTCCCTCCTTGGTGCCTAAACGTTACCCTCCCTCCTCCCTTAGTACCTAAACTTAACCTTCCCCCTAGTGCCTATCCCTCCCCCCAACCCAACTACTTACCTTTGGGATTCCGGCGGTCAGGGATGCCAGTGTTGGGATTCCGAGCACTGGAATACCCGCTGTTGGGATATTGAACGTATCCCCCACCACACATCTCTTGAAAATATAAGAGTTTAAGTAGTAGTGCTTGTGTTCTCAGAAGCAGCGCAATTCCAACAATCTCGGCTGCAGATTTAAAACTGCAGTAATTGAAATGTCAAAACCAGCCTGGTTTTATCATTTAAATTATTGTCATTTTAAATTGGCAGCCGAGAATTCTGGAATCACGCTGCTTCTGAGAACACAGACCTGTTATGTTTCCCCCATAATTGTTATTCAGAACACTGTACAAATTCCGCAAACCTTAAAAGCATTCACTGTCTATCTATGCCCTAGTCTTAGCACATTAATAAAATTACCTCCATCTATTTCAAAAGCAAAAAATTAATTCTCCACTGTCCTCTGTGTCACCATGCTGCTGGTCCACCCTGGGATTCTGACAATTGTTTGCTTGTGGCACACTAGATGAAATGTTTGCAGTGTAGTAGGAGTGAGCTGTTGAAGTATAAATGAATGTGACTGGCATTATACAAGGGTGGTTCTATAAGTAAGGTAACAAGACCTCTCATGTGTGTCATTTTCTCTATTTCATTCTAACTTCATGCCAGGCCAGAGCAGGTAGACCACTGCTTCCCCTCACGGCCGTTAGACTGCTCATATCAGTCTTACGGTCCCAACATCAGTTGTAAGATGATGGGGCTGGCGGAAACATGGTTAAACATTGAAATGTGTAGTGTGATCCGATTTCTGCATCTAAAGAGCACATCAGCAGCTGAAAGTCATCGCCAACTTGTTGAGGTGTACAGTGATTACATGTCAAGGAAACAGATTTGGGTTTGGTGCACTGCCTTTGATAACGGCATGACAGTCGTTCAAGATGAGCATCTATCAGGCCGGCCAATCATGTCCACCACAGATGACAATTTGTGCCGTATAGAAGGTCTGATTTAGGAGGACAGATGCGTTTGAGCTAGTGATATTCCTGGTGAACTGAACATCTCAGCAGGTACTGTGCACAACATCGTTCATGAGCAACTGGTATACAGGAAAAAGTGTTCATGCTGGGTACCGAAGCAACTCAAAAAAAACATTTGACACTGATTTCTTCTATGCTGGGATAGATTCCATGGTGTAACAAATGCTTAGACAAGTATAAGGACTATGTGGAAAAATAATCTGTACCAAGGCCATACTATTGATTATACGTATATGTACGAGTTATATAAATTTATGTTGCCTTATTTATAGGACCATCCTCATATAACAATATAATAAATTGTATTTCTTATATTTAGTACACAAAATAATTTTGTAGCTTGGTCAAGTATAAAAACAAACAAAAAACTTATTTTATATCAACAAAAAGATAATATAGAGTAAATATTGTCATATTTAGGATTAAATGTTTGACATTTGCACAATTCTTTAACTGCAAAGTAATAATATTATATAGCTTGTGCTAACACATTTATAATATGGATTTGATAACAGAGATTGTGACTTCTGCCATGTACTGTGACCTCAATCCAAATACATCACAGAAGTCACAATACAAAGATATTAGGCAAGGTTGCAGAATAAGCCAAATATATGTAGGGTTTATTAAGAACAGTCTATAGTGCTTAACCTGAAAAATGACCTTTGTTGCAGTAAGCAGCAGGATTCATAACCCTATCTGCCCCTTTTCCTTGGGAATGAGTTCTGTTCCGGACATCAGAATGTGGCAAAGTACCCTCTGCCACATGCCCTTCCCCTTAGCTTTGTCATACTTTACCTGGAAAAGATGTGTCAGGAATGTGATCACCAGGTTCCGATGCAAAGTCCGCTCAGCGGCATTACGTACCTCCGGCCTTTGGCTCACTGGTGCCGAGCGTGGCTCCCATCATTTTTAAACTCTCACTCCAATGCTGATTGATACTTCTTGTGCAGTAATGCATCATCTTCAAATACTATCACCGAGGACGCTGGTTCATGGGCGCGGCCATCTTGCTTCTGCCACGTGATGTTGGATCGACCAATCAGATCTAGCTCTCAAGTCTGCTGGGAATCAGCCACCAATCAGCGGCAGGCCCTGACTATATAAACCCTTCATGGACGTTCATTCAGTGCCTGTACAACGTATTCTCAAGTCCTAGTATTTGGGTCCTGATATCTTCAAGTCTTGGAATTCCTAAGTATCTTCGTGTCCTGCTCTATTGTCTAAAAACGCTACTTTGGGTACAAACCCGAAGCACCTAAAGAAGCTACTTTGGGTACAAATCCGTAACACCTAAAGATGCTACTTTGGGTACTAACTCGGAGTACCTAAAGACGCACACCTGCGTATTCCGTCCAAATCTCCATGACGCATCTCAGTGTACTACATCCGGAGTTCGACGCACCTTGTGTACTCAAAAGACCGACACTCATCGCAAGCCAAAGTCATCACAGTCTAGCTGGATATACCTCTACACTTTGGACCTAGGATCCCCGTCTCGTCTTGCTGGGCGGACCCCGGTGACTCGGACTCAGGATTCCTGCATTTGTCTAGTGAGGATAATTCAGTGTCATCTGACTAGTGTCCTGCTTGTCGTGGAGTTCATACACTAATACCAGTTGTCCTACTCCAAGTACGCTGTTACCTTCTAGCCACAGATTGTAAAGACTCATGTGCTTATCATTATCTTTCAGTGTGGACTTTTAGTTCTGTTTCTACCCATCGTTCCCAGCAGTCCTCTGTTAGTTCAAATAAATCTTGTATACTTTATAACAACTTGGATTCTATCTTATTTCCCCTATGAGGAAAAGCTATCTGAAACCTCCTCAATTTCTGCTACCATGGTCCCAGCCCGCACTGTCTGATTCATGACAAGAGACCAACTTTCCAAGAGTCGTAACAAGATGTCTCTTTTCCCAACTCCCCCTCTCTTAGCTTCGCCAACTTTGGCAATTCAGCTGCTCTAGGAAGTGCATCGCCATTATTATGGAGGGCCCCAGGTCTGTGTTCCACTACAAAGTTGAAAGGTTGCAATGCAGGGAACCAATGCGTGGCCCTGGCATTTACATCATTATTCATATGCATTCAGTGTAGTGGGGCGTGGTCGGTGACCAGAGTGAATTCCCTACCAAGTAGGTAGTACTGGAGGACCTCTACTGCCCACTTAATGGCCAGGCATTCCTGCTCCACTGTAGCACACTTTTTCTCTCTCTGTTGGAGTTTATGGCTAAGGAAGAGCATCAGTCTCTTCCCGTCCTTCATCCTCATAACACTGCTCCCAGATTTGTCCCGGAGGCATCTTTTTGCAAAACAAACCTTTCCCCAAAATTAGGTGCCTGCAGCACTAGCGCCATACATAAGGCTTCTTTCAAATCCCTCCATGCGGCCTTCGAGGACTCGGACCACTCTAACCTGTCCAGTTTGTTCTCTTTCAGGAAGTCTGTCAATGGAGCGGCCCGAGTAGCAAAGTTCTGAATATATCACCGGTAGTAACGGACTAATGGCTGTATTCAATTAGCGGCGATAATATCGGCTGATTTTATCACACCCACGAAAATTTATCGCACTTTTATAGTGAGAAACAGGAGAAAAGTTTTCTCCTTCTCAGACCTGGAGAAAAAAAAAGCAAAATCCCTATTGGACACCCCCATAATGATAAATTGCCACAACAATTTTTCGTAAGTTGCACAATTTGTCGAAAGATTACCACGCAAATAGTTGCCAATTAAAAACAGCTGAAAATGGGTTTAAAGTATTGGGTCTGGTTTTTCAGGGAGTCGTATGGAGGCGACAAGTGTTTTAAACATCGCACATGGCTGCAGCAGACGTTTGTTTAACAGTTTTTATTATCGTCGCTAATTGAATATGGCCCTAAACCTAGAAATGTCTGCTGAGACTTCCTTTCTGGCTTAGGCCATTCCATCACAGCTTCTAGCTTATCCAACTTATTTAAGGGTGCGTGTGGCAGCTCAGGTACCGTAACCTCTGTTTTGCCATCCCTGTGCTTTCTTTAAGGGCTGTCTCACTAATAGATTTAGGATTATAGGTAGAGGTACCTGGGCACCACAGTAATTAGATTTAGGGACGGTCCATTGGCAGACTGTGCAGGCTTGGCAGTACCTCTTGACCACCATGCGGATGACCGGCCAGTAAAACCCCTGGAGCACCCATTTGTTAGTTTTTTCCTCTCCCAAATGCTCTCCATTAGGGTGTATATGGGCCACTGCCAAAACCAAGAGAATGTGTATGTGTGGCACCAAGAGCTGTTTAACTATTCTCTCTTGTACCACCGCTACCCTATACAGCAGGTCCTTTCCAGTGCCAGATTAAGGTCCACATGGGCCTGGAGCTGTAGGGGATGTAACTAAAGCTGAGGCAGTGGAGCGATAAAAAAAAAAAGTATTTTTTTGTGTGTGAAAGTGTGTGTACTGTATAGACTGCCTTTCCTTGAGTGTACAAAAAATCTAAAATTGTTCACTGATTATTGCCATATTTCTTTAAGTGTTCATCCCAGATCCCTAACCGAGTTGGGTACGGGATGCCAGGCGCTCGTGATCCTGGCAGTTAGAATTCCAACGCCGGAATCCTGACAAGGTTAGGAAACTGACACCTGTCGGTCAGTATCCTAACCCTCCCCTTCTCCCTACCCCTCCCCGCAGCCTAAATCTAACCCTCCCCCATACAGCCTAAACCTAACCCCCTGCAACCTAACCCACCCCCTAGTGCCTAACCCTAACCTCCGCTAACACTCCCCCAAACCCCAATAGCAGAGTTGGGCAGAGAAGTGGATAGAGAGAAGGTGGGACATAGCAGAGAGTGCGATGGGTGGATGGTGAGAAGAGATGCCAGGATCCTTTATTCGTGCGGATGTATGTATGCACATACATTAACACACATACATATGCATGCTTGTCTGCTTTCTTCAACTCCTTTAATTTGCAGCTGCTGGCCGCTGATCGGATGGGCAATTTTTGCAAATAAGCAATCGCAATTACCGGTATTTTGCTCCCCATCCTGCCCACTTCACTAGAAAGTGGACGGGATGCAGGAGATCTGCTCAGTCTTCTGGGGGACTACCTAAAAAAACAGGAGCCTCCCGGATGTTACAGATCAAGTGGGTAAATATGTCTGTTTGTGTATAGATGTATATACAGTATATATAGATATCCACCCAAAAAGTAGACGGCACTCAGAGATTTTGCAAAAATATAATAGTGTATTCCATAAAGGCCAACGGGCCGGGCGATGTTTTGAAGGTTTGACCCTCTTTTTCAAGCCCACAGCATTGTGATAAAGACGATGCTGTGGGCTTGAAAAAGAGGGTCAAACCTCGAAACGTCGCCCGGCCCGTTGGCCTTTATGGAATACACTATTATATTTTTGCAAAATCTCTGAGTGCCGTCTACTTTTTGGGTGGATATTGCTTATACATACAGGACGGGCACCGGAGTCTAGTCTGTATCATTGGTGAGTGCCGGCATAACGTGGACCAGTATATATAGATATATATATTACATATATATGTATACAATATACATACACTCATACACACATTGCCCCTGGGTAAGATAACACACACACACATATATGCACAGGGTGAGATGGAACACACACAGAACAGCACTAGATATTACACTGCCCTGTAGGATGCATGTAGGTTTCACCTGTCATGGACGGTGATAGATGTCCTCTGTCCCCGTGTTCCTCAGGTCTTTATTTCTTCTAACCTTAATTGTCTATGTAGCTTGGTAGCTGGAGTCTGATTCCAGTTGCTGAGCGAGGGAGAGGCGAGTGGGCGGGGCTTCGGATTTCCGGCGGTGAGCGGGGCTTAATCCAGCAGGTGGGTGGGGCTATGCCGGACAAAGGCAAATGGCCTTCAGGGGTGTGGGAAGTGAATAGGGCTGGGCTTTAGATGGCCAGGCTCACCAATGCTGATGGCGGTGATTGTTGACAGGATTTTTTTTTTTCTGTGCACACTGGGCAGACTACAGCAGATGCTCTGGGCCTATTTTCATGGGAGGGCCTGGAGCTGTAGCTCCACCCGCCACATTGTTAATCTGGCCCTGGTTCTTTCTATCATGTTGCAGTTACATGAGCACAATACACCTAAGGAGAAGTTGATCTGTGTACAGTCTGTAAAATCCAATTAAAGGGGGAGTTTGTTTGAAGGAAGAAGGTCTGGTCAAAGAGGATTGGAAGAAAACAAGAACCTAGCCAGCTGGCAGGGCCGGCTCCTGACACGTTCTGTCAGTGCGGCCACACAGGGGTGCCGGGTCCAGCTAAATAAAATCCCTGCCCTCGACCCACCTGCTGTAGGTATTATTTTATGGTCAGGTTGAGGACACAAGGAAGGAGCGGGCGGAGGGGAAGCACGGGACGGCGCTGGGTTCAGAGACACCTCTGGTGGAGAAGATTGGTCTCCTGTGTTCAGAACTGTAACAATCCAAGACTTTGCTTGAGATCAATTAAATGAGATGCATTGGGAGTGCTCACAAGAATATTATGAGAGTGAATGGAGTATGGAAGGCTGAGAAAGAACCATACTTCTTTCCCTGATGGTACAAATTCACAAACAGTTGTTTTGTGCTGCAATAAATTCACAATCTGTTGCTTTTGTTTGCAAATATTCACACTATGTAATCGCTTATTTTTCTCCAAGGAGACAGTATAACTTTACACATATGCACTTTGCACATAAACCGATTTTTACAGTCCAATTAACCTCACTCACCGACCCAGCACGGGAAGCGGCTGGCAGAAGGATCTAATGAATGACAGCACTTTGTAGAAATCTGCTTGCAAAAGAATGACTCTTGACACCAGTTTTCACAATCAGATGAAGCTTCACTCTTTACCAGAGTCGTAACTAGACGTTTTGGTGCCCTGTGCAAGAAAGACCCCCCCCCCAACTGACTATATAAAAAAAAATCATATGCTCAAATACATATCCAGTCCATCCTTAATATCGCTATCTAAATAATTTTATAGTGCCTGTATCTGAGCTCACTTAATTTGGTGAGAACAGCAGCTCCATATTGTGTGAGATTTATTTATGTATTATTACACACACACACACACACACACACACACACACACACACACACACACACACACACACACACACACACACACACACACACACACACACACACACACACACACACACACACACACACACACACACACACACACACACACATTTTAAAACACATAATCAGTGTCAGGGACAGGCAGCACAACCAAATCACTCACAGCGAGTATCTCACTAAGGGGCCTGTTTATTAACATTATTTTTACTAAAGTAATGTGAAAATGGGTGTTTTCATACTCTTTTCACATTGTTTTAGTATCACATAAATTTATTAAAGGGCAAGTGAAGCAGTTTTTGTGAAAAACTACCCCAATCCCTTCAATTCACATATTTTTAGTAAACAGATCGCATTTCCCATGCTTGTAATGGGAAATGCGATCTGTCTGGTATGTGGTAAATATAATACATTCAAGAAATATCTTACATTTATTTTTCATCCATGCTTTCTACCCACACATTCTAAAATATACTGAGTATGATAAAATAAGATAATAATAATAATAATAATAATAATAATAATAATAATAATAATAATAAGATACTGTATTTGTTTACAAGTATTACCAAAAAGAAAGTCACATACATTTCCCTAGGATACTATGGCAATGGTTCCCAAACTTTTTTGAATCACGGTGCCCTTGAGTATCAGCGTTGTTTTTATGGCACCCCTAAGTTTAACTTTGTTATTGAGAAATTCAGAAACAAATTAAGTAAAGTAGTAAAGTGAAGTATATTGTGCTTAACTGTCATCCTTCAGTTCAGTTATGTGGTGGTGAACAGGTTGAGCTTCTGTTTGTCCATATATTTACATTACATTGACCATAAATAATTTGATTTGGTACTGGGCCACCAACCTGAGGCACCCCTGCAAGTATATCGGGGCACCCCAGGGTGCTACGGTGCACAGTTTGGGAACTACTGTGCTATGGGGTCTATTCCTCATCAATTAACATTTTAACCTACTTTTTTATAAAGAAAGTATCTGGGCTATTTATTATAAAGGTAATGCAGAAGATATCACTGATATCTCCTGCTTACCTTTCAGCCCGCATCTGTCCCAATAAACTAGTATGGGGACCTAAATTCATCAAAACCCGAAAATACAAAAAGCTTGATTGCGGGAACATTCTCCATCTTCAGATGGCTTTTGTTCCCGCACCCCTGCTGTTTCCCTATGGGAAGGAGTCCCGGTACAACACTGCTCAGCTCTTTCCGCCAGAAGCTGCGCATGCGCGAGCGCAAGTTCACAAATGCACAGTAACACTGCCGAGTCAGACTCAGCAGTGCTAATTTTCACAGCTACTAAAGTAAAAGGATTCGTGGGGACTGCTGATCTTCAGATCATCTGTCTCTGTCATGGAGCAATGTTGAATTGCTCCAGCGCTCACGGCAATTTAGAATGTTAACATAATGAATAGGCCCCTATATTAGATTAAATAAAGCTATTCTTGATGTAGCTGAACAGAGATGTTATATTATGTCTTGTCATGAATGTATATCTACAGTATGTCGCATGATGCATTTGTAAGATATCTGAAAGCCACAAATAGTTCTTAGTAAATAACCAGTGAAGTGGTGAAAGTATGGATTTTATAAGTATACACAATTGACCATTAGCAATAGAAAACCTACATCCAATTGCTTCATAGATAGGTATTGAGGGTTTGGCACAAAAAGTTGACATTCAGAATGTCAATACCAGAATGCTAACATGATCTGAATATTGTCATGGGCAAGAAGTTGATATGTCAAATGTTGACTTTTTCAATGTCAACATTGACTTAGTTTCAACATTGCCAGAAAATATAGACAGTCGGCATGTCAACCATGTGGTTTTCTATAGATGTCTTAAATAACTCTAGCTGCAGGCTTACCCTAACCACAGCCCAAACCTAACCTTAACCACAACCTAATCCTGAACCTGATCCTAACCCTAACCACAGCCTAATCCTGAACCTAATCTTAACCCTAACCAAAGCCTAATACTGAACCTAATTTTAACCTCAGCCTAATCCTGATCCTAAACCCTAACAACAGCCTAATCCTGAACCTGACCCTAACCACAGCCTAATCCTGGACCTAATCCTAACCCTAACCACAGCCTAATCCTGGACCTAATCCTAACCCTAACCACAGCCTAATCCTGGACCTAATCCTAACCCTAACCACAGCCTAATCCTGAATCTAACCCTAACCACAGCCTAATCCTGAACCTAATCTTAAACATAACCAAAGCCTAATACTGAATCTAATTTTAACCTCAGCCTAATCCTGATCCTAAACCCTAACCACAGCCTAATCCTGAACCTAACCCTAACCACAGCCTAATCCTGAACCTAGTCTTAACCCTAACCAAAGCCTAATACTGAACCTAATTTTAACCTCAGCCTAATCCTGATCCTAAACCCTAACCACAGCCTAATCCTGAACCTAACCCTAACCACAGCCTAATCCTGAACCTAATCTTAACCCTAACCACAGCCTAATTCTGAACCTAATCCTAACCACAGCCTAATCCTGAACCTAAACCCGAACCACAGCCTAATTCTGAACCTAACTCTAACCACAGCCTAATCCTGAACCTAATCCTAACCACAGCCTAATCCTGAATCTAGTCCTAACCCTAACCACAGCCTAATCCTGAACCTAATCCTAACCAAAGCCTAATCCTGAACCTATTCCTAACCATAACCACAGCCTAATCCTGAATTTAGTTCTACCCTAACCACAGCCTAATCCTGAACCTAGTCCTACCCTAACCACTGCCTAATCCTGAACCTAATCCTAACCACAGCCTAATCCTGAACCTAGTCCTAACCCTAACCACAGACTAATCCTGAACCTAATTTTAACCCTAACCACAGCCTAATTCTGAACCTAATCCTAGCCCTAGTCTAATCCTTAACCTAATCCTAACCACAACCTAATCCTAACCACAGCCTAATCCTGAACCTAACCCTAACCATAGGTGAAATTGGGGGTGGTCCGGGGGTGCACCGGACCACCCATTAGTCCAGTTCCGCCATAATACATGAAGGCAGCAGTGCCTATTTTAGCTGGGCGCCTATTGCAGCCAGGCACGGTGAAATAGCACTGGCGGCAGTTTAAACATGATGCCAGCCACAAACCAATCACAGCTCGCGAAACGTCAGCCAATAAGAAGCAGTCGTTCCTGATTGGCTGCAATTTCGCAAGCTGTGATGGCTCGTGACCAGCGCCATGTTTGAAATGCCTCCGGTGCTGCCGCTGTTTCACCATGCCCGACTTGCTGCACTGCAGCAGGTACATTTGTTATTACCCTGCTCCCTATGGACCCCTCTGTCCAGCCAGCCAGCCTGCCCACTTGCCCTGTAGCCCCCTCATAGTCCAGCCTTTTTCTGCCGCTGTGCCCCCACAAGCCCTGTGCTCCCCATTAAAGTTGAGCCTTTCTTGCCCTGTGTCCCCCCAGGTTCAGTCTTCACTGCCACCCAGGGCCGCAGCACATATTAGTACTTTTTAAACTGCTAGGCTGCAGCTGCTGTAGCAGCACCGACAGTAATCAGTTCTCATCCCTCTTGCTTCCTGTTCCTCTCCTCTCCAATCTACTTCCTCCCGTTGTTCAACTACCCTTAGTACGGCTGACAGTCTACCACTCCTCCCTCACAGCACCCCTCCTACTGCACTCCAGAATGCCCCCACCCCCTCTATTGTAGCACCCCCCGAACCTCCCCCCCCTGTGGTACCCGCCCCCCTCTCATGGCACCTCAACCCTTCCCTTGCGGCACCCCCCACGCTCCAAGTCCTCCTCAGTGGTCCAGCTTGAAAGTGTAGAGAGGGTCTCTTCCAAGCTCCTACACATGGTATGATTTTTTAAATAATATTACTGTTTCAACCGATTGGAAAGACAAATCGTTTAAAAAGTACAGTGTGTAGGCACAATATCGATGCCGATGCCCGCTCACGCTGGTCCACTGGTCGTGGTCAGTGATCTCTTCAACATGCAGAAAGGTCTCGACCTGTTTTTCACAATCTGACACACAGATGCACGCACGGATCAGTGCAGAAAGCACCTGTGATAAAACACAGAAGCATGGATGGATCAGTGAGATCCGTCCGTGCGTCTGTGTAAAAATTAATTCAAGTATAAAAATAAGGTTACTTTCGTGGTTCTCACCGTTAAAGTCAATGGTGGGAACCGCTCATTGGCTGGGAGGCGGAAGGCTCGCCTCTCTCAGCCAATGACTGCTCAGCACCGGGATTTGTGAAATCCCGCAGCTAAGCGGTCATTCAGGTAGTATTGTCCTTAGAGGACTTTACTAATGTCCACTGATCCGGGTTTTTTCATTTTGCCAAGCCCGTGGATGCCTACATGGAAAGAGGACGTGATCCACGCATAGGAGGAGGCGAGTATGGTATTTTTTTAACAGGTACACGTGGATTATCTAATTGGAGAAGTGGACGTGAATGGCTACAGGAATACTAGGTGAGTATGAATGATTGCGAGTTTGAATGTGTGTGTGCATGCATGTTTACTTCCACCCAGCACCCACCACTCCAGGGGTGTCGGGGACCGCACTGATTCGTGTGTGCATCCGTGAAAGATGCTTGTATCATGGATCTCCCTGCCAGTGCGCACATCAGGCTTATTGTCATCTCTGGACCGGAGCAGTGAACAGTGACCCAGTTTGGGGTTTACATAAAGGTGTTTGCAGGGGTTAAATTGGGCAGGAACGGGGTGGAACTGAGTTCCATCTCCTCTAATGGTAGGTGGAACTAGTTCCACCTCCACCAAGTCCCTGCACAGAAGGCCCACAGACAGAGAGCCACTCACTGTCTGCCTAGTCTCAATTTATTCAGAAGTCCCTCATTTCAGAGAAACCAGCATATAGGTAAAAAATAATTAGGCACCCAAGTGACATAGACTAGTTTGTGGGGACCCCATAAAAAAAACTCAGAGGCATGGCCGAAAAATAACACTGCTGATAGATCATTTAACATTGGCACAGTGGTGATATGATAAGTACCATGCCTGTTTTTTGCACTATTATGGATATAAGTTGCTACATAATATTATAAAAATATTTTTTGCACTTTAAATCTGGGTGTGTTGGTGCTTTTTTATGTGACCACAGCACCCTTAATTAACTGTGTTAACAGGAAAATTAGTGTGGTGTCTCCTTTGTATATATATATTGTGACACAGTCAGATTGGGGGTTCCTCTCCTGGGTAGAGGACTCCTTCCTTACACACACCGCAGCTGGGAAACAGTACGCCAGACTGGATTCAAGTACAAGCTGGTCGGCCCCAGTCTTTATTGTGCAAAACAGAAATAACATAAAGAAATCATAAACGTAAATCCTAGCCCTGGCTGGGCTTCTAACTTCACAGGTAGTTCCCTCACTGCAAGAACCTGGCAGGGCCTAATGCCCTCACCAGCAACAAGGCACAGCACAGTACTCACAAATAGGTTTTCCAAGTGTCTCTGAGCAAACTCCCTGCCTGCTCTCCCAGGTGAGACAATCAGCCCTAAACACACTAGGCTTATATTGGCCACTCTCAGGTGAAAAACTAACAAGCCTGTTACCAGGCTGCGAGAACCAAATCCTGGAGTGGCCGTGGGTGGAGCCCTCCCTCTTCTCTCACCCACAACCCCCAGGTCCCAAACCAGCTTTTAAAAAAGCCGAAACTCAAGCCTGCTACACTGCAGACTTTCTCCTGGGGGTTTAAAACACAAAAGACATGAATCTGGGACAAATGTACCTGCCACAAACCACTTTACCAGTGATCCTATCACATATCCCCCCCTTTGTTTCGACCTGTGGGGCGGAACAACTGAAGCCCCCAATGAACGTGTGACAACGCGTCAGCATTGGCCAGCTGGCTTCCTGGCCTGTGTTCCACTGAATATTTAAAAGTTTGTAACGCCAAGAACCATCTTGTAATTCTCGCATTACTGTCCTTATTTTCAGACATCCACTTCAGAGGGGCATGGTCAGTGATCAATTTGAACTTTCTTCCGACCAAGTAGTACCTGAGAGCCTCTAACGCCCACTTTATGGCCAACGCCTCCTTCTCCACTGTGGCATAGTTTCTCTCATGTACATTCAACTTTCTGCTAAGATAGAAAATAGGGTGTTCCTCACCCTCCTTGTTCTGGGACAGGACCGCTCCTATACCTACTTCTGATGCATCGGTTTGTACTATGAATTCCCTTTCAAAATTAGGAGTCATCAGGACTGGTTGGGAACACAACGCTACTTTCAACTCCTGAAAAGCTTTCTCTGCCTCAGGACTCCATTCTACCATGACTTTTTGTTTGCCTTTGGTCAGGTCAGTCAGTGGGACTGCCATGGTGGCAAAGTTGGGTATAAACCTCCTGTAGTACCCCGTAATTCCCAAGAAGGCTCTCACCTGCTTCTTATTCAGAGGCCGTGGCCAGTTTTGTATGGCATCAACTTTATTGAGCTGAGGCTTTATCAGGCCTCTGCCAATGGTGTATCCCACATATTTTACTTCCTCCATGCCTAGACAACACTTTTTTGGGTTGGCTGTCAAACCTGCCTTATAGATGGAGTCCAACACTGCTTGTACCCTGGGCAAGTGAGACTGCCAATCAGGACTATGAACGACCACGTCATCCAGATAAGCAGCCGCATACCGTCTATGAGGCCTTAGAATCCTGTCCATCATTCTTTGGAAGGTAGCAGGTGCCCCATGTAGCCCGAAGGGCAACATCTTGTACTGAAACAAGCCCTCTGGCGCTGAAAAAGCTGTCTTTTGTTTGGCGCTCTCGGTTAACGGTACTTACCAATACCCTTTGGTTAGGTCAAGAGTGGTTAAATACCTTGCCGTCCCTAGTCTCTCAATCAGTTCATCCACTCTTGGCATCGGGTAGGCATCGAACTTTGAAACACTGTTCAACTTTCTGAAGTCATTGCAGAAACGCACACTCCCGTCGGGCTTTGGAATCAACACAATGGGACTTGACCATTCACTATGTGATTCTTCAATAACCCCTAACTCTAGCATATTTTTAATTTCTTTCGACACCGATTCTCTTTGTGCTTCTGGTAACCTATAGGGCTTTAGATTAACTTTAACCCCTGGGTCAGTGATGATGTCATGTTTAATGACCGAGGTTTTCCCAGGTACGTCAGAGAACAGCACCCTATTTCTAATCAGAAACTTCTTGACCTCTTGTTGTTGAATTGCTGACAGGGTTTTTGCCACTGTCACTTCGGGAACTAAGGGCCCTGGACTTACTGGAGGGTCTCGGACGGCCGACAGTACCATTCTATCTTTCCAGGGCTTTAACAGATTTATATGTTATATCTGTTCCGGCTTTCTTTTCCCCGGCTGGTAAACTTTGTAATTGACCTGCCCCACTCTTTCTAAGATTTCAAAGGGCCCTTGCCATTTAGCCAAAAGTTTATTTTCCACAGTGGGAACCAATACTAACACTCTGTCCCCAGGAGCAAAGCTGCGTAACCAAGCATTGCGGTTGTATACCCTCTGCTGTGCCTGTTGAGCCTGTTCCAGGTGCTCTCTCACTATCGGCACTACCACAGCAATTCTCTCCTGCATTTGAGAAACATACTCAATCACCGTTTTGTAAGGACTAGACTGCCCCTCCCATGTCTCTTTGGCAATGTCTAGTAACCCCCTTGGGTGTCTCCCATACAACAAGTCGAAGGGTGAAAACCCGGTGGAGAACTGGGGAACTTCTCTTATGGCCAACAATAAATACGGCAATAAGTAATCCCAATCCCTACCATCCTTGTCGACCACTTTCCTAAGCATGTGTTTTAACGTCTTGTTAAACCTCTCGACCAGCCCATCGGTTTGGGGGTGATAAACCGAAGTTCTTAACTGTTCAATTTTGAACAGGCGGCATAACTCTTTCATGACTTTGGACATAAACGGTGTACCCTGGTCAGTTAGTATCTCCTTAGGTATACCCAGCCTGCTAAAGACATGAACTAGCTCTCTGGCAATGGTCTTGGTTGACGTATTGCGCAACGGGATCGCTTTCGGGTATCTGGTAGCGTAATCCATTATAACCAGAATATACTGGTGTCCCCTGGCAGACTTCATTAAGGGTCCAACCAAATCCATCGCTATTCTTTCAAACGGCACCTCTATAATAGGCAATGGAACTAATGGACCCTTAAAATGTGGCCTGGGAGCATGATACTGACACTCAGGGCAGGATGCGCAAAAGTCAGATACCTCTTTATGAAGCCCGGGCCAGAAAAACCTCTGCATTATTCGCTCAGTGGTTTTCTCTACCCCTAGATGGCCTGCCGTTATATGACCATGGGCCAGATCCAACACTGTTCTTCTGTAGGCTTTGGGAACTATTAGTTGTTCCACAACATCTTCCCCCTTCTTAGTCACCTGATATAACAAATCCTGCCACATTGCCATGTGGGGATAGGACAAAGGACTATCAGGGTCTACGTGTTTACCATCAACTACTTTTACATTCTCCCTGGCTTTTACCAAAGTAGGGTCATTCAACTGCTCCATGGCAAAGACCTCTCTTCTGACCTCTAAATCAGGCAGATGATCACCTGGCCCAACAACACTTCCCACCTCAATGGGAGGCACATCAGTTGGCGGGCCACCGTCACGCTCCGCATTCTCTAGTTCGCCAATCATAGTAGAAAAAGGGAATAACTCTGACTCAGAAGAAACTCCCTTCTCCACTACATCGACAACCTTCTCAAATGGATCAGGGTTGTTCACCTCTGGAACAAAACGGCTTTCCCACAACTTCCAGAAGTGAGCAAAGTCTCTCACCAATATTGCATCGTACATCAGACCATGTACTAAACCTACAGAAACTATAGCAGAACCACATGGTGTCTCGATGTTCACCTCGGCAGTAACATAATATCGAGTATCCCCATGTATGCAGGTCACACCAACAGTTTTCCCCTCACGCCGCAAGGGGTTCACCAGCTCAGCTTTTATAAGTGTCACCAAGCTACCAGAGTCTAACAGTGCCTCTACTCGGTTGCCATCTACAGTGAGTACACACATGTGCTTATCAGTCAAAGCCTGCCGGTCAGCCGTACAGGCTATCTGTGCAAAGAAAGACCCCCTGCGGTAGACATGAGCAGTATCACATTGCATAGGTTCAGTTGTAAGTGCACAATTAGCGGCAATATGGCCGAAGCCACCACATCGGAAACACTGAGTCATATTAATGTCTAGTCGTTTACGAGGCAAGAACCTTCCCGGCCTGGCAGGCCTGTCTCCAGGTTCTACACCCTCAGTCTTAGGTACATTCCACCGCCCAGCACCCTGGAACAGTCTTACCAGTGTCTGTGGGAGTTCGCCGGTGCGCCATCGGGGCTCGGTGGGGCATACTCATCAGCTCCTCAGCCGCCACGTACCTCTCCACCAGCTCGACCAACTGGTCCGCGGACTTAGGGTCTGCATGGCTCACCCACTTGCGCAGAGTCACAGGTAATGATCGCAGGTACCGGTCCATCACGACCCTTTCCACGATCTGTGGTCCCGTCAGCGTCTCGGGCTGTAGCCATTTTGAGGACAGATGGATGAGGTCATGCATCTGTGAACGTGGAGGCTTGTCCTTATGGAACTCCCAGCGGTGGACCCGTTGGGCACGAACAAAGGTGGTGACTCCCAAGCGAGTTAGGATCTCCTGTTTTAGTTTTTTATAGTCCTTGGCATCAGCCAGGCATAAGTCGAAATATGCTTTTTGTGGCTCCCCAGACAAAAAAGGTGCCACCAGACTTGCCCACTGCTCCTTGGGCCAACTCTCCCTTTCGGCCGTTCTTTCAAATGCGGCGAGATAGGCCTCCACATCATCGCCCGAAGTCATCTTTTGGAGGAAGTGACTGGCTTGTACGGAGTGAGTGGTGGTGGGAGGACCAGTAGTAACATCTCTGGGCCGGGTGACCAGGTGCTGTACCACCTCTCTTATGGCCTGGCTGTTTTCCGCTAAGGCCTGGCGGGTTTCCTCAATGGCGACCTGTTGTTGCCTCTGGGATGTCTCCAAGGCCAACTGTTGCACCCTGGTGGATTCCTGCTGAGCCCTGGTAGATTCCTGCTGAGCTGCTGTAGCTTCCTGCTGAGCCCTGGTAGATTCCTGCTGAAGTTTGTTTGTCTCCTGCTGAGCTGCTGTAGCTTGGAGCAAGGCTTTAATAATGTCCTCCATTTTGTCCCGGGGTGTAGGTTGGAAGCTGAACCTTGCCTCTCTGAGCATTGGCTGACGCCTCCTCTATGGGATTCCAAGGACACAGTGTTATTTCCACACTCACAAATTGGGTGTCTGTCCCTTTAATTTTTAAATGGAAAGTTTTCCTCTTGCTGCAACTTCAGTGTGTGTGGGTGCCCGCATTCTCCACCATATTGTGACACAGTCAGATTGGGGGTTCCTCTCCTGGGTAGAGGACTCCTTCCTTACACACACCGCAGCTGGGAAATAGTATGCCAGACTGGATTCAAGTACAAGCTGGTCGGCGCCAGTCTTTATTGTGCAAAACAGAAATAACATAAAGAAATCATAAACGTAAATCCTAGCCCTGGCTGGGCTTCTAACTTCACAGGTAGTTCCCTCACTACAAGAACCTGGCAGGGCCTAATGCCCTCACCAGCAACAAGGCACAGCACAGTACTCACAAATAGGTTTTCCAAGTGTCTCTAAGCAAACTCCCTGCCTGCTCTCCCAGGTGAGACAATCAGCCCTAAACACACTAGGCTTATATTGGCCACTCTCAGGTGAAAAACTAACAAGCCTGTTACCAGGCTGCGAGAACCAAAACGAGAACCAAAACCTCTCCTCTCACCCACATCCCCCAGGTCCCAAACCAGCTTTTAAAAAAAACGAAACTCAAGCCTGCTACACTGCAGACTTTCTCCTGGTGGTTTAAAACACAAAAGACAGGAATCTGGGACAAATGTACCTGCCACAAACCACTTTACCAGTGATCCTATCACAATATATATATATATATATGTAATTATTGAGTGCACGTGTGTGTGGACCCAGCATGTGTGTTTGGACGCGGTATGTGTTTGGAGGAGGGGTTAAGGAGGCATTGGGGGGCCCCAAGTTTCCTGTTGCCAGCTCTGCCTGTGCCACTCCCCTACCATCCCTGTACCACCATTAGGTCCAGCCCTTCCTGTCCTGCACTACCCCTGAAGGTGCATACACACATAACAATTTTAGTAACCGAGGATTTTCATTCAGATTTTTGTTCAGAAAATCGTTTATAAAAATCGTTGGTTACTAAACTACTGAACGATTTTGTCAACGATTTTCATGAACGATTTTTAATCATGCATACAGTGAATGGACATCGTTCATTCTGTACAACATGAACAAATTTTGTTATGTTGGACAGTCAGAATGGATGATGAACTACAAACTACAAACGGGAGCGCGCTTTGACGATTATCGTTCACCCAAAAATTTTTTACTATTTTTTAAACGATTTAACGATAACGACATCGTTATAGTTAAATCATTTAAAAAATCGTTACGTGTGTACGCACCTTTAGTCTAGATGGTAAGCTCCACTGGAGCAAGGACTGAGGTGAATGGCCAAATATTCTTTGTAAAGCGCTGTGGAATATGAAAAGGGTGTGTCTCAAAACCACGCCCACTACTTGAGTGACCACACCCCTTGAGTTTCCTTTACTGTAGCAGGCACCCTGCCCCCTGCAACTCTAGATTATATATACATAATAGGCTAAACTGGGATCACTCATTACCATATCTCTAGTTTCGCCTATGAAAGAGAACCAAATCAAAAAAATTAGACATGCTCATTTTGAGGAAAATTATCCAATATCACATATCTATTAGTGTATGTGAACCTTTGCTTTAAGTATCTGATATGACCCCCTTGTACAGCAATAACTGCTTCTAAACGTTTCCGGTAATTGCTGATTAGTCCTGAACATCAGCCGTTAGGAATGTTACCCCATTCCTCTGAACAAACAGCTTCAACTCTGTTGTTATGTTGGTGGGTTTCCTCCCATTAACTGCTCGCTTTAGGACCTTCCACAACATTTCGATTGAATTAAGGTCAAGACTTTGACTTGGCCATTCCAAAACTTTACATTTCTCCTTTAACCATTCTTTGGTCGAATGACTTTTATTATTATTATAATTTATTTATATGGCGCCACAAGTTTTCCACAGCGCCTTACAAAGTACATAAACAAATAAGTGACCAGCGACTTACAGTACAATACAATGCAGGACAAGGACATGGATAATATACATTGCTACATTAGCAACTATAACACCCACATTAGCAGCAGAACTTAAACAACCAAGTGTTAGGTGCCCTAGTGGGGAGTAAGAAGTATAAGAAAATAAAGTAGGGAGAAGCACAAGAGGGTAGAAGGCTCTGCTCATAAGAGCTTACATTCTAAAAGGGAGGGGCAGAAAAACAGGTGTGACACAGATGGGGAAGACGGGGAGGAAGGAACATGTAGTTGCAAGTTAGGATGAGAGCCGGAAGGCTTTAATGAAGTAGTGGGTCTTGAGAGCCCATTTGAATGATTGTAGAGAGGTGGAGTCTGATGGGGAGAGGTCGAGAGTTCCTAAAGAGGGGAGCAGCATGGGCAAAATCTTAGTGGCGGGAGTGGGAGGAAGTAATCAGTTGTCATGAAAGGTGGCGTGCATTAGTTGAGTGAAGAGGGCATACAGGAGAGGGAAGGGAGATGAGATCAGAGATGTAAGTGGGAGAAGAGTGGGTGAGGGCTTTGTAAGCGAGGGTGAGAACCTTGAATTGGGTTCTGAAAGGGAAGGGGAGCCAGTGGAGGGCTTGTAGGAGAGGGGAGGCAGATGTAGAGTGTTTGGAGAGGAAGATGAGCCGAGTAGCAGCATTGAGGACAGACTGGAGAGGAGAGAGATGGGATTTGGAGAGGCCATATAGGAGGAGCTTACAGTAGTCCAATCTGGAGATGATCAGTGAGTGTATAAGGGTAGTAGCATCCTGGGCGAGATAGGGTCTGATATTGGAAATATTTTGAGATGGACGAGACAAGATTGCGAGAGGTTCTGGATATGTGGTTTGAAGGAGAGGGATGAGTCAAGGATAACTCCAAGACAGTGCACCATGGGGCTAGAATAAATAGTTGTGCCATCAATTGATAAAGAAATAGTGGGAAGAGAGGTTATATGGGAGGGTGGGAAGATGATCAGCTCAGTCTTGGACATAGTAAGTTTTAGAAATCACTGGGACATCCAGGAAGAGAGAGCGGAGATATGAGTCAGTAGAGAGCAGGAGAGATCAGGGGAGGAACGGTAAATCTGAGTATCATCAGCATACATGATAATGAAGGTCAAAAGAGCTGATGAGTTCACCTAGAGAGGATGTATAGAGGAAGAATAGGAGAGGTCCAAGAACAGAACATTGGGGTACACATACTCTAAGAGGCTGTGGGGGAGAAGAGGAGTCATGAGAAGAAACAGAGAAGGATCAGTCAGAGAGGTAGGAGGACATCCAGGAGAGGACAGTGTCACGTAGACCAAGGACGTTAAGGATTTGCAGCAGGAGAGGATGGTCCATAATATCAAAAGCAGCAGAGGTCAAGGAGAATGAGCAGAGAGCTGTGGCCCTTGGATTTGGCAGCAAGGAGGCCGTTGTGGACTTTCATGAGGGCAGTTTCAGGGAAGTGAAGAGAATGGAAGCCAGACTTAAAAGGGTCAAGGAGGTAGTTGGAGGAAAGAAAGGTGGTAAGGTGGTAGTAAACAATACGCTGAAGGAGTTTGGAGGCAAAAAGGAGGAGAGATAGGTTGGTAGTTAGAGAGAATGTTAGGATCAAGGGTAGGTTAAGAATGGGGGAGACAAGGGCAAGCTTGAAAGGATAGTGCCTGATGAGGGGGAGAGATGAAGGAGGTGAGCAAGATGGGAGCAGGCAGGAGAGAGGTAGTGGAGGAGGCAGGAGGGGATAGGGTCAAGGTGGGGGAGGACCGGATGAGGGCCATGACTTCCTCTCCAGATACAGGGGAAAAGGATGTCAGTCAGTAAAATGGATGGGGAGGGGTGATCCGGGAAAGGAGGTGGAGGGCTGGATGGATATGATGTCTTGACGTATGGAATCAAATTTAGATGTAAAGTAGGTAGCAAAGTCAAGGGTAGAGAGCGAGGAGAGGTGTCACGCTTGACTCCGAAGAATCCCCTACTGAGGGGCTGACAGCTGTGGTCCTGAGTTGAGGGAGAAATTGGAGGCAAGGGGCCTGGATGTACGTTCTCCTCATCCATAGTGTGTATTGAGTACACAACGTGCGACTCCAGATGCACCGGAGAGTGGTTCAGTAGTTGTACTCGATGTGTACTGAGGGCCTGATTCAGAGCCGGACGCTCTTTCAGAGCGCTCGCTCTGAAACAGTGCCCGCTTATTGTATTTTTAGAGCGGCCTCCTGGCCGCTCACATAGCTGTGGGTGACCACCCACAGCTAGTGCGAGCGGCCAGGATGATGGTAGCGATGGTCTCGTTGCCACAAGTCCCAGTGGACTTTTTGCTCTTACAGAGCAAGAAGTCCACCCACTGACATCACTGCATCATTGTCTTCAGTCCAGTCATTCTGCAGCCTGCGACCTGGTCACTCCAGACCAATGATCAAGCCACTCCGCAGCCCACGGCCCTGCCGCACCTGAAATCTTGTCTGTCTTCTCCTTGTCTGTAAACCCTACAGTACTACTACCCAGGTTACTCCTGCTGCGCAGCCTGAACCGGTTATTTACCCGCTTTATGCCTGGCTGCACCTTAGTTCCTATATGTCCGAGACTATTATCATCTGCCGCTGCTTGTGTACCTTGTCCATTACTCCTGTGCATGTATCCAATCGCCTGCAGCCTCACTACAGCTAGTTCTAGTAGTGTAAAGACTGCCACTACTCAGATTCATCAAGTTTCCAGTCAGCAGTCCTACGGTCTCTCAACGGTTGTTTAAGCCTCTACTGCTGGAGGCTTAAATCCAGGCAGCCACCTAAGTACCGGTGTGAGTCTCAAACACTAAGGGAACAACAGGTGGCTGTTAGTGGTGGAAGATCCTCTCGTTGGCTCTAGAGGTCTTACACAACAGTGCGAGAACTGTAACACAAACTCTTTAGACAAGGTTTTGTAACCTTTTCCAGCCTGATGAGCATCAACAACTCTTTATATGAGGTCCTCAGAAATCTCCTTTGTTCGTGGCATGATACACTTCCACAAACATATGTTGTGAACATCAGACTTTGATAGATCTGTTCTTTTAAAAAGGTTGTTCACTCAAACCTGACTGCCATTCCATAGGTTGAAAATACCTGACTCTAATTTCACCTTCAAAATATCTGCTAAGCCTATAGGTTCACATACTTTTGACACTCCCAGATGTGATATTGGATCATTTTCCTCAATAAAAAAATGAGCATGTCTAATTTTTTTTGTCTCATTTGTTTGATTTGGTTCTCTATCTACTTTTAGGACTTGTGTGAACATCTGAGGTAGTTTTAGGCCAAATTTCAGCAGAAATAGAGAAAATGCTTAAGGGTTCACAAACAAAAAGTATATATATATATATATATATATATATATATATATATACAGTGTTTCCCCGATAATAAGCCCTACCCTTACTTTTGAAAAAGGGTCCAAAATAAGCCCTACCCCGAAAATAAGCCCTAACAAGTCAGACTCCAAAACAAGCTTTCAATAAAGATTGTTTTGGAGCCAGCGCACGTGACGCAACTCTGAAGGGCGAGGTCGACGTCGGAGGAGCTGCGGATCATGAGGAGCTGTGGACCGTGGAGGATAGAGACGCCGCTGGATTCTTCTTATCGTAAAGGTAAGTGGGGAAATGGCGTGCCGTGCACAGACTGCATTCAACAGGGAGAGGAATAAAAAAAAAAAAGGCAGGAGCCGGGGGGGGGGGGGGAATGGAGGGGCACAGGCTGCATTCAACAACAGGGGGAGAAAGGAGGGGCACTGGCTGCATTCAACAACGTCAATGTTAACTAAAATAAGCCCTACCCCGAAAATAAGCCCTATGGAGTTTTTTTGACCAAAAAAAAAATAAAACAGTGTCTTATTATCGGGGAAACACGGTATATATATATATATATATATATATATACATACATACACAGTATGTGCTCCTCCTCACCATTGTTGCCAGCGTGCACCCGTAACCATGGTCACAGACTGTGTGTTGATACAGCATAAGCATTACAGTGCATGTACAGTAACAGTTATAATAAAATATGTATTCTTAACAATATACCTAAATAGGTCAATAGTTACTTGCAGGAAAGTCTTTAAACTGCATCAAAAATATTAGTTAATAAAATCTTAATGCAGTGGTCGGGGAACAGGGGTAAGTTACCCCATTTGGGGTAAAACTGAAATTCCTGGGGGTAATGGACGGACAGCCAGGCATGCATATGAATCCTTGCATGCCCGGCTGTCCGTCCATTACCCCCAGGAATGCAGGTCACTGGCGCCAGGTGTAGCGGTGCACCCGCTGCACCAGGCGTCAGTGACCTCCAGCCCGGCGCCGTAGGGAGGCTCTAAGCTGGACGCCCGCTAAAATGTTATTACCAGCGGGCGCCCGGCTCCTTCCCTGCAGCGCCGCGTTTAGCCGGAGGCTGGAGTTCTCTCCATGCGCACTATGGGAGAGACGTCATGACGTCTCTCCCATAGTTCCGAGGAGCAGCCGGGCGGACAGGACGACGGCGGATGCAGGAGCGGGGATTAAGGTAAGTTTTTTTTTTTTTGTTCAAGCGGCACTACAGGGGCATAACTATGGGGGCACTACTACAGGGGCATAACTATGAGGGCATTACTACAGGGGCATAACTGGGGGCACTGCTACAGGGGCATAACTATGGGGGCACTACTATAGGATTTCCTTCCTTTCAAATCAAGGGGGTAACGTCGGCGTATCTAAATATATTTTGGGGTAAAAGATAATAAAGTTCCCTGACCCCTGTCTTAATGTATATCAATTACATAAAGGATTTTGCCATCTAGTGGCCAAACTGTAAAATTGCAGATAAGTTAATAGCCTAAAAAAAATAGAACTATGGGCCCGATTCAGCAAGGAACACACGCTAGCAGATGCACGAACCCCAGCCACTGCGACAATATGCTAATCAATGCATACACACGGAGTCCGCAGCACAAGCAGACACCCAGCAAAACATAAAGCCGCTCACCTATGCCGTGATTGACAGCATACACATCGAGTGCCATTGAAGCTGCGTGTAAGCTAAGGGTAGACCTGACCCTGCCGCAGGACTTGAGAGATTCCTGCATGCAGAGAGGCGTCTGGCTGCATGCGTCGCAGCTGAGATTAATTTATGCACGGCCCTGTAATGGTGTGTGAACGCACAGGCACGCCTGTGTTCGGCCGACCACTCCGGTCACCACCCGCAAACGGCACTTCCTGTCAATCAACATCGAAGGGGTCTCCGGGCTCCCTGCATACTCTGAGAGAGCCCTTACCATACTCAACCTGTTCGCGCAAGTGCAATGCATACGCAGATCGCAAACATCGGCTCGCACCATGCGTTCTCTCACTTGTGTTGCTTGCTGAATCAGGCCCTATGTTGTAAGGGAGTTATATACTACAGAATTTATTTATAAAAAGAAAACATTGTAGGCCCATAGATTCGATGAGGCTTTTTGGTGCCAAGGCATCCAACTGATGCCTCCATTTGGCTTCCTTCTGTAAAAGAGTTTGCCACGACCATCGCCTCTTGCCATCGGGGGCACCTGGTCCACTATTTTATGTCTCATAAAGGTAAGGGAGTGGCCAATGGAGGCTGAATGCCTAGCCACAGGCTGTTCACTAGTGCCCGAGAGAATGGCTGCACATATTGCAGATCTGTGCAGTGCCAGCCTCTCATTAAATTGCCTTTCTGTTTTACCGATGTAAATATTGCTACAAGGGCAACTTTGGCAATAGATTGCAAAATGGCTAGTGCAACTTAAGCTGCATACACACGTAAAGATTTTCTGTCCAACCATCCAACTAGTTGATTGGTTGGAATGAAAATCTGGTAACGTATGGGAGTAAATGATGATCAGCAATTTGCTCCTAAATGCCAGAAAACAGATGAAAATGGTCGTCAGACAAGTTTGTTAAATGTTTGATCTAAACAAATTGTTCAAGCAACAGGTTTTTGTCCATTTTCTGGCATCTACTTAGGAGCAAATTGCTGATCATCAGTTACTCCCATGTTACCAGATTTTCATTCCAACCAATCAACTAGTTGGATGGTTGGACAGAAAATCTTTACGTGTGTACCCAGCTATAGTCTATGAAGAATTTTGAAAGTTTTCCCTGTAAACGGATGTTTAATTATGTTCCCAGTCAGCATGTAACTACAGGTAACACATTCTGCACATTTAAGGCAACCCTTTTTTGGAGTGTCTACAAAAAGACTGGTGTTGTTTTTACCAAATTTACTAATATCAGGCCGCACCACCTTGTACATCAGGGGTTCCCAACCATGGTCCTCAAGGCACACTTATACCCCTTTTACACCGGAGCTAAAACCCGGGTTTTTGAAGGGTTAACCCGGGCAGCTCCCTGGTGTAAAAGGGCAGAGGGTTGGATCGCCGGGTCGAGTGACCCGGCAATCCAACCCAGGTAACTAGCAGGGTTTAACACGGGCGTAGCCGGTGAAACCCTGCTATGGGAACAGCGCACTCCGGGTCACGATGACCTGGAGTGCGCTGCTAGCCGGCCGATTGGTCCGGCTTCAGTGGCGCTTGGAGATGACGTCATCTCCAAGCGTCCACTTTCACTCCGCAAAAGCCGGGTCTATGCAGACCCGACTGCGGTGTGAGCGGCGCTGACTCGGGTATATCCCGAGTCAGCGCCGGCAAAATTCCAGGTCTGATCCGGATAGGAACTTTGTTCCAACTCCGGGTCAGACCCGGAATTTAGGCGGAAAAGGGGTATTACAGTCCAGGTTTTAGGGATAGCCATACTTGAGCACAAGTGACTTAATTAGTACCTCAGTTATTTTGATTTTACCATCTGCGCACAATCATGGATATCACTAAAACCAGGACTGTTATACCTCTTTTCCACCAAAAACCCAGGTCCGACCTGGGTTTTTGGACATGGTTCCAACCCTGGTCAGACCCATTTACACTGCACCTTTGATCTGGGTTACTCCCAGGTCAGCCCTGTTCACATTGAACTCAGGTCTGCCCTGCTAAACCTGTGAGGTCATAAAAAGTGGGAGGTGAATGCTCGACAACCACCAATCCGCTCATTTTAGGCATGATCCAGGTCAGATAACCTGGGTTGCACCGTTTACACTGCACCATTACCTGGGTCCATCCTGGGTCCAACCCTGGTAGCTACCTGGGTTTGATTGCAGGGTCACTTGACCCAGGTTATTTTTCAGGGACCCTTTTACACTGAGCTGCGACCCGGGTAGACCCAGCAAAAACCCAGGTTTTTGCTCTGGTGTAAAAGGGGTATAAGTGTTCCTTGAGGGCAGAGGTTGGGAATCACTGTTGTACATTTTAGCCCCGTGAAAAACAGGGCATGATGTTTTTACCTTGCAGGGTAGTTAATTCCCTGTCAGTTGTAATTATGGGCCAGTGTGTATCTAACCGCTTTTCCTCATTATCTGGCTCCTACTGTTATATCTGGTTGGCTAAATGATTTTGTCTTGTACTGTTTTTTTTTTAGGTAACAAAGTATTCTCTCTGGGTATACCTAGAACTTTCTTCTTGGTTTTCTCCAAGGACACTGGATCATAGCCATGTGCTATGAATTTATTGGTCATTATATCTAGTTGTTTATGTAGTTGAATATCATTGCTACAAATTCTACATACTCTCAAAAGTTGAGAGTAACGGATACCCTTTGATGCTAGGTCCCGGAAGAAGACTATAAGGAGATAACAAGGTGTTGCGATCAGTGGCCGTAACAAAAAGTGTGGCGTCATATTTGTTGTCAATTAGTTGTATAATTTTTCCTTTTCTTTTTTGTGTGCATGAAAAATCTCTTCTTTACATTCATTATGGAGTAGAATTTCGTGTATCACCAAAACATTTGCATCAAAGAGCACAGCAGAGCGCCAAATTTATTTTGCTGGTTGTGCTAATTGCGTGACCAATCAGATGCATGCATTTGAACTCTTGCAACAGCCAAACTGTGGGACTTAAGAACGCTAAGATGACCACTGGCATAGGTATACCACCATATTACTGTGCATGGTCCTGGTAACATAGGGGTCTATTTACTAAGCAGTTTTAGGAGACAGAGTGAAAAGTGATAAGGTGCCAGCCAATCAGCTCCTAACTGCCATTTTTCAAACACAGCCTGTGAGATGGCAGTTAGGAGTTGATTGGCTGGCACCTTATCGCTTTTCACTCTGTCACCTAACACTGGTTAGTAAATAGACCCCACAGTCTTCATTACTACTGTCCAGTTTTCAGTTGATAATCATGGTTTGTTCTAATTCCCTTCTCAGAAATGAAGGTCTACTAATGTCTAATGAATTTCTTAATTGCCGCTCCTTGGCTGTTCTCGACTTTAGTAGTGATGTGTCCCTAGGCATCCAGCCTTTGCAATCCACTCCTGCATCCCTGTTGTTTCAACCACTTCCTGTGGCCAGCAAGACCCAAACCCATGAAACCTGTAATTATTGTAGAAACTTGTAAATCACGTACAGTTCTCAGGCAGACACCAGAGGCCCGAACACCTTCAGTACGTAAATTTGAGACAGCGATGTGTTTGCATATTCAAAAGCTCCACCACGTTTATTTGGATACACCGCAAACATGACAATTAAGTAGGAACATATCTATAATACCTATAAATGAGAATGTCTGTTTGTCTGGTCACGATAAGCTTTACAACCACTGAATCGATTGTTATGTGGTTTTCTCCATTGTGTAGGTAATGTTCCCAGGCAGGTTTTAGGCTAAGGATCATCACGATTGGTCTTCAGGGGGCTGTGGGTGGGGCTCTGTGGGGAGAGGGTTCCTGCCCTGCTCTCAGCAAGTCTCAATTATTTTCAGCCCTATGCTCTGAAGAGGAACTTTTGCTGTGAGCAGTGAGAGGAGACCAGAGCCCGCAGTAAAGAGGGCAGCTGCCACCTGAGACACATTACAAAAGCGCTGGTGTACCTGCTGTTCAGGAAGCCGCTATGTGCGGTGATCGGTGGAGCTCCCTGTCATCTGGGGAGGCTGAAGCGGTATCCTCACTGATGAGAATACTGACAGGCAGCCACTGAAGAGAACAGAGGGGCCGGCTTAGTTCGAGCCCCTAAAGGTGGTTCTTGTCCAGGAGGCGTGGCTCAGTACAAGGGAGCTAGTTTCCAAGTGGCAGAGATCACCAGAGTGCAGACCACTTAGGGAGGGAGCCAGCTGTCTACAGAGAGACAGATATCAGACTTCCATACGAGCAGAGCTGGGTACTGCAGCTAGTATTACAATATACCATAGTGCAGTGGTTCTCAAACTCGGTCCTCAGGACCCCACACAGTTCACGTTTTGCAGGTCACCCAACAGGTGCACATGTGTACTCATTACTCACGGACACATTTCAAAAGATCCACAGGTGGAGCTAATATCTCACTTGTGATTCTGTGAGGAGACCTGGAAAACATGCACTGTTTGGGGTCCTGAGGACCGAGTTTGGGAACCTGTGCCATAGTGTGTCTGTGCCTTACTTCTCCCTCCAACCATTCTGTTGGACCTGGATATAAGCAACATCATTGGCTAAGAAATATGAAATCACTATTAAGATAAATTGGATAAGAGCATGTGTTATATTTGCTCTTTATTATTCTCATTATATAATGTAGAAGTGGGCTCCCTGTTATAGGAACATTGTTATGCACATGTGTGGGCAGGTAGCCTGTATTTGAAAATCTAATCTTTAAATCCTATGTCATCATTTAGTTTTGCAGGTTGCAATCCCTCCCTGTTATTATATGTCATACAATTAATGTACAATATATTGTCTTTAAAGTGTCTATTTCTATATTGTATCTGGACACTTGCTAAAATTTGTAATAAAAATAACTCTATAATCCACTTTTTTGTTTGTTTTACTTTTCATTATAAACCATTTTTCTCTGATGCACAACTGACTTGTCCCTACAGGGCTCAGGTGCAGCGGGAACTGGCACTGTTGGAGATGAGACATAAAACCATGCATGGCAGGATAATTATTTGTCTCTTCAGGAACAACAGTTTGACGCCATGGTCAAAGACTACAAGCAATTGGTCAATTGTCACAAAACAGGTCAAGTTCAAAACACTCTGGGGCTGAGGCAAAGTTGAACCTATACCTCTTTGCAGACCTAACCTTGCGTGAACTTGCACTGCTCAGAAAATGGACACATACAAGTGCAGTCATACACATTGTCGAAGCTGGAATTTTGCGAATGGCCGCCTAAGTGCCATTTTAGATAAACTTTAGTACATGTGGCAATATTACTATTAGCATCATGCGATTGCATCTGTCACCATCGCCATAAGGTACGGCGATTCATCAAAAGCCCATTTCATGACTTTACGTAGTTTGGGTGCTCTGGATAAAGTGTATATTATTATAATTCCCCTAAAGGATATATTTCAGAAATGGCTGTACAGTATGTCAAAATTGGATTGCATTAGCTAAACAGAGCAAATGGCCACGCGACAACTAGCCTGTGTAGACAAGCTTCCTGGACATAACGTCTGCTCTCACTCCAGGTGGCCCTGCTCGAATACAGCAAGAGGGTCGTTTGTAGCACCTTACATTAGCAGGCTTCCTGCAATAAAATACCTTCAAAGCCAAGAGTGTTATCTGAGGTTTGGGTCTTGGAGCTGTGCTAATTTGCATTTACACAAGACCCTGGGAGAACAAAGGACTGTACTTTTGAGCCTGGGAAGGGTGGGGGCTGCTGAGAGTGTGGAACTATAAGGCTCAGCATTCCAAACTGCTGAGTGTTCACTTAGTTTAAGTGAGATTTAAGTGCACCATTTCTCATACACACATTAATACGCACAATTGCGCTGTTAACTAATCGCATATTAGCGAATGCATAAGATCCTGTATGAAAACGCTGTTTATTAGCTTCATGTGCACGCATCTGCCCCAAGTTAACTAGGGTCTGTACATCACACCCCGCATACTTACACATTACATATTCACATAAAAGGTTTAATAAGCTTTAAAGTATAAGATTTAAGTTTATTCATTCTGTGAAATAAAGATTATTTGGTATAAGTAAGCCGTGATTGGTATTGTACTGAGCGTACTCTTTCAACAGTATTCCGGTACCATCGGTGTGGAGATCGCATCATGCATTCTCAACTTATGGACCGCAGAGACTTCAAGCAACAAAATGTACATTAAATGAACAACTGTTTGGTTTCCTGCCTCATGCAACATCCTGAGACCCCCAGTTGTTAGAGGCTGGGTTGTGTCTATTTGAATCAACCTGTTAAATGCCTTGTAACATATGCCCTCTCCTTTAGGACCAATGGTATTAGCAACAAACTTCTCTATTGTGTTGTTTATTTCTGGGGGGTATAAATATGTGTGCTCTGACCCTGGGTTCCTAGTCTTTGTGCGGAATGCTGATTGACGAGGGATTTCTTGCTGATGCCTAACATCTGGACCAGAGAGCGCTGCGTATGTATAATTGTACTTGGGTCTGTATAATCTCTTTGCGCTAAGATTATATGAGGATCATAGCATGTAACTGCTTTACTTTTACTTGAATAATACCTTGTGCTTTGGAACCACAGATTCTAGGTCTGGAGTCTTTATTTACTGTATGACTGCGTACGCAAATAAGCGTAATCCTTAGAGGTTTATAATTAGGATATTAGAAGGTATAGGCAGGGGTTATAGAGGTTCACAGACAGTATCCTTAACATTCCAATCGCAATCTACATTTACCACTGAAAAAGCCGGACTGTGGTGCGATGGGGCATTCAGTAACACATATGCAGGCTATGCAGACCTTAGGGCATGCCGACAGAGCCGTAACTAGGCTTTTTGGTGCCCTGTGCCAGAGAGCATTGCCCCCCCTCCATTTTTTAAATAGGGATATAAGATCGTGCACCTAAAAAAGGGCCATGGCCTCATGGGGAAGGGCCAGGGAAGAGATAGGGGCGGCCAGGAGATGCTGGGGATAAAAGAAGAGGAAGCTACAAGGGAGAATGATAATAAACAGGAAAATTGACAGGCCCAACAAGCGCCCCCTGCCCTATGGTGCCCTGTGCCATGGCACAGTTCGCACTACCCTAGTTACGGTCCTGCATGCCGATAATGACTAGCAACAAACTAGGGTCCCCATTTAGCGCGCACCGCTGAATGATCGAGAATCTGCGCAGGCACCTGATCCGTTCTGCGCATGTGTAGAATGGGTCTGCGATCCCGCACGGAGACTGTCAGCAGACTGTCAGTGATTGACAGTCTGCTGCCGTTTGTGGATGGGGAGGGGGGTGGCGATGCCCTCCGTTTCCAGAAACGGAGGCATGTCACCGCTGTTGCGGGGGAGGGAAAAGGCCAAGATCTCCGTCGGCTGACATAGATTTCCTGGCTTCTTCCTCTCATCTGCGGTGGCCGGCTGCATGACCCCATGGGTCACCTTAGCCGGACTATGTTCCGCAGATTATCCGATGCTGTGTTGGACAACGCAGCTCGGATAAGTAATGCAGCAGGAGGGGTGATGCCTCCTTCTGCATTACAATATCTGCACAGACGGAATTGCAAAGCTGCTTACAAGCAGCTTTGCATTTCCGTCCGAAGCTGAATCAGGCCCTAGGTGCATATGCTCAAAATACATACAGCTGTGCAAATGGGTGACTATAGATTATTTTTCTTTCTGTGCATGCTTATTTTGAGAAACAGAAGTCCAATTTATTTCCCACTATGATTCAGGCCCTTTCCGTATAAGTTATGCAATCTTGAAACTACCTTTAGTTAAAAACTCACTATGCAAGGTTACACTGAACAGCGCATTCTTGATGCAATACTTTGGAGGACTTCTCCTTAGATTCAACGTTTAAATCTTTTATTTTAGTTTCAGTTTAGATGGAATATTTATCTAGAATCGAAGGAAATGAATATAAATTCAGGGTTTAGTGTAGCTACAGCAGACATGACTTGTTATAACAGCAAGATGTGCAGCTCTAGTGAATTGATAGGCTTCATTGAAATACACCATGCTATTCGCACTAGTGCTGTAAACCAGGGTCCTGTCTTGGAATCCCAATGAGCCGGGTTATTCTATAGATCTGCTCATGGCATAGTTACATGTAATATAGAGTTGTTCAGGTAAGCTGTAGGCACCAGGAACAGAAGATGCATTGGATAATTGGAGGCTGGCCCTGTATGTATAATGTTGCCAAGCCTGGCAATATAAAAATAAGGTTTAATATATTGGGTAAGTACCTGCGAACATGCATCATAGCATTAAAATATTTTGGAAAAGCAGATGGAGACAAGTGGACAGTCAGAAACTAAAAATGATAATATAGCGTTTAAACTAGCAGTGTAGCTGGCCATATACTGATATATCTGGCTGCTCAGTCCCAACCATTGATCAGCAGGACCATGTCACATACATACCCACGCAGGCATTCCTTCCCTCAATCTCTACCTCCTGCAGGATGTCAAAACCAAATACTTTAGAGTCATGGTGTGAAGGAGTCTCTGTGCTGTATACAGTAAGCACCCTTCACCAGACGGGGTCTAATGTGTACTATACGAAGCTAGGATTTATTTGCTGCCATCCTGAATGGAGTCTGGTTTTGTATATCTCTTATATAGATAAATGGTAGCTAAGAAATTAGCTGTGTAATTAGAAAGCTAAAAAATTAAATAAAAATTGTTTTAATATCTATTTGTCAATGAACGTACGTTACTTGTTCCATCGTAAAGACACATGAGACAGCAGCTTTGTGGGCAGAGCGTAAGGGTAGTGTGGCGAAAACACATTTCCTTGTAATACCATCGGTCCATTATACAGAACGGTACATTTACATACAAAGATATAAATATTTAAAGATGAACATGCTATGCACAGACATATCAGTTATAGGGGTCTATTTACTAAGCCTTGGATGGAGATAAAGTCAACGGAGATAAAGTACCAGCCAATCAGCTCCTGTCATGTTACAGGCTGTTTGAAAAAAAAAGACAGTTAGGAGCTGGTTGGTTGGGACTTTATCTCCATCCAAGGCTTATTAAATAGACCCCATAATCTTTTCTTTATAAAGTGTCATCTCAGCTTATAGAAGGAGGGATGAAATAAGCATTCGTCATTTCTAATATGAGAATAATGGTGCTGTATATAAGGACTGCTTTCGGAGGACACAATGTAACAGGGAACAAAGGTGAAACAGTTTTATATTTAGGGCAATCGATCAGAGAATTATATTGTAATGTTCTGTCCCCATCTCTTTCTCCCCCTCTTAATGTTTCCCCTTAGTCAAATTCTTTGCTAGCTCTTCCACAGAGCAGGATTTGGTGTAATTACCGGCGATAGATCCACGGTTCATATGTCCTCCCCCTGCATGGCGCAGATATTATCAGCTGTCATTACAGTTAGGTGAGGGTGGAATTTAGCAAGATAGTTACACAAGAAAATCCCACAATCCTGTAGTCCTCCAATTCCACTAACAGTCCTTACAGGAGATACTCAGGCTTTTATTTTAACTGGTCACCCAAGCCCACTAGCATTCGCTTCTCAGTGATCTAAGCAGACAATGAAGGGTTCTTTGACAACCATACTCACAGTTAAAAAAGCATGACAGATAAGGAGAGGTCTCGTGCTCAGAGGCATTGCAGGAGCTACATGACCAAATGAGCACAGCTCAATGAGATTTTCTTGTTTTCTCTCACTCAAGGGTCTATTTACTAAGTCTTGGATGGAGATAAAGTGAACGGACATAAAGTACCAGCCAATCAGCTCCTAACTGCCATTTTACAGGCTGTGTTTGAAAAAATGAGTTAGGAGCTGGTTGGCTGTTACTTTATCTCCGTTCACTTAATTTTAATCCAAGGCTTAGTAAATAGACCCCATAGTTACACTGACACCTAAATATTATTTAAGCTGAAGAGCAAGCTCTATAACAAGATGCAGTACTTTTATTAGGGGTCAGCACTTGCGTTGACCACCATTTGGTCCAATCACAGCAGTAACACTGCATTGATGATCAGCCTGGACTTCTGTTGGTCAGCTGTAGTACAGACCTAACTGGATTATCCATTACGCAACCTTATATAATGCCTAGGATTCAGATTACTTTTGTCTGTATTTGTTTTTTTGGGACAAATGAAGGAAGGTGGCCCAAACCCATATGTTGTCTAGGACCCCATGTGGTCTTTATCCATTTCTGGGTACATATCTATGTGCGCCAAGGCACTAAGTGATCATGTACATTTTGAAGCTATAGCCAGCTTGAAGGACCACACCACCATTCCATTAGGAATTGGCAGTCATCTGAAGTCATTCTGTGTAACCCTTCTCTGCCACATACAGATCTATATCTGAAATGATGATATGACCACCAGATATCCTGGTACTGGTACCCTGATTAGGTTTAGGGACCCTGGGAAGGGTTAGGCGCCACCGGGGGGAGGTTAGGGTTAGGCACCCCCAGGCAGGTTAAGTTTAGGGTGCAGGGGAATGTTTGGCACCCTGGGATGGACTTAGGGTTAGGCACCACCCCAGGTGTTTTAGGGTTAGGTACCCCTAAGGGAGGGTTAGGGGGGAGTAAAGGGTAAGGTTAGATGACTTACCTACTTCGTCGGGATTCTCCTCTGTCCAAATCGGATAAGGAATGTCCCCTTAGGACAATTCAAAAGAATAAGACGCAACTGCACGAAATTAGAAGATTTTACGACACAAGCCAGTAAGATGAGACAAGATTTCAAAGAGAGAGGCTATAATAAACAGTCTAGATACAGACCTACAGAAGGCTCTAATGACAAATAGAGAAGAGCTCTTAACATACAGATATAAGGAGAAAAAAAGACGATTTTAAAACCATTTTCATTACTCAGTTTAATCAAGACAACAAAAGAATAGAAGCTATAATGAATAAGCACTGGCACATACTTATGGAGGATGAAATACTTTCAGATGTATTACCTACCAGACCAAAGATAGTGTATAGAAAAGCTGGGGATCTCAAATCAAAATTGACACACAGCCACTTGAACAGAAGAGAACCAAAACAGATGTCCTTAACAAAGATGCCACTGAAAAAAGGCTTCTATTATTGCGGACACTGTTATGCGTGTAAGACACATACAATCACTACAAAAGGGATAACATCCTTCACATCAAATACAACCAACACATCATATAACATTGGAGAACACATGACTTGTCATAGCACAGGGGTAATATACTTGTTAGAGTGCCCATGCAAACTCCAGTACATAGGCAGGACCACCAGAACACTCAAAATACGTATAGCAGAACATATCAGGAATATAAAGAAGGGACTAGAGACACACTCACTCTCTAACCATTTTAAAGAGAAACATGAGCAAAACCCAGCAGGCCTGACATATATGGGAATTAAATTGGTCACAAAGAATTGGAGGGGGGGAGATTTTGAGCGTAAGATAAATAAAGAACTCAAATGCATATACACACTCAAAACATTTAAACCACAAGGACTGAATTTGGACAACAAAGTTAAATCAGTTATTACAGGCTGACATACACCGGCTTAAATTAGTACCTGAGTCAGAGACTCTTTATAAGCGTAACGTTCCAAACAGTATCCTAGTTCCAAGGTATGCCAACGAATGTTCTGCATAGGATACTGTAAACACAAGTGCTTTGAGGTCTTGACACGACACATGGGCAACTGCGTATGCACATAATGACGCATATTGTATATATACATTTCCCCCTACTCCCATTTGTACTTTCATTTTTAACTTAATGATCTGTATATGTACTTTTGTTTGTATTTATTTATGTTCATTGATTGCCATGATTCCACCAGTGTATCTGGCCAGATGTTACTTTATTTCTGGTTTGACATGCTATACGTTACACGGAGTGACTAGGAGGGATCAAGTTTGATTTGATTGACTTGTTTTTAGGCCCAATCACCCTCCAGTGACATCATAACCTATGGGCTTTTATTGCCCACATCCAAGATGGTTGCCACATACTCCCTGACGAAGGCCGTGAGGCTGCTACGCGTAGGAGCACCAACTTTGCACATCCACACCTCCCACGTGGCTTTACCTGCTACGTTCAAGCGACTTTCCTGCACCTTTCCCGTATCATTGTACAGCCTGGTATACCGAGTCACCCACCCGCAGCTACCTCCGGCCCCTGAGACGCGATCACGTGATCGAAGATAAGAGCACCCGGAAGTCACCAGGATAGAAGTTTCCCGGCAGAGGCAGTAACGTGCAGACGGCACGCACTGTGAAGACGGACTGAGACGGAGCTAGAGACGCCCGCATCGGACACAGGTAAGACTCCGTAGGAGAGATCACCTGGCGTTTGGCCCAGCAAGGCCTTTTCGCCAGAGTCGGTCTCTCCAAGACTGCCGCGACAGATTCGGTGGCTTTAAGGTCAGTAGCATTGCCCCCTCACCAGGAGCCATACGCTGTTACCTGCACACCCCGACTGCCATAAGCAAGTCCAGAGTTTAACACTGGCCCTGCGAGGCAACTCCACCCGTTTTGCAACACCTATGCCGGCCATCTTTAACAAGATCACCTCTATATCTACTCAGCAGCTGTACTAATTCCAACTTCATTACTCTACACACAATACCCTATGTTGGAGTTGTGGGACGCCACTCTCCATTAAGGGTTCATCAACACTATTCATACAGTGGCGGGATACTTGCTGTCACTGAATCCCACCGCCTCTGTGGCTGTTATTTGCTGTTACTGAATCCCATCACCTCTGTGGCAGACTACCGCCTCCGTGCGGCATCAGACTTAACCCATTACCTCGAGGAACCCATCTTCCTCATAGTGTCATTTTTCATTGTGATTGGATAATATTCCATTGCTGACTTTGCTTTCTTTTTGCTTGTTTTTATGTTTGTTTTTGTTTCGTTTTGTACTGTGAGACGGCCTTTGGAGTAGTTTCCGTATTGCTTTATCAGTGTGTATTAATCTTAACAGTAAACATCTTTTTCCCAATACCATTTTCATAGTACGTTTATTCTGCAATACACTCATTACAAGGTTCCTGTGGCGCATGTTGCATGCTTTATATTTACAAACCCATATGTTGTCTAGGACCCCATGTGGTCTTTATCCATTTCTGGGTACATATCTATGTGCGCCAAGGCACTAAGTGATCATGTACATTTTGAAGCTATAGCCAGCTTGAAGGACCACACCACCATTCCATTAGGAATTGGCAGTCATCTGAAGTCATTCTGTGTAACCCTTCTCTGCCACATACAGATCTATAGCTGAAATGATGATATGACCACCAGATATCCTGGTACTGGTACCCTGATTAGGTTTAGGGACCCTGGGAAGGGTTAGGCGCCACCGGGGGGAGGTTAGGGTTAGGCACCCCCAGGCAGGTTAAGTTTAGGGTGCAGAGGAATGTTTGGCACCCTGGGAGGGACTTAGGGTTAGGCACCACCCCAGGTGTTTTAGGGTTAGGTACCCCTAAGGGAGGGTTAGGGGGGAGTAAAGGGTAAGGTTAGATGACTTACCTACTTCGTCGGGATTCTCCTCTGTCGGGCTTCCGGCGTCGGTATTTCATCCCGGCGGCTATTGAGCCGCCAGGATTTCATACCCAACCCAGATAGAACAGATGACTGAAATCAAGACTTGTTTAGACGGTTTCTAAATAAAACACTGTTTATATGCCTCTCTAGCACGTCGATTTGTATATCTGTCTCTTTTCTTTAATAGTCTCTATTTCTCGGAGCAGCTTATTCATTTTTACTTCATACTGCAGTCTGACTTTTTCTATAGCAAAGTCATTTCTAAGTCCCTGTTGCTGTTTCAAAGTTTTTAATTCCTGCTCCAAGTCTCGTTTCTGAAACTGTAAATCCTGGATTTCCTCCCTTGATCTACTTAAACTCTTAGTAAGTCTGCTCAACATCACACATTTTCCCTGCAGGTCTTTCTGTAGAACATGTAGGTCTGAATCCTTTTTCTCTCCCTCTTTCTGCATCTGCTTTAGCAAGACGCCTTTACATTCATTCGCTCTTTTTGATGTCGCCAGGGTCGTTCTCATGGCCTCTAACTCCCATTCGGTCTCCTTTTGTTTGGCCTTCAATTCACATATCTCAACCTTGCAAGAACTGAACTGAAGTTTCAAGTGGTTTCCTTCGGAATGTTTTTTCTTCATTTCATGTCTTAAAAGGATCAGATCATCTTCATTCCAAATGCTATCATCATTGCCATCAGCAGCCATAACTGAATCGGCCTTTAATCTCTGACAGGACGGGCAGGTGGCATTTTGGCCTGTGGCTGGATGGTCATAATCTCGAATGATCATCTTAGACAAGATCTCTTTTCTTTTCTGATTTTCCTCTTTCTGAACTTGACAAACTGCAGCCTGGTAAATCCCTTCCACTCTCTGGGCCTTCTCCTTGGCCAGCTTTTCTGATGTCAGCAGATCGGGTTCAAAAGACTCATGAAAGAAATCTTGTGCACTGAAATGTGGTGAAAATAACTCTTCAACCCAGTGTTTTTTCTCCGCTTCCATTATTAAGTAACACCTAAGGATCAAACAAGAGCGTAAATGAATATAGATATAATATGAAAACTACTGCTCCAATGGAAGCATTCTAATGCAACTGGATAGGATACACATTAGTCAAGAATTGGCCACATGAAGCTAATGGGATCATGGATCTGAGTCAGACGCACAGTGGGCGTGTTTGTGTGATGCCGCAGGAGCCTGACCTACTACTCAATGCCAATTTCTGCAGGTCTAATGCGAGAATCCGTGCAGCTCCGCCCACCGTTTTCCGTTCACAGTCGCAATTATCACTAGTATCGGCACTGGCACCAGCCCCATTCTATGTGCAAGAGATTCATCTGAAACCGGCTTCACTTCTCCATACGCACAACTCCAAATAGCACAGAGCTCAGGCTACTCACCTATGACACTCCCACAAGACAGAACAGCTCTGTGTGATCGTATTATTGCTGCGCAGTTCCTGTCCCGAAACGTCCAATTCACGGAAGGACAGATTCAGCAAAGATGCGTTCAACTAAGAATAAGACAGATACACAAAACTGCATAAATTTGCATCTGCGCATTTGCTGTATGTTAAAACACGTTATTTGCGTCCATACAAAGAACTTCACCCGACTCAGAATCAGCCCCATAGCTGGTTATATAATGTTATCTTATCAGCTGACAAATTTGTAAATGCGTGGTCGTTTTGTTTGTTTGTTTAAAATAATTTGTTTACTAGAGATCCACAGTCCACAGCATCAGAAAGAGAATACAAAACAACAGAATTTCAAAATAAAGGCTAACAATCTGATAGGGGTAAAACACACAATATAAGTGCTACTGTGGGATCCATTTTGGGGGTTAAAGGATAGAAAATAGGACAGAGAGTACGGCGTGACGAGAGAGAGGGAGAGGGAGAGAGACCATTCAGCGACTGTCAAGTTTCAAACAGGTATGCAAGACTGTGTAATATCAGCTAATGCTGGAATTTCATATAGGATGTAAAGTGCAAGTGAATAAATAGATAATATAACAAATAAAAGTAGTCAAGTGCACTATGGGGTGGTGAATAAATATACTAAATTTAATTAATACAATATGGAATAAAAACAATTATATAAATTAAAACAGATAGGGGACTGATAAGGAAATCGAAGTCAGTAAAACAATGGGGGTATGGGAAATTAAAACAAGTGGTACAGTACAAAGGCAATTAAAAAACAAGAGTGTATCACTCTGGCCAGTGATCCATCTTGCCTTATGAACCTTTTATGTTGATACTTGGACTCAGATAAGCATTTTCTCCTTTATTGCTAAATTATATAATGGAGAAACCCATTCAACTGAGCCAATCCCATGAACTACTGTTTTTTAATTGCCTTTGTACTGTACCTGTTTTAATTTCCCATACCCCCATTGTTTTACTGACTTAGATTTCCTTATCAGTCCCCTCTCTGTTTTAATTTATATCATTGTTTTTATTCCATATTGTATCTATTTATTCACTTGCACTTTATGTCCTATATGAAATTGAAGCATTAGCTGATATTACACTGTTTTGCTTACCTGTTTGAAATTTGACAGTCGCTGAATGGTACACCCATCTACACATTAACTCAGCACGTATCCCCTACCTATCCTACTGTTCAGATGACACCCTGATATCTAAAAGGAGGGCAGTTTCTATGTATAGGCATTTACTTATTCATTTGTAATAGTGTATCTGTGTTACATAAGTTACATTTGACTGTTTACTTATATTGAGGGGGTTGTTATAGGTTACTGGCGCCATCTTATCTTCACATACACACACACACACACACACTATGTGAGCCAATTAGACTACAATGATAGATGATGGTGATATAGAGTTTGTCTGTCCAATAATATAATAGGGAACAATACTTTGCTGTAGTCTACGTAGGAAATGCAGATAGTTGTATGGATTTGTGAATATTACACCAAAGTTCCGGATCTCACCCGGGGGTTGGAACAGAGGAGCTCATTCAGACCCGGACGCTAAGCTGCGCTCTCACGCTGCCAAAAGGGATCGGGTATGTAAATGCCGCAATCGAACTGTCTGGTGGAAGGACGCCCTCTATGCCTTAAATAGCGACGGCAGAGCTAACGCACGACATTATAAAGACGCCCACCTTTCTTCCTTAGCACACGTCATCTCCAGGAAGTGTGTAATTAATCGGAGCTGCACGCAGTGCTTGAGGTAGACCCTAGCCCACCACAAACACTGCGATCAGTGCTGGCTAAAATGCAGTGACGTGTACAATGAAGCTTCTTTGCTAATTATGCACGCCCCTAAAATGCCATTTATACGCCCAGACACGCCAGCGTTCGCACATCCACTCACCCGTTCACAAGTACCTTCCCCTGTTACCACCCATAAACGGCGCTGTCACTCAAATTAGCATCCAGTCTGTGTACTACGAGCGCACAATTCCCGAGCGCAGTGACTCGCACATACGCATATTCACGCATACGCAAACGTGCAATTATCGGCCATAGCATGCATTCGCAGCTTAGCGTCCGGGTCTGAATCAGGCCCAGAGTTCTAATCCGGATCAGACCCAGAACTTAACCCTTTCATAATACGGCGCCTACCCAGGATATTCCCAAGTCTGCACCGTTCACACCGGAGCCGGATCTGCAGTGACCTGGCTCTTCTGGCATTGCAGTGGACACTTGGAGATGACATCATCTTCAAGCGCTACTGAAGCCGGCCAATTGGGCGGCATGCGGAATGATCTGGGTCATTGTGACATGGATCGCGCCATTTACACTGCAGGGTTTCATGTGTAAAATCCCGTGTAAAATCCTGCAAGTTACCTGTGTTGGCAGGAATGCCAGCGCCAGCAGCTGTTCGCACCCTAATGGAGCAACAATTTAATTGCTCCGTTGGGCACCAGGCACTACCAAGTTCCAACCATTGGCAAATACAATAGAAACCCTTAGAGACCTATTTAATTTATTCCTACATTAAGAAAAAATATATATATACCTAGCAATGTATAGAACAGATCAGCGATATTGCATACTCAAATCCTGACTCTGGTTAGCTGTCTTCCGACCTGAGAATACCCTAAAGGTGCATACACACTAGACGATATGCTCCCTGAGCGATATCGTCTAGTGTGTCCCCGGCAGGCTGTGCTCAATGTCGTTCATGACATTGAGCACAGCCGCTGAACAATATCATTAGCGATATCGTTCAGCGCCGGGCTCTCTCACCCATTCCCTGACATGCAGCAACCTGACGAGGTCGTCAGGTTGGCCTGCATGTCAGCCCGATGAACGAGGATGACGAACGACCCGCGGGAACGCGCGTCGTCGTCATCGTTCATCTTTTTTGTGTTATGGTGCGTACACACTGGGCGTTTAAAGTGGACGACTGAACGATAACGATATCGTTATCGTTCAGTCGTCCACTTTATCGTCCATGTTTAACACAAAAAAGATGAACGATGACGACGACGCGCGTTCCCGCGGGTCGTTCGTCATCCTCGTTCATCGGGCTGACATGCAGGCCAACCTGACGACCTCGTCAGGTTGCTGCATGTCAGGGAATGGGTGAGAGAGCCCGGCGCTGAACGATATCGCTAATGATATTGTTCAGCGGCTGTGCTCAATGTCATGAACGACATTGAGCACAGCCTGCCGGGGACACACTAGACGATATCGCTCAGGGAGCATATCGTCTAGTGTGTATGCACCTTTAAACATGGACGATAAAGTGGACGACTGAACGATAACGATATCGTTATCGTTCAGTCATCCACTTTAATCGCCCAGTGTGTACGCACCATAAAGGTGCATACACACTAGACGATATGCTCCCTGAGCGATATCGTCTAGTGTGTCCCCGGCAGGCTGTGCTCAATGTCGTTCATGACATTGAGCACAGCCGCTGAACGATATCATTAGCGATATCGTTCAGCGCCGGGCTCTCTCACCCATTCCCTGACATGCAGCAACCTGACGAGGTCGTCAGGTTGGCCTGCATGTCAGCCCGATGAACGAGGATGACGAACGACCCGCGGGAACGCGCGTCGTCGTCATCGTTCATCTTTTTTGTGTTAAACATGGACGATAAAGTGGACGACTGAACGATAACGATATCGTTATCGTTCAGTCGTCCACTTTAATCGCCCAGTGTGTACGCACCATAAGAAAGTAGTTAATCTGCAATGTCCACGAGTAGAACACCTACTGCCATGCTGTGAAAACACTATATTACAAATACTAATTAATGACCTGCATATTCAGCTCGCCCTAATGAATAATCCAGGTTAGGAGAACTGAGCCTGATACACACTTACCTTCTCTCACAGTACTTGTGTATGCCGCTCTTGTGCTGTAACTGTAGTCGTGCCGTACAGCACCATCAGGAGAGACACCTCTGCGCATGCGTCGCTGTCTTCGTTACCGGAAGTAGCTTTGCTTTCCGTCACCATAACAACCAGGATCTCCGCACTTCTACCAGTGCTCTGTACTCACGTGACCATTACAGGCCAATTAGTTTCAAAAGTGGATGTTCGACGTACAGGCGCGTATAACCGCCGGGGAGAGAAACTAAACAGCATCATGTGACGCTAGAGCGACCACGGCACGGTCACTGAACGAACTGATATAGGCAGAATGCCTAGATATGGCCATCGGTGGGTCTCACCATCGATGGTACATGGCAGCCGCAGGGCAAAGATTAGGCAGCCTGCACCTTAGTTGTGGAAATGTAAAAATCACAGTATGCCCAGCCGCAAAGCTTGTTGGTAGCTGTGTGGCTGGGACTTGTAGTTCCAGCACTGCTAGATAAGGAAGTGTGCCTATTTTCAACGAGGCTGAAGTTAGCTTCTTATTCGAGCTCCAGCTTCTTATTCAGTTTCCAGCTTCTTATTCAGAACATGTTATATTAAAACATTTTTATCAAATAGAATCAATAAGCTTACATTGAATAAACAAAATATGGTATCTATTACACAAATTTCAATTGTACTTTGCTTGGCCCACAAAGCTTTTAGGCATGAAATAGGGTGGTAAAGTGGGCACAGGGACCAGATTTTCTATATTTGAATAAGTAGCTGTGGGCTTGATTCAATTGAGCGCGATGTAAATAACGCCGGGAGATAGCTCCCGGAGCTATTCAATCCATCGCGATGTTTGGTTGGGGAAGGCTCTTTCTCGCGCCTTAAACAGGGTTTTTAGGCGCGAGAACGAGCATTCCCCGACCTTACTTCCTGGCGCGATGCTGTTTTCCCGACGCTAAGGGCAGAAAACAGCCTCGCGCCGGGACGTTTGTTGGATTTTTGCTCGCATCCCCGGAGGGATGCGAGAAGAAATCCTTAGTTTGGGTTAGCTGCGCAGTGTATTGAATAGCTCTGGGAGCTGATTCCCGGCGCTATTCACATCACGTAGAATAGAATCGTGCCCTGTAATTGTGCAAGGGTTAACTAGCCTTGGGCAACAAATTTGACACTTGGAATCCACAGAGGGGGGTCACTTACATATGACCCACATGCAGTTGGCCTTGCCCAACAAGGTTTTGGGCATGAAATAGGGCATTATGGTGCATACACACGATCAGATTTTTCCTTCAGATATGAACGATAACGATTTAAAAATCGTTCAGTCGTTCATATCTGAAGGAAAATCGTTCATATCTGACATGCCTGAACGATGGACGATCAACGATGCGCGTTCCCGTTTGTCAGATAACGATATCTGACATCTGATGGGTTTGCAGTCAGACTTGGACGATTCCATTCATTTTAATGCAGTCAAAAATCGTTCAATCGTTCAAATCGTTCAAAACTTTGGTAAAATCGTTCAAATTGTTCAAATCGTTCAATCGTTCAGTCGTTCATCTGACAAATCTGACAAGTCTGACAAATCTGACCGTGTGTACGCTCCATTAAAGTAAGCACAGGCACCAATTAATACATTTAAATAAGTAGCTGTAGTTGTGCAAGGGTTAAAGAGCCTTGGGCAACAAATTTGACACTTGGAATCCACAGAGGGGGGGTCACTTACATATGACCCACATGCATTCGGCCTTACCCAACATGCTTTTGGGCATGAAATATGTTGGTAAAGTGGGCACAGGCACCAGATTTTCTATATTTGAATAAGTAGCTGTAGTTATTCAAGGGTTAAAGAGCCTTGGGCAACAAATTTGACACTTGCAATCCACAGTAGGGGATCACTTACATATGACCCACTTGGAATTGGCCTTGCCCAGCAAGCTTTTGTGCATGAAATAGGGTGGTAAAGTGTGCACAGGGACCAGATATTCTATATTTGAATAAGTAGCTGTAAATGTGCAAGGGTTAATTAGCCTTGGGCAACAAATTTGACACTTGGAATCCACAGAGGGAGGTCACTTACATATGACCCACTTGCAATTGGCCTTGCCCATCAAGCATTTGGGCATGAATTTGGGTGGTAAAGTGGACACAGGGACCAGATTTTCTATATTTGAATAAGTAGCTGTAGTAATGTATTCTATAGCATAAAATTTGGATCATAGAACGGTCACATTTAAGATATGAATTTTGGAGACTGCAGAAAGGTTATTATTCACTAAGAATAGATGAAGGGATGTAGTCGGCATCCTGGTTTGCGGTATACCCAGAGCCGGCATAGGCATTATAAGCAAATGCCTAGGGACGACTGGAATGCCCAGGGGCATCCGACGGCTCTACTGCTGCCCTCCCCCCGCCTGTCGCGATCGGAGCTCAGCTTCAATCGGCAGCTCAGCGTTTGGCCAGGTCAGAATGAGCTTCTGTACAGAAGATCAATCTGGCAGGGCCGTAACTAGGGGGGGCTGAAGGAGCTTGTGCACCGGGTGCGCTGCTACACCCAGAGCCAGTGCCCTCCAGCCCAGCTCCGCAGGGGGGCTCCAAGCCAGATGCCCGCTGAGATGTTATTAACAGCGGGCACCCGGCTCCTTCCCTGCAGCGTCGCGGTAGCCGGAGGCTGGAGTTCTCTCCTGAACTCTAGCTTCCGGCTCTCCCCACGGGCACTATGGGAGAGACATCATGACATCTCTCCCATAGATCCGAGGAGCCGGAGCTCACTCCTGAGCTCCGGCTCCCGCAGAGAGCACTATGGGAGGACCGTCATGATGTCTATCCCATAGTTCCAAGGAGCAGCCGGGTGGACAGGACAGCGGCGGATGCAGGAGCGGGGATTAAGGTAAGTGTTTTTGTTTTTTTTGTATAAGCGGCACTATAGGCAGGGGCGTAGCGTGGGCGGGGCCGTGGAGGTCATGCTCCAGGCGCCATCTACGACAGAAGGCGCTGAATGGGGGTATTAATCAGACAGCAATCACTTTTTTAATATACTGCCGGCTATCAGTCCCCGGCAGGGTGGAGACTAAACAATAGCTTAGCCGTATGCATCCCTCTATCGTGGGTGCCTGCGGTCCTGCTTCTATGGTGCCTAACCATTCCTCCCAGGGCCCGCCTTTCCTCCTGCACCCAATCACGATGCCCCTTTGAATGATAACCATGGGCCACACCGGGCATGCCCCTCCCAGCATCAGAGTGAAGGACCGCTCTGGGCAGCCCCATCCTACCAGCATCAGAGTGAAGCAGGACCACTCCAGGCAGCCCCATCCTCCCAGCATCAGTGTGAAGGACCACTCCGGGCAGCCCCATCCTCCTAGCATCAGAGTGAAGCAGGACCGCTCTATGCAGCCCCTTCCTCCCAGCATCAGAGTGAATCAGGACCACTCCGGACAGCACCATCCTCCCAGCATCAGAGTGAAGCAGGACTGCTCCGGGCAGCCCCATCCTCCCAGCATCAGAGTGAAGCAGGACCGCTCCGGGCAGCCCTATCCTCCCAGCATCAGAGTGAAGCAGTACCGCTCCGGGCAGCCCCATCCTCCCAGCATCAGAGTGAAGCAGGACCGCTCCGGGCAGCCCCATCCTCCCAGCATCAGAGAGATGAACTGGGCCGGGACTAGAGGAGCCAACACTTCTCTGACTGCAGAAGCTCATGCAGCCAAACAGAAGCCGACGCACAAGGGAGAGGTGAGCGCTCAGCACCTGCACATAGCTGTGATAGTCTGCAGCAGTGCAGACTTCAGAAGAGCTCACATTGGGAGGTGGGCCTGACCAGGGGGTATACTTAAGTCTGAGGGAATGCTGTGGAAAGAGGTGACTCTCTAGAAGCTGGGGGGTGGGTTGCTTTCAAAATTGTGCTATGGGGCCCTAACAGTTCTAGTTACACCCCTGCTAGCATCCATTCTTTCACTGGGGGCGCAGCTCTTCCTGTGGCTATGCTACCCCCTGGCTGTTCAGCTCTTGACCACCTCTTCTCGTCCTCCCTGTTTCATTCATTCAGCAGCTTATTAATTTGTATGTAGAATTCTTTCCCCTCCCTCCCCCAGTGTGCATTCTTCTATCACCTCCCCCCTCATGTCTCTCTGACTCCTCATGATTTGTACCTACAATAATGATGCTTTCTTTTTCCCTACTCTGACTAGGAAGCAGTCGGGAAGCCGGCAGACGTAATGCCGACCTCCCGCTTCCCGACTGCTTAATCCCGGCAAGGGTTAAATGACAGGCGTAGAAATCCCGACGCCTGTCATTTTACCTACGCTGGGAGACCGACACCAGGCTTCCCGATCGAAGGGATGCCGGGCGCCGCAGCAGACAGCCGTGGGGGGGGGGTTAGGTTTAGGGCTTCCGGGGGGGATTTAGAGTTAGGCACCCCCCCGGAAGGTTTGGGTTAGGATAGGAGAAGGGGGGTTAGGCTAGGGGGAGGGAGGGTTGGGGTTAGGCACCCCCCGGGGGACTTAGGTTTAGGCGGCGGGGAAGGGGGGGTTAGGTTTAGGCACTTAGAGGGGGGATCAGGGTTAGGCACTGGGGGGAGGTTAGGGTTAGGCACTATAACAGAGGGTTAGGGGGGGGAATTAGATTAGCAAATACTTACCTTCTGATGATCGGGATTTCCTCCTGTGTTGGGCAGCCGCTGTCAAGATTTGAACCGCCGGCCATGCGGCCAGCGGTAAATTATACTGATTCCCACTGACTGTCTCCCTTTATTTTTTATTATATCTATACCACACCTTCTTCTACAATTAGCCCTAATTATATACGTTTTCCCAGGGTAATGTCTAAATCCCCATCCCGGAGAGGACCCTGATGTCATCAGCCAGTGTCCAGCATCATTCCCAGTGTCCAGCGTCATTCCCTACCATCCAAGTGGGCATAGAAAGGGGATATAACCTTGTGGTGAGCAGACAACTTACTTGTTTGGCTGGCCTTAATGGGCATGAACGGCACTTCCGTCCTCATTACTATGGGGGTGTTACTACTGTATATGGGCACTAATACAGGGGCATTACTACTGTATATGGGCTACTACAGGGGCATTACTATGGGGCACTACTACAGGGGCATTACTATGGGGGCACTACTACAGGGGCATTACTACTGTATATGGGCACTACTACAGGGGAACTACTATGGGAGCACTACTACAAGGGCATTACTATGGGGTATTCCTACTGTATATGGGCACTACTACAGGGGCATTACTATGTACAGTACTTATATATGTATATGTATATATATGTGTAGGGTTAGGGGGCACCAGTCAAAATTTTGCCTAGGGAACCAAAATGGCTAGGGCCGGCTCTGGGTATACCGCCGATCAATATTCCGGTGCAAGAATCCCAAAGGTAAGTATCCGGGAAGAGTGGGAGTGTTAGGCACCAGGGACAGGGTTAGGTTTATGGGGTTGGGTTTAGGCACTAGGGGGAGGGTTAGGTAAAAAGGGGTGTGGTTAGGTTTACGGTGTGGGGAGAGGTAGGTTATGGTAGTTACATTATCTTGTCGGTATTCTAACTGTCAAGATGCCGCTGTCGGTACTCTGACCGTCGCCATCCCGACCGATGGGATCCCATACCCAACCCTAGATAAATGTGGTTAAACCCCTGCACAATTACAGCTTCTTATTCAAAATGACAATATCTGGTGCCTGTGCCAGCTTTACTGCCCTATTCATGCCTAACACCTTGTTGGGCAAGGCCAATTGCAATTGGGTCATATGTAAGTGACCCCCCTCTGTGGATTCCAAGTGTCAAATTTGTTACCCAAGGCTCTTTAACCCTTGCCCAACTACAGCTACTTATTCAAATATAGAAAATCTGGTCCCTGTGCCCACTTTACCACCCTATTTCATGCACAAAAGCTAGTTAGGCAAGGCCAATTGCAAGTGGGTCATATGTAAGTGACCCCCCTCTGTGGATTGCAAGTGTTAAATTTGTTGCCCAAGGCTAGTTAACCCTTGCACAAATACAGCTACTTATTCAAATATAGAAAATCTGGTCACTGTGCCCACTTTACCACCCTATTTCATGCCCAAAAGCGTGTTGGGCAAGGCCAATTGCATGTGGGTCATATGTAAGTGACCCCCTCTGTAGATTCCATGTGTCAAATTTGTTGCCCAAGGCTAGTTAACCCTTGCACAACTACAACTACTTATTCAAATGTATTAATTGGTGCCTGTGCCCACTTTAATGCCCTATTTCATGCAAAAAAAACCTTCTTGGGCAAGGCCAATTGCAAGTGGGTCATATGTAAGTGACCCCCCTCTGTGGATTCCAAGTGTCAAATTTGTTGCCCAAGGCTAGTTAACCCTTGCACAAATACAGCTACTTATTCAAATATAGAAAATCTGGTCACTGTGCCCACTTTACCACCCTATTTCATGCCCAAAAGCGTGTTGGGCAAGGCCAATTGCATGTGGGTCATATGTAAGTGACCCCCTCTGTGGATTCCAAGTGTCAAATTTGTTGCCCAAGGCTAGTTAACCTTTGCACAAATACAGCTACTTATTCAAATGTATTAATTGGTGCCTGTGCCCATTTTAATGCTTTATTTCATGTCCAAAACCTTGTTGGGCAAGGCCAATTGCAAGTGGGTCATAAGTAAGTGACCCCCTCTGTGGACTCCAAGTGTCAAATTTGTTGCCCAAGGCTAGTTAACCCTTGCACAAATACAGCTACTTATTCAAATATAGAAAATCTGGTCCTTGTGCCCACTTTACCACCCTATTCCATGCCCAAAAGCGTGTTGGCAAGGCCAATTGCAGGTGGGTCATATGTTATTCAAATACAGAAAATCTGGTCCTTGTGCCCACTTTACCACCCTATTTCATGCCCAAAAGCTTTGTGGGCCAAGCAAAGTACAATTTAAATTTGTGTAATAGATATCATATTTTGTTTATTCAATGTAAGCTTATTGATTCTATTTGATAAAAATGTTTTAATATAACATATTCTGAATAAGAAGCTGGAAACTGAATAAGAAGCTGGAGCTCGAATTAGAAGCTAACTTCAGCCTCGTCTATTTTCAACAGTTATTAATTTGATGGATATAAAAAAAGAAGAACGATTTGCTTTGTGTCATACTGCCCAGATAATGGGACATATTTATTTATAAATGTGCTGCACCCCCGAAAATCAACTTTATTGCAGCACATCATGGGAATTAGTGACATTATAAACTTCAACCACCATCTGCCACAAAACTAAAAAGTAACTTTTATTTAGCCCATTTTAGTGTATGCCCCATCCCTTCTAAGGTCCTGAAATTGGGATTGTCCCACTAAATTTGGGACAGATGGGAGATATACTTTTCCATGGTATATAGTAATATGACAAAAAGTCAGAACCTTGCTCAATCTGCACCTGCAAAAAATACCAGCCATTACGGTATGGAAATCTAGATTGCTTTTTCTCGAACCAGTTACTCCGGGTGCAATGTGCCATGATTTAGTGGTGCGCGTATATTTCTAATATAGTACCCTTTAAAATGACGCTGCATTAATTATTTATGTGCATAGTTGTATGGGAGAAAACTGAAATCCGCGTTTTTGGGAGTACTACAATGTGCACATTGCACCTAACTGAATTGACCTCTATGGGGCTTATTTATCATGAAATATTTGCGCCAAATTCCAGTCCATGAGGAGGGCAAAATTAGCACTTAACCAGCAATACTATACGTCATATGAGTTATAGTGTATGTAATAATTCTGACATATACAGGACCAGCGATCACAGTATGCCATTATATGTGGAAGTAGGGTCATTCTGACTGAGCTGAATGTTTTTATTTCAGATGTGGGCTCCATTCCAGAGCATGGAGCAAGTCCGGAAGTCTGGGGGATCAGCAAAAGAACCTAGCACTGCCCTGGACATATATGTACAGTTTGGTCTCCTTATGAACTGGATAGTGTATTATTATACAGCATTAATGATTGACCCTATAGATAATCTATATATATATTTATATAAGTACTCCCCTAACATTGCATGTTTTCCAGATCTCCTAGTTGTTGCACAGGGGTATTCATTACTGGCTCACAAAGATCACCAGGTGGTGCTAATTATTTCATTTGTGACACTGAGGGGATCTTAAAAACATGCAACTTTATTATTACACTCTATTTCTATTGTGGGCTGGGGAGGGGAGTTTCCAGGCAACCGGAAACATGGTTAGGGATATGTGTGGTGTGACACAATGCATCACAGCACACATTAATCTAAACCCCATCAGCACAATAATTTAAACCCTCTACAACAGATGTTCACAAACTCTGGGCCTAATTCAGACCCACTCGCGAGCGCTGAGCGCTCACAAGCGGGTCGATGTTGGGCCAGTGCACATGCGCACGACGGACCCGGCTCCGTCGTGCGCATGCACGAGACCTGGATAGCGACGGCCAAGCCATCGCTATGGGTCTCGTAGCAAAGGGGACCTGCTGTCGATGGTGAATGACAGCACGCCCCCTTTGGTGGGTGTGCCGGGGGCGTGGCTGCCCAGACGGAGGCGTTCCTATGGGAACACCTACTGTCTGAGGCCGGCACCACTGACATCAGAAGTGATGTCAGTGGGAGTGCCTTCGGCTCTGATAGAGCCGAAAGCACTCCAGGGCTTGCGGCAACGAGACCCTACCACAAGGGTCTCGTCGCAAGCCCAATGGTCGCGATGGTCTTGACCATCGCGACCATGTTTTTGGCCGCTCGCTATAGCTGTGGGTGGTTACCCACAGCTATGCGAGCGGCCAGGAGGCCGCTCTAAAAAAAGAGAAGGACGGCCCTGATTCAGAGCGAGCGCTCTGTCAGAGCGTCCGGCTCTGAATCAGGGCCTCTGTCCCTAATGGTCCAGGTTTTAAGGATATCCATGGTTGAGCATAGATGGTTAAATCAATACACTGAGGTACTAATTAAGTTATCTGTGCCCAAGCATGGTTATCCTTAAAACTTGGACTGTTAGGGTGCTTTGAGTACTGAGTTTGGGAACTTCTGCTCTACACTATAGACAACATAATATAAATGTAGTTTTAGATACATATCACAATAAACACCATGGTAAATATTATCGGCAAACATGTATACTCACTGCCTTATTAGGCTCTTAGGGGCCCATTTATCAATAATAACATTTAACGTTAGCTTCGGGGCCCAAACTGGTAAATATGACAGCTTTACATCCCCAATGGAAACCTATGGGGGCTGCAGCTGCTGTCGCAAATGGAGGGATCCTATGTCTGCTGCAGTGCCTCCATCATAAATTGGGGTGATACTTAATATTGGTGGGTATCAGCCGAAAACAGGTGTTTTCGGGCAATATGCCACAACTATTTAATGATAAATAGGCCCCTTAGTGTGATATAGACAGAGAAGAGTGTTTACATGTAGTTAAATAGTTAAATGCTACAAACTATCTCTTAACTGCATGACTCATCAGTCTCAATAACATCACGTTTCAGTTACCAGACTTAAATGTCAGGCTAATTAGACTGCAGGTGCAAGACTTGTTTACTTGTCTATATAAGGGTCTGCATATGCCTAAGCGTGTCACTGTTATTGGAACGTCACAGTGCTGTATAGTACTTAGACCAAGAGGGATTGATACCTTATCATATTTGCTGCCGTTTATCCTCTATCAAGTGTATCCTGTTATCTTCATTAAAACCTACGCTGGTGTGGAATCAACATGTGGACTAAATTACATCCGCTGCGCACCTAACCACTTGTAGGTATCTGCCAATAAGTCTTGGTTCCTACAGGTTATCTTGATCTCCTTAGGTGACTTCATCTGGGTTTAGAGGGATGGATCTAAGGTTTGAGTATACATGCCAGTTCTCAAACAGGCAAAAATGTGCTAAATAATGATTAAATTACTATAGCAAAGAACAATCAGGCAATGCATATGAATAAAGAATAAGCCAAGCATGAAAGAAAAATGGAAGTCTATGAGTACATGCACAAAAACAGAACAAGGGTAAAGGAAGTCAGGTCTAAGAAATCCTGATCCAGATTCTCCAGTGACAGAATAAATATCCACAAAATAGGACCAAGAACTCCAAAGACTGAAGAAAAATCCATTGAACAGGATCCAGATAAGACCTCAGAAGGAGTTATCCGACATGTCCACTTCACAGGATTCAAAACAGACATCAGAATAGTCTCAAGGAATCAAAAGGCACTGATGCTTATCCAGAAGTAAGCACATATTATAAATATGCTCCAGAACAAGTGAGTCAGTAATAATTTATTATATTGTCTGTCTCCATCTACAGGTCAGCTGGCAGACTGCAATATAAGTTTGCTGAAATGCTGCCTAGACATACTGACAATCCTTTCTAAAATTGGACGAGTCGAAAGAGTTCTGTTATTCAAGAAATATTTAATATACACCAAATACCTGACAAAGAAACCTCTGGAAACCTAGCTGGAAAGTGTTTTATAATCTGGGTAACCACATAGTATACACAAAGGGATACTGGATTATGGCTGAAGTCTCTGGAGTGCTGCACTGTGGGTCTCTTTCAACAGAGGACGGAATTGCAAAGCCGCACACAAGTGGCTTTGAAATTACATCCTCCAGAATGCAAATGCAGCAGGAAGTATCTGACACCTCCTTGTTGCATCTGTGATCCAAACGCTGCGCCCAAGGTCGCAGTCTGGGATCACCATCGCGGCCATCGGTCACGACGGTTGCCCCTGTGGTCAGGCTGCGGTAGCTGAAGCTTATAGCAGCCTGGCCAGGTCCTATCAGCCTGTGAAACCAGGAAGTCAACATCCATGGACGCAGATTCTGGCTTTGCCACTTGCTGAAACTGGGGGTGACGCCCCCGTTTCTGGAAATGCAGGCCGTCCCCGCCCCGCCCTGGAAACACCTTTGCCTGTCGATCACTGCTGAATCAGGCCCAGTGACTGGAGTTTCTAGAGTGATAGACTGTGGCAGAAGTCTTTGGGGTGCTGGAGTCTCGGGTGTACTAGACTGAGGACTAGACAACAGAGTTTGTAATGTCTACTGGTAATAAGCCAAGATGTTTGGCAGATGGCTTTCATGTACTTGCAGCTTGGAGAGGCTTCATAGATTTATAATGGGAGGTTTAGGATTCTAATATTTTCCAGAAGATGAAGCAGTCAATACATCTATATGAACTGGTATAAAAAAGCAGTGTGCATGAGAGTGATGAGAGACCTCAATGTCCTGCAGATTATTGACTCACTCCTCACGCTCTCCTTCCAACAGGAAATATGCCGTCTGCTCACTCCAGCTATAGACAGGTGATGTAAATATGAAAGGGATTGGAATGAAATCTAAACAGTCGTGGAGAAACTTTACAAAATTGTCCTGGTTAAAGTCCAATAGAGGAGGTGGTGATTACAGCAATGCCCATAGCATACTGAGGATGCTCTGGGGAGGTGTAAGGGCAGTGGTGTGACCGTCTGAAGCATCCTGAGGACGCTCCGGGCAGCACTGCTGCATAGATTCTGGCTGCAGGGTGCCATTTTAGGCACCCTGCTAGCCAGGTGAGGCTAGCAGAATAAAGCTCCAAGGGCCAAACCATATGATTCCGGGGGCCTTATACGGCCCCCGGGCCTGAGGTTCCCCATCCCTGCTCTAACACATTGAGTCATTTCTGATATACCATTTTCTGGCCATTTAGACATTTTAAGACCTACAACATATCCTTTCACTAAACAGCTTAAGCATATTATTAATATTCCATTTGGCCATGTTAACAATTCATAAACAGCTAACACTAGTACTGAACTGTGCAAGTAAAACCCCCAGAGAGACACACACAAGAATACATTTAAGGCAATTACAACCCACTAGACAACACACCACCAGCCAGGAAAACAGCCAAATTGGAGTGCAGCAAAAGCTGAATAGAGGGACAGAAGAAGCGAGAGACCCGCAGGCTGTTGCTGCTCAATGGAAATGTAAAGTACAACTCAAACATATCCCTGGTTTTGGATCTTGCAATCTATTACAATATCTTTTATTATCATCATCGCTTACTTGTATGGTGCAATAAAACTGCAGATACCTGGCTGGTATAACAAATGAAGCAAGGGCCCCCAGAGCAACTGTGCTGGCCAACGGGATTGCGTCTACCCCATTCCCGATCATCAATGAGACGCGACAGGGCTGCCCACTGTCCCCCTTCATTTTTTCCTTGATGATAAAGCCCCTCGCAAGGTATTAAGACTGGGCCCACTGAACATAAGATAGCACTTTACGCAGACGACGTTCTGCTCAAAAAAAAATCTAATCCGCTTCAATCCTTACCCCGCCTTTTCCGGGAATTCGGAATAAGGAATTCGGTGCACTGTCTGGCTATAAAATTAATGCACAAAAAACTGAGGTCCTCGACTTCAATATTCCTCAAAACATTACAGATGTACTAGAACAATCTTTTCACTTTCGATTGAATAGGTGCCAGTTAAAGTACTTAGGAGTCTCCATTACCAAACAATACAGACAGCTTTTCCAAGCTAATTTCCCAAAACTGTTAGAACAGTTTCAGAAGGACCTTAACAACTGGGGAGTCTGCCATATTTAATGGATCTGCCGTGTTAATGCCGTTAAAATGAACTTATTACCGAGGTTATTATATTTATTTCAGACACTACCTATCCGAATACCTCCCTATGTTTTTAAATATCTACAACACATTACTGAGCAATTCATTTGGTCCAAAAAGCGACCAAGAGTGAGACGTGAGGTGATGCTGAGACACACCTCTGATGGTGGCCTGGGTGGGGGGGGTCCCAAATTTTAAATCAAATTATTTTGCTGCTAGAATGTGTATATCTGAGAGGGTGTGGGTCATGATAGAAACTAACGACCTTAAACTGCACTTCATCTCTTCGTTATTATGGCTTCCTAGAGCGGCCCGTCCTGGGGCTGTCCTGCATCACCCTGTAATTTCTCATTCCATGGATGTTTGGGATGCGGCTAACCGCACCCACATCCTAGCCCTCTAATCCCATTGTTTAACAACCCTCTTTTTCGTCCGGGCTATCACTCATCTGCCTTAATGTACTGGAAGAACAATGGAATTGAATTGCTAAATAACATTGCGCAGGACTTGTCCTTCCCCACATTTTCAGATATTCAGACCAAATTTTCAATTCCTCATAAAAATTTTTTCCAGTACTTACAAATATGACAGTTTCACTCAACGATAACATCGTGACTTAACCGCAGGCCTCTTACCGCACTGGAGGGCTTAGGGCCTGATTCAGAGGCGCTCGCTGCTTGCGAGTGCTCGCTCTGAAACAGGGCACTTTTTTTTTTTCCACCTCCAGGCCGCTCGCATAGCTGACCATCCACAGCTTGTGCGAGCAGCCTGGCAATGGTCGCTATTATCGCGACCATCGGGCTTGCGACGAGACCCTGTGGACTTCCAGCTCTAATAGAGCAGGAAGCCCACTACTGACATCACGAGTGATGTCAGTAGGGCCGCCCACACACGCATGCGCAGGAACCAAACATCGACCTGCTTGCGCGCTCTATGCGCTCGCGAGCGGGTCTGAATCAGGCACAAACACAGGAATCAGGCCCTTAGCCCTTCACGCGGCATCCCCTATAGGACTTATTTCCTCATTATATAACTTACTTTTGCACTTTCCACCAAACGACAGATATTCCCATGAGCGAGCCTGAGAGACTGACTTGGGGGAAATTTTAGATAACGACGACTGGACTGACATCTTCTCTAACCTGAAGCTCAATATGTGTTCGTGTAAAAGAAAATGTATACAAATTATTTTTTAGATGCCATTAAATTCCAACTCGCTTTAACAAAATGCACCCTGAAATCTCCCCTTTGTGTTGGCGATGTAACATGACTGATGGAACGTTCTTGCATATTTGGTGGAGTTGTTCGAAATTGGTCCCCCTGTGGCTGGAATTGGGTGCACTGACCAATTCCATCCTAGGCATTCCGGTCCCTCTTAGCCCTAAATATTTCCTACTCCCTACATGTATCCCTGGGGCATCGTCTCATCAAAATAAATCTTTTACTCAAATGGTTCTGGCGGCCAGATGCATCATTGCTTCAGCATGGAAGACATCTGAAGCTTCCGCTATGTGTCTGATCATAGCTAAAATATGGCATATTCACTCCACGGAGTACATTACTAGTATACTGAAGGGCTCCTCTACAGAGTTTGTCAAGGTTTGGGAGCCTTGGACTTCCAATTTCCAGGTTCCCCCAGCATTTAATTGATCATCTTTTGGTGTAATTATTTGATATTTAGTCCCGGTTTTCAGATTTTCAAGCTGTTCTGCTGTGACTTGTCCAGTCAGGTTTTCCCTTCTCCCCCAACCCTACCCCCCTTTCTTTCTCTTTCCTCTCTTGCTTTTACTTTTTCTTGTCCTTTCTCTCTTTTTCTTCCATATCTTACTTTTCTTTTTCAATATAAGGAAAAATAGATGACACAGTTTCACTGTAAGGAGCATATAGTGGGTATCAGGAGCACGCATACCCGCGGTAATCCAAAATTGGGTGCAAAGTTTTTTACCTTGCCAAACCTCGCGCCCAATTGAATATGCCCCTACAGTATATCTGCTGCGTTTTTACTATTGTTTATTGATTTTTTTTTTATGCTACAAAATGGACGATTTATTCAATTGCTTATTTTTGCTATATGGCATGCCTATACTACTGGACCTCCGCGTAGGTCACTGTTGTATTGTCTCTCATCTATCTAATAAAATATTTATAATAAAAACAAATGAAGCAACATTGATGAAGGAGATACAGATATGAGGCTAGTAGAGAAGGACTTGCTCCTTGTCAGCTGGAGTAGTATCAGGAAGAGGTAGGACAGGCTGTAATGAAGAAGTTTTTATTTAGAGAGCCATCAAAGGATTGAAGATTGGTGGAGAGGCTGGCAATTGGGATTTGGAGTGCCATAATTGGTGAGAAGTCTTGGAGGTGGGAATAAGAAGTGGTTAGCAGAAAGCAGCAATGCGCAGGTCAGTGGCAGATCTAAGTGGGCGAGAGGGATAGCATCTTGTGACTAGGGAGACGAGTTGATGAGGGCTTTGAAGGTAAGGATGGAGGTCATGGGAAGCCAATGTAGGGACAGTGCAGAGTGGCACAGTGGATGTGGAGTGACAAAAGAGGAAGATCATTCTTGCCGCAGCATTTATGTTGGACTTTAGAGCATATAAGGGCCTATTTATTTGTGGGATTTTCCTCAAAAACACACGTTTTCGTGGGATACCTGCAAATATTATGTAGCCCCTGAATGTACAATGGAGGGACCACTGCAAATATCTCCAATATCTGCTATGGTCCCTCCATTTCTGACATGCAGCTGCAGCCCCCATAGGTTTTATGTGGCTGTAAAGCTGTCAGATTTCCCAAGCTCCCAGAATGCGAAGCCCGTTGTAGCCTATGGCCCACTGTGGCGAATAGGCCCTCACAAATGATGATATTGATATTGGATGATCTGTCATTCTATATTCTGTATGAACATGGTGTGTGAATTGCTATTCGGTGTGCAGGTCAGGAAGGACTGGAATTAGCAAAAAGTACATTGTAAATCAAGTGGATGGCTCTCAGATAACCAAAGAATGAATATCACTCACAGCATGAGGTCATGTGTAGAACACTAGCTCTCTTCCTTTTGTGACCCCTGAAGTCAGAGTATCTTGGATTGTAAACCAAGAACCAGGCCTGTTTTTAAAACAAGGTTCACTACTTCACATCTAAAGAATCTTGTATGCCTCTGAGTTGTGCTATAGAGGCTGAGATAAGGATTGCGCTGTTTACTTTGATCCAGGAAGGGGGAAGTTGAAGAGTGAGTTATGTAGTCACATATCTTTAAAGCAGGGACCCTGTTGGTTTGGCCAGGTAAACCTGTATTGGATCACAGGGGCCCTCTATTGATCTCAAACCCTGCTGACCTGAAAGAGAGAACCTGTTTAAAGCTGGGTACACACCTATACAATCATCGGTCCGTTCATCCAATATCGAGAGAACGGCCATTGGATTGTATAGGTGTGTACCCTGGGCCTGATTCAGACCCGATGGCCGTGCAGTGCGTACGCGCGAGCCCTGGAGCGAGTAAGAAATCACTCGCTCTGGCACTCGCATCCAAAAGGGGTGGCTGTCGATGTTGATCGACAGCTCGCCTCGTTTGGTAGGTGGGTCGGGGGGGGGGTGCTTTGCCAAACGGAGGCATTCCCGAAAGGAAAGCCTGCCATTTGGGGGCGGCCCCACTGACATCACGATTGATGTCAGTGGTGAGCTTCAGTGGTGAGCCAGAAGCCTCACTGGGGCTTGCTGGAACGAGACACTACCACAAGGGTCTCGTCGCAAGCCCGATGGTTGCGACCATCACCTGGCCGGTCGCAAAAGCTGTGGGTGGTCACCCACAGCTATGCGAGCGGCCAGGAGGCCGGTTTAAAAAAAACATGCGGCCGCCCTGATTCAGAGCGAGCGCTCGCTTTTTGCGAGCGGCTTTGAATCAGGCACCCTGTCCCAATGCAGGAGCGTTAGCCGATAAACGACATCTAACGCTCCTGCAATGGTCAGGATCGGGAGGTCGCATCTTATGTACAGTTTAAGATTCGTAGGTTCGACCTTCCGATCCCATAGAAGCCGGTACACACTGTGCTATGTCTGCACAGTGTCTACGCGGCTGACAGGGGGTCACACTGGGGACAGACTGCACGGCTGATCGGGACAGTTTTACCTGATCAGCCTGCAATAGTAAAAGTGTGTACCCAGCTTAAGTATGAACAACAAAGAAATGCCCTCCAGCATTCAATGTTCACTCATTGGGGAAAAAACGCAAGTGCTGTGAGTGCACCAGGATATTCTTGTGAGTGAAATCCCCCACCCCATCAGCAGTGCTAAGAACTTTTTTGTAAGTTGTCTTATGAACTCTGAGTTATTTCTCTTCTATTTTTTTAAACTATTTCCATATTTAATCTGTGTGTCATTTTATTAATATTTTTGTAACTAAGGGGTCTGTTTACTAAGCAGTTTTAAGAGACAGAGGGCCTGATTCAGAGCCTAACGTTCTGACCAGAGCGCTCGCTCTGAATCAGTGTCCTCCTCCCTGAAAATGGAGCGGCCTCCTGGCCGCTCGCATAGCTGTGGGTAACCACCCACAGCATATGCGAGCGGCCAAAAAGATGGTCGCGATGGTCAAGACTATCTCGACCATCGGGCTTGCGACGAGACCCTGCGGTAGGGTCTCGCTGCCGCAAGCCCAGGAGTGATTTTGGCTCTATCAGAGCCAAAATCACTCCCACTGACATCACTACTGATGTCAGTGGGGCCGGCTTCAGACGGTAGGCGTTCCCATGGGAACACCTCCGTCTGGCAGCCACGCCCCCGGCACGCCCACCAAAGGGGGCGTGCTGTCACTCACCATCGACAGCACGCCCCCTTTGGTGCGAGACCCCGAGCGACGTATTCCTCGTCGCTCGCTGGGTCTCGCGCATGCGCATTCGCACAACATCGACCCGCTTGCAAGCGTCCTTTGCTCGTGAGCGGGTCTGAATGACCCCCAGAGTGAAAAGTGATATGGTGCCAGCCAATCAGCTCCCAACTGTCATCTCACAGGCTGTGTTTGAAAAATGACAGTTGGGAGCTGATTGGCTGGCACCTTATCATTTTCTTATCACTTTTCACTCCTAACACTGCTTAGTAAATAGACCCCGAAGCCTCGAAAATATTTTTTGGATTAAACACATTTAATCTAGCCTATTCTCCGTGATTGTTGTCGAACTTGCAAGCCTGTGAGGCCCATGCTACATACCTGTGTGTAATTAAAGGTGATTTATTAATAATCTGTTTGGCGATCGCAGAACTCCAGAAAAATTCTGTGTGGTGGCAGAAGAATCGTGTATTTTGGTAAGTGACCGAGGTGCGCCGGCGTCACGACCAGCTGATCCAGATTGTTGTATCTGTGAGTCAGCCCGGGTTCATGACACCCACATTGCCCAAAAATCACCGGGAGATGGCTATAGCCGCCGCACATGTGTCGTCAGTAGACCATGCATGCGCAGGCTTCCTGACAGAGGAATGAAGAGTGCGCCGATGCAGTCACTTCACTCCTAACACATTGCAGGTGATAATTAATACATTTAGGGCTGAAGAGAGCTGGCTCAGGCCCTGAAACTTTTTTGGGGTGTGGCCTAATTGTGAAGCGTGACCACGCCCCCTTAAAAATGTTTTTGCTGTGCGCTGAACAGGGGGGGTGCAGTGAGTCCCTCAGCCAGGGGCAAATCCAAGGGGGGATTCATTCGCTGTATGAATGAATCATACAGGTAGCAATTAATTATAGAGCCAGCACAATTTTCAAAACAGGGCAATAAGTCAGAAAAGTGTGAAACAATGCACTGAGGGCCTGATTCAGACCCGGAAGCAAGCGCTGTGCGCTCAAAACTGGGTCGATGGTGGGCCAGTGCGCATGTGCCCGATGAACCCACAGCTATGCGAGCATCCAAGAGGCCACTCCAAGTTTAGGTAGGAGGGCCGTTCTAAAAAAAAAAAGACCGGCCCTGATTCAGAGCGAGCGCTCTGTCAGAGCGATCGGCTCTGAATCAGACCCTGATTACCCAGAAGTGAGCGAATGTTTACTCCATAACAGATGTCAGTAATCAGTCATTAAGCCAGTGATTCCCAAACTGTGCGCCTAGGCACCCTGGGGTGCCTCGGGACACTTGCAGGGGTGCCTCAGGTTGTTGGTGCAGCAACAAATCTAATTATTTATGGTCAATGTAATGTAAATAAGTGGACAAGCAGAAGCGTAAACCTGTCTACCACCACATAACTGAGCCTAAGGATGACAGGTAAGCACAATTTACTTCACTTTACTACTTCACTACATTTATTTCTGAATTTCTCAATAACAAACTTTTGGCTTAGGGGTGCCGTGATTTAAAAAAGTTTGGGAACCACAGCATTAAACAATCTGTCTCCATCTACAGGTCATCTTGCAAACTGCAAATATATGTATGCTGAAATGTTGCCATCTAAAGGTAGCCACAACAGTGAAATTAGGGCCCTCATTCAGAGCCGTACGCTCTGAGCAGAGCGCACGCTCTGAATGAGGGCCGGCCTCCATGAAAATGGAGCGTCCTCCTGGACGCTCGTATAGCTGTGGGTCACCACCCACAGGCTATACGAGCGTGCATTTTGATGGCCGCGATGGTCGTGACCATCGCGACCATCGAAACTGCGAGCCGGAGCCTGCGGTTGAGGTTTTCAACCGCAAGCTCCGGAGTGATTTTGGCTCTATCAGAGACAAAATCACTCCCACTGACATCACTAGTGATGTCAGTGGGCCGGCTTCTGACGGGAGGTGTTCCCGTGGGAACGCCCCCGTCAGGGTGGCACGCCCCCGGCACGCCTACCAAAGGGGGCGTGCTGTCAATCAACATCGACAGCACGCCCCCTTTGATCAGACACAACGAGCGAAGGACTTTCCTTCGCTCGTCGCGTCTGGCGCATGCGCACGACGGAGCTCCCTCCGTCGTGCGCATGATCAGTCCAGAACATCGACCCACTTGCGAGCGGACAGCCGCTCGCGAGTGGGTCTGAATCAGGCCCTAGGTCTCTGAGCTGCTTCTATTATTATTATTGTTTATTTATGTAGAGCCAATAATTTAGGCTGGGTACGCATTTGTACAATATGTATTCCAGCCGACGCTAGGCCCGATGGAACGATATATCTGTCAGACGTACACACTGTGCGATTTGGTGTATGACCGCACAATATAGCCTTACATCCTGCACTCACCTGCATGCGGTCGTCTCATCTGACGTGCAGCACAGCAGGCAGAATGACATCACTGATGACATACGTGCAAGCGTGACAGTGCGTATATATTAGAAGATATGGACAATATGTCATTCCGATCCACGTCAGAACAATATAATGTCCAATATATCGTCTAATGTGTATCTGACCTTATGCGGCGCTGAACAGAAAATATACCATTCATATCAGTCCCTGCCCCACTGAAGCTAACAGTATGAATGTCTCTAACATACCAGTGCACACACATACTAACTCCTGTTGATTTTTTACAGAATCCCACTAATCTGCCAGTATATTTTTGAAGTGTGGTAGGAGACCAGAGGAAACCTACGCAAACACAAGAACATACAAACTCTACACAGATGCAGCCACTGCAGGATAGAAAACTGATGTTTCAGTCAATATTACCATAAGCTGAATGCAGATCTAGAATCAGGTAGGGTGGAGATATGAGTAATACAATATGTTAGGATAAGGTCCTGCATGGCAGTGTTATCTCCTCGCAGGGATCTACGAGAGCGCCAGCGGATTAAGGTGACAAGAATAACCCCGGTGAGAACCTTTGTGCATAGTTGCCGACAATCTGGCTGCCCCCAAGGTCGGCACAGGTGGGGGGCATGGCGAAATGCATGACACAAAATTGGGGGTGGAGCGGGGGGCGTGACTACATGATTGCATCATCGCTTCCCTGCCCCACTACTCCATGCTAAGAGTACCGGCATTGTGCAGCAGGGGGAGGAGCCACAATTACATGATTCAGCACAAATTGCGTCATTGTCTCCCCCAGTACCACCCATTTGTATTGTATAAGTGGGTGGCTGTGACAGGAAAGCGCATGCTGGTGGGCGGTGCGGCGGCGAAGTTGCAGTCGACCAGAAGACTTGCTCATTGTTCCGGGTGGCTGGGAGCTCCACCCAATTTTCAGGAGCCTCCCAGCCATTTCAGGAGAGTAGGTAAGTATGCCTTTATGTTTGTGTTTTCCCTTTTCTGTCTTTCTTCCCTTCTGGACACAAATGGGCCCCATACCCTGATGTAGGGTCGCCACTTTCTACCTGGTATACCAGTACAGATGAAAACATGGAATCTGAGGGTCTCATTCAGACCCGCTCGCGAGCGCAGCACGCTCGCAAGTGGGTCGATGGTCCCCAAATGCGCATGCGCACGACGGAGTGATGTCAGTGGGAGTGATTTTGGCTCTGATAGAGCCAAAATCACTCCAGGGCTTGCGGCAACGAGACCCTACCGCAGGGTCTCGTCGCAAGCACGATGGTCGCGATGGTCTTGACCATCGTGACCATCATCATGGACACTCGCATAAGCTGTGGGTGGTAACCCACAGCTATGCGAGCGTCCAAGAGGCCGCTCCAAGTTTAGGTAGGAGGGCCCTGATTCAGAACGAGCGCTCTGGTCAGAGCGTCTGGCTCTGAATCAGGCCCAGAGGCCAAAAGTGCCTGTAATCATTTCCACTTAATCCCATATCTCATATTTTGTGGAGTATTGAACCAGTAGGGTGTTGCAGTCGACTCAGAGTAGGACTATTATTATTAATAATAATAATAAACTTTATTGATAGGGTGCTACAAGTGGTCTGCCTCGTCATACAGAGAGCAAACCAATAACAGTACAGGGTAAAAAACAGCAGAGCTGTAACTAGACTTTTTGGTGCCCTGTGCCAGAAAGAGCATTGGCGCCCCCCTCATTATCCAAATGGACATAATGCACCCAAAAAAGGGGAATGGCCTCATGGGGAAGGGCCAGGGAAGAGATAGAGGAGGCCAGGAGATGCTGAAATAAGAGGAAGCTATAAGTGAGACTAATAATAAACAGAAATTTGACAGGCCCAAACAGCGCCCCCTGACCTGTGGTGCTCTGTGTCATGGCACCGGCCGCACTACCCTAGTTACGGCCATGTAAAACAGTACACTACCAAGAACAGTACACTATAGTAGACAAGTAACAAAAAACACTACAACTCTCAACGCAGCCACTGATGCAAGGGGTGCATTAGAAATATTTTGCTTAAGCTGAAACCTGTACCTATTAGTGTGGGCGCAGATAACAAGCCTAGGTCGTCTGAGGAAATAAAAACAGCCAAGGGGTTGAGTTCGGGGGCAGAGAGCCCAAAGAGGAGGTGTGGAGTGTAGCTGGTGTGTAAAAGAAGTCGGTAATGAGAACAGGAAGGAGGAGGGTCCTGCTTGTGGAGCTTACAGTCTAAATGGAAGGGGGGAGACAAATAGAAGACATAAGTTGTGAGCGAGTGTAAAGGGAGCTGAGGGCAGGAAGCAGGAGTGGTAATAATGGAGGGTGCAAGAGTGTGGGGTAGACTACCTATATCATACACATTACATATCCATCTATACCTATGTCAGACACATTACATATCATTATGGGATGTAGTCAGCGGTGCAGGTACGGCGTACCGTTAAAAGATTTTTAGCTGGTACGCTGTACCCCCTACCACCTTGCCGCCTATGGTACACTGACATGAAAATGGGACAAACTGCACAGAGAGGGGGGCAGAGAGCTGGGACAGCGCAGAGGCAGCTGCCAGTGGGCTTTTTGTCTATAGACTCAGCGTCGTGATGTCATGACACCTCGCCGCTGGACACTGCATGTAAGAAAATTCATTACATAAGGGGACGCATACCTAAAGATACTCATAATCCAAAGGGTGACAACCTCTTCTACGATTATCTGCAGACAGGTAAGGATGTATAACAAACAAAATAGTAGATGGAGTAATTAATTTACTAAACTTTTAGTTATATATTGCAATTAAGAGGAATGGTCATCTTTTAAAAAATTATACATATATATATATTTAAGTGTAAAAACGTGTCACTCTGCTGTTTAGTTTCATAATGCGACTCTTTCTGAGCAAATATTACCTGGTTTCTATAGATTAGCACAGACAGGGTAATGGCGAGCATTACTGCCTGACAGCACTGAGGTCATGGGTTTGATTCCCACCATGGCCCTACCTGTGCGGAGTTTGTATATTCTCCCTGTGCTTGCGTGGGTTTCCTCCGAGTACTCTGGTTTCCTCCCACACTCCAAAAATATACTGGTAGGTTATGTCGAAGCCGGATAATTGGCTGAGACAGAATCTGTTAAAATTAAAATCTGCACGATGCCATTTTGCGAATGGCAACAAGATGCCATTTTGCAAATGGCCGCATAACGCCATTTTAGCGAATCCCACAATATCAGTACATACGGCGATGTTATTATTTAGGGTCGTGCGATTCCCACACAATAGAACACTATTAAAAGTCCTCATTATATAAATACATACATTTACTAAAACATATAATATGAACAACCCTGCAAAAAACGTACCACGGTGTACTTCACAAACACGTAGACGCACAGCGTTAACTAGTATCTTTTCTTAATATCGTTACACTTATGTATTGCACACTTACATAGAAAGGTTCCCTAGCATTAAAGTTGATATTAAAGGTTTTATACGTTATCAAATGTATTGTGAAATGCAGGTATTTTGATATCTAGGGTTTAGTACATGATAAACAGACCGTGTTTGGTGCCATTCTGAACCACTGTTTATTTGCAGATTTCCGGTTCCATCGGCGAGGAAATCGCAACATGCGTCTGGGAATTATGGATCATAGAGAGATAGGCATTGAAATGTACTCTGTAATGTAGCCAGTTTAGACTTGTTCTTCGGTGGGAAAACAGACACAAAGAACTGTTGGAGGCTGAACTATTACAATGCAAACTGATCTATGAACTGTATCGTAACAGAAGAACCAGGAAGAAGAACCAATGGCATTATGCCAACTTGTTCTATTGTATTGCCTATTTCTGTGAGAATACATTTACAGGCACTCTGAATCTGTTAGTGAGTCATCATTTTCTTGCTATTGACGGAGCTGCACCTTTGATGCCGGAAATCTGGATCCAGAGCGCATGCGTATGTATTCGACTGTACCTAGTGATTGTATAATTTGTTTGCGCTAATTGTATTTAGATCACAGCGTGTAACTATATACTTTTTGTTGAATAATATCTTTTTGTGCTTTGGAACCACAATCAAAGTCTGGAAAGCAATTATTTCTTGTGCGACTTATAACGCTAAATAGCGACATTTAGGGTGTATAGATAAGTAGGAATTCATAGTTAATTGGCTCCCAACACAAATTAACCCTAGTGTGTATGTGTGTGGGCATGTGATAGGGAATATAGGGCCTGATTCAGACCCACTCGTGAGCGGCTGTCCGCTCGCAAGTGGGTCGATGTTATGGACTGAGCATGCGCACGACGGAGGGAGCTCCGTCGTGCGCATGCGCCAGACGCGACGAGCGAAGGAAAGTCCTTCGCTCGTTGTGTCCGATCAAAGGGGGCGTGCTGTCAATGTTGATTGACAGCACGCCCCCTTTGGTGGGCGTGCCTCCCTGACGGGGGCGTTCCCACGGGAACGCCTCCCGTCAGAAGCCGGCCCACTGACATCACTAGTGATGTCAGTGGGAGTGATTTTGGCTCTGATAGAGCCAAAATCACTCCGGAGCTTGCGGTTGAAAACCTCAACCGCAGGCTCCGGCTCGCAAATTCGATGGTCGCGATGGTCTCGACCATCGCGACCATCACAATGCACGCTCGTATAGCCTGTGGGTGGTGACCCACAGCTATACGAGCGTCCAGGAGGACGCTCCATGAAAATGGAGCCCGGCCCTCATTCAGAGCGTGCGCTCTGCTCAGAGCGTACGGCTCTGAATGAGGGCCATAGATCGTAAGCTCCACTGGGGCAGGGACTGGTGTGAGTGGCCAAATATGCTCTGTAAAGCGCTGCAAAATATGTGTGTGCTATATAAATAACTGGTAATAAATAAAATAGCATGACGAGAAGATGATGAATGCGGTGGGTACAAGAGTTTTAATCATCTGATAGTAGGAATTGGGTGAATTTGTGCAGATTGACGTGTTTTTTGCTGATTGCACTCAACTCATGATTCTCTAATTGTGCCCTCATGCAAAATAGATAGTTTTGCCTTGTGAACAAAGGGCTTAATTTTGAGTCGGGCGCATTGCTGATGATCACGCAAGTTATTGATGTTTTTTAACTGTGCATGTGTCTTAATCCTTCAAAAGTTGCACAAGAAGTTGCAGAAGTGACTACGGCAAAAGACTCGGGTATATTTACTAAAGGGCGGGTTTATAGACGTGGAGATGTTGCCTATAGCAACCAATCAGATTCTACTTAACATTAAAGGTGCATACACATGTAACGATTTTGTAACCAACGATTATCTGTCAGATTTTCTGTCAGATTTTCCCTTGAAAAGTGAACAATTTTTTGAAGTGTAAAGAACGATTTTTACAACGTTGAACGAAAAATGTTCCTTCCCTTAATGAAAGTCGTTTTGTAGGACAGTCTGAAATGAACTACAAACTACAAACGGGAGCACGCTTGAACGATTTTCATTCATTGTTATAACTCAGAAACTGAATGATTTTTTGAATGATTGAACGATAACGACGTGGTCATAGTTAAATCGTAAAAAAAATTGTTACGTGTGTACGGACCTTTAGCTAGCACCTTCTAGAAGAAAATAGCTAGAATCTGATTGGTTGCTATGGGCAACATCTCCACTTCTAAAAACTCTCACTTAAGTAAATTAACCCTCAGAATCAGGCCCGAAATGTTAAAATCATTTTCCAGGGGTGTAGAGTGTGTATTTTGAGAGTTGTTCCCAAGTTAGGATCACACAGTCCCACCAGCATAAAAAGACTTGAATTGTACCTGTTCTTGTAGTTGCTATAGTTCGGAGGTCAGTCTACAATTCCAGTAGGATACCTATCACACCTTCTATGTGGTGAAGCCTAATCTTTAAGTGCCATATAACAATGTAATAAAGATGAGACAAGACCCTTTACTCTTAATATTTATTTAAGACAAATGAGGTTCACCTGTCATAGGTCCTCAAATCTTGACTATCCTGTCAAAACTCAGAGAGTTGAGAGGTATGTCCTTCAAGTATAGGGGGAGATGTATCAACCTTTGGAGAGAGATAAACTGGAGAGAGATAAAGTACTGACCAATAGGCTTCTGTCATTTTACAGGCTGTATGTAAAAAAATGACAAGTAGAAGGTGATTGGTTAGTACTTTATCTCTCTCCACTTTACGTATCTCTCTCCAGGGGTTAATACATCTCACCCAAAGTATTGAGGTACGACAACAGCAACAAGTTTCTCATGGAATGTTGTGGACTAGTCTCAGATTGAGACTTGTGATGCAAGTAGACAAGTAGACCTGTATAGTGTGGACAAGTAGAAGGAATAGGTAAGAACAATAGACATTATTACAGTTCAGCAAAATGAACTGTAACACTCAAAAATATGACAGTACAGCACATTGTCCATAAGCGCTGCCTACTCCTCCACATCCTGTTCCTCTTCTATGGAGTGGAGCTAGGTTGTTGCTACCACTGTCTCAAAGCACCTGAGGACAGGACAAGTATCTGCCAATATGCCCACTCCTTGGACAAGATGGAGGCATTAGAATGCCTGGAAAAAAATAAGAAAAGGCTTTAAACCTCTGGACGACCTCCTTGAACGTAAGTTGTCCCTTCCTTCCATTTCTCCTAGCAGTGTCATGGTATGCCATCACACCCTGTGGTTAACTACAGATTCAGCACTCTCACAGAGTGAAATTGCTGTCACTCACAAAATGGAGGAGCTGCTAATTCACAGAATTGTGTGCTCATTGGAATACACACATGCAGTCTATGCAACTGAGGTCTGAGCAGAAGATAGAGCTGCTCAGATGGGATAAGAGTGGGGCGGATGGGGGGAGGAGATAGAGTGGTGTGGATGGGAAAGACAGAAAGGTGGAAGAGAGGTGGAAGATTAAGTAGTAGAGACTGGGGACACCAAAGTGATTCAGATGGGTGTAAAACAGTGGTGCGGATGTGGGTGGGCAAAGTGATGCAGATGGGTGGAAAACAGTGGTGCGGATGGAGGGAAGACAGCAGCGAAGATGGGGGGAGACAAAGTGGCACGGTTTGGGGGGACAGAGCGACGTGTATGGAGTGGTACAGAGTGGCATGGACCCGGGAAGACAGCAGTACAGATGGATAAAGACAGATTGGTGCGGATGAGAGAATACAGACTAGCACAAATGGGAGAACACACAACAGTAGGGATTGGGGCAAACAAATTGGTGCGGATGGGGAGGAAGACAGTGGTGCGGGTGGTGGGGTGAAGACAGAGTGGCACGGTTGGGGGGACAAAGTGGTGCAGAAGGATGAAGAGTGGCAAAGATGAGGGGAAGACAGAGCGGTGTGGCTGGGGGGGAAGGCAGTGGTGCAGATGTAAGGAAACAGATTGGTTCGGATGCAGGAAGACAAGGTGTCGCGGATGGGGAAAGACAGATTGGTGCAGATGAGGGAATACAGACTAGCACAGTTGGGAGACCACACAGCAGTAGTGATTGGGTAAAATACAGCAGCATGGAGTATAATAGTTTTAGCAATTAGGGAGTTGAAAGTGTATTCTAAATGAGATAGATGAATGGAGTGAGAACAATGTTGCAACCCAGTGTGATTGTTGTGGTGACCGAATAGGAAGATTGTGGGCACTGAGTGGAATGTGTGTGCCACATAACTGCTCAAACCTCAGTTGCATAGACTGCATGTGTGTATTCCAATGAACACGCAATTCTGTGAATTAGCAGCTCCACCATTTTGTGAGTGACAGCAGTGCTTAATCTGTAGGGTGTCATGGCATACCATATCTGTATTGCGCAAGGAACACGTTCATTAAGGCATCAGCCTTAATGATCAGAATTTCATTGCTTTTTTAAGTTTGAGTGGCAGAAATTGCCAGAAATTCAGTAGGTTTTGTGAAAATTCAGATCATGTCTGCGAAGCCTTAATGGGAATGTGAAACCGTAAAGTTTTTTGTCTAAGGAATTTCAATGCTTTTTTAAAATGTATTAACTATCACAGTTTGGAGGAGCAAACTAGGCCACCTGCAGGGGAGAAGGGCAACAAAATGGTACACTAGCACAGGTGGAGAAGGGGCCGGCACACAGGGATTGGTTTGGGCGTGCAGAGTGAGAGATGGCTGCTGGGGCGGACTGCAGGCGTGCGGGGCAGCAGTGATGCGGAGCAGTGGCACCAGCGGGGCAGTGCACAGGGGCATCAGTGGGCGACAGAGAGCTCACCGGTGCTGGGCATGCATCTGAGATAATAAAATCAGTTTAGACATGGATGCATCGGTGAGATCCAACTATGCATCTATGTTCAAGAAATTTTATACGTATAAAATAAAAAAAGGACATGCCCCCACCCCCAAAAGCACAGCCATCCCCAAGCTTTTCACTGCCGGTCCTGGTTGTGAAAATACAGGGGACAAAAAGCGTAGGGGTCCCCCATATTTAGCACAACCAGCACTGGGCTTTTTAGAGCTTTTTATAGCCAGTCCTAGTTGTCAAAATACAGAGGACAAAAAACGTAGGGGTCCCCTATATGTAGCACAACAAGCACTGGGCTCAGATGAGCCGGTGCTGGTTTTGGAAATACAGGGGACAAAAAGCATAGGAGTCCCCTGTATTTACCATAACCAGCACTGAGCTCTTTCTAGCGGGGGTTAATGCCACAGCCAGGAGAACCCTTTCACCAGGTCCCACAACCGAAGCATTAACCCTGACCGCTATTCAGCCCACCCTCCCCCTAAAGCACAACCAGAACGGGCTTTTCACTGCCGGTCCTGGATGTGAAAATACAGGGGAAATAAAATAGCTGATAAATGGTGCGCTGTAAGGAACGAAAATCTGCTAGCAGCCAATATACAACGGGATGTACATCCACAACCCAAAAAGACATGCAAAAAAGAAAGTTATGTATATATGATTCTGCGCTTCTTATTTCTACATGTAAACCAATATTCCAAAGGAAGTCCTTCTTTACCAGTTAATCCACTTAATAGGTGAAGAGTTTCCACTGTTCTTTGTATCCTAGGATCTGTAACAAATAATAGTATCTCCCAATATTGGGTGGATACAAGAACAGAAAAAAGAAAATAGTGCAAAACCTTATGGTAAAGGTAAATTTAATAGAAAAATTTGCACTTACAGGATCAAATGAATAAAACAGCATATAACAAGAATCTGTTGGTGGCCGAGCAGCACCGCTTCCACGATCCTCCAAATATCACCCAGATGGAAATCAGGCTGGAGTATTAGATACAGGTCCGGACTGTTTCTCTCCAATTGAAGAAAGTGGTGAGGTAACGATGATCTCTTATTGCCACAATTGGCCAAGCTTAACGCGTTTCCAACCCTGTTGGGTCCTTCATCAGAAGCATGGCCATAATCAAATAAAAACCTCCTTAAATACCCTCATAATTAAGTCCAAACGTCACTCACCTGCAGCTTAATGATCCACTGACTCCCGCAACTGTCGCAGCCAGAATGACGTCATAAGAATGCATCAGGTTAAATGGCCCTCTACTTTTACATTGGACCTATTTCCCAATATACGTGTTCTGCGAGAAGGTGTCGCCCTCGCGACTCCGGTGGAATCACGTGAGCGCTGCGGGTCATCTGATCCGCGACTTTGCGCTCCAAGCTTAGCCTCTCTCCTGACATGCAAGTGTCCACACGAGAGGCATCGCCATCGTGACGCGGGTACTGTCACGTAAACGCTGCGGGTCATGTGACCCGCCCACTTGCGTTCCACACCTTCCGTTTAACCAATAATGTATCATGGTAGATACAGGAACACAACTTATGCGTTCCAAAGATCCATTCTGCTGCAGTAAGGGGAAGTCAGCTTCTCAGCACATATAAGTCATATGTCAAACAGGTAAACATAATCCGTGGTACAATAAAAAAGTGCATAATGCATCATCTTTACAATATAATAAAAACAACAATATTAAAAAGCAGTATACATAAAAAATTATTTACATCAAGTTAAAAAACATTTTAATTCGAACTCACTATTTAATCCCTTTGGTATTAATGTTTTTAACTCATATATCCACCGCATCTCATTCCTAGAAAGTCTCTTTTCCAGATCTCTAGTTCTATTCTTAGGCAAAACCAGCTGAATTCCCCAAAATTTTTTAATGTAGCACTCTTTGGATTTGTGAACCTTTTTAAAGTGAGCTGATACTGTATGTGTATCTAAGCCCTTCCTTATATTGTATATATGTTCCGCTAAACGGACTTTCATACATCTTGTTGTTTTGCCTACATATATATATATATATATATATATATATACATATATAAGGCCACATATGCATTCCAGAGCATATACCACATTTCTTGAGCTACATGTAATAAATTGGTCGATTTTATAGTTTTTATCATTTACAGTGAATTCTTGAATTTTGCTAGTTTCACTTTTTACCGTCTTGCACCTCAGACAAAAACCGTATCTATGAAACCCTTTTGTGCGAATACTTTGTCTGACTTCAGTATCCATACTGCTTCGCACAAGATGGTTTTTAAGGGATGGAGCCTTTTTATAGATAAAAACAGGGTTACTAGGTAGTTCTTTTGATAAAATAGGGTCCTGTAGCAACAGTTTCCAATTAATTCTAAAAATCCTCTCCATCTCTCTATGGTTGTTGCTAAACTGGCTAATAAAGGCCCACTGAAATTTATCACATGTATTTTCTTTTTCTTTGGCCTTCAGAAGTTCCATTCTATTTACACTATCTACTTTTGTTCTTGCTTTCTCTATTATTGAGGATTTATACCCCTTTTTCGAAAGCGTTCTGAAACTTCTTCCAATTGTTCATTGCAGGTTGTTTCATCCGTGCAATTTCTTTTCACTCTAGCAAACTGTCCATATGGGATACCATCTAGCCAATTGGCATGATGTAAACTTGATCGTTCAATAAAACTATTGGAGTCTGTTGACTTCCTATAGTTCTTAGTTTTAAAACAACCCTCTGACACATAAATACATAAATCTAGAAAATTAACTTCAGTCTTACTATAGTTAAAGGTGAATTTAATAGCCATATTATTGTCATTAAGAGATATCAAAAATTTTTGGAGGGAATCTTCATCTCCAGTCCACATGAATAAAATATCATCAATGAACCTCTGCCAGGATACCAGGTTCGCCCCAGGACCATTGGCTCCCCAAATTTTGTGGTCCTCCCAGTAGGCCATGAACAAATTGGCGTAACTGGTAGCGAACCTGGTACCCATGGCAGTGCCAACGATTTGCAAATAAAATATACCGTCAAAGAAAAAATAATTGTTTAAAAGAATAAATTTGATTCCTTCTAAGATTAAATTTTTAAGCTTATTACTCAAGTTACTATTATTTAAAAAGAAGGACACTGCCGTTAAGCCTTTATCCATATTTATGATAGTGTATAATGTGCTTACATCTGCACTGCATAAAAACATATCTGTCTCCCATTTTAAGGTGGATACTTTTTGTAGGACATCGTTCGTATCCTTCAGATAGGCTCTGGTTTTTTGTACTAAAGGCTGTAAATGATAGTCTATAAAGGCAGACAAATTAGATGTCAAACTATTACATCCCGAGATTATGGGCCGTCCGGGTGGATTATCAACATCCTTGTGAATTTTTGGTAGTATATATATGGTAGGAACTGAAGGATTATTGATTTTTAAAAATTCAAATTCCTTTTTTGTTATCACTTCATCTTCCAGTGCTTTATTTAAGAAAATTAATAAGGACTGTTCTATTTTACTTGTTGGGTCACTTTTTAATTTTTTATATGTGACTCCATCATTTAACTGTCTTTGGATCTCTCCTATATATTTTTCCTTGTCCAATAAAACAACTCCACCACCCTTATCAGCAGGCTTTATGATTACATTTGTATCCTCTTTTAAAGACTTAATAGCCAAAAATACTTTTTTCGTAAGATTTGGTCTTTTTTTGTTTTTATGATGTTTATTACTTATCAACTCTTCCATTTCGTTGCAAACCGTTTTATTAAAATATTCTATGAAGCTGCTTTTACATTGTGTAGGATAAAAAGTAGATGGAGCTTTAAATTTAGATTCATCATTTTTAATTGGTGCTTCCATTAATTTTTCATCCTGGCTTAGAAAAAAACGTTTTACTGTCAATTTCCTTATGAATTTCTGGATATCCAGAAATACATCAAAAGCATTTGGTTGAAATGACGGTGCAAACTTTAAACCTTTTTTCAAAATGGATTCTTCATTTTCATTTAAAGCCCTTTTACTCAGGTTAAATATTTTAACATCATCAGTACTTATAGGCATATTCCCTTTCTCCAGCGGGGTCTTTTTAGGGCGGGTGAATTTCTTTTTTACACCTCCCCTTTTTCCCCTCAATGCTTTTCTCTTTTCGTTATTTTTATCACATTTTACATTCAAAATCTCCGTTTCTTTAGAGTTCTTGGGTCCTGGTCTAAAAAATTAGAGTAGGAAGTTGAAGGCTGCTAGCAGATTTTATTTCCTTACATTGCACCATTTATTAGCTATTTTATTTCCAGTGTTTTCTTTACATCTGTGTTTTTAAATTGTGCTGCAGACATGTTCTCCTTTAGAGAAACAAGGAAAGAATTGATAGCTTCAACATTTTCAAAAAATGATGATGAAAATGTGGACATTTGTGATGAAGATTTAGAGAGTATCTTTAGAAAATTAGAAACTGTCATGGTAAAAGAAAATAAATTATGGTGGGAATTAATTACTTTAGAGAGATATCATGCAGATCAAATTATCCCGAAGGGGTTAAAAATTAGTAAACCCCCCTCCTTCACCACTGATGAATCTTTCAAAAAAGAGTGGAACCTTATATTAGATTCATGTTCACTATCCTTGATAAGTCTGATTATCAAGGAAAGAAGAAAAACTATATCTAAACTTAATGAAGAAATTGATACATTACATACTTTGGTAAGCCCTTTCAAAAAATCGGAGGACTTTAGAGTAGCAGAGAAAGAACTTTTGAGAAAAATAAATAGAAATACTAAGGAATTGAGGGATAAGAAACATAAAAAATATTTACGGGATATTGGTCTGTTAACTATGTCAGACAATCCCGTTACCACTCCAATTAGAACTTCAGAAAAGAAAGTTAAAATAAAAAATCCATATGAAAATAGAAATATGTTGTCATGGAGAAATAAAACATCTAAATATAGGGATGAAATAAGAACATCCCCCCAAAAAATTCCTCAAAAAAATCAATATAAACAACCATATGAAAGATGGGATAAACCTAGGAGATATCGTTTGAATAATAGACTGGATAACAGACAGAAGAAATGGGAAATTTCTCCTCCCATTCATTCACCAGGTATTCAAACGAGAAATAGATTTTTTCCATTGTTAGAGGATAATAATGATTATCCTTCAACTTCCTACTCTAATTTTTTAAGACCAGGACCCAAGAACTCTAAAGAAACAGAGATTTTGAATGTAAAATGTGATAAAAATAACGAAAAGAGAAAAACATTGAGGGGAAAAAGGGGAGGTGTAAAAAGAAATTCACCCGCCCTAAAAAGACCCCGCTGGAGAAAGGGAATATGCCTATAAGTACTGATGATGTTAAAATATTTAACCTGAGTAAAAGGGCTTTAAATGAAAATGAAGAATCCATTTTGAAAAAAGGTTTAAAGTTTGCACTGTCATTTCAACCAAATGCTTTTGATGTATTTCTGGATATCCAGAAATTCATAAGGAAATTGACAGTAAAACGTTTTTTTCTAAGCCAGGATGAAAAATTAATGGAAGCACCAATTAAAAATGATGAATCTAAATGTAAAGCTCCATCTATTTTTTATCCTACACAATGTAAAAGCAGCTTCATAGAATGTTTTAATAAAACGGTTTGCAACAAAATGGAAGAGTTGATAAGTAATAAACATCATAAAAACAAAAAAAGACCAAATCTTACGAAAAAAGAATTTTTGGCTATTAAGTCTTTAAAAGAGGATACAAATGTAATCATAAAGCCTGCTGATAAGGGTGGTGGAGTTGTTTTATTGGACAAGGAAAAATATATAGGAGAGATCCAAAGACAGTTAAATGATGGAGTCACATATAAAAAATTAAAAAGTGACCCAACAAGTAAAATAGAACAGTCCTTATTAATTTTCTTAAATAAAGCACTGGAAGATGAAGTGATAACAAAAAAGGAATTTGAATTTTTAAAAATCAATAATCCTTCAGTTCCTACCATATATATACTACCAAAAATTCACAAGGATGTTGATAATCCACCCGGACGGCCCATAATCTCAGGATGTAATAGTTTGACATCTAATTTGTCTGCCTTTATAGACTATCATTTACAGCCTTTAGTACAAAAAACCAGAGCCTATCTGAAGGATACGAACGATGTCCTACAAAAAGTATCCACCTTAAAATGGGAGACAGATATGTTTTTATGCAGTGCAGATGTAAGCACATTATACACTATCATAAATATGGATAAAGGCTTAACGGCAGTGTCCTTCTTTTTAAATAATAGTAACTTGAGTAATAAGCTTAAAAATTTAATCTTAGAAGGAATCAAATTTATTCTTTTAAACAATTATTTTTTCTTTGACGGTATATTTTATTTGCAAATCGTTGGCACTGCCATGGGTACCAGGTTCGCTCCCAGTTACGCCAATTTGTTCATGGCCTACTGGGAGGACCACAAAATTTGGGGAGCCAATGGTCCTGGGGCAAACCTGGTATCCTGGCAGAGGTTCATTGACGATATTTTATTCATGTGGACTGGAGATGAAGATTCCCTCCAAAATTTTTTTGATATCTCTTAATGACAATAATATGGCTATTAAATTCACCTTTAACTATAGTAAGACTGAAGTTAATTTTCTAGATTTATGTATTTATGTGTCAGAGGGTTGTTTTAAAACTAAGAACTATAGGAAGTCAACAGACTCCAATAGTTTTATTGAACGATCAAGTTTACATCATGCCAATTGGCTAGATGGTATCCCATATGGACAGTTTGCTAGAGTGAAAAGAAATTGCACGGATGAAACAACCTGCAATGAACAATTGGGAGAAGTTTCGGAACGCTTTCGAAAAAAGGGGTATAAATCCTCAATAATAGAGAAAGCAAGAGCAAAAGTAGATAGTGTAAATAGAATGGAACTTCTGAAGGCCAAAGAAAAAGAAAATACATGTGATAAATTTCAGTGGGCCTTTATTAGCCAGTTTAGCAACAACCATAGAGAGATGGAGAGGATTTTTAGAATTAATTGGAAACTGTTGCTACAGGACCCTATTTTATCAAAAGAACTACCTAGTAACCCTGTTTTTATCTATAAAAAAGCTCCATCCCTTAAAAACCATCTTGTGCGAAGCAGTATGGATACTGAAGTCAGACAAAGTATTCGCACAAAAGGGTTTCATAGATGCGGTTTTTGTCTGATGTGCAAGACGGTAAAAAGTGAAACTAGCAAAATTCAAGAATTCACTGTAAATGATAAAAACTATAAAATCGACCAATTTATTACATGTAGCTCAAGAAATGTGGTATATGCTCTGGAATGCATATGTGGCCTTATATATGTAGGCAAAACAACAAGATGTATGAAAGTCCGTTTAGCGGAACATATATACAATATAAGGAAGGGCTTAGATACACATACAGTATCAGCTCACTTTAAAAAGGTTCACAAATCCAAAGAGTGCTACATTAAAAAATTTTGGGGAATTCAGCTGGTTTTGCCTAAGAATAGAACTAGAGATCTGGAAAAGAGACTTTCTAGGAATGAGATGCGGTGGATATATGAGTTAAAAACATTAATACCAAAGGGATTAAATAGTGAGTTCGAATTAAAATGTTTTTTAACTTGATGTAAATCATTTTTTATGTATACTGCTTTTTAATATTGTTGTTTTTATTATATTGTAAAGATGATGCATTATGCACTTTATTATTGTACCACGGATTATGTTTACCTGTTTGACATATGACTTATATGTGCTGAGAAGCTGACTTCCCCTTACTGCAGCAGAATGGATCTTTGGAACGCATAAGTTGTGTTTCTGTATCTACCATGATACATTATTGGTTAAACGGAAGGTGTGGAACGCAAGTGGGCGGGTCACATAACCCGCAGCGTTCACGTGACAGTACCCGCGTCACGATGGCGATGCCTCTCGTGTGGACACTTGCGTGTCAGGAGAGAGGCTAAGCTTGGAGCGCAAAGTCGCGGATCAGATGACCCACAGCGCTCACGTGATTCCACCAGAGTCGCGAGGGCGACACCTTCTCGCAGAACACGTATATTGGGAAATAGGTCCAATGTAAAAGTAGAGGGCCATTTAACCTGATGCATTCTTATGACGTCATTCTGGCTGCGACAGTGGTGGGAGTCAGTGGATCATTAAGCTGCAGGTGAGTGACATTTGGACTTAATTATGAGGGTATTTAAGGAGGTTTTTATTTGATTATGGCCATGCTTCTGATGAAGGACCCAACAGGGTCGGAAACGCGTTAAGCTTGGCCAATTGTGGCAATAAGAGATCATCGTTACCTCACCACTTTCTTCAATTGGAGAGAAACAGTCCGGACCTGTATCTAATACTCCAGCCTGATTTCCATCTGGGTGATATTTGGAGGATCGTGGAAGCGGTGCTGCTCGGCCACCAACAGATTCTTGTTATATGCTGTTTTATTCATTTGATCCTGTAAGTGCAAATTTTTCTATTAAATTTACCTTTACCATAAGGTTTTGCACTATTTTCTTTTTTCTGTTCTTGTATCCACCCAATATTGGGAGATACTATTATTGTTACAGATCCTAGGATACAAAGAACAGTGGAAACTCTTCACCTATTAAGTGGATTAACTGGTAAAGAAGGACTTCCTTTGGAATATTGGTTTACATGTAGAAATAAGAAGCGCAGAATCATATATACATAACTTTCTTTTTTGCATGTCTTTTTGGGTTGTGGATGTACATCCCATTGTATATTGGCTGCTAGCAGATTTTATTTCCTTACAGCGCACCATTTATCAGCTATTTTATTTCCAGTGTTTTCTTTACATCTGTGTTTTTAAATTGTGCTGCAGACATGTTCTCCTTTAGAGAAACAAGGAAAGAATTGATAGCTTCAACTTTTTAAAAAAATGATGATGAAAATGTGGACATTTGTGATGAAGATTTAGAGAGTATCTTTAGAAAATTAGAAACTGTCATGGTAAAAGAAAATAAATTATGGTGGGAATTAATTACTTTAGAGAGATATCATGCAGATCAAATTATCCCGAAGGGGTTAAAAATTAGTAAACCCCCCTCCTTCACCACTGATGAATCTTTCAAAAAAGAGTGGAACCTTATATTAGATTCATGTTCACTATCCTTGATAAGTCTGATTATCAAGGAAAGAAGAAAAACTATATCTAAACTTAATGAAGAAATTGATACGTTACATACTTTGGTAAGCCCTTTCAAAAAATCGGAGGACTTTAGAGTAGCAGAGAAAGAACTTTTGAGAAAAATAAATAAAAATGCTAAGGAATTGAGGGATAAGAAACATAAAAAATATTTACGGGATATTGGTCTGTTAACTATGTCAGACAATCCCATTACCACTCCAATTAGAACTTCAGAAAAGAAAGTTAAAATAAAAAATCCATATGAAAATAGAAATTTGTTGCCATGGAGAAATAAAACATCTAAATATAGGGATGAAATAAGAACATCCCCCAAAAAATTCCTCAAAAAAATCAATATAAACAACCATATGAAAGATGGGATAAACCTAGGAGATATCGTTTGAATAATAGACTGGATAACAGACAGAAGAAATGGAAAATTTCTCCTCCCATTCATTCACCAGGTATTCAAATGAGAAATAGATTTTTTCCATTGTTAGAGGATAATAATGATTATCCTTCAACTTCCTACTCTAATTTTTTAGACCAGGACCCAAGAACTCTAAAGAAACGGAGATTTTGAATGTAAAATGTGATAAAAATAACGAAAAGAGAAAAACATTGAGGGGAAAAAGGGGAGGTGTAAAAAAGAAATTCACCCGCCCTAAAAAGACCCCGCTGGAGAAAGGGAATATGCCTATAAGTACTGATGATGTTAAAATATTTAACCTGAGTAAAAGGGCTTTAAATGAAAATGAAGAATCCATTTTGAAAAAAAGGTTTAAAGTTTGCACCGTCATTTCAACCAAATGCTTTTGATGTATTTCTGGATATCCAGAAATTCATAAGGAAATTGACAGTAAAATGTTTTTTTCTAAGCCAGGATGAAAAATTAATGGAAGCACCAATTAAAAATGATGAATCTAAATGTAAAGCTCCATCAACTTTTTATCCTACACAATGTAAAAGCAGCTTCATAGAATGTTTTAATAAAACGGTTTGCAATGAAATGGAAGAGTTGATAAGTAATAAACATCATAAAAACAAAAAAAGACCAAATCTTACGAAAAAAGTATTTTTGGCTATTATGTCTTTAAAAGAGGATACAAATGTAATCATAAAGCCTGCTGATAAGGGTGGTGGAGTTGTTTTATTGGACAAGGAAAAATATATAGGAGAGATCCAAAGACAGTTAAATGATGGAGTCACATATAAAAAATTAAAAAGTGACCCAACAAGTAAAATAGAACAGTCCTTATTAATTTTCTTAAATAAAGCACTGGAAGATGAAGTGATAACAAAAAAGGAATTAGAATTTTTAAAAATCAATAATCCTTCAGTTCCTACCATATATATACTACCAAAAATTCACAAGGATGTTGATAATCCACCCGGACGGCCCATAATCTCGGGATGTAATAGTTTGACATCTAATTTGTCTGCCTTTATAGACTATCATTTACAGCCTTTAGTACAAAAAACCAGAGCCTATCTGAAGGATACGAACGATGTCCTACAAAAAGTATCCACCTTAAAATGGGAGACAGATATGTTTTTATGCAGTGCAGATGTAAGCACATTATACTCTATCATAAATATGGATAAAGGCTTAACGGCAGTGTCCTTCTTTTTAAATAATAGTAACTTGAGTAATAAGCTTAAAAATTTCATCTTAGAAGGAATCAAATTTATTCTTTTAAACAATTATTTTTTCTTTGACGGTATATTTTATTTGCAAATCGTTGGCACTGCCATGGGTACCAGGTTCGCTCCCAGTTACGCCAATTTGTTCATGGCCTACTGGGAGGACCACAAAAATTGGGGAGCCAATGGTCCTGGGGCGAACCTGGTATCCTGGCAGAGGTTCATTGACGATATTTTATTCATGTGGACTGGAGATGAAGATTCCCTCCCAAAAATTTTTGATATCTCTTAATGACAATAATATGGCTATTAAATTCACCTTTAACTATAGTAAGACTGAAGTTAATTTTCTAGATTTATGTATTTATGTGTCAGAGGGTTGTTTTAAAACTAAGAACTATAGGAAGTCAACAGACTCCAATAGTTTTATTGAACGATCAAGTTTACATCATGCCAATTGGCTAGATGGTATCCCATATGGACAGTTTGCTAGAGTGAAAAGAAATTGCACGGATGAAACAACCTGCAATGAACAATTGGAAGAAGTTTCAGAACGCTTTCGAAAAAAGGGGTATAAATCCTCAATAATAGAGAAAGCAAGAGCAAAAGTAGATAGTGTAAATAGAATGGAACTTCTGAAGGCCAAAGAAAAAGAAAATACATGTGATAAATTTCAGTGGGCCTTTATTAGCCAGTTTAGCAACAACTATAGAGAGATGGAGAGGATTTTTAGAATTAATTGGAAACTGTTGCTACAGGACCCTATTTTATCAAAAGAACTACCTAGTAACCCTGTTTTTATCTATAAAAAAGCTCCATCCCTTAAAAACCATCTTGTGCGAAGCAGTATGGATACTGAAGTCAGACAAAGTATTCGCACAAAAGGGTTTCATAGATGCGGTTTTTATCTGATGTGCAAGATGGTAAAAAGTGAAACTAGCAAAATTCAAGAATTCACTGTAAATGATAAAAACTATAAAATCGACCAATTTATTACATGTAGCTCAAGAAATGTGGTATATGCTCTGGAATGCATATGTGGCCTTATATATGTAGGCAAAACAACAAGATGTATGAAAGTCCGTTTAGCGGAACATATATACAATATAAGGAAGGGCTTAGATACACATACAGTATCATCTCATTTTAAAAAGGTTCACAAATCCAAAGAGTGCTACATTAAAAAATTTTGGGGAATTCAGCTGGTTTTGCCTAAGAATAGAACTAGAGATCTGGAAAAGAGACTTTCTAGGAATGAGATGCGGTGGATATATGAGTTAAAAACATTAATACCAAAGGGATTAAATAGTGAGTTCGAATTAAAATGTTTTTTAACTTGATGTAAATCATTTTTTATGTATACTGCTTTTTAATATTGTTGTTTTATTATATTGTAAAGATGATGCATTATGCACTTTATTATTGTACCACGGATTATGTTTACCTGTTTGACATATGACTTATATGTGCTGAGAAGCTGACTTCCCCTTACTGCAGCAGAATGGATCTTTGGAACGCATAAGTTGTGTTCCTGTATCTACCATGATACATTATTGGTTAAACGGAAGGTGTGGAACGCAAGTGGGCGGGTCACATGACCCGCAGCGTTCACGTGACAGTACCCGCGTCACGATGGCGATGCCTCTCGTGTGGACACTTGCGTGTCAGGAGAGAGGCTAAGCTTGGAGCGCAAAGTCGCGGATCAGATGACCCGCAGCGCTCACGTGATTCCACCGGAGTCGCGAGGGCGACACCTTCTCGCAGAACACGTATATTGGGAAATAGGTCCAATGTAAAAGTAGAGGGCCATTTAACCTGATGCATTCTTATGACGTCATTCTGGCTGCGACAGTGGTGGGAGTCAGCGGATCATTAAGCTGCAGGTGAGTGACGTTTGGACTTAATTATGAGGGTATTTAAGGAGGTTTTTATTTGATTATGGCCATGCTTCTGATGAAGGACCCAACAGGGTCGGAAACGCGTTAAGCTTGGCCAATTGTGGCAATAAGAGATCATCGTTACCTCACCACTTTCTTCAATTGGAGAGAAACAGTCCGGACCTGTATCTAATACTCCAGCCTGATTTCCATCTGGGTGATATTTGGAGGATCGTGGAAGCGGTGCTGCTCGGCCACCAACAGATTCTTGTTATATGCTGTTTTATTCATTTGATCCTGTAAGTGCAAATTTTTCTATTAAATTTACCTTTACCATAAGGTTTTGCACTATTTTCTTTTTTCTGTTCTTGTATCCACCCAATATTGGGAGATACTATTATTGTTACAGATCCTAGGATACAAAGAACAGTGGAAACTCTTCACCTATTAAGTGGATTAACTGGTAAAGAAGGACTTCCTTTGGAATATTGGTTTACATGTAGAAATAAGAAGTTATATACATAACTTTCTTTTTTGCGTGAAAATACAGGGATCAAAAAGCATAGGGGGTCCCCCGTATTTAACACAACCAGCAAAGGGCTGTTTAGAGCCAGTTCTGGTTGTCAAAATACAAGGAACAAAAGACATAGGGGTCCCCTGTATTTAGCGCAACCAGCACTGGGCTCTGAGCCAGTCCCTGGGGAGCTGGAAACCCCCCAATAAAGGGGTCCCCCTCTCCAGGGCACCCTAGGCTGATAGCCTGGGGCTATCCCCGGCACCCCTGGGCTGTGGGTGCCGGGTTGATTGTGTAAATGTGGTGTTATATATTTTTCTTTACAGGTGAACCACAGGTCCCAGCAAGCCTCCCCTACATGCTGGTACCTGGAGAATCACAAGTACCAGCATGCAGGGCATTAGGGCCCACTGGCAACTGTAGTCCACCTGTAAAGAATATATTAAAATAAACACAATACACTTTAATGTTGTAATATATTATATTTTACTGCATCTTCACCTGGGGGGCGGCGGCCGTTAAGCTCTTTTGCACCACCACCCCAGGGCTTTATCGTCTTCACCTGGTGGGCGCCAACCCGCCAGTGCTTCGTCATCTTCGTCTGGCAGGCGCCAACCCGCCAGGGCTTCGGTGTCTTGGCCTGGCGGGCGCCAACCTGCCAGGGCTTCGGAGTCTTCATCTGGGGACAACGGTCTTTAAGCTCTTTTGCGTGGCCGTCGCCACCCCAGAGCTTCAGACTCTTCGCCTGGCAGGAGCCAACCCGTCAATACTTCCGGTGCCTTCAGTTAGCTCTTTTGCATGGCTGCCACCTCCCCAGGGCTTCTGGTGTCCTCTTTACCTAGTGGGTGGCAGCTTGTAAGCTCTTTTGAATGTCTGCCATCCACTAGGAATTCCGACGTCTGCTTTCTACAGGAACTCTTCACTGCTCCCTACTGGCCGTCGGACTGCCATGCCGCCTCCTCGCGCTGGCTTATATAAACCAGCTGAGGGGGCGGGGCGATGACATTGTGAGCTGCGATTGGCTCGCAGCGGCCATCTTTGAAATTCAAAAATGGCACTGAGGTGCCATTTTTGAAATGGGCTCCGCTGCCGAACTCTGCAGAATGGCTGGCAGGGACTGGATCCTCTCGGATCCAGGCCCGCCGTCAACACCCACACCGCTGCCGGTTCCCCCTGCCGCTGCTGGGTCCGCACCGTCTCTGACGTCTGCACCGCCGCCGTTGATGCCCACACCGACTGACAGTGAGTCTGGAGCCGTCAGCCAATCAGCGCCCACTAATTGTGTGTTGTACGATTTGTGTAAAAATGTTTTCTTTTTTATGTAGGGTTATAGACCTAATTATTGAATTGTTACATATTGTCAGTAATGTAATTATTGCTACCTTCTGTTCCATCATACCCCCCTCCTTATTTTTATTTTCCATTTGTCTATTCAATTTATTGTGTTCTTTATATTTAAAACTCAAATAAAAACATTTTGAAAAAAATAAATAAAAATGTATTCTGCTTTTTATATGGATACACTTTGCATTGTATATCAGTCATTAAGATGCTCTCCACTAGAATATGCTTTGATGTGTATATTGCCCTCTAAAACGCTCTCTTATAATATAATATTGAGAAACACAATTACCTAATTAATCGAAACACATAAGTGGAGGGAGAGCTGTCCAACTACCGTTTGAAGATTGAGATCTGAAGAGACTTGCGTCGGAGAATCTGGGGCAATATTAATTAATTGTTTATTGGTGGGGTTTATTTAACTCTTTTTATATTAGATTTTAAAGCAGATACAAGGTACATTGACAACAATAATAAAAGACACATTGGACAAAGGAATATATTAGTATGCGTTTGAAAAGGAATACAGCAGTAGTTTGCATCAAAATATAACCTCAGAAGTCAAAGATGACGATTATGTCATACACCAGTGAACATACAAAGTTAAATATGAAACAGAAAAATGAGGAAAAGATCCAAATATTCCGTCACATAAAAATAAAAGAACATTCCAAATAATTCACTATAGATAGCTGTCATAACCGCTCACCCGTCTACCCCTCCCCTAAGCCCAATTGAGGATAAATGTGTTACTTTAAGAAAGCTGACAATGTAAATACTAATTAGTGGATTAGAACAATTTCAGGACTTTAGACCGTTCAGGCAGGGGCTTAACTAGAATAAATGGCTATGTGGCTTGCCTATCAAAATATAATAACTGCATCAAAAATGCCTTAAACTCTCCTAAGAGAAGAGGAGCAGCCTTTATCCAATGATGTAACAGCACCTTCATGGCTGCGGTAAGGATAGTAGTAAGCAAAGGTATAACTGCCCTACTACTAGGGCCTAAGGGCCTGATTCAGACCCGTTCGCTAGGCTGCGTTCGCACGTAGCCTGCCGATGTTTGCAATCTGCGCACGCGTATAAGAGGCAGTGCACATGCGCAAACCAGTCCATGCGAATGTGAAGCATTTGCACCCTGTACACAGACGCCCCACTAGAATGAGTGACAGGACGTGCCGTTTGTGGGTGGTGACAGGGGGTGGTCGAAGGAAATGGGGGTGTGGTGGTGCGAACGCAGGCGTGTCTGAACGCCGTTGCAGCATCAGCATACACGTCATATGGCCGAATTACACACTGCAGCACTCGTAGTGCTTGCGGTAGGGTATGGTCAGCCACAAGTGCTGCGTTTGGCTCCGATGTTACTCAATGTTATCGATTGTTTAATACACTTCCTGGAGATGACGTATGTTACTAAGGGAAACTGGGCATCTTGTGACAGGCTGGTGGGCGTCTAAATACATACAGCGATCGCCCGGCAAGACATTGGCCCTCATTCAGACCCGGTCGCAAGCGCTGAGCGTTCGCAACCGGGTCGATGTTAAGGCCCTGCACACGCGCAGTGGCCGCACTGTGCGTGTGCAAGCCCCGGAGCGAGAGAGAAATTCTCTCACTCCGGAGCTCACTACAAAAGAGGCGGTCGTCGATGTTGATCGACAGCTCGCCCCGTTTTGTAGACGGGGCGGGGGGTGGCTACACAAACGGAAGCGTTCCTAACGGAACACCTGCCATTTTGTGGGCGGCCACACTGACATCAGCAGTGATGTCAGTGGGAAGCTTCCTGCTCGATCAGAGCAGGAAGCTCCCTGGGGCTTGCGGTTGCCAAGACCCAACCTTAGGTTCTCGTCGCAAGCCCCGATTGTCGCGACGGTCAAGACCATCGCGACCATCAACCTGGTCGGTCGCTAAAGCTGTGGGTGTTAACCCACAGCTTAGCTTGCGACCAGGAGGCTGCACTTGAAACATGAGGCGGCCGCCCTCATTCAGAGAAAGCGCTCGCTTCTTGCGCGCGCCTCTGAATGAGGGCCATAGTGTGCGTGCTAATATCTTGCTAGCAATCGCTGTATTTGTATACTTTGGCTGCTGACATGCGAACGCATCCTAGCGAACGGGTCTGAATCAGGCCCTAAAGGTGCCCACACACATACCGACTTTTCCTCCAATTTGGCCGATTTCGACGAATCGTGACGTCAGATCATGTAAAAAATGGCCAAATCGTGAGTTTCTACTCTTGATCATGATGCCGATGCGCGTCCCCGCTCGTCGTACCTCACATCTTCAGATCTGCCGTGCTGTAGAGCAGATTAGCCAATCTGGGATACAATGCACTGGCTGCAAGATAGATCTTTAGTCAGATTGGACATTTTTAACTCCAAATCGTGACCACGACTGCCTGGGGAGAGTTCAGGGAGAGTTCAGGGGAAATCGTGTACATTGGCTGATTGGGAGCAAGTCGGTATGTGTGTGGGCACCTTTAGTCCCAATCGACATAAGTAATACAGGGTATGGCTAAATGGTATTTAACACGATTTAAATGGAACAAAACATTTACAAATCCCATTACCTTATCCCAAAAGCACTTAAACTTGGGACAGTCCCATAAATTCTGGTAGACAGTGACATTTGGACGTTTGCATTTATGGCAGAAGCCTGACTCTTCATAAATTATGTGTCAATCTACTTTGGGAGATTAGTGCTCTATGTAAAATTTTAACATGAGTCTCTTGCAGTATGGAGGAAGGTAGAGAACGCATTGTGTCATCGTAATGATGAGTGTGATCATCTGTGCGCTCCAATTGCCAGCGAGCCACTGAGGCCTGCCATGCCTTATCTACAGCCACAGTGATTAGCTCGGAATAGAAATACCTAGATTTACAGGAAATTGCCTGGAGATGGGAAAATAACATAGGTAGAGTATCTTGAGTGTTAGTATGTCTGCCTTGATCTGGGAGGGACTTCACATGATGTCTCAGCTGTAAATACATGAAGAACTGAACACCTGGGATTTGAAATCTTTGTCTTAAAGTCTGGAAAGTAAGGATAATGCCCCCTGGGTCAAATACGTCATAGATCTTACAAATGCCTTTTACTTTCCAAATGAGGAAGGTAGGATTATCCAATCCTGGGGGGAAAAATAGGTTGCCACAAATAGGAATATATTTAGAGTAAAGAGGGTAATTACCCAATTTAGCATAAATCCTTAACCAGGCAGTATCAGTGTCATTAAAAAAATATTAGCCATCACCAAGGGGGGATCATAGTCTTAGGAGTGTGTAGCAGGGCTGCCAATAAATAAGGGGACAAGATCGCCGATTCCAAGGCTTTATGCGTAAAAATGTCCCTATCATAGAGTCAATCTAATACGTACCTCATTCAGAGATGGATGGATTTGCAGAGCCACACGCTGTGCAAATCCGTCCATCTCTGATTCAAATGCAGGAGGAGGTGTCAGACACCTCCTTGCTGCATTTGTGATCCCAGCACTGCAACTGACGTCACAGGCTGGGATGGTCGCTCCTTTGGTCAGGCTGTGGGAGCTGAAGCTTCCCGCAGCCTGACAAGGGTGCAGATCCGTCAACGCAGATCCTGGCCTCGACCCTCCCAGAAAATGAGGGTGACATGCCCCATTTCCTGGGAACGGCGACCAGGCATTTCCCCCGCACCACCCCCCAAACGCAGGCTTGAGCGATATCACAGGATGAATGTATATCTCTGAATCAGGCCCAGTGTGAATAGGATGTCTAGGTAAAATCATTTTAGCTCTAGATATTCTAGGATTCTTGTTTGACCAAATTAATTTGTTAAACGACCTAGGGGTCTATTTACTAAGCCTTGGATGGAGATTAAGTGGACGGAGTTAAAGTACCAACCAACCAGCTCCTAACTGTAATTTTTCAAACACAGCCTGTGACATGGCAGTTAGGAGCTGATTGGCTGGTACTTTATCTCCAAGGCTTAGCAAATAGACCCCTAGAACAATAAAACATATCTGCCTAATGGTAACATTTGGATGGGATATGATAGTTTGGGAAAAATAACACTCCCTTATCCCTATTCTGCCTAATAGGGATAAGGGAGAGAGAGCCAGGTATCTGGCAATGTAGTCACCTGTCTAACAACAAGGGTAAAATTAAGCTTGTTGGAATTGTCTTATTATAGAAGCAGGCAGCGAAGCAACCGAGCTACCACTGATCTGCATTACTACTGAATTAGCCCAATTCACACAATATCCAGCTAAAGAGCCAAACTCTGAGATCAGGTCAGTGATGGCTGGAATCAGGGGCGGACTGGGATGGAAATCCAGCCCGGGAAATTTTTGAAAGCAGCCCTAACGGCGGCGGGTCTATTGAGGGGGTGGGGTCTGTGGAGGGGGTGGGATACTGCCTTCTCATAGGGCCTGATTCTGAGTCGGAGGCAATCGTGGCCTTCCTTGTGTCTTTTTCTGCAGTTGCTCCTGCGACTTTATGCTAATGATACTACAATGCTCTTCCCTGGTGTACATCTGTGCATCCGAATGTTCAAGGATTGTGGCGCCCAGAGTCTACAGACGCTGCAATCATGCTTTGTCACACCATTGAAACTTGCACAAGCACTATGCTACAAGGTGCAGTTTATCCAGAGTTTAGCCTCCAATGTGAGCGATTCAGCATCACTATATGCAACCACTTTCAGCAACCCGCCCGTGTCACTCCAAATACATGCCCATACTATGCTACATCTGGCTAGCTAATCCCCTGTAACTGTCCCCGAAAAGCCCAGCACACTTTTAATACATTACTTTTCTAATACACTATATATGTACTGCGACTCTGGGCCTGATTCAGAGCCGCTCGTAAGCGGCCGCTCGTTCGCTCTGAGCGATGTTCGCACAACTGCGCATGCGTATGGGTCGTAATGCGCATGCGCAAACCAGTCATTGCGGTCGGAAATCGTGCGCTCGCAAAACAGCGAGGGGCTGCTAATTTGATTGACAGAATGTACTGTTTGTGGGTGGTAACAGGGGAAGGTGCTTGAAAACGGGGGAGTGGAGATCCGAACGCAGACGTGCCAAATCGTCAAAAGGTCATTTAATGGGAGTGCATAATTAGTAAAGGAGCGTCATCGACCACGTCACTTGGTTGTCTTTTAGCCTGAACTGCTCGCAGTGATTGTGGTGGGAAAATCCTACCACAACCACTGCGAGCAGTTCTGATGCCTTTTGATGTTCCCAATTAATCTAATAAATACTGGAGATGACGTGTGATGCGAACGGCAAAGGGGCGTCTTTACAAAATAGCGAGCGCATTTTTCGTTCGCTCACTCAGACATAGAGGCGTCAACAAACCGCAAAGAGCGAGCGCTGAATTTAAATAGCCGGCCCCTTTTTAGGAACGACCGTCCACAAATAGCGTCCGGCTCTGAATCAGGCCCTCTGTTCGAACACCATCAGGATGTATGCACGGTGCAACTCAGACGCATGCACAGATGGAAAACATAACTAAGAATCAGACCCATAGTGTTTTATACTATGCCATAGTGGCGCTTGCTGTCTAACATGTATGTATACATAATGCCATTTCCATTTCTATCTGCTGATTAGAAAAACGTTCAGAGGTGCAATAAATAGAAAATAGCTGAGATACGTCCCCCAAACAGTCACAACACACCTGGGCTTTACTCGCCATCCCCCGTTACCTCCCACAAATGCCCCATCTAACAATCTCTCTGCGTCCAAGTCCTCACTGCAACCGCAATCGGTTACATATTATATTGCAGTATACACAGCCTCCCTCCCCCATACTATGCTCAGTACACACAGCACCCCTTATTACAATGCAGTATACACAGCCCCCCCATACTACCCCTCCGTACACCTAGTGTTCACTCTAGCTCCAGCGGCAGGCAGGGCGCCAGAGCTAGAGAAGGCAACTTCGTGCGCGCACCAAAGGCGTGCGCGCCCAAAAAGGGGTCGAGGCCATAAAAAGGGGGCGTGTCTATAAGACGCATCCCCTTTTTCGGCATACTTGGGGGCGTGCCCGGCACTTACGGACACGCCGGGCAGCCAAGTGCTGCAGACAGGGAGAATAGATGCCGGGCACATGCGCCCGGCGTCTATTCTCCGGCGGTGACCGGGTCGCCGCACATTTCTCCCGCGTCCTGCGGGTGAAGACAGCACCCGCAGGCTGTGAGGGCAGGGCGCTTTTTGCCCTCCAGGAGGGCAGGACGCCGCGCCCCGCTAAAACAGCCTAGCGGGAACGCTATACACTCAGCATTCCATATTACATTTCAGTATACACAGCCCCCTCATACTACCCTCAGTACACACAGCACCCCTTATTACAATGCAGTATACACAGCCCCCCCATACTACCCCTCCGTGCACCCAGCATTCCATATTACTCCTCCTCAGTATACACAGCCCCACCCATACTAGCTCTCAGTATACACAGCCCCCCCATACTAATCCTCAGTATACACAGCCCCCCCCAACTACCCCCCAGTATACACAGCCCCCCACCTATACTACCACCCACTATACACAAACCCCATGGTATCTGCATTTCTTCCAGTACAGAGCAGCAGCAGGGAGCCAGGGCAGGGTGATGAGTGAAGGAAGCACAGCCCCAGGCTGTCCAGTGACAGTTCATGCAAGGAGCAGGAAGAGGAGGGCTGGGCTGATACAAACAGCTCAGAGACAGGAGGGAGGGGCCAGACAGGCACTGTGTCAGACAGCCACGCTATGTGTGCTGTCCTGGCTGCTGCTTTAGTTTGCGGGCGGCACAGCTGACCAGCCGCACTGCTGATTATTGAGCCCTGTCTGCTGCAATGTGCGTCTGTCTCATGCGCAGAAGTTCTGATTGTTGCTTGATCGCAGCAGTTGTGAGTCAGCCCACGTGGCAGGGAGAAGGGGGGTAGGGGCGGATCTGGCGGTGCCCGGGCCCAGCGGGACCTGTCTTGGCTTCCCGGCAGCGCAACCAGCCCCTGGCCAGAATGGAATTATCTGGATGGGACACAAACACTAGCTTGCAATAGCAAATAGAGACATTTTTGACTGCTCTTAGCTAAGGCAATCAGGAAAGGTGAAAGAGGACACCCCCTGTCTGGTCCCCCTTCTGAAACTAAAAGGGAGTGGACAAAAAAACATTGCCAGACACAGGGACGTGCAATCAGGGTAGGCGGGGGAAGCAGAGCCTCCCCTGTCATACTCCCTGGAAGACTGCAGAGTTTTGACTATAAAAACTACTAGAATAATACAAAGAATATATTTTAAACTTATAATTATTAATTAGTATTAATGTATATACTGATAGTTTTTATAGGTAAAACTCACCAAAATTACAGCACTCCCTGGAAATACAGGGAGAGACGAGAGATGAGGCAGTAAGAGCTAAGCCTCACCTCTGATAGCTCCGACACTGCCTAGAGCTGGAGGCAGGGCCACGAAGCAGCCACTTAAACACAGAGAAAAAGCGCTAATGGAGGCATGCCTCACTGTGGGGGGGGGTGCCTTGAGCTCTGATGGATGATCAGGTGACCAGTCCATGAAGTACTCAGGCATCAGAGCTTAGCAGCAGCACTGAGGGAAGGAAATTGGAATATGCAGAGGAAATATACAATGGAGAAAAAGGTGAGGAGAGTCCGCTGCTAGGGGGAGATCTGTGTGTGTGGGGGAAATCTTTTGTTCTAGGGGGGACCTTCTGTGCTAGTGGGAGATATTTGTGAGAGAAATCTGTGCTACGGGGAATCTGTGTGTGGGGGGGATCTGTGTGAGGGGGATGATATCTACAAGTGGGGCAGGTTCAAATGTCTGTGTGTAAATCTGGCTCTGATACTAGCCAGCACCTCCTAATCCACTGACCTCACTGCACATTTCTGGCAGACACCTGTGTTAACGGGGAGTAATAAACATTTTGTAAAGTCTCTATAAAATGCTTAGGAAATCCAAATCTATAAAGTGTTTCCCATAACTGATCCAAGATTAAATCAAAGGCCTTTTCGGTATCTAATGAGATCATCAACTGGGAACTCTCCACATCTACATCAGTGACGTGCGGTGAGGTAGAAGGCTGAGGAGGCACACTGGTCAGTATTAGAACCAGATTTATAGATATATATATATGAACCTGAGGGTTCATGTTGACATACAAAGGTGCAGCAGTATATAGTGCTGGAAATTTGGTGTGTTTTGATCAGAGATGTGCGGAAAAGGTAGACAGGGGAAGCAGTGCCTCACCTGCCATAGTTTTGACTGCAAAAATGATTAGAATAATACAAAGAAGATATTTATAATAATGAATTCATTTTTGTCTTAGCATTTTCATAGTCAAAGCTTTGGAGTACACCTATGTGTGAAACCAATGATGTTAGTCTGATCCCCAGAGACAACACCAGGTAGGATTAGTTTAAATCTATCAGAAATAATTTTGGTGAATATCTTATAATCAACATCTAGGAGAGAAATTGGCCTGTAAGAGCCTGGGAGTTCCGTATATTGGGCCTGATTCAGACCCGTTCGCTATATGCGTGCGCTCGCACTGAGCGTATGCAAATTTTCCAAATTGACGTCTTGGGATGCGATCGCTCGCCAAGGCAGAAGCACACCCACTTTGGCTGGCGAGCGATCGCTCTGTGTATGCAGACACCCCTTAGCATATGTAGAGACGCCCACTGGCACACGTCATCTCCAGGAATTGTATTAAAACATTGGTACATCGAGGACCATCGGATGCGAAAGCAGTGCTTGTGGTAGCCATACCCTACCGCAAGCTCTTCGAGCATTTCAGTGTAAAAAAAAGCCAAGTGACGTGTACTATGACGCTGCCTGTTAATTATGCATGCCTCTGAAACGGCGTTGAAACACTCAGGCACGCCTGCATTCGCATCTCCAACCCCACGTTATTACAGGACAGCCCCTGTTACCACCCACAAACGGCCTCTCCTGTCACTCATGACACTGGGCTGTCTTTGCAAGGCGAGCGAGCGGTATGCGATCGCAGTGAGTAATTCGTGCACACGCAGAACAAAGCGTGCGCATGCGCGTATGCAAAACATCGGGCCGCTTGCGAGCGCACGTATATAGTGAACGGGTCTGAATCAGGCCCATTGTCTTCTGGTTTGGGTAATATTTTAATAATGGCCAAATTAAAATAAAGGGAGGGAGGGTGTGAACATTAATGATAGAATTGTAAACTTCGCACAATGGCCCTCATTCAGAGCCACTCGCTAGCGGCAGTACGCTTGTTCCGAGCGATGTTCGCACATCTGCGCATGCGTACGGTTTTTAGTACGCATGCGCGAACCAGTCAGTGCGGCCGAAAATCGTTGGTACGCAATATAGCGAGGGCCTGCTATTTTGAGTGACAGAATGAGGCGTATGTGGGTGGTAACAGGGGAAGGTGCTTGAAAACGGGGAGTGGAGATCCGAACGCAGGCGTGCTTAAAGGTCAAAACGGGCGTTTTAAGGGAGTGCATAATTAATACAGCAGCGTCATTGCCCACGTAACTTGTTTTTTTTTAACTCAGAACTGCTCGCAAAATAGCGGTTGAAAACACCAACCACAAGAATAGCGAGCAGTTCATACGCTGTACGATGTACTCGATTAATCTAATAAATAGCGGACATGACGTATGGTGCGTGCGGCCAGGGGGCGTTTTTATCAAAAAAACGAGCGTATGTTTTGCTCGCTCGTTCAGACTTAGAGGTGGGAACAGACTACAATTTGCGAACGGATCATTTGAATAGCCACCCCTTGTTTTTGAACGAACGACCACAAATAGCGAACGGCTCTGAATCAGGCCCAATGTACCCTAGCCATCAAAATTTTATAAAAATCTCCTGACAGCCCATCAGGGCCCGGGGCTTTGTGGGGTGTCAATTGCTTAATAGTTTTTATTATTTCCTCTTTGGAAATTGGGGCTGTCACTTTAAATAAGTGAAGCAGAGCGATCCTTTTAGATTAAATTGGATAGCAGACAGCAAGATTTGTTACCCAATTTATGCATTTGAAAATACTATTGAAAAGTGTGGCGGCCCTCTGTTTTTTTAAGCAAAGCATCAAAGTGAGCTTTGGTAGAAAGGTGCTATGACCAGGGGATGGGGAAATATTAAAGTTCTGGTACTTGTCAGTGAGGTCAGATTGGGCCTACAGGTATCGTGCAGAACAATCTTTAGACTAGACGAGGGCTGCCTAAGCTTGAGACTATTTAAGAGTTCTAAGGCCCTCATTCAGAGCCGCACGTTAACAACAGTACGCTCGTTGCGTTCCGATGTTGACTAACCGCGCATGCGTCGGTGTTACACTGCGCATGTGCGTACGGCAGATTGCGAGCTTTTTTTCTCTCGTTCCTAAAATAGCGTACAGGAAGTGACATGTCAAATGTGATTGACAGAACAGGGCGTTTTTGGGTGTTGACGGGGGTGGAGATGAAAAAACGCAGGCGTGGCGAGGCGTTTTTGGGGCGTACATACATTAGCAGATGCGAACATCAAATGTGTTCGGACCGTCTCATACGTCACTGGAACATCCGCTTTCCCTTCAAAATGCTCGCACAGCTTAGGGTCAGGATTACTCGACCACATTGGCGATGGCCTTCTCCTCCGTCCCGGGACTCAACGATGGTGCTGCGATTAATCGCGGCTGGTCAGTAAAGTAATTAGTGTTGGATTGAAAACCGGCTTGGTATGTGTTTGGAAAGCAGTTTATTGGGATAGCACAAAAGCGTACGCAGGTGGAAATCAGAGCTGCTAATGTCATGATTACACAATCAATTAGCGTACATTTTTGGTGTTTTATTTTGGCCACAATTTGTTGGTTATGGCCTATTGTAACAATAATGTCATCATGTTTTAATTAGCTCCCCTTTTTTTTGGTTTACTGTGGAATTTGCATCGCTATGTGATTTTTTAAACGTTCCTTAAAGAGGCCTTTTTTTTTTTTTAAGAGGGTCAGTTTTTGCCTTTAGGGCCAGGATTAAATGTAACCCATTTGGACAATAATGTCACAATACAATGTCAGTTTTTTTATTTAAATTTATTGTTTAAACACAAACAAATTGGCCTAATATTTTGTTGCCTTTTTTTTGTGGCAAAGATATTTGTTAAAAAAAAAAAAAAAGCCATAACTGGTAACATAAACGTAAATACCAAAATTAAAAACATTTCACAAGAAAGGAGAGGGAAGTTTTGACCAGAAAGGAATATGAGCCAAGCACAGAAGGAGTGTGGGAAAAGTCGCCATTGCTGTCACCGTTTTCTCGCCCGTTTGGCTGGGTGAGGGTGGGCGCCAGACCGGGTCCGGGATGCCATCGGGCTGGCCTGTCCAGAGGCAGATGTTGTGGCCTCTGGACTAGGCACAGGGCTAGGCACATTTGGAGGATTGGCTGATGTTGTGCCAGAGGTGGAGGATCCGGATGTTCCGGCAGGAAGGGAGGTCAGCTCCACCATGTGCTGGCGAACGAGCTGCTCCAGGGCATCGGCGATGCGGATGTTGGCCCTGGTATTTTCCGCCAGGGCCTGAGCAATGGTCACGTTGGGCGCAGCATTTTGCTCCAGGGCCTCAGCCACCCGTATCAGACTGGCGTCCATCCTCTGCAGAATCTCCGTATGGAAATCCGATTTAAAATTGAGTTCTGTGAGGAGGCCCACTGCCTGCGAGGGGGCACGCCCTGGACTGGCTTCTGCAGGGTCCTCAGCCGGATGTACTGGTTCCTCCCCTGCAGAGCCAGCAGAAATTCTGCGGCCAAGGCTCCCCTCTGGAGCAGACTCATCCGCCTCTGTCTCTGTTAGGAAAAATGCCAAAAGACTCACATTAGAATCTACATATTGGCACAATAGCATTTCAGAGTTGGTGACATCACAAGACTTACCTTGGCCAACATGAGGAGCCGCAAAGTCTGGCATGTCCGTATCCATGTTGGACACGCCAAACACCTCCACAGCCTGCACACACCCCTGTGCCAGCTCTTCTAAGTCTGTCAACTCCAATGACACAGGGGTGGGACCCCCACCTGTCCCCCTTGCATGCCTAGCCCTGTCGGCAAGTTTTTGCTTGAGACGATATTTGAAGTCTGCCCATCTGTGGAATGAAATTGGAACCATTATCCTTTTTTTTACAATGGGGTTTGTTTATAGGATGGGAAAGTGTTTACTTACCGCCGTTTGACATCCCGGGCTAGACGGACATAATCACCCACCCTATTGACAGCAACGGCGACCTCCTCCCACATTCTCCACTTCTGGCTTTGGCTCATATTCCTGGCTGCCTGGGGCAGGATGTCAACGCACTTCTGGATCAAAACCTCCATCTCCTTGCTTGTGAAATGTGGCTGCCTTTTTTTTTTGGCAGCTTTGGCGGGTTGACTGGGGCCAGCAGTCTCTTCCATGTCATCCTCCTCACCTATTTGGGTAAATATGCAGATTTAGCCACTTCACAACTTGCACAATATTATGTTTTAAAAGAATCATTGAGACAAAATGCATGAAGGCCTTACCGCCGGAATTTTGGCCATTGTTTCCCTGGTCTGAAGCCATGTCTCTGCTTCCAGAATGAAATCAACCAGAAATTAAATGTGATTTCGTGACGTATTTATACATGCGTCCTTAGTTTGCGGCCGCATCATTGATTGTGCGTCCCTATGATTCCTCCTTAATTTGTGCGGGAAAATAAACACTATTTATGGCTTGGTGTGTGTGGAGTCGAGGTTGCGTTGTTGGATTGTTGGCGGTTAAGTTGGTTGGATTTTGTTGTTTGCGGTTGGCGGATTTGGCGGTGTTTGGATTTTTTTTGGTTTGCTACAGTTGTTTTGGTTTTCCGTTCGCATTTTTTTGGTTTATTTTTTGCCATCGTTTCCTGATTTGGTAAGTTTTGTGCAGTCTAATTTGTGGCCAATTGGTGTCTACTTCTGTTTTTTTGTTTGATATTTTTTTTTTAACACTAATTTCATCTATTTTAGTTTGTTTTGGCTTTCGGACCCAAAGACCTTTTTGAGGGAAATCTTATATATTCGATTTTGGTAAGTCCATTATTTTTCTTGCATTTGCGAACTAATTAACGCATTTTGGACTGTTGGTGTAGTGACTTGCATTTGCGAACTAATTAACGCATTTTGGACTGTTGGTGTAGTAACTTGCATTTGCGAACTAATTAACGCATTTTGGACTGTTGGTGTAGTGACTTGCATTTGCGAACTAATTAACGCATTTTGGACTGTTGGTGTAGTGACTTGCATTTGCGAACTAATTAACGCATTTTGGACTGTTGGTGTAGTGACTTGCATTTGCGAACTAATTAACGCATTTTGGACTGTTGGTGTAGTGACTTGCATTTGCGAACTAATTAACGCATTTTGGACTGTTGGTGTAGTGACTTGCATTTGCGAACTAATTAACGCATTTTGGACTGTTGGTGTAGTGACTTGCATTTGCGAACTAATTAACGCATTTTGGACTGTTGGTGTAGTGACTTGCATTTGCGAACTAATTAACGCATTTTGGACTGTTGGTGTAGTGACTTGCATTTGCGAACTAATTAACGCAGTTTGGACTGTTGGTGTAGTGACTTGCATTTGCGAACTAATTAACGCAGTTTGGACTGTTGGTGTAGTGACTTGCATTTGCGAACTAATTAACGCATTTTGGACTGTTGGTGTAGTGACTTGCATTTGCGAACTAATTAACGCATTTTGGACTGTTGGTGTAGTGACTTGCATTTGCGAACTAATTAACGCATTTTGGACTGTTGGTGTAGTGACTTGCATTTGCGAACTAATTAACGCATTTTGGACTGTTGGTGTAGTGACTTGCATTTGCGAACTAATTAACGCATTTTGGACTGTTGGTGTAGTGACTTGCATTTGCGAACTAATTAACGCATTTTGGACTGTTGGTGTAGTGACTTGCATTTGCGAACTAATTAACGCATTTTGGACTGTTGGTGTAGTGACTTGCATTTGCGAACTAATTAACGCATTTTGGACTGTTGGTGTAGTGACTTGCATTTGCGAAATAATTAACGCATTTTTCGAGGCTTATTCATCATGTAAACCAGTTTTGCTTTTCCCTTTTCCATTTTTGGGGTCCATTTGACCCCTATTTGACGTACGGTGTGCAATGTCGTTTTCATCGATGGCCAAATGTGTGTTTCGCCTATTTTATGTGTTGGCTTGCACCAATTTGACAAACATAAAATCACCCTCTAAATTTTTGATGTCTCATTTTTGGCTTTTTTACAGTTTATACGTATCATGACAATACCCCGGCATGTAAGCAGCTATGGATGGTATCATAAAGCTAAGTTGTTTTATGTTACTTTTGGGGTGGCTCAAAAGCCTTACATTGTAAACTTTGAATTTCAGGTAGATCTGGGGCGAATTGTTCTGGCCCTGCTCCCGGAAGACGACCAACCTCAAACTCGTCCCAGGCGTAGGCATCGTAGGCATGCAAGGCCCCAGATATTTCGAACACGTGTCACCCTTTTTGGAATGCCCGATGATGAGGTTTTAAGACGCTACCGTCTACCTCCCAAAATCATCATAGACACTCTCTCATTAATAGAAAGTGATCTTGAGCGGCAAATTGACAGTCCAACAGCAATACCACCACTGACGCAATTTATGGCGGTGTTACATTTCTGTGCCTCAGGATCGTTTCAAACAACGGTGGGAATAGTGGCGGGCATCTCCCAATCCTCCTTTTCCCGGATCCTGAGGGCAGTGATGGAGGCACTTTTCAAGCACCTCCATCATTTTATTAAAATGCCTTTGGATATGGGTGCCCTTAGTGTGGGCAAGGCCAATTTTTACCAAATAGCTGGCTTCCCACACATCATAGGGGTTGTGGATGGTACTCACATACCACTTCAGCCTCCAGCACGGCTGGAGGCAATATTTAGAAACCGTAAACACTATCACTCCCTGAATATAATGGTGGTATGTGATGCCTCCCTCCAGATCCTGTCCCTGAATGCTAAATTACCAGGAAGTGCTCATGACTCCTTCGTCATCCGGCAATCAGGGATATGGCAGAAATTAACCAACCTACAAGCTGGTGATGCGTGGCTTTTGGGTAAGTGGAGACCTTTAGTACATAACAATGTTAAGCTTGATACACAGTGTTCCTGATGTTGTCTATTTTTTTTCACAGGAGACAGTGGATACCCTTGCATGTCCTGGCTGCTCACTCCTTATTTGGCTCCCACACCAGGGCCACAAAGTGCGTATAATTCCGCACTTACAGCCACCAGGCAAGTGGTGGAGCGCTGTATCGGCCTTTTAAAAGGCCGATTCAGATGCCTCCACCGCTCTGGTGGCGAGCTCATGTATGTGCCGGATATGGTGTCTAAAATTGTGGTCCTGTGTGGGATATTTCACAACATTGCCATAAGGAGTGGTGTCCCAATGCAGCCAGAGGATGCCTTACCTGAGGATGGCCCCCCCGAGGTTGGTCGGAGGTCAGTATGTGGGGGGGCCATACGCGATGATGTTGTTGCCAGATTTTTTAGGTAAGTTGTAACAAAACTACAGTGTTTATACCTAATGTGTTTGTGTTTGTTTGCGAACATCTAATTTTGTGTTTTTTTTCTCACCATCTTCTGTTTGTTCACATAATCTTTGGCACTCCAACGCTCACTACTTCCTGCTACCCTTACCAAACCTGGATCTGGTCCTTTTGGGCATATATTCTGGAACCCATATCGCAACGCCATGTTTGTGGAATCATGTTGGCATGGTCCTTCGTCAACCAGTTCTTGATTTTTTGTTTTTATTTAATTATTTCTGGGTATGTGTTGTATTTGAATTTATCACTGTGTTCTTTTTTTGGGAGTGACCACTTTGTTTTCTCTGTTATGTTGTGAATAAATGTTTGGAGAGTGAAATGGTCTTCCTTTTTTGGGACGTTAACAGCAAGTGTAACCAGGTTAACACAAGTTACATTTGACTAACGCCAGTTGAGCTAAACTGAAATGTTTTCAGCTTCCCAACCCACACCAAAAGGAAGCCTGGCCCAACCTTGGGATTTGTAAGATTGGCCTAAGCAGCTTGCGCACCAACTAGGAACCTGTAAAATGTAGAAATATGTAATTGACACTACACCCAAAAAGGGAAATGACATTGTTACTGTTATGTGTTTCTTGTGTCTGTTTGACATACAAAGACAAAACCCAATCTAACTTTTAAAAAAGGGAAATCCTTGCAGGAACAGTCTACTTATGTCAGGCTAAACTATCTTGGTTTTGGATTTAAAAAATGAGCCAGAACGTATATTTGTATGAAAAAATTTATTTTGAAAATTTAACAAAACTAAAAAAACTACTGGCGAAGGACAGACAGCCGGTCGAGGGCCACAAGAATGCCAATTACATGTTGGCGCATCTGGCCAACACTATCCGCCACCTCTTGCCGACGCCTCTGTTCCTCTGTGGGTGAGAAAAGTGTGTGGGTTAATACAACAATAGGGAATCCACATTAAAAAAACAAAAACACAACGAAATCACTCCTAAACCTAAAAAAAAATAAAAAAAGGGGGTGCTGCCAAAAATACAAGGCCTATGTACAAATTCCCACAGGTGTGATATGTGTATGTTGAAATCACCAGGAAGAGGTAAAGGCAAACTGCGAAATCACCAAAAGTCAAGCCACAAAAACACAAAGAAAGGCACGACACATGATTACATACAAACAGTTTGTGCTTTAAAAAAAAACAAAATAAAAACATACCGGGAGCCAAAACGGGAGCTCCGGAAATGCCTCCATGATCCTCCTCGGAGGATCCGTCATTCCCCAAAGAATGGGGAGGAGTTATGATGGACTCCGGGGAGGGGGTAATTGGAAGAGGGGTGGGTGGAGGAGAGGGGGAAGTGGGACGGAGGGGAAGGAGGCCCGACATTTCCGGGAGAGGGTCTGGGAAGGATGGGGAGGAGTGGGGAATAGGGGAAAGATTTGGGGTGGAGTGTTGGCTGGGGGTTGGGGATAGTGGCCGGGAACGCCGTCTGGACGGACGGTGACGGCGGAGTCTTGGCTGTCCCCCTAAAATATGTCAAAGAAATTGCGGTTAGTTTATGGACAAATCCGGGGACCAAAACTAAAAAAAAAACACAACCCAAAAAAAAAGCCAAATAGGAGTAGAATGAATAAATCAGAAATAGAGGGAAAACATGCACACGCAGATATGAGTACAAATAATAAATAGGACAGACAGGAAAACATGCACACGCAGATATGAGTACAAATAATAAATAGGACAGACAGGAAAACATGCACACGCAGATATGAGTACAAATAATAAATAGGGCAGACAGGAAAACATGCAAACGCAGATATGAGTACAAATAATAAATAGGACAGACAGGAAAACATGCACACGCAGATATGAGTACAAATAATAAATAGGACAGACAGGAAAACATGCACACGCAGATATGAGTACAAATAATAAATAGGACAGACAGGAAAACATGCACACGCAGATATGAGTACAAATAATAAATAGGACAGACAGGAAAACATGCACACGCAGATATGAGTACAAATAATAAATAGGACAGACAGGAAAACATGCACACGCAGATATGAGTACAAATAATAAATAGGACAGACAGGAAAACATGCACACGCAGTTTGCCCCACAAACACAAACATGAAAACCACAATACATAACACTTACTTTCCAGTATCTGCATGCGAAAGCATGCCAGCAAGCGGGGCGTTCGCCGTTGCAGGTCGGACCACCTGCGCTCCAGCTGCCCAATGTTGCGGCGTGAGCCGAAGGACCGCAGGCGGGACCGTGCCTCCGCATACGCGGAGCGCTTCTGCCGGTTGCTGATGGGTGGAGGCTGGCTGGTGATCCGGCGATCCATGACCTCCGTAAGCACCAGCAGCTCGCGCCTGGTGAATGCGGAGGCTCTCATGATGGCAATGGTGTTTTTCATAAAAATCATTTTTGATAAAGTGTGTAAAAATTTTCTGATTGGCTAATGTATTTTGGAAATTAACAGGAGCAATTTTATTGGTTAGTGTATGAGTCATGTGTTCGACAGGGCCAGAAATCTCTGGAGAGTTATGATAGGCTTGATGCAGTGACATGCGTAAGCAAATTTAAATAAAGAAATGAACCCAGGGAAATATGCGGGGATCCACAGCAATAGAACAATTGTTTAATTGTGGTTCACATGTTTTTTGAACAATAAAAGCGAATGTTTCATCCGTACGTATTCTGCGGGTAAACACAAACACGGACAAGAGTAAAGTTTCTTGCATTGTGTTGAAAAAAAACAAACAATTAAGCTAATTGATACATTGATTGGCATGATACGATTGATGGAGGTAGGCAGAATAAAGGAGCAGGTAATCGACATCTGACAAGGCCACTTCCTGTTTATACTTGTGCGTGCGTTCCTTTCAAGCCATTTCGGGGATGTACGCTCGCTATTTCGTACGCTCGTTAGTTAGAGGAGGGGTCGTCAGAGTTTAGGGAGGAATTTTAGATGCGAACGAAAATACGAGCGAGCCATTGAATTTAAATATTTTTGTACGTACGCCTAACGTACGTGCGCCCGCTTGCGAGTGGGTCTGAATCAGGGCCTAAATTTTTTGTGATGGATAGCCTAGAGAAGCTGTTGCTAGGCAGATTCTAGCTTGTGAGGTATTTTGTTATTGTTTAGGGTCAGCCAATTAAGGTTGATAGGGGCTGGTGCTATTAGGCTGTACTATTTAAGGCGGAATTTGAATAAGGTTCTGTCTCTTTTTCAGTTGGAAGCCAGGTAAGTTAAACCTGTATCGCTCTTGTATTACCTCAGGAGTTGTGCCAGTTTTTCTGTCCTCCACTGTTTAAGCCTCATTTTCCCTTATCACTTTTGTTCACCTTCTTGTTTATTTAATATTGTATCTTGCATTTTTTCTTTAGCTAATTTGAACCCAAACCTGGTTTAAGCCCCCCCCCCTGTCTGCTTTACTTCACCACTCCTTTTCATTTTTATTGCTGCATTGTGTTTTCCTTTACCCTCCCTTTCCCAGTCAGGATGCCCTGTCCCAAACGTTCTGCACCCCCTCCCCTCCGTTTAATGGAGGCAGCCCGCCCACTCGCGACCACGGGCTATCGCCGGCCTGTGCTTTTGGCGTGCCCTCCTTCACCTGGGAAGCCCGCCGGCGTTCAGCCCGTTCTTCAAACGGGAGGTGAGGTGGCTCCCCATTTTCCCTCCTCCGGGCCCCTGCTGCCTGTGCGTGCGGCGGTGGAGCCTGGTGGCCCGGGCGCGCGCTCGAGTCAAGTGTGTGTTCCCGCGCCAAAGGTGGGATGTGATGACCCCCTGTGAGTCGGGGATGTAGAATCCCCGGCAGCGGTAGCTCCGCTGCCAGCCTTACCTTCCGGCAGTCCTGGCGTCCATTGCGGCTCGGGTGTCCTTCAGAGCAGCGCGGTGGATGCTGGGGCGGGAGAGGGGTCATGCGATGAGGTGCATACCGGGGACAGGGAATCCCCGGCTGCGCTGAGCATCAGTAATGAAGCGGCAAGTGGTATAGGGACCCCTGGCCTCTCTGCGGAGGTCTCAGAGCCCTTGCCAGCCGCTACCTCCACGGGCGCCATTTTGGGGGCTGTGGGGGAGAGCTCTGCAGCTCCTGTGATGGCTGAGCCTGTTACACATTTGCTTAGGGCACCACCTGCTGTCTCATCTGCATATGTACAGGCCATGAGCACTGAAAGCTCATGGTCACCAAGTTATAGTTTACACCCTCAGCCCACTATTTTAAACTCTCAAAATACTTTTGCGGGTTATGCTGTGAATACTTTGTCCGTTAATGCCCCTTTGTTTCAGGCTGTGCCCGCAGTTAGTACGGCTCGGCAGCCGTTTTTCAGATGTCAGGGTCACATGCGTTCAGTTCTCAGTTACCTTCTGCGGTTTCCTCTCCCCAGGCTGTGCGAACCACATGGTCATTAGGTGCGCATCAGGTTTTTCCCCAGCATTCCGTTTTCCCCCCATGACAGTTTCTTACCCCTCCTACACCCCCTCGGCTCCTACTTTTAGCCAATTTCCCTATGGTCAGCCGCGTTTTCTGGGATCACAACAGCCACTTAGCCCTTATGGCTCTTGGCATGCTTACGCTTCACCAGGGGCTTGGTTGCCAGCATACCCCCTGCCAAGCACTCTGCATTACAGTTTTTCTCAGTCGTCAGTAGTTTCCGCTCCTTATTTTAGCCCTGTTTCCTTATTGGGTCAAAATGTTCCGGTTACTGCCCCGCAGGCGCCTCCCATCCCTCCGACCTCACCCCCCTCCTCCTCCCCAAGTTGATGAGTCAGTGTCCTCCGTGGATGTTAACACGTCTTTTGCCACACCTGATGTTCTCCCTAGTGGTTCAGCGACTGCTGCGGTATCAGACATGGTAGTAAGTAGGAAGAGGCGCGTGTCTCGGAACGAACTTGCGGCATCAGGGAGCAATACTGCGGGGACGCCAGGAGTGATATCGGAGGATTCAGAGCTTCCGGGCCCTTCAGGAACAGGTGAGCATACATCTGCACTAATTTCTAATGACAGTTATTCTTCTGATTCATCTACTAGCAGCGAGTCGTCGGGGTCCCCTAAACGCCCGCGTAAATTAGCAAAATTGATTGTGCACCGCATAGTCAAGAAAGCGGCAAAGAGCAAGGGTCCTGAGAAAACAGCTGCTCCTGCGGCAGTACCACCATATTCTGATATGGTGCATTGCGCCAATACCGCTATTACGAGCGGTTTAAGGAAGAGAATCCGGGAAAAGATAAGAAAGGGGAAATATATTGATATGTTTACTCTCACGGATGACATGAGGCAGGATTTTGAGAAGGCCAAGAAGACAGGTGGCATTGGGGAGAATGCTTTTCGTAGTATTCATCATTGGATGAGGGGTGTTTTAGTGTTTGCGGCTTGTTACCTTGAAACTAGGCCTGGGGAGCACATAAACATGCTTAAATATATTTACCTCATTCACGACATGTTCTTGGCTACTCGGGGTTATGTTTGGAGAGATTATGGTGAAAAATTTTGTCGTAAACAGGAAGGAAATTTGGTCATGCCTTTGGGGGTAAAAGACGTGGAGGTGTGGCTAGAGGTAACCCAGCATAATAAAAACCCATCAGAGAGTCAGTATAAGAAGCTGAGTGTAGTAGGGAAGGGCAGTTTGGGGTACATGGCAAAAGGTAAATGTTTTGCCTTCAATGATGGGAAATGTACTAGAGGGGCGAATTGTCGTTTTCGCCACTCCTGTCGGAATTGTGGGGGATGACACCCAGCGAAGGACTGCAAGGGCGGAGGTGGTGTTTCCCATTCAGAGCAGCGGGAGAGCGCTGGGGCCAATAAATAGGGCGCCAACACCCATTGTTTTAGAGGAACTTAGTAAGTGGTTGGCGTGTTATCCTATGCGGGATGATGCAAAGTTTTTGTTTGAGGGTTTTAGTTTGGGTTTTCGTTTGCTCATTTCCTGTTCTTTTCAAGTAGTTGCCCACAGGAATCTCAAGTCGGCGAGGGATTTCCCGCTTGTGGTGAGGCAGAGAGTGGATACAGAGGTTCAATTGGGCCGTATGTGTGGTCCTTTTGATGTGGAACCTTTGTCGGGTTTGTGCATTTCCCCCCTGGGGGTGGTGCCCAAGAAAGCCCCTGGCAAATTCCGTTTAATCCAGCATCTGTCTCATACACGCGGGGGCTCTGTCAACGACGCCATTCCTGAGGATTTTTGCCGTGTGCGGTATCAGCTGTTTGATGAAGCACTGATTTTGATTCGCAGTTTTGGCCCTGGGGCGTTAATGGCAAAGTTAAATATTGAATCGGCTTTTCGGCTACTGCCATCGCACCCCGAATCCATGCGCTATATGGGTTTTAAGTTGGAGGGTAAGTTCTACGTGGATAAATGTCTGCCCATGGGGTGTTCTGTTTCCTGTGCCTAGTTTGAGAAATTCAGCACGTTCCTTCATTGGTGCATTGTCACGGGCACAGGTCGACATGGTGTTGCCCATTATTTAGATGATTTTCTCTTTATGGGTCCAGGAAACAGCAACATTTGTCAAAACATTTTTATGTCAGCTAGCGCATTGTTTCATGTTTTGGGGGTTCCGGTTGCGCAGGACAAGACAGAAGGTCCCACTTCTTGTTTGTCCTATTTGGGTATCGAGATCGATACCAGGGCGGGATGCTGCCACCTCCCGGCAGATAAGGTCCAGAAGCTTTTGGGGCAAATAGAGGAATGTTTGCAGCTAGAAAGGCTCCGGTTGAAGCAGATGCTGTCCCTTTTAGGTTCTTTTAATTTTGCTTGCCAGATTATTCCTATGGGGCATATTTTTTGCCGAAAGCTTGAGAAAACAACAGCGGGTGTGCTAAAGCCGCATCATACCATCCGCCTTTCTAGGGAAATCAAGGACGACCTTCGAGTGTGGTTTTCCTTTTTGTCCAATTTTAATCCGGAGCTCATATGGCTCTCTAGTGCGGTTTTTAATTCCGCTCTGCAATTATTTACCGATGCAGCCGGTTCTACGGGTTTCGGAACATTTTTTCAAGGAGAATGGTGCATTGCGCATTGGCTGCAGGCATGGTTTGCACAGGGTTTCATGGCCAATCAATTGCTACTGGAGCTATTCCCAATAATTGTGGCTGTGGAGCTTTGGGCCACCAGATTAGCGAATCAGAGCGTTGTATTTAGGTGTGACAATTTGGGAGTGGTACACGCTGTTAACAATCAGCGCTCCTCTTCCCCTGAGGCTTTGCGGCTTCTGAGGCATTTGGTGCTGAGGTGTTTGCAGTTTAACATAAATTTTTCAGCGGAGCACGTACCAAGGGTCAAAAATGACATAGCGGATGCTTTGTCACGTTTCCCATTTTCTAGATTTCGCGCTTTGGTGCCTGGGGCTGCTCCTATTGGCTTAACGTGTCCTCCTTATGTCTGGCAGATTATCGAACAGGCATAGTTGGGCTGGCGTGTAAGTCCTTGGCACCATCTACATTATGGGCATACACATCTGCATGGCAGGACTGGGAGGCTTACAGGGTTAAGTATGAGGATGCGGGTAAGTCCCAGGAGGATTGCTTGTTAGCATTTGTTTGGGGTCACTATGAAAGGGGTAGATCTAAGGCAGCCATGGCTGCTGCATTAGCGGGTATTTCAGTTTACTCGAAAATGTATCAGATACCTGATCCCACCAAGACATTTGTGCTATCTAAGGCTCTTAAAGGTTGGGCCAGAGAGAGACCTGCCCCTGCGGATGGCTGCAGGCCCATTGATTTGAGCTTACTACGGGACTTTATGTCAATATTGCCATCGGTGGCTTCAAGTAATTTTGAAGCCTTGCTTTTCCGGTGTGCTTTTTCGTTTGCATTTTTCGGTGCTTTTCGGGTCAGCGAGCTGGTGGCGGCTAATAAACGTTCAGGGGTCACTGGCTTGCTGTCACAAAACGTGATGATTAAAAAGGAGTCGGTCATGTGTAAAATTCCCCGTTCTAAAACGGGAAGTGGGTTTCCCTTAAATCCCATGCCATACCTGACATCTGCCCTTTGAGCCTTGCGGCCCTTTACAGTCAATCAAAGCCGGCGGGGGGTTTGGAATTTTTAGTTCATGTAGATTCTTCCCCTCTTACAAAATTTCAGTTTGCGGCGGTTTTTAGGCGATGTTTACTTGCTTTAGGCTTGAAGAGTGGGGAGTAAGGTACTCACTCGTTCCGCATTGACGCTGCTACGTGCGCTGCAGCTGAAGGACTGCCAGCTGCTGCTATTCAGCAGATGGGGAGGTGGAAATCAGCTGCTTTTAAAAGTTATGTATGTTGTGATAAGTTGTGAAGTTGCACCTGTTGCGCCATCCCAGAAACGCTGCTTACCTGTCAGTTTTTGAAAGACTAGCTTTCAAAAACTGGGGGTGTGAAGGGATTTTTTAAAATTTTCCTCCGAGGGGGCCCTGATTATAATTGGCTATGCAAGAAGTCCACAGGAGGTTTTTTAAGTTTTCTCCTTCGCCTGGGTTTATGTACTAACATTGTATGTCGCATGTGTTGTTCATTTACATTAGTTTTGGGTTCACAGTACATTATCTGACGGTTAGGTGTCTTCTTTTTCAGCATCCACGGGCTCTACGGAGCAAGTATGGCTGGTGGGCCACTCCTATATGTTTTGGGCTGAAAGACACCCTCTAGCCAAAAGAGTGGTTATGCTAATGGGCGGCCGCACAGTTAGATGGTTAGGAGTCCGAGGATTGCATTGGGACTCCCTTTTGGGTCTGCTTTTTAGGCATGAGAGGCAATAGGGCCGTCCTGATTGGTTGATTCTACATTTAGGAGGTAATGGTTGATTCTACATTTAGGAGGTAATGATGTAGGTCAGAGCGCATCGAGCTGATACTAAGAGTCAAAGAGGATTTGGATAGGGTGTTGTCCCATTGGCCGGGGGTACGTATAGTGTGGTCGGAAATTGTACCTCGTTTCAATTGGAGAGGGTCTGTAGATGTAGTTGCCTTGACAAAGCCAGGAAGAAGGTAAATATTGCAGTGGCTAAGTTTGTGTCGGCTGCCGGAGGTGTTGTAATCAGGCACCCTCTTTTGGTTCTTGAGAATGCACATTATTTTAGGTCAGATGGGGTACATTTATCACCTTTGGGGATGGGAATTTTTCTTAAAGGTATTTTTTCTGCTTTTGTTTAGCTATTTTGTTGTTGGGTGACAGGCTGCGGTTCAGGGAACCTGGCGTGGCGGGAAGGCGCTACTAACCAGCGGCCACATGTGGCGTAAGCGGTCGTTGTGAGGCACTTGCCCTTTTGAAGGACGGCGAGTGGGTCCTACCTATGTGGGTTGGGCAATCAGGCACTATTCTTTGTGGAAGTGTCCGGACTGTGCCAAAGTTAGGCTCGGTGAGACTTGGACAGCGCTGTCAGAGTTCAGCCGGGGATCGGCCGTCCCTTACCGTCCCGCCGGCTTCCTCTGACTTCCCGGGCAGTCGGGCGGCTGGCGCGGCGACGTGGGAGGAGCTAAGCATTCACCCTGTAGCTGTGGTGTCAGGCGACCCGGTGAGTGGGGATCGCAGTTTCCATCATGGGCGCCACCATGACACTTTCCCTATGTCAGTACTTCCTTCCCTGAGTGGTCCGGCTGGTAAGCTGACGCTGTGGGCCTGTCAGCAGGCTTCCAGGGGTATATATCCGGCTCCTGTGCTCCAGGTAGTTGCCTGAACAATCATTGTCGCCGCTAGTGTAACTAGAGGAGTCTCGTTCCAGGTTCCCGTGCTTCCAGTGTGTTTTCTTCCAGAGCTTCTGAGCTATCTCTCCACAGTGCCTTTACTATCAACAGCCTGTGTGCAAGTTTAACCTCCATCTCTCCACAGTGCCTTTACTAATCAACAGCCTGTGCGCAAATTTAACCTCCATCTCTCCACAGTGCCTTTACTAGCAACAGCCTGTGTGCAAGTTCAACCTCCATCTCTCCACAGTGCCTTTACTAATCAACAGCCTGTGTGCAAGTTAACCCTCCTTCTCACCACAGTGCTTTACCATCACAGCCTGTGTGCAAGTTAACCCTTCATCTCATCGCAGAGCTTTTACCATCACAGCCTGTTTGCAAGTTAACCTTTCATCTCATCGCAGTGCTTTCACCATCACAGCCTGTGTGCAGGTTAACCCTTCATCTCATTGCACCCTAGTGCATGATCTCTGGCCGGCAATCCGGTATATACTTCGTGGGATATCCAGCTGTTACCTCAGCCTACCAATAAATCTCCACACTTCTCTAGCCAGCACCTCAAGTGCCTTTCTCCAGCCAGGAGTTCTATCCCACTCCCCACATGCCTATTCCAGGCATTACCCTTGGGCCACGGGTGTTTTGATTCTCTTTTCCCTGCAGGCCTTGGTCACCAAGTCAAAGGACCGCGACCTGCTTACAGGGAGCCGCACAAGCCCATATCCCGCTTGGAGGGGTCACTGGCGAACACCTCCTTGTGAGTTAGACTCCGCACCATTGACTAGGTCTAGCCAACGACCAAGACTTGTGGATGCGGAGATCATACGTCCAGGCCCCTTGCCTTCGCCTCCTCCCACAGCCTCAGACCTCGGCTGTCAAAAACCCGCCTCCCAGCATGACAAGCGCAGGTTATGCATTTTTGAGAGGTGGGGGTGTTTTAGTCATCCCCCAATTTTTGTGTAAAGATTTATCTGGGCTAGCGCTAGGTAGTGGTAGCGCCTTCTTTTGCCACTCTCTTTAATTAAAATAAATTTGCAATTTAATAAATAAACCAATTCTAATTTGAACTAAGCTATTGTTGTCTGTGTGGTTATTTCATTTAGAAGTTAAGCTTAGCATAAGAGGTTATTATGTTTTTATCACGATATATGTATGAACGCCTTATTGTATTTCTACACAAATGAAATAATTTCACCTCACAGCATAGATTGGGCTGCTCAAAATAGAACCGGATGGGAAGTATGTCAGAGTTATTTAAAGGAAACTCCTGCCATTTAGCTTCCAACATATTTCAAAACTGTAGGGAATTCTAAAGAGTGGAACCGCCACTGTCTGTAAGGACCTATCCACAATAATAGAAAAGGATATCTAAACAAGAGCGTGGTTCCGAAAGGCCAATAGGCTCAATTGCAGTGTCAACAACCAATGAAAAGATAATAGGCTCAATTGCAGAGCCAACAACCAGTGAAAAGATGGTACCCTCTCCCGTATGGCTAAAATATAGGCGATATGGGAGAGGGTACCATCTACTGCTGATAGACAGGTATATTCCTTTTCCAAAGGATGTAGAGCCCTACATACATCCAACAATTTCAGTTGTTCAGAAATATACCGAATACATTTTGCGGTTTGTGTAACCCTTCTCGATGATGGAAATTGCCTATGCATCAAGAAGGAGGCGGTTAAGTTAAAATCCCCACCAATAATTAAAGGCATATCTACAGACCTAAAAGCAAATTTTGTACACACTTGGGGAGTATACAGAGCAAAAACAGTAACAGATATTGTCAATGGAAATTTCTACAATAGTGAATCTCTCGTCTGGGTCAGAAAAGTGGGAATGTATAGCATAAGATAAACTTATATTATTCAGCACAACCACACCTCTGGCCTTAGAATTTTATGTGACAGAACCTACAACAAACCCCATAGTGTTCAACTTAACCACTTCAGCGGCCACTAGATTCGTTTCTTGCAACAACGCTACCTCAGCTCCCATCTTACTCAAGTATATCAAAAGTTTTTCCCGTTTAATAGGGGAATTAATTTCTCCAACATTCCACGAGAAAACCATTAGTGTGCCCATCAATTAAAGACTATGGGCTCTATTTATTATCATTATTTTTACAAAAATAAAGTGAAAAAGGGTGTTTTCACACCCTTTTCACATTATTTTAGTATCACCTATAGTTAATACAGGGCAATTGGAGTAGAATTCGTAAAATTCTACTCCAACCCCTAAGTATCACTTATTTTTAGTAATCAGATCACATTTCCCATAATTGTAATGGGAAATGTGATCTGCCTGGTAGTTACTAAAAATAAATAGTGAAAAAAATACCTAGGGAGGCCCTGGAGGTGGCGTTATCCAGGGTCTCCCCCGGTTACCGGGCTCCTACTCTGCTGTAACGGGCAGAGCAGAGCCCGGAGCCGGTCCCACTGATCAGGTGTGTGGTCTAAACAGACCGCAAGCTGATCTCTGCTAAAAAAAAAAGTATACATTTTTTTTTACTGTGATCGGGGCTCCGGTGATGTTCTCCCTCCGGTCAGCTGGTCTCCCATGGTGCACTGCGGCCCGGTCATCAGGTGATCGGGTCCCAGTGCAGTATGGGATATCACCTGACCGGAGGCATGGAAGACATCACCAGAGCACCGATGCCTGCAGTTAAGTGCTATTGAGGGAGGGGGGGTCGCGGGGGGGGGGGGGGTCCGCAATCATGGGGGGTGGAACTTAGCGCCGGGGGCGGGTCTTAGCGCCGGGTGGGGTAGCAGCGGCGGCCGGTCGGTGCATGTGGCGGCACTTTGTCACAGTATTTTTTGTGAAAATACCGTGACTAGTGTGCGGAGGGGATTCGCAGGAACAGAGCTTTCTCGCAAGCTCTGTCCCTGCAAGGGATTTGTAGTAAATCCCTGTGATATTGTCTGAATTAGCAATGCGAATTCAGTCGATAATATCACACTACAATCTGCATTTCAAATGCGGATTGCAGTAAATAGAGCCCTATGGGCCTTATTTAGCAACGAGTTTTACCATTCACAACGAGTGATAAAACTTGTTGTATATGATAAATGGTGCTCCAGCCAATCAGCTCCTAACTGTAATTTTTGAAACCGATGACCGTTTTGAGCTGATTGGCTGGAACATTCGTGTAATTTGTTTGTGGACCCGAGCAGTAGACTCTGGTAGGTGAGGGTTCAGGAGTTCAGACAGTAAAACTGGAAAGTCTGATATAATTCCGACACATGGAATGAATACTGATTGGATGGAGATAGACTGCTATCTGGGAAGTTGGCTGAGACCCAAGTCAGAGGTGTGGAATCTAACACGCTAGTGGTTTTCACCAGTAACCCCAGGAAGGGGATTTGGGCTTAGCTGCACCCGATGTGCAGGTCGCGGTCCCCTGTTTGTGTTTCCCTATACTGGTAGGTGGCTAGCCCAATAAGGAACACTCTGGATAGGGATAACTGTGTCAGGACCGGAATTGGTCTGCATAGGATTCACTGGAGTGGAACCGGACAGGATTCACCGGAATGGGACTGGATAGGATTCACAGGAATGGGACCGAACAGGATACACTGGAATTGGACCGGACAGGATACACTGGAATGGGACCGGATAGGATTCACTGGAGTGGAACCGGACAGGATTCACCGGAATTGGACCGGACAGGATACACCGGAATGGGACCGGATAGGATTCACTGGAGTGGAACCAGACAAAATTTATCGGAATGGGACCAGACAGAATTCACAGGAATGGGACCGGATAGGATTACCGGAATAGGATTGGACAGTGTACACCGGGATGGAACCGGATAGCAACTGAAGCCAGCGGTGCAGCGAGATGGGAATCGGCAATGAGTAACAGAGAATTCTGCAGTAGCTCAAATGGTATCTCACAGCTAGGCTGAAGACAACATTGCAGCGGCAACTTGCTCAGTGCTGGAAATTTCACGCCAGCATATCCTTCTAACAAGCAAGTGGCAGGGTCTGATACTGGGGTCTCTGACAAGGGTTGTGAAAGAGCACCATTATCATACGCAACAAGTTTTATCACTCCTTGTGAATGATAAAACTTGTTGATAAATGAGGCCCTACGGGGGCTAGAATGGCAAAGCAGCACACAAGCAGCTTTGCCATTCGGGCCTTGTTAAAATGTAAATGCAGCAGGCAGTGTCTGACCTGTTTTACGCAGGCTGGCTGGCATGCAAGGTCAGTAATCTGTGTCCATGGGCATAGATCCTAGCCTTGGCAATCCCGGAAAACGGGGACAACACGTCCCCATTTCCGGAAACATAGGCCACCACCTAACCGCCCCATAAATGCCTCTGCCTGTCAGTCAGGCAGAGGCATATGGGGGCCTGCGTGTGATCAAGCAGGGCCCGTTCTGTACATGGAAAAACACAAGAATTTAGTAAACATCATAACATTTTTACAGAGGATCACACCCGTGTCACAAAAATGAGGGACATACAGTATACATAAATCTTATATGTAATGGCTTAACCACATTCAGCATTGCTCATGAATAAAAGTGCAGTCAGCAAAGCAACATACGATTAGTCACATAAAACAACATACGATTAGCCACATAGAGTAGAAGAAGAAAGGACACAAAAAAAGATTATACTACTTCCAGAAAAATAATAAATTTAAACCCCTTGTCGCACAGGAATAAAGTTAATATGGAGAAGGGGCCGGCTTCAGACTCCTCTTGTTCCTCCCGTAAGAAGAACGCTATCACATCCTCAGATATTGAGAAATCTTTAGAAGCGTCATTTTTAAATAACCGCATCCTTGCCGGGTATAATAAGGCAAATTTTCTATTTTCCTTGAGGCAGCGGACACACAAAGCTGAAAAGGCTTGGCGGATACAACACACTTCAGCCAAGTAATCTTGGAAAATGTGTAGTTTGTGTCCTTCCAACTCGAAAGATCTTTGACGCCTAGAGGCTGACCAATTTGGTTCTTTGTGGAGGTAATTTAAACAGCTAAATAAAGTTATCCGAGGCCGAGTATCTGTCTATTCTCGAACGGGGCACACACGATGAACATGCTCCACCACCATGTCGCTGCATTCAGCACTGCCCCCTCCCGCCCCCCCCGGATTGCAGGTAATGTCATGCAGACAAAATGGGATAGCTGGTTCCTTTAAAGACTCAATCAAGCCTACGATGCAGAGATTTATTCTCTTAGATCTATTCTCTAGAGCGTCCATTCTATTGCAAAGTTGGGAGCTGGCTTTCTCTAAGTCCGAAATCTGTAACTTAAAGTCTGCAATATCCTGGAAAGATTCACCTAAGCGAACCTCATTAACCTGCACCTTCCAGTCAAGTTGTGAGATGCTTTTGTGTTTTTCTTGCAGGGATTGTTTAAATGAGGCTGCCTGCTCCTGCAGCAGGGGAGACATAGTTTATTTAATTGCTTTTACTACATCTCTATAGCATAAAGGGGTGTCAGACCAATGAGTGTCTGCCAAAGTAGTATTGTCAGTTTCCGTGTCTGCAAACAGCATATGTCCTATCTGCGTCTGTAACGGCTGCCATGTTGGATTGGAATGGGTATGAAGTCCCGACCCCGGCAGCCTGGAGGAAGACGATCCCAACAGGGCAGGTGAGTACCCTATCCCTCCCCCTCCCCCTTAACCCTCCATTAGGGGTGCCTAACCCCCCCCTTGTGCCTAGCCCTAACCTCTTCCCCGGCGGGTGCCTAACTGTAACCCCCCCTTACCGCACCCTAAACCTAACCCTCCCGGGGGGCTGCCTAAGCCTAACTCTCCCCCCTAGGGATGCCCTTCTGCTCCACGGGAGGTTTCGGTCCTCACTGAGCTCGCCTTAGGACACCTGCATTACGGTTTGACAGGTGTGCCACCCCAGTCAAACTCCCCACCCCCACCTCCCCCCCTCCAAAACCTAACCGTAACCCTGCTATGCTCCTTAAACCTAACCCTCCCCCCTCGCGGCTAAAGCTAAGGGTGCACCGAACTTACCTCATTCGGTCTGGAGTCCTTTGGCTTTCTGGCATTGGGATTAAGATAGGCGTCGGTATTTCGACGCCTATCTTAAATCCCTTGTCAGGATTTGGATGTCGGTTGGATTCCCTTGTCTTCCTGTTAGCTTTGGAGCGCTGGTGTTTAGGAGGCAAAGATGGCATGAGGAACATGTCCATCCGCTCTGGCAAGGTAAGTGGGTGGTCAGCAGGCTGTGTGTCTAATTAATAGAGGTGCAAGGCACCATGTAAGGGGTTAACTAGCCATGGCCACACGGGAGCTGCTCAGTGTTGCGGCTCACCGCATGTCAGCCAGAACTGAAAGTCTGTTTAGTGGTGTTTATAAATGTTTTTATGATGGGGCAACATTTATTATTTTATGATATGGGTACCACTTATATAGCCATAAAATAATAAATGTTGCCCCATCATAAAAACATTTTTAAACACTAACTAACAATTAATAATATTCACCCTTTAAAAAAAATATTATATAATATAGATTTCAAATCCCCAGCAAAACCAATGCTTAGTTAGTTTACTCCCTTTGGGCTCAGCTTATATAATGACACCAGGAAATAGGCTCTGTATTGTCCATTAGCCATCGGACGGTTGGACACAGACTCAATGAAACTGGACAGTTGAAGACTGGAAAAATTTTGACTGGTCTAGAAAATCTTGATATCTGCTTCAAGGTGCAAATGGTAGGGTTACAATTTTGTGCAAATCCAGGCTGTGGTGGTGGTGGTGGTATACTAACCGATAATTGTAAGAAGCCATGCCACAAAGCACATGCTGGTTCCACAAATGTGTCAATAAGTTCAGTGTACTCCAATGGCTTCCACAGTCACCAGATCTCAATCCAATAGAGCTCCTTTAAAATGTGGTGGAATAGGAGATTTGTGAGGGGGAATCCGGTGTGAGACATCGGGAGCCAGGTACGATACCCCAGAGATCAAGCACAGGACATAAAAGACCCAGCAGAGGAGGGAAGCCTAGTGGACAAGTCGCTTACCCGTGGACTGACACTGGAGTCACCCATGGTGGAGTTGCCATAGTAGAAGACAAGTTATGATAAAATAATTGCGATCTTCCTGCTGTGGCAAGCTTGATTCCAGCAGGATTAATCTCAGAAAGTCAATGAACCCATTTTGATATTGGTGCTACTTCTGAATCAATTAGGACTCGTCTAGGGCCAGGCAATAGAAAATAGCTATATCAAGCCTTGTATTAGCCTTGCCAGCAGAAAAGAGTCAGTATGTCGGCAAATCCAAAAAAAAAAAATTTATGGGAAGACCAGAAAGAAGATGGCAGCCAGCGAATGAAGACTGCAGTAAACTGCGCCCTCAAGAGAGAAGACACCAGGGCCAGAATAGGGCGGAAGATGTTAAAATGATCATAGAAGAAGAGGCAAGGGGAAAACTGAGGACCAGACACCGGAGAGGACTTGCAATGGTGGAAGACAAAAGAGCTATACAAAGCCCCACTGCAACCTCCCCAATGAAAGTAGATGCCCTTGGACCCATGCTACCTGCTTAAAGTGCCCACTGTGCCATCAATGCTAGGCCACAGGTACCCCACAAAACCTAAAGATATAATTTGTTTGGCATTGGGCCGTAACTGCTGCCGTTAGGCCCAAAGGCCATCATTATGCCCAAAGGGTTCACTAAGGACCTCTTATTGCGTACTAGTCCCATGCTGTAGATTGGGGCATTAGGCCCTGGTTCCCTTTCTAGACCACTGGCCACCACTGATGACTGATTAGGCATTAGGGCCCTCATTCAGACCCACTCGTGAGCGGCTGTCCGCTCGCAAGTGGGTCGATGGTCCCCACTGCGCATGCGCACGACGGAGGGAGCTCTGTCGTGCGCATGCGCACGACCCGACGAGCGAAGGACTTTCCTTCGCTCGTAGTGTCTCATCAAAGGGGGCGTGCTGTCGATGGTGACTGACAGCACGTCCCCTTTGGTGGGCGTGCCGGGGTGTGCCTGCCAGACGTAGGCGTTCCCAAGGGAACGCCTACCGTCTGAAGCCGGCCCCACTGACATCACTAGTGATGTCAGTGGGAGTGATTTTGGCTCTGACAGAGCCAAAATCACTCCTGGCCTTGCAGTTGAAAAACCCAACCGCAGGCTTTTGCTCGCAGTTTCGATGGTCGCGATGGTCAAGACCATCGCGGCCATCATCCTGCACGCTCGTATATGCTGTGGGTGGTGACCCACAGCTATACGAGCGTCCAGGAGGACGCTCCATATTAATGGAGGTGGGCCCTGATTCAGAGCGAGCGCTCTGGTCAGAGCGTCCGGCTCTGAATCAGGGCCTAGGTCCCAACACTACCAGGCTTCAGCCCATTGATTAGGTTGTCCATTGGGCTCTAGGCCTTTAAGCTATGGGCATCATTGTTTTAGAGCACTAGTTCCCGATCAGTTCACATTTGTGTACACTTCAAGCATAGTGAGCATTTTGACATGCTATACCCAAGCGGCGTTTAAGCCTGTCCCAAATTAGAAGGTGACCCTACATATAAATTTATATAAAGTTGCTGTGAGGGCATTAGACCCACACAAATTAAAACGTCTAGCAGGCCCTAAACAGGAATGTGCTATAATACCAGGCCCTAAACCCTACTAGTCCCTGCTAGAGTATTATTCTTCCAGTCTACGTTACTTTCTTAAAGGAGGGAGTCTGTAGCTGTTCTGCCGTAGATGGCCTTCAGGCACACACAGCAAGTACTTGCTCCTCCTTCTCCTCACCAGGATTCTGCATTAAAGGTTAGATCATTTCTTATGATATTAAACTGTGGAGCAGTGCTCGAAGTGGTAATTTAGAGGTGGGGGTATGGAGATTGAATCCCCCCCCTATGGGCCCCTGTTTCTGTATCACCTCATTGTACTTCTACCCCCCCCCACACCCCCCTCACCCGTCTCCCTGCCTGCTCCCCTCTCTCACACCTTGCTTTTACTGATTCCCTTTCTTTTTCACCCCCTATAATAGTTAGCCTGCCTCCCTCTGTCTGCCCCTCTCTCTAGTCCCTCTCTCACACCCTCCCCTCTCTAATTCCCTCATACCTGCGCTGCTGGAGTGGAGCCACCGGGATCCTCTGGTCTTCTTCACTGCAGTTTACCTGGCACCGCTATGAGCCAATGAGAAGCTGCCATTTGGCAGCTTCTCATTGGCTGGCGGCTGCGAGCCTTGCGATTGGCTGGCGGCCGCGAGTCCCGCGATTGGCTGGTGGCTGCGAGCCTCGTGATTGGCTGGCAGCCGCACAGTGTGTGGTGCTTACAGTGCAGCCGGGACCAGGTACTTTGTCCCGGCTACATGTCAGCGCCTCCGCTGCCGTGATTGAGATGTGTCCCCTGCGGGACACATCTCTACACATTGCTGCCACTGTTTCAGCGCTGGGATCCCATACTGGATCCCAGCGCTGGTGCATTCTCTAAAATGAAGTGGGGCCGGGAAGTGGCGGTATGTCATACCGCCGTATACCGCCCCACTTCGACCACTGCTGTGGAGTGTATTCTTATTGTGTGATTGTACTTTGCCTTGCTACATCTATTCTAATTTTGTGTTTAGAATAATCTATTCACGGTTCATGTTAATTATTAGATACTAGGTAGTGCACAACACCCAGACTACAGGTTATTGTTTGTACATAAGGGCAGTTTTTAGTTGTAGGGCTAGTGTACTGTTTAGTCAGTTGACTAACAGGAAGGCCACAACTTTAGGGGAAGCGCATAAATTAGCTGAGCAGAGTGGGCAATATTCAACTTCTGTGGCGGCGTGCTGTAGTGGTGAGCAACAAGCAAGGTGACAAGTGCCCGTCCAGTCAGTTCCGCCCCTCCAATTCCCACAAATCATTAGACGGTTCTTACACATGAGTGCAAAAACAAACACTTTACCTGAGCATGCAAGAGCTCCATAGGTGAACAAAGGGTGGCTGAGGTGCTTTTGCAGCCCCAATGATGACCACTCCTCCCAGTGAAGGGCGACGTCACGACGTCATCCCCTGAGGTTTCTTCCCACAGCTGCTCATTCTTTTATTTCTCCATTTAATGACATTGCTCCTATGCTACAGGGGTCACTGGGCAAGTCCAGAAGTGGCTGAGTGTGGAGGTGAGAACCCCTGTGGGACCATATTATTTACAGATATGCAGCATGAATGCAGCCAACACTTCTGTGACAACTGCGTGATGCTATTGTGTCATCATGGACAATAATTGTCAATAATTGTCTGTGTGTCTGTGCATGTTAGGCTTAGCCGCACAAGATCTAGCAAGTCGGCAACGCAACCTAGTGTTGCCCGACTCCAGTTGTGATCAATCTGTGCTCTGGGCCCAAGTTCTGGAGCTGAAAAAAATAAAAATCAATTGTCTTTTTTTCTAATAATTGTCTGTGTGTCTGTGCGTGTTAGGCTTAGCCGCACAAGATCTAGCCAGCAACGCAAGTTGCAACCTAGTGCTTCCCGACTCCAGTCGTGATCAATTTGTGCTCTGGGCCAAAGTTCTGTAGCTGAAAAAAAATAAAAATCTATTTTCCTTTTTTTTTATCTTTTACTGTCTGTGTCTGTGCGTGCGTGTTAGGCTTAACCGCACAAGATCCAGCCAGCGACACAAGTTGCAACCTAGTGCTGCCCGACTCCAGTCGTGATCAATCGGTGCTCTGGGCCCAAGTTCTGGTGCTGAAAAAAAATAAAAATCAATTCTTTTTTTTTGTCTAATATTTTTGTGTGTGCGCACGACTGCACGTGTGTGAATTTTGTAACTGCACCTTGGCTACACTATTGGTGCTTGTGACACTGCTTCAAGACTGCAGAAAATATGGAGGCCTGTCACATGACAGGAGAGCAAGGCCAAGAACCACATGTTGTAGCTGCCACCAGCAGTGCAAGGCCATCAACTGCCTCGTCCTCTATGAAAGCCCATGCCCCAGGGCTTAAGTCACGCCATTGATATGGTAAAGCAAGTTTTACTGAAGTTAAGAAAAAAAAATGTAAAGGATATTTACCTTTAGATAAACAAAAAATTGGCTATATGCCATTCACTACACGAAGTGGCAAGGAAAGGATAAGGCCTTGGCCTTTCTTTATAAAGACTGCTGATTTTGATAGCCCTTCTACTTGTAGTAGTAGTGGTGGTAGTCCAATTAAAAATTTGAAAGTTGTTAAGACACCTCCAGAAAAACCAACTGTGGGCCCCAGGGCCAGACTGGCCATCGGGCACTTCTGGTATATGCCAGAAGGGCCGATGGCTTAAGGACCGGCTCGAGGAGGGGTGAAGGAAAAGACCCCCGCCCTCCACCCAACGGCTCTAAAATCATTAAGATTTCATGGGGCCGAAAGGGGTGGAGACATGTATGGGCCGGTGGCGGCTGTGCTGGGTCGAAAAGAGACAGGGGCGTGCCGCGAGACCAGCCCCCATGACTCGTGGCACGCCCCCTTGCATTTACCACGCCCCCCTCTACACAGAAATGCAGGGCGGACTGCCAGGGCTGATACACAGCCCCAGTCCGTCCCTGGTGTGCCCTGAGAAATCGAAATCACAAATCCCCGAGGAGAGTGCAGTTGTGTCCGTGGTTGCCATGTGTGAGCCAGACCTAAATACTAGTGTACTGAAGGATCCTCCAAGTTCCAATATTTGTGTGCCCTCTGTAACTGTGGGGAAGGGCAGTCAACAACTTGCAGACATAGTAATTGAGGATGCTTCTGTGGAATTGCACATGGAGGAAGAGGACATTTTAGTAGTTGAAGGTGCTAGTGGTAGCAGTTCTTGCTAATGATAAAAAGAAAGATAGAAAAGCAACGTCTTGGGTGTGGAATTATTTTAATATAAATTCTGACAACAGTTGTGAAGGCATCTGTACCATTTGTAAAGCCAAAGTTAGCAGAGGAAGGGACGTTAACCATCTAGGCACCTCACCCCTGTTACGTCATTTGCAGCGAGTTCATGCAATTTGTTTAACAAAATTATAATTTGTAAATTAATAACATGCAGTCCAGTATCAGCTACCAGCAGTTTGGACCAGCACATGCAATCTCCACCACCAACACCCTCATCATCAACCTCCTCCTTAATAATTGAAGGTAGTCCTTCCAAAAAATGTTTTGTGGGGGCCCAAACAAACCAAGGAGTTCAGCCATGAAAGTGTCAGTCCTATGGGCTAAAGTGCTTGGTTTGTTAAGCTGTGCATGTCCTTTTTAATATCCCACATAAGAGTGGGTGGGAGGGACAATTCCATCTTGCACCTCTTTCCTTTACATTTGGCACAATTTGGGGCATTGTCGACTGACATTATTATAGTTTATTAAACTGCCATCCTGTCTGCGACTGCTGTGTGGCAATGTTTTCATAGATGTCCTATATTTTTTTAAACTGCCGTGCTTTGTACTGCTGCTCTGTTGCTTAATTTAGCCAGCCAGCTCGCTGAGCCTTTGGCCTGTATTGGTGAAAAATAGTGAAATCAATATTGTGAGGTGGTTAAAAATGCATAGAAATGCCTGAAAATGATTGTTATTAAGGTTAATAATACTGTAGGAACAAAACAGGTCCAAATTATGTGGTTTGAGCTGTTTATATAATTTTTTGGAAAAAATACAGATCCAACACCAAAACCTAAAAACAAAACACCAAGGAAAAAAATCCCAAACCAGATTCAGATACAAAACCAGGGGCGATCCAGATCCAAAACCAAAACACGGGGGTCGGCACACATCTCTAGTAGAGATGTACGCCGACCCCCATGTTTTGGTTTTGGATCTGGATCTCCCCTGGTTTTGGATCTGGATTGGTTTTGCCAAAACCTCACCTTCGTGTTTTGTTTTCGTGTTTTGGTTTTGGATCTGGATTTAAAAAAATCAGAAAAAACAGCTAAAATCACATAAAATGGGCCTTTATTTGTTCCTACAGTATTAATAACCTCAATAACATTTATTTCCACTCGTTTCCAGTCAATTTTGACCATCTCACAGCTCACAATATTGATTTGTTCATCTTGTTTAGGCCCAAAATTTCCACCAAGATAGCTGGCTGACTAAGCTAAGCTGCAGCAGTGGTCGGCACAAACACATGGCAGTTCAACTTCAAACATGGCACATCAGGAAACACTTTTATTATTCAAGAGAGGCCTGAGGGAGTTGGCGTATGTATGTAGTTGAAGGTAGGGCATGGACAGGAAGGGTTGATTGGTAGTAAATTTAATTTCGTTTTTTGATTCAAAGAAAATTTATGAGGGAGGAGGGGAGGGGAGGAGGCATTTACAAAAAAAATGTGATACAGTACATTTACATCAGTCCTTGCCACAGAAGAATCCTTGAGCATGGCTGCTGCTCCTGGGAGTTGATTTTCTCATCCCAGAAGGGGACCAGGAAGATTGCTTTCCAAAAAAAAATAAACAATTGACTTAAATAATGTTTTGCAAATCTTCTATAAAGGCATTTCCCAACCTGTACAGGGACATAAAAAAACATAGTTAGCGGCCTTCAAATTGCCGTTGTTCCCACTGTCCACTTAACCATATGAGATATGTGAACAAGCGGAACAGAGCAGCAAATGCAACATTTCAGATTTAAGGTTTAAGTCTTATGTTGTGTCTTTCTTGGGAATTCTTTCTTGAGCGCCATGCCTGCTTGCTGGGAGTGGATTTTTTTCATCCCAGAAGGGGACCAGGAATCGTGCTTTCCAAAAATAAATAAAGAATTTACTTAAATAATCCTTTGTAAATCTTATGTTCTGTAACAGAATTTCCCAACCTGTACAGGGACATTAAAAAAAACAGAGTTAGTTAGTGGCCTTCAAATTGCCATTGTTCCCACTGTCCACTTCTTAGATATATGAATATGTTAGAAATTAATGTAGAAGGCCAAAAATTGGGTGGACCACACATGGCTGATTGATCAAGCATGGCGACTGGATTAATGTCATAAGGAAGAGGAGGCTGCAAACTGGGTGTCATGTTATGAGTTGGCCATATGGGATATGTTGCTGTTAAGGGATCAGGCTGGTTATCAGTGGACACATTATTAATATAGTTGTTTTCATTTTGGGTTGCCATCTCCTGAAGGGTGTTTACCAACAGAGACTACCTACCTATCAGCTCAGGCATAGACACTTCCTGAGGAACAGAGCTCTGTTCTCTGGAGGGATGCCAAATAGGTGGGAGCCCCTGTTCCAACATCTGAAGCTCTTATGTCTCCACATCATCTATTATAGATGAAAAAAAAATGTCATCGGGGACATCTAGCTCCTCTTTCTGTACCCTGCTCACCCTTTTTGGACAGGATGTCCAGGATGGATGGTTTGGAAGAAGAAGGCCTAGCAACAGATGGGGATGGTCATTATCAAGATTTGGTCTCCACAGTGGTTATAGTCTGGGAGGTGTCACGGCCAGGGTATTTCAGCATGGCGCTAGGCGAGTGTTACCTGTGAGGTCATTGTGGCGCGGGCTGTCTGGTGGCGGAGCTGGTGTCTGGCGGGGGGCTTTGGCTGCGCGCGTTGTTGTGCGGGCCTGTTGTCACTCTGCGCTGGTAAGGCCTGGTGGCGTCTCCATTCCGTTTGGCATGGGCGCCGCCAACTTGCCTTCTGGCCATGTGATGCGGCTGGCCAATCCTGGTGAGTCACATGTTCCCTCCGGCCAGTAACAGCACGGCATGGGGTATTTAGGAAGGGTCAGTGCCTTCCTTCTTTGCCAGTGCAACGTGTATCTCAGCCTAGCTGAGAGGGAGTTCTCTGTGCTTATCCTTATATGTTTCGGTTGTTGTCTATCTGGATGACATACTGATTTTTTCACCCTCTGTGGCTAAACATCAAGAACATGTTAAAGAAGTTCTGACCCGTTTGAGAGAAAACCACCTTTACTGCAAACTGGAGAAGTGCGTCTTTGGAGTGCCCAGTGTACCTTTTCTCAGCTATGTAATATCTGGCTCCAGTTTAGAAATGGACCCCAAGAAGGTACAAGCAATTCTGGATTTGACCCGACCTCGGACACTGAAGGCCATCCAGAGATTGTTGGGCTTCGCCAATTATTATAGACGCTTCATTAAGGGATTTTCTACACTGCTGGCTCCCATTACAGCCTTAACCCGCAAAGGTGCTAATCCTGCCCAATGGTCACCTGAGGCAGAGTCTGCCTTTCATCTTCTAAAACAGGCCTTTATCTCAGCACCAGTTCTTCGACAACCAGATCTGGACAGGCCTTTTTTGCTGGAAGTAGACGCATCATCTGAAGCTGTGGGAGCAGTCTTGTCTCAACGTTATGAAGACAACCAAGTCCATCCGTGTGGGTTCTTTTCTAAAAAATTCTCACCTGCCGAAAAGGAACTACGCCATAGGTGAGCAAGAACTACTAGCTGTAAAGTTGGCATTGAAGGAATGGAGATATGTGCTAGAAGGTGCCAAGTTTCCATTTACTGTATTTACGGACCATAGAAATCTCCTATTTCTCAAAAACCTCCAATGTGTGAGTCCTCGTTTGGCCCGCTGCGCAATATTCTTTGCCAGGTTTCAGTTCACCCTGACCTTCCGGTCTGGAGCACTTAATCAGAAGGCTGATGCCCTATCGAGATCTCTCCTCTGTGATGATCAATCTGAAAATCAAAGCAATACCCCTGTCTTGGAATCAAGAGTCTTTGCCGCATTACAAGTTCAGCCTCCTACATTCCTCTCGCTTCGCAGGGCACTCAGGCACTCAGAAGACCTTGGAGTTCCTGAAAAGACACTATTGGTGGCCTTCTATGAAGGCAGATATAATGGAGTTCATCTCTTCCTGCTCCTCCTGTGCCCAGCATAAATCATCACGACAAGCTCCAGCTGGGGAATTGCTTCCATTACCTACTCCATCACGTCCATGGACGCATCTCTCCATGGATTTCATCACAGACCTGCCAGTCTCTCAAGGTTGCAACACTAACTGGGTTGTAATAGACCGATTTTCTAAGATGGTCCACTATATACCGTTGAAGAAGTTACCTTCTGCCCCTGACCTGGCACAGTTGTTTGTCCAACACATATTTCGTCTACATGGCCTTCCTGCTGAAATTGTCTCTGTCCGTGGTGTGCAGTTTACTGCAAAATTCTGGAGGGCTTTGTGTTCTGTTCTTCAAGTGAAGTTAAACTTTTCCACGGCCTACCATCCACAAAGCAACGGCTCCACCGAGAGAGTTAATCAAGATCTAGAGACTTTCTTAAGAATTTTTATGTCATCTTCCCAGGACAATTGGGCTGCCTTGCTGCCGTGGGCTGAGTTTGCACATAATGCTTCCTACCACTCGTCAACTAACCAAACGCCATTTCAGGCTGTATTTGGCCTTCATCCTCGTGTTCCCGAATTCCGAAGCCTGCCTGTTTTCGATGTTCCGGCCATGGAGGACACAGTGTGGAATTTTGCTGCCATCTGGACTCAAGTACGGTCTGATTTGTTGAAGGCATCCTCTCGCTATAAGACCCAGGCCGATAGAAAGCGTAGAATAGTTCCACGCATGCAAGTTGGAAGCCAGGTCTGGTTATCCACCCGGAATCTTCGTCTGAGGGTTCCTTCTATGAAATTTGCACCACGCTTCATTGGTCCCTTCTCCATAACAGAAGTCATTAATCCAGTGGCCTATCATCTACAGTTACCCCCATACCTAAAAATCCCTAATTCCTTCCATATTTCCTTATTGAAGCCCCTGGTCCTGAATAAATTCCATAGTGCTCTACCCGCTTCTCCTCGAGTCCAGACGGAGAGAGGAGTTGAGTTTGAGGTCGCCCAGATCTTGGACTCTCGTCTACGCAGAGGTCATCTACAGTATTTGCTGGACTGGAAAGGTTACGGTCCAGAGGAACGTGATGTCCACGCTCCCACGCTCATCAGGAGATTCCATTCTGCCCATCCGGAGAAGCCTGGTGAGTGTCCTGAGGCCACCCCAAAAGGGGGGGGTACTGTCACGGCCAGGGTATTTCAGCATGGCGCTAGGCGAGTGTTACCTGTGAGGTCATTGTGGCGCGGGCTGTCTGGTGGCGGAGCTGGTGTCTGGCGCGCGTTGCTGTGCGGGCCTGTTGTCACTCTGCGCTGGTAAGGCCTGGCGGCGTCTCCATTCCGTTTGGCATGGGTGCCGCCATCTTGCCTTCTGGCCATGTGATGCGGCTGGCCAATCCTGGTGAGTCACATGTTCCCTCCGGCCAGTAACAGCACGGCATGGGGTATTTAGGAAGGGTCAGTGCCTTCCTTCTTTGCCAGTGCAACGTGTATCTCAGCCTAGCTGAGAGGGAGTTCTCTGTGCTTATCCTGTTCCTGTGAATTTGCTGTCTGCCAGTCTGCCTGTCAGCTCCTAGCTCCCACTGGACTACCCTGCTTCCTCCATCACCCTTGCCCATACCTGAGTGCCTGAGCCTGCTGACATCCTGCGCTTCAGTTCACTACCTGCAAACCTGGCTTGATTGTTTTCAGTTCACTACCTGCAAACCTGGTTTGATTATTTTCAGTTTCACTACCTGCACACCTGGACAGCTCTAATTGTTTCTACTTGGACATTAACCCTTTTACTCCCACCACAGAACTCTAGTGCACATTTAAATATTCCTGGACTTTTATTTACTGCCACATTATATGTCTGCTCTAGCACTTATTAAAAATCCTAGTTTTATTTTCAAATCTGCTTCTGTGATCGCTCCTGCTACCACCCCGGGTCCACAAACAACCCAGAACATAACAGGAGGTATTGGTTGGCATGCAGGCAGCTGAATAACATAGCTCTCCATGTTGTCTGTGATTACTATTCCGTATTTCAGTTTGCGATTCATTTAGGAATAAAGTCGACTACAGAACACAGTGACAGAATCACTGGATGTCTTGGTGCATTCAGGCCAAATACGATCCATGAATTCCCAGACAGATACCGGACATATGAATCCTTTGCTTGTAATAATATTTGGTAATTCTTGGCAAAGGTGGGTGTTATAGCCAGACATTTTGAAATAGAAAACATGTGAATGAAACTGTCAGGACTTTGACTATTTCAGTACATAAAGATAAACTACACTTGCCGAAGTTCCATTGTGGTTGTTGGAGGATCTATCCTGGTTGCTGGCGTTCATCACATATAGTGTACAGAGAGTTAAAGTGATCATCTGTTTCTTAGGTGTCGTCAGGTTGTTGGATTCCTTGATTGCTTATTATTCCAAACCTGATTCTATTTCGGTCACATGTTCTGAACTTCCTATGGATCACAGACCTCTAGTATAAAGCCTGTTACTAACTATGCCTCATTGTCTGTGCAACGTTACTTTCAGGTCTTCCTGGGACTCCTGCCAGATCCCCGCTGTGCCTGGTGTATGCTGTGGACCTCACTACATTCCTGCTCGTGTTTCCAGTTCTGATACAGATTATCAGCTGCACTACAGAGCCCAGCATTGCTATTGTCTTTCTGTTGTTATCCTGCTCTATTACTGCTATTCCATTCCACACTACACTATTTGGTTTACTTGTTATTATTGACTCATATGGACACTGGGGTTACTTCTACTACAGTTGTCAACTGCACCGTTACAGTCTATCCTCATCGGAACCCCATCACATCGCAGGGCTCAACCCTGCTCCGGACCTTGAATCTGCCACAGGGCTCAAACCTGCTCCGGACCTTCATTACACCGCAGGGCTTAACCCTGCTCTGGATCTTCATCCTTCCACAGGGCTCAACCCTGCTCCGGACCTTCATTACGCCGCAGGGTCAACCCTGCTCCGGATCTTCATTACGCCGCCGGGCTCAACCCTGTTCCAGACCTTCATCAAATCGCAGGGCTCAATCCCGTTCTGGACCCTCATCATGTCTCAGGGCTCAACCCTGTTCCGGACCCTCTTCATGTCTCAGGGCTCAACCCCGTTCCGGACCCTCATCACATCTCAGGACTTAACCCTGTTCTAGATCTTCATTACGTCTCAGGGCTTAACCTCGTTCCGGATCTTGTTACATCTCAGGGCTCAACCCTGTTCCGGACCTCCGTCACCATACAGGGCTCAACCCTGTTATTGACCTCCATTCTATCCTGAGGCCCTAGCCTCGTGTCGGACTCTGGGTTTCACCCCACACCAGTTCAGTGTGTACTTTGAACTTTGTTTCTCACAGGGGCATACCCCCTGCACCTGTTAGTGCATGTCATGAACTTTGTGTTATTGAGATTTAATGTGGAACTTTGCCATACAGTTTTTGTTCTTGAATAAATTCTATTTACTTTTATTTCATGCTAGGGATATTTCATGAAAAGGTCATTCCTAAAACCACCTCAGTTCATACTACCTAGTAAGCCTGACTCTTTCCAGGAGTCTCAAGTGTCTGTAGCCGTGACAGAAACCTTTCCACACTGCAGAACATGATGGAGAAATCCCTTGAAATTCAGCACCTAGAGCATCTTTTTTCATGTTCTCTGAGGCCTCTCCTGACTTTTGTTTATGTTTTTGAATAGAACAGTTTTAGAATTTAGGATGTCTACTCTATATAGGTTTGTAAATAAATATAGGCTTTAGTTTTTTAGAGCATATAACTTTATAAGCTGTTATGATAACATTTCTGCTATGTTTAAGATTATAAAAAAACAACTTTTTGTAACCCAATAACTTAATAACAAAAGTTTTCATTGCAATACTCATCCAGCCCCTTGACAGACAGCAGCACAGCACCCCTGCGCACCTACGCCGATGACAGTGACAACCAGGTGTAGCTGACACGCACACAATAAAAATTGTTTATTTATTATTTTGGGCAGCAGCCCCTTTACAGACAGGAACACAGCACCCCTGCACACCTACGCCGATGATAGTGACAGCCAGGTGTGGCTGACACACACAAAAAAAAATGACAAAAAAAAGACAATATATATTTAAAATTTTTTTCAGCTCCAGAACTTGGGCCCAGAGCACAGATTGATCATGACTGGAGTCAGGCAGCACTAGGTTGCGTTGCCGACTTGCTAGATCTTGTGCGGCTAAGCCTAACACGCACAGACACACAGACAATTATTAGAAAAATAGACAATTGATTTTTTTTTTCAGCTCCAGAACTTGGGCCCAGAGCAGCGATTGATCACGACTGGAGTCGGACAGCACTAGGTTACAACTTGCGTTGCTCGCTGGATCTTGTGCGATACAGCTGTTAAGCCTAACACGCATGCACACACACACACAGAAAAATATAAAAGACACTTTGATTTTTTTTTTTACTATTTATCTTTTTTTTTTTTGAGTCCAGAACTTGGGCCCAGATGGACACTGCACTAGCCCAGATGTATCTGCAGTTCTGCACCAGCCAAGATGGACACAGCAAAGCACCAGCCCAGAATGGATCAGCAGCACCAGCCCAGGACACAGCAGACAGCACAGACAGCCCAGATGGATCAGCAACAGCCCAGATGGACACAGCAGACAGCACAGTGACAGCACCAGCCCAGAATGGATCAGCAGTCATCAGCCCAGGACACAGCAGACAGCACCAGCACCTCTCCCAGCCTTACACTACCCACCCTCCCTGTTCTGTCTCCACAGCCGGAGTAAAATGGCATCTGTCACGTGGTCCCTTATATACTACATTGATCACAGAGATGAAAGTTTGCGAACCGTGAGATTTCCGACTCTATGGTTTTCCCTCAGTTTCGAGATCCGAGTCAGGCGGGAAACTCCGAGCTTGCTTGGATCCGACTTGGATCTGCTAAATTCGGGTGGGTTCGGATCTCTGGAATCCGATCCCGCTCATCTCTACTTATAACCAATGGCTCTGGTGGCCTTGATTTCTTTTTTTCCCCAAGTATATAACAGCTACATAATGGGGGTAAGGTGCAATCAGGGAGATAACTAGACTCTTCAGTGAGACAGGGAGATTGCTACTATTTCAGAGTCTCCCTGACAATGAGGGAGAGTTGGCAAGTATGCTTCTGGGTAGTCGGGGGTAGGGAAGGCATGGGGCCCTAAGCATATTTTTGCACCTGGGTCCACCACTCGCTACTTCCACCACTGGATGCAGGTGCCATCCTGACTCTCTGTGGGTGTGGAGTGAGTGATGTTCCTCTTTTCCCTACAAGGCAGAATATAAAACAGTGTTTATAAAGTGGGTGTTTAAAACACTTTTTGATATTCTGTCTTGCGTGTAGGTCATGATCCCTCAACAGTTCATTTTCAGGCACCCACATGCCCTGACCCCACTGGGACACTGGCACCTTGGGCACCAAGTAACTGGGCTTCTGGCCTCTAACAAACTACATAAGATGGTGGACAGGACCATCTGGATAAGAACTACTACATTTAATCTTAGCCAAGGCTGAGAAGCGACCCACTGCTACCCTCTATCACTATCACCCTCTACTGTACTTTTATCCACTATCACCATCTACTGTACCCTCTATCATTATCTATCACAATCACCCTCTATAGTGTCAATCAAAGGTGTAGCTACCATAGGTGCGGGGGTTGTGGCTGCTATGACCCCCAGGTCACATCCCTGGGCCTGCCTTCCCCTGCACCCAATGCTCACCTTACTGCAGAACAGTGTTCCCTGCCTCCTGGGAGAGACGGTCATGTCACACTTCCCAGAATTCCCTGCATGCTTCTGTCTCCCCCATCAGCAAGTTCTGCAGAGCAGTGTGCCCTGTCTGCTGGAAGGGACAGACACATCACACCTACCAGCATTCCCCGCCCGCAGACATCTCTCCCGCCACCAAGCACTGCAGAGCAGTGTTCACTGTCTACTGGGAGGGGCAATGATGTTACACCTTCCAGAATTTCCCTGCGCATCAGTAAGGCACGCTGGATGGAGGATCTGGACTCAAGAATCAGCAAAGAAGTGTAGAGGACGGATGGACAACTGACTGAATGTAAGATGTGATTTCAGTCACTGTCTAGTGATACTGAAGGACCAGTGCATGCAATCATAAAAATCATAATATAAAGAAAAATAAAATAAAATGATTGGTAGCAGTAGGCCCGCCCTCTGGGCAGCACTAGGCAAGCCCACTCTGAGTGCTGCCGAGAGAGTTGCCTCTATAAAGTATAGGGGATACCTTCAATATTTGCCATGGGGCCCACAGAGTTCTGGCTATGCTCCTGCTGTCAACATTGTCCTACTGCAAAATCAGCTGCAAGCAACAGGTGGCAGTTTACCGTCAATGCTGAACATTCTTTTGCAATGACCCCCTTACTAAAAGTCAATTTATTAGTACTAAGTGACCTAATATTTATGCACCCTTTCCAAGGGGCCCATTTATCTTTGAATATTTGAGGTAAAATCCCCGAAAATGCCAGTTTTCAGGGGTTTACCTCAAATATTAAGTATCCACTGATGTATTAAGGAGGGACTGCAGCAGGTGTCTCCGACACCTGCCGCCTCCCCCATTGGTTTCTATGGGGGATGCGATGCTGCCAAATTTACCAATATCCGTAATGCGATGCATTCCCGATATTGGCCCCCTCAGCTAATGTCACATAATAAAAACCATTGTCACTCCCTCTGCTAAAGAACTGTGCGGTCTGTCTTACTATACGCCCATTATCACCCGCCTGCTAGGGAACTGTGCACTGTCTAACTGTACACCCATTATCACCCACCTGCTAGAGAACTGTGCACTGTCTAACTGTACACCCATTATCACCCACCTGCTAGAGAACTGTGCACCGTCTAACTGTACGCCCATTATCACCTGCCTTCTAGAGAACTGTGCACTGTCTAACTGTACGCCCATTATTACCTGCCTGCTAAAGAACTGTGCACTGTCTAACTGTATGCCCATTATCACCCGCCTGCTAGAGAACTGTGCACAGGCTAACTGCCCGCCCTTTACCGGGAAGCCGACGGACGAAATCCCGACCATCGGCTTCCCGATTGTCTAATAGCAATGATACAGATGAATATAGATATCTAGCAAATCTGTGGTAAGAGGTCTAAAATAGCTGCCCAAATGGGACAATGTTCAAAGCAAAAACAAAAACACAACAAAATCCAAAACAAAAACAAATCAAAAATAAGTTCAAATATAATGATGATAACAGTAGGGAGTGAGGCCTGGAAACCCTTGAGCTCATATGTTAGGGTAATGTTAAAAGGACATGAGTCAAACGTTGGTGCGGTATCCCGCACTAGAATGCTGACAGATGCTGTAGGGGTGTGTGTGCCGTCGTGATCGATTGGGAGATCTTCCCGAGGTGAGCAGTACGGGCTTGTCTGGAGTGCACTGGGGGCTGTAGCTCCAGGCCCGTGTCTGTCTCTGATGGTGACGTCGGAGATCGCCCGGGCTACCAAGCAATCTCCAGCGCACCCTGCCGGACTGACCGCTGGGTGACAGGGGGGGATAAACGGTTGTGGCTCAATAGAACCACATGCCGTTTTCCCCTCCTTGTAGGGAACTCACCTCCTCTGGACTCAACAGGGTCCGCTCCTACCCCTTGCTGGCTCGATGATGTACCTCTCCTCCTGTGATGATGTTCTTCCGTGTCCTCGGGCGTGTACTGCGGCTCGTCAGATGTCGCTGATGTAGATGATGCAGTTCCTCACACGGTGACTGTGTAGAATGGCCAATGCGTTTCAACCCATGTGGGGTCTTCTTCTAGGCAATGTAGTTGAAGTGCTTGTGACCCGGGATTACTTAAGTTCATGGGATCCGGGACATGGCTCACCGTGGATTGGTGGTCGAGAGGTTGGGCATGGTACATGAAATCACATGTCTCTTTGTTTGATTTGTAAAATAGGATGTCAATCACCAATCCTGCTCGAATGGCAGCATCAAAAATAGGTTAAAGTCAGTATGCAATTTGCAAACTGTGATTGGCTCTTGAAGTAAAGGGAAACACCATATAATCTAAGGTGATATACCTAAAGAGTATGCAGTTAAATGACCTGTAAATGTAAGCCAATATTTTGGAACAATTGGGCAGTATATAGGTTTTATTCAGCCTGCATGAATCGATGTACACCTCTACATCCAACCAATTTATTACCAAAACAAATAAAAAGAAAACTAGAAGAGGATGTAGGGGAGGAGAGATTAACAAAAAAATCCGGACAGGCACTAACATAAATAAAGGACTGGGCATTTTCAACCTGAGTAAATTCAAACTAACAGATCATCATATTTCAGTACTGGACAAGGGATTAAAATTTGCCCCCACTACTCAACCCGATAAATTCAACACCTATCTAGATATACACAAATTTGACAGAAAATTGACTCTCAAGAGATTCTTTTACCAAAAACCTCTACCTCAGCACAAACCGGTCCAGGATGAATTCTTGCATACAGAACTGAAACCTCCATCTAGATTTTATCCCATTCAAGCCACGGGCAACCACATCACTACATTTACAACCATGCTAGCCAAAGACCTTGAACATCTGTGTGACAAGACCTCTAAGTCTTACATCAGACATAAAAGTTTGACTAAGAATGAACTGAAAGCACTTGAGGAGTTAAAAAACAACACCGATTTAGTCATCAAGCCAGCAGACAAGAGGGGGGGCATAGTCATTCTGGGCAAAACTAAATACACACAGAGAATTCTACAGGATATTACTGTCACGGCCAGAGTTTCTCAGCATGGCAGTAACTGGGTATTACCTGTGAGGTCGTTCTGGTGGGGGGTCTCTGGCAGCGGTGCTGGTGTTTGGCAAAGGGCATTGGCTGCGCATGGTTCTCTGCGGGCACATTGCCACTAGGCCTGGTGAGGTCTGGCAGTGTTTCCGTTCCGTTGGCATGGGCGCCGCCATCTTGCCTGCGGCCATGTGATTCCAGCTGTCCAATCCTGGTAGGTCATGTGCTCATTCCAGCTAGTCACAGCACGGCACTGAGTATTTAGGAAGGTCCAGAGCCTTCCTTCCTTTGCCAGTGCAATGTGTTTCTCAGCTGCGGCTGAGAGAGAGTACCTGTGCCTTACCTGCCTGCCTGTCTGTTACGCTACTAGCCTGAACCTTGCCTGCTCCAACCTGCTGGATTTACCCTGCACCCTCCACATACCTTTCACCTGCCTGAGTATCTGAACCTGCTGTTCCCTGCACCTTGCCTCCCTTCACTCCCAGCTGGACTTCATTACCTCTGCCTGCATTTGTTAAAGCTCACCAAACCTGCACTCGTTACAGCTCATCATTCCTGCACTCAGTTACAGCTCATCATATCTGCATTCTGTTACAGCTCACCATATTTGTTTACTGGACTGTTACTGCCTGTCACTATCTGGACATTTCCCATTAACCCCCACTACAGTTATCAAGTGCACTTTAGTGCTATACCTGGACTTTTTATTTGCCATTCCCATGTCTTCTAAGCCACTTATTAAAAACTCCACTTTTTCATTTAAGTCTGCTTATGTGTCTGCTCCTAACACCACCCCAGGTCCACAACAAATTCAGAACCTCACAGTTTGCACTGGCTCCATGGATCCGGCCACAGAACAGGAGTCTGGAGCGGATTTATTTTGCTGTATTGCTGGTCGTTTAGAAAACCTGGAAGCTATGCAACATCCAATGGCCCATTTCCTACAGGAGATGTCTAAATGCCAAGATAATCTGCAAACCTCGTTAATCACCCCTGGGGTATCAACAACTTCACCTCCTCCTGTGCCTGGTAATACAGGGACTATGGTATCCCCTCGTCTACATCTACCTATGCCAAGCAAATTTGATGGCAATCCTAAGCTTTGTCGTGGTTTTTTAAATCAGTGTGATATACACTTTACGTTACAGCCTGATAACTTCCCCACCGCTAGAACCAAAGTGGCATACATCGTGTCCTTGCTGACTGGCTCGGCTCTGGATTGGACCTCTCCACTCTGGGAGCATTCAGACTCGTTGCTGGATAACTATACAGACGCACAGTGTCAGCATCATCCAGCATCATGACCCTGAGACAAGGAACCCGTCCTGTCAGCCAATATGCCATACAGTTTCAAATCTTGGCATCAGAGCTTAAGTGGAATGAGGAGGCCCTCACCTCAGCCTTTTGGCATGGCCTTTCCGACCGATTAAAAGATGATCTGATTTCCTGTGAGCTTCCTACCAATTTGAATGATATGCTCTCACTCTGCAACAAAATTGACCTACGCTTCAGAGAACGTCAGGCTGAAAAACACAGAACTGACCCGCAAAGGTCATTTACGTCTCCATTGCCTACCCATCCACCCCATCCTCCTATAGATGAGGAGCCATGCAGGTGAACCAAACCCATCTCTCCAAAGAGGAACATCAGAGAAGGATGCTAAAAAACCTCTGTCTGTACTGCGGAGATTCGGGTCACCTGGTGGCCTCCTGCTCCCGCAAGTCGGTAAACGCCCATTCCTAACTGACCTTGGGGACATCAAGTTAGGAGTTATTTGCCCATCCCCAAACACTAAAGATTTCAAGATTTCCTTAGCTTTGGATCTCAAGCCCAACCCTGTCTTCGTCTCTGCTCTATTAGACTCTGGAGCAGCCGGAAACTTCATGACTTCCAGCCTACTTGATAAACTACAGATTCCTTGTTCATCTCTCAAGCAAGCAATTTCCGTGACTTCTGTAGATGGACGTCCTCTAGCTAAAGGACTGGTCACCATGGAAACTCAACCAGTATTAGTTCGTGTTGGGGCACTCCACTCCAAGTCTTTAAAGTTCTTGGTGATACCAGAGGCTTCTCAAGAAATCATTTTAGAACTACCCTGGTTAGCCAACATAATCCCAGGATAGACTGGTGTTCAATGCAGATTCTTTCATGGGGAACTGACTGTGAGAAATCCTGTCTTCCCAAAATATGACCTGTAAGAAAGACAGCTTCGTTAACATCTCCAGATATTCCAAAGGAGTACCAGATGTTCTCTGATGTTTTTTCCGAGCAACAGGCGAACGTCTTACCTCCCCACAGAGAATGGGACTGTCCTATCGAGCTGCTACCTGACAGGATGCCACCTTGTGGTCGCACCTATTCTCTATCCGTGCCTGAGACTCAAGCCAAGTCAGAGTACATCCAGGACAACCTAGCAAAGGGGTTTATTCGTCCTTCCACCTCTCCCGCTGGAGCTGGCTTCTTTTTTGTTGGCAAGAAAGACGGAGGCCTAAGACCTTGTATAGATTAACGGGGCCTCAATGATATAATGATTAAGAATCGATATCCTCTTCCCCTGATCACAGAATTGTTTGACAGAGTTAAAGGGTCCATCATATTCTCAAAGCTGGATCTGAGAGGGGCTTATAATCTCATCCGCATTTGTGCTGGCGATGAATGGAAGACCGCCTTTAATACTAGAGATGGACACTTTGAATACCTTGTGATGCCCTTTGGGTTGTGCGATGCTCCTGCCGTGTTTCAGGGCTTTGTTAATGAGATTTTCTGGGACCTGTTGTACGTCTCAGTTGTAGTTTACCTGGACGAAATATAGATTTTTTTCATCTTCTGTAACAAAACAGTGTGCCATTCCTTGGTTACGTCATCTCTGGCTCCAGTCTAGAAATGGACCCCAAGGAGGTGCAGGCGATTTTGGATTGGTCCCGTCCTCAAACGTTGAAAGCCATCCAGAGATTGCTTGGGTTCACCAACTACTATAGACGTTTTATTAAAGGATTTTCATCATTATTGGCTCCCATTACCGCGTTGACACGAGAAGACGCTAGCCCTGCCCTATGGCCACCTGAAGCAGACACTGCCTTCCAACTTTTAAAGCAGGCGTTTATTTCAGCTCCAGTCTGACGACAACCAGATTTGGATAAGCTATTTCTAGTGGAAGTGGATGCGTCTTCAGAGGCCATGGGTGCAGTTCTTTCCCAGCGTTATGACGATAATCGAGTTCATCCCTGTGGGTTCTTCTCCAAGAAATTTTCTCCTGCCGAGAGAAATTATGCATTGGTGAACAAGAACTTTTAGCAGTAAAGTTAGCATTAAAAGAATGGAGATACCTGTTGGAAAGGCCAAATTTCCCTTCACTGTCTTCACGGACCATAGAAATCTTCTCTTCCTAAAGAATCTTCAGTGCGGACTTCCGGTGGGCGGACCAAACGACCTGGCCGCACTTTTAATGGGCTCCCAAGCCGGCTCCATATAGCCAAGACATAGCGCCGCCGGAGAGACTCACTGCCTCACCTAAAGCCACCCTGAGGTCTCTAGGATAACGCGGGTAAGAGCGGCGCATGCCCCGGCCCCCCGCACTGCCCCACAACACCGGAGTACAGCCGCATTGGAAAAGCGGCACTGCCCGCGGCCGCCATCTTGGATCGCGGCCGGGCATAATTTCTCCCCTCCCCACTTTCAGCAACAGCCACCGGAGCTATTATTAGACCCATAGGAACAAGCGGGACGCCTGGACACCGTTTCAGGGACGTCCCTCAGTTACAAGCTCCCCGCTGGCCACACATCACCTGCGGCCGCCATTTTTTGAGACCTGATTAAGCTGCTGCAGCAAGCGCTTACCTCCTTTCACAATCCTCTCTGTTTGCTGCTCACACCAGGGAGCAGGGTGGTGTTGCTGGGTCCTCATACTGTGATCTTGTCTTGTCTGGTCCAAAGATAGTGCTCACAAGCCATACTATAAGTTTTAATTTACAGACCCAGTGTCATATATATCCTGAACACCTGGGGCTCCCCCTAGTGGCTCCTGATTAAATCGCACATCACATCCCTATACCATGGAGAAGTTTGTGGCCAGACCACAGCGTGCACCTAAAGGTCAAACTACTAAAGGGAAAGACAAAAATGTAGCTCCATCATCATCTCCTGACTCTCCTACTTCACCTCCAGCTGACAATATTCTGGACGGAACCTCTAAATCGACTCAATTTAGTACCGCCTCAATAGCTAAAGCCCAAGAAATATCTGAGCTTCTTTCTCCCTTGCTTGACAAAAAACTGTCCGGCCTCAAAGAAGCTATAGAATCAGCAGTTTCGCAACTTAAGGAACATGGTCGACGCTTTACGGAAGCAGAACAACGTATCTCCAATGTTGAAGATGAGCTAACAGAGGCACAAAGCGTAATACGTACACAGGAATCAGCGATCTCTGCTATGCAGGAAAAATTGGAAGACTTAGAGAATAGGAATCGCCGCAACAATTTAAGGTTAATAGGCCTACCGGAATCTGTTAAGCAAAGAGATCTCATGGATTTCGTCTCTAAATGGTTACCCTCTGAGCTCAATTGCTCGGCTTCTTCCAATACCCTCATCATAGAACGAGTTCACCGCATAGGCCCTGACCGTGCTTCTGACCAGAGAAGACCTAGGCCTGTCATAATGAAAATGTTGAACTACCTAGACAAAACTCGCATACTGGACGCCTACCGCAAATCAGAAGGCCTCACCTATCAGGGACACAAATTGTTGTTGTTTCAGGACTTCTCGTATCAAGTAGCAATGAAAAGAAGGGAATACTCTACTATTTGTAAAGCATTATTTGATCTGGGACTGAGATTTGCATTAATGTACCCTGCGAAGCTGAAAGTCCTACATAACGGCAAACAACACTTTTTCGATTCTCCATCGTCTGCAAAGACTTTCCTGGACTCTCTAACTGACCAAATCACTCCTCAAAATGATATCGTGACTTAAGAAGATACATTTAATTGTACAAATCCGTCTCCTATCGCAAACATGGAGAGTTTGTTATTGGAAATATATATCTTATGCTTGTTTTCAAGATTTCTGGTTATTTTAACAACTGCTAAACGTCAACGGCAGAATTGTCAAGATAATCTCTGGTTTGTTGTTTTCTCCCCTTCCTTTTACACATTTACCATTCCTCCTCTTTCATATCCCCTTTTTTATTTTCTTTTATTTCTTTTTTTCAATTATCGATACTTTTATACCTCACTGGGTTTAAATAGGCCCGTAGAGCCTTATTTTTTGGTTCTTAAAATTTTCAAAAATTGTAAGACTGCATTATGTTTGTTATATTCCATACATTATGGCAGATCATGTTTTTGTTTTTGTGTTATGTGTATTTTTGTAATGGCACTTTCAAGGTTTTACTGCAGGCGCTCTCTGCATGCTGGGACTGAGAGCGTGATGGTCTCTTTACGATGGTTCATTTTTTTGATCTACAGAACAGGTATAGGATAACACAATGTCTCACTCTATTGCTGATCTCACTAAAACACAAAAAAACATAAGATTTTTAACTTGGAACGTAGAGGGTTTAAACACCCCGATTAAACGGCGTAAAATACTACAACAACTTAAAAAATTTAAACCTGACATAGCAGTGCTACAGGAGACCCATTGGAGACAGGGTGACCCTAATACTCTTAGAGACTCATGGATAAAAGATTATACAGCTGCATCTTTCACATCTAAAAAAAGAGGGGTGCTGGTGATTTTCCATAAATCTTTAAAATACACAGTTGTAGACTCGATCCTGGACACCGAGGGCAGATTTCTTTTTCTTAAACTGAATTTAGAAGGTGAATTAATCACGCTTGTCACTTTGTACGCTCCCACAGGTCACAACAATGCATTCTTCTCCGATCTCTACGCCCGACTCCAGAATTGGGCAGAAGGCGCCCTCGTCATAGGAGGAGACTTCAACACTACTCTTTCTCCTAGTCTGGACAGAACGGGAGCATCCGGTGAGTGGCGGGGCAGCACATCTCCAACGCTACAACTACTAATTGAATCCCTCGCCCTAGTAGACCCATGGAGACACCTCCACCCCTTAGCACGTGATTACACGTTTTACTCCCACCCCCATCACTCCTCAGCTAGATTGGACTTCTGGCTGGTCTCAAGCTCATTAATTAATAGGATTCAAACATCTCATATAGAAAACATAGTCATCTCCGATCATGCGCCTACATGGTTCACGTTACAACTATCTACCCCCAAAACATCTTCCTTCAATTGGAGATTCCCCTCATACTTATTCACTTCTCCAGACTTTAAAAAATACTTAGAACAACAATTTCTTAATTATAATAATGATAATGCTTCTCATATTGGCGACATATCATTGTTCTGGGCCGCATCTAAACCAGTAGTGAGAGGGCATATTATGGGATATGTTTCCCATAAACGCCGTAAACTTAACACACGTTTCACGGAATTGAGTAACGCCCTATCACAATCGTATGCCATTATGCTGCAAAATAACAACACAGAGACACGGCGGAATTATTTGAATAACAAAAATTTATATGACACATTGTGCACTGAAAGAGCCCAATATTATCTAGATTTCCAGAAACATCGCTATTTCCGTTGGGGAAATAAAGCGGGCAAACTGCTAGCTAATATAGTGAGAAGTCAGAAAACATCCTCTCCCATTCTTTCTCTTAAAGGTCCCCTAGGATCATTACATACCAACGAGGACATTGCGGCCTCTTTCTTACAATATTACACAGACTTATACTCCGCACAGGATGATAACCCTGTTCTGGGGATGAACTTTTTGAAAGAGGCTAATCTACCTTCCCTCTCTGAAGAGGCCCGCGACTCCCTAACAACTCCTGTTTCGGAGTTGGAGGTTGCTCTAACTATCAAGTCCCTGGCCAACGGAAAGACACCCGGCCCAGATGGCCTTAGTGCCGAGTACTACAAAATATTAAATCCACTTGTAACCCCTCATTTAGTTTCCTTATTTAATTCAATATTGAAGGGAACCTCAACACCACCAGACTTTAACCAGGCCCGAATTATCCTTCTCTTGAAACCTGAGAAAGACCCTACGCTGACCCAATCATATAGGCCAATATCTCTGCTCAACCAGGATTTCAAAATCCTCACTGGTATTATCGCTCAACGTTTACAATTAGTATTGCCACATCTCATACACACCGCACAAACTGGGTTTATGAAAGGACGACACTCAGTGATCAACGTCCGACATTTGATTGCAGGATTAACTAAATCTCACCAAATGAGAAATAACCAAACGCTCCTTGTCAGCTGCGACGCTGACAAGGCCTTTGATAGGGTGTCGTGGAACCACCTACTGCGCATCTTCCAGCTACAAAATTTTGGTCCCGAATTTATTACATTATTCAAAACAATATACCACACCCCTATAGCATTCCTAACAGTTAACGGCCTGAATACTCCATCCCTTAGACTACATAGGGGAACCCGACAGGGTTGTCCCCTATCTCCTTTATTATTTAACTTGGCTATAGATCCTCTTATCCGCACCTTTTTGCTATGTCAACAATGGCAGGGAATAAATATCGGAAATAATACTTTGAAAGTCTCCGCGTATGCGGATGACTTATTACTGTATTTTGAGAACCCACATTCTGCCATACCTAAACTTCTTCATATCCTGAAAGACTTCCATATTATCTCTGGTTTTTTGATAAATTATAACAAAACAGAGGCCTTGGCCCTACACTCGGACGTCACAAAAAACTGGAAAAATTCTTTCCCATTTAAATGGGCCAAAACAACTCTAAAATACCTAGGCCTTAATATCCCGGCACATCCCTCCGCCCTATACTCAGTCAATTTCCCTGCTTTAATACAACGTACACTTTTAGATTTTAAAAAATGGAAACATCTCCCACTCTCATATCTCGGTAGATGTCAATTAATTAAAATGATATCTTTTCCTAGGATTTTATATCTTTTTCAGATGCTCCCCTTGCTTCCTTTAGAATCTGATTTAAAATTGATTAACAAAGCGATCAGCAAGTTCATTTGGGCGAACAAAAAACCCAGGATTTCATTATTCAAACTCAGACAACCACCTGCTTTAGGCGGAATTAATCTCCCTTGCTTAAAATCTTATGCTATTGCGTCAAATTACCGATACGCAATTGACTGGATTAGAGGAACAAATGGATTTGCTGACACGCTAATAGAGCAATCTTTTAGTGTTGAAATGCCATTAGCTAGTTTGCTACACACACGACCCTTGTCCTTTCCACCTCACGTAGCACAAAATCTACTACTACATACTACATGCTTGGCTTGGCGCCGAGCCAGAACTCAAATGAGAGTCCCTCCCAATGTCTCCTTGTTCCTTCCTATCGGCCATAACCCAGGGTTTGATGCTGGTTTTCTAACACAGACTTTCAAAACCTGGAACACACAGGGATTGAGTTACATATATCAATTATTGGATCTCTCCACAATGACTATTTACTCTCATAACCAAATACAGGAAAAATTTCCCTGTATCCAAATCCCTTTATTTATATATTTCCAAATACGTAGTTATGTCAATACTTTACTCCCTAAAATTCCCATTATACCTGGGAAAAATGGTTTGGATGATGTGCTGTCTCGCTGCCTCTCTATGTCATTTTCCACTTCTATGCTATACACCTATATACGCCGGGAAATAAATTTGGAAGTGGAGACGGTGGGATTTGCCAAGTGGCATTCCACATTCCCTAACATACCCCTATCCACCATTTTGAAATCTTTTGTTAGACTCAATAAGCAATTAATTTCGGCTTCATACGCGGAAATGCAGTATAAATTATTGCATCGTGCCTATTTCACCCCCAAATTAAGACTCATCACAGGTACTTCCACAGACTCAAATTGTTTTAAATGTGGTCAACCTGATGCGGATCTAATGCATTGTATGTGGCACTGTGCGGAGGTACAGAGGTTCTGGTCCTTGGTACACACCTATATTTCCACCAAGTTGGGAATTGCCTTTGAACTAACACCCGAGTGGGCTATGTGGGATATTGTACCATCATCTGGATCATCCTGTGCCCCTGGAGGTGCCCGTCTATTACTAGCAAAGATTGCAGCAGCTGCGAAAAAAACAATATTATCTCAATGGATATCCACTGACACTTTAACACTCAGTCTTTTACAACCTAGAATTACGCACCTATTTAATATGGATTGGTTAGAACTATCCCTTAATAAAGACAAGGAAGCAGAGAAGTTCTTTAATATTTGGCTCCCATATGTTCACACATTAACACCTCAGGTTAAAGACACGCTTCGAGCTGCAGTTCAACTTACAGCCTGGTATAATGAAGAAACCTTGTCTTCAGGTGAACCACCATTTTAATTCCTGTATTGTTACGTTCCTCATGGATACATTGTATTGCACATCACTGTTGTGGTCCTGTTGATGTCTTGTCATTTTCTGATCAATATGTTATATTGTTTATTGCGGTTTTACAATAAAAATATGTTTTAAAAAAAAAAGAATCTTCAGTGCGTGAGTCCTCGTTTGGCCCGATGGGCGATATTTTTTGCTTGGTTCCAGTTCACCCTGATCTTCCGGTCTGGAGCCCTTAATCAAAAGGCAGATGCCCTGTCCAGATCTTTCCGCTATGATGACAAATCAGAGAATCAACAAAATACCCCTGTTTTGGAGTCAAGAGTCTTCATCACCTTACAATTACAGCCCCCTACAGGGAAGTCCTTTGTGGCCCCCGGAGTTAAGGAAGCAGCTCCTCACCTGGGCTTATTCCTCTTGCTTTGCAGGTCACTCAGGTACCCAGAAGACCTTGGAATTTTTAAAGAGAGGCCATCCATGAAAGCAGACGTGTCGGAATTTATTTCTTCATGTTCTTCGTGTGCCCAGCATAAATCTTCACGTCAGGCGCCGGCTGGTGAGTTGTTACCACTACCTATTCCATCACGTCCGTGAATGCATCTCTCCATGGACTTTGTCACGGATCTGCCGAATTCCCAAGGGTTTACTACCATCTGGGTTGTAGTAGACCGATTCTCTAAAATGGTCCATTACATACCACTAAAGAAATTGCCTTCTGCCCCTGACTTGGCTCACTTGTTCGTTCAACATATTTTCCATCTCCATGGTCTTTCTGCTGAGATTGTCTCTGACCGTGGTGTTCAGTTCACAGCAAAATTTTGGAAAGCCTTATGTTCTGTATTGCAAGTTAAGCTAAATTTTTCCATGGCTTATCACCCACAAAGCAACGGTTCCACTGAGAGGGTTAATCAAGACCTTGAGACCTTCCTGAGGATTTTTATGACATCTTCCCAAGACAATTGGTCTGCATTGCTGCCATGGGCTGAATTTGCTCATAACGCCTCCTACCACTCTTCCACGAACCAAACACCATTCCAAGTGGTCTACGGCCTTCATCCTCGGGTTCCTGAATTTCAAAGCCTGCCCGTCTTTGATGTCCCAGCTGTAGAAGACACTGTACAGAAATTTGCTTCAATCTGGTCTCAAGGTCGTACTGACCTGGAGAAGGCGTCCTCCCGTTACAAATTTCAAGCTGATAAGAAGTGTAGGAAAGTACCACGTATGCAAGTTGGAGACCAGGTCTCCAACAACCACCCGGAACCTACGACTTCGAGTACCATCCATAAAATTTGCTCCACGCTTCATCGGGCTCTTCTCCATCATAGAAGTCATTAACCCCGTGGCTTATCGCCTTCAGCTACCCCCTTATCTGAAAATTCCCAATTCCTTTCATGTCTCCCTGTTGAAACCCCTGGTGCTAAACAAGTTCCACAGAGTCCTGCCTGCTTCTCCCCGTGTCCAGACTGCAAGGGGCGTAGAGTTTGAGGTCTCCCAGGTCTTGGATTCCAGTCTCCGCAGAGGACATTTGCAGTACCTTCTGGACTGGAAGGGCTATGGCCCAGAGGAACGTTGTTGGACCGATGCCCGAGATGTCCATGCTCCTGCACTCATCAGAAAGTTCCATGCTGCCCATCTGGAGAAGCCTGGTGAGTGTCCTGGGGCCACCCATAAGGGGGGGTACTGTCACGGCCAGGGTTTCTTGGCATGGTAGTCACTGGGTATTACCTGTGAGGTTGTTATGGCGGGGGGTCTCTGGCAGCGGTGTTGGTGTTTGGCGAGGGGCATTGGCTGCGCGTGGTTCTCTGCGGGCACATTGCCACTAGGCCTGGTGAGGTCTGGCGGTGTCTCCGTTCCGTTGGCATGGGCGCCGCCATCTTGCCTGCGGCCATGTGATTCCAGCTGTCCAATCCTAGTAGGTCATGTGTTCATTCCAGCTAGTCACAGCGCGGCACTGAGTATTAGGGAGGTCCAGAGCCTTCCTTACTTTGCCAGTGCTACATGTTTCTCAGCTGCGGTTGAGAGAGAGTACCTGTGCCTTGCCTGCCTGTCTGTTACGCTACTAGCCTGAACCTTGCCAGCTCCAACCTGCTGGATTTACCCTGCACCCTCCACATACCTTTCACCTGCCTGAGTACCTGAACCTGCTGTTCCCTGCACCTTGCCTCCCTTCACTCTCAGCTGGACTTCATTACCTCTGCCTGCATTTGTTACAGCTCACCATACCTGCACTCGTTACAGCTCATCATTCCTGCATTCAGTTACAGCTCATCATATCTGCATTCTGTTACAGCTCACCATATTTGTTTACTGGACTGTTCCTGCCTGTCACTATCTGGACATTTCCCATTAACCCCCACTACAGTTATCAAGTGCACTTTAGTGCTATACCTGGACTTTTTATTTGCCATTCCCATGTCTTCTAAGTCACTTATTAAAAACTCCACTTTTTCTTTTAAGTCTGCTTTTGTGTCTGCTCCTGTCACCACCCTGGTTCCACAACAAATTCAGAACCTCACAATTACAACATACAAATTACTACCACGTGACCCCACAAAAGAATACCAACATGAACTGAGGTTACTACTGAAAGAAGGATTGGAGATGGGGATACTCACTCAGAAAGAACACGAGTTTTTGGACATATCACATCCCATTATCACAGTTTTTTATCACCTTCCAAAGTTACATAAAGACTCCACTAACCCACCCAGCCGGCCTATTATATCGTTTTTTATCACCTTCCAAAGTTACATAAAGACTCCACTAACCCACCCAGCCGCCCTATTATATCAGGTATTAAATCATTAACATCCAATCTCTCTAAATATTTGGATACCTATCTACAACCATATGTCAAACAACAGAAATCCATGATACCAATGATACCAGAGGCTTCTCAAGAAATCATTTTAGGACTACCCTGGTTACGCCAACATAATCCCAGGATAGACTGGTGTTCAATGCAGATTCTTTCATGGGGAACTGACTGTGAGAAATCCTGTCTTCCCAAAATATGACCTGTAAGAAAGACAGCTTCGTTAACATCTCCAGATATTCCAAAGGAGTACCAGATGTTCTCTGATGTTTTTTCCGAGCAACAGGCGAACGTCTTACCTCCCCACAGAGAATGGGACTGTCCTATCGAGCTGCTACCTGACAGGATGCCACCTTGTGGTCGCACCTATTCTCTATCCGTGCCTGAGACTCAAGCCAAGTCAGAGTACATCCAGGACAACCTAGCAAAGGGGTTTATTCATCCTTCCACCTCTCCCGCTGGAGCTGGCTTCTTTTTTGTTGGCAAGAAAGACGGAGGCCTAAGACCTTGTATAGATTAACGGGGCCTCAATGATATAATGATTAAGAATCGATATCCTCTTCCCCTGATCACAGAATTGTTTGACAGAGTTAAAGGGTCCATCATATTCTCAAAGCTGGATCTGAGAGGGGCTTATAATCTCATCCGCATTTGTGCTGGCGATGAATGGAAGACCGCCTTTAATACTAGAGATGGACACTTTGAATACCTTGAGATGCCCTTTGGGTTGTGCGATGCTCCTGCCGTGTTTCAGGGCTTTGTTAATGAGATTTTCTGGGACCTGTTGTACGTCTCAGTTGTAGTTTACCTGGACGAAATATAGATTTTTTTCATCTTCTGTAACAAAACAGTGTGCCATTCCTTGGTTACGTCATCTCTGGCTCCAGTCTAGAAATGGACCCCAAGGAGGTGCAGGCGATTTTGGATTGGTCCCGTCCTCAAACGTTGAAAGCCATCCAGAGATTGCTTGGGTTCACCAACTACTATAGACGTTTTATTAAAGGATTTTCATCATTATTGGCTCCCATTACCGCGTTGACACGAGAAGACGCTAGCCCTGCCCTATGGCCACCTGAAGCAGACACTGCCTTCCAACTTTTAAAGCAGGCGTTTATTTCAGCTCCAGTCTGACGACAACCAGATTTGGATAAGCTATTTCTAGTGGAAGTGGATGCGTCTTCAGAGGCCATGGGTGCAGTTCTTTCCCAGCGTTATGACGATAATCGAGTTCATCCCTGTGGGTTCTTCTCCAAGAAATTTTCTCCTGCCGAGAGAAATTATGCATTGGTGAACAAGAACTTTTAGCAGTAAAGTTAGCATTAAAAGAATGGAGATACCTGTTGGAAAGGCCAAATTTCCCTTCACTGTCTTCACGGACCATAGAAATCTTCTCTTCCTAAAGAATCTTCAGTGCGTGAGTCCTCGTTTGGCCCGATGGGCGATATTTTTTGCTTGGTTCCAGTTCACCCTGATCTTCCGGTCTGGAGCCCTTAATCAAAAGGCAGATGCCCTGTCCAGATCTTTCCGCTATGATGACAAATCAGAGAATCAACAAAATACCCGTTTTGGAGTCAAGAGTCTTCATCACCTTACAATTACAGCCCCCTACAGGGAAGTCCTTTGTGGCCCCCGGAGTTAAGGAAGCAGCTCCTCACCTGGGCTTATTCCTCTTGCTTTGCAGGTCACTCAGGTACCCAGAAGACCTTGGAATTTTTAAAGAGAGGCCATCCATGAAAGCAGACGTGTCGGAATTTATTTCTTCATGTTCTTCGTGTGCCCAGCATAAATCTTCACGTCAGGCACCGGCTGGTGAGTTGTTACCACTACCTATTCCATCACGTCCGTGAATGCATCTCTCCATGGACTTTGTCACGGATCTGCCGAATTCCCAAGGGTTTACTACCATCTGGGTTGTAGTAGACCGATTCTCTAAAATGGTCCATTACATACCACTAAAGAAATTGCCTTCTGCCCCTGACTTGGCTCACTTGTTCGTTCAACATATTTTCCATCTCCATGGTCTTTCTGCTGAGATTGTCTCTGACCGTGGTGTTCAGTTCACAGCAAAATTTTGGAAAGCCTTATGTTCTGTATTGCAAGTTAAGCTAAATTTTTCCACGGCTTATCACCCACAAAGCAACGGTTCCACTGAGAGGGTTAATCAAGACCTTGAGACCTTCCTGAGGATTTTTATGACATCTTCCCAAGACAATTGGTCTGCATTGCTGCCATGGGCTGAATTTGCTCATAACGCCTCCTACCACTCTTCCACGAACCAAACACCATTCCAAGTGGTCTACGGCCTTCATCCTCGGGTTCCTGAATTTCAAAGCCTGCCCGTCTTTGATGTCCCAGCTGTAGAAGACACTGTACAGAAATTTGCTTCAATCTGGTCTCAAGGTCGTACTGACCTGGAGAAGGCGTCCTCCCGTTACAAATTTCAAGCTGATAAGAAGCGTAGGAAAGTACCACGTATGCAAGTTGGAGACCAGGTCTCCAACAACCACCCGGAACCTACGACTTTGAGTACCATCCATAAAATTTGCTCCACGCTTCATCGGGCTCTTCTCCATCATAGAAGTCATTAACCCCGTGGCTTATCGCCTTCAGCTACCCCCTTATCTGAAAATTCCCAATTCCTTTCATGTCTCCCTGTTGAAACCCCTGGTGCTAAACAAGTTCCACAGAGTCCTGCCTGCTTCTCCCCGTGTCCAGACTGCAAGGGGCGTAGAGTTTGAGGTCTCCCAGGTCTTGGATTCCAGTCTCCGCAGAGGACATTTGCAGTACCTTCTGGACTGGAAGGGCTATGGCCCAGAGGAACGTTGTTGGACCGATGCCCGAGATGTCCATGCTCCTGCACTCATCAGAAAGTTCCATGCTGCCCATCTGGAGAAGCCTGGTGAGTGTCCTGGGGCCACTCATAAGGGGGGGTACTGTCACGGCCAGGGTTTCTTGGCATGCTAGTCACTGGGTATTACCTGTGAGGTTGTTATGGCGGGGGGTCTCTGGCAGCGGTGTTGGTGTTTGGCGAGGGGCATTGGCTGCGCGTGGTTCTCTGCGGGCACATTGCCACTAGGCCTGGTGAGGTCTGGCGGTGTCTCCGTTCCGTTGGCATGGGCGCCGCCATCTTGCCTGCGGCCATGTGATTCCAGCTGTCCAATCCTAGTAGGTCATGTGTTCATTCCAGCTAGTCACAGCGCGGCACTGAGTATTAGGAAGGTCCAGAGCCTTCCTTACTTTGCCAGTGCTGCATGTTTCTCAGCTGCGGTTGAGAGAGAGTACCTGTGCCTTGCCTGCCTGTCTGTTACGCTACTAGCCTGAACCTTGCCTGCTCCAACCTGCTGGATTTACCCTGCACCCTCCACATACCTTTCACCTGCCTGAGTACCTGAACCTGCTGTTCCCTGCACCTTGCCTCCCTTCACTCTCAGCTGGACTTCATTACCTCAGCCTGCATTTGTTACAGCTCACCATACCTGCACTCGTTACAGCTCATCATTCCTGCATTCAGTTACAGCTCATCATATCTGCATTCTGTTACAGCTCACCATATTTGTTTACTGGACTGTTCCTGCCTGTCACTATCTGGACATTTCCCATTAACCCCCACTACAGTTATCAAGTGCACTTTAGTGCTATACCTGGACTTTTTATTTGCCATTCCCATGTCTTCTAAGTCACTTATTAAAAACTCCACTTTTTCATTTAAGTCTGCTTTTGTGTCTGCTCCTGTCACCACCCTGGTTCCACAACAAATTCAGAACCTCACAATTACAACATACAAATTACTACCACGTGACCCCACAAAAGAATACCAACATGAACTGAGGTTACTACTGAAAGAAGGATTGGAGATGGGGATACTCACTCAGAAAGAACACGAGTTTTTGGACATATCACATCCCATTATCACAGTTTTTTATCACCTTCCAAAGTTACATAAAGACTCCACTAACCCACCCAGCCGGCCTATTATATTGTTTTTTATCACCTTCCAAAGTTACATAAAGACTCCACTAACCCACCCAGCCGCCCTATTATATCAGGTATTAAATCATTAACATCCAATCTCTCTAAATATTTGGATACCTATCTACAACCATATGTCAAACAACAGAAATCCTACCTACAAGACACTACAAGTATTCTCAACAAACTCACCACAATAGACTGGAACGATAACCTTTGGCTAGTTACTAGTGATGTTACATCTCTTTATTCCGTAATCAGGCATACTCAAGGCATAGAGAGTATCAAACATTTCCTTGCACTTGACACCAAAATGTCCACCATACAAGTTGAATTTATTCTGAATGGCATATCTTTCATTTTATCACATAATTATTTATGGTTCAATGAGCAATTCTATTTACAGACCACAGGCATGGCAATGGGGACGAGGTTTGCGCAAAGGTATGCCAACCTTTTTATGAGTCATTGGGAGGACAATTACATCTGGTCCAACAATGACTTTGGCGCAAACCTCGTCCTCTGGGCCCGACACATAGATGACATATTTTTCATCTGGAAAGGCAATGAAGAATCACTTCTATCCTTTATGGACTACATGAATAGTAATAACCAGAATTTACATTTTACCATCCCAGTTGGCTCAATAGCATACCGACAGGACAATTTAAGAGACTGAGACGCAATTGTTCCAGACCCAACAATTATTTAATACAAGGTGAACATCTAAAATCACAACTTATAGAGAAAAAATATGATACCGACAGAGTAGAGTCAGCCTTCCAATCAGTAAAGGAGGGCGATAGGGATCCCCTTCTAATATACAACAAACCGACATCAGTTATTAACCAAGACAACGACATCTACTTTGTGACTCAATACAGCAACCATGCCAAGCGTATCAAACAACTAGTGACCAAACATTGGCCCATCCTCTTAGGAGAAGAGATACTGAGTCAGGCTCTAGGCCCGACCTAAAATAGTTTTCTGTAAGACACCAGACATAACAACAAAAATAATCAGTGACCATATACCTTCAATAAATAAAGAGTCTACACAAAACACACTAACCAACATGTGGCATCAGAAACAGTCAGGGGGGTCCAGAGGCTTTTTCTACTGCGGCACATGCAAAGCCTGCACTCTAACAAAGCAAAGAAGTACCAAACCTAAAATCATGGTTAAGTCCACAAGCAATGATACAATGTGGAAAATTAGGGATAATATGACATGCAATAGCAAAGGGGTCATATATTTATAACAATGCCCCTGTCATAAACAGTATATCGGCAGGACCATCCGCCCTTTGAAAGTAAGGATGTATGAACACCTCAACAACATAACAAAGGGAGTTGAAGATCATCCCCTCTCCACACATTTTAAAAAATTCCACCAATCAGATCCAACACATCTTGACTTCACTGCACTCAAATTGGTCAAACACAACTGGCGGCGAGGTGATTTATTTGGTTACCCTCCACCCAAGAGGACTTAATCTGGACAACGAGATTAAGTCCATTGTGTGCAATTAAATAAGTCACATTTATAACCAGCACTGCCATATTTATAACCAGCACTGCCATATGCTGAAATACTTAATCTATCCCCTTACAGCAGGATATAGTTATTTTACATGGGTCACATATTTAGTACCTCTTAGATCAGAGTGAGGGCCTACCCTCTAGGAGATTATGTCCCCATCTCCTGAGGCTGCTGGGCTATAAGCCAGCCACAGCTCATACTATATATGCACTCATATATTTATCATCTTTATGATCAGATTCACCGGGCCTATACAAGGGCCACATCTTAATCATAGATTATAATTATAGGTTACCAGATACATACTTTTATGCATCACTGCTCTTTCTGTGGTATTAAATTAAAAGTACATCTATGTAAGTACATCGATTCATGCAGGCTGAATATAACCTATATACTGCCCAATTGCTCCAAAATATGAGCTTACATTAACAGGTCATTTAACTGCATACTCTTTAGGTATATCACCTTAGATTATATGGTGTTTCCCTTTACTTCAAGAGCCAGTCACAGTTTGTAAATTGCATACTGACTTTAACCTATTTTTGATGCTGCCATTCGAGCAGGATTGGTGATTGACATCCTATTTTACAAATCAAACAAAGAGGCATGTGATTTTATGTACCATGCCCAACCTCTCGACCACCAATCCACGGTGAGCCATGTCCCGGATCCCATGAACTTAAGTAATCCCGGGTCACAAGCACTTCAACTACATTGCCTAGAAGAAGACCCCACGTGGGTTGAAATGCGTTGGCCATTCTACACAGTCACCAAGTGAGGAACTGGATCATCTACATCAGCGACATCTGACGAGCCGCAGTACACGCCCGAGGACATGGAAGAACATCATCACAGGAGAAGGAGAGGTACATCATCGAGCCGGCAAGGGGTAAGAGCGGACCCTGTTGAGTCCAGAGGAGGTGAGTTCCCTACAAGGAGGGGAAAACGGCATCTGGTTCTATTGAGCCACAACCGTTTATCCCCCCTGTCACCCAGCGGTCAGTCCGGAAGGGCGGGCCGGAGATTGCTTGGTAGCCAGGGAGATCTCCGACGTCATCCGTCAGAGACAGACACGGGCCTGGAGCTACACCTCCCAGTGCACTCCAGACAAGCCCGTACTGCTAACCCCGGGAAGATCTCTCGATCGATCACGACGGCACACACACCCCTACAGCGTCTATCAGCATTTGAGTGCATGTCATTTTAACATTACCCTAACATATGAGCTCAAGGGTTTCCAGGCCTCACTCCCTACTGTTATCATCATTATATTTAAACTTATTTTTTATTTGTTTTTTGTTTTGATTTGGATTTTTCTGTGTTTTTGTTTTTGCTTTGAACATTGTCCCATTTGGGCAGCTATTTTAGACCTCTTACCACAGATTTGCTAGATATCTATATTCATCTGTATCATTGCATATCTACAGTAAATACTATTTTTGTTATATACCTACGTGCTTTTCATTATATACACCTACATTTTGTCAGGATTACACACACTGACATCTGGTAAAATGCATCATCTCCAATAGGGGTATAGAGCGCATTTAATTGTATTTGCAATATGAACCTCATTACTTCCTAACTCTAGAAGGTCAGACACCCTTCTATAAGTGCAGCCTACCCCGCACATCTAGTCAGAGTCCAGTGTGCATTATTTCTCCCCTTTTAAACTATATGATATGCAGTTACCTATATTTTCGTTATCCGTTCAGAATGTCAACAGGTTCTGAAAGTCGACAGTCAGAATGTTGACATTGACTTTAGGTCGACAAGCAATATGTAGACATTCTGAATGTCGTCTTTTCATCCCACACCTATTTTTTCAATGTTGAAACTGTATGGTCAAAAGAATATAGACATGCTCATATCATGAATGTCGACATTTTGACCATGCCTATATTTTGATATGGTCCAAATGTCAACATTCAAAGGTGTATATTTACTAAAGTGCAGATTTTTAGAAGTGGAGATGTTGCCAATAGCAACCAATCAGATTCTACTTAACATTTATCTAACACCTTAATAGCTAGAATCTGGCCGTACACACTGAGCGATGCGGCTGATACGTTGTTCCGATTCGGCTGGAAACTATATATTGTGCCGACATCATCTCAGTGTGTACCCAGCTTAACTTTCACAAAATAGTGCTAATCATTGAGTGTGTACTTGAAATTACCTTTGCAAACAATAAAATACAAAAGAAGAAATCAAAAATGCATTCAAGTGTAAAAAGAAATAAATACTACTTAATAACATCATAAATCATTAGTTAAGTCAAAGTTTAAAAAAAAGAATACAGCATTTCCACTAAAACATACATGAAAGACAAGTAATCCGTCCTGTTACACACTGCAGATTTTTGTGCAATAAAAGAGCATCCGCCTTTGACAATCAACTTCTTGACGGAAACTAACAGCCACTAATTCACCTAGGTGCAGGTCATGACCTGTTGATTGTGTCAATGAATAACTGGAGACTAAAGCTTTTACCAAGGGCATAAATCCCTTTCTTAAGAGACAGTGAAATGTTCCTGCATACATTTCTGCAAGGAGCTAAGTAAAATTGTACCTATGAGTTTTGTAATTACTGAGTAGAAATACTTTAGCAGTAGTACAAAGGGTTTTTGCACACATAAGGCACAGGGAGCAACGGGGCTATTTACATAGCTGCACATCTGATTAAACAATGTCATGGATTGGTTTGGCATTCAATTGCATACAAAAAAAACAAGCATACATTTGCGGATCAAGATTGGCTGCTGCTACAGAATAAGCAAACTTTCCTATTGACGGGCACAACGTGGTAGAAGAATAGGCATTCCTTGTAACTATGGGGTAGGTGAAAAATTTACCTAGATAAGCAATGGATCAAGAAAAATACATTTTAACTTTGCAATACAAGATATTTAAATGATCAGAAAGGAGCACTTATTGTCCACCCCTGGTGTAGTGACAGACCATTTAGAAATATATTTCTTACGGTGCATGACATACAGGCCTATATGCTGAACTGGCTGAAGTTTGCACTCGTGCAGTTAGCAAAAATCTGTATATTAACTAAGGGTCTCATTCAGACCTGCTCGCGAGCGCAGGACGCTCGCAAGCGGGTCGATGGTACCCAAATGCGCATGCGCACGACGGAGGGAGCTCCGTCGTGCGCATGCGTGAGACCCGGATAGCGACAGCTCCGGGTCTCGCACCAAAGGGGGCGTGCTGTCGGTGAGTCTACCGTCTGCGTCCGGCCCCACTGACATCACTAGTGATGTCAGTGGGAGTGATTTTGGCTCTGATAGAGCCAAAATCACTCCTGAGCTTGCGGCAGCGAGACCCTACCATCGTGACCATCATCATGGACGCTCGCATAAGCTGTGGGTGGTAACCCACAGCTATGCGAGTGTCCAAGAGGCCGCTCCAAGTTTAGATAGGAGCGTCCGGCTCTGAATCAGGCCCTAAGTTCCTTGCTTTGTGCACACATAAAGTAAAAACTCATTTACATGTGCACACACACACATATATCAGCCTTGCCTACCCTCCCGATTTGGCCGGGAGCCTCCTGAATATCAGGTGCCACTTCCGGCCCCCCGGAAAGGCAAAATTATTTTGGGAAATTTTTTTCACTTGGTGCTGAAATTACTTCAAAGCAATCCATTACAATGACACACATGGTTTATGGGGAAAAAAATAACAAAAGCACTATGATTTACAATTCAAAGAAAAATAGTATCAATGTTTCAGGGACGTTCTGCCTCTTGCAGACATCGTGAATTTTACTGTGATGGTAACTGTGTGGTGTGGAGCTCCGAGTCCAGACAGATATGCTCAGCCTCTGCACAGTGCTGCAGCGTGGGAGTGCACGTCACATGACATAAAGAGCACTCACACTGGCTGAGCATATCTGTCTGGACTCGGAGCTCTGCCTCACACAGCCACTGCACCAGTAAAAATATTCTTCTCAGCTCCGCAGACCTAATACCGGACAGAATCAGTACGGGAAATAGCATTTTATTTTGAAATCCTGGACAATCCTATACTATATTATACAGGACGGGTGACAACCCTACAGGGCAAGGTCGGATTAAAGGGGGAACGACAGGGTCGATCGCCCCTGGACCCCCACACCTGAAGGGCTCCCACACCCAGCCATCGGGGTTAAAGTGAACCGGAGGAGACGGAACCAGTTATGCCTCCTCCGGACACCTAACCCCGGTGCCGCACGGAGACACCAGGCGCCTGCTGAGATTGTAACCAGTGGGTGCCCGGCTCCCTCCCCACAGCGGCAGCCAGAGCTGGAGACTAGAGCTCACTCATGAGCTCCGGCTTCCGGCTCAGGCAGGGAACTATGGGAGAGACGTCATGCGTCTCTCCCATAGTGCGGAGGAGCAGTGCCAACCGAGCGGATCAGAAGGCAGCGGGAGCGGGGCTTAAGGTAAGTATGATTTTTTTTTGTCTTTAGCGCAAGCGGCTTTTCCACTGCTGGGGGGGACATTACTACTGGGGCATTACTACAAGGGGCATTACTCGGGGGGGATTACTACTGGGAGCATTACTCAAGGGGGGCATTACTACTGGGGGCATTACTCGAGGGGCACATTACTACAGGGGACATTACCCGGGGGGGACATTACTACAGGGGACATTACTCGGGGGGGGGCATTACTACTGGTGCCACTACCACAGGGGGCATTACTTCTGGTGCCACTACCACAGGGGCACAACTACAGGGGTATTACTACTGAGGGCATTACTATTGGGCACACACAGGGGGCATGACTACTGGGGGCGCAACTACAGGGGTATTACTACTGGGGGTATTTACACAGGGGCATTACTATTGGGAACACTACTACTTGGGGTATAACTACAGGGGGCATTGCATAGGGGGCACTGCATAAGGGGCAACACTCCTGGGGGCACTACTACTGGGTGCACTGCATAAAGGGCACGTAATAGGGGCCCCCACATGTTTGTTGCCCAGGGACCCCCACAGACCTTAATCCGGCCCTGCTACAGGGAGTTGCAGCCACACCCCCAAGATAGCATGGTCACGGCACATTCAGCAGTGTGGCATGTAGAGGGCCCATTGTACACAATGGGGCCCACACACTCTGCCCCACTCTCCCTGGTAGCGGAGCCCAAAAGATCTCTTGGCATCCCTATTTTTAAAACAATATATTTTAAAATTGAAAATTAAACTATGCTATAAAAATAAAGACATTTTATTACTGTTGGGGGATTAGAGGCCGCAAGTTGGCCGTAAGTTTGGTGGGGAGCGGGTACAAATTACCCAGGCCCGGGCTTGCTGGAGGTCCGACGCCCCCCCACCCCCTCCCCCATATAACAAGGCTGCCCAGCACACGCTGCTGTGTGCTGGGCTGAACTGGGAGACTGCTCGCGGCTGGTAAGTAGCAGAGCCACAGCAGTCTCCTATGCCTGTGGGGGGAATGATCACACTGATCGCGCCCCCCAATGGCTATGCGCCGGGCAGAGGGGCTCACAGCGCCCCCTCCCCAGTGCGCAGCGCCACTATGCAGCGCTGTGGAAAATTATTTTTTTCCTAAGGGGGCATGGTCACGCCTATAGCGGTTAGGCCACGCCCCCTTCTTCACCTGGGTCCGGCGCGGCTCTCGGCGCCCTTGGCCAAACATATGCATGGACATAAATGTGGATATACATATTCAGAGTTAGCTGCTTCATCCTATGCATTTGCTGATGTAGCCGCCAGCACGAGCCATTTGCATGAGCACTATAACTGGTGCAAGAGATCCATCCGGAATCAGACAGACCTCTGTGTACTCAGTATAGCCTGTAATTCCGCCTACATGACCGTGAAGAACACTTGTGGGGATGCCCTGTTTCCACCTTTTTACACCCATGCTCAACCATGGACCATGCACATTGCCAAAAAATAATTGCAAGATCCATCCGCAAAACGGAGTTCTGTTCAACTCTGTATCAGCCCCTCAATGAGAACTATTTTTAGGCGGGAAAATTAAGCTTTAAAATGTTTGACCAGGGCAATTGTGATACAAGTTTTTCAATTGGGCATCATAATGCTGCCGTATCGTACAACCCACAATGATGTTATATATTGGCTGCACGGACAGACTGTGTGTAATTTGGAAGTAAGCAAGTGTATTCACAACCGTCAGGATTTACAAACCTTGCTATTCCTAAATGATTTCCACTGTGATTACCATGGCTGAACAGCTTCGGGGGCTATAGTCCTGTCAGACATTTTAGTTTTAAGAATTGGACAAGATTCCATGTAAATCTATAGCATTACCTGTTTAAAACTAGATGTAAAAAGGGTTTATTTTCCTACTATTTCTTATTAATACATGGAAAAAAAATTCAAAAAGGAAAACCTGTATAACTATGCTGTCCAATTCATACTTGCCTACCTTGATGTTTTACTCTCCGGGAGAAGCCCAGAGAGGAGAAGCAGGTGGGAGGTGATTGAGGTGGAGCCAGGTGATTTGCGTCATAAGGTCCCATCCCCTTATGACAAAATGCAGCTATTTGCACATATTTAAATAGGGGGCAGGGCCAAATGATCATTAGGCCCCGTCCCCTCCTCATGGACTCCAGGTAAGTTTCTTCCCATTCTGCCCACTTCTCTAGGAAGTGGACGGAATGCTGGAGGAGTGTCCACTCTTCCGGGAGCGCGGGGGACTACCCAAAAAATCGGTAGCCTTCCAAAGGTTCTGGAAGAGTAGGCAAGTATGGTCGAACGTCTTGGGGTGCATACAAACCAGGCACAATTTGGCCGATTTGGGCAAATCGAAACAACAAATCGTGCATATCGTGCAGTGTGTATGCCCGATTTGCATGTGATATCGTGTGATTGGCCGTGCTGCACAGTCAATCACACGATATCGCATGTGAGGCTGTACATATTAATGAAGGATGGAACAGTGATCGTTCCGTCTTTCATTAAATCTATTAAGTGTGTACCGGCAATTATGCGATGTCCAGGGTGAAGGCATATCGCCCTGAACATCTGTACCCACCCTTAGAGAGGAAGGAACCTACATGTTAGTTGAATCAAACAGGGGCATGTTATTTTGACGGAATACATACGAATTCAAATCCCGACAGCGGCAGGCCGACACGGCAGAAAATCCTGATCGTCCCCAGGTAAGTATCAACTAACCTAACCTAACCCCCCTAACCCTAACCATCCTTAGGGGTGCCTAACCCTAACTTTCCCCCCAGTACTTAACCCTAATCCCCCCTCTAAGTGCCTAAACCTAACCCCCCCTTCCCCGCCTACTAAACCTAAGTCCCCCGGGGGGGTGCCTATCCCTAAGTCCCCCCCCGGGGGTGCCTAACCCTCCCTCCCCCTAGCCTAACCCTAACCTCCTGGGGGGATGCCTAGCCCTAAGTCCCCCCCAGGAGCCCTAAACCTGAGCCTCCCCCCCCCGCGCCCGGCATCACTTCCATCAGGGTGCCGGGCGCCGGTCTCCCGGCGTCGGTAAAATGACAGGCATCTAGAATTAGACGCCTGTCATTTAACCCTCGCCGGGATAAAGCAGTCGGGAAGCCGGCTGTCAGGCTTACGTCCGCCGGCTTCCCGATTGCATACCATTGTGACAAATACAGAGTGTGTGCCCCATATCTAAAATATATTCCTAAAGTGTCATGTTACTGTAACTTAATAACATGAAATATTTTACATGCATAGCTATAAAGGACATACCAGATCAGGGTTGGCGCTTATTGTCCACCCCTGTACAAGATGCACTCTGCATGGCACTTCAGGAAAGTTATTTTGTATGATGTAGAGACCCATAAGAAGATATTATTATTTCAGAATGGCACAATACAGATGTTCTCGCAGTTTTGTCACGCTATTAAGTAAAACATACAGTCAGGTGCATAAATATTGGGACATTGACAGAATTTTCATATTTTGGCCTCTATTCACCACCACAATGGCTTTGAAATGAAACAAACAAGATGTGCTTTAACTGCAGACTTTCAGATTTAATTTGAGGGTAATTACATCCAAATCAGGTGAACGGTGTAGGAATTACAACAGTTTCTATATGTGCCTCCCACTTTTTAAGGGGCCAAAAGTAATGGGACTATCAACTCAAAAGCTATTTCATGGACAGGTGTGGGCTATTCCCTCATTATTTCATTATCAATTAAGCAGGTAAAAGGTCTGGAGTTGATTCTAGGTGTGATATTTGCATTTGGAATCAGTTGCTGTCGACTCTCAATATGAGATCCAAAGAGCTGTCACTATTAGTGAAGCAAGCCATCATTAGGCTGAAAAACATTCTTAAAAAGAAAGAACGCACCGGAGAGCTCAACAACACCAAAAGACCCGGAAGACCACGGAAACAACTGTGGTGGATGCCAGAAGAATTATTTCCCTGGTGAAGAAAAACCCCTTCACAACAGTTGGCCAAATCAAGAACACTCTCCAAGAGGTAGGTGTATATGTGTTAAAGTAAACAATCAAGAGAAAACTTCACAAGAGAGAATATAGAGGGTTCACCACAAGATGTAAACCATTGGTGAGCCACAAAAACAGGAAGACCAGATTAGAGTTTGCCAAACAACATCTAAAAAAGCCATTACAGTTCTGGAACAACATCCTATGGACAGATGAGACAAAGATCATCTTGTACCAGAGTGAAGGGAAGAGAAGAGTATGGATAAGGAAAGGAACTGCTCATGATCCAAAACATACCACCTCATCAGTGAAGCATGGTGGTGGTAGTGTCATGGCGTGGGCATGTATGGCTGCCAATGGAACTGGTTCCCTTGTATTTATTGATGATGTGAGTGCTGACAAAAGCAGCAGAATGAATTCTGAAGTGTTTCGGCCAATATTATATGCTCATATTCAGTCAAATGCTTCAGAACTCATTGGACGGTGCTTCACAGTGCAGATGGACAATGACCCAAAGCATACTGCAAAAGCAACCAAAGAGTTTTTTAAGGCTAAAAAGTGAAATGTTATGCAATGGCCAAGTCAATCCCCTGACCTGAATCCGATTGAGCATGCAGTTCACTTGATGAAGACAAAACTGAAGGGAAAATGCCCCAAGAACAAGCAGCAACTGAAGACATTTGCAGTAGAGGCCTGGCAGAGCATCACCAGGGATGAAACCCAGCGTCTGGTGATGTCTTTGCGTTCCAGACTTCAGGCTGTAATTGCCTGCAAAGGATTTGCAACAAAGTATTAAAAAGTGAAAGTTAGATTTAGGATTGTTTAATTTGGCATTCCTACACCGTTCACCTGATTTGGATGTAATTACCCTCAAATTAAATCTGAAAGTCTGCAGTTAAAGCACATCTTGTTTGTTTCATTTCAAAGCCATTGTGATGGTGAATAGAGACCAAAATATGAAAATTCTGTCAATGTCCCAATATTTATGCACCTGACTGTAATTGGTGTCAGTTCCCTGGTGCATTTTTTATTTTACGTGTGATGTCTCAATGTTAAGAGCTATGTTAAGGAGCACTAGATGTAACCTGTAAGATGATATGTTGATATATGTGAATGAGGTAATTGGAACATTCAGAAGCCTTTATTCTACAGTTTCAGGATGGTTTCAGAAGCAAAAGATATGTAAAGACTAATTAAATTTTTACTATGCATCTGACTAGGCTGAAGCACTCACTGCACACATTCCTCAAGACTGGGGCAGCCAGATACACAGAATATGGAGAGGGCTGGGCTCAAAAAACCTGCAGGCCATCGGAGCACCACTATGTTAACAACAACACTAAAGCCGGGTACACACTAGACAATGTGTGTACCCAGCTATCGGCAGAAGCAACTTCTCTTTAGGATCTTCATACCGCAGGACTGCACCTTGCAGGATGCCCATGGTCTCACTACTACCACCAGAGCAGCTGCTGGGTACTCCAGAAGGGCCAGGTCCTGCATCGCCTCATTTTCAAGGTGATTTTCAACCCTATAAAGTTCACACCACATACTTATTACACAACCACCTACACATAGGGGTATATTCCCTAAAGTTACAGTTTTTAGACCTGTAGATGTTGCCCATAGCGAACAATCTGATTTTAGTTTACATTTAACTAGCACCTTCAAGAAGATAATTGCTTCAATGTAATTGTTTGTTATGGCCTACATCTCCAGATTCTAAAGCTCTGCCTTCAGAAATTGAAGTAGTGTATTGTGTAATTTTTTTATTTTTTTTTTAAACACATTTTTATTATATTTTCAGAAAGATAAAAAATATATATAACATAATAAATGACAGAAATTGAAAAGAACAGACATATACATCCAAAGAAAATGGGGGAGGGGGGGGTTAAACCCCACACAGCAGTGAGGCATAACAAAGTCAATATAAAATAGACTTATAAGACATATATATCAAAATCAAACAAATAAAATATCTTAATATACAATCAAGTCATAAATATATAACTTGACTGAGATAAACATAATCTAAATCATATTACATATAAGAAAAACAATAAAATAGGGAAGGAAGCAAGAAAGGGGGAAACAAAAAGTAGAGGTGAGCGGGTCCGGTTCCCCGAGAACTGGACCCACCCGAACTTCGGGATCCAAGGCAAGAACCGAATCCGGCTCGGGTTTTCCAGCTACACTCGGATCTCAAAACTTCATCCTCCTGCTGTTGGATTCTCGCTGGGTTTTGGATCCTATAAAGGTCCACACGCTCGCCACCATTTTCATACCGGCTGTGGAGAGTGAAGAGGAAGCTAGGGAGGGGCTGTGCTGTTGTTGTCCATAGCAGCTGTGCTGCTGCTGTGCATAGGGGCTGGCTGTTGTTGTCATAGGGGTTGGCTTCTGTTGCCCATAGAGGCTGGCTGGGCTGTGCTGTTGTCCATAAGGGCTGTGTTGTTGTCTATATGAGCTGTGCTGCAGACAGAAGAAGAGGGGGGTTCAGTGGTTCCTGTGTCACTTCAGTCCAGAAAGGGGTGCTGCTGTGTTGTCCAAGGGGTGCGCTGTCCATCAGGGGTGCTCTTCACCCCCAGTGTGAAAAAAATAAAGTGCTTTTTTTTCTGTGTGTGAACAATGTAGCTGCGCCAAGTGTGCTGCCTGTGTCATTAGTCAAGGGGCTGCTACCTTGTTCAGGGGTGCTCTCTGCCCCCCAAGTGCAAAAAAAATAATATTAATAAGTGTTTTTTTTTCTGTGTGTGTGTGCGTTAGCCACACTTATCAGCAACATAGCTGCGCAGGGGTGCTGCCTGTGTCGTTTCTCAAGGGGCTGCTGCCTCGTTCTGGGGTACCCTCCCCCCAGTTAGCCACACTTATCAACCACGTAGCTGTGCCAAGCGTGCTGCCTGTGTCATTAATCAACGGGTTGCCTCATTCAAAGGTGCTCTCCCACCCAGTGTAAAAAAAATAAAGTGTTTGTTTTCTGTGTGTGTGTGCACGTTAACCACACTTATCAGCAAAGTAGCTGCACCAGGGGTGCTGTCTGTGTCGTTTATCAAAGGGCTGCTCCTCATTCAAGGGTGCTCTCCCCCCCAGTGTAAAAAAAAAATAATAATAATAAAAGTGTTTTTTTCTGTGTGCATGTGCATTAGCCACACTTATCAGCAATGTATGGGCTGCTGCCTCATTTATCAGAGGTGATTTTTTTGTCTTTTGTCCCAGCATAACAATGGGCTTTTTCATACCATGGGCAACAACTGTTGCCTGATTTGCACAAACAACATCCAACTAGGCATCAACATCCTGATCAGCAACATCCTCATCATCCTTATTAGTGGCAGTACCAATTACTACAGGAATATCATCCTCATCCTCCTGGTGCAATTACACAAAAGCATCCTCGATTTCTACGTCAGCAATATGTTGGCTGCCCTTCGCCACATTTACAGAGGGCACACAAATGTTGGAAGGAGGATCCTCTTTAAGTACACTATTTGAAAGGTCAGGCTCACGAATGGCAACCGCGGACACACTTGCACTCTCGAGGATTTGTGATTTTTCGGTGCACACAGTTGGTTCGGTGTCTCACTCGTCTTAACAATTAAATTTTTTTTTAGAAGTCTACTACAAGCAGAAGGGCTTAAATCATCACAACCAAAACCACTAAAATCCTTTCCTTGCCAATGGCATATTGCCAATTTTATGTTTTTCTAAAGCTAACTTGGCTTTAGATAATTTTTTCTTTAACAGGGTAAAAGTTGATTTTACATGGCCTGACTTAAGCCCTGGGGCATCGGCCTTCATAGATGATCCTGCTCTCCTGTCATGTGACTGTCCTCCATACTCACTGCGGCCTTGCAGCAGTGTCACCAAGCAATTATAGTGCAGCTAAGTTGCGGCTAATGCACACACACAAAAAATACCTGTTTTTAAAACTAGGGGACAGCACCTTTGTGTGGAGTTATTTCCACCCAAATCTGGAAAACAACTGTCAAGCCATCTGTACCCTTTGCAAAGCAAGAGTGAGTAGAGGTAAGGACCTTAACCATCTAGGAACCTTCTCCCTCTTGCGTCACTTGCAGCACATTCATCAAAAGTGTTTGCAAAATGTAGACAGTTTGGCTAACAAAAATGTAACAATGAGTAGTCCAGTGTCACCTAACTGCTCCCTCCTCTCTGTTACATCCAAGCACCAGCGATCTCCACCACCAACACCTGCATCATCAACATCCTCAATCTTCATCGGAAGTAGCCCTGCATCCAATTTCCGAAGAAGAATGACTGACTCATCTCATATCCGTGATTCCTCAGAAGGATCCTTGACTGCTATGCCTGTTGCTGCTGTTGCTGTGAGTGGATCTTCATCCCAGAAGGGGACCAGGAGGAAGACTACTTGTAGTACTTTAACAAAACAATTGACTGTCAAACAATCCTTTGCAAGTGGGAGCAAGTATGACAGCAGTCACCCAGTTGCACAGCGGATTACTGACGCCATAATAGCTACGCTGGTAATAGATGTACGTCCAGTATCCGCCATTAATGCAGTGGGTTTTAGACAGTTAATTGAAGTCATGTGTCCCCGCTACCAGGTCCCTTCTAGATTCCACTTCACTAGAACAGCAATTCACTAAGAGGCATACTGCAGAAAACCTCTTAAGAAAACTCAATGATATCAATGCAAAATGGCTTACCCCGCTTGCTCACTCCTCGGGATTTGTGATTTCTGACAATGCCACCATTATTGTGAGAGCATTACATCTGGGCGAATTCCAGCACGTCCCATGTTTTGCTCACACAATTAATTTGGTTGTGCAACATTTTAAAAAAAATAATAGGGGCATACAGGGACTTTTTCGACATTCAGTGACTGCATGTCAAAGATTGCAGCACCAGCAAGTACTGTTGAATTTGCCCTGCCATCAGCTGAAGCAAGAGGTAGTAACTAGGTGCAATTCTACACTCTATATGCTTCAGCGGATGGAGGAGCAGCAAACGACCATCCAGGGCTACACAACGGCCTATGACATAGGCCGTGGAGCGGAAATGCACCTTACTCAAGCGCAGTGGAGAATAATTTCCGTGTTGTGCAAGGTTCTCAAACCCTTTGAACTTGCCACATATGAAGGTAGTTCAGACACTGCCAACTTGAGTCAGGTCATTCCCATCATCAGACTTTTGCAAAAAGAGCTGGAGAAACTGAAGGAGGAGCTGAAATGGAGCGATTCCGCTAAGTATGTCGGACTTGTGGAACAAGCCCTTGATTCACTTCGCCAGGATCCAAGGGTCATCAATCTCTTGAAATCAGATTACTATATTTTGGCAACCATACTTGATCCTAGGTTTAAGTCATACATTGTGTCTTTTTTTCCGACGGACATAAATCTGAAAATATGCAAAGAGCTGTTGGTAAAAAAATTGGCAGCTCAAGCAGCCACGTGACACGACATCAACTCCTTCAGTTTCTGAGGCTGCCAGGAAAATACTACATTTTAGCAAGAGATCTACTGCTGGTGGTGATGCAGATCATTCAGCAAAACATGATGATGACATCTGGTCGGGTCTGAAAAAACTGCCTACAATTACTGACATGTCTACCGTGACTTCCTCTGATACGGTCAATATTCAGAGGATGGGTAACGACTATTTTAGAGATAACATCCAAATAGGCATGTCACAATGTCCGTTTCACTACTGGCAGGAAAAAGAGGCAATTTGGAGATAACATTCAAATAGGCATGTCACAATGTCCGTTTCACTACTGGCAGGAAAAAGAGGCAATTTGGAGGCCATTACACAAACTGGCTTTGCTTTATTTAAGTTGCCCACCCTCCAGTATGTACCCCGAAAGAGTTTTCAGTTTAGCCGGGAACCTTGTCAGCAATCGGCGTAGGAGGTTACTTCCCCAAAATGTGAAAAAGATGATGTTCATTAAAATGAATTACAAGTTCCACAAGGAAGACCTTTACCAGCAATTCACTTAACAAAATACAGAGGCGCCTGTAATAGTGGATTCCAGCGGGGACGAATTAATATTGTGTGAAGAAGAGAATGTACACACTGATGGGGATGATGATGACGACATCTGATCCATCTTACCTATATTGTAAAGCCAGTTTGTGCATGGCGCTCATTTCCACCAATGCCCACTGTGCATTGGCACTGGCAGCTTGGATCATTTCCGTCAATATCCACTGAACATTGGCAGCTTGTTTTGTGGTGGCTCAAACAAACCAATCATTTCAGCCACAAGTGGTAGTCTCTGTCACTGAACTGATTGCTTTGTTAAATTGTGCATGTCCTGTATACTTAATGGTGGCTGGGAGGGCCCTAGGGCAATTCCATCTTGCACCTCTTTTCTTTGCATTATGTGCTGTTTGGGGCATTGCTGTCTGATATTTTTAATTTTATAGTTTCTGAAACTGCCATTCTGTCGACCACTGCAGTGCCACTCTGTGACACGTTGAAAGCTAAACTGCCACATGTTAGTGCCGTCCACTGCTGTCACTTAGTTTAGGCAGCCAGCTAGTCGGATGCAACCTTTTGGCCTAAACTGGATGAAATGAATATTGTAAGTGTGAAGTTGTCAAAATTGACTAGAAATGACTGGAAATATATGTTATTGAGTTTCGTATTACTCTAGGAACGAAAAAAAGGCCCAAATTATGTGATATTAGCCGTTTTTATGATTTTTTAGGATAAAATCCAGATCCAAAACCATGCAAGGGTGGTTTTGCCAAACCCAAATCCAGATCCAACACACAAGGTAGATACAGATTCAAGACCAACACATGGGGGTCTGTGCACATCTCTAACAAAAAGGGAAAAGGAGAGAGGGGGGGGGAGAGTCCACCTGTATTTCAATTGTTATACAATTCAAGATAATTGTCTGTATAAATATACCATTCGGTTGTCTGAAATAATTTCAGTATGGATACTTGTTTATGTGAGTCAAGCTTATCAATAAAGAAACTCCATTTTCTATAAAACTTGACAACCCCCTTCTCAATATCAGGTAAAGTTGCTTGCCTATCATTATACAGTACTTGCAAAAGTAAAATAACCGATCTTAAAAAAGGGGGAGTTTTCACTGTCCGATTTTGCATTGTGACCTTTTTTGCCACTGCTATAATGGTAGTAAGTAGAGGAAGCAATGCCTTTTTACGCGGGCCTAGAAACCAATTGTCGAAATTAGAACATAGCAAAGCCAATGGATCTGCACATAATCGCAGAGAGAACAGGTCATTTATAAAAAAACATTACTTTGCCCCAAAATTTACGAATCTTTCCGCATTCCCATATATTAGGAAAATTAGTAGCAGAAGTAAAATGGCACTTGGGACATTGACCCATCTCTTCAGCAACCATATGCCTCCTCTGGGCTTGTGAAGTATAAATTTGATGTAATATCTTAACATGGACTTCTTGTAAAGAAACAGAAGGAAGGTAACGGAGTGTAGAATTATAATATTTTAGGAGAGTTTCCTGAGTCTCCAAAGAAGGAATTAAATATTTCCAACTATTCACTGTAGTTGACCAAAAAGAGGTCGCATGACGTTGTACTAAAAGGGAAGTGAGCCGTCTAGTTTTAAAGTAGCAAGTTAGGTAAGTAAAGAAACAAGATCGTCTTTTCATTACCACTAAGCAAGGGGGGAGGGAGAAAGCGTGCAAAGTGCCGGGCTTGTAAGCACATAAAAAAACTGTCCATTATGAATATTGTATTTATCTTTGAGAGTTTGAAAGGAAAACATAGTGCCACCTGGATCAAAGCTATTACGAATAGCAGCAATACCTTTAGAGCGCCATTGTAAAAAAATAGTGTTATCAAGTCCAGAAGGAAAAAGAGGATTTCCCCAAAACATGGTAAACTCTGAGCTACAGGGATTGCGTTGTAACCTACGATTATTAGCTAACCAAGAAAAATATGTATCCCTAAAAAGGATATTGGGCCTGATTCAGAGCCGTTCGCTATTTGCGGTCGTTCGTTCAAAAACAAGGGGTGGCTATTCAAATGATCCGTTCGCAAATTGCAGTCTGTTCCCACCTCTAAGTCTGAACGAGCGAGCAAAACATACGCTCGTTTATTTGATAAAAACGCCCCCTGGCCGCACGCACCATACGTCATGTCCGCTATTTATTAGATTAATTGAGTACATCGTACAGCGTATGAACTGCTCGCTATTCTTGTGGTTGGTGTTTTCAACCGCTATTTTGCGAGCAGTTCTGAGTTAAAAAAAAACAAGTGACGTGGTCAATGACGCTGCTTTGTTAATTATGCACTCCCTTAAAACGCCCGTTTTGACCTTTAAGCACGCCTGCGTTCGGATCTCCACTCCCCGTTTTCAAGCACCTTCCCCTGTTACCACCCACATACGCCTCATTCTGTCACTCAAAATAGCAGGTCCTCGCTATATTGCGTACCAACGATTTTCGGCCGCACTGACTGGTTCGCGCATGCGTACTAAAAACCGTACGCATGCGCAGATGTGCGAACATCGCTCGGAACGAGCGTACTGCCGCTAGCGAGTGGCTCTGAATGAGGGCCATTGTTCAATATGTCATGGGGGATAGATGACCTAGGAGCATGTAATAGTGCGCATGGCGAATATGGTGGAAAAAGAGTTAGTTCTAAAGAGTAGTTCGAGTAAGAGCTACATCCATAAATCCAATCCACAACATAGAGAAAAAACACTGCTCTAGTAGAATTAGTCAAATCTGGAATCCCTAAACCCCCTTAGTGCGAGGTAATTGAAGCTTTGCCAAAGAGGCCCGGGGCTTTTTATGTTTCCAAATAAATTTAGAAAAAAGTTTAGAGCAGAAGCCTATATCTCTCTTAGAAAGGCTTAAAGGCAACATTTGAATCAAATAGGATAATTTGGGAAAATTATACTCTTCAGGACCGCTGTTCGGCCTAACAGTGACAAGGGTACAGCTGCCAACTATCCAATAAATGTTCAATTTTAGTTAAAATGGGAGTAAAATTTGAATTATATAAACCTGACAAATGGGAGGTGATAGATATGCCAAGGTAATTCATACATGCGCCCACCCTGGAAAGTCATATGCGAAAAGCGTCAGTTTAATTTCCCTTGACCCCACACTGATTCCTGTGAAGGAAGTAGTGTGTCTTAAAGCTGTAGCCAAGGGTTCCAGGGCGAGTACAAATAGAAGTGGGGAAAGAGGCAAACTTGCCTCGTGCCCCGTTTGACCTGAAATGGAGGTGATAGATAACCATTACAGGAGATCAGAGTCGATGGCGCAGAATAGAAAGTTTGTAATTTTTTAATAAATGACACTGGGAAACCGAACTGACCCATGACCTCATATAGGTGATCCCATGTTACCATGTCAAAAGCCTTTTCAGCATCTAAATACAAGAGGACAGCGTTAGATGGCTTCCCAGCTGATCCTAGCCATTGCTGAACTGCAAGTACTTTACGGAGATTGACCACAGAATGCCTACCCCAGACAAATCCAGTTTGATCAACATGAATGATAAATGGAAGAATCAATTTAATCCTATCCGCAATATTCTTTGTCAATATTTTATAATCTAAATTTTATAAAGAAATGGGACGGGAAGATCCCGGGAGCTCCGAATCGCAATCAGGCTTAGGGAGGACCTTCAAAGTAGCAGAATTAAAATACAAGGGCAATGTTTTCCTTTCAATAATGTCATTATACATGGAAACCAATGTGTCACCTATGTAAGGTAGTAAAATTTTATAATATTCACCCGTGAAGCCATCCGGACCCGGGGCTTTACAAAAGTTTGCGCTTTTACAACAGCTGTAACTTCATCTAAGGATATAGGAGCTGTCAAGGTCTCCACCTGTTCTACCGTTATATGGGGTAATGTCATACCTTCCCAAAGAGCCTTTTTTCGCTTCTAAATTAATCGTCTCAGCAGCATATAAATCAGAATAAAAATCACAAAAAATAGCAGCATTTTGTTTACCTGAGTGGACACGAGACCCATTAGGCATCTTTAGGGATTTGATTATTGAAGGTGAGTGTGCCCCTTTTAACATATTAGAGTGCATATGAAAACAAAAGTTTTGTTGAAAAGCAAACCTATCACCAATTTTGGAAAGTACAGTATCAAATTCTAGTGTAGCATGTAAATATACATCTTTCTTAGTAGGATTAGGAAGCTGTTTATAAGTCTCATAGGCTTCTGTGAGGGATTTCTGTGTTGTAACAGAGGAAGTATTAATATCTAAAGAGTGTTGTTTTACAACAAAAGACAAAAGAGCCCCTCGAATTACCGGCTTGGAAGCTTGCCAGAACAATTGAGGATTCTGCTGCGCATAGTCCATATTATCCTGAAGATATGATTTCCACGTTGCTTCCAACATGTTCCTAAATTTTAAGGAATTAGACAGATTAGTAGGATAGGGACCAAGGTCTACAGTAGAAGTATGAACCACACTAGTGCATGGTCTGAGATGCAGATCGGTTCTATTGCCGAATCCGAGACTCTAGGCAATAAATGTGTAGCTAAAAATAAGTAATCAATCCAAGATAACGTGCCATGCACAGCAGAGAGACATGTAATCTTTGTCTATCCAAAGTATTAGCGGAGAATAAATTGAAATCGCCCCCTACAAGTAATTCTGAGGAAGACATAATGGAGAGTTTGGCTAACAGACGTTTGAAAAACAGCTTAGAATATACATGGGGCGCACAAAGGTTGCAAATGACATAATGATTATTTTGTATAGTAACGTGGTGTATTGTGTAATTTACAGCAAATAAAGATTACTTTTTGTATTAAACAATCACATTTTAGCTATTAGATTAGACAAGGTCTTAAAAAACAGTACAAATTGGAGTAAAATACTGTAACATTTAGTAATAGCTTCAGAAATGAAAAGTGGAGGCGTTGGCCATACCAACCCGCAACATACTGTGTATAATTTTTTTGCATTTAAAATAAAATATATAAAAATTATGTCTGTGCTATGGACAACAACACCACTTTACATGTAGAAAGCCATTAATACATTTAGTGTTTAAATACTAAACCACATAACACACAAAAATGTATCAATTAAAAAATACTTACACACACCTGTACTTTCTTCACAGCAGAGGATATCCATCAGCCAGGCCAGATACAGCAAGTGGAGGAGGCAGAAATGGAGGTCACCCTTCATTTGACTGAAGTTCCTGCTGATCTCCACACCCAGCCTAGCCAGCCAACTCCTTGCCCTCCATTTAGTATCACATTCATTCAAATCAAAGGCAGGAGCAACTTTTTTGGGAAACATGGGCCACACAGCAAAATGCCACCCATGACTTAATAAAAAAACAAGTACAATTTATGGGCACTTTGGCACACCACACAAATAAATATACCGGTGTGGCACTCGCCAAAACCAATAAAAAAGCCAGTTTGTGCATACTTTGGAAAGTATGCGCAGTAATATGAGCAGGTATCATGACTAGTACCTGCGTATAATGGAAACAAATATGGCAACCCAACAAGGCATTCCCAAATCATTGAAACTCAGACCCAAGCTACTAGGGATTTAAATACAAGCATTCTAACTTTATCCCAAAACATAGCTACTACCCATTATGCTGCCACTTGCAGTAGATCTGGGGTCACCCCAAATTCCAACCCCATTCCCTCATCACAAAGGTGGTCTTCCAGAAGGTAGTCTGAAAGTGCCTCAACAACCAGAGGGCAGAGTAGCTTCAGAGGCCTCTTTGCAATATGACTTTGTTTCTTTGGATTATTTAATAGTTTACTGATTAACAAAAACCATGTTGTTAAAAATTATAAATATAACTAAGTTTGACAGAAATTTAAACCTGGTTTTCCCATACAAAGTGAATATGTCGTCCATAGAAAACAATCTATCTGGGTGATTGTAACAGTTAACTCACCAATAACATATTACATATTTCTAACAAATGTGATTGGTTGCTATGGGCAACATCTCCATGCTGTTAAAAATCAAATAAGGTATTCAATATAGGCCTGGTGGTGATTAAAATACTATAAGTAATTAAATTGAAAAATGTTACACTAGAAAAATAATCCTTGCTATATATTAAGTATTAGCTAAATGTGTTTGGTATGGTGAGCATTTTCATTCTAAAAATTAGAAAATTCAAGTTGTATGCACAACCTTGGCCGAACAATATTTTAATGTTTTACAGACACCTAACCCATTTTTGCTTTTTAATGTATATGTAAATTTAATAACCAGCTGAGTTTGTGTCATTCTTGCTGTTGAATGGTGTAATAAATTGATAATATATTTTTGTTTTTACTTTTTCTAATTCAAACAAACATATGCATGCACAGATCTGGAAGATCTATAATGCATGCATCTGTGTGTTTTTTTAAATTACAGAAGATGTACAGACGGATCTGTGCTTCTGGTTGCTAAAAATGTAAAACATTTGGAGACCCAGTACTGGTTGTGCTAAATACAGGGGACAAACAACGTAGGGGTCCCCTGTATTAAGCACAATAAGCACCGGGCTATTCAGTATCAGCCCTGGTTACCAAAATATAGGGGACAAATGACGTAGGGGTCCCCTGTATTTTGTGCAACCAGCACTGGGCTCTGATCCGGTCCTGGTTCTGGAAATACAGGGGGAAAAATGCCTAAGGTTCCCCTGTAAATTCCAGAACCAGCACCAAACTTTTTCTAGCGGGGGGGGTAATGCCACAGCCAGAGGAACCCTTTCACCGGGTCCCCCCAGCCAAAGCATTACCCCTGACCGCTAGTCAGCCCAGGCCAGGGATCTCCAATAAAGAGGTCCCCCTCTCCAGGGCACCCCAGTCCTAGGTTGATAGCCTGGGCTATCCCCGGCACCCCTGGCCGGTGGGTGCCGGGATGATAGTCAGTGTGGTGTTAAAAAATAGATGAGATAATATTGTCTTTTGCTGTGGGGAATTGGTATGAATGACCGCCGGACCTATGGCCGGCGGTTCATATATACCGACAATGGAACACAAACAGAGGGAATCCCGACAGGTAAGTAAAATAACCTAACTGACCCTCTCCCCCCCCTAACCCTCCTGGGGGGGTGCCTAACCCTAACCTCCCCCCGGGGGTGCCTAACTCTAACCCTCCCAACCCCCCAGGAGCCCCTGGCCTAACCCTCCCCCCCGTAGCTGTCCTCGCCCGGCTTACGTTCATTCGGTATGCCGGGTGACGGGCTCACGGCGTAGGGATAATGACAGGCATCGAGATTTCGTCACCTGTCATTAGACACCAGCCGGGATTGCACAGTCGGGAAGCTGGCAGTCGGCATTTACAGAGCAGGGTGAGTGTGGGAGAGCAGGAAAAAAGTGGGAGAGAGGGTAAAAGTGGGAGAGCAGGGTGAGAGTGGGAGAGAGGGTAAAAGTGGGAGAGCAGCAGGAGGGTGGGAGAGAGGGTAAAAGTGGGAAAACAGGGGAGGGTGGGAAAGCAGGAGTCTCTGTACGTGGATGGGAAGTGGGATCCCCTGCAGCCTCTCCTGCCCATCTGAGCACTTCCTCTTTACACCAGCTGTAGCAAGTAGGTTCCCCCCTCGCCGCTGCTGCTCCCTCCTGCGCTGCTGCTGCTGCTCCCCTGCTGCTTTCTTCCAGGCCCAGCCTCTCCCCACTGGCTGGCTGTTGCTGGAGTGGCTGCGGCTCACGGTCTCACCCGCACAGGGTGAGACCGGTCTCACCCACAGGGCCCAGGGACTGAGAAGCATCGTCATTTTGAATGTGGTGCCGCCCGCAAGTTAGTCAGAGCTCGCAGACCGGCAGCCAATCAGGAGCCGCCGCTGTGGCCGCTCCTAATTGGCTGCCGGTCTGCAAGCTACGATTGGCTCAAGGCTGGTGCCGCTTTCGAAATGCCCCCGGAGCTTATCTACTCCACTGCAGGCCGGGCCCCGTTTCTGTCCGGGCCCGGGACTCTAGTCACGGCAGTCCCCACCTAATGGCGGCCCTGTCAATCAATGCCTGAAGGAGGGGATAGTCGTTAGTCGTGGGTGATATTGTTGGTGTGTGGATGAATGATATAATTCAACCAACACACCGGGAATTTCAAGGGAGATCTTTAAGCGATATATCGATCGCTGAACAGATCGTCCTGTGTGTATGCAGCATTAGTGTTGGTGAAGAGGGGAGGTACTGTAGCAAAATTGTTTGGAAAGTGTGAGGTGGTTTTACCATGAGGTCTATGACATAAAGGGTTTGGTACTTTTATGGAGTGTTAGTTAATGTATTGAAATACGAATTGTAGGAGGAAGTTGGGATACATTGATATTTAGTGAAATTTATTATATTTATTCCCTAATCTTTTCTGTCTTTCTTTTTACAAAAATCCCCAAGCACTTTGAGTTATCTAGTTTTCTAATCAGTGTCTGTGTGTATTTTATTATTGGGGAAAACAAGTGAAACTGGTTCATTGCTTCTACATACCATGTGAATACTGAGTTAACCCCTGGTGTATGACCTTTTGGACGACTGAAAACAGCTTAGCTAAAGGCACTGCCAGAAGAGGAATCAGAGCTTAAAGCTAATAGTGTATAACACTGTAACCTATAAGAAGTCAAATGACAGAAGAATCCAGGTGAGCATCAATAACACTAGCAAAGTGCAACATCCTGTGGTAAAGTCTGCAAGTAAGACAAATACCTCTTTCAAATCGCAATTGACGGGTCGCAGCCCGGGGTTTGTACACGCGTCCATCCCGAGTGCGACTCGGCTGAGACCCCTTTCAGAATGGCGGCCCGACCCGGCAATAATGCCGAGGCGATGATGTCACCCCCGTCTCTGCTGAGCTGGCGCTTGGAGATAAGATCATCTCCAAGCGCCGGCACTTCGTACACATTGAACAGGACCAGGGTCGCCTTGACCCGGGTTACCCGTTCACACCGCACCGTGAGCTAGGTTGAACTCATGTTCAACCCTGCTAGTTACCCGAGTTGAAATGCCTGGTCGATTGACCCAGGTTATTTCAACTGGGCTCTTTCACACTGTGCATTCATGTGCAATAACCCAACCTTCTAACACATGTAGAAGTTGCCCATAGCAACCAGAGTCTACCTATCGTTTTACAGATTACTCTACATAAATGTTAATTAAAAGCTGATTGGTGCTATGGGCAAGTTCTCCATATGTGCTCTTTAGAAGGTTTCAAACATCTCCCCCTAGTTCCTTGTCTATCATACACAGCCCATAACCAGCATATCTGTCTCATCACAGTCCTATGCCCACCATGAACAAACTGTGGAGTCAGCATAGCAATCTCATGACCACAGTCCCATGCTCAAATTCAGTGTGTGCCTGTCTAAACAACCTCATGCCCATATTACTTATTTCCACAAGATCATGTCTACTAAACCCTGCCCCCACCACTGACCCATGCTTATGTAGTATGCCCAGTATAACAGCTATATTCTTACCATGTCTAGCATGCATAGCCTTAAGCCAGTCACAACCAGCTAATGCCAAGCATAGACTCATGCTCACCATACACAGCCTGTGACCACCGTATATATCCTCGTTCGCACTACAGTCCCACACCCTCCATATAGAGCCTTTGTACAGCATAACTCCGTTACACCCACCAAACACTTTTCTTCACAATTACCCTATAAAGCAGTTATCATCAATATACCGTAAAGAATCGTGTTACCCTGCCATGGACCACAATGATATCCAATCATTTCCATCAGCCCAATCATTAATATAATTAGATGATTAGCATATTAATAACAGATGGGTTATAGGAAGACAGAAAAAGATTATGAGACAGAACTAGGGATTTACAAATCACAAAAGTGTAAACCTGCAGCACAAATGCTCTGCTGTGACTGTGACATAATGCACCTACTTTTGTACAAGTGTGCTGTTTTACATGTTAGCACAGCCAAAATGGTGGTGTCTGCAGATGTGCAACAGTTTGCACCCTCCAACAGAGACATGAAGTTGGTGGGAATGTGCAAACTCCACACAGATAGTTGGAAACTAACTCGTGACCACAGAGCTGTGAGACCGCAATGCTAACCACTGTTCATATGTGCCTCTTAAATTAGTGAAAACAGTTTCAAACTGGATAGCTCGGTGCAAATCAAATATACAGAGGCATTTCCATTAGCCTGAAAAGGACATGTACCTTAAAATATCCTTTGCAGACCACTGGGCACACCTGCATTAGAATTTGACTGTGTTAATGCCAATAAGTGTTAACATAAAATACGTAATAGCAGGAAAGAAGAAGAAGATTCTCCCTGGATTTTGGTGACTAATGAGTAAAAGAAGGAGTGTTTTTTTTTTTTTTTTATTAAACAGTATTTTTTGGTGTTACACTACAGGTTACAGGGACTGTATTCGTCTGCAACTTTTCTTTTTTTCTTAGCTGCCACAGAAATAGAACATTTGCAACAGATGAGTTGGGGTGAAGGAAAGTAGGAATACAGTAACCGAACCAAACTAGCTGAGGATAAGGAAGTTCAGATAAGGGTAGGTTGTGATCTGTCCCTGCTGCTTTGCAGAGCTTGGCAGCATGGGTGTATCTGTAATGGGTACACACGGACCTGGGGGACCCTCACATACACCCCGCACCATTTCATAATACCTCTCTATCGGAGCATGGGACTCTTGCGCATGCGCTGTCTATTGACCACATATGTGCGGTGGCTATTGCCAGGTTCTCCCAGTAATTTTTGCAAAATGTAGCCCAGAGTCTATAGAGGTTAACTCCACCTTCACATGGCATTAGCTGTGAGGGTCAAACCTAGGGGGGGCTGTGAATGCTGTTGGAAATAGTCTTAGTATAGTGGAATAGTGATAATATTGATATTGTCAGTAAGATCTGTACCCCAAGAAGTTGGAGGTGCGTAAGTGCGTAAGAGCTGGTGTGCTACATTCACACCACCAAGGCCGGCTCCAGGGGTCGGAACACCCTGGGCCGGCCCTCTTCACTGCGTGACTGAAAATGGGGGCGTGACCTAATTACCATAGGCCACACTCCCTGTGTGACATTATTAGGAGGCGTGCCCGCCTCCAAATAACGTCAGGCTGGGGGGAGCCTCACTAGCTGGACGTCCCCCAGCCCCTCTCCCGTCACTGAATGGATGTCACGCGCATGCGCTCAGCATCCTTTCAGAGTCTCCGGGGTCTGGCACCGCCGCACAGCTATGGCAGTGGGGGGGTTCCCAACCTCCCGATTTCACCACCCGCGGTCCACTTCGGCCCACGGGTGGAACTGCGAGACAGTACTGTCCCGCTGAAATCGGGATGTTGGGGATTGGTGCGCCCTCTATGGCTGGCGCCCCTGTGCGACCGCATAGGTCGAACACCCCTAGATCCGGCCCTGGATACCAAATTGTGTATAGGAAGAGTTTCAGATACAGAATATTGCAATCAGTTTTATGCTAAGAAGACATAGCATAGTGTCAAATGTATAGGACAAACCAGTGCTGTGATATGAGCTTAATTAACTATTAGGGGATAAAAAGAATTAATTGCATTAAGAATCTTGCTTACCATTTATTTTTAGAATATTGTGTATTTTTTAAAGGCAAAGTGGATATATCCAATTATGTGCAAGTTTACAATAAAATCACACCCCTGCTGAGTTTTTCCAGCAGGTGTGAGATTTTTTGGTATTCAATTGGGTGCAAGGGTCTTGATTTTTTTTTTTTTGAGCACCTCCAGAGTGGGTCTAATTTTTCCATATTTATTCTAATCTTTTATATTTAACAATCCATATTTTAAGAATAAATTGTCAGCACTTGTTCTGGAACCCTTTGTACACCCCCTAATGACTAAGCAATTGAAAGTTTCCAATAAACTTAATTAGTCCTTAATTACTCACCTTCTGCAGATCTGTCCTCCTCCGTCTCTTTTCCAGCATCGCAGACAGCTTCCATGGACTGGCCGGGCACAGGACAGTTACTACGCCTAGCCTTGCACCCCCTCCCCGGGCACACCCCTTAGTCTACACTACCCCTAGCACTGCACCCCCTCCCTGCACACACTACACTGCACTTTACTACCGCCACTCCTGCACCCTCTCCCTGCACACACTACACTGCACCCTCACACACTACCTGCACTACATTACACTACTGCCGCTAACCCTACACCAACTACCTGCACACACTACACTCGCTCCCCACACACAGCCTTGGTAGCCATCCGCAGGCTGAGTAAAACAAAAATTCCCCTCCTGCAGGATTTTGCCCACAAAAAAACCTGCAAACCAATTTTTTTGGATTTGGATACCGACGGTATAGTGAGGGCACATACTTGCAGTAATCCAAAATTGGTTCCGAGGTCTGTGTAAATTTTGCGGCCAAATCCTTGCAGCCAATTGGATATGCCCCATTGTGTTCTCTGTTATACTCTGTTAACAGACAAAAACAGAAGAATGGGGGGTTGAGCATCTCTTGTTGCACGTTATACAGCTGTGACGGGTTGGGTACGGGATGCAGACGTTCAGGATCCCAGCGGTCAGAATCCTAATTAGGTTAGCACCCCGACAGCTCATGGTAAGTATATCTAACCTATCTATACCCTCCCTCCCCGATGCCTAAAACTATCCACACCCTAATGCCTAAACCTAACCCTCCCCCGCTATTGCCTAACCCTAACCCTCCCATCAACCCTGCTACTTACCTTCGGTATTCCAGCGGTTGGGATGCTGGCATTATTATTCTGATGTCTGGATATTAAACGTATCCCGCTGTGACAAGCACACCAGACATCCACTATCATTGATTGAAAATCCCCCCTTTACATGACTTTTAATTATGTTTTTTCACCGTCTCACACCAGTTCAGACTTTCTTATTTTTTTCATAATAACAATAATTTTATTTATTTAGCACTTTTCTCCAATAGGATTGAAGGTGTTTTACAGATAACATAAGCATAATACAGATTAGATTTGCATAAAATACAGAAATCATGAATATAATCCAGAGGTGGGGCAGTCATTTTGAGTCATTAATTCCAAGGAATATTCATCCTGCAGTCAAAGGATCCAGGTGAGGCAACGAATTAAGGAGCACTACATAGGATTTCATCTAACCATTTCCCTAATGCTGTATCTAGTGTTCTTTAGGATAACATTCCTTATTAGCTCAGGGTCGTCATAGTTCTTTATCCTGACATCTTTAATAAGTAAAATGTGTTGGTTACCAATGTATATGATATGTATGCTATCTAGTTTGCTACCAGTAAATAGGGTGTTTCATTTTATGTTAAGAAACTACTAATATAACCTAGTCTCATTTTTCTTCTCCTGCGTAAATTTGGGTATATGGTATAGATAGATAGATATTTTTATTTTTTTTATAGTATTGTGTGATATACTGTTGTGGAAATAGCTTTATTGTTGTTGTTGCTGATGTTATAATTGTTTTTTAGCTTTTCATGCACTTTACTATTTAAAGGCATTTCTAGCCTTATTTTGTTTGCTTGATTTTTCTAATTCCCATTAATTTATTGAATAGTACTAATGTATTTCAATAATCTGGCATATTTTTCTGAATTGAATACACTTTTTCACCATGAAACTTTATGAAACAAAGACGAATTAAACTTTTATAAAGTCATAATTATAATGATTAAAATCTTAACAATAATAATAATAATAATAATAATAATAATAATAATAATAATAAGCTATTTTAATGAATTTACAGCATTGCCTTATTTTCTGGTTAAATCCTAGAAACCTTTAGTGACCTACCTGGTTAAATCCTAGAAACCTTTAGTGACCTACCTTCTTTACATTTATTGTTTAAGCGTAAATGTCTGTCTTTTTTGGACCACAAATCAGTATTAGAATATAACAAAAAGGAAATGAAAATTTTCAATGATATGTGTAGTATTATTATTTTTTTTCAAATGAAATAACAATGTACCATGCCATGGGACAAAACACAGCTAAATTATTCTTTTACAATTAAAGTAAAAAAAAAAAATCAGACTCAGACTGATAATGCATGTCATAGATCTAATATAATTTATTTAAGGATAATTATTATTCTAAATTGACAATATTTCATATAGAAGATGTGTTGCTTCGATTTCTGATTGTTAAAGACTTTAAATATCTTTGCATATTAAGAAATTATTAGTTCCAAAAATGTAAGAAACTATTTAATTAATTTAACTACTCTAGTACATTTTAAACTACTGAACATAAGATGCATTCTATGAAGCACATAATTATAGGTAACAAGAAAACTATTGGGAGTATTGCTGATAATGTGCACTTTACAAATTAGTTTATACATGTATCCAAAAGGCTCACTATTATTATTATTATTATTATAGTATTTTATATTTTTTAGACAAAACTTTAATATTCTATATTTTCAAACAAAAATGTCAAGGTAGCTATTTTCATTGGGTGATTTGGATACATTTGTGTGCAGGTCCATGTGTCTCTACAAGAGTATTTCACAACAGTCAGGTCTCAATTATGTTGGACATACACTATACAATTATCTGTCAGATATCTGTCCAATCTGGCTGGTTGGAATGAAAATCTGGTAATGTATGGGAGCAAATGACATACATAATTTGTTCGCAAACACTGGAAAACAGACAAAAATGGTTGTTCAGACAAATTGGTTAAAACACATGCATTACCAGGTTTTCATTGCAACCAGCCAGATTGGACAGATATCTGACAGATAATTGTATAGTGTATGCCCAGCATAATGATGGACATGCACTATACAATTATCTGTCAGATATCTGTCCAATCTTGCTGGTTGGAATGAAAATTCGGTAATGTATGGGAGCCAATGACAATCGACTATTTGCTCACAAACACTGAAAAACAGTCAAAAATTGTCATCCAGTCAAATTGGTTAAATCAAATGAATTTACCCAATTTGACCAATCATTTTTGCCCATTTTCCAGTGTTTAAGACCATATGGTTGATTGTCATTGGCTCCCATACATTACCAGATTTTCATTCCAACCAGCCAGATTGGACAGATATCTGACAGATAATTGTAGAGTGATGCCCAGCATCACTAATACTTCTGGTCATTTAATTAGCCTAGCGCAGACAACACTTGTCAGCAGTACCATAGTCACATATTGATTGCAAAAGAGAGAAAACTTACAAACTACTGAGACTGCACTAGAACAATTACTGTAAATATTGAGGTTGCTCCTCCATTAATGGACATTTACTTCAGCAATAAATCAGTGAAGATTAAGACTAGTTTATACATAATTACATCTGTAGAAATTACATAACAAATACCCTACAGAAAATTATCATTAACATTATTATATATTATACCTTTTTAAGTGTTATATTTAAATTCAGTGTTTAAGGTTTTACATTTAAAAAGTACATAGAATACAGTTTAATTGTTGAAGTGGGAATAACTTTACAATTCTTTACATTTGATATTATGTGACAGATTGTGTAATTTCTGTGCACTGTGTGAACTGTACCTAACAAAAATGTATAAAGATTAAAAAACAACTTATTTAACCATAAAAATAAACAATTCCCAAACAAATTGCTACACATGTAATCAACAAAAAGAAAAACTTTGTACAATACCTTCTGTTTTAAATGATGTTCCTGATTCTTCTAAACTATGTTTTAACAAGTAGAGAAAATAGATTCTGTAAATTGTTGTATTATATTGTGCATAAGTATGTTTCACACCTTGTATTAGTACTTTGTTATTAATAATCAGGAAATGTGATATGACAGCTCTCTGAAGTACAAACCAAATACAATTTAGTATATATGTTTCATAACTGAAGTAAATAAAACATTGGACATTTGGATTAGAAAGTATTGTAACTGCAGCTTTGCACTGATATTCCCTTTGCACAACACCTCTTTGATCTAACCATCATTTTGCTCCAGGCCTCATAAACACATATCACATTCATCTCCACCTTCATTATCCTGAAATACCCTCAAAAATATGAAATTGTGATATCATTTGGAAAATTATTTTCTGCAAGGGAACAGTTCCTAAAGACACAAAAGTGTTGAACATCTCTCAAAATTATGTAAGCAAGATAAGATTGTATTTGTTTACAAGTGTATCTCCTAAGTAGTCAAAAGTACAGTTAATGTTAGGTTAAATCACTTTGTAATAGTGGATTTTAATACAGATATTTTAAGAAGATGGGAAAAAAGTACTCCTGCAAAACTTGCTGTGTCAGTGGACAATGCTTCTGATATATATATATATATATATATATATATATATATATATATATATATATATATATATATCAGAATTAATTAAGGAAAGGGAAGTGCTACTAATTTTACTTGATTATATTAGTAGAATTTTTGTAGCAGCCATATTAAACTAGCGGATGTTACTTCCATCCAATCAAATTTCATCACAGTTTAAATTATTGTAGACTGCAATCTCTACCAATTCCTAGAGAACATATAAGTGTGTAATTAAGCCAATGTATTTATCATGTGTAGTGTATCAGTGTATATATAATGATGTGTATATTATATTGTCCTTGTCCTGCTTTCCCTCTTGTTCTCTCATGGTATAAAGCAATCTGCAGAATATGTAAGTAAAATAAAAAGGCGATCAGGGGTATTGATAGAAACCTACAATTAAATCTGCATATAGCCCCTTTTGCAGGTGCCTTGTTATAAACAAGTTACAAAAGTTGTTTCCTTTGTGATTGTGCAGTAGCACCATGTGCTTAGTGCTGCTGTGTGTAACAGCAGCAGCAGTGCAGCTGGGGGAAGGGACACAACAACAGGAGAGTAAGGGTCAGCGGCTTTTGGCCCCAGCATGAGCACCTCTGTGGGCCGGGTAGGGGCAGGTCACGTGCTCTTTCCCAGGCTGTGAATCGCTCATTCAGAGCACGTTGTACTCCCGAGGAAATGCTTTGTTCTTCTCGTTTCCCTGCCCCCTCCTCCACCCCGACACTGGGAGAAAATATCATGTTTTTCTCCAGCGCTCTCCAGTGAGAAACACATGTATGTGTATGCACAATCCCCACCAAAACATCCACTGCGACTGAGAAATCACCTTGTTACTTTCTGCAATAAGAATGTAGGGACTTGCTTAACTTTAGGTCACTTGTGACCCTTTCTATACAAACATGTTAGAGTTTTGGAGACCCTTCCCCAAGTAGTGGGCAAATAAAGCCCATGTGGATACTGAAAGAAAATTACATGAAATATAGGAGCTTTTTAGAATATATACAAGAGTATAAATATTTAACAACTTACTTGGGTGGATTGTACGTTTATTTGCAAAAACAGTTTGAGAACTAATTAAACAATAACAGCTCCTGTTTTATTGATCAACAATAAAAGGAAAATAACGCGCATTACTGTAGCGTTTCTGACCCCAGATAACCTTTCATACAGTAATGTCGCAATACTGTGTGTAGGTGAGTGAGAAAAGTCGCTTTGGTAACAACTGGATCCACCAATTGCTTGTGTACCCATGAGGGATAGGACACTGGCAGACAGTGTTGGTGATGCTGGTGGAATGTTTTGTTACTGATAGCACTCTGTGTTACTCTAGAACGTTGTTACTGCTAGATCACTGGGTTACTGATAACACGCTGTTACTCTAGAACGTTGTTACTGATAGAGCACTGGGTTACTGATAGCACGCTGTTACTCTAGAACATTATTACTGATAGAGCACTGGGTTACTGATAGCACGCTGTGTTGCTCTAGAACGTTGTTACTGATAGAGCACTGGGTTACTGATAACACGGTGTGTTACTCTAGAACGTTACTGATAGAGCACTGGGTTAATGATAACACACTGTTTTACTGTAGAACGTTGTTACTGGTAAAGCACTGGGTTACTGATAGCACACTGTTACTCTAGAACGTTGTTACTGATAGAGCACTGAGTTACTGATAGCACGCTGTGTTACTCTAGAACGTTGTTACTGATAGAGCACTGAGTTACTGATAGCACGCTGTGTTACTCTAGAACGTTGTTACTGATAGAGCACTGGGTTACTGATAGCACGCTGTTACTCTAGAACGTTGTTACTGATAGAGCACTGAGTTACTGATAACACGGTGTGTTACTCTAGAACGTTGTTACTGATAGAGCACTGGGTTACTGATAGCACGCTGTTACTCTAGAACGTTGTTACTGATAGAGCACTGGGTTAGTGATAACACGGTGTGTTACTCTAGAACGTTGTTACTGATAGAGCACTGGGTTAGTGATAACACGCTGTTTTACTCTAGAACGTTGTTACTGATAAAGCACTGGGTTACTGATAGCACGCTGTTACTCTAGAACGTTGTTACTGATAAAGCACTGGGTTACTGATAGCACGCTGTTACTCTAGAACGTTGTTACTGATATAGCACTGGGTTACTGATAGCACTCCTGTGTTACTCTCTAGAATGTTGTGCTGCTGATATAACGTTGTGTTACTGAAAAAAAAAACATTTTGCTGGTTAAACGCTGTGTTGCTCTAGAACACTATTACTGATCGTTGTGTTCTTGAAGAACACTGTTACACATAGAACGCTGATACTCAGAACTGTTAGGGATAGAATGTGGTAATGGTGGAACGTGCTGTTGCCGATAGATGATTGCGTTGCTTGTGAAATGTGGTACTGGTAGGTTGTGTAACTTGTGTTACTGATACGTTATGTCACAGGTTGTGTTACTGATAGAACACTGCTGCTGGTGAAACGTTGTGTTACTGATCAAACCTTGTGTTAGTGATAGAAGGTTATGTTATTGATAGAAGGTTGTGTTATTGATAGGTTGTGTTACTTTTGGATCTCTCTCATCTACTTGGAGCTATGTACTACTATGTGCAATAATGCCCCAATCCTATCTCCCAGCTGCAGGACATCATTAATTATGCTAATAGGGTGAGCGGATATACTGTCTTCCCCCCGTCTCCTCCTCCTGCGCCCGTTCTGGGGCTGGTAAAGGGAAGGAGCCGCCCTGGGGTCGGGTCACATGACATGGTCTTCGCGCCACTTTCGTAAAACCCCCTTTTCCTGCAGCTCCTGCTCCGGGCATAAGGTAACGTTGTTTATGTTCTGTGCGTGCTCCCGGGTCCCCCCCTTAGCCTGCAGGGCGGCTGCTGCCTGCGAGGATGGCGCTGGGCTTCCCGTGCGCCTGCTAACTACGTACTTTGCAGAACAAGGCGACGGGCTGGCGGGGTACAGGGATCCCACCTGTAGGAGTGGGCCAGGCGCTGTACACTGGGCATATCGCTGGAACACTTTGGACCTCACATGGCGCCCGGATATGCAGCACTTAGCGGGCCGCCCGCTCTGCACGCTGTGTGTGGGGTGCTGTGCATGCAGTGCGCAGCTGAGATTGTTCCCTGTCGGCCGCTGTGTGCAGTATCCGGGCACGCTGCATCATGCTCTCCCCATGATGTGTGTAGTACCCGGGTCATGTTGTGTGTGTGCAGGGAGGAGGGGGCGCTTGTCTTTGTCTGTGGCCTGGGCTTGTTGTTCTCGCTTTTATGCACTTTCTGGCTGTGGATCGGGCTGCAGCCCCGCATGGTCCCTGTCTGCAGCCGGTGCCTGGCTCAGGCTGGCGTTAAGGGCCGGACTCCCGATGTTTATCCTGAGCACATGGCACCGAGGGAAGGGTGCATGGGGGAAGGGTGGGGATCAGTCTATTGCAGGCCTTGCAGAGGGTGCGATGTGTGTACCCATGGCGCCTGTGCCTGCACCCCGGGCTGCACCATGGGATTTGTAGTCCGTCTTCTGTTTGTTTGCCTAGGGGATGCCATGCGGTCTGTTAACACTACCAGCGCCGGGTGATCCTTCCCGTGTAACTACCCCCCCCCTCCCCAGTGCTGTACGAGGAGGTGATTAGCCCCCCCCTTATGTGTCTGTAGCTGCCGTGCTCGGGGCAGGACAATGGGCACCTGTCTCATTTCGCAACAGCGTGCGGCCATTTAAAAGCTCTGCTCTCACGTGCACTGGGATGGGGCCGAGTTGTGCTGGGGGTCACGGGGGTGTGTGTGTGGTGGTGGGGGGAGACTGTATCTTAGTACATATCCCGCGCTGTAAGGGTGAAAGCTTGGCGCGTTTTTGCTGCGTTTGAATAGCTAGGACTCAATTTCCCATAATGCTCCCCTCCCCCTCTTTAATCACAGCACGAGGGACCGGGACGCGTGGTGTGGAAGGCTGGGAGACGGAGATCTGCCCCGCACAGTCCGTGCTGCCCTGTGGAAGGTGGCTGGCCATTGTTTATCCCGGGAGCATGGCACCTCTGTTGGCACGAGTCTGCAGGTCACCTTTGTACACAGCTCGGACCTGGAGTGTTAGTACTGGAATCGTTTCTGCTCTCCGTTTTACAGGCTTACTAGCTACTACATGCTAATTATCAACTATTTGGATTCACTTCAGTTAGTAATTTCATTAGTCTGTTTCTATATGTATTTGTAAGGTAATGCTATAGATTATTCAATAGCAGAATGTAAAACTTGGAGGTTTACTGAAATGATACATTTAGTACTTAATAATGAGCTCAACGTGATATACACTGAACAATTTTCTTTTAGTTATAGGTGAACTTTAATGGGCTAAATTCAGTGTTTCTATTGGATAGTGATCAATATATGTTTTACTCTTGTTGCAATCACCTTGACTCTGATGTTTTTAGGTAATTAAGTGCTGCAACTGCATCATGCAACTGCTGTACGTCTTGTGACCGGTCTAGGTTATGCAAAAGTGCTTATAGTGCAGGTAGTAATTCGACCTACTGCACTCTAAACACTTCCAGCATTGCTGTGGCAATTTATTCCATGGCAGCCAGACACCTGTGTTTTTGTCCATCAGCCTCCATGTGTTAAGGTGCATCTAGTGCAGTTAGTGGTATAGCTTAGAATCTACTGCTCTAAATGCTCCTTTTGGCACAAGGTGTTTGCTTATGAATCTTCCAGAGTCTCCTAAAGTAACTTCAATGATCTGTCCAGGCTGTGCCAAAGTGCTCATAGTGCAGGTAGTGTTTGTACAGTTTCTACTGTAATATGGGCACTTACAGTACTGCCGGAGATGTGCGCAATGAGTTGTCTGCTGGGGCCTCAATGTTACTTTTACGGTCAGTTTGGCTGGATTGCACCAGCTGATTAATATTGCTGTGCAAATCCATGCAAAACTGACAGTGGTGGTAACTTGCAGCTGGAGTTGTCCTAACCGGAAGCCACATGAAAAAGATCCTCTAGCTCCTCCGTGGGTGGGGATTTGTTGCATTACTTGTGTCTGTGGTAAAAGTATTGCACTTGTCCCGGCCTGTGGAAGAAAAAGGACTGTCAGCTGGACTTGTTATAATGTGATTTCTTGTGCTGTTTTGCTGTTGTCGGGTGGATCACGATGCAATTTTGTTTAGTTTGGTAGGAGAAAAATTGCACGGTATCCATCTGTAAACCGCCAAACTATTCTAAGATTGTTGCATACTGTATTTTTCAATGTTGAAATAAAAGTTCTGGGTAGTTAATTGTGTACTATCATGTTTCTTTAAATAACTTTTCTAAAGCTGGGTACACAGTATATGATTTGATGTAACGATACAGCGTGTCGCACTACACTGTACACTGTATGACTGGGCAATGTATTGTTACCAGCAACATGTAACAACACCGCGTCAGCCTTGGAATCGTCCCCATTTGATGTGCTGCACACCAAATAGGACATATCAGTTAACGACAGGTTGGGCATAGACCCTATACGATGTGCCTTGTATATCCTTCCCAACAGTGTTGGAACGATAGATTGTGTAACCAGCTTGACTTGGCGTGGCTTGCATGCAGTCAAATTTGTGTCATATTGTTGTGTAAGATTTTGGTTTCAGCTCTGATCATTTTGGTGCTGTGAATATAAAAATGGTCTCATTCTGCATGTTATCTTCCACATGCCAATTATGCTGCATCAGAGCGGAATTATTGAGCCTTTGTAAAACTTATTTGTGGTAGGAAGATCGTCCTTAATGCCTTTTCCTTTATCAGAGTAGAGCTGGCCACATGGCTTTCATGTGACCTAATGGTTAAAGGCTTAGGAGTGATGTCGTTCTGATTTTGGCCAAATCGGAATGGCAAAAATTGTGCAGTGTATGCATGATATTTGCTCTCGTGGTCGCATGCAACGTCAGGTTTGATGTACTGCATGACAAACCTGTCTATATCCCATGCGCCTCCATCATATCAATGAAGGACAAAACTACTGATCGTTCCATCCATTAATCGCTGCAGTGTGTGCTGGCAATTATGCCTTCATCCTGGACATCGCATATCACCATGAACATCGTCACGATTGCTGTTCATCTGGGTGTACTCTGGTAAAGGAAGGGAACAACCTCACCTGTGACCTGCTCTTAAATATTACATTTGATCAACTTTTTTTTAAAACAAGAACGCTAATTATTGAGCTAATATTCACATCCATATACCCTACATAGTGTATCATATTGACATGAGTAGGGTGAGAAGTATTTCTGAAAACCTGTGACAGTTCTGTCGTGTGCTTTTCATGAATTCATGGTTTTCAGAAATATCCTCACCCTACTCATGTCAACATGATACACTATATGGAGATGTGAATATCCAATAATTTGGGTGGTTAGTTTAAAAAAAAAAAAAGTTAATTATTTTAAAATATTAATGTGACCAGTGCACCATAACACTATCTCCTTTTAACTGTGTATATGTGTACCCGGCTTTAAAATCAAAGGAATTTGACTTTTGTTTATATAAAAAAAAAAAAAAGCGTGCTTGCTGCCCTGTCTGTATAATTCATGTTCTGTGTATTTGTGTGTGAAATGGTTTTAAAATAAAGATTCTATATAACTATCTGGGTTTTTTTCTGTATTCTTCCTTCCATTTGCTGTATTTCAAAATACTAATACATTGGGAACTATTAGTCTCTCCCCTGTCAATCATTTATCACTGGTAAGTTAATGACTGTCTACATTGAGCTGATTCAATTCAGTGCACTGTTAATGGTGCCAGGAGGGAGCTCCTGGAGCTACTCAATTCAGCGTGCTGTTTGACTAAATGGTTTCTTCTCATATCCTCCTGAGGGTGCAAGGGGAAATTCGTCTAAAGCGCCGGTCACAAGGTTGTTTTCTGTCTTAATACGGCGCTAACAGCCTCGTGGCACACACTTTAGTCAGAGAATGCCAGTTCTCATAACTAAACACCCTGCTTTAATCACAAGAACCAGCATAGTCAGACTAGTCTGACTAAACTGAGGGGGGAATTGAATAGCTTTGGGACCAGCTTCCCGCTGCTATTCACCTTGCTCCTAATGCATAGTTACTTTCTTATTTTCCCTCTGACATTGCTTATACATATCCTGTATTTTGACTGGGTGCAGGTCAGTGACACCTAATGCACAGGTTCTCAAACTGCCCTCAGGACCACAAACTGCATGTTTTCCAGGTCTCGCAGAATCGCACGTGAAATGATTAACTCACCCTGTGGATCTTTTAAAATATCACTGAGTAATGAATACACCTGTGCACCTGGTAAACGTGACCTGTGTGGGGTCCTGAGGACTGAGTTTGAGAACCTCTGACCTAATGTATTTGGCTGTTGTGTTAGCTGAGTTACTGACACTCATTGGAAGCCGCATGTTGCATGGACATTTGCACTTTCATGACATGCGCCATGGCCTCAATTCTGGAATTAAATAATCCTTGACTCTTGCTGCTGTGGTAGTTGCCAATAGTATCTGTTCACTTATTCTTTTTCTGCTTTTAGATGATAATACTGGCAAGCAAAAAGTCCTGGTTTTGGATGCGTTGGTCAGTTATTTAGACAGTTTTACTTGTGATATGTGGCTTAATCCGGTCTAAGTGGGTGCGACAAGGGCAATAAAAAAAACTTTAAATATTCCCACCCACCCCCCCCCCTCCCGTCCCTTAACTTCTCCCACTTTAGATGGAGAACAGGTTGCAATAAAACAATTGCCCCTTGTGAGTAGCAGAACCCCAAAACTAAGACTAGCACCCGTTATGCTGGTTTATGAAACTGTTCACATATAGTAGATATGCCCTCATCATACTTACTAGGTTTAGTAATGGTTTAGGCACTTATTGCCACCCTCGGTCCAAACTACTTACTGGCTTGCAGGACAAGTGTGTGTGTGTGTGTGTAATATATAATATATATTTTTCTCCTGGGACTTGTAAGATGTGTTTTATGAGCAATACAGCAGAAGTGAATCTAAGCTGAAATATTTACTGTGTCATGTTTATAAAAAAATGAATATACCACTTTACCTGCTTTAATGGGGATAGTCAATATCCTGGCACCTGGGGTGCTGGTGCTTAGAACACTGGCATCCTTAAGGTAAGTACTGGGGGAAGGTTTAGGGTGCAGAGGGGGTGGTTAGGTTTAGGCACTGGGGAGGGACTGTGAGGGTTAGGGAAATGGAGCAGGGTTAGGATACCTACCAACAGGTATCTGTATCCTAACCCTGTCGGGATGCTGTCATTGGAATTTTGTGCTGGCAACCTGTACCCAAACTGCTTTATGATTGCCGTGCTACTTCTGGTTGTGTACTAATATCTACTGTAACTAAAGTATTAAACTTTTGGGGATAAACAACTTGACTAACCTTTGCATTATCCTCTTGTATTCCATGCAGTGTCAGGGGCATATTCATCAAGGCTGACCCCTATGTACAAAACTCTTAAAAGCGAAGTTGTTTGGTTTTTTTTGCCCAGTTGATCTATGCCATCAGATAGCGCAAACTGTTTAGACCTGTGCAAGCATATTCTAAGGATATGGGATCTTGCAATCCCTCTCCTGCAGCCTCTGCCCAGCTTTGAAAATTGATTCTGTGCACATAGTGTCAGATTCCCCAGAGGAGTCTTTCACAAATGTGAGACTCCTCCAATATAGCGGAGATGTAACTTGCAGAGACAATGGTGATCACTACCACTGTCCCTGTGAATTAACTTTAGTATATAGCAGGGATCTTTTCATTCAAAATTAAAATATCCATTTCAGCACTGACTATTGTGGCACTTGTGATTTAATTGGGGAATTCAATTAGCCGCAGTAATTTACTGTGGGCTAAATAAACCCCCGGGGCTATACAATTAGCCCTGAAAGCAATTTGCACTTGATGGGAAATTTTATTCCGGGTCTATTGAGACCCAAAAAGAAATCCATGTTAAATCGGTTGCAATGACCCTATTAATGCATAGGTCAGTAGTTCTCAAACTCTATCATCAGGACCTCACGCAGTACATGTTTTCCAGATCACCTCAGGAGTATTCACTGAAAAATTTTGTGCTTCTGTGAGGAGACCTGCAAAACATGCACTGTTTGGGGTCCTGAGGACAGAGTTTGAGAACCTGTGACGTAGGTCCTTGAACTTATGGATTCCATGTGTTAACACTCGTTAACGCGAGGCTGTTCGCGCTGGAAAACAGCTTTGCGGCCGGCATTTTGGGCAAATTTCTCCTTGCACTCTCAGAAGAAACAATTTAGTCAATCCAACATTACACTGAATCACCCCCATGTAGACTCATTAACTGAACAGTGATAAATGATTTACAGGGGAGAGACTTTACAGTTCTCAACGTATTAATATTTTGAAGTTTGAGAACCTGCGTTTTACACCAAATGCAGGGTCTTCACAAACCCAATATATGTGGGAAGGGGGTGTAAATGTGGTTTTCCAAGTTCACTTATGTGACGATAAGTAATGGATGTTTGACTGAGTAATTCAATTTTCAGCTCTTGTTATCATGCTTGTTGCTCCCAAATGCTATGTAAAGTGGCTATTACCGCTTGGGTGCACAAACCAGAGCAACCGTTTTATACAATGTTCATACTGTATCGCAGAGGTTCCCAAACTCTGTCCTCAAGGCTCCCTAACAGTACAGGTTTTAAGGATATCCAAGCTTGAACACAGGTGTCTTGATTATTACTGCAATAAATTTGTGATCAACCATGGAGATCTCTAAAACCTGGGGTGCCTTGAGGACCCCTTGCTCCCCTCTGTAGTAATACATTCACCTCCCTCGTGTTATAACACATTTACCTTCCTTCACCCTGTAGTAACACCTATTCGCCCCTTACCTCTGTAGTAACTAATTTCCTTCCCTCGCTATTCAAATAGGGGAGTCACACCAACTGCCAGTGATGTTTGGCAGCACTTGGGATGACAGTTGGTGGTTGTCTCATCATGGCTGTAGCACAGTTGATATTCAGTCAGTCAGGACATTGCACAGGGGGAGGAAACATTTTAGCCCTTTTCACCCCCCTATAGCTGGCCACACACTAGACCAACTTACATCCAACCAGCCAACTTGTTAATTGGTTGGAATGAAAATCTGGTAACGGATGGGAGTAACTGTTGATCAGCAATTTGCTCCTAAATGCCATAAAACAGATGGAAATGGTCGTCAGACAAGTTTGAACAAATTGTTTAGATCAAACATTTAACAAAGAATAGTTTTTGTCCATTTTCTGGCGTTTGGGAGCAAATTGCTGATTGTGATTTGCTTTCATCCTTACCACATTTTCATTCCAACCAATCAACAAGTTGGCTGGTTGGACAGAATCTTTAGATGTGTGGCCAGCTTTAGGAGTTGAATTTTGGAAAATCACTTCTTAGTGGATACCTACATCATAGAAGGAATATACCAAGGGTTTGGGCTGGGTGATGATCAGTCAGGACATTTGAAAATTTAAATGTGTGTGGAGAAAATATATATTTTTTTTTTTTGTAACTTTGCGGCTCCCTGCTGGCCGCTAAGATACGGAAGTACAATCTATCTAACTCTAGTGACCAAAATAGTGGAAACTTTTTGGAAAATGCATATTTGAAGTTTACCAGCTTATCACTAACATATTTTAGTATACCAAAAAGCACACCAATACAATGGCAATTTCATTTACAATTAACTTTAACAAAATGTTACATTTTTTTCAAAACTGTTATACCAGGGGACAGGGAACTTTTTTACCTTTTACCCCAAAATATATTTAGAAATGCTGACGTTACCCCCTTGATTTGAAAGGAAGGCCCCCTTGTTAAAAAAAAAAAAAATTAATCCCTGCCGCCGTCATGTCCGCCTGGCTGCTCCTCAGAACTATGGGAGAGACTTCATGATGTCTCTCCCATAGTGCGCATCGGGAGACGTGGAAGCTGGAGTTCAGAAGAGAACTCCGGCTAACGCGGTGCTGCAGGGAGGGAGACTGGTGCCCGCTGGTAATAACAACTCAGCGGACGTCCGGCTTAGAGCCTCCCTGCGGTGCCGGGCTGGAGGTCACTGGTGCCGGGTGCAGTGGCGCACCCGGTTTACGTGCACCTCCAGCCCTGCCTCAATTACCCCCAGGAATTTCAGTTTTACCCAATTTGGGGTGATTTACCCCTGTTCCCTGACCACTGAACTGTGGGAAAGTACACTTCTTAGTTTTGTACAATATTCATTAGTACTTTTTGTTTTGAAGCATTTTGCGGCAATTACACAAGTCCCAAAATTGGTGGCCAGTGGGTCGGGACCCTTAGCGTGCCCATGGCAGGAAAGGGTGGAGCCTAGGGAAAAGGGGTGGGGCATTGCTGCACCCCCATTTCTGACACTGGGGATATGCCCAGCACTCTGAGATGCTGGGCTGCCCCCAGGCTCTCTCTGCACCGTGAATAGATGCATATATGATGCCGCAACCTTGGCACATCTATCTTTGGGTAGTTTTGCACATTCCTCTTTGCAGCTCTCAAGCTCCATCAGGTTTGATGGGAAGCATCGGTGCAAAGCCATTTTCAGATCTCTCCGGAGATGTTCAATCGGATTCAAGTCTGCTCTGGCTGGGCCTCTCAAGGACACTTAGAGTTGTGCTGAAGCTACTCTTTTTGATATCTTGGCTGTGTGCTTGGGGTTGTTGTCCTGCTAAAAGATGAATCGTCGTCCCAGTCTGAGGTCAATAGCGCTCTTTAGCAGGTTTTCATCGTGGATGTCTTTGTACATTGCTGCATTTATATTTCCCTCTGTCCTGACTAGTCTCCCAGTTTCTGCTGCTGCAAAACATCCCCACAGCATGATACTGCCACCACCATGTTTCACTGTGGGGATGGTGTTCTTGGGGTGATGGGATGTGTTTGTGCCAGACAGTGTTTTCCTTGGTGGCTGAAAAGTTAAATTTTAATCTCATCTGACCAGAACACCTTCCTCCATACATTTGGGGAGTCTCCCACATGCCTTTTGGCAAACTCAAATCATGTCTTATTTTTATGACTAAGTAAAGGCTAATTTTCTGGCCACTCTTCCATAAAGCCCAGCTCTATGGAGTGTATGGCTGCTTGTGGTCACATGCACAGATACACCAGTGTCTGCTGTGGAACTCTGCAGCTCCTTCAGGGTTACTTTTGGTCTCTGCTGTCTCTCTGATTAATGCCTTCCCTGCCTGGTCTGAGTCTTGGAGGGGGTGTCCCTCTCTTGGCAGGTTTGTTGTGGTACCATGTTCGTTCCATTTGATGATGATGGATTTGATGGTTCTCTGGTGGATCATCAAAAAACTGGATTTTTTATTTTTATTTTTTTATTATATAACTCAACCCAGAATTGTACTTCTCAATAACTTTGTCCCTGACTTGTTTGGAGAGCTCCTTTTTGTGTGATGCCTCTTGCTTAGTAATGGTGCATCCTCTGGGGCCTTTCAGAAAAGGTGTGTTTATACTGACAGATCATGTGACACTTAGATTTCACACAGGTGGACTTCATTTCACTAATTATGTGACTTGTGAAGGTAATTGGTTGCACCAGAACTTTTGAGGGGCTTCATAACAAAGGGGGTGATTACATATACACATGCCAATTTTCAGAATTATATATATATATATATATTTTTTTTTTCCCCCTCTCATTTCACTTCACCAAATTAGACTATTTTGTGCAGATCCTTCATGTAAAATAAAAAATACATTACAGGTTGTAATGTAACAACAAAAAAATGTATGTATAATATACACAATACATTTTTAATTACCGCCATGAGGTAACTGAGGTATCCGGATGTAATTTGATCAACCTAATTGATCCTTAAGTAGCTGTAATTTACTACATTATGCACATATGTCAACTTGTTTCGGATCAGGAAATGTCTGTCTGTAACCTGCATGACAAAAATTGAAGCCCACAGTGTTAAGTTCCTCCATTTGAAGGGTAAAAGCGTCTGCTAAATCCATGTTGACATGGTGGCTCTTTATGGAAATGAAAGTACCATATGACATTGTTCTGAGATGTAAAAGGAACTTTTAAACTGGACACATGTCTCTCTCAGATGAGCCTTGATTTGGGTGACCCTCAATCACAGATGACCTTGACAGTGGAGGCTCTTGTCTTTGAAGACCGTTAACTAACCACTGAAGTGATCATGAAAGAAGTTAGTATTAGTCATTGAATTGTGTGGCAGATTATGACTGAGCAACTACACATCTAAATTGTCATCATGATGGGTTCCCTGCTTGCTGACCCCCCCCCCCCCCCTCCTCCCCCTATTCCACAGGCAAACTGAACTTTCGCAGTGGATGTTGACTGTTGGAGTCACTATCTGCCCCCCCCCCCTTCATGGTGATAACAGAAACTTTGATACACGAGGGGGTATCTCTCACATAAATATATAATTTACTACAGAGTCCCTGGTTTAGGGGGTCTGCCTGTTCATTGGCTAACCTCTTGGATGGATTTTACACTATTCTATACAACATTGGTCTAGGAGAGTTAAGCTGTAAAAACTATTCACCTGTGACAAAAGGAAGATCAGAAGTGACTTTTAGTGAACCAAAGTCACAGAAAAAAAATACTGCACCATGCTGAAGTATAGGAGCTGGCCAGTGTGCTGAAACAGCAAGGGACTGTGAGAATCTGATGGCAATGCTCCCTGTTGTCTAGCAACAGCCTAGAGAGGAGTGATTCTGGGACTGAGCAGGGTTATGTCTGAGGCAGACTGAGTGAGAGTGCTTCCAATGAACCCATGAAGATGCCCTAATGCAGACACCATAGCCAGGAAGGAGTATGGGGAGGCATAGCGATCAGGAATTGAGAGGGGGGGGGGGGGGGGGGGGAAAGTAACTATCGGACCTCCATCAAACGATAAAACTACTATCATCTGACCAAAAAACATTGAGGGTTAGACGTCGAAATCTGATGGTTACTATCTCTATGCTGAACCTACAGGTGGACCACTCCTCTACTGACAAGTGCTCCCTCTCAAGCATGATATTCTTGCTCAGCCACACGCCCTTGGCGAACAGGAGGCACCTCCCCATGGAAGTTGGCGCTGTTCTCAGACTGGGGCACCGCGGTGAGGAAGGTCAACAGGAAGACCAGAAAATACAGGGTACATTGTGCAAAGAGGACATTGCCCTGTTCGGCAGCTGGGGAGGGGTGCGAATGGAGGCTGCGGAAACATGCTGCTGATAATGCTTATGGTAGTTTCAATACAAATCTCTCATCCATGATCCTCCTGCCCTTCCCAGCACATACCAGTGATATGCAGGGAACTGTGGTGACATGGCGTAGATTGAGCTGCAGAGGGCTTTAGCAAGACAGAATTGCTCCTGTGCGAAGCTGGGGCGGGGGGCGCGCGCGTGTGTGTTTTGGTTCACACATATAGGACAAAACTAGGGATATGCGCTGACCCCCATGTTTTGGATCTGGATTAGTTTTGCCAAAACCTCACTTGTGTTTTGGATCTGGATTTTATCTTAAAACAGCTAAATTCACATAAAATGGGCCTTTTTTTTTATCTACAGTATTAATAACCTCAACGTTTATTTCCACTTGTTTACATTTCAATTTTCACCACCTCCTAGCTCACAATATTTTATTTTTCCATCTAGTTAAAGGGCCAAAAGGTTGCATCCAGAACTGCAAAGATGGTGGTTGGGATATCCTTGAGGATTGAAGAATTGATAGTTGGTGCAGCCCCTGGCTGTAAAATTGATTTAATAAATTAATTTAAAAACAAATCATTGGTTCCTAAACCAACCATAACATTAATTTAAAATGTCAGTTAGCAATGCCCCAACCAGCACGTAATGGAAATGAAAAAGGTGTAAGATGGAATAGTCCTTAGGCCCGCCCACCCACCCTTATGTTGTATATGAAAGAGGACAGTTTAACAAACCAATCATTTCATCGACAAGGACTGCCAATTGTGGCTGAAATTATTTGGTTTGTTTGGACCCCCATAAAACAAGCTGCCAATGTACATTGGACATGGAAATTAAAATAATCCCATACACAAACTAGCTTTACATTACAAGTTGTCGTCATACCCATCAGTGTGTAAATCGTCTTCACACAATATTAATTCGTCCCCGCTGATATCCACCATAGGCGCCTCTTAATTTTTTCATGTAATTGTTGGGAGAGGTCTTCCTCATGGGATTTGTAATTCATTTTAATGAACATCTTTTCCACATGTTGAGGAAGTAACCTCCTACGCCGATCACTGACAAGGATGTCAGCTGCACTGAAAACTCTTTCGGAGTACACGCTTGAGGGTGGGCAACTTAAGTAATGCAAAACCAGTTTGTGTATGGGACTCCAAATTGCCTCTTTATCCTGCCAGTGCTGAAAGGGACTGACTGACATGTCTATTAGGATGTTATCTCTGAACTAGTCCTCCACCATTCTGTGAATGGAGACCGTATTACACATAGTCCCTTTAGATCGGTCACTAGTAGGCATTTCTCTCAGGCCCGACCAGATGTAATTTTTTGGTGAATGATCTGCATGACCAGCAGGCATTCTGTAAGGAAAACTTGAGGTTTTTTTTTCCTGGCAGCTGCAGAAACTGAGAGATGATGGCGTTTCACGTGCGGCTGCAGCTGACAATTTATTTTTTTTTACCAATAGCTCTTTGCATAGTTTTAGATTTCGGTCCTTTTGGGGGGAAAAAAAACCTCACAAGGTAGGACTAAAACCTAGGATCCAGAATGGTGGCCAAAATATATTTTTCAGATTTCAGTAGATTGTCGACTCTTGGATCCTGGTGAAGTGAATCAAGGGCTTAATCCACCAGTCTGACATACCTTGCACAATCGTTTCGTTTCGGCTTCTCCAGCTGTTTTTGCAAAATTCTGATGAGGCGGAATGGCTTGACTCAAGCTGGTAGTGTCTGAACAATCTTCATGTGTGGCAAGTTCAAAGGGCTTCAGAACCTTGCACAACACGGAAATTATTCTCCACTGCGCTTGAGTAAGGTGCGTTCCCCCTCCGCGGCCTATGTCATAGGCCATTGTATAGCCCTGGATGGTCTTTTGCTGTTCCTCCATCTGCTGAAGCATATAGAGGGTAGAATTCCACTGAGTTACTACCTCTTGCTTCAGCTGATGGCAGGGCAAATTTAACTACCTGCTGGTCATGCAATCTTCGACAAGTGTTTGCTGAATGTCTAAAATGTTCGGATATTTTGCGGGCCCCCGAGAGCATCTCCTGCATGCCCCTGTCATTTAAAAAAAAAAAAAAAAAAAAATGTTGCACCACCAAATTAATTGTGTGAGCAAAACATGGGACGTGTTGGAATTCGGCCAGGTGTAATGCTCTCACAATATTGGTGGCATTGTCCGAAATCACAAATCCCAAGGAGAGTCCAAGTGGGGTAAGACATTTAGCAATGATTTTCCTGAGTTTTTCGAAGAGTTTCTCAGCAGTATTCCTCTTAGTGAAACCAGTTATACAAAGAGTAGTCTGCCTCTGTATCAGCTGTCTTTTGGTTGATGTTGCTGTTGTAGGCAATACACCTACCCAGTGGGCTGTCAGTCAGCATTTCTGAGGACATTAATAAGGTTTTTTTTAAGGTCCTTGTACAGACTTGGAATTGCTGTTCCAGCGAAGTGGAATCTAGAAGGGATCTGGTAGCGAGGACACAGGATCTCAACTGTTGAAAACCCACTGCAGTAATGGCGGATACTGGACGCACATCTAATACCAGCATAGCTGTTATGGCGTCAGTAATCCGCTGTGCAACTGGGTGATTGCTGTCATACTTGTTTGCCCTTTTAATTAGTTTTTTTGAGGATACACTACAAGTAGTCTTCCTCCAGGTCCCCTTCTGGGATGAAGATCAAGGATCCTTCTGAGGAATCACGGATAGGAGAGGAGTCAATCATGCTTTGAATACCAACATTTGCTGCAGCAGGACTACTCCTGATGACTAATGAGGATGTTGATGATGCAGTTGGTGGAGATCGAAGGCACTTGAATCCAACAGAGAGGGAGCAGGTAGGTGAAACTGCTTGTTGCGGTTTGAGTTTTGGAACGTGGTGACGTACACTTTGATATTTGATTGCGCTCCAAGTGACGTAACGAGGAGGTTGGTAAGTGGTTTAGGTCCCTCCCTCTTACTATGCAACAGTTACATATGGCTTGGCCACTGTTGTCTGGTTTGGGGTGGAAATAATTCCACTCGTGAGAAGTGGATTTTTTGTCTTTTGCCCCGGCATAACAATGGGCTTTGTCTTTTTTCAATCCATGGGCAACATCTGTTGCCTTACTTACACAAAGAACATCCTCGGCATCAACATCCTTAGCACCGTCAACTACCAAAATATCCTCCTCCAATGTGCAATTCCACAGAAGCATCCTCACTGGCTACATATGCAAGATGTTGACTGCCCTTCCCCCACATTTACAGAGGGCGCACAAATGTTGGAACTTGGAGGATCCTCCAGTACACTAGTATTTAGGTCTGGCTCACACATGGCAACCGCAGACACACTTGCTCTCTCCTCGGGGATTTGTGACTTCTATTTCAGGGCATACAGTTGTTTTTTCCGAAGGGCTATCAGAATCAGCAGTCTTCCTAAAGAAAGGCCAAGGCCTTATCCTTTCCTTGCCACTTCATGTAGTGAAGGGCATATTGACAATTTTTTTGTTTATCTAAAGGCAAATTACCTTTCTTATTATTATTATTATTAATTATTATTTTTTTTTTTTTCCCTTCAGTGCAAGTAGCTTTACCATATCTATCTATGGCGTGACTTAAGCCCAGGGGCATGGGCCTTCATAGAGGACGAGGAAGTTGACGGCCTTGCACTGCTGGCGGCAGCTACAACGTGGTTCTTGGCCTTGCTCTCCGGTCATGTGGCAACCTTCCATATTTTCTGCAGTCTTGAAGCAGTGTCACAAGCAGAAATAGTGTAGCCAAGGTGTGGTGACAAAATTCACACACGTGCAGTCGTGCGCACACAGAAAAAAAAAATACACTACTTTTTTTTTTCAGGTCCAGAACTTGGGCTGTCTGCTGCATCCATCTGAGCCCAGCACCAGCCCAGATGGATCAGTAGTGCACCAGCCCAGGACCCAGCAAACAGCAACAGCACAGGTAAGTACTACCTTTCCCAGCCCTACACTTCCCATCCTCCACAGCCGGAGTGAAATGGAGGCCGCGACGTGGTCCCTTTATATACAGAGAGACGAAAGCTTGCGAGATTTCGCCTCTATGGTTTTTCCTCGGTTTGAGATCCGGGGCCTGCGGGGGAATCGAACGCAAGTTCGGTTCTCGCCCTGGATCTCAAAATTCAGGTGGGTTCGGATCTCTGCGATCTGAACCCGCTCATCTCTAGACAAAACACGTTGGGATTCTTGCTCTATCCTAGTATTCTTCCATAGACAGATAAGCTTTATTGATTTTTATTTATTTTTTTAACTTTTATTCTTGAATACTGTTTGTACATAATTTTCACAATTTCTTGTTGGTGGGTCTATTTGGTCCCTTATTTACTACAGTCTACATTGGTTCACAAGGTTAGGATTCTTTTTTGTTGCATCCCATATATCCTGATACCAAACTGGTCATTCGACCAAAGAAAACCAGATAAGTGGTTACCATTTATTATTCACTTTCTGCATGGTAATAGGTTGTATCTTAACCTTCATTTGGTGCGTGTGTGTTATATATATATATATATATATATATATATATATATATATATATATATATATATATATATATATATATATATATATAGATAGATACAGCACTTCAGGTGGAATAAATCAGTGGCCTATTGGAAGGCAATGTTTGACCTGATGAAAGTGCCTCATATAAACTGCACTGAAACATTGTCTAGGAATATGCCACTGATTGTGAGTAATTCTGCCTGGGGTGCTGCACCGTGTGGCGATTGTATGTATAATTAGTGCAGGCACTCTGCAGTACTGATTTTATACAGGGAGAGCTGGACCTCCTTCCATGATATAGATCGATCTATTTTTTTTCATTCCATGTGTATGATTGGAATTGGATTTTGTTGGCCAAGTACGAATATACAAGGAATTCGTTTTGGCGGCTGCTCCTCCCATAACATAAAAAAACAACAACCGTAACACACCTATAAAAATAAAACAAAAACACTCACATACTAATACAATACGCCAGAGATGCCAGGACCTAATATATTCCCTAGGCTAATCCCCCTGATTATTCAGCACAATAACTGCCTGAGGTAAAAAGCTATTTAAGTGCCTAGTAGTTTTAACCCGGCACGATCTATAACGCTTGCGGGAGGCGCTGAAACAAGTCATAGCCGGGGTGCGTTCTATCCCTCACAATATTTTTTTGCTCTCCCTTCAATCCTAGTCAGATACAATTCTTTAATAGGAGGAAGATTAACACCGATAATTCTTTCCACTGCCCTGATTACTCTGTCCAGTCTGTTCCTCTTGTTTAGTTATCGATCCATACCATACAGTGATCGATGTACACAGAACAGACTGGATTATCGCCGTATAGAAAGTAATTAGCAATTCCTTCGGCAAGTTATACTTCCTGAGCTGTCTCAAGAACTACAACTGTTGCTGTGACTGCTTAATAATGGCGTCTGTATTGGAAACCCACTTCAAGTCCCTGGGTAGTGCCTGGATGTGCCAGATGCCATATTTCACTACTCCCAGTAGGCATTGATGATTGCTGCTGCCACTCTGTTTTATATAATATTTGGTTAGGTTCTGATGATGGTAAGAGTGGGTAAAAATACACTGATTTGTAGGTACTGAAGCTTCTACCAAAGCCTTTAGAAGTCCATGGATTTTGTACCATATTAAAAAAATGTACTTTAGTATAACCCTCTTCTAAACACCATGATTATCAACAGTCTAGTTAGTAGAATGTTGAGCTTTGTGGGTCTTTTTTAAAAGATCATCTGCAATCTTCCATTTTAATTTTTACATTAATTCACAATATGACTATTTAATAATGGAAAACATAAATGTGACTGTTCATTCCATTTTGACTAATACTTTCAAGTTTAGTATCACGTAACCTTTAGGGAGCTCTATACATATATTGTATCACTTTAGATTCTGCCATCTAAATGTTTTGTGTGCATCCTTTTTACAAAGATTTGGTCTGTACATTGATAAGTAACCATCAAAACTCCATTTAAATAATCTACATTATAAAAGTTCTGCATTTTGGGAGCCAAACATTACTGGTTCCAACACATGAGAAAAGCTGGGACTCTTATCTGGTAGCTCAGCAATCGCTATCAACTGTAACACATTGAAGCAAAAGAAAATTCTACTTTGCCAGTGCTGGTCATTTTAGGAATCCTGTTAATAGATGGCAGTGATATGGCCTCTTATGCTGTGATAACTATTCTGGGAAAAATTATTCGAAGACAGAGAAAACTATAAATACGCATGCTAATAAAAATTAAAGTTTGCAATTCCATACTTGGATACATTTTATTAGATGTAATTTGGGTATTTTAGTAAATGATAGATAATGTAGTTGCGACTTCACTTGAATCCGATTGGGGACTGCACTGTTTTTTTTCTTTTTAATTTAGCATATGGGTAAATGTTACCTAACCACTTGTAATGCTCTCTGCTTAAGTCCTAAGCATTCTGAAACCACACATACAGATGTGTTTTTATACACTTTTTTTTTTTTGCTGCAGTCGCACCAGATTCCGTGCGACTGATTGCGCCAAGAGTGCATTTTGCTCTAATGGTCGTTGTAGCCGCAATGCAATCTCTTTATGAAACTGCACTGATTCATTTGATAAACAACACTTTTATATCTGCGCGAGTCTAAATCTGTATACGAATGCTGTGCCTTTTTTCCACGCCAAGTTCCATTGTACAGAATCAAACTCAGCCGCACTCCTCTATACAAGTCTCTCGTCAAATTAACCCGTGCAGTCTCGTGAAGCAGTTTTGTCACATCGCGTTGAGACTACTATGCACATTTGAGCGAAAAAGATACTACACCACAGAGCGCAGTTCACTCGTACTGTGGCTGTAAGGACACCTGTATTAGAATGAAATGTGGAACACATAGCTTGGAAAAAGGTAAAACTCCTCTGTTAATTTGTGTTGCTGCAGCGCATTAAAGGATGGAGAAAGAAGTACTGTGAGTTCAGGTTTTAGGTGGGGAACTATCCTGGGAAGATTTGGAATCCTACACTTAAAATACAGATGAAACTTATATTTTATGCGCCACTTTCCCAGCCTGTATCGCACTGGTCAGACGCCCTAGTTCCCAAACGATCTGACTGATTTAATGGGGCTCAATACTCAAGCAGCACATTTAATTGGTGGTCCTTGGGACAAATCCTGCCAGTTTCTTCTACCATTATTGCTTTTGCTATGATTTTGCTTTTTCCCTGCTGTAACGACAGTGGATGAGAGTGATGTTATAATGCCTTACCCACTGGAACAGGAAACAGAGGAAGAAAGATGCAGAGAGAATAAGCAAGTAAGAAGGAAAATAGGCAAGGGTGGGTGCAAGAATATATTTTTAAGCCAAATATGAAAGGATGGTTGGACACAATCGCTAAAGCCAGGTAAGGTGTATATTTAATCCCTTTTTTTTTTTTTTGTAATAACTTGAATGTTTGACCTGCCAAAATCCCCCTAACTTTTCAGAGTGGCCCACTCAATATGATTGTTGAATACCCCTATACTAATTAGTTTTGGGCAAAATCTTTTTAAAAGAAATACTAAAGGCACTTTTGCATATTTGCAGAACACTGCTACTTGTGGGAAGTACTGTTTGTACAGTGGGTGGTATTCTACAGTATCTGTATAATCACACTAAATAAGTAAAAAGACAGATTAAAGGCCCACATATTTAGGCAAGAATGTATGCTGTCGAATTATGAGAATTGATATCTAGTTAGTAAATACAAATGCACGTAAGCAAATGTAAAATCAACAATTATCTGTTTTATAAGGTGACTATTCAGTTGTTGTAAACTCCCTCTGCTGAGTCAATACGAATAGGTGCCCAACGGAGCAATTCACTTGTTGCTCTGTTTGAATGCTTATACCTGCGGGGGGGGGGGGGGGGGGGAGGAGAGAGAGAAATAAAATAATATATATATATATTTTCTTTTTTTTTTCCTTGCAGCCTCATGATGTGCGTGAAGAAATGTGTGCATAGTCTTGTTTTTTGGGACGCCCAAACGGCTGTTTGGGTGCCCTAACCACTTTAGACTGGTTTAGCTACTGTGCCCGGCTAATCCTGGTGCTTGTAGCTGCGATTAAATACTAATGGGTGACCGAACGGAGAAACAATTGAATAGCGCCGTCGGGTGATTTTCCTGAAAATTTATCTTCTCTTCATTTAGATGTTGTTGTTGTTATCACCCACTTAAGTCCAATGAAGTAGTTTATTATTTTAACCATTCATTTCATGCATAGGTTAATGTGCTGGTCTATTTTTTTTTTTTTTTGTGTCCGTGTCAGTCCATTCATATTGGGCAACATGTATAAACTCCCTAGTGCGTTTTGTGTAGCCCAGATATATCAAGTGACCTTCTTGTTATCGTTACTAACCTTAAATGGTTCTCCAACCAATCAGCTACTGACTCGTGTCTGAAAAATGACAGGAGCTGATTGGTTTGAGATAGTAACAAGTGATAACAAGAATATCACTCATTGATAAATCTGGGCCTTTGTAGGTTCTTTGGGTTGGTGTGTAGGAGGATACCAAAACTAAATTGCAACAAAAAATATTGCGTACACACTTGATTGATATCTGCCAAATATGTGGTTTCTGGCCGAATCGGCAGTGTGTATGGCCAATCTGCACGCTCCTGCGGTCGTTAGCCTATATCTTTGGTTTGCCATGCTGCACGGCCAGGACGATATCGCATGCGGCAAAGTGCAAGGTAATGAAGGACGGAACAAGGGATCATTGTGTTCTTCTGATCATGCTGCCATATCGTCCGGGTACGCATCGCTCCACTGTTTTACCCATCTTAAAACCTTTTTGTTTCTTGTCCTTTTTTCATAATTGTTGCATTTATTATATCTAATACTAATAAAAGCATTAACCATTACCAAACTTGTAAAGTTAAAAAAAAAAAAAACTAGTTCTTTCTACCAAACACTGACATTTAATTTAAAAAAATTTAACATTTTAATTGCATTTTAGATTATTTTGTGAATGGGATTGGACATTATATACAATTGTTAAATGAATACAATTTGTTGCCTATTTATCAGGTAAAATGCATACATTTTTTTTCTAAGTAGTTTTGCAACATGATTACAGCCATTAGGCCAGAGGTTTCCAAATTCCACCATTACAGTCCATGTTTTAAGGATATCCATGCTTGAGCACAAGTGACTTAATTAGTACCTCAGTCAATTTTAATTAACATCTAGAATCAAGCATGGATATCCTTAAAACCTGGACTAATGGCTGATTTTGGGAACCTCTGCATTAGGCCATCCAGGTGTCTCGAGTTTAAAGTTTGACTGTACATCTTTACTGTTACTGGTTGAGTCACCCATGTCCAAATATTCTGAAACACAGATTTTTTTTTTTTTTCTTCGCATAACTGAGTGAAACCTTTTTGCTTTCTGGTGATTCATTGTACGCAAACTTTGTTTAAGGCCCACAATTATTAAAAATATTGTATAAAATTTACCTTCAGGCTGTGTGTATGTATATAAGGTGTATATGAAACATAATTGAATTTCATGTATGTACACAAACTTTGTTTGCACAAAATTATTAAATATTGTATAAAATTACCTACAAATAGGGATGGCTGTCGGTGTGGTTACCATCGATTGCAAAATAGCAAGTAGCCATCGATGGCTACCACCTATGCAATGTATGACATTGATGGGTTTAATCCCTGATTTTTGACTGTTTGGCCCGTGGGCCAATCAGAACCTGGGGCGGGGCTATGCTCCGTGTCTCGGCATTTTGTAAAAAAAAAAGAACTAATACATTCAGTTATGCTTGCACATCAATGGAGGGAACCCATCTGCTTCTCCCCCATCGATGGCAAAAGCATTCATCGATGGCCATCCCTACCTTTTAGGCTATATGTATATGAAACCTAAATGTATACTGTTTAGATTTGGGTCCCATTCCCAAGATATTTCTTTATGGTATTGTTATGAATCTAGAAGAAGATTCACCTCTGACTTAAGGCAATAGTGCTGAGGATTATATGAATCAATAGGAACAACTGAAAGGAAATCCTTGTCAGGAGTGATACTGGGTAGCCCAAAGTTGAAGCAATAGTGCTGAGTATTATGACGCGATGGGGACAACTCCTTGTCAGGACTGCGGCTGGTAGCCCAGTTGCAGTTTTGAGGGCTGACTGATGTTTGGCCAGGTGGTGGTCTGGTGACCACGTTGCAGCCTTGAGGGCTGATTGATACTTGGTGAGGAATGCCGTGAACCTTGTAGCAGAAAATCCACACAGACACTGAAGTGTAACTGAGGCTGCAGTGATAGTAATAGAGTCCACTTGGATACTGCAGTGCGGCTGAGAGTGCCTTGAAGTAGATGCTGAAAGTCCACACAGACGTGTGGCTGAGTCTACGGGGATTTGTACTACAAAAGACAAACATAGTAGTGCGGTTGAGACTGCTGTGATGTTTGAAGCAGGATATCCGCACAGACGCTGAAAAGCGTCTGAGACTGTAGATACACGCTGGACACAAGAACTGGAACACATAGGAGCATGAAATTCCACCCACAGGAACTGGTAGGCACGTACTGGACTCTCACCGTCATCTGAGCAACCAGCAAGCGGGAAAGGAGAAGGAACTAATCTAGTCGAGGCAGAGATGACGTAGCCAGGTAGGAGGACTTCACGGAGTAGCAGCGTGTCGTCCACGTCGTCTCCTTTAGGCAATTCTCCCTTATCAGATGATCCTGTCACCTAGTTGCCAATGCGTTTCGGGAACTTTACTCCCTTCCTCAAGGCTGTGTGACCAGGATTCATCTTATATAGTGTTTTGATTTGACTACTTCCAGGTCAGGAGGTTATTTACTTACTTGAATCATTAACCCTATGTTATATCTCCCAATTCTATCCCCTCCAATAGTGGCACCTATAACCTGCCTCTATTGTAAACTGTTATGATGAAACTTATACAAAACATATTACATGAGTTCATGTGCGGAGAACACCGGAAGTGTCAGCCGTCAACTTACGGTTACGCAATCTGTTATTGATTTGGATGCACCTAATTCCATCATGTTTTGTTCAATGTAGCGACCAGTATACGGCCTTGCCATCCTCCCACTCTCCTTTGTCGCGCCCTCACTCGCTCAGGATAGTGTTTAAAAACCTTGAATATCCACAGCATCCACTTCCGGTTTCGGTGGCCATTTTATTGAAGTCCTGTTTGGAGCAGGTATAAGCAATAGGGGGAGGTAAAAATGGGGAATTTAAAATTAGTGAAACCATTTTAGCTCGAAGTCTGAATTCAATCCCCTCGGGATAAGCATTTGAAGTTTTAAAAATCCAATTCATCTCGCTTTTGGTTAAATGTTTTTCTTCATTTCTATCCCTCCAGGTATTTCTAACATTATCAATAGCCATAAATAGTTTTATTTACTTGGTGGAGCAGTTATGTACTTGTTTAAAATGATTTGATAAAGAGTGTGTCATGACACCTTTTTTAATGTTGCGAAGGGGTTTCCTCCCCCCCACCCCCAAATCTGGTCTTCAACGATCTACTAGTTCTCCCTATGTACACAAAATGACAACTACACTTAATCAGATATACTACATTCGTTGTGTTACATGTCATGAAGTGATTTTAATTTATAAGTACTACCATTGACTTCAAAAAGCCACATATTTTGATTGATCCTTTTTCACTTCTCTGCAAGCAATGGAGTTCCCACAACGAAAAAATCCTTGGCTTCTTATAGGATGTGGATTATCTGTATTTAGTTCACTTTTTGTCAACTTCTTTTTTTAAATTCGGAGCTAGTCTATAAATAAAAGTAGGTTTTTCAGTTTGGGTCTTTTTCAGTATGGATCTTTCATCAACAAATGCCAATTATTTTTAATAATACCTTCTACTTTTCTGTACTGTCCTGTATATTCCGTAATAAAGGCATATTTATACGCATCTTTACCTTTTTATTTATTGCTTGTTTCTTTTTTAAAAGTGTAGTTCTCTCTTTATCAAGGACATCTTTTTTTAAATTTACATAGTACCTCCATTATTATATCCTTTATCCTTAAACCTTTGTTCCATAATTGCAATTTGTTCCTCACATGTTGTTGTTTTGCTACAATTGCGTCTCAGCCGTAAGAATTGACTTTTGGGTACACTCAAGCCAATTTTCGTGATGTTCACTCATAGTGGATATATATAGTTATTAGCATCCGTCAGTTTGCTATAACATTTAGAGGGGTATTCAATATGAAACGTTAACCTTGCCAGCGAGGTTTTCGCCGCACATCGGAGGTTTTGCCAGCGAAAAAGTATCGCGCGCGCTCCCACTTATCCCCGTATTCAATTTGAAATCGTCGAAAACGGGACCCGGCGATACTTGGATTGGCAAAAAAAAACCTGGAATTTTGTGGAAATAATTGTAGGAGCCCCCTAAAGATGTCCAGACCTCGGGGATCACTATGGGTACCCCCGTTTTTGCCTGCAGAAGAAAGTCGGGGTTTTTAAATAGGCGCACAGGTGTTTTTTGTTTTTTTTCCCCGACATTGAAGAAGTGATGCAGAAGAGCACTTAGGTTTTTTTTTTTAAGTGGTCCCATCAAATTTGGGGTACATGAAAATGAGTACTAGCATATTTTTATGTCCCTAAAGGTAATTTAAAAAAAATTATGCAAAAATGCACCTGCCGCTACTTTGTGCAATGAATAAAACACCTGCCCCATACTTGGGGACCCCACCAGAAATAATTTTGTTAGTTTGGCAATTTTTTTACCTAATTTTTATTTTTATAATTTCCTTTTAAGGGGACATTCCCAAAACTACAGGCTATTTTTTTTTTTTTTTTTTTTTTTTTATAAGCCTACACCGCCAAAACCCTATTCTGCATTTTTTTTTTCCACTTGCTATAGTGATTTGAAAAATTATCCCTGTTTTTTTTAAAAATGACCCTTGACCCCATTTAAGGAAAAAAAACGGGCATTTTTGGGAAATATGCCTGGGACCCCCCCTAAAGATGTCCAGACATGGGGGATCACTATGGGTAACCCCGTTTTTGCCTGCAAAAGAAAGTCGGGTTTTTAAATAGCTTTGCCGGGTGTTTTTTTTCTGCCACGGCTATTAGAAACCCCGACTTCCTTCAGTAGTTACAAATGGGGGTACCCATAGTGATCCCCCATGTCTAGACATCATTAGGGGGGTCCCAAGAATATTTCCCAAAAATTCCTGTTTTTGCTAACCTGTAAAAATTTTAGAAAAAAAAAATGACATGAGGTTCCCCCCCCAATAGCCAAACCAGCCCCAGGCTTGCCAGCCAGTGGTGGTTTCTAAAAATACGGGGAACAAAATGTGTAGGGTTCCACCTTATTTTAGAAACCAACACCAGGCTGCAGGGACTAGTGCTGGTTTTAAATATAGGGGGCAAAAACGACGTGGGGTACCCCCTATATTTAAGACCAGACCCAACCGACCGGGGTGTAATGCCACAGCCCGGAGACCCAACCACCGGGGCTCCAGGTCCAAAGCAATCCATGGGATTTAAAAAAAAAAAAAAAAAGTTACCCGAGCCACGCAACACAGCTATTTGTATGTGTGTTGTCACACATACAGATAGCTCCCGAATGGACGCAGCCGGCACTTCACGGGGCATTGCAGTCCCATCAGCCAATCAGCGGCAGCGCTGACTGTAGAACGCCCGCTGATTGGCTCCGGCAACTGACAGTTCCCACGTGGGTGAGTCATTTTTTTTTCAAAATTTTTACAAATTTTTTTTTTTTTTTTACAGGATAACAAACGAGATTTTTCGGAAAATATACTAGGGACCCCCCTAATGATGTCTAGACATGGGGGATCACTATGGGTACCCCCATTTTTAACTCCTGAAGGAAGTCGGGGTTTCTAATAGCCGCGACAAGTGCATTAATGCGACTTTGAAAAAAGTGGTGCAGAAGAGCATTTAGATTATTTTTTTTTTTTGGGGGGGGGGGGGAATAACTATGCCCAACAAATATGGGGTACTTGAAAATGGGGGTCAGCATATTTTAAAGTTGCTAAAGAGACTTGAAAAAAATCGTGAAAAACCCACCTGCCGCAAGGAGCTGCAATGAAAAAACACCTGGGGCATACTTGGGGACCCCCCCAGAGTCAAGTTCGCTATTTAACTTTGTTCCCCAACTTTTTTTTTTTTTGGCACCCAAAATTCAAAGTGCTTTTTTTGGGGTGTCCCGAATTTTTATTTTGGGACACAGATCGTTTCAAGGGGTCATTCTGAAGGGTGCAGGCTATTTTTTTTTTTTTAAGCCTGCACCCCTAAACCCCAATTCTGCACTTTTTTTTCGCCACCTATTCAGTGGTGAAAAGTTATCCCTGTTTTTTTTCAAGGACTTTTCGAACCTGCGAAAAGTCTTTGGGGTATTCAATATGGGAGCGAAAACATTGTTTTTGCGTTAATATCGCACTTTTGACGTCATCGCAGGTTTGACTTTTATACCGTATTCAATTTCAAAGACTTATCGCAGGTTCGAAAAGTCTTTGATAAAAAACAGGGATAACTTTTCACCATTGAATAGGTGTCGAAAAAAAGTGCAGAATTGGGGTTTAGGGGTGCAGGCTTAAAAATAATAGCCTGCACCCCCTGGAATGACATTTAAAAAAGAACTGTCAAAAGTTTTTTTTTTTTTTAAAAAAAAATAGGGACACCCCAAAAAATGAATTTAAAAATTGGGGTGAAAAAAAAAATGGGAAAAAATTGTTTAACAATAGGTTCCGGGCTATTCTGCATGTATGCGGCAGGTGTTTTCTAGAATAGATTTATAGCGGCAGGTGCACAATTGCAGAATTTTTAAAAACTTACTTTAGGGATTTAAAAATATGCTAGTATCCATTTTCATGTACCCCAAATTTGATGGGACCACTTAAAAAAACGAAAAAAAAAAAAAACCTAAGTGCTCTTCTGCATCACTTCTTCAAGGTCGGGGAAAAAACACCTGCTGCGGTTATTTAAATCAACGACTTTCAATTACAGGCTAAAACGGGGGTACCCATAGTGATCCCCCATGTTTTTACAACTTTAGGGGGGTCCTACAATTTTTTTTAAGGAAAAATTCGTAACTTTATGCAAATCCAACTTCTGAGTTTTTGTTAATTTCATATTGAATACGGGGATTAGTCTCTAGTTTCCCATTCTCCACATATAGAGTCAAGTCCAAAAAGTTAATCTCTAGACGGCTTGCTTGAAAACTAAAACTGCTTTTAAAATCATTATCGTTAAGAACTTTAAAAAATGAGTCAAGCTTTTCTTGCATATCCTCCCAAATAAACAAGACATCATATATGTATCGGTACCAAATTTTAAAGTTCTCATCAAGGGTTTCCTTCATTTTTTACTTCTGGCGACAGGCATCCCAATTGAAGTGATGCGGGGGGGGAGGGCGGGCTAGGTTTAGGGCTTCCGGGGGGGATTTAGGGTTAGGCATCCCCGGGGGGGAGGTTAGGGTTAGGCACCCTAAAGGAGGGTTAGGGGGTAGAATTAGTTTATACTTACCATTTTAGGAAGATTGGGATTTCCTCCATTGTTGGGCAGCCGCTGCCCATGCGGCCGGCGGTAATACATATCACACCCAACATATCCACTTCTAAAAACTCTCACTTTTACCCCTAAATGTTTATCTCATAGTGAATGACTGACTGGGTGATGTCAAAGAAATATAGCAATCTAACCTGTTCACTGGAACACACTTGCTACAATGCCAGTCTTGCTCTACTCACACCTGAGGTTCCTTTTGCGGAGCAGGATAGTCATTGGAAGCCCTTATTAAGTTAGCTGCTCTGAAAGTGTTACTGAGTAGGATTAGTCAGTGTTTGATCTGTTACAGGGATTGGGATGGTTCTGTGGTGTTACCAATGGGAAGGGCAGAAATCACACACTATTTTGCCTCAGTCCTTTTTTTCTCATAATTACAATCAGATGTTCTGATTGAGAGCCAGTGGGAGTGCATGGTTAGGCCAGTTCCCCTGCTCTAAGGTATGCAGTGGGAGCATTAAAGGAGATGCTTTATTGCATCTTCGAGCACCTCATGACTAGGTAGCAATTCAACAATAGGTTATTTGCCAATATTCTAATTTGGTGTTCAGATGGAAGTCTGCCCAGAGATTTTGTAAAGGTACCCCTGTATTGTAGCTTAGAGGGTGGTTTGGCAATAGTGGGTCAGCTATTTGCTATACAGCAGAATCACAGCTTCCGAGAGCCTACTAGTGAACTGGAGCGAAGTCCAGAAATTCCCAACCAGCTGTAACCAAATGCCTGTAAAGTCACCACTATAGCTAATTCCAATGACAGGATGAAATTAATCCCATACACCAGAAGAGGGTAGGGAGGTGGTTTAGTAATATTGGAAAAGAAGCCGGAGCACCTCCAGAAGGACCTTGATGTTGAGCAGTTGTCAGTGACCTGCATATTGAATATTCTTGATATTTAAAAGTCTCAATGAAGTTGGTAAGTCCAGATGTGGAATAAGGGTCTGTGTGTGGAGAAGGCCAGATTGGAGTATTGCATCATATTTAAGATGTAATATGAGTGCATAAAGGCCTTTGGCAGTGCATCAGTAAATAAAAAAAAAAACTAGTGTTTTTTTTTTTTTTTTTTTTTACATTGTGTAAATGAAAGCTGCAGGGATTGGTCAGTGATTAAACCTCAGATTTGAAGGAGAGAACAGAGTAAAATATTACTCCCAAAATAAATACAAACATTGGCTGTGAGATGTGACAATTGTGTTGCTGACAGTACGTTGAATGTTAACTGTGAGGTGGGGGAAATATTACCTGTTCTGTTTTGGGATTAGTTCATTTTATGATGGTGTAAAACATCCAAGCCTAAATAGCATATCTGAACTAGATAGCTTGCTTGAATGTGTTTTCATTGAAGTGACAGTGAAAAGAAGTCAAGCACACAACTTTCCATCGATGGTGCTGTGATATGCCAGGTTTTATGAAAGCTGGTCTAAGATTTAAGCATTATATGTAGTTCTATAGAAAGTTTGTGAAACTTAGCATAAATCTGAACTTTAACGTGTTACGATCTTTATCCATGTCATAGCCATCAAAAAAAGAGACCCGGCAAATCAAATAACACACTAAAGCATATACCTTTTTCAGCGATTTTTTTGTTTGTTTGTTTGTTCAATAAATATAACTTTTTCATGCGTATATTCTACAAATTGAGAGAATTCAACACTGGTGTTCTTCCCCAGGAGTAGCCCTCCAGAGCTAGCAATGCACATAATATATTGGGAGATAATATAAAAAATAAAAACACTTGCACTGGCTAAGGTAATCATTCAGGAGGCCACCATCGGGCAACCAAGTATAATATGCATTGGAGGATAGCAAGGAGGAAGCCACTATATATGCTTATGAAAAACACATTGGTCCCTTTTTATAAAGTTTGCTATAAAAAAAAAAAAAAATGCCTGAATGAGCCGGACGGCTAATGGAAGAATGTTCTGTGGATATTTGAGTCTAAAATAGGACTGTTTGGCTTAAATGTTTAAAGAAAACCAAACTCTTCATTCCAACATATGATCTTCATCCCAAAAATGAAACATGATGGCAGTATCATGGTTGGCTTTTGTTTTCTTTTTATAATTTATTTTGAATAGTCAGTCAAGGTTACAAAAAGAAACAATGAAAACCATTGTGGTGAAGGGAAAGGAGGCACACAAGAAAAAAAGAATGCCACAGTGCAAACAAGTCAAATCTTGGTGTAAACCGTTGCCAAATAAATTTCAGTAAAATGGAGTAATCATTAAAAGATGACACATTTTTCAATGATTTCTAAAAGAAAATTGTAACGGTAATAACAAAATAAGATGGAATGGAGCTAAGGAAGGGGTACCACTAAGTAGAGTTATGTAATTAACCTCTGATTAAGGATCAAGAATGGAAAGAAAATCTTCAGGAGTAAAGAAATTGGGGCATATGAAAAGACATAATATTCACCACTAATGGGTCGTCTAGGAGGGGTCGAGTATATCTACAAAGGGAGAGGAGGGTCTGCGTTCCACAAAGAGCCTGGGGGCCCAAACTTTGGTGAAAATTTGACATCTGGCATGAAGGTAGTAAGTTATCTCCAATGCCGCTACATGCCATATCTGGTGTTTAAGTGCAGAGAGAGACAGGGGAAGTGTTTTTCCAATTTAGGGCAATCAAATATCTAGCTGCCTACCAAGATATGCTCAGTCAGTTTTTTATTTTAAACTTAAGATCTTTGGGGGGATTGCAGAGCAATGGCAGTATCATGGTTTGAGTCTGTTTTGCTGCTATAGGACAAGGATGGCTGTAAATTCTGGATTGAGCCAGTGCATTCTATAGCAGTATGTCAGGGTATCTGTCCATGAACTGAAGTTCAGCAGGAAGTGGATGTACAGAACATAATGACCCTAAACATGTAAGTCCGTATACAGAAAAAATGGAACCAGAATAGTTGCCAAGTCAAAGTTCTGATCTTAATCCAACAGAAATGTTGTGGCAGGAAAGCCCATCAACAGCAGTGAGTTGACGCAGGAGGAATGGGCAAAAATTCCGTCAAGACTAATAAACAATTACAGTAAATTATTTATGTTCGTGCTGCTCAAGGATCAGATATGGCTGTGGCAGGCTCCTTATTTCTTTATGCTAATACAGGAATTTGCCTGTAATTTTCAAAGGTCTGTGCATGTGGAAGCCATTCTTGGCCACTGGATTTACAGCCATAACTTGTTATCACTGGTCTCTGGACTTGCACCCACCCCACGCACAAAGCATCTGACAAACAGTTGTCCAATGTCTCTCATGCCCACGGCACTGCCAAACACGTCTGTAAGTTTTTATTATATTCAGGGAAGTGTGGTTCGTCGACGGATGCATCAATCCCTATGCATTAATGATCTCTCATTGTATGTATGTCTGATCCGGTTCATGCGCAGTTGCCAAATTCTTACTTTGCACTCGGCCCTAATGGTCACCCTCACAAGTTGTAAGGAGGGCAGTTCAAGTCAATGGGGATGTGGGTCATGCCTCTGCACCCCATGGCCCCCGACTATTGCCCTGAAGACACCCTGGGCAACGAGGCATCTCCTTGCTAGCACCAATGAACTGGCACATTAGGGGCGAGCGACGGGACGCCATTACCCACATACCCCATCCCCTTTGACTTGAACTGCCCTCCTTATACACTGTGAGGGTGACCATATTAGAAGGTTATTTACCATACTGAACTAGTGACTGAGCATTCAAGGCAGACAGCAGCAATAACAGGCTACATTGTTACATATGTACTTAATTCTTATTTTAGTCTATTAGCTCTAGTGATTTTATTGTGTATATACTATTGAATTGCAATAATTTTATTCTGTAACATCCTATAGTAAAATTGATTGTAACTGTCTAGAATGTCGGTGGGCAATAAGTGCCCCCCAGCTGTTGTAGAACTACACATCCCATTATTTGACTATGCTAAAACTGGCATGTTGGTATGTGTAGTTGAACAACAGTTGGAGGGCTGCTGATTGCCCACCCCTGGTCTAGAGCCACCCTTTTAAAAAAAATAAATAAAATAAAAAAAAGTTACATTTCAAATCTGCACATCTTAAAATAAATGCAGAAAAATGTTCACACACTTGCTGCACTACAATTTTGCATTTCCATAACTCTCCTAACTATGGAATTGTATGTTGGGCCTGACTGACAGTTTCACACTTGAACACAGCGTATGTGCAGTAATATGCTAATTCCGCAGGAGGCGTCTTGTGTAATTAGATGCGTCCTGCCAGCTTCTGGGATTCGCTGCTGAGTAGGATTACTCTGCAGGAACATTTGTCATCTGAGTAACAGTCAGGTTACACTTAATGGCCAGTGTCTTCACGCAAGTGAAGCTGTGTACAAGGATGCAGCCCCTTGCATCAGCACTCCCACAACACTGGTCCAATGCCCCTCTTTTCTGGGAAGCTACCTGATGCTGCTAAGCCATTAAACAGCTGCAGCACCTGGGCACTGTGGACAAACTCGCAGAAGGACATCTGCACATGTGCAATACAGATCCTGCGCATGCACATCAGAGTTGTACACAAACCTTTGGATGTAGGTACTCTGTAACTCTGAATCGGGCCAATTAGGTATGTGATTCTGTGGCGGGTAATTCAATTGTTTGGCTTTGTTGCAGCTCCCGTCTAAAGTGACCGGGAGCAATTCAATTGTTTGTGCCAATGTGATAAGGCCGAGCTTTCGGGCACCCGAACTCCACACGCCCAGTAGTTTGCCTGGGCTTAGCGACTTTACTCGGTTCATCCTGGTGCATGTGGGCATAAGTAATAGGCGCCTGCGGCACTCGTGCCTATTGGCAAAACAATTGAATATCGGCCAAAAAAAAAACAGTCGACTTCCCCCTGAATATTATAAGCCCACTGCCTGCATGTCTTCTCCTTAGATTGATTGCTCCACTTAAGCTTTCTATGTGGTCAATGCTGGGCTAGCATCCCCCATCTCCCTACAACAAAATGTAAAATCAAAAACAACTGGGAGCGCTGAATGACACTAGTAGTGTCTAAATTTAATGTGTGCAGATATAGTCATGAAATCACAAAAATACATATAATAAAATTCACATATTAAATAGACCTTAAATAAAATCTATAGATGACAAAAGGAAATTAAAAATAAATTAACTAAAAAAATATGAAAGGAACCACTGTGGCCACAGAAAAACAGACAAAAAAATCGGCATGCATAAAAAAAGGGATATTTCCCAATGAATAAATGTTAGTATAGATATGTTGAGTTTTTTTCTTTTTGTCTCTTTATCCAGGATTGTATGGAAATGAATCAAAAAGTCTGTTGGATTTGACTTAATAAAAAAAATATCAGTGTGCACAGCCACCGAATGATGGGCTTATTCCACGAAATTAAAATCAATTTGTAGTGGGAGTAAACATTAATATAAGTAACGTCTGGGGATATATTGCTGAATCCACTAAATCTTGACTAACACAGTCTCTGTGTAGCCAATAAACTGGTACCGTATTCCTCAGAGGAAACAGCTGGAGATTACAGGCTGAGAAACGCGTTGGTTTTTTTTACCCCCACACGCTGGTGCACCCAGGACTATCATCTACATCCCACTGGATCTTCAGCTGACCGCGGCTCCACCATAGGATGAGACTGCCAATTTCCTAGCCAGCACGCGGTATGCACTACAGCAGTCTGTGAACTCCATCGCTGCACCACGGTCGGCGTCTCTGGACACGTCGGGCACTGAGGATTCTTTTGCTGGATGCTTTTCGGATGGCGCTCTCCCAAGATATACGCTGCAAAGCAGCAATACGATACCAGTTTATTGGTTACACAGACTGCGTTAGTCACGATTTAGTGGATTCAGCAATATATCCCCAGACGTGACTTGTATTAATGTTCACTCCCACTACAAATTGATTTTAATTTTGTGGAATAAGCCCATCATTTGGTGGCTGTGCACACTGTTTTTTTTTTTATTATTATTTAAGTCAAATCCAACAGACTTTTTGATTCATTTCCATACAATCCTGGATAAAGAGACAAAGATAAAAAGAAAAAACTCATATCTATACTAACATTTGTTCATTGGGAAATATCAGCGAAGCGGCAAGTTCGCGGCGCATTTGGACGCAGCGGCTTTGCAGCACTTACCCTATCGTTGTACAGGCTGGCTGATTGTGCTCTTTCTGCTGTGCGAGGCTGGTCAACCCGCGGGATGTCCTGATCCGTCTCGGGGATCGTGGAGGCAGTGGTGGCGCTAGTGCTGCATGGAGGAGGCACAGTGGAGGTCCGACGGGGCCCGCTGTTAATGGAGCGGCTGCTTGGAATGCGGAGGTCACGTGGGGCCCGGCCGGGAGCCTGACTGACCCTGCGATGGTGGCTGGCAGCGTCACCAGCCCTGCGTCTGCTGGCATGCCTGGAGGCAAGGTAGCAGGTCCAGGCAGGCCTGGAGCTTTCGGGGGTCGGCAGGTTACTGCAGAAGCCGGCAGCCAAGGACTGATGACCGGAGGTATGGATGATCCATCTGTGCTGGGACACTTGGTGGAGCTGTCTGACCAGGCAGGGCAGGTACTGGGGGTTGACTCTCTGTTACTGGTGCAGGAAGGGGGGCCAATTATGGTAGTGATCGAGACTATGGTAGGGAGGGTAAGGGCCACAGCAAATCTCACCATCAGTAGTACGGCTGCGCAAATGATTGTTTCTGGAAACCCCATCCACGCAGACTTAGACGGCAGAAGCGAGGGAAGAGAGCTGGCGTAGGGGTAAGACTGAGACCGTGCCCTGTGCACTCCCCCTTGCCTAATCTCTTTCTGGCTAATGTGCAGTCCTTGCAGAATAAGATGGATATAATACAGGCCGAAACGGTGGATAAAATCTTTCTGAGGAATTGTTCGATTTTTGTTTTACGATTTTTGTTTTTACGGAGTCTTGGCTACACAGTGGCATACCCGAGAGGACAGTTGAGCTGGATAATATGACTCTATTTAGGACCTTGGCCTCCAGCAAGCAGAAGGGAGGTGGTTTCTGCACCTAATATTATTAATCTGTGGTGTTCTGATGTTGTGATTATGGAGTCTTTTTGTTTGGAGGTGGTGGAATATATGACATTGAAATGCAGGCCATTTTACCTGCCTAGAGAATTCACAACAGCTATAATAATGGCCGTCTATATCCCCCCGTAGGCAAAAAGAGGCTGTGCCTTGGATTTATTATATAATGCTGTGGCTAAATTGTTAGCAGTTTATGTGGAAGGGGCGTTCATCGTGGCCGGTGACTTTAACGGTGTGGACCTAAAGGTTGTTCTGCCCAAATTCCATAAGAATATTGGGGTGGAAATATCCTGGACCAGGTTTACACGAATTTTAAACTTGGATACGAGACTGTTGTTTGTGCACATATAGGGAAATCTGATCATGTATCACTTTTTTTGGTCCCTATGTATGTACCTATTGTAAGGCATGCTAAATCAGCTAGAAAAAGTGTTCAGGTATGGCCTGATACGGCCATTGAGCAGTTGAAAGATAGCTTGGAATTTACGAATTGGGATCTTTTTTTAGAGGAATCCACGGTAAATGGTTCAGTTGATCTGGATCTGTTGACCCCTATGGTCATAGGCTATATAAATTGCTGTGTGGAGAGTGTAACGATTAAAAAGAGTTTTAAGGTGTTTGCAAATGAAAAGTTATGGCTAAACGGTGAAGTCCGCTCCCTTTTGAGGGCACGAGATAGGTATTTTAGGTCTGGGGATAAGGTCAAGTATTGTGCTGCTAGGGCAGATCTTCGTAGGGGCATTAAAGTGGCTTATGCCGCTAAAATGGAAGGAAAGATTAACAAGAGTGGTGACCCCAGAAGTTTGTGGAAATGCCTGCAGAGGCTCTCTGATTTTAAAGCTAAAACATTAGAGATCGGGAGTTCGGACAGTTCTTCAGCAGATGATTTAAATGAGTTTTATTCTCGATTTGATGGGTGTATTATTGGATCTAAGGGTAGAGGAGTTGCCCTTCGTGCTGCACGAGCCGTCCCGTCCGTCAATGTCTGCGCTCTGTAGACCCTAGGAAGGCGGCGGGTCCGGATGGCATCTTGGGCAAAGTCCTGAGGGAATGTAGTGACCAGTTAGCCGGGGTTTTTATGGTTATTTTTAATCTTTCCCTGTCTACTTGCTTTGTCCCTAAGTGTCTGAAACAAACTACAATTGTCCCGATTCCTAAAAATGGTCCCCCGAAATTTTAAATGATTACCGCCCGATAGCCTTAACTTCACTTGTGATGAAAAGCTTTGAAAGGCTAGTGCTGAATTATGTAAAGTCTCATTTCGTAGTAGGTTTTGACCCGTGGCAGTTTGCTTTTAGGGCGAATCGATCATGGAGGATGCAATCCTAACTGTTTTACATCAGGTGCAAGCCCACGTAGGAACTAGGGATACCTATGCAAGGATTTTATGTGTAGATTTTAACTCAGCATTTAACACAATTGTACCTAGTGCTTTGATTACCAAGTTGTTTGGCTTAGGCCTAAATGGGTTTACCTGTAGATGGTTGCTAAGTTTTTTTATCTGACAGACCCCAGGTGGTCAAGTTGGGAAAAACTAGCTCCAAGGAGTTGGTGCTGAATGTTGGAGTCCCGCAGGGGTGTGTTTTAAGCCCTGCTCTGTATTCTTTGTTCACCCACGATTGTGTGTCCCAGTCTCAGTCCGTTAAGATCGTGAAATTTACGGATGACATCACTATCGTTGGTCTAATAACTAACGGGGATGAACTTGCTTATAGAGCTGAGGTGGATAACATGTTTGAGTGGAGCAGGGGCAACTGTCTCCTTCTAAACACGATTTTATTTAAGGCCAACTTAATATGTGAATTTTATTATATGTATTTTTGTGATTTCATGACTATCTGCATACATTAAATTTAGACACTACTAGTGTCATTCCGCACTCCCAGTTGCTTTTGTTTTTCCATAAGGTTTTCAAAGGGGTTAGCCACTCCTCTCTGCTTCTAGATTTATCTATTGCCATTTTTGATGCGCCTACCCCATCTTTCCTTTTCTGCTCCCTACAACAAAGGCAGCTTCTTTTTGTGGCAACTCATTTTCACAGGCTTGGAATTTACTTTTATCTAATCAATGCACAAACAATGGGCCCTGCAAATAATGTTTACTGTCCTTTTGAGTTCCCTATTTTGTAATACCAAACCACTTCTTTTTTTTTTTTTTTTTCAGTAAACAATTTTGTTAATTGACCAAATATTAAGTTGTATAATTTGAATTATGTCGACAGTCCTAATGCATTCATCATGTTGACATGATAATAATGACATGGCCATAATGTCGATGTTGACCCTGTGGACATTCATCATGTAGATAGCGGTGTCATGTTAGAATGTCGACATATCGTCCATGGTGGCCGCTGACTTACCTGCTCCCAACGGCTCCAGTGGCATCTTAAAGGTCCTGCCGGTCATCTGACTGATATCTGCCTCAGACCTCCAATGCTGCAGCATTCCAATGCGTATTTCTCCCCTAACTCTCCCACTATTGCCAAACCCTAACTCCCCGCAGCCTAACCCTAACTCTCCCTCCTGCAGTTTAACACTAATGTCGACATTCTGACAATGTCTAATTTTGACTTGTCGACATGTTGCCTGTTGACATTTTAACAATAGCGGCATAATAACTGATGACATTGTGGTGATGACATTTTGAATGTCGACCTTTTAACTACATCCCCTTATAAACATCCATTCTTGTTTCTGATAAAAAAAAAAAAAATATTTCAACAAATATGTGGGTGGAGGAAGTGCTGCAATCTACACCGGCTGTACAAACCACAGCTGGGATTTCCCTGCTACTTGCTGGTAAATTGAGTCCCATGCATTACCCGTTTTTTTTTCTGGCTGGTAAAGATTGATAGACCTGATACTATGAACGCTTTCATGCTTCAATAATGCACAGCTACTTTCAACCACCTGAGGGCGATCTTGGCATAGCTGAGAAACCAATATTCTTTGCAAGTAGTGAAGGAAAATGCATGTTTTTAACCTGCCAAATATACTATCTTAGCAGTTATTGGCCTTTTAAATGGTCAGTGTTTGTGTATTTTATTTTTTAATTAGACCAACTTATGCTGTACTACTTCGGTAGCTCTCCATTTGCATGCAGGGACAAAAACTTAATGTACTTTTATGTTTACATAAGGAGGGAAGTTGTACATATAGAACTGTGGGCCTGATTCAGACCCGCTCGCAAGCGAGTCGATGGTGGCCCAGTGCGCATGCGCGAGACCCGGATAGCGACTTGCAAGTCGTTGCTTCGGGTCTCGTACCAAAGGGAGCGTGCTGTCACTCAACCTTTGGTGGGCGTGCTGGGGGCGTGGCAGCCCAGACGGAGGCGTTCCCATGGGGACGCCTACTGTCTGGGGCCGGCCCCACTGACATCAGTAGTGATGACAGTGGGAGTGCTTTCGGCTCTGTTTGAGCCGAAAGCACTCCAGGGCTTGCGGCAACGAGACCCTACCACAAGGGTCTCGTCGCAAGCCCGATGGTCTTGACCATCTTCCTGCCTGCTCGCTATAGCTGTGGCTGGTCACCCACAGCTATGCAAGCGGGCAGGAGGCCGTTCAAAAAAAAAAAAATAACCCAGCCCTGATTCAGAGCGAGCGCTCTGTCGGAGCGTCTGGCTCTGAATCAGGGCCTGTGTTCAAAACATAGTGAGGGATGTGGTGCTGGAGATACGTGTGAACTGCCCCAGCCTAGCACATTGTGGGACTGTTTCTGAGTCGCACACAATGCCAGTATCAGAAATGTGCTGGGCGGTGACTGGAGAGGTTGCTATTCAGCAGTCCTTCATATGGGGAGTAATGTGGGCGTGCTTTTGTGGTTGCGAACCCAGGTGCATAATCGCTCACACCATAGGGCTGGTGTGACCTTTGGTGGTGTCAAAAAACACACCAAGCCGTATTACAGTGGCTGAAGATGCTCAAAGAGGGCGTCTCAGTCATTGCACAGTCAGATGCACACTTGTATACCAGGGGAAGGGCTGATACTAGCGTTAGTATATAGTCGTAGATGCAACTACAGCAAAAGACACTAAAACGGTAGCAGCAGCAGCATGCGGCCCTGTTCTACACCTTTTACGTCAAATTCCCATGTCCAGCCCGGGTCATTGAAAACGGGTCTCTAGCTGTATCGCAGTGGCTTGAAACTCATTTACACAGCAGGCTGGATAGGGGTTATTGCCGGAGCTTCTCTTCTGCCAGCGCTTGGAGATGACATCTCCAAGCATCAGGATGTCGGCTCTCCATTGGGTGTTGACAGGACGCAGGTCACACAACTCGGGTGTTTACACTGCAGGGTTACATGGGTTGTTCCTGTGTTCAACACTGCTCACTAACTGGGTTGGATTGCTGGGTCTTTCAACCCGGTAATCCAACCGTGGCGACCAGGATTGACACTGCAATAACTTGAGTTATTTGGCCAGTATAAAAGGGGTATTACTCAAAATTCTTAAATGCTATGGACTCTGGGCATGATTCAGTACTTTTCGCAACTGCAACAGTGCACGCAGATCAGTTGATGGTGCGTACTGCGCATGAGTTAGCCATCACCTACACAGATAAGATCCATCGCAGAGTGAGTGACAGGCTGTGAGCATTTAGGGGTGGTGACAGGGAAGTGTTGGGAGAAACACAGGCATGCCTGTCCGTTTGAACGCAGTTACATGGGCGTGCATAAATTAGTCACTGCAACGGCATGCGCAGCTTGAGTACTCACTGCGTGCGACGAGGTTAGCAATTTCCGAGTAAGGTCTGACCTGTTGTAATTGTGGGCGTCTATGCTGGCTGTGTGACAGGATTGCCATAGCATTCATTAGCATATTTTCACAGTGGGTCTGCGTGTGTAATCGCAGCTGCGATCGCAATAGCGATCCATAGTGAATCAGGTCCTTGATGCAGAGTTATTAGCAAAATGAATGCAAATTACTCAAAAATAGTAAGCACAAAAACTGCTTATTCACAGAGAAGTACACATCTCTCAATACATCTTGATCTAAATGGGCAGCACACGCACCTTGTTTGCTCCATGTCTTCATCATGTATTTGCACATGGCCAGTAGCAGGTACAAAAGATATACCTTCTAACATATGCATACGTGCATAATTGCTAGATTGAGTAAGACATCTTTATGTGAACACGCCCTTACTGAACTTTGTCTGCATGAGAATGCCCCTTTCAGGGGCGTTTCTAGAGAGGAGAGGGCCCGTGTGCAGTCTCTGACACGGACCCCCTCCTCTATGTCCGGCGGCCAGCAGCGCACTGAGCTGTGCGTGGCCAGCGCCGGAGTTATAGACTCTGGGCACTAGAATGCGCCCAGAGTCTATAGAGTATGCGCAGGTCACTGGGAAAATGGCCGCGGCAGGCATTTTCCCTGTGCTGTGCATGCGACGGGAAAATGGCCGCGGTTGCCATTTTCCGGTCGTTTTTACAGCGTCGGACCCCCGCACTGACGTGGGACTCTGGAGAGGTAAGTAATACTATGGGTGCAGGGTGTGCAGTGTGGGGCCTCCCTGGACCCAGGGGCTCATGTCCCTGCACACCCTGCACCCATTATAGATACGCCCCTGGCCCCTTTCCACCTCTTCAGTTGTAAGGCTTGTTGTGTCCCACTCTGCAATCACACATCTGCACTGTACAGTGCAAATATACCAGGCTAACTGGCATAGTGCTCCCTCTGCATCAGCCCCTATATACCAAAACCACTGATTACGTGCTGATAAAACATCCACTTTTCAAAGTATGACAACGTGTATGACTTACCATCCCATCCCTACCATTTTACATATGGGAAATAACAACTCTGAGGCAAAGAGCAATTAATACCCTTCAAACCTCACGTAGCCTTTTGGTAAATTGGACTTCCTTCAGTTCTTGAACGATATAGATATTAGTCCTTTGGTACTAAATAAATCTGGACAAATTGAGCGATCACTTTTTTCCAGATTGACAACCTAGTTTTGGTAACTGGACCATGGATGTTAGAATTAAAAGTTTTCTTAAATTAATCCTCTACAGATGTATTCTATATAAAATAAAGTGTCTGCTAATTATGTCCTGACCTAGAGTACAGTCTATATGCAGCCAAGAGGCGGTAGGTAACTTCAGGTACGCACACATATACACAGTCTGGCTTTGTTTGGCCTGGAGCCCGGTTCCTTCACCTCCTCTTGGTGCCCCTGTATATCCATGTGAATGATCCAAGATGTTTTTTTTTTTGTTTGTTTGTTTCCTTTATGTGTTTATGATCTCTAAGCCCTCTACATGGATTTCAGAGTGATGCATAAGGTACAAGTATAGCAGCATCTATTCATCAACTAAAACAAGAATATCCTCACTGTCCACAAACAATGACAAATTGCAGCACTTTTTTTGTGTCAAGGACATTTTGTAACTGGGAGAAGGAGGTGGTTCAAAGGCCAAGAACACTAATTGTTTCATGATGATACACATGGACAGTCCCTAGACCCCAGATCATATCTTAGTGAAGGTTACTTTAGACCTTGGGCAGATGAAATCATTTTGCTGTTGTTCCGGGCTACAAATGTTAGGCTGTAGAGGTTGGAGGACTATACCTGAACAGTTCTGTGTACAGTGTAGCCGATACTGTCACTTTAGAATATAGTTTATGATAAAAAGGCCACTGCTGAAAACTGAGCAAACGATGAATATACATCAATGTCCTTTGAGTCCAGCCCAGGAAGATGGAGCGGCAAGTTTCCATCTGCTTCCTCCTGTTTAAACCTTGAAATTCTTCCTAATTAGTGATGGCAGAAGAAGTTGGCTGAGAGCTTTTACTGTAAAATAATTACACTGAGACACACTAGACACCCTGGATGGTATCTTCGCGTTAGCATTTTGTATACATTTTGATTTAAAAATATAAATAAATTGAAAACCTGTCAACTTAATAAACAGTGACATCCTGTGTATAGTGCTCCTTCCATTGTCAGCACTATATAAGAATAGGGAAAGTGTTGTGTTTATTATAACTGTACTACATGGATCTACATTCTGGAGTGTTGAAATTAGGGAGCAGATGGGCAATCACCGTTCCCCGCTCCTAGATGACCTGTCAAGCTGCTGCTAGTATCTCCGTAAATTGCTAATAAGGCTCATATTCTGTTATATATGTTACTATTACATTATACTGAAACATTATAAAGTCTCAAAACCTTTACATTTAATTTTGGTTTCTAATATGCCCCTGAAGAGAAGTTTTCACAGTAGGAGGCATTTATCATACCTCTGGCTAAATGAGGCAATCAGTAGTAAGGGAGGGGAAGTCTGTTGAACTGTCTACAGATGGGTACACACTATACAATATGTTGACCGCTCTTGCGATTCTCGATGGATCGCAACAACCATTTTATAGGTAGCACATCAGATGGGACAATGCCATGGAACACGCCATGTTGTTACATTAAGCTTGTAATGATATATCGTACAGTAATGTGATATATAGTTACGTTGCATCGTCACATCGCTGGCAAGCCCTGTCATGTGCAAACTGCAGAAGCTTAGAGGGCATAACAGCACCATTTTGGTGGCCTACTTATACACCCCTGGCCGGCCTCGGTCCCCATAGAGGCCCACTCAGGTACTTTGTAGCCACCTCCTCTATTTCCTCTCTGCACCCCTAGAACAAGCCTAAGTAATGTATAAATACATTTAATCACTCTCGGTTTAATGCCCTAGCGTAGGGCTAATGCAGTGTGCTTGTCATGTGCATAAGCATTAATGTGAAAAGATTGGCTTCTCTTGTTCTTATGAATATTCGCAGGTTAAGGTGATTTCTCTTAAAGATATTATTTGCAGTGCTTCTGAGTGAGTGTGGTCAATGACATCCACATATACAGCACTCCATACATGTTTCACCTTTTTGTTGTTACACCGCGCATATTGCCTTACTTGGCTCTGAGAATGAACAAAGCGACTTCACTCCGGTTACGTTACTGGCATAGTACTCACCGTGCATCAGCCCCATGGAGAAGAGAATCTATTTTGTACAGTTAAATGTTTGCTTTGCTTGAGTAAATGTATCCAGTATACAGTAAGTACTTTTTACAGAGACTGGAATGGGTGCGTAGCTGTGACCAGAGTACAATAAAGGCGCAGTGTGGGTGTGTAGTCATGAAATACCGCTAAAATGGCCACCAGACAGACCTGTTTGCCTGGCGGGGTCTTACTTGTGGGTGCTAAAACCTAGGTGTAAGTTGCACACTAATGATGGTGACTGACACAGCCTGCGTTTGATTGGTAGAAACAAATGTCAAGCAATCCCATTTATGTAAATACATTAAAGCTGCTGTAACACTGAAAATACAAAGCACTGAACACTAGTTTTACACAAATAAAGTATGCTATATATTATGCTTAGGAAGGAGAATGCTCCACATATATTTATATAATTTGTACTATATGACCATTACATAAAATGTTCATACATTGTGAATTGTGATTTTTTTTTTTTTGTGGTACTCAGTGAAGCCACACCTTCCTGCTATGTAATAATTATTTATTGTACAGCATTATGAGAATACAATGTGCTGCTAAACTGTGATGCCTAATCTGGGGAAATATTTAGAGTATGAAATGGTCATTTAAAATAAATAAATAAATCCTGTGGAGGTAAAGGAAGAAATATCCTTGAACGTAAACTGGTGGATTTACTGTGTTTTTAACATTTGTGTAAACAAAACTTTAAATAAAGTGTAATTTACAAGGGAAAATGCACAATTTGAAGATTTGTAGAGGCAAAAATTTGATTTTTTTTTTTTTTTTTTTTCAGTCCCCAGAATTTTAACCAGTCTGCCAAGCTTTATATTCTACATTTTAATTGGTTAGAATAATTTACTGAGACAAGTCTATTAATATGGCAGAGCTACCTCTTTTTACCAAATTAGTTTCAGAAGTGGTATATTAACAGCGGCAATATGGTAGATGTTTACCGCTGGTTTCTACGGTAACAATGACTTCACTTACAAGAGTTCTTTCATTACAAAAATAGTCCTGTTGCTCTTGGCAGTGCCTTAGATATTAAATTTTCTGTGGATTGCTGTGCTGGAGTGGAGCTTATTAATACTGTGAAAAATGTCTTCTTTTGTTGGTGATAATATCACTCAATCAAACAACAGCGGCTGTGAGGATAGATCAGCCTGTACCTTATTGCTTTGAGACTTCACAAGAGTCTTTCATATCAGATGGTGCAGAATGATCTTGGACATGGAGAGTATGTAATATGAGCAAAATATGCTAAATTTACCTGCTGCAGGAGTCCAAAATAAAATAATTTTAAACATATAATCATTACTGTCTGTGAAATGTTCTTGATATAATTGAAGAACAAAATGTCTTGCCCGTAATATAAAAAAAATCTTACCTCTTCAATAAACAGTTTGCTCTGGCAAAAAGTAAAAGGAGACTTATCTGGAAGCATCATCCTTCCTTTGTAAACACATGAATGTCTGCTGATCCTTATTCTGAGTGTGATAAAAGCAAAAAAAAAAAGCAAGTAACTGTCACCTGTACAAACCATGTTGCAATAAAATGTGTGCAAATACATTTATTAGTGCATACTAGACAGCTTTAGATTTGAGTTTGGACACACCCCTCCCAAATCTAAATCTCTACACATTTTGGGGCTGATTCTGAGTTTCACACAAAGTGTCAGTAGTTGCGGGCAGCCACGGAAGCCTGATTTACTACCTTATGCCTGGCCCGGAACCCCTCCTACAATAGCCTTTTAAGCAAGCTTCACCTGACACCAGGTGGTATGTGATTAGTCTTCCTTACTGATGCCTCTGCCCCTATATCCTGGGCTGTTTTCAAGTGCTCTATAAACCTTTGTGGATACCTTGGTTTTGACTTCTGGACTGCCCATGACTTGTTTGTGCCCTTAACTCTGCTGAATACTTGGTGCCCGACTTGGGGGTCAATCCTATTAGGTGTGAATTGCGAGTAGCCAGTTTGTTCCTTGAAACTCGCACACTTCGCAACGAAGCAGGCTGCCGAGAATTCTCCGATCCAATTAAAAAACACCCTATTTCCACTAATCGCAATGGAGGGGTGCGAGTTTACTGCTAAATGAAATTTGCGAGAAATGCATGAAAATGTGGGGAGACCATGCTGGACCCCCAAAATGGATAATTTTGTTAGCAGGACCATATAGAAGGCTGTTTGTGGGCATTAGGAAGGTACTGTAGGTTTTTAAATGGTGTTTAAAAAAAAATAAAAAAAAACACAAATCAGCCATTTAACTGCAAGAAAATGATAAAAATCTAACTTTTTTAGTTTAAATTCAAATGATTTAGACGAAAAATGCAAAAAAAAAAGTAGGAAAGGGTGATTTGGGGGTACTTTGAGGGCACCTTGAAAAATTAAAAAAAAAATTAGTAAAACAATTATTTTTCAACTAAAAAAATTATTGGAATTACCCTAAGCTAAAGAAAAAGTTGAATTTTGGGGTCATTTGAGGACTTTTTTTTAACCCCCAAAAATAACATGTAATTATTGGACTAATTAATCTAATTGCAAACTTCCAAATGCCTAATTAGTCATTAGGGGGGGGGGGTGTCCAAGGGGGTCAGCACGGTGTCCCCACATTTTCACCGTAAAATAAAGATTTTCCTTTCCATCTCTCACCCTCAGGGAGGTGCGAGTGGAAAGTTGCGAATTCAGTCTGACAGATTCAGTGCGAGTTGCTAATTGGATTGCAAAATGAATTTTGCTATGTGAATTCGAAATGAAAATAGGTGCAAATTGCGAGGTGCAAGTTGCTAATAGGATTGGCCCCCTTGGACTGGACCTCACCTGCTACTGCCTGTGCCCCTTAATTTGCCTGATACCAGTTGCTGGCTCAGACTGTATCTAAAGGCCTCAAACTCTGCAATTATTGGGCTAATTAGGTGTTTTCCGGAAGAATGTCCCAAAAAATAGACGGCGTATGGGGTTCATCGATTTGTTGATTCTGATGAAAAAGTGATCGACATTGCTAAATCAGGTTGTCCAACATGATGGATTTCACGGACCAATCAGGGCTGTAGATTGGTAGTGTATGGTAACTATCACCCGATTTGCAGACTGTTACTAGTAAAACGATGAACCTTTCAAGATTGGCAGATCTGTGATTTGCTGAAAATGATCTGCAAATCACTGAAAACTATCTGTAATGTATGGGTGCAGATTGGTAGACTGGGGAACCTGTAGAATTGGGAAACAACACACAGAATCTGTAAATTGTTTTTGTGAGATTGCTGATGTATAGGCCCCTTAAGCAACTGCCTGTGTTCTTATTTGCTGCTTGATCCGCATACGCCCTGGGGTGATTGTCCTGCAGCCAATTAGCAGGTGAGCAGCTATTGTTAAATTGCTTTGAAACTCCCCTATAAAGTTGATATATCATAGAATATAACTCTTAATTTCCATGTGACAGCCTTTCATACATCACCTCTAAAAAGCCTTCAGTTCAGTTTTGAGTGCAAACAACATCTGCTTAGATCAACAAGTTGGTAGTTCCAAACCAGACATGTGCCAGGGAAGGGGGGGGGGGGGGGGAGATGTGAATACTCTACGATCATGTATATCTGTCTTTGCACATGGCTTTCTTGAGTGTATTGGAAATCTATCTAGGTTAATTGACTTACTTATTTCCTCCTCGAGCCACAGGGGAAAAGGAAGGCAGATGTGATTTGAAACCTCATACATGGGAACAAGTCTGTTCTCATGTGAAAAGGTAAACTCAATATGGATATTCACAAGGATATCTGAAATTCTAGACAAGGAACAAGGAAAGAATTGATAAGAAATGTATTTTAAAGAAAAAACTTTGATGCTATTGGAATTTTTGTTGATTTACAGGATAATGACAGAACCACATTCTTATTCTTATTGTCGTTGATTGGTAAGGCATCAGCCAGTGGAAACCCTGCTTCTTGATTTGAAAATCTAGGTGGCACAAAATGGTGGATTGACCAAGTCATTGATTGTGAGTTAAAAATAGATATCTTATAGGGGAATTTAATACAATTGTATTGCTCAAGAGCAGGGGCGTATTAAGTGAGGAGGGGGCCCGTGTGCATTCCCCGCGTGGGGCCCCCTCCTCTCTCCCCGGCAGCCACCAGCAGACTGAAGGCTGACCGTTGGTGGCTGCAGCATCAGTAGACTCTACTGCGCATGCATAGATCGCCATTTTCCCAGCGATTTTCTCACAGTGCATGTGCAGAACACTGGGAAAATAACCGCGTTTTGGGCAGGGCTGAGACACCCGAAGCGGGACCTCGGAGAGGTAAGTATTAGAAAATATGGGTGCAGGGTGTGCGATGTGGGCCCATGTGCATTGCACACCCTGCACCCATTATAGATACACCCCTGCTCAAGAGGCTACTATAATTTGGTCTTAGAGGTCTATTTACTAAGCCTTGGATGGAGATAAAGTACCAACCAACCAGCTCCTAAGTCATTTTTCAAACACAGCCTGTGACATGGCAGTTAGGCGCTTAGAAAATAGACCCAATCTTGAATCAGCCCATCACAATTTGTTTTTTACAGTTAAAGACATGCTGTGGTTATGTCATTATGCATGGATTCACGTGTCAAGATACCAGTCACTGCAGAGGTGCTGCTTGTCATAGGAAGAGCTGAGTGGCTCACCGAGTTGTCTCCTTTAGGGCTCTATTTATTAACATTATTTTTACTAAAATAAAGTGAAAAAGGGTGTTTTCACACCCTTTTCACATTATTTTAGTTTCACCTGTATTTATTACAGGGCAATTGGAGTAGAATTAGTAAAATTCTACTCCAACCCCCAGTATCACTTATTTTTAGTAAAGCAGATCGCATTTCCCATAATTGTAATGGGAAATGTGATCTGTGTGCAAGTTACTAAAAATAAATTGTAAAAAAATACCGGGGGAAGCCCTGTGATAATAACGCCACCTGGAGGTGGCGTTATCCAGGGTCTCCCCCGGTTACCGGGCTCCCACTCTGCTCTAACGGGGAGAGCAGAGGCGGGAGCCGGTACCAGTAATCAGCTGTGTGGTCTAAAGAGACCGCAAGCTGATTGCTGTAAAAAAAAAATAAAAAAAAAAATTAAACATTTTTTTTTTCACTTACCTGAATCCAGGGACCGGTGATCGGGCCTCCGGTGATGGCTCCTCTCCGGTCAGCTGGTCTCCCACAGTGCACTGGGGCCCGGTCATCAGGTAATCGGGTCCCAGTGCAGTATGGGAGATCACCTGATCAGGAAGCCCGGAGAAGACCACCGGAGGCCAGGAGGATGCAGGTAAGTGTAATGAAGGGAGGGGGGGGGTCGCGGGGAGGGGGGGGAAGCGGGGGTCCGCGATCGCGGGGGCGGGGCTTAGCACCAGGGGGCGGGGCTTAGCGTTGGTGGTGGGGTAGTAGCGGTGGTCGGTCGGCGCATGCGCGTGCTCTTAGTCGCGGTATTTTTTCCGAAAATACCGCGACTAGAGTGCGGATGGGATCCGCAGGGACAGAGCTTTATCGCAAGCTCTGTCCCTGCAAGGGATTTATAGTAAATCCCTGTGATATTACCTGAATTCGCAATGCGAATTCACTCGGTTATATCACACTACAATCCGCATTCAATATGCGGATTGTAGTAAATAGAGCCCTATATGCTGCTGAAACTAATTATAGTGTCTATGATGTGCATTGAGTAAGAAACCTGTACCCAAATAACCAATAAAGTGCCATCTAACCACCAAAATCAGGACAGTGGTAATTAAAAGGATATGGGCAATTTCACAACAGACTGTTGCTGCCAACAAGAGATGTATTATATATTATTTGGATATTTATGTGAAAAAGCCCATTTAATTACTACCTTCTTTAATGCTGGTCTAGTAGCACATCTAGGGGACTCGGCACAATTGGGGTGCAGAGGTACACTGCCTAACAGTAACCGGCTTAGCCTCCCTTTATATAGCTTCCTAAGTCCGAATGAATAGCCAAAATCCAGATTCTTTTATTGCTGCTATTCTTCTGCTTAGCCTTGCCAATAACATTTTGACGGGGAGGGGGAAACAAAATATTGCTAAGCCGCCAACTCCAATAAGGCACCCAGACAGGATATTTGATATTATGCGATAAGTTTCAGGTCTGTTTATGAGATTGTCTGTCTGGTCATATGGTGCAATATAATTAAAGTACTACTTGTAGAAATGTTTTATTTTACACAATTTATGACCTAAAGACAGCAAGAAGAAGAAAAATAATCGTACACAGTCAGACCTCCGATTTGTACATTTGATTTTCTGACTTGTTTTCAGAGATTTTAATTTTTTTCTGCTGTAGAAAAGCTCTCATCAGTCAGATCTTTCTGTCAGACATTTAGTGCCTATGGCTAGTTGTGGTTTTCTTCCCTCAGAAACCCATTTATTCTTGGACAGTGACAGAACAATATAGCGGATGTAGGAGATGGTAACATCACATAGGTGATTCTGCAATAAGTTATTGTCCTCTAAACTTTTTTATAGAAGATGCATGGGCGTAACTACCATAGGTGCAAGGGGTGCAGCTGGGGGCCATCTTCCTTATCAAAGTTACATGTGTTATATACATATTTCACCATTGGGTGGTACACAGGGGCCCTGTCAGACTTTTGCTTTGGGGTCTTCAAATATCTATCTACGTCCCTGATGAGATGTAGTAATAAGATAATGGGGCTTATTCATTATGTTAATTATCGGTGTCTGAATGGCCCCCAATAAATAACATTCCATCTCGCCACAAGCGCTGGAGCAATTCATCATTGCTCTGACGCCTGATCTGAAAATCAACGTCTCCCCGAAGTGTTTATCTTTTCACTGCTCCTTTCTGAGCAGTGAGACAAGGGCTTGATTCACCAGTGCACGCAAGTACACTGCTGAACGCATTGCTGGGATCTCAAATGCAGCAGGGGATGTCATACCCCTCCTGCTGCATTTGCATTATTTCAATGATCGCAATTGCAAAGGAATTTGTACGTAATGCCAGCGACTGTTTAGCTGCCGGATCAAATACCGACAGCGGCAGCCCGGCGAGTTGAAAACCCGACACCTCAAGGTAAGTACCCTAACTCTCCCCTCCCTCCCTAACCCTCCCTTAGGGGTGCCTAACCCTAACCTCCACCTATGGGTGCCTAAACCTAACCCCCTCTCCCCGCACCCTAAACCTAATCCTCCCGGGGGGAGGGGGGTGCGTAACCCTAATCACCAACCCTAGTGCCTAACCCTAAATCCCCCCGGGGGTCCCTAAACCTAACCCCCCCATCCGCGGGCTAAGTGTATACTTACCCGTCAGAGAGGACGATTGTTTCGGCGTTCCGGCGTCGGGATTAACATAGGCGTCAGTATTTCAATGCCTATGTTAAATCCCTTACCGGGATTACGCTGTCGGGATTGAGATGGCCGCCGGTCTCATAGCTACATCCCATTGCAAAGTTGCCTGCATGCAGCTTTGCAATTGCGATCCTTGCTGAATCAGGCTCCAAGTACAGGTCACGCATGTGTACAAGAGCCCCAACATCCGGTCTCTTCGCACCCTGGACCTCCTTCCCACAGGGAAGGAGCAGGTTGTGAGCCAGGAGTGGGAGTACTCGTCATCTGAAGATGGTGAATGGTCCCACAGTCACGCTCCTAAAATATTGTACTTTTGGAGCTTGATGAATTCTGTCCCCATACATAGGAAAGTAAGCAGGAGATATCTGTGATATCTCTTGTTTTATCTTCTTGATGAATGACCCGAATACTTAATTTCTACAATTGCAGGTATAAATGTTCAATTTTGTAGAAATTTTGTAGAAATTAAGTGATGATGATTAGGCCCCAATATATGAAGACTTTCACAGTTATTGCTATATTGTTTATAATACGTATGTAGTACCTGTAATATGCAACAACTGTTGATAATTACATGCAGTAATTATCTGTTATATAAATCAACAGTAAAAGTTGATGAAAAAAAAACAGTGTGATGAGCTGCACCAGGATGATGGTGGGAGATGGCCCCGTGCAGGAGGAGGGAGAGCCCCAAAGAGAGAATATCTACCCGGAGGAGGTTGTCAGATACTTGCCAGGAGGAAATAAAAAAAAAAAAAAAAAAACACATTAAATCATCCAAATGTTGTCATGCAGCATCCACTTACTGGACTGTCACAGCTAAATCCGCCATACCTGGATCCTACCGCAAAGGAGCCTATCTGGAGGAAGTCCGGTAGGGGATGATGTGTGTCTACAATAGAAAGATTGAATCTTTTGTTTTTATTATCTGATGCAATGCAAAATACATACACATAGCAAATAACAACACAGAGCAAATGTGAATTAGCCAATAACAGTAGCCATTCAATACTAGCAGATATGAGACATAACAAGGGTATGTTATACCATAACTCTTATTAACGCTTTCTTTTTTTGGGAGTGATCCAGGCACCAAACAGTTACAAGCTTTAGGTCCCAGGATGCACTAGGTCCTCCATATATACACCGCCCCTGGCTACAGGTACTCAGTTTGTAACCAACCCCAAGGCAGGAGAAAGAAAGAAGGACAATGTACACCAGAAACACTCTCTCTAAGATGAGGGAATCATTGAAATACAAAAGAAAAAAGATTACTTAATAACAACCAGGTGTTAGGGTGGGTGCCCTATGGACCTTGAAGAAAAGACCCACAATGGTCCCACAGATCGAGTAGAATGTGCCGTCACTGTGTTTGTAACGGAGATCAGCTTGTGTGTAAGCCTGAGAAACCATCATACGAAGCCATCTAACCAGAGTCTATTTGTTAGCTGGTCAGCCTCCTTTGTGAAAGCCATACAACACAAAAGGAGAGTTTGATTTCCTAAAGGAGTTGGTACGATCCACATAGATACGGAGGGCACGTACAATATTCAGAGAAGCTTCACCTGCAAAGAGGTCTGAAGACTGGAACCACAATTTCTTCATTTACATGAAAACGGGATACTACCTTAGAAAGGTAACCTGCCCTGGTATGAAAAACCGCTCTAGGTGAAAAATCACAAAGTGGGAGCAACAAGAAAGCGCTGCCAAATCAGAGAGAGGAGAAAGGGAGAAGAAAAACGGTCTTCGCTGTCAACCACTTGAGGTCTACTGAGTTCAGGGGTTCAAATGGTGGAGCCTGTAGAGCCTTGAGAACCAAAGACAAATCCCTTGGAGCTACTGGAGGGACAAAGGGAATCTGAACCCTCAAAACACCCTGCAAAATGTTCTAACCTCTAGCAGGGGGGCGATCCTTCGCTGAAACCAAACTGAGAGTGCAGATACCTGAACTCTTAGGTGGCCAGGCGATGACCGAGGTCTAACCCAGCCTGGAGAAAAGCAAGCACTTGGGAGACCCTAAAAACTGCAAACAAAAAGAATGGTGGTTGCTCAGATCAGCTTAATGACTTAGCACAGGTGCATGTAAAGGGCGGGGTTTACACTGAACACAGAAAACACCTGTGCGAAGTCATTAAGCTGATCTGAGCAACCACCATACTTTTTGTTTGCAGTCTTAAGATGTATGAAAAGAGACAGCATTAGGAGGAGGTGCTGGTCCTTATAATGCCATGTGGAGGTTTCTGGCATTATCATGCAGTACACCAATTTGTAATTATATGACCCAGAGTGGGTGCTACTATTATGTAGCAATAATTATTTTGGGGTGAGCGTTTGGGAGTGGGGCCCCCGGAGTTGTTCTGGCTGGACCTTTTTCAGGGCATCGCCACTTAATTCACATAGAATATTTTTATCACTTTTCTAATTGTTTTTTATTTGTTATTTTAATTCTTTCACATTTCATGAACACATTGATTTATCCTTACACATCTATCCTTTTCACTTCACTATCACCTTTTTTCCCATTTTCGTGTGATGCGCTGGGGATGGTCTTGGCTGGCATTTTTTGGGGTACCCTGCTTCTCGGACATGAACCCCTTAATGTTAGGGATGCCAGTATAGAGGAGCCTTGATGATTGGCCTGGCACTTATTCATATATTTGCAAATGTATGTAACTAATACCTCTGAATCTCTATTATGTAGGATTTAAGTATTTTTTGTTTGATTTTGCTACAGTGTGCTGGAGGGCAAATCCCTTTTTTTCTGAGACCCTAAAAACTGTAGGGTCATATTTTCTATGGGAACATCACTGAAAATAGTGACAAACTCTGTAATAGATGCGGGCAGAGGAAGGCTTTTATGCCCTAAGCATCGTCTGAATTACAGAGATAGTAAAATCCTTTGGCTCTTAAGATGGAAGACTAAAGAGCCACGCCTTCCAAGACAGACGAGGAAGGTCCAGATGCAGGTCGGGACCCTGTGCTAACAGGTCTGGCCTTAGAGGAAGAGGCCATGGAGAGACTATGAAGGTCGGTGAACAAATGGCGTCTGGGCCAAGCAGGAACTATCAGTTTTACTGTGCTGCTCTCTTGCTTGAATTTCCTGATAACCCTTAGGAGGAGGGAGTTTGTAGGAAATAGGTATACCCGATTGAAGTCCCATCTTACAGCCAGAGCATCCACGAAGGCGGCTGAGGGGTCTCTTGTTCTGGATCCATACCTGGGGACCTTGTGATTGTGACGTGAAACCATCAGGTATACTTCTGGTAGTCCACATTTGTCCACTAGGATCTGAAAAACATCTGGATGAAGAGCCCATTTCCCAGTGTGTATGTCCTGATGACTTAGGAATCTGCTTCCCAGTTTAGGACTCCGGGGACGAATATTGCCGGAAGATGAAGTTCTGCCCAAACCAGAATGTTTGCAACTTTCTTCATGGCTGACCGCCTTTGTGTGCCTCCCTGATGATTGAGGTAGGCTAATGCAGTGACATTGTCAGCCTGTATCTGGACAAGCCTGCCCTTTAGGATATCCTGTGCTTCAATGAGTGCTTTGTACACTACTCAAAGTTCCAGGATGTTTATGAATAGTTGACTTTCCTGGGTAGTTCATCTTGTCTGAAACTTATGATGGGATGTCACCGCGCCCCAACTGCAAGGGCTGGCATCCGTGGTGAGGAGCACCCACCTTGGACCCCAAAAGGGGGGTGACCCTTGTTCAGATGAGATGCTTTCAGCCACCATGATAGGGAAAACCAAACTTCCCAAAAAAGGAGGATTGTCTGGGACCATATCAGTTGATACTTCCCATTTCACTGTGAGAGTATCAGTCATAGCAGGGGCCTGGAATGAACCTGGGCATATTCCACCATGTCAAAAGTGGAAACCATGGGCTCCAGGACCTGCATTGCTGAGTGAATGGATAACCTCTGATTGTGGAACCATTTGAACACCTGCAATTGTAGAGACAAAATTTTGTCCACTGGTAGAAAGAGTCTTTGTTCCAATTGATTATCCAGCCCTGCTCCTGTAGACAGGCAGTGGTCAGCTGGAGAAGATGTTGTAAAACCTTCATAGACTGCCAATATTAGGAGGTCATCCAAGTATGGCAGTGTTTTGACTCCTTCTGAGATGAGGAGTCATGACTGCCATTATCTTAGTAAACACCCATGGGGCTCTGGACAGGCCAAAGGGCAATGGTAATGTTGCTGACGAACAACTAAACTCAGAAATCCTTGGTGGAATAGTGCAATAGGTACATGCAGATATGCATCCCGTATGTCCAGGGGACCATGAAATCCCCATGTTCCATTGCCAGCATAAATGACCATAGGGTCTCCATACGGAACGTGGGCACATGAAAGAACCTGTTGAGAGATTTCTGATTCAGAATAGAGCACAGGTTCTCAAACTCGTTCCTCAGGACCCCAAACAGTGCATGTTTTCCATGTCTCCTCACAGAATCACAAGTGAGATATTAGCACCACCTTTTAAAATGTGTCAGTGAGTAATAAATACACCTGTGTACCAGCCTGGTGACCTGCAAATCGTGAACTGTGTGGGGTCCTGAGGACCGAGTTTGAGAACCACTGGAATAGAGCAATGAGACCCATTTACCTTCTGAATTAAAAACAAATTTGAGTAATAACTCCCTCCTTGTTAGCTAAAGGAACCATGATTATCACGTCTGAACTTAGCAGGGCATGCATGGTCTACTAGAGGGCAAGGGCCTAGATAGAATCTGATGGGGAGTTGTGCAAACAACCTTATAACCCTTTATGAAGGTGTCACCTAAGAATCTCCCATCTAAAACATTCTCCCTGTGGGAGAGGGTAAAAAGACACTAGTCCTTCTTTTTTTTTTTTTTCTTTTAATCTGGAACAGTTAGCTGGAGTGTTCCATGCTTCCGCCATAAACTCAGTGAGCTGTTCAGTTTAAGGTAATCCAGCCTACATCACCTTTTGGTGTCTGAACACCAGTTTTATTAGGCTTTAGGAGCCTGTAATTCATCTTCTATAATGAGGATTGAATTAACCGTCCCTGCTAGAGAGGAACAACCACTGATCCACTCCTCCTCTCCGAGATAGGCCCAGAGGGAGAAACCTTTGTATCCTCTACCTCCTCAGATGATATATCAGAATCTGAAATCAGGGTGGACCGAGACTGTGCAGTCCATTTATATGCTTAGACGGTACAGTGGAATGGGATTGAAATGCCGGCGGCTGTGTAGCCGCTGGTTCAAATCCCGACAGCGCTAGCCCGACACGGAGGAAATCCCGACAGTGGAGGTAACTAACCTAACCCTCCCCCCTAACCCTCCTTTAGGGGTGACTAACCCTAACCTCCCCCCGTTAGTGCCCAAATTTAAAGCCCCCTCCCCACACCCTAAACCTTACCCTCCCGAGGGGGTCCCTAACCTTAACCTCCCCCTAGTGCCTAAACCTAACCCCCCCTTTCCCTAGCCTCACCCTCCCCGGGGAGGTGCCTAAGTCCCACCGGGACCCCTAGTCCCCCCTAGTCCCTAAACCTAACACCCCCATCCCCGGCTACATCGCTATTTACCTCCAGCACTGGGCGATCATTACGGTGTTCTGTCGGGGTCCTGGCGTCGGGATTAACATAGGTGTCGGTATTTTGACACCTATGTTAAATCCCCTGCTGGGATTGTAGTGTTTGGATTGAGACCGGCCATGCGGCCGCCGGTCTCATAACTACATCCCGGTACAGTAGATGCTAAAAAGCCAAATTCTGAACTGAGTGGACATAACCCTCCATCCAGGAAGGATGTATGGGAAGAGGAAACATAGCAGGCTGTAATCACTGTGGGAAATTCAAAAGTGGGAGGCAGTGTGGGGGCTGATAAGTGGTCCACCAACTGCGTTATAACCTGAAACCAGGAAGATATTCAAGGTGAACAGGTGCTGGTGAGGTGGACTTTTGTGGTGTATGACAATCAACACACAATCCATCCTGTATGAACAGCTGAGAGGCCTACTGCACAGGATTTACTTGAAACCAACACAGGGACAAAAGTCTCCTGTTTACTTTTGTCCTGAGACATGGAAAACATTTGCAAGTAACCTACAACAAGTGTAGGGTTAACATGAAATGTGTCCCCTTCACAGATAAAAATAAATGTGAAGAACTCTAACCCCTATCAGACCCTCCAACATGACCCGTTCCATTAGGTACAAAATTTTCTGCTCCTGGACTTTCCTCTTCATTTATGATTGCAGACACCTGTGCTGAAACACTTTTCTCATCAATTACCTAGTTCAACACAGGTAACTGGAATCATACATTAGGTTGGAAGTCCAGGAGCAGAGCATTTTGTACCTAATGGAATGGGTCATTCTGGAGGGTAGGCCCTATACTCCAGGTAGTTGGGGGTTCGGAAAAAAACAAAAAGAAAACTTTTTTTTTTTTTTTTTTCAACAGCAGAGTTAGCATAAGTCACATAAAATGCATATAATATATTTGCAAAAGGGCATTCAAATCAACTACCTAAACACATACGTTTGGTAGGATCTACATGCATCTAAATATATTTGCAAATGGGCACTAAATCGCAGACACATTGGTAGGAAATAAGGGCCTGATTCAGAAGCGGCCGCTCGTTCGCTCCGAGCGATGTTCGCACATCTGCGCATGTGTATGGGTTGTAGTATGCATGCGCAAACCAGTCAGTGCGGTCGGAAATCGTGTGCTCGTAAAATAGCGAATGCCTGCTAATTTGAGTGACAGGGTGAGGTGTTTGTGGGTGGTAACAGGGGAAGGTGCTTGAAAACGGGGAGTGGAGATCCGAACGCAGGCGTGCCAAACGGTCAAAACGGGTGTTTTAAGGGTGTGCATAATTAAGAAAGCAGCGTCATTGACCACGTCACTTGGTTGTCTTTTAGTCTGAACTGCTCGCATGATTGCGGTAGGAAAATGCTACCACAAGCACTGCGAGCAGTTCATACGCCGTTCGATGTACTCGATTAATCTAATAAATAGCGGAGATGACGTATGATGCGAGCGGCCAGGGGGCGTTTTTTTCAAAATAGCGAGCACATGTTTCGTTCGCTCGTTCAGACATAGAGGCATCAACAGACCGCAAAGAGCGAGCGCTCAATTTAAATAGCCAGCCTCTTTTTATGAACGAGCGTCCGCAAATAGCGTCCGGCTCTGAATCAGACCCTAAGTGCAATGCATACAAATATACTTTACAAATTGGTACTGAATCAATTTCTACAAGCAAACAGGTTGGTAGGATTCCAGTGCTATCTATATACCTTGGTCCTAGGAGAAAGGATGCCTAGCACTGCTTGCTCTGGAGAAAAGAAAAACAAAGCTTGAAACTGCCTAAGCAGTCCCCTGTCTAACAAGGAGCATCTGAATCCTGCACACCAAACAGAAAAAACTGTCATCACAACTGGACGGGCATTTACATGTTTCTGTCTAGTTGTGATGACATCACCGGTGGACTCTGCAGCAAGTGTACGGTTGGTCGGCTGACCCCCCCAGGTACATACAGCACGATGTGCTGATATATCAGACATCGGCTGTGCTGCTCAAAGCCGCCGCTATATGTCTGTTAAAGACTATGTGCACAGACATCGCTGGTACACACCCGCCGACGCATCCACGATATGTTGAACAGTATATACCCAGCATAAGACAGCACTAGCAGTAGACAGGAATAAAATATCTAAGGAGGTTTTGGACAAAGCAGAGTAGAACTCAGGTTAGCAGCGTATAGGGCTGTCAGCAGCTACATTTCTTAATTAGTACCTTGTGGTGGAGGAATGGGTTTGGCATGGGTTCCCAGGGGTCGTGGTGCCACCGGTCAGAATGCCGATAGCGGCATCCCGACAGTCAGAATCCCAACACTTATAGGTAAGTATACTAACCCTAACCTCTACCCTAACTCTAACCTTCCCTCCCTGGTGCCTAAACCTAACCTCTTCCCCGCACCCTAAACCTAAACCTCCCCCTAGTTACTAACCCTTCACTAACCCCCGATACTTACCTTCGGGATACTGGAGCCGGGATTCTGGTGCCGGTATTTAAACCGTCGGCATCCCGCACGCCGGGATGCTGACTACATACCGGAGGAACATGTTATAGTAACAGGAGTCAGGAAAGCTACACTGATACGCTATGTGTTGAAAAAGTGACAATTATGAACCTTCTTTAATGTTGCCTCCACCGAATTAATTCTAAATAGAATAATTTCTCTTTAAATAGAGTAAATGGAGGGATGCCGGACTGTTTCCATATCTGTAAAATGAGTCCGTAGTTTACTCAGGAAAGTGTGACAATCATGAGCCTAGACCTATAGTCAAGTATGCCTCTAAGGAAACTATAATGAGCGGTAATAGCCTTGTGGAAGGGAAGTGAATGAGAGAGCAGACTACCTAAAGGTTTAAGAAAGTCAGCGTCAAGAAAGATTTAATCTTTAATGATTCAAGCTTGTCCAATCAGAGCTCTCATCATCCTTTTGCATTACCGCCATGAGTGAGAGCCCATCATGTCACTGACCCACCCTCTGCTTATATTATCCACTGCAAACAGAGCAGGCACAGTCAAGCAGGGAAGAAAAAGAAACTGTGTAGATAGCCTCAATGTTACACTTAGTGATGGTGGCCTTAGGAGGGAGAGGAGGGTAAGGAGAGAGGGATAAGTTTAAAAGAGAGATGGTGATGGTCAGAGAGGGGGAATGGGGAATTGGAGTAATCAGAAATATCACAACAGTGAGTGAAGACCAGATCATGCGAATGCCCACTCACATGGGAGGGTGAGGAGGTGCATTGGGAGAGACCAAATTAAGATCTGGGGGAATATCAACTGGAATATTGAAGTTACCTAGGATAATGGAGGGAAGGTCAGAGGAGAGAAAGTGAGGGAGTCAGGAAGCAAAGTTGTCAAGGAACTTGGGGGGGGGGGGGCCAGGGGGACGGTAAATGACAGCTACTCGGAGGTGTATTGGTTGGAAGAGGTGTATAGAGTGAACCTCAAATGTAGAGAATGTAAGGGATGGTTCAAAGGGTATGAGTTGGTTGGAGTAACCAGGGGATAGAAGTACACCAACACCACCACCAAGCTGTGGAAACAGCATATTTTCGCAACAAAATCACAGATGCAATTGCATTAGTGTACATCTGTGAACAGTGGCGTAACTAGGGCAGGGCAGCCGGGGCTCATGCCCTGGGACCGGCGGCACAGGGGGGGTGGGGGCGTGCGCCGCCGGACACAGTACAGGCCCGCCCTAGTCAGTCAGTGTAGTGCAGACCGCAGTGAGTGCGGTCCGTACTACATTGTAACACACACATCGCCTCCGGCGCTGGGTAGTACACTCGTACTACCCGGCAGTGATGTGTGTGTTTCAGCAGCCAATGAGAGTCAGACAGACTCTCATTGGCTGCTGTGCCCACTGCCGGAGCCGGGCTGCAGCTCACTCATGAGCTCCGCTTTCCAGCTCCGGCAGTGGGTGATGGGAGAGAGGTCATGACATCCCTCCCATAGTACCGAGTGGGACCCTGCGGGAGGACGGAGAACAGACAGCGGCAGGAGCAGGAGATTCAGGTAAGTCAAGTCAGTGTTATGTGTGTATGTGTGTATATTATGTTTGTCTGTCTGTGTTTTCTGCACTATGGACGGCACTGTATAAGGGGCAACCCATAGGGTGGATCACTACTGGGGGCCTTCATAAAGGGGACCACTACTGGGGGCACCGTATAAGGGGCACAGCATAGAGGGGATCACTACTGGGGGCCTCCATAAGGGGGACCACTACTGGGGGCACTGTATAAGGGGCACAGCATAGGGGGGATCACTACTGGGGGCCTGCCTAAGGGGGCCACCACTGGGGGTACTGTATAAAGGGCACTACTGGGGGCTTGAGTAAGAGGGACCACTACTGGGAGCACTGCATACTGAGGGTACTATATAAGGGGCATTATTGGGGGCCTGTATAAAAGGGACCACTACTGGGGGCACTGCATAGGGGGACTGTATAAGGGACACTGCATAGGGGGGACTGTATAAAGGGCACTGTATAAGGGTGCACTACTGGGGCACTGTATAAAGGGCACTACTATATGGGGCACTGCTACTGGGGACATTGCATAAGGGGCACTACTACAGTGGGCATTGCAAGATGGGCACTACTACTCGGGGCATTAAGGTACATATGAAATGGTAAGGAATGTTCCCAGAGTGATGAGAAAGGTGTGTGTGTAATTTTGACACGCCCCATTTTTTCAGTGACCAAGCCCCTTGTGGCATGTGACCACCACCCATTTTTCACCACGCGCACATTTTCAATTTTTCAATTTGCACTGGGCTTAAAAATACCCTAGTTACGCCACTGTCTGTGAATCAGAACCTAAAGCTGGCCACACACATGGCGATGTGCACACGATCAGCCGATGTGTACGATTTCCCTTGAAACTCTCCCCGGCAGCTCTGCACACGATCTCCAGACAATCTGCACACAATTTGGTGTCCAATCTTCATACGATCTCTCCTGCATCCAGACTTTCACAGTGCATCGTGTCCTAGATTGTCAGATCTGTCCTACTGCACGGCAGATCTGACAATGCGATGTGCGACCAGTGGGGACGCGCATTGCATCGTGATCGTGAGTGGGGACTCACGATTTACTCAGGATTTGGCCATATTTTACACGATCTGTCGTTCCAATGTATTGGAATCTGCCAGATCGGGTAAAATTTCGCTATGTATGTGGCCAGCGTAAGTCTACTATTATGAGTGTTATTGGCTTGGTGAATTAATAACCCAGAACTTTCAGATATAAGATTTGTCCCACTCTAACATCTGAAGTGTCACCAATGAAAAAGGCCACATGCAGAAAAAGACCCTTATCATGACTTTTAAACACTAATGAAATTTTTCTTCAATTCCACAAACTTTTCTTATGCAGAGAAACTGCTTATTATGTAGATGATGGGGAGAAGAGCAGAACAATTGTGATTAACTGTCATGATTGTGTGACAATAGACTGACCTTTGGCTCAGAAAGTAACAAATACATTTCCCGGAAGGCCTGTACGGCGTAAATGACGTCATACATCTCTTGATACATGACCTTGTGATAGATGGGGGAGATGTTGAGTTCGATTGGCCACTTCACATTTGTCAGGCATTGAAGATTAAAGGGCACTTAGTGCATTATTATGTATGCAAATGAAACACTAGTTGTCTTATCCTGTCACATTGTTGGATAATTTCTATAGTCTCGTGTGGTTAAATAGCAAATGAATAATGGTTTTCTTGAGTTATAATGCAGACATACTATTGTAAATATCAGACATTCTTCTCATTATGAATATAAGACAAGAGAAGAAGTTCTTATTTAAGCACATAGGCCCTGATTCAGAGACGCTCGCAAAAAGCGAGCGCTCGCTCTGAATCAGGGCGGTCGTCTCTTTTTTTAGTTGCGGCCTCTTGGCCGCTCGCATAGCTGTGGGTTACCACCCACAGCTTATGTGAGCAGCCAGGTGATGGTTGCGATGGTCAAGACCATCGTGATCATCGGGCTTGCGACGAGACCCTTGCGGTAGGGTCTCGTTGCCGCAAGCCCCAGTGAACTTCCTGCTCTAATAGAGCAGGAGGTCCACCTACTGACATCACGAGTGATGTCAGTAGGGCCGCCCACAAACGGCAGGCGTTCCTGCAGGAACGCCTCCGTTTGCCCAGCCACCCCTCCGCCCCGCCTTCCAAACTGGGTGAGCTGTCGATCAACATCGACAGCTGCCCCTTTTGGATGCGAGCGCCGGAGCGTCTGCTTTTTGCGCTCTCTCCGGGGCTCGCGCACGCCGCACGTGCGCACTGCCTAACAATCGACCCGCTTGCGAGTGGGTCTGAATCAGGCCCAGAGCCTCTTTCCTGGGCAATCTTCACTTCAAAGTTATGAATGATTCTGTTGGCTGGACCTTGGGATGTGAGTCTCCCCCCATCACCCCACTCACACACAGAGTCTGATTCAACAGTGAACGGAGATCCCCAATGTTTGGGAATCTGCGCAGGCGCAGGACCCATTGTGCGAGTGTGCAGAATGGGTTCTGCTAACTCTCTCACAGACTGACAACAGACTGCCAGTGATTGACAGTCTGCTCCCATTTGTGAGCGGGGAGTGGCGGCGATGCCCTCAGTTTTCTGAAACGGAGGCGTGTTTCCGCCATTGTGGGGGAGGGAAGAAGCCAGGAGATTTTCTGGCCTCTTCCTCTAAAATGCTGTGGCCGGCTGCATGACCCCATGGGAGGAGACTTGGGTTTAGACATTAACGGGGAGAGTTAAAGTTTTGGGGGGGGCTTAGGCTACAAAAAGGGAGAGTTAAGGTTAATGAGGGAAGGGGGGAGAGTAAGTATACTTACCTGACTCCTGTCAGGATACCAAACATCGGGATGCCGCTGTTGGCAGTGGAGTCCCTCCCCGCGGTGTCACCCGGGGCAGGGAGGGATGCTGTGTGCACGCCGCCGAAAAGGGGCCATTACCATGTGGGAAGGGGCGTGGCCTGGCACCCGAACCCCGTGGTCCCATACTGGGGGGCAGGGGGGGTTTGCCGAAGGTACTGTCTGCCCTGTGTGCAGTGCCGGCCGGCTCCCTTGCAATGTCAGGAGCCGAGTGCTGCACTTAATTATACAGTGCAGCACCTGGCTCCTGTCACTGAGGGGGAGTCTGCACCTTGGTGTCACCTCTTGGCGGGTGACACCAAGGTGCGGCCCGCACCCCCACACCCACCTTTTGACGCCCCTGGCTGTCGGTATTCTGACAGGAGGCATCCGGACAGCCGGCATTTCATATCGATTCTGTCTGCACAATCCATCTCAGGCCACAAAACCTGGTCATACTTTGAATGGCATGGTGGCTCAGTGTGTAGCCATCTTACAGTGCTGGAGTCAGAGATGAGTGGTTCGGATTCTGTGGAATCCGAACCGCTCCGAACATAGGCGTTCCGAGTCCACCCGAACCCTGTTCGGGTGTTCCCCGCCTGACTTGGATCCCTGTTTGGGGCCGAACAGCAGCCACCTGATGTCGGATTCTCACTAGAGAATCCGACATCAGGGCTCCTCGACTGTAGGGCAGACCGCTGTGATAGCGGTCTGCCCTACACAGAACAAACACACAGCCGCCAGCGGCAGCTGTGTGTTTGTTACAGCAGCCAATGAGAGTCACACAGACTCTCATTGGCTGCTGCACCGAGGAAGCTGGCTGGAGCTCACTCATGAGCTCCGTCTTCCGGCTCCCTCCTCGTCGCGTGGCAGAAGAGCAGACGGCGGCTGGAGCGGGGATACAGGTAAGTTTTTTTTGTTTTTTGGTTTTTTTTATGTGTGTATGGGGGCCTGCTAATGGAGGGGCCTACTACTGGGGGGGGGGGCTGCTACTGGGGTGCCTACTACTGGGGGGGGCATACTACTGGGGGGGCATACTACAGGGAGGGCCTACTACTGAGGGAGCATACTACAGGGGGCCTGCTACTTGGGGGCCTACTACTGGGGGGCCATACTACAGGGGGCCTGCTACTGGGTGGCCTACTACTGGGGGGGCATACTACAGGGGGCCTGCTACTGGGGGGGCCTACTAATGGGGGGGCATACTGCAGGGGGCCTGCTACTGGGGGGCCTGCTACTGGGGGGCATACTACTGGGGGCCTGCTAATGGGGGGGGCATACTACTGGGGGACATACTACTGGGGGGCATACTACTGGGGGGCATACTACTGGGGGCCTTCTTATGGGGGCATACTACTGGGGGGTCATACTACTGGGGGCCAGCTAATGGGGGTCATACTACTGGGGGCCAGCTAATGGAGGGCATATTACTGGGGGCCTGCTTATGGGGGCATACTACTGGGGGCCAGCTAATGAGGGCATACTACTGGAGGGCATACTACTGGGGGCCTACTTATGGGGGCATACTACTGGGGAGGCATACTACTAGGGGCCTGCTTATGGGGTCATACTACTGGGGGCCTGCTTATGGGGGCATACTACTGGGGGGGGCTGCTAATGGGGGGCATACTACTGGGGAGGACATACTACTGGGGGCCTGCTAATGGGGGGCATACTACTGGGGAGCATACTACTACTGGGGGCACTGCGTAGGGGGCCCTACTACTAAGGGGGCTGCATAGGGGGCACCACTACTAAGGGGACTGCATAGGGGGCACCACTACTGGGGGCATTGTGTAAGGGACACTATTGCTGTGGGCATTGTATAAGTGGCACTACTACTGTGTGCATTGTATAAGGGGCATTACTACTGTGGGCTTTGTGTATAAGGGTCACTACTGCATACCTCCTAACATGACCCTCTCCAGGAGGGACATAATGCTTTGGTCCTGGACTTCCCTGGTAATTTATGATTGGTGGAGGCTCAAGGGGTGCCTATCAGTCCAATATTCAAATAGGGGAGTCACACCAACTGCCAGTGAGTCCCAGCCAGTGATGTTTGGCAGTGTGTGAAATGACAGTTGGTGTGACTCCCCTATTTAAATTTTGAACTGCGCTGCAGCCCCACCTCTTACCAGGGAAGTCCAGGACCAGAACATCGTGTCCCTCCTGGAGAGGGTCATGTTGGGAGGTATGCTACTGTGGGCATTGTATAAGGGGCATTACTACTGTGGGCATTGTGTAAAAGGGGTCACTACTGTGGGCATTGTGTAAAAGGGGCACTACTGTGTGTCGTAACATAAATAAGAGACACTACTTTATGGTGTAATGTGAATCAGGGGCACTATGTGCGGTGTAATATGAATAAGATTGGGCACTGTGACTCCTTGGGCCGTAGCCTACTTTGTAAACAAGTACTGTGATTCTGCTGGCCGTACCCCACTGGGTGGGTGCACTACTTTTCATTTCTGCCACTGCTGTGTGGCAATGTGTCATAGATGTGCTTTATACTGTGGTGTCTGTGTAGTAACCAGTCAGCTCACTGCAACCTTTGGCCAATAATGTTGAAAACAATATTATAAGCTGTGAGGTGTTCTAAATTGACTGGAAATTAATGTTATTGAGGTTAATAAAAGACCAATTTATGTGATTTTAGCTTTTTTTTGTCAATTTTTGTAAAAAAATCCAAAGCCAGTCACCCCAGTTTGGCAAATCCAAATCCAAAGCCGGACGATGAATTAGAACCAAATCCAGCAAAAATGTTCCGGCGCACATCCCTAGCTGGAGTATGGAGTTTGTATATCCTACTTGTGTCTCTGTGGGTTTCTTCGAGGTGTTATAGTTGCCTCCTACAGTCCTGCTTTAGGGAGATGTGGAGCCTTACTACATACTGTACACATGAGTAATGGCTGATTTCTCTCATGTGCCCTGGGTACGCTCCAATTCTATATGACACACTGTGGAGCCTCATTTCTTACACTGCCTCCCTCTTTACATGATTCACCTACTGAAAAGAGTTAATACAACAGAGGCAGCTGTAATTCCTTAAACTACTGTAGCAATTTGTTTATTATAAATTCCACATTCAGACAGTCGTAGTATTTCGGCTATGTAGCAGGCACACAAAACAGGCAGATATTAAGTCGCGAACAACAGTCAGGCTTTGGCAATTGCTGGTGTAAACACAAGAACAGATGATACTTGATGCAGAAGGTAAATGCTGGAAATGGATTACTCACTTGGTGAATGGTCTGAGAGATGCTGCACAAATGGTGAAAGTAATAATAGGCAGGGCCAAAACTAGGATATCTGTCACCCGGTGTAAGGCAGTAATTTTATGCCCCCTCCATTCCTGTACCTGGATTTTGTCCTTGCTTCTCCATAAGGCAGTGAGTGCACTACTCAGACGTCCCTGGTATAGTGACTTACATTATTCCACACACCATAATGCCCATTACACATTATGCCACACACTGTAATGCCTATTACCAAAGTGCCACTTACATATTTGCCCAACATCATTTTATATCCCACAGTAAGGCTTCTAATTACTTTAAAATTACCTGCTCGTTACCAGGGGATTTCATGCTCGTTGCTATGGGGCTTTCATGCTCGTTGCCAGGGTATTTATGCTCGTTGCCAGGGGTTTCATGCTCGTTGCCAGTGGGGTTTCATGCTCGTTGCCAGTGGGGTTTCATGCTCGTTGCCAGTGGGGTTTATGCTCGTTGCCAGTGGGGTTTATGCTCGTTTCCAGGGGGGTTTATGCTTGTTTCCAGGGGGGTTTATGCTCATTGCCAGGGGATTTCACGGGAGAAGATGCAGCTTTCAGCATCTGCTCCCGGCAGCGTCAGCATTCCCGGCACTTCCAGGAACGCTGTGTGCATTGCGCTCTGCTAACAGACACTAGAGGTCCAGTAAGGACTTCTATCATTTGTCTCCTCTTTGGCCATTTTCGGATGGCCGCCGGATGGCTGAGTCAGCTTTTTTCACCCCCCTCCCCGCAATCCCCACCCGGTGCACGTGCACCTCTAGCCCCCCCCCTAGTTGTGGCCCTGTAATAGGCAAACAATGCTGGAACTATATGACAGTAGAGAGGTAACAGCCTGCTGTAATTAGGACCACAAAACACCGTCCACCCATCTCACAGCAATTAGATGTGGTGACCATGGCTAAGATAGCCGTGGAATACTCATTGTGGGCCTCATTTGCGCACGCAGAAGCATCTTCTGCAAATGGGATGGCCGACAGTTTATTGAAATGGCCTACGAACTCCCTTGTGTACATTCGTGTGGCCGAATGTTCAAGGCCTGAGATGCCAACTGTTAGTGATGTAATAACATTACATCCTGTTATGCCCCAAATGGTTGCACCATTGAAATGGCAGGTGCAGTTTCTCCGTCTGACAATACTCTCTTATGCTTGCATCTGTGAACACAGCTGCTTGCATTGACACGCCTGCGACACTCCCATAATACACCCGGTGAACGGATAATTTATGCGTGCACTAGTAGCCACCATCCAGGAACACCCATCACTTTTCCACATTTCTAATACCATCTGAATCAATCGCAACAGCACCTTTTGTGTGGTTAACTCTATGTAATGCATGCGCCCTAGGGGTTTTCAGAAATTTTCGAGCATGCCCAGTTGCAAATAAATGCTCAACTACATGAACATCAGCTCTGAATAAGGCCCTGTGTGCAGTAGCTGAGGGCCTGCCTGCCTGATACAGAGATGGACGGAATGGCAGAGCCACACACAAGCAGTGTGCAAATGCAGCAGGAGGTTTCTGTAAAAAACAGACCTCCTGCTGCATCTGTGATCCCAGCTAAAGCTTGCCGCAGCCTGGATGGGTCCTTGCAGTGAGATGGGTATGGGATGCCGGTGCTCTGGATCCCGGCGGTCACAATCCTGATGCTGGCATCCCGACAGGGTTAGAAAACCAACACTTGTCGCTCAGTATTCTAACCCTCCCCTTATCCCTACCCTAACTGTCCCTTCCCAGTGCCTGAACCTACCCTATCCCCCTAGTGCCTAACCTAACCTCCCCCTCCCAGCACCTTAAACCTAACTCTACCCCCTTAGTGCCTATCCTTAACCCTCTCCCTAGTGCCTATCCCAAAACCCTAATCCTCCCCCCAACTCCGCTGCTAACCTTCGGGATTCCAACAGTCGGGATGTCAGTACCGGAATCCCTGCGGTCGGGATATCGACCACATCTCCTTGCAGCTGCGAAGCCAGGAAATCTGCGTTCACTGACCCAGCTCCACCCCCAAATGCCGCTGTGGCTTGTGGGGGTCTAATAGATCCTATTGTGATCTATGATGATATTGTCAAATGCTTTATGATCCTATTGTGATCTTTGACCATACTAGGGATATATGTATATGCCTTTCAACATTCATAATTATATATACTTTGAAATTAATCTTATATTGTAAATTGAGACACCCATTTTATTTTAAAGACACCCCTTAAGAATGCATAAATTAGCCACTGCAAGGGCATTCGCAGCTTGAGTGCTCACTGCGTACAGGAACGTTAGCAATTTATAGGTGAGGTCTGACCTGCTGTAAATGCGCGAGTGGTTCCGATGTACTACAATGTTACTGATATGTTGGCTGGATTGCAAAGTATTATGGATGTGTGAGAGGGGAAGTGGGCGTCTGCATGTTGTCCGTGCGAGTGCTTTGCAATTGCACATATAGCATACTTTTGCAGGAGACCTGCGAAAACCATGATCGCATCAGCGATCCTTGCTGAATCAGGCCCTGAAAGCGGATCCCTTCTTCATCTTCATCTCCTTAAAAGGACATTAAAATAGGAAATCTAAAGGAAAGTTTGAACCTGCATAATTGGAGTTTGGTGCATACCAAGATCACTATTCTGTAGAACCCTTCTGGTCCATACTGGCAAAGGGCTGCACTGGGGGACGCAACCTCTACTACTAAAACTTTTCAATTAATCATACTGTATGATATTTAATAATTGCACTTTAAGATAAATTGGTTGCTGTAGCATAATATAGGTATTGTAATATATATATATATATATATATATATATATATAGCAAAGGTTCGGCACTCCAACTCTCAGTAAAATGTCTCACCGGGTGCCTTCCACAAAGATTGTAGATACACAGCATGGAGGGACGGCCGCCCTCACGGTTTTAAAGAAATCAGGAGACCAGCCCATTTAGTAATTCCATGCAACGTTTCAGTATTTTAAACCTTTGTCAGGAATACAGAACGCATACAAAATCTTACCTTAAATACAAGAACATACACCGCGTCTATGCTGGCTGGACCCGGGACCTGACTGACATCAGCGACTCGCACGTGAAAGCAGAAGTGACACAGGCGGCCGGGGTCCATTGCTATAGTGATACAAAATACAAAACAAACCATCACCAATAAAATACAAGCACAATATCATAGAGTAGATAGACAAAACTAGTGATCTAAGCTAACATCTTAAAGTTTATAAATATGGGTGGAAAAAGTTATATATCAATCTGCACTCTTAAGAGCTGCATAACTAAAACGAACATAAAATAGAGGGAAGTTTCCTACTTTTACTGAAAACATGTAAGGGGCAGATTCTCATTCAGACCATGTGGATGTACAATATTAAGTCTGTATATCCAGCGCGCTTCAGCTTTCAACAAAGCCTTTTGTTCGATCTCCTCCTTCTGGAATAATATCAATCATTTTGTAGTGGATGGTGGCAAGTGTATGTTTATGGTCTCGAAAATGACTAGCAACCGGTTGCTCATTGTCGTTTCCCTCCAGCGCCTGTCTTATCGCAGAGCGGTGGAGGGCCATCCACTCCTTAAATTGGCGTATGGTTTTCCCTATATAAAGAAGGCCACAGGGACAACGAATATAATACACAACATATCTGCTGCTGCATGAAAGAATATGTTTCATTTTACATTTCTGCCCAGAGTGGGGATGGACAAAGGTGTCACCAATCTCTAAGTAGCTACACATAATGCAACTAAGGCATTTGAAGTTACCTGGTTTCTAAGGGCTCTATTTACTACAATCCGCATTTGTAATGCAGATTGTAGTGTGATATTACCGACTGAATTCGCATAGCGAATTAAGGCAATATCACAGGGATTTACTACAAATCCCTGGCAGGGACAGAGCTTGCAATAAAGCTCTGTCCCTGCGAATCCCCTCCGCACACTAGTCATGGTATTTTAGACAAAAAAATACTGTGACAAGAGCCCCGCGCATGCGCCGACCGGCCGCCGCTGCTACCCCCCCATCGCTAGGCCCCGCCCCCATCACTAAGCCCTGCCCCCGCGACCCCCTCTCTCCCTTAATTACACTTACCTGCATGATCCGGGCTCCGGTGATGTCCTCCAGGTCCTCTGGTCAGCTGACATCCCATACTGCACTGGGACCCTGTCAGGTGACGACTGGGCTACAGTGCAGCATAGGAGACCAGCTGACCAGAGAGAGGACATCACCGCTACCCCGATCACCGGTCCCTAGAGTCAGGTAAGTTTTTTGGGTTTTTTTACTATTTTTTTTTTTGGCAGTTATCAGCGTGTGATCTGTTTAGACCACAAAACTGATCACTGGGGCCGGCTCCCGGCTCTGCTCTCCCTGTTAGAGCAGGGCAGGAGTCCGGTAACCGGGGGAGACCCTGGATAACGCCACCTCCAGATGGCGTTATTATCACAAGTCCTCCCCAGGTATTTTTTTCACAAATTATTTTAGTAACTTTCCCATTACAATTATGGGAAATGCGATCTGATTACTAAAAATAAGTGATACTTAGGGGTTGGAGTAGAATTTTACGAATTCTACTCCAATTGCCCTTTAGTAACTGTAGGTGATACTAAAATAATGTGAAAAGGGTGTGAAAACACCCTTTTTCACTTTATTATAGTAACAATAATGTTAATAAATAGAGCCCTTAGAGAGGAAATGAGATGTCTGTATTTTGAGATATTTAGAGATATCAGAATGAACTAATCGGTCTCTTAAATATTGTCCTCGCTTATAACAGGGAATCAATTTGGAGTCATGAAGCAATGGTAACTCGTTATCTGTATTAATTAACGGCCAGTATTTCTTGGCAGTACCTGTAATATTTCTACTGGCAGTGGAGAATTTATTTACCCAAATGACCGAGTTATCAAGATGCTTTTATGAAGAGACACTTTGCTCTTTTGGTGCTGCCAGGGCTTTATTTTGGGCTGCTGTAAGGAATTTTAATGAATAACCTCTTTTTAGAAATGTATCAGTCGTGAGTCGCATTTGTTGCAGTTCATTCTCAGGGTCACTGCAGATTCTATGAACTCGCAGGTATTGGGAATATGGTAACCCACGTTTAAGTGGTGTGGGATGATGACTTTGATAGTGCAACAAATTGTTGCACTCCGTTGGTTTATGGTAAATAGAGATAGAGAGTTGACCATTATGTAATTTAATGAGGTGTTACTGATGAAAAAAGTGAATTATATATCCTCATCTTGTGTATTCAATAGTTCCATCAGCTCCAAAAACTGTTCTTTGGTACCTGACCATATCATGGTATATGTTCTTGTATTTAAGGTAAGATTCTGTATGTATTCTGTACTCCTGACGAAGGTTTAAATTACCGAAACGTTGAATTGAATTACTAAATGGGCTGTTATCTTGATTTCGTTAAAACCGTGAGTGCCACCGTCCCTCCATGCTGTATGTGTGTGTGTATGTATATATATATATATATATATATTAGGGGTGTGCACCGGCCACTTTTCGTGTTTTGTGTTTTGGTTTTGGATCTGGATCTTTCTTCGTGTTTTGGATCTGGATTGGTTTTGCCAAAACCACCCTTCCGTGTTTTGGGTTCTGGGTTTTGTGTTTTGGATCTGTATTTTTTTGATAAAAAGCATAAAAACAGCTAAAATCACAGAATTTGTAGGTTTTTCTGCTCCTATGCTATTATTAACCTCAATAACCTTAATTTCCACTCATTTCCAATCTATTCTGAACACTGAACACCTCACAATAGTGTTTTTATGTCCAAAAGGTTGCACCGAGGTAGCTGGATGACTATGCTAAGCGACACGAGTGGGCGGCACAAACATGTGATCCATCTAGGCGTGATACTGCAGTGGCAGACAGGATGGCAGTTTGAAAAACTAGGCCCCAAACTGTACATAATGCAAAGAAAAAAAAGAGGTGCAAGATGGAATTGTCCTTGGGCCCTCCCACCCACCCTTATGTTGTATAAACAGGACATGCACACTTTAACAAACCAATCATTTCAGCGCCAGGGTCTGCCACACAACTGTGGCTGAAATGATTGGTTCGTTTGGGTCCCCAAAACAAGCTGGCAATTAATCTGTCCCTGCACAAACTGGCTCTACGGAGGCAAGATGTCATCCTCATCCTCCTCATCCACCGATTCCTCACCCTCTTCAGTGTGTACATCCTCATCCTCACAGAGTATTAATTCGTCCCTGCTGGAACCACAGGTCCCTCTGTACGTTCTGGAGGCTGGTCTCCCTGGAAGAGTTGATAATTCATTTTATGAACATCATCTTCTCCACATTTTGTGGAAGCAACCTCCTACGCCTTTCGCTGACAAGGTTCCCGGCTGCACTAAACACTCTTTCGGAGTACACACTGGAGGGGGGGCAACTCAGGTAAAATAGAGCCAGTTTGTACAGGGACCTCCAAATTGCTTCTTTTTCCTGCCAGTACAGGTACGGACTGTCTGACATGCCTACTTGGATGCTGTCACCGATGTAATCCTTTAACAGACAGACGCACGCTTGTCGCTGCTGCTTTAAGGATGCAGGTGCGGCTACAGCCCACACAATTCACAAAGACAGAAAAAAAAAGAACAATATTTTAATTGTTTGTGTAGCACACTTTGAGGGTGTCACCACCCTTTAACAGACAGACGCACGCTTGTCGCTGCTGCTTTGAGGATGCAAGTGCGGCTACATCGCACACAAGTCACAAACACATTAAAAAAATATTTTTTATTTTTTGGAGCACTTTGAGAGTTACACCACCCTTTAACAGACAGACGCACGCTTGTCGCTGCTGCTTTAAGGATGCAGGTGCGGCTACAGCCCACACATTTCACAAAGACCGAAAAAAAAGAACAATATTTTAATAGTTTGTGTAGCACACTTTGAGGGTGTCACCACCCTTTAACAGACAGACGCACGCTTGTCGCTGCTGCTTTAAGGATGCAGGTGCGGCTACAGCCCACACAATTCACAAAGACAGAAAAAAGAAGAAGAATATTTTTATTGTTTGTGTAGCACACTTTGAGGGTGTCACCACCCTTTAACAGACAGACGCACGCTTGTCGCTGCTGCTTTGAGGATGCAAGTGCGGCTACATCGCACACAAGTCACAAACACATTAAAAAAATTTTTTATTTTTTGGAGCACTTTGAGAGTTACAACACCCTTTAACAGACAGATGCACGCTTGTCGCTGCTGCTTTGAGGATGCAAGTGCGGCTACAGCCCACACAATTCACAAAGACAGAAAAAAAATGAACAATATTTTAATTGTTTGTGTAGCACACTTTGAGGGTGTCACCACCCTTTAACAGACAGACGCACGCTTGTCGCTGCTGCTTTAAGGATGCAGGTGCGGCTACAGCCCACACATTTCACAAAGACAGAAAAAAAAGAACAATATTTTAATTGTTTGTGTAGCACACTTTGAGGGTGTCACCACCCTTTAACAGACAGACGCACGCTTGTCGCTGCTGCTTTGAGGATGCTGGTGGAATCTAGACGGGTTTTGGAACCGAGGACACACTACCTCCATCAATTGTCTAAATCCCACTGCACTAATGGCGGATACCAGACGCACATCTAACACCAACATAGCAGTCAAGGCCTCAGTTATACGTTTTGCTTCAGGATGACTGCTGTCGTACTTTATCCTCATCGCTAGGGACTGTTGGAGGGTCAATTGTTTAGTAAAAGTAGTGATGTTCCTACTTCCTCTCTGGGATGATGAACAACTCCCAGCAGCAGCAACAGCACTAGGAGGAAGTGGTTCTTGATCTTTCCCTATTTTATTTTTATCGGAGAAAGTTTGGTCCTCCATTTATGTTATATTGATATATACGTGCGGCTAAAGCGCACACAAACACAGAAAATATTTTTTTATTTTTGCTGGAGAGTAGTGCACTTTGTGGGTTACACCACCCTTTAAGAAATGAGCCAGCTGGCTCTTTACTTATGGGACACAGGCGCACGCTTGGCGCTGCTCCTTTGTTGATGCACGTGCAGCCACAGTGCACACAAGTCACAAACACAGAAAATATATATTTTTTTGTTTTGGAGTGTACTTTGGGGGTTACAGAACCCTTTAACGGTCAAGCCAGCCGGCCCTTTACTTATGACACAGGCGCACGCTTGGCACTACTTTGTTGATGCACGTGCGGCTACTGCGCACACAATTCACAAACACAGAAAATAATTTTTTTTTTGGTTTGGACTGGAGTGTACTTTGGGGGTTACAGCACCCTTTAATGGTCAAGCCAGCCGGCCCTTTACTTATGACACAGGCGCACGCTTGGCACTACTTTGATGATGCACGTGCGGCTACTGCGCACACAATTCACAAACACAGAAAATAATTTTTTTTTTGGTTTGGACTGGAGTGTACTTTCGGGGGTTACAGCACCCTTAACGGTCAAGCCAGCCGGCCCTTTACTTATGACACAGGCGCACGCTTGGCACTACTTTGTTGATGCACGTGCGGCTACTGCGCACACAATTCACAAACACAGAAAATAATTTTTTTTTGGTTTGGACTGGAGTGTACTTTCGGGGGTTACAGCACCCTTTAACGGTCAAGCCAGCCGGCCCTTTACTTATGACACAGGCGCACGCTTGGCACTACTTTGTTGATGCACGTGCGGCTACTGCGCACACAATTCACAAACACAGAAAATAATTTTTTTTTTGGTTTGGACTGGAGTGTACTTTCAGGGGTTACAGCACCCTTAACGGTCAAGCCAGCCGGCCCTTTACTTATGACACAGGCGCACGCTTGGCACTACTTTGTTGATGCACGTGCGGCTACTGCGCACACAATTCACAAACACAGAAAATATATAATTTTTTTAGCACTTGGGGGGAGCACCCCTGATGGACAGAGCACCCCCTGGACAGCACTACAGCACCCCTTTAGGACTGGGACACTGCACAGGACTTTGGAGTGGACACAGCCCCTATGGAGAACTGACTGCACAACACAGTCCAGCCAGCCCCTATGGACTTTGAAGTAGTGGACACAGCCCCTATTAACAACAGCAGCACAGCACAACACAGCCAGCCCCTATGGACTTTGAAGTAGTGGACAACAGCAGCACTACACTACACTACACTACACAGCCCTAACTCCCACCCTCCCTCTTCACTGTCCACAGCCGAGTGAGAAAATGGCGCCGACGCGGGTACCTTATATAGGATCCAAAACCCGCGAGACTCGGAAGGCGGGATGATGACGTTTTGCCTCGATTTCAGATCCGAGTCAGGCGGGAAAAGTCGAGCCTGACTCGGATCGGACTCGGATCGGGGGGGCTCGGGGGGGTTCGGATTTCAGAAATCCGAACCCGCTCACCCCTAATATATATATATATTTATATATAACAAAAATGGGCTAGCACTCCACATAAATAGCAAAATGCCCAGGTGCCATCTGAAGTATGAAAAAATACTTAGAATACAAATAACAAAGACAGCGGCACTAAGAGAACGTCAGCCTGAGCCGCTGAAACGTTGAATGAACCTTCCCTTAGTTGGTGTGATTCTTTGTATACCGCTCAAAGTCAGAGGGCTGGCCCTCATTCAGAGCGAGCACTCTGTAAGAGCGTCCGGCTCTGAATCAGGCCCTCAGTTTATAACAACATTGCTTCAACTAACAAATTACACTGTGTATCTATGTGAATTCTGGATGTACAGAATTGTACAGAGGGATTTCTTCTCATGGGACTCAGGGCCTGATTCAGAGCCGGACGCTATTTGCGCTCGCTTGTTCAGAAAAAGGGGCCGGCTATTTAAATTGAGCGCTTGCTCTTTGCGGTCTGTTGACACCTCTATGTCTGAACGAGCGAACGAAACATGCGCTCGCTATTTTTTTAAAAACGCCCCCTGGCCGCTCGCATCCTACGTCATCTCCGCTATTTATTAGATTAATCGAGTACATCGAAAGGCGTATGAACTGCTCGCAGTGCTTGTGGTAGCATTTTACTACCGCAATCATGCGAACAGTTCAGGCTAAAAGACAACCAAGTGACGTGGTCGATGACGCTGCTTTGTTAATTATGCACACCCTTAAAATGCCCGTTTTGACCGTTTGGCACGCCTGCGTTCGGATCTCCACTCCCCGTTTTCAAGCACCTTCCCCTATTACCACCCACAAACACCTCATTCTGTCACTCAAATTAGCAGGTATTCGCTATTTTGCGAGCACACAATTTCCGACCGCAATGACTGGTTCGCGCATGCGTATTACAACCCATACGCATGCACAGTTGTGCGAACATCGCTCGGAGCGAACGAGCGGCCGCTTACGAGCGGCTCTGAATCAGGCCCTCAGTGTAAAGGTGCCCATCCACTAGATGAGCTGACAACGACTGCACGCTTACGACATTGTAATCGTGCAGTCATTTGTCAGTCTGTGATGAGCCTGCACTTAACGAGCAGTCGTTCAGTGCAGGCTCATCAATCATCTGCAAACATGCTCAACCTGACGATATCGTCAGGTTGTGCAGCATGTTTGCCCGATGATAGATGTCGGAAACAACCAGTGGGCGCGCACATCGCTGGTCGTTTCCGACCTTAAATTACCCGATTTGCGGACGATTTGTAAGCGATTGCACGATAATGACGTCGTTATCGTGCAAACGCCTGTCAAAATCGTCTAGTGCGATGATTCTCAAACTCGGTCCTCGGGACCCCAGACAGGTCACATTTTCCAGGTCACCCAGCAGGTGCACAGGTGTGTTCATTACTCACTGACACATTTTATAGACCAAAAGGTGGAGCTAATTATTTCACTTGTGATTCTGTGAGGAGACCTGGAAAACATGCAATGTTTGGGGTCCTGAAAACAGGGGGCCTGATTCAGAGCCGGACGCTATTTGCGCTCGCTCGTTCAGAAAAAGGGGCCGGCTATTTAAATTGAGCGCTCGCTCTTTGCGGTCTGTTGATGCCTCTATGTCAGAGCGAGCGAACGAAACATGCGCTCGCTATTTTGTAAGGACGCCCCCTGGCCGCTCGCATCCTACATCATCTCCGCTATTTATTAGATTAATCAAGTACATTGAAAGGCGTCTGAACTGCTCGCAGTGCTTGTGGTTGGATTTTCCTACCGCGATCATGCGAACAGTTCAGGCTAAGAGACAACCAAGTGACGTGGCCGATGATGCTGCTTTGTTAATTATGCACACCCTTAAAACGCCCGTTTTGACCGTTTGGCATGCCTGCGTTCGGATCTCCACTCCCCGTTTTCAAGCACCTTCCCCTGTTACCACCCACAAATGCCTCATCCTGTCACTCAAATTAGCAGGCACTCGCTATTTTGCAAGTGCTCAATTCCGACCGCAATGACTGGTTGGCGAATGCGCATTACGATCCATACGCATGCGCAGATGTGCGAACATCGCTCGGAGCGAACGAGCGGCCGTTTACGAGCGGCTCTGAATCAGGCCCAGAGTTTGAGAACCTGTGGTCTAGTGGATGGGCACCTTTACACTTATACCCCTTTTCCACCAAAATTCCAGGTCTGACCTGGAGTTGGTCACCCACAGCTATGCGAGCGGCCAGGAGGCTGCTCTAAAAATACAATAGGCTGGCACTGATTCAGAGCGAGCACTCTGAAAGAGCTTCCGGCTGTGAATCAGGCCCAGAGTTCCTATCCGGATCAGACGCGGAATTTAGCCGACGCCGACTCGGGATATTCTCGAGTCAGCGCCGCTCACACCGGAGTCGGGTCTGCATAGACCCGGCTTTCCCAGCGTGAAAGTGGACGCTTGGAGATGACGTCATCTCCAAGCGCCACTGAAGCCGGACCAATCGGCCGGCTAGCAGCACACTCCAGGTCATCGTGACCCGGAGTGCGCTGTTCTCACAGCAGGGTTTCATGGGCTACGCCCGTGTTAAACCCTGCTATTTACCTGGGTTGGTTTGCCGGGTCACTCGACCCGGCGATCCAACCCTCTCCCCTTTTACACCAGGGAACTGCCCGGGTTAACCCTGCAATAACCCGGATTTTAGCTCCTGTGTAAAAGGGGTATTATATGATCACATTGAAAAGCCCAGTGAATTATGTAGGGGCTGTATGCTGCCATTTTATGATCACACTATTTGCATTTATTTGATTATTGCTCCTAGGTGTTTTTAACTGATTGTCTCTATTTTTTGTGCAATTGGTATAATATAAATGTGCATGTTTTTATATTTTTCTGATGCCTACAATAATAATAATAATAATAATAATAATAATAATAATAATAATAATAAAACGTACATAAACTTGATATTTACGTACATCTCCGATATTTGCAGAGCTGCCTTTGCATAGGAGTACTGCGCATGTTCAGATCTCGATTCTGCGATGTCACTCGCAGTGCAAGATTGACATGCTGCTGACTTTTGGGGGCAGCGTTCCATAAGATGGGGCATGTCGGCCCAATTTTCTGGGCATGCTGAAGCCAGTGTTGCATCCTTGGACTCAGCTTTACTGGCCCCGGCAGCATGAATTCACTGGCTATCCAGAGTAACCTGAGGGTTACTCAGATGTCTGATGTTCACACAGTTGATCCGATGCTGTGTTTTTGGAAGCAGCAAATCACAGAAGGCCTGCTGTGTTTGTCTTTTTTTTTAATTAAATATGCATCCTTCAGCTTTTGCATTTTTATTTTAGAATAGCTGCTGCATACAAAGAAGCAGCTGCTGTGCTAAAGCATACATCTCTGTATCAGGCCCTTAGTCACCAACTACCTGCAATCACAAGTGCACCCTGCATCTGACTCAGGGACTGATTCAGACCCGCTCGCGAGCGCTATGCGCTCGCAAGTGGGTCGATGGTGGCCCAGTGCGCATGCACGAGACCCGGATAGCGACGGGCAAACCGTCGCTCCGGGTCTCGTACCAAAGGGGGCATGCTGTCGATGTTGAGTGACAGCACGCCCCCTTTTTGGTGGGTGGGCCGGGGGAGTAGCTGCCCAAGCGGAGGCGTTCCCATGTGAATGCCTCCGTTTGGGGGCGGCCCCACTGACATCACAAGTGATGTCAGTGGGAGAAATTTCGGCTCTGTGAGAGCCGAAATCTCTCTGGGGCTTGCAGCAATGAGACCCTACCACAAGGGTCTCGTCGCAAGCCCGATGGTCGCGGTGGTCTTGACCATCGCGACCATCTTCCTGGCCGCTCGCTATAGCTGTGGGTAGTCACCTACAGCTATGCGAGCGGCCAGGAGGCCGCTCTAAAAAACAAGAAGGCCGGCCCTGATTCAGAGCGAGCGCTCTGTCAGAGTGTCCGGCTCTGAATCAGGGCCTCAGTCACCGGCTACCTGCAATCACAAGTGCACCCTGCGTCTGACTCAGTCACCAGCTACCTGCAATCACAAGTGCACCCTGCATCTGACTCAGTCACCAGCTACCTGCAATATCATGAGCACCCTGCGTCTGACTCAGTCACCAGCTACCTGCAATCAGAAGTGCACCCTGCGTCTGACTGAGTCACCAGCTACCGGACTCAGTGCACATTCATCTGTTATCTACCATCAGGGCTGTTCTGCACTTCGCAACTATTACAGTAGATGCCTCATTATACACAGGTGCATTTATCTTCATCTTGCTCTCAGTTTGTGGAGAACTCAAGGGTCTACATCTGCAAGTTGGCACCAGTACTATAGGTACTTGTATTATTCCATCTAAGCCTGCCTCTGCTGTACTACAATCCCGAGGCCAGAATTATCCTCATACAATACCCATAGTGCTTTCAGCACTTCATTCAGTATTATTCTACTGACTATATCCATGCTCAGTTTACACTCTGGGTAGCATACAGCCATATCTGTTCATTCACAATCATCCATACATCCACTAGTAGCATTGGTCCATATGGGAAAGAGCTTAATCAAGGCTTCAAGCTTCAACTACTCTACTAATAAAAGCTAATCCCAAGGATCCCAATCTGAATCTACAAAAACCCCTGTAATGTGAAACAGCCATTGACGACCAGGGCATACACAGGAGGAGGAAGAGTAGAAGTGTTGGAGCTAGAGGTATTGATAGTGGCAGGAGTTAGGAACAGGGAATTGTGCCTGAAGATCTACAAATGAAAGAAAAGACCAAAGGGGGAGCAAAGTCTGTCAGAAATGTAATATCATAACAAGTCTAGTAAACGAAGGTGCATGGAGACATACCTTGGGGAAAGGAGGGATTATTTCAAAGTGGATTGAGTCACCAGGTTTGGGAGAGCAGGCCATAAGAGGTAGTGGTGAAATTCCATAATGACAAAGAAAAGGCCAATGTGGGGGGCAAGGTATAAAGGTTAGGTCTATGCTGAGGGAGTGTCCAAAACAAAGATGAAGCGGAATGTAGATTGGCTGTGCTAGATTCTGTATCCTCCAAAACTTTGTGCGAGATGGAGAGTGCAAGAGAACACATTGGGTCAGATGAGTAGCCTAATAATATTGAAGAAAGTTGGGGGACGCCTAAACCACCCTCATGAACAGATTTGGACAGTATATCCAGGCAGATGCTGGGTTTCCTGGAAGACCAGATAAACTTATTGGAGGACCATAATCCTCTTGGTGGGTGAGTGAGCCCATTCATATTAAGAGACTAGACTTTAAGACTTATGGAGTAAGTTCGGGAAAGAGCAAAGAGGATAATCTGACAGTGCCTACAGAAAAGGGAGTGGGAGAAAAGTCTTCACAATTGGGGACATGATAAGGTACAATAAAGGTACCAAGTGGAAGATGATCCAAGAAAGGGGGGAGGGGGTATCTCAAAGAGGAGTAGAGATGAGCCTACACATACGAGACAAGAGGAACAACATGACATCTTCAAAAGGCAAGAAAAACTGACAATCCTGGAAATAAAATAGCTAACATGCATATGTAGAAGTCATGACCGACAAATGGAGTAAAACAAAGGGACTGAGTCATGGATCGCAGAGGAAATACAGGTTTCCCAATGAAAACGGGAAAATGTGGTGAAGCCTGGAGCGACAAAGAGCAAGGCATAGAAAACAAATCAAGAAGATCCAATCCATGAGGCTGTGCACTCAATGGCATAAACCTATCGAACAATTGTAATAAAGCATATAGAGAGATTATGTAATGAGCAGAGGTGGCCAAAAAAAAAACAACAAACCATATCAGGTACAAAAAAAAAGGTTATACTAAACACGTATCTGTAAAACAGTGACAAAATAGTAATAGAAGGCATAAAAGGAAAATCAATAATTACAAGCCTAAGAGTCAGGCTGTTGACCATTCAGGAGTCTATGGAGGATGTCTAGATGAAATCAGTAAGTCCCAGCTTCTTGTTTGGGAATTTTCACAAGGTGGGTCTTGTGTGCTTGAAACACTATCAACTGGAAGGGGAATCCCAGTGGTCAAGGCTGCTGCTACCATTAGCAGCTTAAGGCCGCTGCCTAAGGGTGCCAGCCACTGGAGAGTGTAGCTGAGTCCACCAAAAAAAAAATGAATAATGCCTCTTTCAGTCCCGGCCGGGACCACTGATGATCAAGGCTGATGCAGGAACTCCCCCAGCCACCACCACTATACTCTCTTGTTAGTGCGATAGAGACAGCAGCATTGGTGGTAGCCCCTTCCCTTTCCTCTATTCATCACCTTTCGTCCGGGTGCCAGGGTGATTGTATAAGTGGGTTTGATAAGTGCTGGCAGGGTGAGTGTGTGTGTGTATGGGGTTTGATGAGTGCTGGCAGGGTGAGTGTGTGTGGGGGTTTAATAAGTGCTGGCAGGATGAGTGTGTGTGGGATTTAATAAGCACAGGCAATGTGTGTGTGTTAATGAGTCCTGGCAGGATGAGTGTGTGTGTGGGGGGGGGATACAGCTGTGTGGCATATAATGAATTTGTGGCACAGATGTGTGGAATATTATGATTTGGGAGCAGTGTTATGAGGCACAGTATGATTTTGGGGATCTGCTGTGTGGCATATTAGTTGGGACATTTCTATATAGTATATTATGAATTTGGGACACTGCTGTCTGGCATTTTATAAATTGGGGTCACTAATGTGTGGAATATTATGAATATGAGGGAGCAGGGGCAATGGGTGAATGGTTGCCTAGGTTGCCCAGAAACCTTGCCTCGCCCTTGCCAGTGGTAGCAAATATTATGTGATCTCAGGGCCTTAGTGACTTTGGCCAGGTCAGGGCGCTTCTTCAGGGTATTTGGCCCCAGAACTTGGAAAATAAGTGGGTTGCTGCCAGAGCAGCAGACTTTAGCACTTCTGGAAGCTGCAAGGATCTATTCCTTCACATGCAATTAATTAAACCGAATGATCACATTGCGTGGAGGTTAATCCACATGGAGTTTGGCACGAAGCACACAATGGGCGCAATCCAAGAGGTGGTCAGACGGAGACAAGTCAGGGACAAGAGGATCAAGCAGGCCTTCCAAGTAAACCGGTAAATTATTCAAGGTGACAGTTTTCATATGGAAATATTAACATTACCATTGACCTGGTGATTTCTGTAAGAAGAGATGAATGTGATTATAATGTTATCGCCACTTAACACTTGTGATATATGTAGTGTGAATACACATACTGACCACTTGTGAATGCGAAGAACAACAACTGCTGAACACCACTGCATAATACGAAAGATGGGGGTAGAGGGGGTAAGGTGGGCTCTCCCTGCTAGTAGTGGTGATGGTGATGACTTGTGTGTGTTTGTGAGTGGTGTTAATTGGAATGTTTCTTCTGGTGGTGGTGGTGGTGTTTTGGGAGTGAGAAGGAGGGTGTGATTGGGTATGGATTTTACCCCAAACTACTGTCTCGCTGGCCTCACTTTGATCCTATCTTATTCCCCTTTTCACATTACTCCAAACTACACTCCATACCCAATCACACCTTCCTTCTCACTCCCAAAACTCCACCACCACCAGAAGAAACATTCCAATTAACACCACTCACAAACACACACAAGTCATCACCATCACCACTACTAGCAGGGAGAGCCCACCTTACCCCCCCTACCCCCATATGTATTCAGTGCGGGAAAGGTACTCCCACACATAGGTGCAGCACCCCGAAACCACAACACACCACCCCCTGGTCAACGAGAGTGCAGTTCTACCGCCCATCTTCATAATACAAAAGATGACAGCTGGGCACATAAAATATAATTGGAACACTGGTGCATTGTGTTCACCAACATAGTCAATTTTGCCTCACACCCATTAGAGGTATACAGGAAAATTGTTGATATATTGGGGTACAGTATTGTAGCAGCGCTTGTTCCGGTACTAGACATGCCCTCTCCTTAAATCTGATCACATCCCCTATGGCAATAGCCAAACTCTACCAAGTGGCATATACTGTAGGGTCCCCACATTTGCAAAGACCAGCCAACATATCATAACTTGCTCTGCTCTATAAATTTCAGTGCTATTACTACTTTTACTTGGTGATTATAAAATAATTTATATAATATAACAACATATTCCAGATTGTTGTACACTTATATATCTTCCAAAAGTCCCAATTTTGACGAGATTAATTTTATGGTATTAGAGGATTGTGATTTGGTTTAGTTTGTCCAATTTAGCTTTCTAACATATGTAGCATTACATTATATTTCTACTGACTATTTAATGATTGCCCTGTATATGCTTATAAACATGAACATCCATAAGCTGGTCTATTAGTTATTACCGGGCTGGTACCTGTCAGTCTAAGCGCCCTGAAAATTCTGTCATACAGTAGTCTGCTCAGAATTGCAATTAATCGAGTTCTCTTTATCCTCATTGTGGTGCTCACTTATCAATGATCACATTTGCAATGCGATCTGGGCATGACATTACCACTCATGATAGCACTGCAAGATGCAGGGCTGGCGCTACCACTAGGCAAACTTAGGCATTTGCCCAAGAGCGCCGGCCACTGCAGGGCGGTAGTGTAGACGGCACATAGGTGCCGTCCGCACTACACTACTAAGAACAAGCACACAGCCACCGGCGCCAGCAGCTGTGTGTTTGTTTTAGCAGCTGATGAGAGTCAGACAGACTCTCATCGGCTGCTGCGTCCACTGCTGGAGCCGGGCTTCCGGCTCCAGCAGTGGCTGTTGGGAGAGGCGTCATGACCTCTCTCCCATCATGCAGAGCGGGCCGGCCCGGGAGGACGCCGGAAGGAGGAGCATGCCAGAGTGGGGATTAAAGTAAGTGGAGGGTTTTTTTTTCATGTGTGTGTGTCTGGCGGTGGGAGGGGGGGCAGATGGACTACTGCTGGGGCACTGATGGGGGTACTACTAGGGGCACTGCGGGGGTACTGCTCGGGGTACTATGAGGGTACTATGAGGGTACTAATAGGGGCACTAATGGGGGTACTACTAGGGGCACTGTTGGGGGCACTGATTGGGGTACTACTAGGGGCTCTTCTGGGGGTACTACTAGGGGCCCCCATCAGTGCCCCTAGTAGTACCCCCAGAAGAGCCCCTAGTAGTACCCCAATCAGTGCCCCCAACTATGGGTACTACTGGGGGCACTGCATAGAGGGGGATTACTACTAGGGGTACTGTTGGGGGGGACTGCTACTGGGGGCACTGCTGGGACAGACTGCTACTAGGGGCACTACATAGGGGGGATTACTGCTGGGTTCACTGCTGGGGGGGCTACTACTAGGGGCACTGCTACTGTAGGCACTGCACTGGTGGAACCACTACTGGTGGCACTGCATAGGAAGGGCTGCTACTGGGGGGATTACTACTGGGGCACTGCTGGGGGGGAGACTACTACTGGGAGCACTGCATCGGGGGGACCACTACTGGGGGCACTGCATAGGGAGGGTTACTACTGGGGTCACTATATGAGGGGCACTGCATAGGTGGGGGACTACTACTGGGGGCACTGTATAAGGGGCACTATTGAGGGTACTGAATAAGGGGCACTATATTGGGGGCACTGCATGGTGGGGACCACTACTGGGGGCACTGTATAAGGGATTGTGTAGCTATCAAGGGTGGGGGCAAGGGGGGGGGGCGTAAGGTTGAAGAAATGCCTAGGGTGCGAAGAAACCTTGCACCGGCCCTGGCAAGATGCCATCATAGCAGCGGAATTTATCATCCAGCATCCGCAGGGACATGGGCTCTGACAGGTCCCTGTCCCTGCGATGTGCCCTGAGTGCTGCTGGAGCAGTCCTGCTGTCACATTCGCGGCCTCCATTGCCAGGGAGGGTTCGGGGGAATATTAAGCGAAGTGTAGCCCATAGGCGACAACAGGCTAACGTCATCTTCAGATGGCGTTAGCTGCGGGGGGTTCATATTCCGGAAGTTGGTAAATCTGGCAGCATCGCATCCCCCAGAGAAACCCATGGGGGCTCGGGCTGCCAGAGGGAATGAAGGGATCGCAGCCGTTATCGAAGAGCTCTGCTGTAGTGTGGTCCCTCCTTCATACATGGAGGTGATACTAAATATTTGCGGTTACCCACCGAAACGGGTGTTTTCAGGGAATAAGCCTCAAAAAAGTAATGATAAATGGGCACCTGTGTCTCAGTAACACAGATTTTCTTAGACTGTTCTGTATTATACTTCTATAGAGGAGATGGCAATCTGTCTGTTAGTAATGCACTGAATCCATCACATAATTCCTCTTTCCATATTCACTGCAGGCCGATAATTGTTTTCTGGAAGACATAAATGCCTGTTTAGCCCATGTTTTCATAATCGATTTGAAAATAGCTTTTTAAGCCGGGCAAGGCGACAATGCGTTGTTCCCCTGTTTTACAACATTACTCCACGTTTTTATCATCCTTTTGTTCACTGGAGTTGGGCACCAGATTTCTTTCAGCGAAGCATAAGGTAAGCTGCTTATTCAATACAAATGCACTTCTGTTCTGCCCTCAACTTGAACCTTTTATTTTTACTCTTTTATTTCCAGCATGGGCAGGTGCATACATTACAGAGCTACATATACCTTGCAGATTTCCCTCTATTCTACACAGACACTTATTCCACATTATGAATATGCTTTTGTCCTACTCTTCACTGAGAGTCATTCATCAATTTACAAAAATGCCTTTGACTATTTATTTGTGTGTGGCTGTTTATTTGGATGTAATGGGAGTCTCAGCACTTAAATCTAATTTATTCAGCAATAGCCTGTTTTGCAATTGATTGTATTGTTTCTCTGCGACATGTCTTAGCTGTAAGAGACCCTGTACAATAGCTATTCTGTTTTTTTTTTATGTCAAATGTCCTCTTATTTAAAATTGCATGTGATTTGCGTTATATATATATATATATTATATATATATCTAAACACAATACTTAGAGGGCGCTAACAAATGGAATGTTTTGTACGATTTAATACAGTTTAATACCAATACAGAATTCACAATGGAGATGCCACTGAAAACTTTTAGCTGACAGATATTGACATTGAAGAATTCTTCTGATATGGCCACCAAGGTTCTTATTCAGTGTGTGAGATGTCCATTTGGTTCTGTGAACATAAACTCTCACCAAAGAAATCACCCAACAATGCGGCCAGTGGGCGAATATTAGTACATCAGAATCATTTTATTCTTGATTAAATTTTAAAAATTAGCATAAAAAGTAATTGCTTACATCAAATGAATAAAAAGAGGTGTCGTTAATAACGCCAATATGAAGGTATAAAGATAGCCTGGTGATTATCCCTTTGGATACTGGATAGTGGTCCCGTGCTCCTGCATTGCATCCAGTCTGGCGGGAATTCCAATAATAGACGCCAGCCGTTTTCACCACCATAAACGTAAATGAAAAAGTTTATTTATAACACTAGGTTAAGACACCATTTGCCAGCCATTTAATCCAGGCCATTTGGTTTTTTAGGCTATTCTTCATATTGTAATCACACTGATTGATGCAAAGTTATTGTTAATTTTATTCAATGATAGTGAGTGAACGATTAAAGTATTATATGGATGGGGACTCTCTCACCTGGTTGTCAGTGAGATCAGTCAGTCTGCCTGCTTAGAGCCATGCAGGCAGTGTGGTGGCCACGCCCCTTCCCTCTCCTTCAATCCTCTCCTGCACTAGGGTCCCACAGAGTCTGTCAGTCACACAAGCTCCACCCCCCCAGATTACACAAGGAGCTGCGGCTGGAAGGAGCCCAGTAAATTATCTCTGTAATGGCTTCCTGATGAGGAGAAAGGATTGGTGTGTGTGCATATATGTGTGGTGTGTGCGTGTATGTATGTATGTGTGTTTATGTGTGGTGTGTGTGTTTATATAATATATTTGTGGTGTATGTCAGGGTTTCCGACTATCTGGCTGCCTTTTCCGGGAGGAGGCAGCCAGATTGTCAGAGCAGGGGGGCGTGATGTGAATTGGGGAGCGGGATGAGAGGCGGGACTGCACAATTGCGTCATGGTGGGCACGTCCCTGCTACAAAATGGCAAACTTACAGGCATTTTGCAGCCGGGGCCAGGGCCACGATGACGAGATTCAGCGCAAATCGTGTCATCGGTCCCCTGGATGGTCAATCACAGGGCAGAGTGAACGACAAGGGAGAGCAAACGGCAAGGGGGGTACAGGTGGTTGGCGTCATCCAGAAGACATGCCCACTCTTCCGGGGGTCCGGGATCGCCACCCGATTTTTGGGAAGCTCCCGACCAGAGGGCCGGCTCTAGGGCTAATAGTGCCCTGTGCCGGCAGAGTGCTTGGCACTTGGGGGTGTGGCCTAATTACCATAGGCCATGCCTCCTTACATGATGTTATCTGAGGGGCGTGCCCGCATGGCACGCCTCCAAATAACATCAGGCTGGGGGAAGTCTCACTAGCTGGGCTTCCCCCAGCCCTCTCACGGCACTGAATGGATGCGCGCAGCATCCATTCAGACTCTGGGGTCCGGCACCGCCACACAGCTGGTTAAAATGTCAACATTCTCATAATGTCAACATTTTAACATGTCAATACAAGAATGTCGACATCATTTTTTATTTTATTTTAGCCTAAACCTAACCCTAAAAATAAGCAACAATCTGCATGTCAACATTCTGGTGTCAACATGTTAAATGTCAACCTTCTGAACATGTCTACAGTTTAACCATGTCAATACATTTTAGTGTTGACATATTTGTTGTTAACCTAAAGTCCATGTTGACATTGTCTGTCGACACTAAGAGCCTGATGAGATTGTGTTGTCGGCAGGCGCGGAACTACCGGCGGTGCAGCCGGTGCACTGCACCGGGGCCCGCCGCAATATAGAGGTCCACACTGCCTGTATGGCAGGTGCAGTGCAGCTGCTTGCCGGGCAGTCATCAAGGCTGTGACTGACCCGGCCGGCAGCTACACGCAGGGGACTGGAGCACAGTACAGCCAGGCTCAGCACTGCAGTGCACTACTGGGTGATAAATCCCAGTAGTCTCTGCAGTGGGGTCAGCGGAGCATGTGCTGAGCTCTGATTGGAGGAGCCCATCACAGCGCAGCCTCATGGGTGCGACTCATTGTGAGGCTGTGACTGCTGCTCTGCCAGCTGCCTGTGGATTCTGCTGGTAAGTACACTGTGTGGGCACTATAGGTGGCATAATGTGTGGGCACTACAGGTGGCATGTGTGGGGACTACAGTGTAGCATAATGTGTGGGCACTAGAGGTGGCATAATGTGTGGGGACTACAGGTGGCATAATGGGGGTACTACAGTGTAGCATAATGTGTGGGGCACTACAGTATGACATAATGTGTTTGGGTACTACAGTGTGGTATAATGTTTTGAGCACCCACTGCATCTCCCTGTCACCCACTCCCTCTCCCCTCTCCCTGTCACACACTGCCTGTCACCCTCTCCCTCTCCGTCACCCACTGCCTGTCACCTCTCCCTATCAGCCACTGCCTGTCACCCTCTCACCCACTGCTTTTCCCTGTCACTACTGCCTGTCACCTCTACCTATCACTCTCTCCCTGTCATCCACTGCCTATCCCTTCTCCCTTTCACCATTGCCTGTCAACTATCCCTGTCACCTTCTCCCCCTCTCTGTCACCCACTGCTTCTCCCTGTTACCCCTCTCCATCTCCCCTGTCACCCATTGCCTCTTCCCTCTCCCTATCACCTCTCCCTGTAACCCACCCTTCAACCTCTCCTTATCACCCTCTTCCTGTCACCCACTGCCTCTTCCCTCTCCCTGTCACCCACTGCCTGTTATTTCTCCCTGTCACCCTCTCCTTGTCACCTTCTTGCCTCTCTTTGTCTACCTCTTGCCTCTCCTGGTCACCCTCTACCTCTCTCTGCCACACTGCAATTTGAACTTGGAGTAGGGCAGAGGAGGGGGGCCCAAAGCAAATTTTTGCACCTGAGCCCACCACTCACAAGTTCCGCCACTGGTTGTCAACATTCTGAATGTCAACCTTCTAAATATCTACATTCTGACTGGATACCGGGTGGACCATGATCCTTTATATTTTCTACAAACATTGGGCCTGATTCAGAGCCGTTCGCTATTTGCGGTCGTTCGTTCAAAAACAAGGGGTGGCTATTCAAATGTTCAGTTTGCAAATTGCAGTCTGTTCACACCTCTAAGTCTGAATGAGCGAGCAAAACATATGCTCGTTTATTTGTTAAAAACGCCCCCTGGCCGCACGCACCATACGTCATGTCCGCTATTTATTAGATTAATCGAGTACATCGACCAGCGTATGAACTGCTCGCTATTCTTGTGGTCGGTTTTTGCTACCACAATCTTGCGAGCAGTTCTGGCTATAAAATAACCCAGTGACGTGGTCAATGACGCTGCTGTATTAATTATGCACACCCATAAAACGCCCGTTTTGACCTGTAAGCACGCCTGCGTTCGGATCTCCACTCCCCATTTTCAAGCACCTTCCCCTGTTACCACCCACATACGCCTCATTCTGTCACTCAAAATAGCAGGCATTCGCTATATTGTGAGCACATGAATTTCGGCCGCACTGACTGGTTCGCGCATGCGTATAACGATCCGTACGCATGCGCAGATGTGCGAACATCGCTCGGAACGAGCGTACTGCCGCTAGCGAGTGGCTCTGAATGAGGGCCATTATCTTACTACGGACCACAACCTATGACACAACTGTGTGGGAGGACAAATCCCAGCATATTATTCAGCACTTGTACTTTACAATCAAGCGATACAATGTAATGATGCACCTTCACCTGATTCTTTGCACTTTCGAAACCAGCCTGTGTATTGTACATATAGAAACAGTAGAGGGGAGACATCAAAAGTCCTATACTCTTTTCGGGCAAATGATCACCTAAATCTGCTCAGCACTCTGAGGATGGTGAATAGTTTTACAAAGCATGTTCCTAAATGGAGAAGGATCTGTAAGATATAAATTGTTCATGTATTGTAAGATATATGTAATTATTTTATGTTATAATATGCCATATTGTTATTAAAATATTACTTCTAATAAAACAAAAAAAATTGTCATAATAATTTTAATATTATATTATTATAACTAATAGTTTTACAAAATAATAAATTATTATATAATGTATTAGGTATATTCTTCTCCTCCTCCCTGCACCATAATATTTACCCCGTTGACTCCTTATGGCCTCAGTGAACATGTGATACTGCTCTATTGCTGTAGAGCAGGGGTCTTCAGCCTTGGCTCTCCAGCTGCTGTGGAACTACACATTCCAGTATGCACTGCCACCTTTTTGATACAACAGCATGCTAAAACTATGGAAGTGCATGCTGGGATGTGTAGTTCCACAGCAGCTGGAGGGCCAAGGTTGAAGACCCCTGCTGTAGAGCATAGACCACTGGCAGCAATACTCAGGACAGTGGAAAAAGACCAAGGGGTAAATTTACTAAAGGTCGATTTTAATCAATTTCAAATCGATCAACATCAATGTTGTGTTTCTGGGGATAAATCACACATTTACCAACACTTAAAAATCCAAATCAAAAATTGTCTGTTAGTAAATGTGTGATTTAGCCCCAGAAACACAAAATCAACCTTTAGTAAATATACCCCCAAATCTGAATAATATGAACAATGTTATCACTACCGTGAGTACATCTTATTTGTCTTTAAAGATTGAGAAGATTCTTTTTTTCTATCAAACACAGGTTTACCTTTCCAAACGGGCTGCTACAACCTCTATTGTGTGTCTATTCTACTTAACCATTACCCTTTTAGCAACCAAATTGTAACCAATAATTAACAAACAGATGGAAATGCAGTTTCAGAAAATGTATCTTCTTAAAAGCTACAAAATCAAGAAAAGGCACACGGTAAGGAGTCTGTCATGTTTGCTATTATCTTTCGTTCTCTGCCAATGCCCCAGCCTTGGAAGGTTGTGCTTGGTCAATTCATGCAGAAGGATCTGCTTGGCCAATTCATGTAAATCCTGTGCATGGAGATCAAAGGGAAACATGAGGATGTATTACACATTACAGGAATCACTGCAAGGAAAATGAAAGACTACACTGGGAAATTGTTATGTTAGATATTATTTTACCTCTTCTAGACGGTGCCTTCCTTCACGCTAACACATCTGATTCCGGAGAAGCTTAACAAGTTGTGCAGATTCTGTAAATAAAGAACAGAAGAACACGAGGAATATTTTACACTAGAGTGATATGAAGTTTGTGAAGTTGCAATGGTAGCTATTATATTACCTTCACCAAATGTCGCCCTTGCCACGGACATTTAGGTCTGAGAAGGGTACGTAATGATTTGTACAGATTCTGTGCATAAAGGACAGAGGATAAAATGAATGACATATCAAACCAGAGTGACTGATTGGGAGGGAAGTGAATAAGGCAATGTACTGTAGGATGTTTGGTAGTTTCTTATTTAGCCAGATGACATTCTAGCTACTGGTGCATCAGACTTGGGAGGGTGTGTGACTTTGTGTGTGCTCTCTATGTGCATAAAGAACAGATGGGAACACAAGGAATATTGAGCCTGATCCTGATATGTACGGTAATGCAATCGCAGCTATGATCCCGAAAATATGCTAATGCATGCAGCC